>OY987205.1:13815200-16215200 GCA_963920795.1 Eutolmus rufibarbis
AATCGTACAAATAGGAGATTTTTATCGGGTTTTTTGCATTTCTCTAATTTCTGCAATTAAATCCGAGTATTTAACGCCAAAAAACTAGCCCTATCGGCGAAATTTAAGAATTTCGTTTTTTTACCTATTGATTTTTACTAGCTGCTAAGCCGTAAAATAATAAAAAATCGTACAAATAGGAGATTTTTATCGGTTTTTTTGCATATCTCTAATTTCTGCAATTAAAACCGAGTATTTAACGCCAAAAAACTAGCCCTATCGGCGAAATTTAAGAATTTCGTTTTTTTACCTACTGATTTTTACTAGCTGCTGAGCCGTAAAATAATAAAAAATCGTACAAATAGGAGATTTTTATCGGGTTTTTTGCATTTCTCTACTTTCTGCAACTAAAACCGAGTATTTAACGCCAAAAAACTAGCCCTATCGGCGAAATTTAAGAATTTCGTTTTTTACCTACTGATTTTTACTAGCTGCTAAGCCGTAAAATAATAAAAAATCGTACAAATAGGAGATTTTTATCGGGTTTTTTGCATTTCTCTAATTTCTGCAATTAAAACCGAGTATTTAACGCCAAAAAACTAGCCCTATCGGCAAAATTTAAAATTTCGTTTTTTTACCTACTGATTTTTACTAGCTGCTGAGCCGTAAAATAATAAAAAATCGTACAAATAGGAGATTTTTATAGGGTTTTTTGCATCTCTCTAATTTCTGCAATTAAAACCAAGTATTTAACGCCAAAAAACTAGCCCTATCGGCGAAATTTAAGAATTTCGGTTTTTTACCTACTGATTTTTACTAGCTGCTGAGCCGTAAAATAATAAAAAATCCTACAAATAAGAGATTTTTATCGGGTTTTTTGCATTTCTCTAATTTCTGCAATTAAAACCGAGTATTTAACGCCAAAAAACTAGCACTATCGGCGAAATTTAAGAATTTCGTTTTTTTACCCACTGATTTTTACTAGCTGCTGAGCCGTAAAATAATAAAAAATCGTACAAATAGGAGATTTTTATAGGGTTTTTTGCATTTCTCTACTTTCTGCAATTAAAACCGAGTATTTAACGCCAAAAAACTAGCCCTATCGGCGAAATTTAAGAATTTCGTTTTTTTACCTACTGATTTTTACTAGCTGCTGCGCCGTAAAATAATAAAAAATCGTACAAATAGGAGATTTTTATCGGGTTTTTTGCATTTCTCTAATTTCTGCAATTAAAACCGAGTATTTAACGCCAAAAAACTAGCCCTATCGGCGATATTTAAGAATTTCGTTTGTTTACCTACTGATTTTTACTAGCTGCTGAGCCGTAAAATAATAAAAAATCGTACAAATAGGAGATTTTTATTGGGTTTTTTGCATTTCTCTAATTTCTGCAATTAAAACCGAGTATTTAACGCCAAAAAACTAGCCCTATCGGCGAAATTTAAGAATTTCGTTTTTATACCTACTGATTTTTACTAGCTGCTGAGCCGTAAAATAATAAAAAATCCTACAAATAGGTGATTTTTATCGGGTTTTTTGCATTTCTCTAATTTCTGCAATTAAAACCGAGTATTTAACGCCAAAAAACTAGCGCTATCGGCGAAATTTAAGAATTTCGTTTTTTTACCTACTGATTTTTACTAGCTGCTGAGCCGTAAAATAATAAAAAATCGTACAAATAGGAGATTTTTATCGGGTTTTTTGCATTTCTCTAATTTCTGCAATTAAAACCGAGTATTTAACGCCAAAAAACTAGCCCTATCGGCGAAATTTAAGAATTTCGTTTTTTTACCTACTGATTTTTACTAGGTGCTGAGCCGTAAAATAATAAAAAATCCTACAAATAGGTGATTTTTATCGGGTTTTATGCATTTCTCTACTTTCTGCAATTAAAACCGAGTATTTAACGCCAAAAAACTAGCCCTATCGGCGATATTTAAGAATTTCGTTTTTTTACCTACTGATTTTTACTAGCTGCTGAGCCGTAAAATAATAAAAAATCTTACAAATAGGAGATTTTTATCGGGTTTTTTGCATTTCTCTAATTTCTGCAATTAAAACCGAGTATTTAACGCCAAAAAACTAGCCCTATCGGCGAAATTTAAGAATTTCGTTTTTTTACCTACTGATTTTTACTAGCTGCTGAGCCGTAAAATAATAAAAAATCGTACAAATAGGAGATTTTTATCGGGTTTTTTGCATTTCTCTACTTTCTGCAATTAAAACCGAGTATTTAACGCCAAAAAACTAGCCCTATCGGCGAAATTTAAGAATTTCGTTTTTTTACCTATTGATTTTTACTAGCTGCTGAGCCGTAAAATAATAAAAAATCGTACAAATAGGAGATTTTTATCGGTTTTTTCGCATATCTCTAATTTCTGCAATTAAAACCGAGTATTTAACGCCAAAAAACTAGCCCTATCGGCGATATTTAAGAATTTCGTTTTTTTACCTACTGATTTTTACTAGCTGCTGAGCCGTAAAATAATAAAAAATCGTACAAATAGGAGATTTTTATCGGGTTTTTTGCATTTCTCTAATTTCTGCAATTAAAACCGAGTATTTAACGCCAAAAAACTAGCCCTATCGGCGAAATTTAAGAATTTCGTTTTTTTACCTACTGATTTTTACTAGCTGCTGAGCCGTAAAGTAATAAAAAATCCTACAAATAGGAGATTTTTATCGGGTTGTTTGCATTTCTCTAATTTCTGCAATTAAAACCGAGTATTTAACGCCAAAAAACTAGCCCTATCGGCGATATTTAAGAATTTCGTTTTTTTACCTACTGATTTTTACTAGCTGCTGAGCCGTAAAATAATAAAAAATCGTACAAATAGGAGATTTTTATCGGGTTTTTTGCATTTCTCTAATTTCTGCAATTAAAACCGAGTATTTAACGCCAAAAAACTAGCCCTATCGGCGAAATTTAAGAATTTCGTTTTTTTACCTACTGATTTTTACTAGCTGCTGAGCCGTAAAATAATAAAAAATCGTACAAATAGGAGATTTTTATCGGGTTTTTTGCATTTCTCTAATTTCTGCAATTAAAACCGAGTATTTAACGCCAAAAAACTAGCCCTATCGGCAAAATTTAAAATTTCGTTTTTTTACCTACTGATTTTTACTAGCTGCTGAGCCGTAAAATAATAAAAAATCGTACAAATAGGAGATTTTTATCGGGTTTTTTGCATTTCTCTAATTTCTGCAATTAAAACCGAGTATTTAACGCCAAAAAACTAGCCCTATCGGCGTAATTTAACAATTTCGTTTTTTTACCTACTGATTTTTACTAGCTGCTGAGCCGTAAAATAATAAAAAATCGTACAAATAGGAGATTTTTATCGGTTTTTTTGCATATCTCTAATTTCTGCAATTAAAACCGAGTATTTAACGCCAAAAAACTAGCCCTATCGGCGAAATTTAAGAATTTCGTTTTTTTACCTACTGATTTTTACTAGCTGCTGAGCCGTAAAATAATAAAAAATCGTACAAATAGGAGATTTTTATCGGGTTTTTTGCATTTCTCTACTTTCTGCAACTAAAACCGAGTATTTAACGCCAAAAAACTAGCCCTATCGGCGAAATTTAAGAATTTCGTTTTTTACCTACTAATTTTTACTAGCTGCTAAGCCGTAAAATAATAAAAAATCGTACAAATAGGAGATTTTTATCGGGTTTTTTGCATTTCTCTAATTTCTGCAATTAAAACCGAGTATTTAACGCCAAAAAACTAGCCCTATCGGCAAAATTTAAAATATCGTTTTTTTACCTACTGATTTTTACTAGCTGCTGAGCCGTAAAATAATAAAAAATCGTACAAATAGGAGATTTTTATCGGGTTTTTTGCATCTCTCTAATTTCTGCAATTAAAACCAAGTATTTAACGCCAAAAAACTAGCCCTATCGGCGAAATTTAAGAATTTCGGTTTTTTACCTACTGATTTTTACTAGCTGCTGAGCCGTAAAATAATAAAAAATCCTACAAATAAGAGATTTTTATCGGGTTTTTTGCATTTCTCTAATTTCTGCAATTAAAACCGAGTATTTAACGCCAAAAAACTAGCACTATCGGCGAAATTTAAGAATTTCGTTTTTTTACCCACTGATTTTTACTAGCTGCTGAGCCGTAAAATAATAAAAAATCGTACAAATAGGAGATTTTTATAGGGTTTTTTGCATTTCTCTACTTTCTGCAATTAAAACCGAGTATTTAACGCCAAAAAACTAGCCCTATCGGCGAAATTTAAGAATTTCGTTTTTTTACCTACTGATTTTTACTAGCTGCTGCGCCGTAAAATAATAAAAAATCGTACAAATAGGAGATTTTTATCGGGTTTTTTGCATTTCTCTAATTTCTGCAATTAAAACCGAGTATTTAACGCCAAAAAACTAGCCCTATCGGCGATATTTAAGAATTTCGTTTGTTTACCTACTGATTTTTACTAGCTGCTGAGCCGTAAAATAATAAAAAATCGTACAAATAGGAGATTTTTATTGGGTTTTTTGCATTTCTCTAATTTCTGCAATTAAAACCGAGTATTTAACGCCAAAAAACTAGCCCTATCGGCGAAATTTAAGAATTTCGTTTTTATACCTACTGATTTTTACTAGCTGCTGAGCCGTAAAATAATAAAAAATCCTACAAATAGGTGATTTTTATCGGGTTTTTTGCATTTCTCTAATTTCTGCAATTAAAACCGAGTATTTAACGCCAAAAAACTAGCACTATCGGCGAAATTTAAGAAGTTCGTTTTTTTACCTACTGATTTTTACTAGCTGCTGAGCCGTAAAATAATAAAAAATCGTACAAATAGGAGATTTTTATCGGGTTTTTTGCATTTCTCTAATTTCTGCAATTAAAACCGAGTATTTAACGCCAAAAAACTAGCCCTATCGGCGAAATTTAAGAATTTCGTTTTTTTACCTACTGATTTTTACTAGGTGCTGAGCCGTAAAATAATAAAAAATCCTACAAATAGGTGATTTTTATCGGGTTTTTTGCATTTCTCTAATTTCTGCAATTAAAACCGAGTATTTAACGCCAAAAAACTAGCACTATCGGCGATATTTAAGAATTTCGTTTTTTTACCTACTGATTTTTACTAGCTGCTGAGCCGTAAAATAATAAAAAATCTTACAAATAGGAGATTTTTATCGGGTTTTTTGCATTTCTCTAATTTCTGCAATTAAAACCGAGTATTTAACGCCAAAAAACTAGCCCTATCGGCGAAATTTAAGAATTTCGTTTTTTTACCTACTGATTTTTACTAGCTGCTGAGCCGTAAAATAATAAAAAATCGTACAAATAGGAGATTTTTATCGGGTTTTTTGCATTTCTCTACTTTCTGCAATTAAAACCGAGTATTTAACGCCAAAAAACTAGCCCTATCGGCGAAATTTAAGAATTTCGTTTTTTTACCTACTGATTTTTACTAGCTGCTGAGCCGTAAAATAATAAAAAATCGTACAAATAGGAGATTTTTATCGGGTTTTTTGCATTTCTCTAATTTCTGCAATTAAAACCGAGTATTTAACGCCAAAAAACTAGCCCTATCGGCGAAATTTAAGAATTTCGTTTTTTTACCTATTGATTTTTACTAGCTGCTGAGCCGTAAAATAATAAAAAATCGTACAAATAGGAGATTTTTATCGGTTTTTTCGCATATCTCTAATTTCTGCAATTAAAACCGAGTATTTAACGCCAAAAAACTAGCCCTATCGGCGATATTTAAGAATTTCGTTTTTTTACCTACTGATTTTTACTAGCTGCTGAGCAGTAAAATAATAAAAAATCGTATAAATAGGAGATTTTTATCGGGTTTTTTGCATTTCTCTAATTTCTGCAATTAAAACCGAGTATTTAACGCCAAAAAACTAGCCCTATCGGCAAAATTTAAAATTTCGTTTTTTTACCTACTGATTTTTACTAGCTGCTGAGCCGTAAAATAATAAAAAATCGTACAAATAGGAGATTTTTATCGGGTTTTTTGCATTTCTCTAATTTCTGCAATTAAAACCGAGTATTTAACGCCAAAAAACTAGCCCTATCGGCGATATTTAAGAATTTCGTTTTTTTACCTACTGATTTTTACTAGCTGCTGAGCCGTCAAATAATAAAAAATCGTACAAATAGGAGATTTTTATCGGGTTTTTTGCATTTCTCTAATTTCTGCAATTAAAACCGAGTATTTAACGCCAAAAAACTAGCCCTATCGGCGAAATTTAAGAATTTCGTTTTTTTACCTACTGATTTTTACTAGCTGCTGAGCCGTAAAATAATAAAAAATCGTACAAATAGGAGATTTTTATCGGGTTTTTTGCATTTCTCTAATTTCTGCAATTAAAACCGAGTATTTAACGCCAAAAAACTAGCCCTATCGGCGAAATTTAAGAATTTCGTTTTTTTACCTACTGATTTTTACTAGCTGCTGAGCCGTAAAATAATAAAAAATCGTACAAATAGGAGATTTTTATCGGGTTTTTTGCATTTCTCTACTTTCTGCAACTAAAACCGAGTATTTAACGCCAAAAAACTAGCCCTATCGGCGAAATTTAAGAATTTCGTTTTTTACCTACTAATTTTTACTAGCTGCTAAGCCGTAAAATAATAAAAAATCGTACAAATAGGAGATTTTTATCGGGTTTTTTGCATTTCTCTAATTTCTGCAATTAAAACCGAGTATTTAACGCCAAAAAACTAGCCCTATCGGCAAAATTTAAAATATCGTTTTTTTACCTACTGATTTTTACTAGCTGCTGAGCCGTAAAATAATAAAAAATCGTACAAATAGGAGATTTTTATCGGGTTTTTTGCATCTCTCTAATTTCTGCAATTAAAACCAAGTATTTAACGCCAAAAAACTAGCCCTATCGGCGAAATTTAAGAATTTCGGTTTTTTACCTACTGATTTTTACTAGCTGCTGAGCCGTAAAATAATAAAAAATCCTACAAATAAGAGATTTTTATCGGGTTTTTTGCATTTCTCTAATTTCTGCAATTAAAACCGAGTATTTAACGCCAAAAAACTAGCACTATCGGCGAAATTTAAGAATTTCGTTTTTTTACCCACTGATTTTTACTAGCTGCTGAGCCGTAAAATAATAAAAAATCGTACAAATAGGAGATTTTTATAGGGTTTTTTGCATTTCTCTACTTTCTGCAATTAAAACCGAGTATTTAACGCCAAAAAACTAGCCCTATCGGCGAAATTTAAGAATTTCGTTTTTTTACCTACTGATTTTTACTAGCTGCTGCGCCGTAAAATAATAAAAAATCGTACAAATAGGAGATTTTTATCGGGTTTTTTGCATTTCTCTAATTTCTGCAATTAAAACCGAGTATTTAACGCCAAAAAACTAGCCCTATCGGCGATATTTAAGAATTTCGTTTGTTTACCTACTGATTTTTACTAGCTGCTGAGCCGTAAAATAATAAAAAATCGTACAAATAGGAGATTTTTATTGGGTTTTTTGCATTTCTCTAATTTCTGCAATTAAAACCGAGTATTTAACGCCAAAAAACTAGCCCTATCGGCGAAATTTAAGAATTTCGTTTTTATACCTACTGATTTTTACTAGCTGCTGAGCCGTAAAATAATAAAAAATCCTACAAATAGGTGATTTTTATCGGGTTTTTTGCATTTCTCTAATTTCTGCAATTAAAACCGAGTATTTAACGCCAAAAAACTAGCACTATCGGCGAAATTTAAGAAGTTCGTTTTTTTACCTACTGATTTTTACTAGCTGCTGAGCCGTAAAATAATAAAAAATCGTACAAATAGGAGATTTTTATCGGGTTTTTTGCATTTCTCTAATTTCTGCAATTAAAACCGAGTATTTAACGCCAAAAAACTAGCCCTATCGGCGAAATTTAAGAATTTCGTTTTTTTACCTACTGATTTTTACTAGGTGCTGAGCCGTAAAATAATAAAAAATCCTACAAATAGGTGATTTTTATCGGGTTTTTTGCATTTCTCTAATTTCTGCAATTAAAACCGAGTATTTAACGCCAAAAAACTAGCACTATCGGCGATATTTAAGAATTTCGTTTTTTTACCTACTGATTTTTACTAGCTGCTGAGCCGTAAAATAATAAAAAATCTTACAAATAGGAGATTTTTATCGGGTTTTTTGCATTTCTCTAATTTCTGCAATTAAAACCGAGTATTTAACGCCAAAAAACTAGCCCTATCGGCGAAATTTAAGAATTTCGTTTTTTTACCTACTGATTTTTACTAGCTGCTGAGCCGTAAAATAATAAAAAATCGTACAAATAGGAGATTTTTATCGGGTTTTTTGCATTTCTCTACTTTCTGCAATTAAAACCGAGTATTTAACGCCAAAAAACTAGCCCTATCGGCGAAATTTAAGAATTTCGTTTTTTTACCTACTGATTTTTACTAGCTGCTGAGCCGTAAAATAATAAAAAATCGTACAAATAGGAGATTTTTATCGGGTTTTTTGCATTTCTCTAATTTCTGCAATTAAAACCGAGTATTTAACGCCAAAAAACTAGCCCTATCGGCGAAATTTAAGAATTTCGTTTTTTTACCTATTGATTTTTACTAGCTGCTGAGCCGTAAAATAATAAAAAATCGTACAAATAGGAGATTTTTATCGGTTTTTTCGCATATCTCTAATTTCTGCAATTAAAACCGAGTATTTAACGCCAAAAAACTAGCCCTATCGGCGATATTTAAGAATTTCGTTTTTTTACCTACTGATTTTTACTAGCTGCTGAGCAGTAAAATAATAAAAAATCGTATAAATAGGAGATTTTTATCGGGTTTTTTGCATTTCTCTAATTTCTGCAATTAAAACCGAGTATTTAACGCCAAAAAACTAGCCCTATCGGCAAAATTTAAAATTTCGTTTTTTTACCTACTGATTTTTACTAGCTGCTGAGCCGTAAAATAATAAAAAATCGTACAAATAGGAGATTTTTATCGGGTTTTTTGCATTTCTCTAATTTCTGCAATTAAAACCGAGTATTTAACGCCAAAAAACTAGCCCTATCGGCGATATTTAAGAATTTCGTTTTTTTACCTACTGATTTTTACTAGCTGCTGA
Source organism: Eutolmus rufibarbis (assembly GCA_963920795.1). NCBI lineage: Eukaryota > Metazoa > Arthropoda > Insecta > Diptera > Asilidae > Eutolmus > Eutolmus rufibarbis. The sequence goes on from OY987205.1 coordinate 13,824,250, forward strand.
GCCGTCAAATAATAAAAAATCGTACAAATAGGAGATTTTTATCGGGTTTTTTGCATTTCTCTAATTTCTGCAATTAAAACCGAGTATTTAACGCCAAAAAACTAGCCCTATCGGCGAAATTTAAGAATTTCGTTTTTTTACCTACTGATTTTTACTAGCTGCTGAGCCGTAAAATAATAAAAAATCGTACAAATAGGAGATTTTTATCGGGTTTTTTGCATTTCTCTAATTTCTGCAATTAAAACCGAGTATTTAACGCCAAAAAACTAGCCCTATCGGCGAAATTTAAGAATTTCGTTTTTTTACCTACTGATTTTTACTAGCTGCTGAGCCGTAAAATAATAAAAAATCGTACAAATAGGAGATTTTTATCGGGTTTTTTGCATTTCTCTAATTTCTGCAATTAAAACCGAGTATTTAACGCCAAAAAACTAGCCCTATCGGAGAAATTTAAGAATTTCGTTTTTTTACCTACTGATTTTTACTAGCTGCTGAGCCGTAAAATAATAAAAAATCGTACAAATAGGAGATTTTTATCGGGTTTTTTGCATTTCTCTAATTTCTGCAATTAAAACCGAGTATTTAACGCCAAAAAACTAGCCCTATCGGCGATATTTAAGAATTTCGTTTTTTTACCTACTGATTTTTACTAGCTGCTGAGCCGTAAAATAATAAAAAATCGTACAAATAGGAGATTTTTATCGGGTTTTTTGCATTTCTCTAATTTCTGCAATTAAAACCGAGTATTTAACGCCAAAAAACTAGCCCTATCGGCAAAATTTAAAATTTCGTTTTTTTACCTACTGATTTTTACTAGCCGCTGAGCCGTAAAATAATAAAAAATAGTACAAATAGGAGATTTTTATCGGGTTTTTTGCATCTCTCTAATTTCTGCAATTAAAACCGAGTATTTAACGCCAAAAAATTAGCCCTATCGGCGAAATTTAAGAATTTCGTTTTTTTACCTACTGATTTTTACTAGCTGCTGAGCCGTAAAATAATAAAAAATCGTACAAATAGGAGATTTTTATCGGGTTTTTTGCATTTCTCTAATTTCTGCAATTAAAACCGAGTATTTAACGCCAAAAAACTAGCCCTATCGGCAAAATTTAAAATTTCGTTTTTTTACCTACTGATTTTTACTAGCTGCTGAGCCGTAAAATAATAAAAAATCGTACAAATAGGAGATTTTTATCGGGTTTTTTGCATCTCTCTAATTTCTGCAATTAAAACCGAGTATTTAACGCCAAAAAACTAGCCCTATCGGCAAAATTTAAAATTTCGTTTTTTTACCTACTGATTTTTACTAGCTGCTGAGCCGTAAAATAATAAAAAATCCTACAAATAGGAGATTTTTATCGGGTTTTTTGCATTTCTCTAATTTCTGCAATTAAAACCGAGTATTTAACGCCAAAAAACTAGCCCTATCGGGGAAATTTAAGAATTTCGTTTTTTTACCTACTGATTTTTACTAGCTGCTGAGCCGTAAAATAATAAAAAATCGTACAAATAGGAGATTTTTTACGGGTTTTTTGCATTTCTCTAATTTCTGCAAATAAAACCGAGTATTTAACGCTAAAAAACTAGCCCTATCGGGGAGATGTAAGAATTTCGTTTTTTTACCTACTGATTTTTACTAGCTGCTGAGCCGTAAAATAATAAATAATCGTACAAATAGGAGATTTTTATCGGGTTTTTTGCATTTCTCTAATTTCTGCAATTAAAACCGAGTATTTAACGCCAAAAAACTAGCCCTATCGGGGAAATTTAAGAATTTCGTTTTTTTACCTACTGATTTTTACTAGCTGCTGAGCCGTAAAATAATAAAAAATCGTACAAATAGGAGATTTTTATCGGGTTTTTTGCATTTCTCTAATTTCTGCAATTAAAACCGAGTATTTAACGCCAAAAAACTAGCCCTATCGGCGAAATTTAAGAATTTCGTTTTTTTACCTACTGATTTTTACTAGCTGCTGAGCCGTAAAATAATAAAAAATCGTACAAATAGGAGATTTTTATCGGGTTTTTTACATTTCTCTAATTTCTGCAATTAAAACCGAGTATTTAACGCCAAAAAACTAGCCCTATCGGCAAAATTTAAAATTTCGTTTTTTTACCTACTGATTTTTACTAGCTGCTGAGCCGTAAAATAATAAAAAATCCTACAAATAGGAGATTTTTATCGGGTTTTTTGCATTTCTCTAATTTCTGCAATTAAAACCGAGTATTTAACGCCAAAAAACTAGCCCTATCGGCGAAATTTAAGGATTTCGTTTTTTTACCTACTGATTTTTACTAGCTGCTGAGCCGTCAAATAATAAAAAATCGTACAAATAGGAGATTTTTATCGGGTTTTTTGCATTTCTCTAATTTCTGCAATTAAAACCGAGTATTTAACGCCAAAAAACTAGCCCTATCGGCGAAATTTAAGAATTTCGTTTTTTTACCTACTGATTTTTACTAGCTGCTGAGCCGTAAAATAATAAAAAATCGTACAAATAGGAGATTTTTATCGGGTTTTTTGCATTTCTCTAATTTCTGCAATTAAAACCGAGTATTTAACGCCAAAAAACTAGCCCTATCGGCGAAATTTAAGAATTTCGTTTTTTTACCTACTGATTTTTACTAGCTGCTGAGCCGTAAAATAATAAAAAATCGTACAAATAGGAGATTTTTATCGGGTTTTTTGCATTTCTCTAATTTCTGCAATTAAAACCGAGTATTTAACGCCAAAAAACTAGCCCTATCGGAGAAATTTAAGAATTTCGTTTTTTTACCTACTGATTTTTACTAGCTGCTGAGCCGTAAAATAATAAAAAATCGTACAAATAGGAGATTTTTATCGGGTTTTTTGCATTTCTCTAATTTCTGCAATTAAAACCGAGTATTTAACGCCAAAAAACTAGCCCTATCGGCGATATTTAAGAATTTCGTTTTTTTACCTACTGATTTTTACTAGCTGCTGAGCCGTAAAATAATAAAAAATCGTACAAATAGGAGATTTTTATCGGGTTTTTTGCATTTCTCTAATTTCTGCAATTAAAACCGAGTATTTAACGCCAAAAAACTAGCCCTATCGGCAAAATTTAAAATTTCGTTTTTTTACCTACTGATTTTTACTAGCTGCTGAGCCGTAAAATAATAAAAAATAGTACAAATAGGAGATTTTTATCGGGTTTTTTGCATCTCTCTAATTTCTGCAATTAAAACCGAGTATTTAACGCCAAAAAATTAGCCCTATCGGCGAAATTTAAGAATTTCGTTTTTTTACCTACTGATTTTTACTAGCTGCTGAGCCGTAAAATAATAAAAAATCGTACAAATAGGAGATTTTTATCGGGTTTTTTGCATTTCTCTAATTTCTGCAATTAAAACCGAGTATTTAACGCCAAAAAACTAGCCCTATCGGCAAAATTTAAAATTTCGTTTTTTTACCTACTGATTTTTACTAGCTGCTGAGCCGTAAAATAATAAAAAATCGTACAAATAGGAGATTTTTATCGGGTTTTTTGCATCTCTCTAATTTCTGCAATTAAAACCGAGTATTTAACGCCAAAAAACTAGCCCTATCGGCAAAATTTAAAATTTCGTTTTTTTACCTACTGATTTTTACTAGCTGCTGAGCCGTAAAATAATAAAAAATCCTACAAATAGGAGATTTTTATCGGGTTTTTTGCATTTCTCTAATTTCTGCAATTAAAACCGAGTATTTAACGCCAAAAAACTAGCCCTATCGGGGAAATTTAAGAATTTCGTTTTTTTACCTACTGATTTTTACTAGCTGCTGAGCCGTAAAATAATAAAAAATCGTACAAATAGGAGTTTTTTTACGGGTTTTTTGCATTTCTCTAATTTCTGCAAATAAAACCGAGTATTTAACGCCAAAAAACTAGCCCTATCGGCGAAATTTAAGAATTTCGTTTTTTTACCTACTTATTTTTGCTAGCTGCTGAGCCGTAAAATAATAAAAAATCCTACAAATAGGAGATTTTTATCGGGTTTTTTGCATTTCTCTAGTTTCTGCAATTAAAACCGAGTATTTAACGCCAAAAAACTAGCCCTATCGGCGAAATTTAAGGATTTCGTTTTTTTACCTACTGATTTTTACTAGCTGCTGAGCCGTAAAATAATAAAAAATCGTACAAATAGGAGATTTTTATCGGGTTTTTTGCATTTCTCTAATTTCTGCAATTAAAACCGAGTATTTAACGCCAAAAAACTAGCCCTATCGGAGAAATTTAAGAATTTCGTTTTTTTACCTACTGATTTTTACTAGCTGCTGAGCCGTAAAATAATAAAAAATCGTACAAATAGGAGATTTTTATCGGGTTTTTTGCATTTCTCTACTTTCTGCAATTAAAACCGAGTATTTAACGCCAAAAAACTAGCCCTATCGGCGAAATTTAAGAATTTCGTTTTTTTACCTACTGATTTTTACTAGCTGCTGAGCCGTAAAATAATAAAAAATCGTACAAATAGGAGATTTTTATCGGGTTTTTTGCATTTCTCTAATTTCTGCAATTAAAACCGAGTATTTAACGCCAAAAAACTAGCCCTATCGGCGATATTTAAGAATTTCGTTTTTTTACCTACTGATTTTTACTAGCTGCTGAGCCGTAAAATAATAAAAAATCGTACAAATAGGAGATTTTTATCGGGTTTTTTGCATCTCTCTAATTTCTGCAATTAAAACCGAGTATTTAACGCCAAAAAACTAGCCCTATCGGCAAAATTTAAAATTTCGTTTTTTTACCTACTGATTTTTACTAGCTGCTGAGCCGTAAAATAATAAAAAATCCTACAAATAGGAGATTTTTATCGGGTTTTTTGCATTTCTCTAATTTCTGCAATTAAAACCGAGTATTTAACGCCAAAAAACTAGCCCTATCGGGGAAATTTAAGAATTTCGTTTTTTTACCTACTGATTTTTACTAGTTGCTGAGCCGTAAAATAATAAAAAATCGTACAAATAGGAGATTTTTATCGGGTTTTTTACATTTCTCTAATTTCTGCAATTAAAACCGAGTATTTAACGCCAAAAAACTAGCCCTATCGGCGAAATTTAAGAATTTCGTTTTTTTACCTACTTATTTTTGCTAGCTGCTGAGCCGTAAAATAATAAAAAATCCTACAAATAGGAGATTTTTATCGGGTTTTTTGCATTTCTCTAGTTTCTGCAATTAAAACCGAGTATTTAACGCCAAAAAACTAGCCCTATCGGCGAAATTTAAGGATTTCGTTTTTTTACCTACTGATTTTTACTAGCTGCTGAGCCGTAAAATAATAAAAAATCGTACAAATAGGAGATTTTTATCGGGTTTTTTGCATTTCTCTAATTTCTGCAATTAAAACCGAGTATTTAACGCCAAAAAACTAGCCCTATCGGAGAAATTTAAGAATTTCGTTTTTTTACCTACTGATTTTTACTAGCTGCTGAGCCGTAAAATAATAAAAAATCGTACAAATAGGAGATTTTTATCGGGTTTTTTGCATTTCTCTACTTTCTGCAATTAAAACCGAGTATTTAACGCCAAAAAACTAGCCCTATCGGCGAAATTTAAGAATTTCGTTTTTTTACCTACTGATTTTTACTAGCTGCTGAGCCGTAAAATAATAAAAAATCGTACAAATAGGAGATTTTTATCGGGTTTTTTGCATTTCTCTAATTTCTGCAATTAAAACCGAGTATTTAACGCCAAAAAACTAGCCCTATCGGCGATATTTAAGAATTTCGTTTTTTTACCTACTGATTTTTACTAGCTGCTGAGCCGTAAAATAATAAAAAATCGTACAAATAGGAGATTTTTATCGGGTTTTTTGCATTTCTCTAATTTCTGCAATTAAAACCGAGTATTTAACGCCAAAAAACTAGCCCTATCGGCAAAATTTAAAATTTCGTTTTTTTACCTACTGATTTTTACTAGCTGCTGAGCCGTAAAATAATAAAAAATAGTACAAATAGGAGATTTTTATCGGGTTTTTTGCATCTCTCTAATTTCTGCAATTAAAACCGAGTATTTAACGCCAAAAAATTAGCCCTATCGGCGAAATTTAAGAATTTCGTTTTTTTACCTATTGATTTTTACTAGCTGCTGAGCCGTAAAATAATAAAAAATAGTACAAATAGGAGATTTTTATCGGGTTTTTTGCATTTCTCTAATTTCTGCAATTAAAACCGAGTATTTAACGCCAAAAAACTAGCCCTATCGGAGAAATTTAAGAATTTCGTTTTTTTACCTACTGATTTTTACTAGCTGCTGAGCCGTAAAATAATAAAAAATCGTACAAATAGGAGATTTTTATCGGGTTTTTTGCATTTCTCTACTTTCTGCAATTAAAACCGAGTATTTAACGCCAAAAAACTAGCCCTATCGGCGAAATTTAAGAATTTCGTTTTTTTACCTACTGATTTTTACTAGCTGCTGAGCCGTAAAATAATAAAAAATCGTACAAATAGGAGATTTTTATCGGGTTTTTTGCATTTCTCTAATTTCTGCAATTAAAACCGAGTATTTAACGCCAAAAAACTAGCCCTATCGGCGATATTTAAGAATTTCGTTTTTTTACCTACTGATTTTTACTAGCTGCTGAGCCGTAAAATAATAAAAAATCGTACAAATAGGAGATTTTTATCGGGTTTTTTGCATCTCTCTAATTTCTGCAATTAAAACCGAGTATTTAACGCCAAAAAACTAGCCCTATCGGCAAAATTTAAAATTTCGTTTTTTTACCTACTGATTTTTACTAGCTGCTGAGCCGTAAAATAATAAAAAATCCTACAAATAGGAGATTTTTATCGGGTTTTTTGCATTTCTCTAATTTCTGCAATTAAAACCGAGTATTTAACGCCAAAAAACTAGCCCTATCGGGGAAATTTAAGAATTTCGTTTTTTTACCTACTGATTTTTACTAGTTGCTGAGCCGTAAAATAATAAAAAATCGTACAAATAGGAGATTTTTATCGGGTTTTTTACATTTCTCTAATTTCTGCAATTAAAACCGAGTATTTAACGCCAAAAAACTAGCCCTATCGGCGAAATTTAAGAATTTCGTTTTTTTACCTACTTATTTTTGCTAGCTGCTGAGCCGTAAAATAATAAAAAATCCTACAAATAGGAGATTTTTATCGGGTTTTTTGCATTTCTCTAGTTTCTGCAATTAAAACCGAGTATTTAACGCCAAAAAACTAGCCCTATCGGCGAAATTTAAGGATTTCGTTTTTTTACCTACTGATTTTTACTAGCTGCTGAGCCGTAAAATAATAAAAAATCGTACAAATAGGAGATTTTTATCGGGTTTTTTGCATTTCTCTAATTTCTGCAATTAAAACCGAGTATTTAACGCCAAAAAACTAGCCCTATCGGAGAAATTTAAGAATTTCGTTTTTTTACCTACTGATTTTTACTAGCTGCTGAGCCGTAAAATAATAAAAAATCGTACAAATAGGAGATTTTTATCGGGTTTTTTGCATTTCTCTACTTTCTGCAATTAAAACCGAGTATTTAACGCCAAAAAACTAGCCCTATCGGCGAAATTTAAGAATTTCGTTTTTTTACCTACTGATTTTTACTAGCTGCTGAGCCGTAAAATAATAAAAAATCGTACAAATAGGAGATTTTTATCGGGTTTTTTGCATTTCTCTAATTTCTGCAATTAAAACCGAGTATTTAACGCCAAAAAACTAGCCCTATCGGCGATATTTAAGAATTTCGTTTTTTTACCTACTGATTTTTACTAGCTGCTGAGCCGTAAAATAATAAAAAATCGTACAAATAGGAGATTTTTATCGGGTTTTTTGCATTTCTCTAATTTCTGCAATTAAAACCGAGTATTTAACGCCAAAAAACTAGCCCTATCGGCAAAATTTAAAATTTCGTTTTTTTACCTACTGATTTTTACTAGCTGCTGAGCCGTAAAATAATAAAAAATAGTACAAATAGGAGATTTTTATCGGGTTTTTTGCATCTCTCTAATTTCTGCAATTAAAACCGAGTATTTAACGCCAAAAAATTAGCCCTATCGGCGAAATTTAAGAATTTCGTTTTTTTACCTACTGATTTTTACTAGCTGCTGAGCCGTAAAATAATAAAAAATCGTACAAATAGGAGATTTTTATCGGGTTTTTTGCATTTCTCTAATTTCTGCAATTAAAACCGAGTATTTAACGCCAAAAAACTAGCCCTATCGGCAAAATTTAAAATTTCGTTTTTTTACCTACTGATTTTTACTAGCTGCTGAGCCGTAAAATAATAAAAAATCGTACAAATAGGAGATTTTTATCGGGTTTTTTGCATCTCTCTAATTTCTGCAATTAAAACCGAGTATTTAACGCCAAAAAACTAGCCCTATCGGCGATATTTAAGAATTTCGTTTTTTTACCTACTGATTTTTACTAGCTGCTGAGCCGTAAAATAATAAAAAATCCTACAAATAGGAGATTTTTATCGGGTTTTTTGCATTTCTCTAATTTCTGCAATTAAAACCGAGTATTTAACGCCAAAAAACTAGCCCTATCGGGGAAATTTAAGAATTTCGTTTTTTTACCTACTGATTTTTACTAGCTGCTGAGCCGTAAAATAATAAAAAATCGTACAAATAGGAGATTTTTTACGGTTTTTTTGCATTTCTCTAATTTCTGCAATTAAAACCGAGTATTTAACGCCAAAAAACTAGCCCTATCGGGGAGATGTAAGAATTTCGTTTTTTTACCTACTGATTTTTACTAGCTGCTGAGCCGTAAAATAATAAATAATCGTACAAATAGGAGATTTTTATCGGGTTTTTTTCCTTCTCTAATTTCTGCAATTAAAACCGAGTATTTAACGCCAAAAAACTAGCCCTATCGGGGAAATTTAAGAATTTCGTTTTTTTACCTACTGATTTTTACTAGCTGCTGAGCCGTAAAATAATAAAAAATCGTACAAATAGGAGATTTTTATCGGGTTTTTTGCATTTCTCTAATTTCTGCAATTAAAACCGAGTATTTAACGCCAAAAAACTAGCCCTATCGGCGAAATTTAAGAATTTCGTTTTTTTACCTACTGATTTTTACTAGCTGCTGAGCCGTAAAATAATAAAAAATCGTACAAATAGGAGATTTTTATCGGGTTTTTTACATTTCTCTAATTTCTGCAATTAAAACCGAGTATTTAACGCCAAAAAACTAGCCCTATCGGCGAAATTTAAGAATTTCGTTTTTTTACCTACTTATTTTTGCTAGCTGCTGAGCCGTAAAATAATAAAAAATCCTACAAATAGGAGATTTTTATCGGGTTTTTTGCATTTCTCTAATTTCTGCAATTAAAACCGAGTATTTAACGCCAAAAAACTAGCCCTATCGGCGAAATTTAAGAATTTCGTTTTTTTACCTACTGATTTTTACTAGCTGCTGAGCCGTAAAATAATAAAATATCCTACAAATAGGAGATTTTTATCGGGTTTTTTGCATTTCTCTAATTTCTGCAATTAAAACCGAGTATTTAACGCCAAAAAACTAGCCCTATCAGCGTAATTTAACAATTTCGTTTTTTTACCTACTGATTTTTACTAGCTGCTGAGCCGTAAAATAATAAAAAATCGTACAAATAGGAGATTTTTATCGGGTTTTTTGCATTTCTCTAATTTCTGCAATTAAAACCGAGTATTTAACGCCAAAAAACTAGCCCTATCGGCGAAATTTAAGAATTTCGTTTTTTTACCTATTGATTTTTACTAGCTGCTGAGCCGTAAAATAATAAAAAATCGTACAAATAGGAGATTTTTATCGGTTTTTTTGCATATCTCTAATTTCTGCAATTAAAACCGAGTATTTAACGCCAAAAAACTAGCCCTATCGGCGATATTTAAGAATTTCGTTTTTTTACCTACTGATTTTTACTAGCTGCTGAGCCGTAAAATAATAAAAAATCGTATAAATAGGAGATTTTTATCGGGTTTTTTGCATTTCTCTAATTTCTGCAATTAAAAGCGAGTATTTAACGCCAAAAAACTAGCCCTATCGGCGATATTTAAGAATTTCGTTTTTTTACCTACTGATTTTTACTAGCTGCTGAGCCGTAAAATAATAAAAAATCGTACAAATAGGAGATTTTTATCGGGTTTTTTGCATCTCTCTAATTTCTGCAATTAAAACCGAGTATTTAACGCCAAAAAACTAGCCCTATCGGCGAAATTTAAGAATTTCGGTTTTTTACCTACTGATTTTTACTAGCTGCTGAGCCGTAAAATAATAAAAAATCCTACAAATAAGAGATTCTTATCGGGTTTTTTGCATTTCTCTAATTTCTGCAATTAAAACCGAGTATTTAACGCCAAAAAACTAGCCCTATCGGCGAAATTTAAGAATTTCGTTTTTTTACCTACTGATTTTTACTAGCTGCTGAGCCGTAAAATAATAAAAAATCCTACAAATAAGAGATTTTTATCGGGTTTTTTGCATTTGTCTAATTTCTGCAATTAAAACCGAGTATTTAACGCCAAAAAACTAGCCCTATCGGCGAAATTTAAGAATTTCGTTTTTTTACCTACTGATTTTTACTAGCTGCTGAGCCGTAAATTAATAAAAAATCGTACAAATAGGAGATTTTTATCGGGTTTTTTGCATTTCTCTAATTTCTGCAATTCAAACCGAGTATTTAACGCCAAAAAACTAGCCCTATCGACGAAATTTAAGAATTTCGTTTTTTTACCTACTGATTTTTACTAGCTGCTGAGCCGTAAAATAATAAAAAATCGTACAAATAGGAGATTTTTATCGGGTTTTTTGCATTTCTCTAATTTCTGCAATTAAAACCGAGTATTTAACGCCAAAAAGCTAGCCCTATCGGCGAAATTTAAGAATTTCGTTTTTTTACCTACTGATTTTTACTAGCTGCTGAGCCGTAAAATAATAAAAAATCGTACAAATAGGAGATTTTTATCGGGTTTTTTGCATTTCTCTAATTTCTGCAATTAAAACCGAGTATTTAACGCCAAAAAACTAGCCCTATCGGCGAAATTTAAGAATTTCGTTTTTTTACCTACTGATCTTTACTAGCTGCTGAGCCGTAAAATAATAAAAAATCGTACAAATAGGAGATTTTTATCGGGTTTTTTGCATTTCTCTAATTTCTGCAATTAAAACCGAGTATTTAACGCCAAAAAACTAGCCCTATCGGCGAAATTTAAGAATTTCGTTTTTTTACCTACTGATTTTTACTAGCTGCTGAGCCGTAAAATAATAAAAAATCGTATAAATAGGAGATTTTTATCGGGTTTTTTGCATTTCTCTAATTTCTGCAATTAAAAGCGAGTATTTAACGCCAAAAAACTAGCCCTATCGGCGAAATTTAAGAATTTCGTTTTTTTACCTACTGATTTTTACTAGCTGCTGAGCCGTAAAATAATAAAAAATCGTACAAATAGGAGATTTTTATCGGGTTTTTTGCATCTCTCTAATTTCTGCAATTAAAACCGAGTATTTAACGCCAAAAAACTAGCCCTATCGGCGTAATTTAACAATTTCGTTTTTTTACCTACTGATTTTTACTAGCTGCTGAGCCGTAAAATAATAAAAAATCGTACAAATAGGAGATTTTTATCGGGTTTTTTGCATTTCTCTAATTTCTGCAATTAAAACCGAGTATTTAACGCCAAAAAACTAGCCCTATCGGCGAAATTTAAGAATTTCGTTTTTTTACCTACTGATTTTTACTAGCTGCTGAGCCGTAAAATAATAAAAAATCCTACAAATAGGTGATTTTTATCGGGTTTTTTGCATTTCTCTAATTTCTGCAATTAAAACCGAGTATTTAACGCCAAAAAACTAGCCCTATCGGGGAAATTTAAGAATTTCGTTTTTTTACCTACTGATTTTTACTAGCTGCTGAGCCGTAAATTAATAAAAAATCGTACAAATAGGAGATTTTTATCGGGTTTTTTGCATTTCTCTAATTTCTGCAATTCAAACCGAGTATTTAACGCCAAAAAACTAGCCCTATCGACGAAATTTAAGAATTTCGTTTTGTTACCTACTGATTTTTACTAGCTGCTAAGCCGTAAAATAATAAAAAATCGTACAAATAGGAGATTTTTATCGGGTTTTTTGCATTTCTCTAATTTCTGCAATTAAAACCGAGTATTTAACGCCAAAAAGCTAGCCCTATCGGCGAAATTTAAGAATTTCGTTTTTTTACCTACTGATTTTTACTAGCTGCTGAGCCGTAAAATAATAAAAAATTGTACAAATAGGAGATTTTTATCGGGTTTTTTGCATTTCTCTAATTTCTGCAATTAAAACCGAGTATTTAACGCCAAAAAACTAGCCCTATCGGCGAAATTTAAGAATTTCGTTTTTTTACCTACTGATCTTTACTAGCTGCTGAGCCGTAAAATAATAAAAAATCGTACAAATAGGAGATTTTTATCGGGTTTTTTGCATTTCTCTAATTTCTGCAATTAAAACCGAGTATTTAACGCCAAAAAACTAGCCCTATCGGCGAAATTTAAGAATTTCGTTTTTTTACCTACTGATTTTTACTAGCTGCTGAGCCGTAAAATAATAAAAAATCGTATAAATAGGAGATTTTTATCGGGTTTTTTGCATTTCTCTAATTTCTGCAATTAAAAGCGAGTATTTAACGCCAAAAAACTAGCCCTATCGGCGAAATTTAAGAATTTCGTTTTTTTACCTACTGATTTTTACTAGCTGCTGAGCCGTAAAATAATTAAAAATCGTACAAATAGGAGATTTTTATCGGGTTTTTTGCATCTCTCTAATTTCTGCAATTAAAACCGAGTATTTAACGCCAAAAAACTAGCCCTATCGGCGTAATTTAACAATTTCGTTTTTTTACCTACTGATTTTTACTAGCTGCTGAGCCGTAAAATAATAAAAAATCGTACAAATAGGAGATTTTTATCGGGTTTTTTGCATTTCTCTAATTTCTGCAATTAAAACCGAGTATTTAACGCCAAAAAACTAGCCCTATCGGCGAAATTTAAGAATTTCGTTTTTTTACCTATTGATTTTTACTAGCTGCTGAGCCGTAAAATAATAAAAAATCGTACAAATAGGAGATTTTTATCGGTCTTTTTGCATATCTCTAATTTCTGCAATTAAAACCGAGTATTTAACGCCAAAAAACTAGCCCTATCGGCGATATTTAAGAATTTCGTTTTTTTACCTACTGATTTTTACTAGCTGCTGAGCCGTAAAATAATAAAAAATCGTATAAATAGGAGATTTTTATCGGGTTTTTTGCATTTCTCTAATTTCTGCAATTAAAAGCGAGTATTTAACGCCAAAAAACTAGCCCTATCGGCGATATTTAAGAATTTCGTTTTTTTACCTACTGATTTTTACTAGCTGCTGAGCAGTAAAATAATAAAAAATCGTACAAATAGGAGATTTTTATCGGGTTTTTTGCATCTCTCTAATTTCTGCAATTAAAACCGAGTATTTAACGCCAAAAAACTAGCCCTATCGGCGAAATTTAAGAATTTCGGTTTTTTACCTACTGATTTTTACTAGCTGCTGAGCCGTAAAATAATAAAAAATCCTACAAATAAGAGATTTTTATCGGGTTTTTTGCATTTCTCTAATTTCTGCAATTAAAACCGAGTATTTAACGCCAAAAAACTAGCCCTATCGGCGAAATTTAAGAATTTCGTTTTTTTACCTACTGATTTTTACTAGCTGCTGAGCCGTAAAATAATAAAAAATCGTACAAATAGGAGATTTTTATCGGGTTTTTTGCATCTCTCTAATTTCTGCAATTAAAACCGAGTATTTAACGCCAAAAAACTAGCCCTATCGGCGAAATTTAAGAATTTCGTTTTTTTACCTACTGATTTTTACTAGCTGCTGAGCCGTAAAATAATAAAAAATCGTACAAATAGGAGATTTTTATCAGGTTTTTTGCATTTCTCTACTTTCTGCAATTAAAACCGAGTATTTAACGCCAAAAAACTAGCCCTATCGGCGATATTTAAGAGTTTCGTTTTTTTACCTACTGATTTTTACTAGTTGCTGAGCCGTAAAATAATAAAAAATCGTACAAATAGGAGATTTTTATCGGGTTTTTTGCATCTCTCTAATTTCTGCAATTCAAACCGAGTATTTAACGCCAAAAAACTAGCCCTATCGACGAAATTTAAGAATTTCGTTTTTTTACCTACTGATTTTTACTAGCTGCTGAGCCGTAAAATAATAAAAAATCCAACAAATAGGTGATTTTTATCGGGTTTTTTGCATTTCTCTAATTTCTGCAATTAAAACCGAGTATTTAACGCCAAAAAGCTAGCCCTATCGGCGAAATTTAAGAATTTCGTTTTTTTACCTACTGATTTTTACTAGCTGCTGAGCCGTAAAATAATAAAAAATCGTACAAATAGGAGATTTTTATCGGGTTTTTTGCATTTCTCTAATTTCTGCAATTAAAACCGAGTATTTAACGCCAAAAAACTAGCCCTATCGGCGAAATTTAAGAATTTCGTTTTTTTACCTACTGATCTTTACTAGCTGCTGAGCCGTAAAATAATAAAAAATCGTACAAATAGGAGATTTTTATCGGGTTTTTTGCATTTCTCTAATTTCTGCAATTAAAACCGAGTATTTAACGCCAAAAAACTAGCCCTATCGGCGAAATTTAAGAATTTCGTTTTTTTACCTACTGATTTTTACTAGCTGCTGAGCCGTAAAATAATAAAAAATCGTATAAATAGGAGATTTTTATCGGGTTTTTTGCATTTCTCTAATTTCTGCAATTAAAACCGAGTATTTAACGCCAAAAAACTAGCCCTATCGGCGAAATTTAAGAATTTCGTTTTTTTACCTACTGATTTTTACTAGCTGCTGAGCCGTAAAATAATAAAAAATCGTACAAATAGGAGATTTTTATCGGGTTTTTTGCATCTCTCTAATTTCTGCAATTAAAACCGAGTATTTAACGCCAAAAAACTAGCCCTATCGGCGAAATTTAAGAATTTCGTTTTTTTACCTATTGATTTTTACTAGCTGCTGAGCCGTAAAATAATAAAAAATCGTACAAATAGGAGATTTTTATCGGTTTTTTTGCATATCTCTAATTTCTGCAATTAAAACCGAGTATTTAACGTCAAAAAACTAGCCCTATCGGCGATATTTAAGAATTTCGTTTTTCTACCTACTGATTTTTACTAGCTGCTGAGCCGTAAAATAATAAAAAATCGTATAAATAGGAGATTTTTATCGGGTTTTTTGCATTTCTCTAATTTCTGCAATTAAAAGCGAGTATTTAACGCCAAAAAACTAGCCCTATCGGCGAAATTTAAGAATTTCGTTTTTTTACCTATTGATTTTTACTAGCTGCTGAGCCGTAAAATAATAAAAAATCGTACAAATAGGAGATTTTTATCGGTTTTTTTGCATATCTCTAATTTCTGCAATTAAAACCGAGTATTTAACGCCAAAAAACTAGCCCTATCGGCGATATTTAAGAATTTCGTTTTTTTACCTACTGATTTTTACTAGCTGCTGAGCCGTAAAATAATAAAAAATCGTATAAATAGGAGATTTTTATCGGGTTTTTTGCATTTCTCTAATTTCTGCAATTAAAAGCGAGTATTTAACGCCAAAAAACTAGCCCTATCGGCGATATTTAAGAATTTCGTTTTTTTACCTACTGATTTTTACTAGCTGCTGAGCAGTAAAATAATAAAAAATCGTACAAATAGGAGATTTTTATCGGGTTTTTTGCATCTCTCTAATTTCTGCAATTAAAACCGAGTATTTAACGCCAAAAAACTAGCCCTATCGGCGAAATTTAAGAATTTCGGTTTTTTACCTACTGATTTTTACTAGCTGCTGAGCCGTAAAATAATAAAAAATCCTACAAATAAGAGATTTTTATCGGGTTTTTTGCATTTCTCTAATTTCTGCAATTAAAACCGAGTATTTAACGCCAAAAAACTAGCCCTATCGGCGAAATTTAAGAATTTCGTTTTTTTACCTACTGATTTTTACTAGCTGCTGAGCCGTAAAATAATAAAAAATCGTACAAATAGGAGATTTTTATCGGGTTTTTTGCATCTCTCTAATTTCTGCAATTAAAACCGAGTATTTAACGCCAAAAAACTAGCCCTATCGGCG
This sequence comes from Eutolmus rufibarbis, assembly GCA_963920795.1. Lineage (NCBI taxonomy): Eukaryota > Metazoa > Arthropoda > Insecta > Diptera > Asilidae > Eutolmus > Eutolmus rufibarbis. The sequence goes on from OY987205.1 coordinate 13,840,358, forward strand.
AAATTTAAGAATTTCGTTTTTTTACCTACTGATTTTTACTAGCTGCTGAGCCGTAAAATAATAAAAAATCGTACAAATAGGAGATTTTTATCGGGTTTTTTGCATTTCTCTACTTTCTGCAATTAAAACCGAGTATTTAACGCCAAAAAACTAGCCCTATCGGCGATATTTAAGAGTTTCGTTTTTTTACCTACTGATTTTTACTAGCTGCTGAGCCGTAAAATAATAAAAAATCGTACAAATAGGAGATTTTTATCGGGTTTTTTGCATCTCTCTAATTTCTGCAATTAAAACCGAGTATTTAACGCCAAAAAACTAGCCCTATCGGGGAAATTTAAGAATTTCGTTTTTTTACCTACTGATTTTTACTAGCTGCTGAGCCGTAAAATAATAAAAAATCCAACAAATAGGTGATTTTTATCGGGTTTTTTGCATTTCTCTAATTTCTGCAATTAAAACCGAGTATTTAACGCCAAAAAACTAGCCCTATCGGCGAAATTTAAGAATTTCGTTTTTTTACCTACTGATTTTTACTAGCTGCTGAGCCGTAAATTAATAAAAAATCGTACAAATAGGAGATTTTTATCGGGTTTTTTGCATTTCTCTAATTTCTGCAATTCAAACCGAGTATTTAACGCCAAAAAACTAGCCCTATCGACGAAATTTAAGAATTTCGTTTTTTTACCTACTGATTTTTACTAGCTGCTGAGCCGTAAAATAATAAAAAATCGTACAAATAGGAGATTTTTATCGGGTTTTTTGCATTTCTCTAATTTCTGCAATTAAAACCGAGTATTTAACGCCAAAAAGCTAGCCCTATCGGCGAAATTTAAGAATTTCGTTTTTTTACCTACTGATTTTTACTAGCTGCTGAGCCGTAAAATAATAAAAAATCGTACAAATAGGAGATTTTTATCGGGTTTTTTGCATTTCTCTAATTTCTGCAATTAAAACCGAGTATTTAACGCCAAAAAGCTAGCCCTATCGGCGAAATTTAAGAATTTCGTTTTTTTACCTACTGATCTTTACTAGCTGCTGAGCCGTAAAATAATAAAAAATCGTACAAATAGGAGATTTTTATCGGGTTTTTTGCATTTCTCTAATTTCTGCAATTAAAACCGAGTATTTAACGCCAAAAAACTAGCCCTATCGGCGAAATTTAAGAATTTCGTTTTTTTACCTACTGATTTTTACTAGCTGCTGAGCCGTAAAATAATAAAAAATCGTATAAATAGGAGATTTTTATCGGGTTTTTTGCATTTCTCTAATTTCTGCAATTAAAACCGAGTATTTAACGCCAAAAAACTAGCCCTATCGGCGAAATTTAAGAATTTCGTTTTTTTACCTACTGATTTTTACTAGCTGCTGAGCCGTAAAATAATAAAAAATCGTACAAATAGGAGATTTTTATCGGGTTTTTTGCATCTCTCTAATTTCTGCAATTAAAACCGAGTATTTAACGCCAAAAAACTAGCCCTATCGGCGAAATTTAAGAATTTCGTTTTTTTACCTATTGATTTTTACTAGCTGCTGAGCCGTAAAATAATAAAAAATCGTACAAATAGGAGATTTTTATCGGTTTTTTTGCATATCTCTAATTTCTGCAATTAAAACCGAGTATTTAACGCCAAAAAACTAGCCCTATCGGCGATATTTAAGAATTTCGTTTTTTTACCTACTGATTTTTACTAGCTGCTGAGCCGTAAAATAATAAAAAATCGTATAAATAGGAGATTTTTATCGGGTTTTTTGCATTTCTCTAATTTCTGCAATTAAAAGCGAGTATTTAACGCCAAAAAACTAGCCCTATCGGCGATATTTAAGAATTTCGTTTTTTTACCTACTGATTTTTACTAGCTGCTGAGCCGTAAAATAATAAAAAATCGTACAAATAGGAGATTTTTATCGGGTTTTTTGCATCTCTCTAATTTCTGCAATTAAAACCGAGTATTTAACGCCAAAAAACTAGCCCTATCGGCGAAATTTAAGAATTTCGGTTTTTTACCTACTGATTTTTACTAGCTGCTGAGCCGTAAAATAATAAAAAATCCTACAAATAAGAGATTTTTATCGGGTTTTTTGCATTTCTCTAATTTCTGCAATTAAAACCGAGTATTTAACGCCAAAAAACTAGCCCTATCGGCGAAATTTAAGAATTTCGTTTTTTTACCTACTGATTTTTACTAGCTGCTGAGCCGTAAAATAATAAAAAATCGTACAAATAGGAGATTTTTATCGGGTTTTTTGCATCTCTCTAATTTCTGCAATTAAAACCGAGTATTTAACGCCAAAAAACTAGCCCTATCGGCGAAATTTAAGAATTTCGTTTTTTTACCTACTGATTTTTACTAGCTGCTGAGCCGTAAAATAATAAAAAATCGTACAAATAGGAGATTTTTATCGGGTTTTTTGCATTTCTCTACTTTCTGCAATTAAAACCGAGTATTTAACGCCAAAAAACTAGCCCTATCGGCGATATTTAAGAGTTTCGTTTTTTTACCTACTGATTTTTACTAGCTGCTGAGCCGTAAAATAATAAAAAATCGTACAAATAGGAGATTTTTATCGGGTTTTTTGCATCTCTCTAATTTCTGCAATTAAAACCGAGTATTTAACGCCAAAAAACTAGCCCTATCGGCGAAATTTAAGAATTTCGTTTTTTTACCTACTGATTTTTACTAGCTGCTGAGCCGTAAAATAATAAAAAATCCAACAAATAGGTGATTTTTATCGGGTTTTTTGCATTTCTCTAATTTCTGCAATTAAAACCGAGTATTTAACGCCAAAAAACTAGCCCTATCGGCGAAATTTAAGAATTTCGTTTTTTTACCTACTGATTTTTACTAGCTGCTGAGCCGTAAATTAATAAAAAATCGTACAAATAGGAGATTTTTATCGGGTTTTTTGCATTTCTCTAATTTCTGCAATTCAAACCGAGTATTTAACGCCAAAAAACTAGCCCTATCGACGAAATTTAAGAATTTCGTTTTTTTACCTACTGATTTTTACTAGCTGCTGAGCCGTAAAATAATAAAAAATCGTACAAATAGGAGATTTTTATCGGGTTTTTTGCATTTCTCTAATTTCTGCAATTAAAACCGAGTATTTAACGCCAAAAAGCTAGCCCTATCGGCGAAATTTAAGAATTTCGTTTTTTTACCTACTGATTTTTACTAGCTGCTGAGCCGTAAAATAATAAAAAATCGTACAAATAGGAGATTTTTATCGGGTTTTTTGCATTTCTCTAATTTCTGCAATTAAAACCGAGTATTTAACGCCAAAAAACTAGCCCTATCGGCGAAATTTAAGAATTTCGTTTTTTTACCTACTGATCTTTACTAGCTGCTGAGCCGTAAAATAATAAAAAATCGTACAAATAGGAGATTTTTATCGGGTTTTTTGCATTTCTCTAATTTCTGCAATTAAAACCGAGTATTTAACGCCAAAAAACTAGCCCTATCGGCGAAATTTAAGAATTTCGTTTTTTTACCTACTGATTTTTACTAGCTGCTGAGCCGTAAAATAATAAAAAATCGTATAAATAGGAGATTTTTATCGGGTTTTTTGCATTTCTCTAATTTCTGCAATTAAAACCGAGTATTTAACGCCAAAAAACTAGCCCTATCGGCGAAATTTAAGAATTTCGTTTTTTTACCTACTGATTTTTACTAGCTGCTGAGCCGTAAAATAATAAAAAATCGTACAAATAGGAGATTTTTATCGGGGTTTTTGCATCTCTCTAATTTCTGCAATTAAAACCGAGTATTTAACGCCAAAAAACTAGCCCTATCGGCGAAATTTAAGAATTTCGTTTTTTTACCTATTGATTTTTACTAGCTGCTGAGCCGTAAAATAATAAAAAATCGTACAAATAGGAGATTTTTATCGGTTTTTTTGCATATCTCTAATTTCTGCAATTAAAACCGAGTATTTAACGCCAAAAAACTAGCCCTATCGGCGATATTTAAGAATTTCGTTTTTTTACCTACTGATTTTTACTAGCTGCTGAGCCGTAAAAGAATAAAAAATCGTATAAATAGGAGATTTTTATCGGGTTTTTTGCATTTCTCTAATTTCTGCAATTAAAAGCGAGTATTTAACGCCAAAAAACTAGCCCTATCGGCGATATTTAAGAATTTCGTTTTTTTACCTACTGATTTTTACTAGCTGCTGAGCCGTAAAATAATAAAAAATCGTACAAATAGGAGATTTTTATCGGGTTTTTTGCATCTCTCTAATTTCTGCAATTAAAACCGAGTATTTAACGCCAAAAAACTAGCCCTATCGGCGAAATTTAAGAATTTCGTTTTTTTACCTACTGATTTTTACTAGCTGCTGAGCCGTAAAATAATAAAAAATCGTACAAATAGGAGATTTTTATCGGGTTTTTTGCATTTCTCTACTTTCTGCAATTAAAACCGAGTATTTAACGCCAAAAAACTAGCCCTATCGGCGATATTTAAGAGTTTCGTTTTTTTACCTACTGATTTTTACTAGCTGCTGAGCCGTAAAATAATAAAAAATCGTACAAATAGGAGATTTTTATCGGGTTTTTTGCATCTCTCTAATTTCTGCAATTAAAACCGAGTATTTAACGCCAAAAAACTAGCCCTATCGGGGAAATTTAAGAATTTCGTTTTTTTACCTACTGATTTTTACTAGCTGCTGAGCCGTAAAATAATAAAAAATCCTACAAATAGGTGATTTTTATCGGGTTTTTTGCATTTCTCTAATTTCTGCAATTAAAACCGAGTATTTAACGCCAAAAAACTAGCCCTATCGGCGAAATTTAAGAATTTCGTTTTTTTACCTACTGATTTTTACTAGCTGCTGAGCCGTAAATTAATAAAAAATCGTACAAATAGGAGATTTTTATCGGGTTTTTTGCATTTCTCTAATTTCTGCAATTCAAACCGAGTATTTAACGCCAAAAAACTAGCCCTATCGACGAAATTTAAGAATTTCGTTTTTTTACCTACTGATTTTTACTAGCTGCTGAGCCGTAAAATAATAAAAAATCGTACAAATAGGAGATTTTTATCGGGTTTTTTGCATTTCTCTAATTTCTGCAATTAAAACCGAGTATTTAACGCCAAAAAGCTAGCCCTATCGGCGAAATTTAAGAATTTCGTTTTTTTACCTACTGATTTTTACTAGCTGCTGAGCCGTAAAATAATAAAAAATCGTACAAATAGGAGATTTTTATCGGGTTTTTTGCATTTCTCTAATTTCTGCAATTAAAACCGAGTATTTAACGCCAAAAAACTAGCCCTATCGGCGAAATTTAAGAATTTCGTTTTTTTACCTACTGATCTTTACTAGCTGCTGAGCCGTAAAATAATAAAAAATCGTACAAATAGGAGATTTTTATCGGGTTTTTTGCATTTCTCTAATTTCTGCAATTAAAACCGAGTATTTAACGCCAAAAAACTAGCCCTATCGGCGAAATTTAAGAATTTCGTTTTTTTACCTACTGATTTTTACTAGCTGCTGAGCCGTAAAATAATAAAAAATCGTATAAATAGGAGATTTTTATCGGGTTTTTTGCATTTCTCTAATTTCTGCAATTAAAACCGAGTATTTAACGCCAAAAAACTAGCCCTATCGGCGAAATTTAAGAATTTCGTTTTTTTACCTACTGATTTTTACTAGCTGCTGAGCCGTAAAATAATAAAAAATCGTACAAATAGGAGATTTTTATCGGGTTTTTTGCATCTCTCTAATTTCTGCAATTAAAACCGAGTATTTAACGCCAAAAAACTAGCCCTATCGGCGTAATTTAACAATTTCGTTTTTTTACCTACTGATTTTTACTAGCTGCTGAGCCGTAAAATAATAAAAAATCGTACAAATAGGAGATTTTTATCGGGTTTTTTGCATTTCTCTAATTTCTGCAATTAAAACCGAGTATTTAACGCCAAAAAACTAGCCCTATCGGCGAAATTTAAGAATTTCGTTTTTTTACCTATTGATTTTTACTAGCTGCTGAGCCGTAAAATAATAAAAAATCGTACAAATAGGAGATTTTTATCGGTTTTTTTGCATATCTCTAATTTCTGCAATTAAAACCGAGTATTTAACGCCAAAAAACTAGCCCTATCGGCGATATTTAAGAATTTCGTTTTTTTACCTACTGATTTTTACTAGCTGCTGAGCCGTAAAATAATAAAAAATCGTATAAATAGGAGATTTTTATCGGGTTTTTTGCATTTCTCTAATTTCTGCAATTAAAAGCGAGTATTTAACGCCAAAAAACTAGCCCTATCGGCGATATTTAAGAATTTCGTTTTTTTACCTACTGATTTTTACTAGCTGCTGAGCCGTAAAATAATAAAAAATCGTACAAATAGGAGATTTTTATCGGGTTTTTTGCATCTCTCTAATTTCTGCAATTAAAACCGAGTATTTAACGCCAAAAAACTAGCCCTATCGGCGAAATTTAAGAATTTCGGTTTTTTACCTACTGATTTTTACTAGCTGCTGAGCCGTAAAATAATAAAAAATCCTACAAATAAGAGATTTTTATCGGGTTTTTTGCATTTCTCTAATTTCTGCAATTAAAACCGAGTATTTAACGCCAAAAAACTAGCCCTATCGGCGAAATTTAAGAATTTCGTTTTTTTACCTACTGATTTTTACTAGCTGCTGAGCCGTAAAATAATAAAAAATCGTACAAATAGGAGATTTTTATCGGGTTTTTTGCATCTCTCTAATTTCTGCAATTAAAACCGAGTATTTAACGCCAAAAAACTAGCCCTATCGGCGAAATTTAAGAATTTCGTTTTTTTACCTACTGATTTTTACTAGCTGCTGAGCCGTAAAATAATAAAAAATCGTACAAATAGGAGATTTTTATCGGGTTTTTTGCATTTCTCTACTTTCTGCAATTAAAACCGAGTATTTAACGCCAAAAAACTAGCCCTATCGGCGATATTTAAGAGTTTCGTTTTTTTACCTACTGATTTTTACTAGCTGCTGAGCCGTAAAATAATAAAAAATCGTACAAATAGGAGATTTTTATCGGGTTTTTTGCATCTCTCTAATTTCTGCAATTAAAACCGAGTATTTAACGCCAAAAAACTAGCCCTATCGGGGAAATTTAAGAATTTCGTTTTTTTACCTACTGATTTTTACTAGCTGCTGAGCCGTAAAATAATAAAAAATCCTACAAATAGGTGATTTTTATCGGGTTTTTTGCATTTCTCTAATTTCTGCAATTAAAACCGAGTATTTAACGCCAAAAAACTAGCCCTATCGGCGAAATTTAAGAATTTCGTTTTTTTACCTACTGATTTTTACTAGCTGCTGAGCCGTAAATTAATAAAAAATCGTACAAATAGGAGATTTTTATCGGGTTTTTTGCATTTCTCTAATTTCTGCAATTCAAACCGAGTATTTAACGCCAAAAAACTAGCCCTATCGACGAAATTTAAGAATTTCGTTTTTTTACCTACTGATTTTTACTAGCTGCTGAGCCGTAAAATAATAAAAAATCGTACAAATAGGAGATTTTTATCGGGTTTTTTGCATTTCTCTAATTTCTGCAATTAAAACCGAGTATTTAACGCCAAAAAGCTAGCCCTATCGGCGAAATTTAAGAATTTCGTTTTTTTACCTACTGATTTTTACTAGCTGCTGAGCCGTAAAATAATAAAAAATCGTACAAATAGGAGATTTTTATCGGGTTTTTTGCATTTCTCTAATTTCTGCAATTAAAACCGAGTATTTAACGCCAAAAAACTAGCCCTATCGGCGAAATTTAAGAATTTCGTTTTTTTACCTACTGATCTTTACTAGCTGCTGAGCCGTAAAATAATAAAAAATCGTACAAATAGGAGATTTTTATCGGGTTTTTTGCATTTCTCTAATTTCTGCAATTAAAACCGAGTATTTAACGCCAAAAAACTAGCCCTATCGGCGAAATTTAAGAATTTCGTTTTTTTACCTACTGATTTTTACTAGCTGCTGAGCCGTAAAATAATAAAAAATCGTATAAATAGGAGATTTTTATCGGGTTTTTTGCATTTCTCTAATTTCTGCAATTAAAACCGAGTATTTAACGCCAAAAAACTAGCCCTATCGGCGAAATTTAAGAATTTCGTTTTTTTACCTACTGATTTTTACTAGCTGCTGAGCCGTAAAATAATAAAAAATCGTACAAATAGGAGATTTTTATCGGGTTTTTTGCATCTCTCTAATTTCTGCAATTAAAACCGAGTATTTAACGCCAAAAAACTAGCCCTATCGGCGTAATTTAACAATTTCGTTTTTTTACCTACTGATTTTTACTAGCTGCTGAGCCGTAAAATAATAAAAAATCGTACAAATAGGAGATTTTTATCGGGTTTTTTGCATTTCTCTAATTTCTGCAATTAAAACCGAGTATTTAACGCCAAAAAACTAGCCCTATCGGCGAAATTTAAGAATTTCGTTTTTTTACCTATTGATTTTTACTAGCTGCTGAGCCGTAAAATAATAAAAAATCGTACAAATAGGAGATTTTTATCGGTTTTTTTGCATATCTCTAATTTCTGCAATTAAAACCGAGTATTTAACGCCAAAAAACTAACCCTATCGGCGATATTTAAGAATTTCGTTTTTTTACCTACTGATTTTTACTAGCTGCTGAGCCGTAAAATAATAAAAAATCGTATAAATAGGAGATTTTTATCGGGTTTTTTGCATTTCTCTAATTTCTGCAATTAATAGCGAGTATTTAACGCCAAAAAACTAGCCCTATCGGCGATATTTAAGAATTTCGTTTTTTTACCTACTGATTTTTACTAGCTGCTGAGCCGTAAAATAATAAAAAATCGTACAAATAGGAGATTTTTATCGGGGTTTTTGCATCTCTCTAATTTCTGCAATTAAAACCGAGTATTTAACGCCAAAAAACTAGCCCTATCGGCGAAATTTAAGAATTTCGGTTTTTTACCTACTGATTTTTACTAGCTGCTGAGCCGTAAAATAATAAAAAATCCTACAAATAAGAGATTTTTATCGGGTTTTTTGCATTTCTCTAATTTCTGCAATTAAAACCGAGTATTTAACGCCAAAAAACTAGCCCTATCGGCGAAATTTAAGAATTTCGTTTTTTTACCTACTGATTTTTACTAGCTGCTGAGCCGTAAAATAATAAAAAATCGTACAAATAGGAGATTTTTATCGGGTTTTTTGCATCTCTCTAATTTGTGCAATTAAAACCGAGTATTTAACGCCAAAAAACTAGCCCTATCGGCGAAATTTAAGAATTTCGTTTTTTTACCTACTGATTTTTACTAGCTGCTGAGCCGTAAAATAATAAAAAATCGTACAAATAGGAGATTTTTATCGGGTTTTTTGCATTTCTCTACTTTCTGCAATTAAAACCGAGTATTTAACGCCAAAAAACTAGCCCTATCGGCGATATTTAAGAGTTTCGTTTTTTTACCTACTGATTTTTACTAGCTGCTGAGCCGTAAAATAATAAAAAATCGTACAAATAGGAGATTTTTATCGGGTTTTTTGCATCTCTCTAATTTCTGCAATTAAAACCGAGTATTTAACGCCAAAAAACTAGCCCTATCGGGGAAATTTAAGAATTTCGTTTTTTTACCTACTGATTTTTACTAGCTGCTGAGCCGTAAAATAATAAAAAATCCTACAAATAGGTGATTTTTATCGGGTTTTTTGCATTTCTCTAATTTCTGCAATTAAAACCGAGTATTTAACGCCAAAAAACTAGCCCTATCGGCGAAATTTAAGAATTTCGTTTTTTTACCTACTGATTTTTACTAGCTGCTGAGCCGTAAAATAATAAAAAATCGTACAAATAGGAGATTTTTATCGGGTTTTTTGCACTTCCCTAATTTCTGCAATTAAAACCGAGTATTTAACGCCAAAAAACTAGCCCTATCGGCGAAATTTAAGAATTTCGTTTTTTTACCTACTGATTTTTACTAGCTGCTGAGCCGTAAAATAATAAAAAATCCTACAAATAGGAGATTTTTATCGGGTTTTTTGCATTTCGCTAATTTCTGCAATTAAAACCGAGTATTTAACGCTAAAAAACTAGCCCTATCGGGGAAATTTAAGAATTTCGTTTTTTTACCTACTGATTTTTACTAGCTGCTGAGCCGTAAAATAATAAAAAATCCTACAAATAAGAGATTTTTATCGGGTTTTTTGCATTTGTCTAATTTCTGCAATTAAAACCGAGTATTTAACGCCAAAAAACTAGCCCTATCGGCGAAATTTAAGAATTTCGTTTTTTTACCTACTGATCTTTACTAGCTGCTGAGCCGTAAAATAATAAAAAATCGTACAAATAGGAGATTTTTATCGGGTTTTTTGCATTTCTCTAATTTCTGCAATTAAAACCGAGTATTTAACGCCAAAAAACTAGCCCTATCGGCGAAATTTAAGAATTTCGTTTTTTTACCTACTGATCTTTACTAGCTGCTGAGCCGTAAAATAATAAAAAATCGTACAAATAGGAGATTTTTATCGGGTTTTTTGCATTTCTCTAATTTCTGCAATTAAAAGCGAGTATTTAACGCCAAAAAACTAGCCTTATCGGGGAAATTTAAGAATTTCGTTTTTTTACCTACTGATTTTTACTAGCTGCTGAGCCGTAAAATAATAAAAAATCGTACAAATAGGAGATTTTTATCGGGTTTTTTGCATTTCTCTAATTTCTGCAATTAAAACCGAGTATTTAACGCCCAAAAACTAGCCCTATCGGCGAAATGTAAGAATTTGGTTTTTTTACCTACTGATTTTTACTAGCTGCTGAGCCGTAAAATAATAAAAAATCGTACAAATAGGAGATTTTTATCGGGTTTTTTGCATTTCTCTAATTTCTGCAATTAAAACCGAGTATTTAACGCCAAAAAACTAGCCCTATCGGCGAAATTTAAGAATTTCGTTTTTTTACCTACTGATTTTTACTAGCTGCTGAGCCGTAAAATAATAAAAACTCCTACAAATAAGAGATTTTTATCGGGTTTTTTACATTTCTCTAATTTCTGCAATTAAAACCGATTATTTAACGCCAAAAAACTAGCCCTATCGGCGAAATGTAAGAATTTCGTTTTTTTACCTACTGATTTTTACTAGCTGCTGAGCCGTAAAATAATAAAAAATCGTACAAATAGGAGATTTTTATCGGGTTTTTTGCATTTCTCTAATTTCTGCAATTAAAACCGAGTATTTAACGCCAAAAAACTAGCCCTATCGGCGAAATTTAAGAATTTCGTTTTTTTACCTACTGATTTTTACTAGCTGCTGAGCCGTAAAATAATAAAAAATCGTACAAATAGGAGATTTTTATCGGGTTTTTTGCATTTCTCTAATTTCTGCAATTAAAACCGAGTATTTAACGCTAAAAAACTAGCCCTATCGGGGAAATTTAAGAATTTCGTTTTTTTACCTACTGATTTTTACTAGCTGCTGAGCCGTAAAATAATAAAAAATCCTACAAATAAGAGATTTTTATCGGGTTTTTTGCATTTCTCTAATTTCTGCAATTAAAACCGAGTATTTAACGCCAAAAAACTAGCCCTATCGGCGAAATTTAAGAATTTCGTTTTTTTACCTACTGATTTTTACTAGCTGCTGAGCCGTAAAATAATAAAAAATCGTACAAATAGGAGATTTTTATCGGGTTTTTTGCATTTCTCTAATTTCTGCAATTCAAACCGAGTATTTAACGCCAAAAAACTAGCCCTATCGACGAAATTTAAGAATTTCGTTTTTTTACCTACTGATTTTTACTAGCTGCTGAGCCGTAAAATAATAAAAAATCCTACAAATAGGAGATTTTTATCGGTTTTTTTGCATTTCTCTAATTTCTGCAATTAAAACCGAGTATTTAACGCCAAAAAGCTAGCCCTATCGGCGAAATTTAAGAATTTCGTTTTTTTACCTACTGATTTTTACTAGCTGCTGAGCCGTAAAATAATAAAAAATCGTACAAATAGGAGATTTTTATCGGGTTTTTTGCATTTCTCTAATTTCTGCAATTAAAACCGAGTATTTAACGCCAAAAAACTAGCCCTATCGGCGAAATTTAAGAATTTCGTTTTTTTACCTACTGATCTTTACTAGCTGCTGAGCCGTAAAATAATAAAAAATCGTACAAATAGGAGATTTTTATCGGGTTTTTTGCATTTCTCTAATTTCTGCAATTAAAACCGAGTATTTAACGCCAAAAAACTAGCCCTATCGGCGAAATTTAAGAATTTCGTTTTTTTACCTACTGATTTTTACTAGCTGCTGAGCCGTAAAATAATAAAAAATCGTATAAATAGGAGATTTTTATCGGGTTTTTTGCATTTCTCTAATTTCTGCAATTAAAAGCGAGTATTTAACGCCAAAAAACTAGCCCTATCGGCGAAATTTAAGAATTTCGTTTTTTTACCTACTGATTTTTACTAGCTGCTGAGCCGTAAAATAATAAAAAATCGTACAAATAGGAGATTTTTATCGGGTTTTTTGCATCTCTCTAATTTCTGCAATTAAAACCGAGTATTTAACGCCAAAAAACTAGCCCTATCGGCGTAATTTAACAATTTCGTTTTTTTACCTACTGATTTTTACTAGCTGCTGAGCCGTAAAATAATAAAAAATCGTACAAATAGGAGATTTTTATCGGGTTTTTTGCATTTCTCTAATTTCTGCAATTAAAACCGAGTATTTAACGCCAAAAAACTAGCCCTATCGGCGAAATTTAAGAATTTCGTTTTTTTACCTATTGATTTTTACTAGCTGCTGAGCCGTAAAATAATAAAAAATCGTACAAATAGGAGATTTTTATCGGTTTTTTTGCACTTCTCTAATTTCTGCAATTAAAACCGAGTATTTAACGCCAAAAAACTAGCCCTATCGGCGATATTTAAGAATTTCGTTTTTTTACCTACTGATTTTTACTAGCTGCTGAGCCGTAAAATAATAAAAAATCGTATAAATAGGAGATTTTTATCGGGTTTTTTGCATTTCTCTAATTTCTGCAATTAAAAGCGAGTATTTAACGCCAAAAAACTAGCCCTATCGGCGATATTTAAGAATTTCGTTTTTTTACCTACTGATTTTTACTAGCTGCTGAGCCGTAAAATAATAAAAAATCGTACAAATAGGAGATTTTTATCGGGTTTTTTGCATCTCTCTAATTTCTGCAATTAAAACCGAGTATTTAACGCCAAAAAACTAGCCCTATCGGCGAAATTTAAGAATTTCGGTTTTTTACCTACTGATTTTTACTAGCTGCTGAGCCGTAAAATAATAAAAAATCCTACAAATAAGAGATTTTTATCGGGTTTTTTGCATTTCTCTAATTTCTGCAATTAAAACCGAGTATTTAACGCCAAAAAACTAGCCCTATCGGCGAAATTTAAGAATTTCGTTTTTTTACCTACTGATTTTTACTAGCTGCTGAGCCGTAAAATAATAAAAAATCGTACAAATAGGAGATTTTTATCGGGTTTTTTGCATCTCTCTAATTTCTGCAATTAAAACCGAGTATTTAACGCCAAAAAACTAGCCCTATCGGCGAAATTTAAGAATTTCGTTTTTTTACCTACTGATTTTTACTAGCTGCTGAGCCGTAAAATAATAAAAAATCGTACAAATAGGAGATTTTTATCGGGTTTTTTGCATTTCTCTACTTTCTGCAATTAAAACCGAGTATTTAACGCCAAAAAACTAGCCCTATCGGCGAAATTTAAGAATTTCGTTTTTTTACCTACTGATTTTTACTAGCTGCTGAGCCGTAAAATAATAAAAAATCGTACAAATAGGAGATTTTTATCGGGTTTTTTGCATTTCTCTAATTTCTGCAATTAAAACCGAGTATTTAACGCCAAAAAACTAGCCCTATCGGCGAAATTTAAGAATTTCGTTTTTTTACCTACTGATTTTTACTAGCTGCTGAGCCGTAAAATAATAAAAAATCGTACAAATAGGAGATTTTTATCGGGTTTTTTGCATTTCTCTAATTTCTGCAATTAAAACCGAGTATTTAACGCCAAAAAACTAGCCCTATCGGCAAAATTTAAAATTTCGTTTTTTTACCTACTGATTTTTACTAGCTGCTGAGCCGTAAAATAATAAAAAATCGTACAAATAGAAGATTTTTATCGGGTTTTTTGCATTTCTCTAATTTCTGCAATTAAAACCGAGTATTTAACGCCAAAAAACTAGCCCTATCGGCGATATTTAAGAATTTCGTTTTTTTACCTACTGATTTTTACTAGCTGCTGAGCCGTCAAATAATAAAAAATCGTACAAATAGGAGATTTTTATCGGGTTTTTTGCATTTCTCTAATTTCTGCAATTAAAACCGAGTATTTAACGCCAAAAAACTAGCCCTATCGGCGAAATTTAAGAATTTCGTTTTTTTACCTACTGATTTTTACTAGCTGCTGAGCCGTAAAATAATAAAAAATCGTACAAATAGGAGATTTTTATCGGGTTTTTTGCATTTCTCTACTTTCTGCAATTAAAACCGAGTATTTAACGCCAAAAAACTAGCCCTATCGGCGAAATTTAAGAATTTCGTTTTTTTACCTACTGATTTTTACTAGCTGCTGAGCCGTAAAATAATAAAAAATCGTACAAATAGGAGATTTTTATCGGGTTTTTTGCATTTCTCTAATTTCTGCAATTAAAACCGAGTATTTAACGCCAAAAAACTAGCCCTATCGGCGATATTTAAGAATTTCGTTTTTTTACCTACTGATTTTTACTAGCTGCTGAGCCGTAAAATAATAAAAAATCGTACAAATAGGAGATTTTTATTGGGTTTTTTGCATTTCTCTAATTTCTGCAATTAAAACCGAGTATTTAACGCCAAAAAACTAGCCCTATCGGCGAAATTTAAGGATTTCGTTTTTTTACCTACTGATTTTTACTAGCTGCTGAGCCGTAAAATAATAAAAAATCGTACAAATAGGAGATTTTTATCGGGTTTTTTGCATTTCTCTAATTTCTGCAATTAAAACCGAGTATTTAACGCCAAAAAACTAGCCCTATCGGAGAAATTTAAGAATTTCGTTTATTTACCTACTGATTTTTACTAGCTGCTGAGCCGTAAAATAATAAAAAATCGTACAAATAGGAGATTTTTATCGGGTTTTTTGCATTTCTCTACTTTCTGCAATTAAAACCGAGTATTTAACGCCAAAAAACTAGCCCTATCGGCGAAATTTAAGAATTTCGTTTTTTTACCTACTGATTTTTACTAGCTGCTGAGCCGTAAAATAATAAAAAATCGTACAAATAGGAGATTTTTATCGGGTTTTTTGCATTTCTCTAATTTCTGCAATTAAAACCGAGTATTTAACGCCAAAAAACTAGCCCTATCGGCGATATTTAAGAATTTCGTTTTTTTACCTACTGATTTTTACTAGCTGCTGAGCCGTAAAATAATAAAAAATCGTACAAATAGGAGATTTTTATCGGGTTTTTTGCATTTCTCTAATTTCTGCAATTAAAACCGAGTATTTAACGCCAAAAAACTAGCCCTATCGGCAAAATTTAAAATTTCGTTTTTTTACCTACTGATTTTTACTAGCTGCTGAGCCGTAAAATAATAAAAAATAGTACAAATAGGAGATTTTTATCGGGTTTTTTGCATCTCTCTAATTTCTGCAATTAAAACCGAGTATTTAACGCCAAAAAATTAGCCCTATCGGCGAAATTTAAGAATTTCGTTTTTTTACCTACTGATTTTTACTAGCTGCTGAGCCGTAAAATAATAAAAAATCGTACAAATAGGAGATTTTTATCGGGTTTTTTGCATTTCTCTAATTTCTGCAATTAAAACCGAGTATTTAACGCCAAAAAACTAGCCCTATCGGCAAAATTTAAAATTTCGTTTTTTTACCTACTGATTTTTACTAGCTGCTGAGCCGTAAAATAATAAAAAATCGTACAAATAGGAGATTTTTATCGGGGTTTTTGCATCTCTCTAATTTCTGCAATTAAAACCGAGTATTTAACGCCAAAAAACTAGCCCTATCGGGGAAATTTAAGAATTTCGTTTTTTTACCTACTTATTTTTGCTAGCTGCTGAGCCGTAAAATAATAAAAAATCCTACAAATAGGAGATTTTTATCGGGTTTTTTGCATTTCTCTAATTTCTGCAATTAAAACCGAGTATTTAACGCCAAAAAACTAGCCCTATCGGCGAAATTTAAGAATTTCGTTTTTTTACCTACTGATTTTTACTAGCTGCTGAGCCGTAAAATAATAAAATATCCTACAAATAGGAGATTTTTATCGGGTTTTTTGCATTTCTCTAATTTCTGCAATTAAAACCGAGTATTTAACGCCAAAAAACTAGCCCTATCAGCGTAATTTAACAATTTCGTTTTTTTACCTACTGATTTTTACTAGCTGCTGAGCCGTAAAATAATAAAAAATCGTACAAATAGGAGATTTTTATCGGGTTTTTTGCATTTCTCTAATTTCTGCAATTAAAACCGAGTATTTAACGCCAAAAAACTAGCCCTATCGGCGAAATTTAAGAATTTCGTTTTTTTACCTATTGATTTTTACTAGCTGCTGAGCCGTAAAATAATAAAAAATCGTACAAATAGGAGATTTTTATCGGTTTTTTTGCATATCTCTAATTTCTGCAATTAAAACCGAGTATTTAACGCCAAAAACCTAGCCCTATCGGCGATATTTAAGAATTTCGTTTTTTTACCTACTGATTTTTACTAGCTGCTGAGCCGTAAAATAATAAAAAATCGTATAAATAGGAGATTTTTATCGGGTTTTTTGCATTGCTCTAATTTCTGCAATTAAAAGCGAGTATTTAACGCCAAAAAACTAGCCCTATCGGCGATATTTAAGAATTTCGTTTTTTTACCTACTGATTTTTACTAGCTGCTGAGCCGTAAAATAATAAAAAATCGTACAAATAGGAGATTTTTATCGGGTTTTTTGCATCTCTCTAATTTCTGCAATTAAAACCGAGTATTTAACGCCAAAAAACTAGCCCTATCGGCGAAATTTAAGAATTTCGGTTTTTTACCTACTGATTTTTACTAGCTGCTGAGCCGTAAAATAATAAAAAATCCTACAAATAAGAGATTTTTATCGGGTTTTTTGCATTTCTCTAATTTCTGCAATTAAAACCGAGTATTTAACGCCAAAAAACTAGCCCTATCGGCGAAATTTAAGAATTTCGTTTTTTTACCTACTGATTTTTACTAGCTGCTGAGCCGTAAAATAATAAAAAATCCTACAAATAAGAGATTTTTATCGGGTTTTTTGCATTTGTCTAATTTCTGCAATTAAAACCGAGTATTTAACGCCAAAAAACTAGCCCTATCGGCGAAATTTAAGAATTTCGTTTTTTTACCTACTGATTTTTACTAGCTGCTGAGCCGTAAATTAATAAAAAATCGTACAAATAGGAGATTTTTATCGGGTTTTTTGCATTTCTCTAATTTCTGCAATTCAAACCGAGTATTTAACGCCAAAAAACTAGCCCTATCGACGAAATTTAAGAATTTCGTTTTTTTACCTACTGATTTTTACTAGCTGCTGAGCCGTAAAATAATAAAAAATCGTACAAATAGGAGATTTTTATCGGGTTTTTTGCATTTCTCTAATTTCTGCAATTAAAACCGAGTATTTAACGCCAAAAAGCTAGCCCTATCGGCGAAATTTAAGAATTTCGTTTTTTTACCTACTGATTTTTACTAGCTGCTGAGCCGTAAAATAATAAAAAATCGTACAAATAGGACATTTTTATCGGGTTTTTTGCATTTCTCTAATTTCTGCAATTAAAACCGAGTATTTAACGCCAAAAAACTAGCCCTATCGGCGAAATTTAAGAATTTCGTTTTTTTACCTACTGATTTTTACTAGCTGCTGAGCCGTAAAATAATAAAAAATCGTACAAATAGGAGATTTTTATCGGGTTTTTTGCATTTCTCTAATTTCTGCAATTAAAACCGAGTATTTAACGCCAAAAAACTAGCCCTATCGGCGATATTTAAGAATTTCGTTTTTTTACCTACTGATTTTTACTAGCTGCTGAGCCGTAAAATAATAAAAAATCGTACAAATAGGACATTTTTATCGGGTTTTTTGCATTTCTCTAATTTCTGCAATTAAAACCGAGTATTTAACGCCAAAAAACTAGCCCTATCGGCGAAATTTAAGAATTTCGTTTTTTTACCTACTGATTTTTACTAGCTGCTGAGCCGTAAAATAATAAAAAATCGTACAAATAGGAGATTTTTATCGGGTTTTTTGCATTTCTCTACTTTCTGCAATTAAAACCGAGTATTTAACGCCAAAAAACTAGCCCTATCGGCGAAATTTAAGAATTTCGTTTTTTTACCTACTGATTTTTACTAGCTGCTGAGCCGTAAAATAATAAAAAATCGTACAAATAGGAGATTTTTATCGGGTTTTTTGCATTTCTCTAATTTCTGCAATTAAAACCGAGTATTTAACGCCAAAAAACTAGCCCTATCGGCGATATTTAAGAATTTCGTTTTTTTACCTACTGATTTTTACTAGCTGCTGAGCCGTAAAATAATAAAAAATCGTACAAATAGGAGATTTTTATCGGGTTTTTTGCATTTCTCTAATTTCTGCAATTAAAACCGAGTATTTAACGCCAAAAAACTAGCCCTATCGGCAAAATTTAAAATTTCGTTTTTTTACCTACTGATTTTTACTAGCTGCTGAGCCGTAAAATAAGAAAAAATAGTACAAATAGGAGATTTTTATCGGGTTTTTTGCATCTCTCTAATTTCTGCAATTAAAACCGAGTATTTAACGCCAAAAAATTAGCCCTATCGGCGAAATTTAAGAATTTCGTTTTTTTACCTACTGATTTTTACTAGCTGCTGAGCCGTAAAATAATAAAAAATCGTACAAATAGGAGATTTTTATCGGGTTTTTTGCATTTCTCTAATTTCTGCAATTAAAACCGAGTATTTAACGCCAAAAAACTAGCCCTATCGGCAAAATTTAAAATTTCGTTTTTTTACCTACTGATTTTTACTAGCTGCTGAGCCGTAAAATAATAAAACATCGTACAAATAGGAGATTTTTATCGGGGTTTTTGCATCTCTCTAATTTCTGCAATTAAAACCGAGTATTTAACGCCAAAAAACTAGCCCTATCGGCGAAATTTAAGAATTTCGTTTTTTTACCTACTGATTTTTACTAGCTGCTGAGCCGTAAAATAATAAAAAATCCTACAAATAGGAGATTTTTATCGGGTTTTTTGCATTTCTCTAATTTCTGCAATTAAAACCGAGTATTTAACGCCAAAAAACTAGCCCTATCGGGGAAATTTAAGAATTTCGTTTTTTTACCTACTGATTTTTACTAGCTGCTGAGCCGTAAAATAATAAAAAATCGTACAAATAGGAGATTTTTTACGGGTTTTTTGCATTTCTCTAATTTCTGCAATTAAAACCGAGTATTTAACGCCAAAAAACTAGCCCTATCGGGGAGATGTAAGAATTTCGTTTTTTTACCTACTGATTTTTACTAGCTGCTGAGCCGTAAAATAATAAATAATCGTACAAATAGGAGATTTTTATCGGGTTTTTTGCATTTCTCTAATTTCTGCAATTAAAACCGAGTATTTAACGCCAAAAAACTAGCCCTATCGGGGAAATTTAAGAATTTCGTTTTTTTACCTACTTATTTTTGCTAGCTGCTGAGCCGTAAAATAATAAAAAATCCTACAAATAGGAGATTTTTATCGGGTTTTTTGCATTTCTCTAATTTCTGCAATTAAAACCGAGTATTTAACGCCAAAAAACTAGCCCTATCGGCGAAATTTAAGAATTTCGTTTTTTTACCTACTGATTTTTACTAGCTGCTGAGCCGTAAAATAATAAAATATCCTACAAATAGGAGATTTTTATCGGGTTTTTTGCATTTCTCTAATTTCTGCAATTAAAACCGAGTATTTAACGCCAAAAAACTAG
Organism: Eutolmus rufibarbis; assembly: GCA_963920795.1. Lineage (NCBI taxonomy): Eukaryota > Metazoa > Arthropoda > Insecta > Diptera > Asilidae > Eutolmus > Eutolmus rufibarbis. The sequence goes on from OY987205.1 coordinate 13,860,307, forward strand.
CCCTATCAGCGTAATTTAACAATTTCGTTTTTTTACCTACTGATTTTTACTAGCTGCTGAGCCGTAAAATAATAAAAAATCGTACAAATAGGAGATTTTTATCGGGTTTTTTGCATTTCTCTAATTTCTGCAATTAAAACCGAGTATTTAACGCCAAAAAACTAGCCCTATCGGCGAAATTTAAGAATTTCGTTTTTTTACCTATTGATTTTTACTAGCTGCTGAGCCGTAAAATAATAAAAAATCGTACAAATAGGACATTTTTATCGGGTTTTTTGCATTTCTCTAATTTCTGCAATTAAAACCGAGTATTTAACGCCAAAAAACTAGCCCTATCGGCGAAATTTAAGAATTTCGTTTTTTTACCTACTGATTTTTACTAGCTGCTGAGCCGTAAAATAATAAAAAATCGTACAAATAGGAGATTTTTATCGGGTTTTTTGCATTTCTCTACTTTCTGCAATTAAAACCGAGTATTTAACGCCAAAAAACTAGCCCTATCGGCGAAATTTAAGAATTTCGTTTTTTTACCTACTGATTTTTACTAGCTGCTGAGCCGTAAAATAATAAAAAATCGTACAAATAGGAGATTTTTATCGGGTTTTTTGCATTTCTCTAATTTCTGCAATTAAAACCGAGTATTTAACGCCAAAAAACTAGCCCTATCGGCGATATTTAAGAATTTCGTTTTTTTACCTACTGATTTTTACTAGCTGCTGAGCCGTAAAATAATAAAAAATCGTACAAATAGGAGATTTTTATCGGGTTTTTTGCATTTCTCTAATTTCTGCAATTAAAACCGAGTATTTAACGCCAAAAAACTAGCCCTATCGGCAAAATTTAAAATTTCGTTTTTTTACCTACTGATTTTTACTAGCTGCTGAGCCGTAAAATAATAAAAAATAGTACAAATAGGAGATTTTTATCGGGTTTTTTGCATCTCTCTAATTTCTGCAATTAAAACCGAGTATTTAACGCCAAAAAATTAGCCCTATCGGCGAAATTTAAGAATTTCGTTTTTTTACCTACTGATTTTTACTAGCTGCTGAGCCGTAAAATAATAAAAAATCGTACAAATAGGAGATTTTTATCGGGTTTTTTGCATTTCTCTAATTTCTGCAATTAAAACCGAGTATTTAACGCCAAAAAACTAGCCCTATCGGCAAAATTTAAAATTTCGTTTTTTTACCTACTGATTTTTACCAGCTGCTGAGCCGTAAAATAATAAAAAATCGTACAAATAGGAGATTTTTATCGGGGTTTTTGCATCTCTCTAATTTCTGCAATTAAAACCGAGTATTTAACGCCAAAAAACTAGCCCTATCGGCGAAATTTAAGAATTTCGTTTTTTTACCTACTGATTTTTACTAGCTGCTGAGCCGTAAAATAATAAAAAATCCTACAAATAGGAGATTTTTATCGGGTTTTTTGCATTTCTCTAATTTCTGCAATTAAAACCGAGTATTTAACGCCAAAAAACTAGCCCTATCGGGGAAATTTAAGAATTTCGTTTTTTTACCTACTGATTTTTACTAGCTGCTGAGCCGTAAAATAATAAAAAATCGTACAAATAGGAGATTTTTTACGGGTTTTTTGCATTTCTCTAATTTCTGCAATTAAAACCGAGTATTTAACGCCAAAAAACTAGCCCTATCGGGGAGATGTAAGAATTTCGTTTTTTTACCTACTGATTTTTACTAGCTGCTGAGCCGTAAAATAATAAATAATCGTACAAATAGGAGATTTTTATCGGGTTTTTTGCATTTCTCTAATTTCTGCAATTAAAACCGAGTATTTAACGCCAAAAAACTAGCCCTATCGGGGAAATTTAAGAATTTCGTTTTTTTACCTACTTATTTTTGCTAGCTGCTGAGCCGTAAAATAATAAAAAATCCTACAAATAGGAGATTTTTATCGGGTTTTTTGCATTTCTCTAATTTCTGCAATTAAAACCGAGTATTTAACGCCAAAAAACTAGCCCTATCGGCGAAATTTAAGAATTTCGTTTTTTTACCTACTGATTTTTACTAGCTGCTGAGCCGTAAAATAATAAAATATCCTACAAATAGGAGATTTTTATCGGGTTTTTTGCATTTCTCTAATTTCTGCAATTAAAACCGAGTATTTAACGCCAAAAAACTAGCCCTATCAGCGTAATTTAACAATTTCGTTTTTTTACCTACTGATTTTTACTAGCTGCTGAGCCGTAAAATAATAAAAAATCGTACAAATAGGAGATTTTTATCGGGTTTTTTGCATTTCTCTAATTTCTGCAATTAAAACCGAGTATTTAACGCCAAAAAACTAGCCCTATCGGCGAAATTTAAGAATTTCGTTTTTTTACCTATTGATTTTTACTAGCTGCTGAGCCGTAAAATAATAAAAAATCCTACAAATAGGAGATTTTTATCGGTTTTTTTGCATCTCTCTAATTTCTGCAATTAAAACCGAGTATTTAACGCCAAAAACCTAGCCCTATCGGCGATATTTAAGAATTTCGTTTTTTTACCTACTGATTTTTACTAGCTGCTGAGCCGTAAAATAATAAAAAATCGTATAAATAGGAGATTTTTATCGGGTTTTTTGCATTTCTCTAATTTCTGCAATTAAAAGCGAGTATTTAACGCCAAAAAACTAGCCCTATCGGCGATATTTAAGAATTTCGTTTTTTTACCTACTGATTTTTACTAGCTGCTGAGCCGTAAAATAATAAAAAATCGTACAAATAGGAGATTTTTATCGGGTTTTTTGCATCTCTCTAATTTCTGCAATTAAAACCGAGTATTTAACGCCAAAAAACTAGCCCTATCGGCGATATTTAAGAATTTCGTTTTTTTACCTACTGATTTTTACTAGCTGCTGAGCCGTCAAATAATAAAAAATCGTACAAATAGGAGATTTTTATCGGGTTTTTTGCATTTCTCTAATTTCTGCAATTAAAACCGAGTATTTAACGCCAAAAAACTAGCCCTATCGGCGAAATTTAAGAATTTCGTTTTTTTACCTACTGATTTTTACTAGCTGCTGAGCCGTAAAATAATAAAAAATCGTACAAATAGGAGATTTTTATCGGGCTTTTTGCATTTCTCTAATTTCTGCTATTAAAACCGAGTATTTAACGCCAAAAAACTAGCCCTATCGGCGAAATTTAACAATTTCGTTTTTTTACCTACTGATTTTTACTAGCTGCTGAGCCGTAAAATAATAAAAAATCGTACAAATATGAGATTTTTATCGGGTTTTTTGCATTTCTCTAATTTCTGCAATTAAAACCGAGTATTTAACGCCAAAAAACTAGCCCTATCGGCGATATTTAAGAATTTCGTTTTTTTACCTACTGATTTTTACTAGCTGCTGAGCCGTAAAATAATAAAAAATCGTACAAATATGAGATTTTTATCGGTTTTTTTGCATTTCTCTAATTTCTGCAATTAAAACCGAGTATTTAACGCCAAAAAACTAGCCCTATCGGCGATATTTAAGAATTTCGTTTTTTTACCTACTGATTTTTACTAGCTGCTGAGCGGTAAAATAATAAAAAATCGTACAAATAGGAGATTTTTATCGGGTTTTTTGCATTTCTCTAATTTCTGCAATTAAAACCGAGTATTTAACGCCAAAAAACTAGCCCTATCGGCGAAATTTAAGAATTTCGTTTTTTTACCTACTGATTTTTACTAGCTGCTGAGCCGTAAAATAATAAAAAATCCTACAAATAGGAGATTTTTATCGGGTTTTTTGCATTTCTCTAATTTCTGCAATTAAAACCGAGTATTTAACGCCAAAAAACTAGCCCTATCGGCGAAATTTAAGAATTTCGTTTTTTTACCTACTGATTTTTACTAGCTGCTGAGCCGTAAAATAATAAAAAATCCTACAAATAGGAGATTTTTATCGGGTTTTTTGCATTTCTCTAATTTCTGCAATTAAAACCGAGTATTTAACGCCAAAAAACTAGCCCTATCGGCAAAATTTAAAATTTCGTTTTTTTACCTACTGATTTTTACTAGCTGCTGAGCCGTTAAATAATAAAAAATCCTACAAATAGGAGATTTTTATCGGGTTTTTTGCATTTCTCTACTTTCTGCAATTAAAACCGAGTATTTAACGCCAAAAAACTAGCCCTATCGGCGAAATTTAAGAATTTCGTTTTTTTACCTACTGATTTTTACTAGCTGCTAAGCCGTAAAATAATAAAAAATCGTACAATCGGAGATTTTTATCGGGTTTTTTGCATTTCTCTAATTTCTGCAATTAATACCGAGTATTTAACGCCAAAAAACTAGCCCTATTGGGGAAATTTAAGAATTTCGTTTTTTTACCTACTGATTTTTACTAGCTGCTGAGCCGTAAAATAAAAAAAAATCCTACAAATAGGAGATTTTTATCGGGTTTTTTGCATTTCTCTAATTTCTGCAATTAAAACCGAGTATTTAACGCCAAAAAACTAGCCCTATCGGCGAAATTTAAAAATTTCGTTTTTTTACCTACTGATTTTTACTAGCTGCTGAGCCGTAAAATAATAAAAAATCGTACAAATAGGAGATTTTTATCGGGTTTTTTGCATTTCTCTAATTTCTGCAATTAAAATCGAGTATTTAACGCCAAAAAACTAGCCCTATCGGCGAAATTTAAGAATTTCGTTTTTTTACCTACTGATTTTTACTAGCTGCTGAGCCGTAAAATAATAAAAAATCCTACAAATAGGAGATTTTTATCGGGTTTTTTGCATTTCTCCAATTTCTGCAATTAAAACCGAGTATTTAACCCCAAAAAACTAGCCCTATCGGCGAAATTTAAGAATTTCGTTTTTTTACCTACTGATTTTTACTAGCTGCTGAGCCGTAAAATAATAAAAAATCCTACAAATAGGAGATTTTTATCGGGTTTTTTGCATTTCTCTAATTTCTGCAATTACAACCGAGTATATAACGCCAAAAAACTAGCCCTATCGGCGAAATTTAAGAATTTCGTTTTTTTACCTACTGATTTTTACTAGCTGCTGAGCCGTAAAATAATAAAAAATCCTACAAATAGGAGATTTTTATCGGGTTTTTTGCATCTCTCTAATTTCTGCAATTAAAACCGAGTATTTAACGCCAAAAAACTAGCCCTATCGGGGAAATTTAAGAATTTCGTTTTTTTACCTACTGATTTTTACTAGCTGCTGAGCCGTAAAATAATAAAAAATCCTACAAATAGGAGATTTTTATCGGGTTTTTTGCATTTCTCTAATTTCTGCAATTAAAACCGAGTATTTAACGCCAAAAAACTAGCCCTATCGGCGATATTTAAGAATTTCGTTTTTTTACCTACTGATTTTTACTAGCTGCTGAGCCGTAAAATAATAAAAAATCGTACAAATAGGAGATTTTTATCGGGTTTTTTGCATTTCTCTAATTTCTGCAATTAAAACCGAGTATTTAACGCCAAAAAACTAGCCCTATCGGCAAAATTTAAAATTTCGTTTTTTTACCTACTGATTTTTACTAGCTGCTGAGCCGTAAAATAATAAAAAATCCTACAAATAGGAGATTTTTATCGGGTTTTTTGCATCTCTCTAATTTCTGCAATTAAAACCGAGTATTTAACGCCAAAAAACTAGCCCTATCGGGGAAATTTAAGAATTTCGTTTTTTTACCTACTGATTTTTACTAGCTGCTGAGCCGTAAAATAATAAAAAATCCTACAACTAAGAGATTTTTATCGGGTTTTTTGCATTTCTCTAATTTCTGCAAGTAAAACCGAGTATTTAACGCCAAAAAACTAGCCCTATCGGCGAAATTTAAGAATTTCGTTTTTTTACCTACTGATTTTTACTAGCTGCTAAGCCGTAAAATAATAAAAAATCGTACAATCGGAGATTTTTATCGGGTTTTTTGCATTTCTCTAATTTCTGCAATTAATACCGAGTATTTAACGCCAAAAAACTAGCCCTATTGGGGAAATTTAAGAATTTCGTTTTTTTACCTACTGATTTTTACTAGCTGCTGAGCCGTAAAATAAAAAAAAATCCTACAAATAGGAGATTTTTATCGGGTTTTTTGCATTTCACTAATTTCTGCAAGTAAAACCGAGTATTTAACGCCAAAAAACTAGCCCTATCGGCGAAATTTAAGAATTTCGTTTTTTTACCTACTGATTTTTACTAGCTGCTGAGCCGTAAAATAATAAAAAATCGTACAAATAGGAGATTTTTATCGGGTTTTTTGCATTTCTCTAATTTCTGCAATTAAAACCAAGTATTTAACGCCAAAAAACTAGCCCTATCGGCGAAATTTAAGAATTTCGTTTTTTTAACTACTGATTTTTACTAGCTGTTGAGCCGTAAAATAATAAAAAATCCTACAAGTAGGAGATTTTTATCGGGTTTTTTGCATTTCTCCAATTTCTGCAATTAAAACCGAGTATTTAACGCCAAAAAACTAGCCCTATCGGCGAAATTTAAGAATTTCGTTTTTTTACCTACTGATTTTTACTAGCTGCTGAGCCGTAAAATAATAAAAAATCCTACAAATAGGAGATTTTTATCGGGTTTTTTGCATCTCTCTAATTTCTGCAATTAAAACCGAGTATTTAACGCCAAAAAACTAGCCCTATCGGGGAAATTTAAGAATTTCGTTTTTTTACCTACTGATTTTTACTAGCTGCTGAGCCGTAAAATAATAAAAAATCCTACAACTAAGAGATTTTTATCGGGTTTTTTGCATTTCTCTAATTTCTGCAATTAAAACCGAGTATTTAACGCCAAAAAACTAGCCCTATCGGCGAAATTTAAGAATTTCGTTTTTTTACCTACTGATTTTTACTAGCTGCTAAGCCGTAAAATAATAAAAAATCGTACAATCGGAGATTTTTATCGGGTTTTTTGCATTTCTCTAATTTCTGCAATTAATACCGAGTATTTAACGCCAAAAAACTAGCCCTATTGGGGAAATTTAAGAATTTCGTTTTTTTACCTACTGATTTTTACTAGCTGCTGAGCCGTAAAATAAAAAAAAATCCTACAAATAGGAGATTTGTATCGGGTTTTTTGCATTTCTCTAATTTCTGCAATTAAAACCGAGTATTTAACGCCAAAAAACTAGCCCTATCGGCGAAATTTAAGAATTTCGTTTTTTTACCTACTGATTTTTACTAGCTGCTGAGCCGTAAAATAATAAAAAATCGTACAAATAGGAGATTTTTATCGGGTTTTTTGCATTTCTCTAATTTCTGCAATTAAAACCGAGTATTTAACGCCAAAAAACTAGCCCTATCGGCGAAATTTAAGAATTTCGTTTTTTTACCTACTGATTTTTACTAGCTGCTGAGCCGTAAAATAATAAAAAATCGTACAAATAGGAGATTTTTATCGGGTTTTTTGCATTTCTCTAATTTCTGCAATTACAACCGAGTATATAACGCCAAAAAACTAGCCCTATCGGCGAAATTTAAGAATTTCGTTTTTTTACCTACTGATTTTTACTAGCTGCTGAGCCGTAAAATAATAAAAAATCCTACAAATAGGAGATTTTTATCGGGTTTTTTGCATCTCTCTAATTTCTGCAATTAAAACCGAGTATTTAGCGCCAAAAAACTAGCCCTATCGGGGAAATTTAAGAATTTCGTTTTTTTACCTACTGATTTTTAATAACTGCTGAGCCGTAAAATAATAAAAAATCGTACAAATAGGAGATTTTTATCGGGTTTTTTGCATTTCTCTAATTTCTGCAATTAGAACCGGGTATTTAACGCCAAAAAACTAGCCCTATCGGCGAAATTTAAGAATTTCGTTTTTTTACCTACTGATTTTTACTAGCTGCTGAGCCGTAAAATAATAAAAAATCCTACAAATAGGAGATTTTTATCGGGTTTTTTGCATTTCTCTAATTTCTGCAATTAAAACCGAGTATTTAACGCCAAAAAACTAGCCCTATCGGCGAAATTTAAGAATTTCGTTTTTTTACCTACTGATTTTTACTAGCTGCTGAGCCGTAAAATAAAAAAAAATCGTACAATCGGAGATTTTTATCGGGTTTTTTGCATTTCTCTAATTTCTGCAATTAAAACCGAGTATTTAACGCCAAAAAACTAGCCCTATTGGGGAAATTTAAGAATTTCGTTTTTTTACCTACTGATTTTTACTAGCTGCTGAGCCGTAAAATAAAAAAAAATCCTACAAATAGGAGATTTTTATCGGGTTTTTTGCATTTCTCTCATTTCTGCAATTAAAACCGAGTATTTAACGCCAAAAAACTAGCCTTATCGGCGAAATTTAAGAATTTCGTGTTTTTACCTACTGATTTTTACTAGCTGCTGAGCCGTAAAATAATAAAAAATCCTACAAATAGGAGATTTTTATCGGGTTTTTTGCATTTCTCTAATTTCTGCAATTAAAACCGAGTATTTAACGCCAAAAAACTAGCCCTATCGGCGAAATTTAAGAATTTCGTTTTTTTACCTACTGATTTTTACTAGCTGCTGAGCCGTAAAATAATAAAAAATCGTACAAATAGGAGATTTTTATCGGGTTTTTTGCATTTCTCTAATTTCTGCAATTAAAACCGAGTATTTAACGCCAAAAAACTAGCCCTATCGGCGAAATTTAAGAATTTCGTTTTTTTACCTACTGATTGTTACTAGCTGCTGAGCCGTAAAATAATAAAAAATCCTACAAATAGGAGATTTTTATCGGGTTTTTTGCATTTCTCTAATTTCTGCAATTACAACCGAGTATTTAACGCCAAAAAACTAGCCCTATCGGCGAAATTTAAGAATTTCGTTTTTTTACCTACTGATTTTTACTAGCTGCTGAGCCGTAAAATAATAAAAAATCCTACAAATAGGAGATTTTTATCGGGTTTTTTGCATCTCTCTAATTTCTGCAATTAAAACCGAGTATTTAACGCCAAAAAACTAGCCCTATCGGCGAAATTTAAGAATTTCGTTTTTTTACCTACTGATTTTTACTAGCTGCTGAGCCGTAAAATAATAAAAAATCCTACAAATAGGAGATTTTTATCGGGTTTTTTGCATCTCTCTAATTTCTGCAATTAAAACCGAGTATTTGACGCCAAAAAACTAGCCCTATCGGGGAAATTTAAGAATTTCGTTTTTTTACCTACTGATTTTTACTAGCTGCTGAGCCGTAAAATAATAAAAAATCCTACAAATAAGAGATTTTTATCGGGTTTTTTGCATTTCTCTAATTTCTGCAATTAAAACCGAGTATTTAACGCCAAAAAACTAGCCCTATCGGCGAAATTTAAGAATTTCGTTCTTTTACCTACTGATTTTTACTAGCTGCTGAGCCGTAAAATAAAAAAAAATCGTACAATCGGAGATTTTTATCGGGTTTTTTGCATTTCTCTAATTTCTGCAATTAAAACCGAGTATTTAACGCCAAAAAACTAGCCCTATTGGGGAAATTTATGAATTTCGTTTTTTTACCTACTGATTTTTACTAGCTGCTGAGCCGTAAAATAAAAAAAAATCCTACAAATAGGAGATTTTTATCGGGTTTTTTGCATTTCTCTAATTTCTGCAATTAAAACCGAGTATTTAACGCCAAAAAACTAGCCCTATCGGCGAAATTTAAGAATTTCGTTTTTTTACCTACTGATTTTTACTAGCTGCTGAGCCGTAAAATAATAAAAAATCGTACAAATAGGAGATTTTTATCGGGTTTTTTGCATTTCTCTAATTTCTGCAATTAAAACCGAGTATTTAACGCCAAAAAACTAGCCCTATCGGCGAAATTTAAGAATTTCGTTTTTTTACCTACTGATTTTTACTAGCTGCTGAGCCGTAAAATAAAAAAAAATCGTACAATCGGAGATTTTTATCGGGTTTTTTGCATTTCTCTAATTTCTGCAATTAAAACCGAGTATTTAACGCCAAAAAACTAGCCCTATTGGGGAAATTTAAGAATTTCGTTTTTTTACCTACTGATTTTTACTAGCTGCTGAGCCGTAAAATAAAAAAAAATCCTACAAATAGGAGATTTTTATCGGGTTTTTTGCATTTCTCTAATTTCTGCAATTAAAACCGAGTATTTAACGCCAAAAAACTAGCCCTATTGGGGAAATTTAAGAATTTCGTTTTTTTACCTACTGATTTTTACTAGCTGCTGAGCCGTAAAATAATAAAAAATCGTACAAATAGGAGATTTTTATCGGGTTTTTTGCATTTCTCTAATTTCTGCAATTAAAACCGAGTATTTAACGCCAAAAAACTAGCCCTATCGGCGAAATTTAAGAATTTCGTTTTTTTACCTACTGATTGTTACTAGCTGCTGAGCCGTAAAATAATAAAAAATCCTACAAATAGGAGATTTTTATCGGGTTTTTTGCATTTCTCTAATTTCTGCAATTACAACCGAGTATTTAACGCCAAAAAACTAGCCCTATCGGCGAAATTTAAGAATTTCGTTTTTTTACCTACTGATTTTTACTAGCTGCTGAGCCGTAAAATAATAAAAAATCGTACAAATAGGAGATTTTTATCGGGTTTTTTGCATTTCTCTAATTTCTGCAATTAAAACCGAGTATTTAACGCCAAAAAACTAGCCCTATCGGCGAAATTTAAGAATTTCGTTCTTTTACCTACTGATTTTTACTAGCTGCTGAGCCGTAAAATAAAAAAAAATCGTACAATCGGAGATTTTTATCGGTTTTTTTGCATTTCTCTAATTTCTGCAATTAAAACCGAGTATTTAACGCCAAAAAACTAGCCCTATTGGGGAAATTTAAGAATTTCGTTTTTTTACCTACTGATTTTTACTAGCTGCTGAGCCGTAAAATAATAAAAAATCGTACAAATAGGAGATTTTTATCGGGTTTTTTGCATTTCTCTAATTTCTGCAATTAAAACCGAGTATTTAACGCCAAAAAACTAGCCCTATCGGCGAAATTTAAGAATTTCGTTCTTTTACCTACTGATTTTTACTAGCTGCTGAGCCGTAAAATAAAAAAAAATCGTACAATCGGAGATTTTTATCGGGTTTTTTGCATTTCTCTAATTTCTGCAATTAAAACCGAGTATTTAACGCCAAAAAACTAGCCCTATTGGGGAAATTTAAGAATTTCGTTTTTTTACCTACTGATTTTTACTAGCTGCTGAGCCGTAAAATAATAAAAAATCGTACAAATAGGAGATTTTTATCGGGTTTTTTGCATTTCTCTAATTTCTGCAATTAAAACCGAGTATTTAACGCCAAAAAACTAGCCCTATCGGCGAAATTTAAGAATTTCGTTTTTTTACCTACTGATTGTTACTAGCTGCTGAGCCGTAAAATAATAAAAAATCCTACAAATAGGAGATTTTTATCGGGTTTTTTGCATTTCTCTAATTTCTGCAATTACAACCGAGTATTTAACGCCAAAAAACTAGCCCTATCGGCGAAATTTAAGAATTTCGTTTTTTTACCTACTGATTTTTACTAGCTGCTGAGCCGTAAAATAATAAAAAATCCTACAAATAGGAGATTTTTATCGGGTTTTTTGCATCTCTCTAATTTCTGCAATTACAACCGAGTATTTAACGCCAAAAAACTAGCCCTATCGGCGAAATTTAAGAATTTCGTTTTTTTACCTACTGATTTTTACTAGCTGCTGAGCCGTAAAATAATAAAAAATCCTACAAATAGGAGATTTTTATCGGGTTTTTTGCATCTCTCTAATTTCTGCAATTAAAACCGAGTATTTAACGCCAAAAAACTAGCCCTATCGGCGAAATTTAAGAATTTGGTTTTTTTACCTACTGATTTTTACTAGCTGCTGAGCCGTAAAATAATAAAAAATCCTACAAATAGGAGATTTTTATCGGGTTTTTTGCATCTCTCTAATTTCTGCAATTAAAACCGAGTATTTAACGCCAAAAAACTAGCCCTATCGGGGAAATTTAAGAATTTCGTTTTTTTACCTACTGATTTTTACTAGCTGCTGAGCCGTAAAATAATAAAAAATCCTACAAATAGGAGATTTTTATCGGGTTTTTTGCATCTCTCTAATTTCTGCAATTAAAACCGAGTATTTAACGCCAAAAAACTAGCCCTATCGGCGAAATTTAAGAATTTCGTTTTTTTACCTACTGATTTTTACTAGCTGCTGAGCCGTAAAATAATAAAAAATCCTACAAATAGGAGATTTTTATCGGGTTTTTTGCATTTCTCTAATTTCTGCAATTAAAACCGAGTATTTAACGCCAAAAAACTAGCCCTATCGGCGAAATTTAAGAATTTCGTTTTTTTACCTACTGATTGTTACTAGCTGCTGAGCCGTAAAATAATAAAAAATCCTACAAATAGGAGATTTTTATCGGGTTTTTTGCATTTCTCTAATTTCTGCAATTACAACCGAGTATTTAACGCCAAAAAACTAGCCCTATCGGCGAAATTTAAGAATTTCGTTTTTTTACCTACTGATTTTTACTAGCTGCTCAGCCGTAAAATACTAAAAAATCGTACAAATAGGAGATTTTTATCGGGTTTTTTGCACTTCTCTAATTTCTGCAATTAAAAGCGAGTATTTAACGCCATAAAATTAGCCCTATCGGCGAAATTTAAGAATTTCGTTTTTTTACCTACTGATTTTTATTAGCTGCTGAGCCGTAAAATAATAAAAAATCCTACAAATAGGAGATTTTTATCGGGTTTTTTGCATTTCTCTAATTTCTGCAATTACAACCGAGTATTTAACGCCAAAAAACTAGCCCTATCGGCGAAATTTAAGAATTTCGTTTTTTTACCTACTGATTTTTACTAGCTGCTGAGCCGTAAAATTATAAAAAATCGTTCAAATAGGAGATTTTTATCGGGTTTTTTGCATTTCTCTAATTTCTGCAATTAAAACCGAGTATTTAACGCCAAAAAACTAGCCCTATCGGGGAAATTTAAGAATTTCGTTTTTTTACCTACTGATTTTTACTAGCTGCTGAGCCGTAAAATAATAAAAAATCGTACAAATAGGAGATTTTTATCGGGTTTTTTGCATTTCTCTAATTTCTGCAATTAAAACCGAGTATTTAACGCCAAAAAACTAGCCCTATCGGGGAAATTTAAGAATTTCGTTTTTTTACCTACTGATTTTTACTAGCTGCTGAGCCGTAAAATAATAAAAAATCGTACAAATAGGAGATTTTTATCGGGTTTTTTGCACTTCTCTAATTTCTGCAATTAAAACCGAGTATTTAACGCCAAAAAACTAGCCCTATCGGCGAAATTTAAGAATTTCGTTTTTTTACCTACTGATTTTTACTAGCTGCTGAGCCGTAAAATAATAAAAAATCGTACAAATAGAAGATTTTTATCGGGTTTTTTGCATCTCTCTAATTTCTGCAATTAAAACCGAGTATTTAACGCCAAAAAACTAGCCCTATCGGGTAGATTTAAGAATTTCGTTTTTTTACCTACTGATTTTTACTAGCTGCTGAGCCGTAAAATAATAAAAAATCGTTCAAATAGGAGATTTTTATCGGGTTTTTGCATTTCTCTAATTTCTGCAATTAAAACCGAGTATTTAACGCCAAAAAACTAGCCCTATCGGGGAAATTTAAGAATTTCGTTTTTTTACCTACTGATTTTTACTTGCTGCTGAGCCGTAAAATAATAAAAAATCGTACAAATAGGAGATTTTTATCGGGTTTTTTGCATTTCTCTAATTTCTGCAATTAAAACCGAGTATTTAACGGCAAAAAACTAGCCCTATCGGGGAAATTTAAGAATTTCGTTTTTTTACCTACTGATTTTTACTAGCTGCTGAGACGTAAATAATAAAAAATCGTACAAATAGGAGATTTTTATCGGGTTTTTTGCATTTCTCTAATTTCTGCAATTAAAACCGAGTATTTATCGCCAAAAAACTAGCCCTCTCGGGGAGATTTAAGAATTTCGTTTTTTTACCTACTGATTTTTACTAGCTGCTGAGCCGTAAAATAATAAAAAATCGTACAAATAGGAGATTTTTATCGGGTTTTTTGCATTTCTCTAATTTCTGCAATTAAAACCGAGTATTTAACGCCAAGAAACTAGCCCTATCGGCGAAATTTAAGAATTTCGTTTTTTTACCTACTGATTTTTACTAGCTGCTGAGCCGTAAAATAATAAAAAATCCTACAAATAGGAGATTTTTATCGGGTTTTTTGCATTTCTCTAATTTCTGCAATTAAAACCGAGTATTTAACGCCAAAAAACTAGCCCTATCGGGGAAATTTAAGAATTTCGTTTTTTTACCTACTTGTTTTTACTAGCTGCTGAGCCGTAAAATAATAAAAAATCCTACAAATAGGAGATTTTGATCGGGTTTTTTTCATTTCTCTAATTTCTGCAATTAAAATCGAGTATTTAACGCCAAAAAACTAGCCCTATCGGCGAAATTTAAGAATTTCGTTTTTTTACCTACTGATTTTTACTAGCTGCTGAGCCGTAAAATAATAAAAAATCCTACAAATAGGAGATTTTTATCGGGTTTTTTGCATTTCTCTAATTTCTGCAATTAAAACCGAGTATTTAACGCCAAAAAACTAGCCCTATCGGCAAAATTTAAGAATTTCGTTTTTTTACCTACTGATTTTTACTAGCTGCTGAGCCGTAAAATAATAAAAAATCGTACAAATAGGAGATTTTTATCGGGTTTTTTGCATTTCTCTAATTTCTGCAATTACAACCGAGTATTTAACGCCAAAAAACTAGCCCTATCGGCGAAATTTAAGAATTTCGTTTTTTTACCTACTGATTTTTACTAGCTGCTGAGCCGTAAAATAATAAAAAATCCTACAAATAGGAGATTTTTATCGGGTTTTTTGCATTTCTCGAATTTCTGCAATTAAAACCGAGTATTTAACGCCAAAAAACTAGCCCTATCGGGGAGATTTAAGAATTTCGTTTTTTTACCTACTGATTTTTACTAGCTGCTGAGCCGTAAAATAATAAAAAATCGTACAAACAGGAGATTTTTATCGGGTTTTTTGCATTTCTCTAATTTCTGCAATTAAAACCGAGTATTTAACGCCAAAAAACTAGCCGTATCGGGGAAATTTAAGAATTTCGTTTTTTTACCTACTGATTTTTACTAGCTGCTGAGCCGTAAAATAATAAAAAATCGTACAAATAGGAGATTTTTATCGGGTTTTTTGCATTTCTCTAATTTCTGCAATTAAAACCGAGTATGTAACGCCAAAAAACTAGCCCTATCGGCGAAATTTAAGAATTTCGTTTTTTTACCTACTTGTTTTTACTAGCTGCTGAGCCGTAAAATAATAAAAAATCCTACAAATAGGAGATTTTTATCGGGTTTTTTGCATCTCTCTAATTTCTGCAATTAAAACCGAGTATTTAACGCCAAAAAACTAGCCCTATCGGCGAAATTTAAGAATTTCGTTTTTTTACCTACTGATTTTTACTAGCTGCTGAGCCGTAAAATAATAAAAAATCCTACAAATAGGAGATTTTTATCGGGTTTTTTGCATCTCTCTAATTTCTGCAATTAAAACCGAGTATTTAACGCCAAAAAACTAGCCCTATCGGGGAAATTTAAGAATTTCGTTTTTTTACCTACTGATTTTTACTAGCTGCTGAGCCGTAAAATAATAAAAAATCCTACAAATAGGAGATTTTTATCGGGTTTTTTGCATCTCTCTAATTTCTGCAATTAAAACCGAGTATTTAACGCCAAAAAACTAGCCCTATCGGCGAAATTTAAGAATTTCGTTTTTTTACCTACTGATTTTTACTAGCTGCTGAGCCGTAAAATAATAAAAAATCCTACAAATAGGAGATTTTTATCGGGTTTTTTGCATTTCTCTAATTTCTGCAATTAAAACCGAGTATTTAACGCCAAAAAACTAGCCCTATCGGCGAAATTTAAGAATTTCGTTTTTTTACCTACTGATTGTTACTAGCTGCTGAGCCGTAAAATAATAAAAAATCCTACAAATAGGAGATTTTTATCGGGTTTTTTGCATTTCTCTAATTTCTGCAATTACAACCGAGTATTTAACGCCAAAAAACTAGCCCTATCGGCGAAATTTAAGAATTTCGTTTTTTTACCTACTGATTTTTACTAGCTGCTCAGCCGTAAAATACTAAAAAATCGTACAAATAGGAGATTTTTATCGGGTTTTTTGCACTTCTCTAATTTCTGCAATTAAAAGCGAGTATTTAACGCCATAAAATTAGCCCTATCGGCGAAATTTAAGAATTTCGTTTTTTTACCTACTGATTTTTATTAGCTGCTGAGCCGTAAAATAATAAAAAATCCTACAAATAGGAGATTTTTATCGGGTTTTTTGCATTTCTCTAATTTCTGCAATTACAACCGAGTATTTAACGCCAAAAAACTAGCCCTATCGGCGAAATTTAAGAATTTCGTTTTTTTACCTACTGATTTTTACTAGCTGCTGAGCCGTAAAATTATAAAAAATCGTTCAAATAGGAGATTTTTATCGGGTTTTTTGCATTTCTCTAATTTCTGCAATTAAAACCGAGTATTTAACGCCAAAAAACTAGCCCTATCGGGGAAATTTAAGAATTTCGTTTTTTTACGTACTGATTTTTACTAGCTGCTGAGCCGTAAAATAATAAAAAATCGTACAAATAGGAGATTTTTATCGGGTTTTTTGCATTTCTCTAATTTCTGCAATTAAAACCGAGTATTTAACGCCAAAAAACTAGCCCTATCGGGGAAATTTAAGAATTTCGTTTTTTTACCTACTGATTTTTACTAGCTGCTGAGCCGTAAAATAATAAAAAATCGTACAAATAGGAGATTTTTATCGGGTTTTTTGCACTTCTCTAATTTCTGCAATTAAAACCGAGTATTTAACGCCAAAAAACTAGCCCTATCGGCGAAATTTAAGAATTTCGTTTTTTTACCTACTGATTTTTACTAGCTGCTGAGCCGTAAAATAATAAAAAATCGTACAAATAGAAGATTTTTATCGGGTTTTTTGCATCTCTCTAATTTCTGCAATTAAAACCGAGTATTTAACGCCAAAAAACTAGCCCTATCGGGTAGATTTAAGAATTTCGTTTTTTTACCTACTGATTTTTACTAGCTGCTGAGCCGTAAAATAATAAAAAATCGTTCAAATAGGAGATTTTTATCGGGTTTTTGCATTTCTCTAATTTCTGCAATTAAAACCGAGTATTTAACGCCAAAAAACTAGCCCTATCGGGGAAATTTAAGAATTTCGTTTTTTTACCTACTGATTTTTACTTGCTGCTGAGCCGTAAAATAATAAAAAATCGTACAAATAGTAGATTTTTATCGGGTTTTTTGCATTTCTCTAATTTCTGCAATTAAAACCGAGTATTTAACGGCAAAAAACTAGCCCTATCGGGGAAATTTAAGAATTTCGTTTTTTTACCTACTGATTTTTACTAGCTGCTGAGACGTAAATAATAAAAAATCGTACAAATAGGAGATTTTTATCGGGTTTTTTGCATTTCTCTAATTTCTGCAATTAAAACCGAGTATTTATCGCCAAAAAACTAGCCCTCTCGGGGAGATTTAAGAATTTCGTTTTTTTACCTACTGATTTTTACTAGCTGCTGAGCCGTAAAATAATAAAAAATCGTACAAATAGGAGATTTTTATCGGGTTTTTTGCATTTCTCTAATTTCTGCAATTAAAACCGAGTATTTAACGCCAAGAAACTAGCCCTATCGGCGAAATTTAAGAATTTCGTTTTTTTACCTACTGATTTTTACTAGCTGCTGAGCCGTAAAATAATAAAAAATCCTACAAATAGGAGATTTTTATCGGGTTTTTTGCATTTCTCTAATTTCTGCAATTAAAACCGAGTATTTAACGCCAAAAAACTAGCCCTATCGGGGAAATTTAAGAATTTCGTTTTTTTACCTACTTGTTTTTACTAGCTGCTGAGCCGTAAAATAATAAAAAATCCTACAAATAGGAGATTTTGATCGGGTTTTTTTCATTTCTCTAATTTCTGCAATTAAAATCGAGTATTTAACGCCAAAAAACTAGCCCTATCGGCGAAATTTAAGAATTTCGTTTTTTTACCTACTGATTTTTACTAGCTGCTGAGCCGTAAAATAATAAAAAATCCTACAAATAGGAGATTTTTATCGGGTTTTTTGCATTTCTCTAATTTCTGCAATTAAAACCGAGTATTTAACGCCAAAAAACTAGCCCTATCGGCAAAATTTAAGAATTTCGTTTTTTTACCTACTGATTTTTACTAGCTGCTGAGCCGTAAAATAATAAAAAATCGTACAAATAGGAGATTTTTATCGGGTTTTTTGCATTTCTCTAATTTCTGCAATTACAACCGAGTATTTAACGCCAAAAAACTAGCCCTATCGGCGAAATTTAAGAATTTCGTTTTTTTACCTACTGATTTTTACTAGCTGCTGAGCCGTAAAATAATAAAAAATCCTACAAATAGGAGATTTTTATCGGGTTTTTTGCATTTCTCGAATTTCTGCAATTAAAACCGAGTATTTAACGCCAAAAAACTAGCCCTATCGGGGAGATTTAAGAATTTCGTTTTTTTACCTACTGATTTTTACTAGCTGCTGAGCCGTAAAATAATAAAAAATCGTACAAACAGGAGATTTTTATCGGGTTTTTTGCATTTCTCTAATTTCTGCAATTAAAACCGAGTATTTAACGCCAAAAAACTAGCCGTATCGGGGAAATTTAAGAATTTCGTTTTTTTACCTACTGATTTTTACTAGCTGCTGAGCCGTAAAATAATAAAAAATCGTACAAATAGGAGATTTTTATCGGGTTTTTTGCATTTCTCTAATTTCTGCAATTAAAACCGAGTATGTAACGCCAAAAAACTAGCCCTATCGGCGAAATTTAAGAATTTCGTTTTTTTACCTATTGATTTTTACTAGCTGCTGAGCCGTAAAATAATAAAAAAAAATTGAAAAAAAAAATTTTTTAGGAAACGCTTTTCTTTACCTTAGTGTGAATCAAATTAAACAAAAATCAACTAAAAGGTAAAAAATAAAAACTTAAACAAACTTAAACAAAATTTTGAAAAAATCTGTTGCAAACAAATTTTTAAAAAAAATTTGAAAAAAAAATTTTTTAGGAAACGCTTTTCTTTACCTTAGTGTAAATCAAATTAAACAAAAATCAACTAAAAAGTAAAAAATAAAAACTTAAACAAACTTAAAAAAATTTTGAAAAAATCTGTTACAAACAAATTTTTAAAAAATCGAGAAAATCTCACACATTCGTTAAAGAAAAGCGTGGGGCGAGTCATTATGGTATAAACTTTTTAAACAGTGAATTTTTTGCTGTGAATTCTTATGGAACAGGGTAACATATCGGATTTAAAGATTTGGAGTTTCAAATGGCGTTTAAAATCTTGGTCCGTATAACGTAACGTATAAAGATTTTTCGTTGTTAGACAAAGACAATACGGACCAAGATTTTAAACGCCATTTGAAACTCCAAATCTTTAAATCCGATATGTTACCCTGTTCCATAAGAATTCACAGCAAAAAATTCACTGTTTAAAAAGTTTATACCATAATGACTCGCCCCACGCTTTTCTTTAACGAATGTGTGAGATTTTCTCGATTTTTTAAAAATTTGTTTGTAACAGATTTTTTCAAAATTTTTTTAAGTTTGTTTAAGTTTTTATTTTTTACTTTTTAGTTGATTTTTGTTTAATTTGATTTACACTAAGGTAAAGAAAAGCGTTTCCTAAAAAATTTTTTTTTCAAATTTTTTATTTTTTACTTTTTAGTCCGAACAATATCTACATTAGAAAACTTTCTATTAGCCTTTATAAATGAGAAAAATGAATATCATTAACATTTTCATTTTGTCATATATTTCAACAAATTTTATATACCATATACATTTTTTCTAACGCTATTTTTAACTGGGACTTTTAAAAATGAAATCGTTTGAAAAGATTCAATATTTTGTTGAAAAATGTGTACTTTTAGTGAAAGTTTAGAATTTCTAGTATTAATTTACATTGATACGTCATCATATGATTAATCAAAGAAAATCGACAGATTTAATGTTAATATGTTTGTTTAAAAACTTGAAAATTTTAAATAGCAGTTAACTAGTTAATGCAAATTGCCACAGAAAATATTAATGCGTCAAATATTTGGTACACATACCTTCACACTGGACCCTGAATTGTACGATGTCACATGATAATATTCACAGCACATATAGATCACAGAAACACTTGTTTATAAATGAACCCTTAATATGTTTGAGGGTTCGTAACAAACTTCCAATTGAAACGCAAAAACAAATTAAATCGTTAATTGTAGCATGAAACGTCACCAGCGATAGTGAAAAGACTACGCGAAAAAAACACGAAATTGTAGGATTCTACTTTTGGTTCAATTTTTGTTTTGTTTCGTAGTGAAGTTCGACACGAATAAGCGCTGATGTTTATAAACACAAAGATAAAAGCATTCGAAATCGTCGCCCCATAGTATGTTTATGAAATATATAAAAGTGTCCGGAACTGGCAAGAAATTCCAAAATTAATTGTTTATTTATATTGTTTATTTATATTTAAATTAACGTAAAATGTTAAATTATGTATACTTCATATAATAAACTACAATCTGTGAAAGTTTCGAGTCTCTACATTGTAAAGAACGAGAGAATTTTTCGCATTTTCAATAAAAATCATTTTTTTTTATTTAAACAATAAATAAACAATGAAAATCATTTTTTATTGCATATTGGTGAATTATCTCGGGAAATACGTATGTCTGCAAAATTTCATTCATTTTCATTAAAGGAAAGGCAGTCAAATTAACGTCCAAAGTTTTGACCCAAAAGTGTGAAGTAAAGAAAAGCTTTTAAAAATGGAGAAAATCTCACACATTTGTTAAAGAAAAGCGTGGGGCGAGTCATTATGGTATAAACTTTTTAAACAGTGAATTTTTTGCTGTGAATTCTTATGGAACAGGGTAACATATCGGATTTAAAGATTTGGAGTTTCAAATGGCGTTTAAAATCTTGGTCCGTATTGTCTTTGTCTAACAACGAAAAATCTTTATACGTTACGTTATACGGACCAAGATTTTAAACGCCATTTGAAACTCCAAATCTTTAAATCCGATATGTTACCCTGTTCCATAAGAATTCACAGCAAAAAATTCACTGTTTAAAAAGTTTATACCATAATGACTCGCCCCACGCTTTTCTTTAACAAATGTGTGAGATTTTCTCCATTTTTTAAAAATTTGTTTGCAACAGATTTTTTCAAAATTTTGTTTAAGTTTGTTTAAGTTTTTATTTTTTACCTTTTAGTTGATTTTTGTTTAATTTGATTCACACTAAGGTAAAGAAAAGCGTTTCCTAAAAAATTTTTTTTTTCAAATTTTTTATTTTTTACTTTTTAGTCCGAACAATATCTACATTAGAAAACTTTCTATTAGCCTGTATAAATGAGAAAAATGAATATCATTAACATTTTCATTTTGTCATATATTTCAACAAATTTTATATACCATTACATACATTTTTTCTAACGCTATTTTTAACTGGGACTTTTAAAAATGAAAACGTTTGAAAAGATTCAATATTTTGTTGAAAAATGCGTACTTTTAGTGATAGTTTAGAATTTCTAGTATTAATTTACATTGATACGTCATCATATGATTAATCAAAGAAAATCGACAGATTTAATGTTAATATGTTTGTTTAAAAACTTGAAAATTTTAAATAGCAGTTAACTAGTTAATGCAAATTGCCACAGAAAATATTAATGCGTCAAATATTTGGTACACATACCTTCACACTGGACCCTGAATTGTACGATGTCACATGATAATATTCGCAGCACATATAGATCACAGAAACACTTGTTTATAAATGAACCCTTAATATGTTTGAGGGTTCGTAACAAACTTCCAATTGAAACGCAAAAACAAATTAAATCGTTAATTGTAGCATGAAACGTCACCAGCGATAGTGAAAAGACTACGCGAAAAACACGAAATTGTAGGATTCTACTTTTGGTTCAATTTTTGTTTTGTTTCGTAGTGAAGTTCGACACGAATAAGCGCTGATGTTTATAAACACAAAGATAAAAGCATTCGAAATCGTCGCCCCATAGTATGTTTATGAAATATATAAAAGTGTCCGGAACTGGGCTGCTGGAGAATCATTGTGTTTTGGCTTATTCCAATTCCAATCAGAATCTGCAGTTGTGTAAAAGGCGAGAGCTAAAAAAAATTTGTTGTGCATTGCAAGGGGACGGAAGACGTCCTGTTAATTTTGTTACGGACCTAATCGGGATTGTGCGAAGCCTTGAGAAGTGCTAAAAACCTTGTGCAAAAGTGCAACTCAACGTAAAACTTCAAAAGGACTGAAAGTGGACCTCGGGAACAGACAAAACATTTCGGTTGCCTGAGGCGAGATGTGATGCCATAATTAGCGCTGTGCAAATTGTAGGATTCTACTTTTGGTTCAATTTTTGTTTTGTTTCGTAGTGAAGTTCGACACGAATAAGCGCTGATGTTTATAAACACAAATATAAAAGCATTCGAAATCGTCGCCCCATAGTATGTTTATGAAATATATAAAAGTGTCCGGAACTGGCAAGAAATTCCAAAATTAATTGTTTATTTATATTGTTTATTTATATTTAAATTAACGTAAAATGTTAAATTATGTGTACTTCATATAATAAACTACAATCTGTGAAAGTTTCGAGTCTCTACATTGTAAAGAACGAAAGAATTTTTCGCATTTTCAATAAAAATCATTTTTTTTTATTTAAACAATAAATAAACAATGAAAATCATTTTTTATTGCATATTCGTGAATTATCTCGAGAAATACGTATGTCTGCAAAATTTCATTCATTTTCATTGAAGGAAAGGCAGTCAAATTAACGTCCAAAGTTTTGACCCAAAAGTGTGAAGTAAAGAAAAGCGTTTAAAAATCGTACAAATAGGAGATTTTTATCGGGTTTTTTGCATTTCTCTAATTTCTGCAATTAAAACCGAGTATTTAACGGCAAAAAACTAGCCCTATCGGCGTAATTTAACAATTTCGTTTTTTTACCTACTGATTTTTACTAGCTGCTGAGCCGTAAAATAATAAAAAATCCTACAAATAGGAGATTTTTATCGGTTTTTTTGCATTTCTCTAATTTCTGCAATTAAAACCGAGTATTTAACGCCAAAAAACTAGCCCTATCGGCGAAATTTAAGAATTTCGTTTTTTTACCTACTGATTTTTACTAGCTGCTGAGCCGTAAAATAATAAAAAATCGTACAAATAGGAGATTTTTATCGGGTTTTTTGCATTTCTCTAATTTCTGCAATTAAAACCGAGTATTTAACGCCAAAAAACTAGCCCTATCGGCGAAATTTAAGAATTTCGTTTTTTTACCTACTGATTTTTACTAGCTGCTGAGCCGTAAAATAATAAAAAATCGTACAAATAGGAGATTTTTATCGGGTTTTTTGCATTTCTCTAATTTCTGCAATTAAAACCGAGTATTTAACGCCAAAAAACTAGCCCTATCGGGGAAATTTAAGAATTTCGTTTTTTTACCTACTGATTTTTACTAGCTGCTGAGCCGTAAAATAATAAAAAGTCGTACAAATAGGAGATTTTTATCGGGTTTTTTGCATTTCTCTAATTTCTGCAATTAAAACCGAGTATTTAACGCCAAAAAACTAGCCCTATCGGCGAAATTTAAGAATTTCGTTTTTTTACCTACTGATTTTTACTAGCTGCTGAGCCGTAAAATAATAAAAAATCGTACAAATAGGAGATTTTTATCGGGTTTTTTGCATTTCTCTAATTTCTGCAATTAAAACCGAGTATGTAACGCCAAAAAACTAGCCCTATCGGCGAAAGTTAAGAATTTCGTTTTTTTACCTACTGATTTTTACTAGCTGCTGAGCCGTAAAATAATAAAAAATCCTACAAATAGGAGATTTTTATCGGGTTTTTTGCATTCATCTAATTTCTGCAATTAAAACCGAGTATTTAACGCCAAAAAACTTGCCCTATCGGGGAAATTTAAGAATTTCGTTTTTTTACCTACTGATTTTTACTAGCTGCTGAGCCGTAAAATAATAAAAAATCGTACAAATAGGAGATTTTTATCGGGTTTTTTGCTTTTCTCTAATTTCTGCAATTAAAACCGAGTATTTAACGCCAAAAAACTAGCCCTATCGGCGAAATTTAAGAATTTCGTTTTTTTACCTACTGATTTTTACTAGCTGCTGAGCCGTAAAATAATAAAAAATCCTACAAATAGGAGATTTTTATCGGGTTTTTTGCATTTCTCTAATTTCTGCAATTAAAACCGAGTATGTAACGCCAAAAAACTAGCCCTATCGGCGAAATTTAAGAATTTCGTTTTTTTACCTATTGATTTTTACTAGCTGCTGAGCCGTAAAATAATAAAAAATCGTACAAATAGGAGATTTTTATCGGGTTTTTTGCATTTCTCTAATTTCTGCAATTAAAACCGAGTATTTAACGCCAAAAAACTAGCCCTATCGGCGAAATTTAAGAATTTCGTTTTTTTACCTACTGATTTTTACTAGCTGCTGAGCCGTAAAATAATAAAAAATCGTACAAATAGGAGATTTTTATCGGGTTTTTTGCATTTCTCTAATTTCTGCAATTAAAACCGAGTATGTAACGCCAAAAAACTAGCCCTATCGGCGAAATTTAAGAATTTCTTTTTTTTACCTACTGATTTTTACTAGCTGCTGAGCCGTAAAATAATAAAAAATCGTACAAATAGGAGATTTTTATCGGGTTTTTTGCATTTCTCTAATTTCTGCAATTAAAACCGAGTATGTAACGCCAAAAAACTAGCCCTATCGGCGAAATTTAAGAATTTCGTTTTTTTACCTATTGATTTTTACTAGCTGCTGAGCCGTAAAATAATAAAAAATCGTACAAACAGGAGATTTTTATCGGTTTTTTTGCATTTCTCTAATTTCTGCAATTAAAACCGAGTATTTAACGGCAAAAAACTAGCCCTATCGGCGTAATTTAACAATTTCGTTTTTTTACCTACTGATTTTTACTAGCTGCTGAGCCGTAAAATAATAAAAAATCGTACAAATAGGAGATTTTTATCGGGTTTTTTGCATTCATCTAATTTCTGCAATTAAAACCGAGTATGTAACGCCAAAAAACTAGCCCTATCGGCGAAATTTAAGAATTTCGTTTTTTTACCTATTGATTTTTACTAGCTGCTGAGCCGTAAAATAATAAAAAATCGTACAAATAGGAGATTTTTATCGGTTTTTTTGCATTTCTCTAATTTCTGCAGTTAAAACCGAGTATTTAACGCCAAAAAACTAGCCCTATCGGCGTAATTTAACAATTTCGTTTTTTTACCTACTGATTTTTACTAGCTGCTGAGCCGTAAAATAATAAAAAATCGTACAAATAGGAGATTTTTATCGGTTTTTTTGCATTTCTCTAATTTCTGCAATTAAAACCGAGTATTTAACGCCAAAAAACTAGCCCTATCGGCGTAATTTAACAATTTCGTTTTTTTACCTACTGATTTTTACTAGCTGCTGAGCCGTGAAATAATAAAAAATCGTACAAATAGGAGATTTTTATCGGTTTTTTTGCATTTCTCTAATTTCTGTAATTAAAACCGAGTATTTAACGCCAAAAAACTAGCCCTATCGGCGTAATTTAACAATTTCGTTTTTTTACCTACTGATTTTTACTAGCTGCTGAGCCGTGAAATAATAAAAAATCGTACAAATAGGAGATTTTTATCGGTTTTTTTGCATTTCTCTAATTTCTGCAATTAAAACAGAGTATTTAACGCCAAAAAACTAGCCCTATCGCCGAAATTTAAGAATTTCGTTTTTTTACCTACTGATTTTTACTAGCTGCTGAGCCGTAAAATAATAAAAAATCGTACAAATAGGAGATTTTTATCGGGTTTTTTGCATTTCTCTAATTTCTGCAATTAAAACCGAGTATTTAACGCCAAAAAACTAGCCCTATCGGCGAAATTTAAGAATTTCGTTTTTTTACCTACTGATTACTAGCTGCTGAGCCGTAAAATAATAAAAAATCGTACAAATAGGAGATTTTTATCGGGTTTTTTGCATTTCTCTAATTTCTGCAATTAAAACCGAGTATGTAACGCCAAAAAACTAGCCCTATCGGCGAAATTTAAGAATTTCTTTTTTTTACCTACTGATTTTTACTAGCTGCTGAGCCGTAAAATAATAAAAAATCGTACAAATAGGAGATTTTTATCGGGTTTTTTGCATTTCTCTAATTTCTGCAATTAAAACCGAGTATGTAACGCCAAAAAACTAGCCCTATCGGCGAAATTTAAGAATTTCGTTTTTTTACCTACTGTTTTTTACTAGCTGCTGAGCCGTAAAATAATAAAAAATCGTACAAATAGGAGATTTTTATCGGGTTTTTTGCATTCATCTAATTTCTGCAATTAAAACCGAGTATTTAACGCCAAAAAACTAGCCCTATCGGCGAAATTTAAGAATTTCGTTTTTTTACCTACTGATTTTTACTAGCTGCTGAGCCGTAAAATAATAAAAAATCGTACAAATAGGAGATTTTTATCGGGTTTTTTGCATTTCTCTAATTTCTGCAATTAAAACCGAGTATTTAACGCCAAAAAACTAGCCCTATCGGCGAAATTTAAGAATTTCGTTTTTTTACATACTGATTTTTACTAGCTGCTGAGCCGTAAAATAATAAAAAATCCTACAAATAGGAGATTTTTATTGGGTTTTTCGCATTTCTCTAATTTCTGCAATTAAAACCGAGTATTTAACGCCAAAAAACTAGCCGTATCGGGGAAATTTAAGAATTTCGTTTTTTTACCTACTGATTTTTACTAGCTGCTGAGCCGTAAAATAATAAAAAATCGTACAAATAGGAGATTTTTATCGGGTTTTTTGCATTTCTCGAATTTCTGCAATTAATACCGAGTATTTAACGCCAAAAAACTAGCCCTTTCGGGGAGATTTAAGAATTTCGTTTTTTTACCTACTGATTTTTACTAGCTGCTGAGCCGTAAAATAATAAAAAATCGTACAAACAGGAGATTTTTATCGGGTTTTTTGCATTTCTCTAATTTCTGCAATTAAAACCGAGTATTTAACGCCAAAAAACTAGCCGTATCGGGGAAATTTAAGAATTTCGTTTTTTTACCTACTGATTTTTACTAGCTGCTGAGCCGTAAAATAATAAAAAATCGTACAAATAGGAGATTTTTATCGGGTTTTTTGCATTTCTCTAATTTCTGCAATTAAAACCGAGTATGTAACGCCAAAAAAGTAGCCCTATCGGCGAAATTTAAGAATTTCGTTTTTTTACCTACTGATTTTTACTAGCTGCTGAGCCGTAAAATAATAAAAAATCGTACAAATAGGAGATTTTTATCGGGTTTTTTGCATTTCTCTAATTTCTGCAATTAAAACCGAGTATTTAACGCCAAAAAACTAGCCCTATCGGCGAAATTTAAGAATTTCGTTTTTTTACCTACTGATTTTTACTAGCTGCTGAGCCGTAAAATAATAAAAAATCCTACAAATAGGAGATTTTTATCGGGTTTTTTGCATTTCTCTAATTTCTGCAATTAAAACCGAGTATGTAACGCCAAAAAACTAGCCCTATCGGCGAAATTTAAGAATTTCGTTTTTTTACCTACTGATTTTTACTAGCTGCTGAGCCGTAAAATAATAAAAAATCGTACAAATAGGAGATTTTTATCGGGTTTTTTGGATTTCTCTAATTTCTGCAATTAAAACCGAGTATTTAACGCCAAAAAACTAGCCCTATCGGCGAAATTTAAGAATTTCGTTTTTTTACCTACTGATTTTTACTAGCTGCTGAGCCGTAAAATAATAAAAAATCGTACAAATAGGAGATTTTTATCGGGTTTTTTGCATTTCTCTAATTTCTGCAATTAAAACCGAGTATGTAACGCCAAAAAACTAGCCCTATCGGCGAAATTTAAGAATTTCTTTTTTTTACCTACTGATTTTTACTAGCTGCTGAGCCGTAAAATAATAAAAAATCGTACAAATAGGAGATTTTTATCGGGTTTTTTGCATTTCTCTAATTTCTGCAATTAAAACCGAGTATTTAACGCCAAAAAACTAGCCCTATCGGCGAAATTTAAGAATTTCGTTTTTTTACCTACTGATTTTTACTAGCTGCTGAGCCGTAAAATAATAAAAAATCCTACAAATAGGAGATTTTTATCGGGTTTTTTGCATTTCTCTAATTTCTGCAATTAAAACCGAGTATGTAACGCCAAAAAACTAGCCCTATCGGCGAAATTTAAGAATTTCGTTTTTTTACCTACTGATTTTTACTAGCTGCTGAGCCGTAAAATAATAAAAAATCCTACAAATAGGAGATTTTTATCGGGTTTTTTGCATTTCTCTAATTTCTGCAATTAAAACCGAGTATGTAACGCCAAAAAACTAGCCCTATCGGCGAAATTTAAGAATTTATTTTTTTTACCTACTGATTTTTACTAGCTGCTGAGCCGTAAAATAATAAAAAAATCGTACAAATAGGAGATTTTTATCGGGTTTTTTGCATTTCTCTAATTTCTGCAATTAAAACCGAGTATGTAACGCCAAAAAACTAGCCCTATCGGCGAAATTTAAGAATTTCGTTTTTTTACCTACTGTTTTTTACTAGCTGCTGAGCCGTAAAATAATAAAAAATCGTACAAATAGGAGATTTTTATCGGGTTTTTTGCATTTCTCTAATTTCTGCAATTAAAACCGAGTATTTAACGCCAAAAAACTAGCCCTATCGGCGAAATTTAAGAATTTCGTTTTTTTACCTACTGATTTTTACTAGCTGCTGAGCCGTAAAATAATAAAAAATCGTACAAATAGGAGATTTTTATCGGTTTTTTTGCATTTCTCTAATTTCTGCAATTAAAACCGAGTATTTAACGCCAAAAAACTAGCCCTATCGGCGAAATTTAAGAATTTCGTTTTTTTACATACTGATTTTTACTAGCTGCTGAGCCGTAAAATAATAAAAAATCCTACAAATAGGAGATTTTTATTGGGTTTTTCGCATTTCTCTAATTTCTGCAATTAAAACCGAGTATTTAACGCCAAAAAACTAGCCGTATCGGGGAAATTTAAGAATTTCGTTTTTTTACCTACTGATTTTTACTAGCTGCTGAGCCGTAAAATAATAAAAAATCCTACAAATAGGAGATTTTTATCGGGTTTTTTGCATTTCTCGAATTTCTGCAATTAAAACCGAGTATTTAACGCCAAAAAACTAGCCCTATCGGGGAGATTTAAGAATTTCGTTTTTTTACCTACTGATTTTTACTAGCTGCTGAGCCGTAAAATAATAAAAAATCGTACAAACAGGAGATTTTTATCGGGTTTTTTGCATTTCTCTAATTTCTGCAATTAAAACCGAGTATTTAACGCCAAAAAACTAGCCCTATCGGGGAAATTTAAGAATTTCGTTTTTTTACCTACTGATTTTTACTAGCTGCTGAGCCGTAAAATAATAAAAAATCCTACAAATAGGAGATTTTTATCGGGTTTTTTGCATTTCTCTAATTTCTGCAATTAAAACCGAGTATTTAACGCCAAAAAACTAGCCCTATCGGCGAAATTTAAGAATTTCGTTTTTTTACCTACTGATTTTTACTAGCTGCTGAGCCGTAAAATAATAAAAAATCCTACAAATAGGAGATTTTTATCGGGTTTTTTGCATTTCTCCAAATTCTGCAATTAAAACCGAGTATTTAACGCCAAAAAACTAGCCCTATCGGGGAAATTTAAGAATTTCGTTTTTTTACCTACTGATTTTTACTAGCTGCTGAGCCGTAAAATAATAAAAAATCGTACAAATAGGAGATTTTTATCGGGTTTTTTGCATTTCTCTAATTTCTGCAAATAAAGCTGAGTATGTAACGCCAAAAAACTAGCCCTATCGGCGAAATTTAAGAATTTCGTTTTTTTACCTACTGATTTTTACTAGCTGCTGAGCCGTAAAATAATAAAAAATCGTACAAATAGGAGATTTTTATCGGGTTTTTTGCATTTCTCTAATTTCTGCAATTAAAACCGAGTATTTAACGCCAAAAAACTAGCCCTATCGGCGAAATTTAAGAATTTCGTTTTTTTACCTACTGATTTTTACTAGCTGTTGAGCCGTAAAATAATAAAAAATCGTACAAATAGGAGATTTTTATCGGGTTTTTTGCATTTCTCTAATTTCTGCAATTAAAACCGAGTATATAACGCCAAAAAACTAGCCCTATCGGCGAAATTTAAGAATTTCGTTTTTTTACCTACTGATTTTTACTAGCTGCTGAGCCGTAAAATAATAAAAAATCGTACAAATAGGAGATTTTTATCGGGTTTTTTGCATTTCTCTAATTTCTGCAATTAAAACCGAGTATGTAACGCCAAAAAACTTGCCCTATCGGCGAAATTTAAGAATTTCGTTTTTTTACCTACTGTTTTTTACTAGCTGTTGAGCCGTAAAATAATAAAAAATCGTACATATAGGAGATTTTTATCGGGTTTTTTGCATTCATCTGATTTCTGCAATTAAAACCGAGTATTTAACGCCAAAAAACTAGCCCTATCGGCGAAATTTAAGAATTTCGTTTTTTTACCTACTGATTTTTACTAGCTGCTGAGCCGTAAAATAATAAAAAATCCTACAAATAGGAGATTTTTATCGGGTTTTTTGCATTTCTCTAATTTCTGCAATTAAAACCGAGTATTTAACGCCAAAAAACTAGTCCTATCGGCGAAATTTAAGAATTTCGTTTTTTTACCTACTGATTTTTACTAGCTGCTGAGCCGTAAAATAATAAAAAATCGTACAAATAGGAGATTTTCATCGGGTTTCTTGCATTTCTCTAATTTCTGCAATTAAAACCGAGTATTTAACGCCAAAAAACTAGCCCTATCGGCGAAATTTAAGAATTTCGTTTTTTTACCTACTGATTTTTACTAGCTGCTGAGCCGTAAAATAATAAAAAATCGTACAAACAGGAGATTTTTATCGGGTTTTTTGCATTTCTCTAATTTCTGCAATTAAAACCGAGTATTTAACGCCAAAAAACTAGCCCTATCGGGGAAATTTAAGAATTTCGTTTTTTTACCTACTGATTTTTACTAGCTGCTGAGCCGTAAAATAATAAAAAATCCTACAAATAGGAGATTTTTATCGGGTTTTTTGCATTTCTCTAATTTCTGCAATTAAAACCGAGTATTTAACGCCAAAAAACTAGCCCTATCGGCGAAATTTAAGAATTTCGTTTTTTTACCTACTGATTTTTACTAGCTGCTGAGCCGTAAAATAATAAAAAATCCTACAAATAGGAGATTTTTATCGGGTTTTTTGCATTTCTCCAAATTCTGCAATTAAAACCGAGTATTTAACGCCAAAAAACTAGCCCTATCGGGGAAATTTAAGAATTTCGTTTTTTTACCTACTGATTTTTACTAGCTGCTGAGCCGTAAAATAATAAAAAATCGTACAAATAGGAGATTTTTATCGGGTTTTTTGCATTTCTCTAATTTCTGCAAATAAAGCTGAGTATGTAACGCCAAAAAACTAGCCCTATCGGCGAAATTTAAGAATTTCGTTTTTTTACCTACTGATTTTTACTAGCTGCTGAGCCGTAAAATAATAAAAAATCGTACAAATAGGAGATTTTTATCGGGTTTTTTGCATTTCTCTAATTTCTGCAATTAAAACCGAGTATTTAACGCCAAAAAACTAGCCCTATCGGCGAAATTTAAGAATTTCGTTTTTTTACCTACTGATTTTTACTAGCTGTTGAGCCGTAAAATAATAAAAAATCGTACAAATAGGAGATTTTTATCGGGTTTTTTGCATTCATCTGATTTCTGCAATTAAAACCGAGTATTTAACGCCAAAAAACTAGCCCTATCGGCGAAATTTAAGAATTTCGTTTTTTTACCTACTGATTTTTACTAGCTGCTGAGCCGTAAAATAATAAAAAATCCTACAAATAGGAGATTTTTATCGGGTTTTTTGCATTTCTCTAATTTCTGCAATTAAAGCCGAGTATTTAACGCCAAAAAACTAGTCCTATCGGCGAAATTTAAGAATTTCGTTTTTTTACCTACTGATTTTTACTAGCTGCTGAGCCGTAAAATAATAAAAAATCGTACAAATAGGAGATTTTCATCGGGTTTCTTGCATTTCTCTAATTTCTGCAATTAAAACCGAGTATTTAACGCCAAAAAACTAGCCCTATCGGCGAAATTTAAGAATTTCGTTTTTTTACCTACTGATTTTTACTAGCTGCTGAGCCGTAAAATAATAAAAAATCGTACAAATAGGAGATTTTTATCGGGTTTTTTGCATTTCTCTAATTTCTGCAATTAAAACCGAGTATGTAACGCCAAAAAACTTGCCCTATCGGCGAAAATTAAGAATTTCGTTTTTTTACCTACTGTTTTTTACTTGCTGTTGAGCCGTAAAATAATAAAAAATCGTACAAATAGGAGATTTTTATCGGGTTTTTTGCATTCATCTAATTTCTGCAATTAAAACCGAGTATTTAACGCCAAAAAACTAGCCCTATCGGCGAAATTTAAGAATTTCGTTTTTTTACCTACTGATTTTTACTAGCTGCTGAGCCGTAAAATAATAAAAAATCCTACAAATAGGAGATTTTTATCGGGTTTTTTGCATTTCTCTAATTTCTGCAATTAAAACCGAGTATTTAACGCCAAAAAACTAGCCCTATCGGCGAAATTAAGGAATTTCGTTTTTTTACCTACTGATTTTTACTAGCTGCTGAGCCGTAAAATAATAAAAAATCGTACAAATAGGAGATTTTCATCAGGTTTCTTGCATTTCTCTAATTTCTGCAATTAAAACCGAGTATTTAACGCCAAAAAACTAGCCCTATCGGCGAAATTTAAGAATTTCGTTTTTTTACCTACTGATTTTTACTAGCTGCTGAGCCGTAAAATAATAAAAAATCGTACAAATAGGAGATTTTTATCGGGTTTTTTGCATTTCTCTAATTTCTGCAATTAAAACCGAGTATTTAACGCCAAAAAACTAGCCCTATCGGCGAAATTTAAGAATTTCGTTTTTTTACATACTGATTTTTACTAGCTGCTGAGCCGTAAAATAATAAAAAATCCTACAAATAGGAGATTTTTATTGGGTTTTTCGCATTTCTCTAATTTCTGCAATTAAAACCGAGTATTTAACGCCAAAAAACTAGCCGTATCGGGGAAATTTAAGAATTCCGTTTTTTTACCTACTGATTTTTACTAGCTGCTGAGCCGTAAAATAATAAAAAATCGTACAAATAGGAGATTTTTATCGGGTTTTTTGCATTTCTCTAATTTCTGCAAATAAAGCTGAGTATGTAACGCCAAAAAACTAGCCCTATCGGCGAAATTTAAGAATTTCGTTTTTTTACCTACTGATTTTTACTAGCTGCTGAGCCGTAAAATAATAAAAAATCGTACAAATAGGAGATTTTTATCGGGTTTTTTGCATTTCTCTAATTTCTGCAATTAAAACCGAGTATTTAACGCCAAAAAACTAGCCCTATCGGCGAAATTTAAGAATTTCGTTTTTTTACCTACTGATTTTTACTAGCTGTTGAGCCGTAAAATAATAAAAAATCGTACAAATAGGAGATTTTTATCGGGTTTTTTGCATTCATCTGATTTCTGCAATTAAAACCGAGTATTTAACGCCAAAAAACTAGCCCTATCGGCGAAATTTAAGAATTTCGTTTTTTTACCTACTGATTTTTACTAGCTGCTGAGCCGTAAAATAATAAAAAATCCTACAAATAGGAGATTTTTATCGGGTTTTTTGCATTTCTCTAATTTCTGCAATTAAAACCGAGTATTTAACGCCAAAAAACTAGTCCTATCGGCGAAATTTAAGAATTTCGTTTTTTTACCTACTGATTTTTACTAGCTGCTGAGCCGTAAAATAATAAAAAATCGTACAAATAGGAGATTTTCATCGGGTTTCTTGCATTTCTCTAATTTCTGCAATTAAAACCGAGTATTTAACGCCAAAAAACTAGCCCTATCGGCGAAATTTAAGAATTTCGTTTTTTTACCTACTGATTTTTACTAGCTGCTGAGCCGTAAAATAATAAAAAATCGTACAAATAGGAGATTTTTATCGGGTTTTTTGCATTTCTCTAATTTCTGCAATTAAAACCGAGTATGTAACGCCAAAAAACTTGCCCTATCGGCGAAATTTAAGAATTTCGTTTTTTTACCTACTGTTTTTTACTTGCTGTTGAGCCGTAAAATAATAAAAAATCGTACAAATAGGAGATTTTTATCGGGTTTTTTGCATTTCTCTAATTTCTGCAATTAAAACCGAGTATTTAACGCCAAAAAACTAGCCCTATCGGCGAAATTTAAGAATTTCGTTTTTTTACCTACTGATTTTTACTAGCTGCTGAGCCGTAAAATAATAAAAAATCCTACAAATAGGAGATTTTTATCGGGTTTTTTGCATTTCTCCAAATTCTGCAATTAAAACCGAGTATTTAACGCCAAAAAACTAGCCCTATCGGGGAAATTTAAGAATTTCGTTTTTTTACCTACTGATTTTTACTAGCTGCTGAGCCGTAAAATAATAAAAAATCGTACAAATAGGAGATTTTTATCGGGTTTTTTGCATTTCTCTAATTTCTGCAAATAAAGCTGAGTATGTAACGCCAAAAAACTAGCCCTATCGGCGAAATTTAAGAATTTCGTTTTTTTACCTACTGATTTTTACTAGCTGCTGAGCCGTAAAATAATAAAAAATCGTACAAATAGGAGATTTTTATCGGGTTTTTTGCATTTCTCTAATTTCTGCAATTAAAACCGAGTATTTAACGCCAAAAAACTAGCCCTATCGGCGAAATTTAAGAATTTCGTTTTTTTACCTACTGATTTTTACTAGCTGCTGAGCCGTAAAATAATAAAAAATCCTACAAATAGGAGATTTTTATCGGGTTTTTTGCATTTCTCTAATTTCTGCAATTAAAACCGAGTATTTAACGCCAAAAAACTAGTCCTATCGGCGAAATTTAAGAATTTCGTTTTTTTACCTACTGATTTTTACTAGCTGCTGAGCCGTAAAATAATAAAAAATCGTACAAATAGGAGATTTTCATCGGGTTTCTTGCATTTCTCTAATTTCTGCAATTAAAACCGAGTATTTAACGCCAAAAAACTAGCCCTATCGGCGAAATTTAAGAATTTCGTTTTTTTACCTACTGATTTTTACTAGCTGCTGAGCCGTAAAATAATAAAAAATCGTACAAATAGGAGATTTTTATCGGGTTTTTTGCATTTCTCTAATTTCTGCAATTAAAACCGAGTGTGTAACGCCAAAAAACTTGCCCTATCGGCGAAATTTAAGAATTTCGTTTTTTTACCTACTGTTTTTTACTTGCTGTTGAGCCGTAAAATAATAAAAAATCGTACAAATAGGAGATTTTTATCGGGTTTTTTGCATTCATCTAATTTCTGCAATTAAAACCGAGTATTTAACGCCAAAAAACTAGCCCTATCGGCGAAATTTAAGAATTTCGTTTTTTTACCTACTGATTTTTACTAGCTGCTGAGCCGTAAAATAATAAAAAATCCTACAAATAGGAGATTTTTATCGGGTTTTTTGCATTTCTCTAATTTCTGCAATTAAAACCGAGTATTTAACGCCAAAAAACTAGCCCTATCGGCGAAATTAAGGAATTTCGTTTTTTTACCTACTGATTTTTACTAGCTGCTGAGCCGTAAAATAATAAAAAATCGTACAAATAGGAGATTTTCATCAGGTTTCTTGCATTTCTCTAATTTCTGCAATTAAAACCGAGTATTTAACGCCAAAAAACTAGCCCTATCGGCGAAATTTAAGAATTTCGTTTTTTTACCTACTGATTTTTACTAGCTGCTGAGCCGTAAAATAATAAAAAATCGTACAAATAGGAGATTTTTATCGGGTTTTTTGCATTTCTCTAATTTCTGCAATTAAAACCGAGTATTTAACGCCAAAAAACTAGCCCTATCGGCGAAATTTAAGAATTTCGTTTTTTTACATACTGATTTTTACTAGCTGCTGAGCCGTAAAATAATAAAAAATCCTACAAATAGGAGATTTTTATCGGGTTTTTTGCATTTCTCTAATTTCTGCAATTAAAACCGAGTATTTAACGCCAAAAAACTAGTCCTATCGGGGAGATTTAAGAATTTCGTTTTTTTACCTACTGATTTTTACTAGCTGCTGAGCCGTAAAATAATAAAAAATCCTACAAATAGGAGATTTTTATCGGGTTTTTTGCATTTCTCTAATTTCTGCAATTAAAACCGAGTATGTAACGCCAAAAAACTAGCCCTATCGGCGAAATTTAAGAATTTCGTTTTTTTACCTACTGATTTTTACTAGCTGCTGAGCCGTAAAATAATAAAAAATCGTACAAATAGGAGATTTTTATCGGGTTTTTTGCATTTCTCTAATTTCTGCAATTAAAACCGAGTATTTAACGCCAAAAAACTAGCCCTATCGGGGAGATTTAAGAATTTCGTTTTTTTACCTAATGATTTTTACTAGCTGCCGAGCCGTAAAATAATAAAAAATCGTACAAACAGGAGATTTTTATCGGGTTTTTTGTATTTCTCTAATTTCTGCAATTAAAACCGAGTATTTAACGCCAAAAAACTAGCCCTATCGGGGAAATTTAAGAATTTCGTTTTTTTACCTACTGATTTTTACTAGCTGCTGAGCCGTAAAATAATAAAAAATCGTACAAACAGGAGATTTTTATCGGGTTTTTTGCATTTCTCTAATTTCTGCAATTAAAACCGAGTATTTAACGCCAAAAAACTAGCCCTATCGGGGAGATTTAAGAATTTCGTTTTTTTACCTACTGATTTTTACTAGCTGCTGAGCCGTAAAATAATAAAAAATCGTACAAACAGGAGATTTTTATCGGGTTTTTTGCATTTCTCTAATTTCTGCAATTAAAACCGAGTATTTAACGCCAAAAAACTAGCCCTATCGGGGAGATTTAAGAATTTCGTTTTTTTACCTACTGATTTTTACTAGCTGCTGAGCCGTAAAATAATAAAAAATCGTACAAACAGGAGATTTTTATCGGGTTTTTTGCATTCCTCTAATTTCTGCAATTAAAACCGAGTATTTAACTCCAAAAAACTAGCCCTATCGGGGAGATTTAAGAATTTCGTTTTTTTACCTACTGATTTTTACTAGCTGCTGAGCCGTAAAATAATAAAAAATCGTACAAACAGGAGATTTTTATCGGGTTTTTTGCATTTCTCTAATTACTGCAATTAAAACCGAGTATTTAACGCCAAAAAACTAGCCCTATCGGGGAAATTTAAGAATTTCGTTTTTTTACCTACTGATTTTTACTAGCTGCTGAGCCGTAAAATAATAAAAAATCGTACAAACAGGAGATTTTTATCGGGTTTTTTGCATTCCTCTAATTTCTGCAATTAAAACCGAGTATTTAACTCCAAAAAACTAGCCCTATCGGGGAAATTTAAGAATTTCGTTTTTTTACCTACTGATTTTTACTAGCTGCTGAGCCGTAAAATAATAAAAAATCGTACAAACAGGAGATTTTTATCGGGTTTTTGCATTTCTCTAATTTCTGCAATTAAAACCGAGTATTTAACGCCAAAAAACTAGCCCTATCGGGGAGATTTAAGAATTTCGTTTTTTTACCTACTGATTTTTACTAGCTGCTGAGCCGTAAAATAATAAAAAATCGTACAAACAGGAGATTTTTATCGGGTTTTTTGCATTCCTCTAATTTCTGCAATTAAAACCGAGTATTTAACTCCAAAAAACTAGCCCTATCGGGGAGATTTAAGAATTTCGTTTTTTTACCTACTGATTTTTACTAGCTGCTGAGCCGTAAAATAATAAAAAATCGTACAAACAGGAGATTTTTATCGGGTTTTTTGCATTTCTCTAATTTCTGCAATTAAAACCGAGTATTTAACGCCAAAAAACTAGCCCTATCGGGGAAATTTAAGAATTTCGTTTTTTTACCTACTGATTTTTACTAGCTGCTGAGCCGTAAAATAATAAAAAATCGTACAAACAGGAGATTTTTATCGGGTTTTTTGCATTCCTCTAATTTCTGCAATTAAAACCGAGTATTTAACTCCAAAAAACTAGCCCTATCGGGGAGATTTAAGAATTTCGTTTTTTTACCTACTGATTTTTACTAGCTGCTGAGCAGTAAAATAATAAAAAATCGTACAAACAGGAGATTTTTATCGGGTTTTTTGCATTTCTCTAATTTCTGCAATTAAA
The DNA here is from genome assembly GCA_963920795.1 of Eutolmus rufibarbis. NCBI lineage: Eukaryota > Metazoa > Arthropoda > Insecta > Diptera > Asilidae > Eutolmus > Eutolmus rufibarbis. The sequence goes on from OY987205.1 coordinate 13,898,601, forward strand.
ACCGAGTATTTAACGCCAAAAAACTAGCCTTATCGGGGAAATTTAAGAATTTCGTTTTTTTACCTACTGATTTTTACTAGCTGCTGAGCCGTAAAATAATAAAAAATCGTACAAACAGGAGATTTTTATCGGGTTTTTTGCATTTCTCTAATTTCTGCAATTAAAACCGAGTATTTAACGCCAAAAAACTAGCCCTATCGGGGAGATTTAAGAATTTCGTTTTTTTACCTACTGATTTTTACTAGCTGCTGAGCCGTAAAATAATAAAAAATCGTACAAACAGGAGATTTTTATCGGGTTTTTTGCATTTCTCTAATTTCTGCAATTAAAACCGAGTATTTAACGCCAAAAAACTAGCCCTATCGGGGAGATTTAAGAATTTCGTTTTTTTACCTACTGATTTTTACTAGCTGCTGAGCCGTAAAATAATAAAAAATCGTACAAACAGGAGATTTTTATCGGGTTTTTTGCATTTCTCTAATTTCTGCAATTAAAACCGAGTATTTAACGCCAAAAAACTAGCCCTATCGGGGAAATTTAAGAATTTCGTTTTTTTACCTACTGATTTTTACTAGCTGCTGAGCCGTAAAATAATAAAAAATCGTACAAATAGGAGATTTTTATCGGGTTTTTTGCATTTCTCTAATTTCTGCAATTAAAACCGAGTATGTAACGCCAAAAAACTAGCCCTATCGGCGAAATTTAAGAATTTCGTTTTTTTACCTACTGATTTTTACTAGCTGCTGAGCCGTAAAATAATAAAAAATCGTACAAATAGGAGATTTTTATCGGGTTTTTTGCATTTCTCTAATTTCTGCAATTAAAACCGAGTATTTAACGCCAAAAAACTAGCCCTATCGGGGAGATTTAAGAATTTCGTTTTTTTACCTACTGATTTTTACTAGCTGCTGAGCCGTAAAATAATAAAAAATCGTACAAACAGGAGATTTTTATCGGGTTTTTTGCATTTCTCTAATTTCTGCAATTAAAACCGAGTATTTAACGCCAAAAAACTAGCCCTATCGGGGAAATTTAAGAATTTCGTTTTTTTACCTACTGATTTTTACTAGCTGCTGAGCCGTAAAATAATAAAAAATCGTACAAACAGGAGATTTTTATCGGGTTTTTTGCATTTCTCTAATTTCTGCAATTAAAACCGAGTATTTAACGCCAAAAAACTAGCCCTATCGGGGAGATTTAAGAATTTCGTTTTTTTACCTACTGATTTTTACTAGCTGCTGAGCCGTAAAATAATAAAAAATCGTACAAACAGGAGATTTTTATCGGGTTTTTTGCATTTCTCTAATTTCTGCAATTAAAACCGAGTATTTAACGCCAAAAAACTAGCCCTATCGGGGAAATTTAAGAATTTCGTTTTTTTACCTACTGATTTTTACTAGCTGCTGAGCCGTAAAATAATAAAAAATCGTACAAATAGGAGATTTTTATCGGGTTTTTTGCATTTCTCTAATTTCTGCAATTAAAACCGAGTATGTAACGCCAAAAAACTAGCCCTATCGGCGAAATTTAAGAATTTCGTTTTTTTACCTACTGATTTTTACTAGCTGCTGAGCCGTAAAATAATAAAAAATCGTACAAATAGGAGATTTTTATCGGGTTTTTTGCATTTCTCTAATTTCTGCAATTAAAACCGAGTATTTAGCGCCAAAAAACTAGCCCTATCGGGGAGATTTAAGAATTTCGTTTTTTTACCTACTGATTTTTACTAGCTGCTGAGCCGTAAAATAATAAAAAATCGTACAAATAGGAGATTTTTATCGGGTTTTTTGCATTTCTCTAATTTCTGCAATTAAAACCGAGTATTTAACGCCAAAAAACTAGCCCTATCGGGGAAATTTAAGAATTTCGTTTTTTTACCTACTGATTTTTACTAGCTGCTGAGCCGTTAAATAATAAAAAATCGTACAAAAAGGAGATTTTTGTCGGGTTTTTTGCATTTCTCTAATTTCTGCAATTAAAACCGAGTATTTAACGCCAAAAAACTAGCCCTATCGGCGAAATTAAAAATTTCGTTTTTTTACCTACTGATTTTTACTAGCTGCTGAGCCGTAAAATAATAAAAAATCGTACAAATAGGAGATTTTTATCGGGTTTTTTGCATTTCTCTAATTTCTGCAATTAAAACCGAGTATTTAACGCCAAAAAACTAGCCCTATCGGCGAAATTTAAGAATTTCGTTTTTTTACATACTGATTTTTACTAGCTGCTGAGCCGTAAAATAATAAAAAATCCTACAAATAGGAGATTTTTATTGGGTTTTCCGCATTTCTCTAATTTCTGCAATTAAAACCGAGTATTTAACGCCAAAAAACTAGCCCTATCGGGGAGATTTAAGAATTTCGTTTTTTTACCTACTGATTTTTACTAGCTGCTGAGCCGTAAAATAATAAAAAATCCTACAAATAGGAGATTTTTATTGGGTTTTCCGCATTTCTCTAATTTCTGCAATTAAAACCGAGTATTTAACGCCAAAAAACTAGCCCTATCGGGGAAATTTAAGAATTTCGTTTTTTTACCTACTGATTTTTACTAGCTGCTGAGCCGTAAAATAATAAAAAATCGTACAAATAGGAGATTTTTGTCGGGTTTTTTGCATTTCTCTAATTTCTGCAATTAAAACCGAGTATTTAACGCCAAAAAACTAGCCCTATCGGGGAGATTTAAGAATTTCGTTTTTTTACCTACTGATTTTTACTAGCTGCTGAGCCGTAAAATAATAAAAAATCCTACAAATAGGAGATTTTTATTGGGTTTTCCGCATTTCTCTAATTTCTGCAATTAAAACCGAGTATTTAACGCCAAAAAACTAGCCCTATTGGGGAAATTTAAGAATTTCGTTTTTTTACCTACTGATTTTTACTAGCTGCTGAGCCGTAAAATAATAAAAAATCGTACAAATAGGAGATTTTTGTCGGGTTTTTTGCATTTCTCTAATTTCTGCAATTAAAACCGAGTATTTAACGCCAAAAAACTAGCCCTATCGGGCAGATTTAAGAATTTCGTTTTTTTACCTACTGATTTTTACTAGCTGCTGAGCCGTAAAATAATAAAAAATCGTACAAACAGGAGATTTTTATCGGGTTTTTTGCATTTCTCTAATTTCTGCAATTAATACCGAGTATTTAACGCCAAAAAACTAGCCCTATCGGGGAAATTTAAGAATTTCGTTTTTTTACCTACTGATTTTTACTAGCTGCTGAGCCGTAAAATAATAAAAAATCGTACAAATAGGAGATTTTTATCGGGTTTTTTGCATTTCTCTAATTTCTGCAATTAAAACCGAGTATGTAACGCCAAAAAACTAGCCCTATCGGCGAAATTTAAGAATTTCGTTTTTTTACCTACTGATTTTTACTAGCTGCTGAGCCGTAAAATAATAAAAAATCGTACAAATAGGAGATTTTTATCGGGTTTTTTGCATTTCTCTAATTTCTGCAATTAAAACCGAGTATGTAACGCCAAAAAACTAGCCCTATCGGCGAAATTTAAGAATTTATTTTTTTTACCTACTGATTTTTACTAGCTGCTGAGCCGTAAAATAATAAAAAATCGTACAAATAGGAGATTTTTATCGGGTTTTTTGCATTCATCTAATTTCTGCAATTAAAACCGAGTATTTAACGCCAAAAAACTAGCCCTATCGGGGAAATTTAAGAATTTCGTTTTTTTAACTACTGATTTTTACTAGCTGCTGAGCCGTAAAATAATAAAAAATCGTACAAATAGGAGATTTTTGTCGGGTTTTTTGCATTTCTCTAATTTCTGCAATTTAAACCGAGTATTTAACGCCAAAAAACTAGCCCTATCGGAGAAATTTAAGAATTTCGTTTTTTTACCTACTGATTTTTACTAGCTGCTGAGCCGTAAAATAATACAAAATCCTACAAATAGGAGGTTTTTATCGGGTTTTTTGCATTTATCTAATTTCTGCAATTAAAACCGAGTATTTAACGCCAAAAAACTAGCCCTATCGGCGAAATTTAAGAATTTCGTTTTTTTACCTACTGATTTTTACTAGCTGCTGAGCCGTAAAATAATAAAAAATCGTACAAATAGGAGATTTTTATCGGGTTTTTTGCATTTCTCTAATTTCTGCAATTAAAACCGAGTATTTAACGCCAAAAAACTAGCCCTATCGGCGAAATTTAAGAATTTCGTTTTTTTAAATACTGATTTTTACTAGCTGCTGAGCCGTAAAATAATAAAAAATCCTACAAATAGGAGATTTTTATTGGGTTTTTTGCATTTCTCTAATTTCTGCAATTAAAACCGAGTATTTAACGCCAAAAAACTAGCCGTATCGGGGAAATTAAAGAATTTCGTTTTTTTACCTACTGATTTTTACTAGCTGCTGAGCCGTAAAATAATAAAAAATCGTACAAATAGGAGATTTTTATCGGGTTTTTTGCATTTCTCTAATTTCTGCAATTAAAACCGAGTATTTAACGCCAAAAAACTAGCCCTATCGGGGAGATTTAAGAATTTCGTTTTTTTACCTACTGATTTTTACTAGCTGCTGAGCCGTAAAATAATAAAAAATCGTACAAATAGGAGATTTTTATCGGGTTTTTTGCATTTCTCTAATTTCTGCAATTAAAACCGAGTATTTAACGCCAAAAAACTAGCCCTATCGGCGAAATTTAAGAATTTCGTTTTTTTAAATACTGATTTTTACTAGCTGCTGAGCCGTAAAATAATAAAAAATCCTACAAATAGGAGATTTTTATTGGGTTTTTTGCATTTCTCTAATTTCTGCAATTAAAACCGAGTATTTAACGCCAAAAAACTAGCCGTATCGGGGAAATTAAAGAATTTCGTTTTTTTACCTACTGATTTTTACTAGCTGCTGAGCCGTAAAATAATAAAAAATCGTACAAATAGGAGATTTTTATCGGGTTTTTTGCATTTCTCTAATTTCTGCAATTAAAACCGAGTATTTAACGCCAAAAAACTAGCCCTATCGGCGAAATTTAAGAATTTCGTTTTTTTAAATACTGATTTTTACTAGCTGCTGAGCCGTAAAATAATAAAAAATCCTACAAATAGGAGATTTTTATTGGGTTTTTTGCATTTCTCTAATTTCTGCAATTAAAACCGAGTATTTAACGCCAAAAAACTAGCCGTATCGGGGAAATTAAAGAATTTCGTTTTTTTACCTACTGATTTTTACTAGCTGCTGAGCCGTAAAATAATAAAAAATCGTACAAATAGGAGATTTTTATCGGGTTTTTTGCATTTCTCTAATTTCTGCAATTAAAACCGAGTATTTAACGCCAAAAAACTAGCCCTATCGGGGAGATTTAAGAATTTCGTTTTTTTACCTACTGATTTTTACTAGCTGCTGAGCCGTAAAATAATAAAAAATCGTACAAACAGGAGATTTTTATCGGGTTTTTTGCATTTCTCTAATTTCTGCAATTAAAACCGAGTATTTAACTTCAAAAAACTAGCCCTATCGGGGAAATTTAAGAATTTCGTTTTTTTACCTACTGATTTTTACTAGCTGCTGAGCCGTAAAATAATAAAAAATCTTACAAATAGGAGATTTTTATCGGGTTTTTTTGCATTTCTCCAAATTCTGCAATTAAAACCGAGTATTTAACGCCAAAAAACTAGCCCTATCGGCGAAATTTAAGAATTTCGTTTTTTTACCTACTGATTTTTACTAGCTGCTGAGCCGTAAAATAATAAAAAATCGTACAAATAGGGGATTTTTATCGGGTTTTTTGCATTTCTCTAATTTCTGCAATTAAAACCGAGTATTTAACGACAAAAAACTAGCCCTATCGGAGAAATTTAAGAATTTCGTTTTTTTACCTACTGATTTTTACTAGCTGCTGAGCCGTAAAATAATAAAAAATCGTACAAATAGGAGATTTTTATCGGGTTTTTTGCATTTCTCTAATTTCTGCAATTAAAACCGAGTATTTAACGCCAAAAAACTAGCCCTATCGGCGACATTTAAGAATTTCGTTTTTTTACCTACTGATTTTTACTAGCTGCTGAGCCGTAAAATAATAAAAAATCATACAAATAGGAGATTTTTATCGGGTTTTTTGCATTTCTTTAATTTCTGCAATTCAAACCGAGTATTTAACGCCAAAAAACTAGCCCTATCGACGAAATTTAAGAATTTCGTTTTTTTACCTACTGATTTTTACTAGCTGCTGAGCCGTAAAATAATAAAAAATCGTACAAATAGGAGATTTTTATCGGGTTTTTTGCATTTCTCTAATTTCTGCAATTAAAACCGAGTATTTAACGCCAAAAAACTAGCCGTATCGGGGAAATTTAAGAATTTCGTTTTTTTACCTACTGATTTTTACTAGCTGCTGAGCCGTAAAATAATAAAAAATCGTACAAATAGGAGATTTTTATCGGGTTTTTTGCATTTCTCTAATTTCTGCAATTAAAGCCGAGTATTTAACTCCAAAAAACTAGCCCTATCGGGGAGATTTAAGAATTTCGTTTTTTTACCTACTGATTTTTACTAGCTGCTGAGCCGTAAAATAATAAAAAATCGTACAAATAGGAGATTTTTATCGGGTTTTTTGCATTTCTCTAATTTCTGCAATTAGAACCGAGTATTTAACGCCAAAAAACTAGCCCTATCGGGGAGATTTAAGAATTTCGTTTTTTTACCTACTGATTTTTACTAGCTGCTGAGCCGTAAAATAAGAAAAAATCGTACAAATAGGAGATTTTTATCGGGTTTTTTGCATTTCTCTAATTTCTGCAATTAAAACCGAGTATTTAACGCCAAAAAACTAGCCCTATCGGGGAAATTTAAGAATTTCGTTTTTTTACCTACTGATTTTTACTAGCTGCTGAGCCGTAAAATAATAAAAAATCCTACAAATAGGAGATTTTTATCGGGTTTTTTGCATTTCTCTAATTTCTGCAATTAAAACCGAGTATTTAACGCCAAAAAACTAGCCGTATCAGGGAAATTTAAGAATTTCGTTTTTTTACCTACTGATTTTTACTAGCTGCTGAGCCGTAAAATAATAAAAAATCGTACAAATAGGAGATTTTTATCGGGTTTTTTGCATTTCTCTAATTTCTGCAATTAAAACCGAGTATTTAACGCCAAAAAACTAGCCCTATCGGCGAAATTTAAGAATTTCGTTTTTTTACCTACTGATTTTTACTAGCTGCTGAGCCGTAAAATAATAAAAAATCGTACAAATAGGAGATTTTTAACGGGTTTTTTGCATTTCTCTAATTTCTGCAATTAAAACCGAGTATTTAACGCCAAAAAACTAGGCCTATCGGCGAAATTTAAGAATTTCGTTTTTTTACCTACTGATTTTTACTAGCTGCTGAGCCGTAAAATAATAAAAAATCCTACAAATAGGAGATTTTTATCGGGTTTTTTGCATTTCTCTAATTTCTGCAATTAAAACCGAGTATTTAACGCCAAAAAACTAGCCCTATCGGCGAAATTTAAGAATTTCGTTTTTTTACCTACTGATTTTTACTAGCTGCTGAGCCGTAAAATAATAAAAAATCGTACAAATAGGAGATTTTTATCAGGTGTTTTGCATTTCTCTAATTTCTGCAATTAAAACCGAGTATTTAACGCCAAAAAACTAGCCCTATCGGGGAAATTTAAGAATTTCGTTTTTTTACCTACTGATTTTTACTAGTTGCTGAGCCGTAAAATAATAAAAAATCGTACAAATAGGAGATTTTTATCGGGTTTTTTGCATTTCTCTAATTTCTGCAATTAAAACCGAGTATTTAACGCCAAAAAACTAGCCCTATCGGCGAAATTTAAGAATTTCGTTTTTTTACCTACTGATTTTTACTAGCTGCTGAGCCGTAAAATAATAAAAAATCGTACAAATAGGAGATTTTTATCGGGTTTTTTGCATTTCTCTAATTTCTGCAATTAAAACCGAGTATTTAACGCCAAAAAACTAGCCCTATCGGCGAAATTTAAGAATTTCGTTTTTTAACCTACTGATTTTTACTAGCTGCTGAGCCGTAAAATAATAAAAAATCGTACAAATAGGAGATTTTTATCGGGTTTTTTGCATTTCTCTAATTTCTGCAATTAGAACCGAGTATTTAACGCCAAAAAACTAGCCCTATCGGGGTGGTTTAAGAATTTCGTTTTTTTACCTACTGATTTTTACTAGCTGCTGAGCCGTAAAATAATAAAAAATCGTACAAATAGGAGATTTTTATCGGGTTTTTTGCATTTCTCTAATTTCTGCAATTAAAACCGAGTATTTAACGACAAAAAACTAGCCCTATCGGGGAAATTTAGGAATTTCGTGTTTTTACCTACTGATTTTTACTAGCTGCTGAGCCGTAAAATAATAAAAAATCGTACAAATAGGAGATTTTTATCGGGTTTTTTGCAGTTCTCTAAATTCTGCAATTAAAACCGAGTATTTAACGCCAAAAAATTAGCCCTATCGGCGGAATTTAAGAATTTCGTTTTTTTACCTACTGATTTTTACTAGCTGCTGAGCCGTAAAATAATAAAAAATCGTACAAATAGGAGATTTTTATCGGGTTTTTTGCATTTCTCTAATTTCTGCAATTAAAACCGAGTATTTAACGACAAAAAACTAGCCCTATCGGGGAAATTTAAGAATTTCGTTTTTTTACATACTGATTTTTACTAGCTGCTGAGCCGTAAAATAATAAAAAATCCTACAAATAGGAGATTTTTATGGGGTTTTTTGCATTTCTCTAATTTCTGCAATTAAAACCGAGTATTTAACGCCAAAAAACTAGCCCTATCGGCGAAATTTAAGAATTTCGTTTTTTTACCTACTGCTTTTTACTAGCTGCTGAGCCGTAAAATAATAAAAAATCGTACAAATAGGAGATTTTTATCGGGTTTTTTGCATTTCTCTAATTTCTGCAATTAAAACCGAGTATTTAACGCCAAAAAACTAGCCCTATCGGCGAAATTTAAGAATTTCGTTTTTTTACCTACTGATTTTTACTAGCTGCTGAGCCGTAAAATAATAAAAAATCCTACAAATATGAGATTTTTATCGGGTTTTTTGCATTTCTCTAATTTCTGCAATTAAAACCGAGTATTTAACGCCAAAAAACTAGCCCTATCGGGGAAATTTAAGAATTTCGTTTTTTTACCTACTGATTTTTACTAGCTGCTGAGCCGTAAAATAATAAAAAATCGTACAAATAGGAGATTTTTATCGGGTTTTTTGCATTTCTCTAATTTCTGCAATTAAAACCGAGTATTTAACGCCCAAAAACTAGCCCTATCGGCGAAATGTAAGAATTTGGTTTTTTTACCTACTGATTTTTACTAGCTGCTGAGCCGTAAAATAATAAAAAATCGTACAAATAGGAGATTTTTATCGGGTTTTTTGCATTTCTCTAATTTCTGCAATTAAAACCGAGTATTTAACGCCAAAAAACTAGCCCTATCGGCGAAATTTAAGAATTTCGTTTTTTTACCTACTGATTTTTACTAGCTGCTGAGCCGTAAAATAATAAAAACTCCTACAAATAAGAGATTTTTATCGGGTTTTTTACATTTCTCTAATTTCTGCAATTAAAACCGATTATTTAACGCCAAAAAACTAGCCCTATCGGCGAAATGTAAGAATTTCGTTTTTTTACCTACTGATTTTTACTAGCTGCTGAGCCGTAAAATAATAAAAAATCGTACAAATAGGAGATTTTTATCGGGTTTTTTGCATTTCTCTAATTTCTGCAATTAAAACCGAGTATTTAACGCCAAAAAACTAGCCCTATCGGCGAAATTTAAGAATTTCGTTTTTTTACCTACTGATTTTTACTAGCTGCTGAGCCGTAAAATAATAAAAAATCGTACAAATAGGAGATTTTTATCGGGTTTTTTGCATTTCTCTAATTTCTGCAATTCAAACCGAGTATTTAACGGCAAAAAACTAGCCCTATCGACGAAATTTAAGAATTTCGTTTTTTTACCTACTGATTTTTACTAGCTGCTGAGCCGTAAAATAATAAAAAATCGTACAAATAGGAGATTTTTATCGGGTTTTTTGCATTTCTCTAATTTCTGCAATTAAAACCGAGTATTTAACGCCAAAAAGCTAGCCCTATCGGCGAAATTTAAGAATTTCGTTTTTTTACCTACTGATTTTTACTAGCTGCTGAGCCGTAAAATAATAAAAAATCGTACAAATAGGAGATTTTTATCGGGTTTTTTGCATTTCTCTAATTTCTGCAATTAAAACCGAGTATTTAACGCCAAAAAACTAGCCCTATCGGCGAAATTTAAGAATTTCGTTTTTTTACCTACTGATCTTTACTAGCTGCTGAGCCGTAAAATAATAAAAAATCGTACAAATAGGAGATTTTTATCGGGTTTTTTGCATTTCTCTAATTTCTGCAATTAAAACCGAGTATTTAACGCCAAAAAACTAGCCCTATCGGCGAAATTTAAGAATTTCGTTTTTTTACCTACTGATCTTTACTAGCTGCTGAGCCGTAAAATAATAAAAAATCGTACAAATAGGAGATTTTTATCGGGTTTTTTGCATTTCTCTAATTTCTGCAATTAAAACCGAGTATTTAACGCCAAAAAACTAGCCCTATCGGCGAAATTTAAGAATTTCGTTTTTTTACCTACTGATTTTTACTAGCTGCTGAGCCGTAAAATAATAAAAAATCCTACAAATATGAGATTTTTATCGGGTTTTTTGCATTTCTCTAATTTCTGCAATTAAAACCGAGTATTTAACGCCAAAAAACTAGCCCTATCGGCGAAATTTAAGAATTTCGTTTTTTTACCTACTGATTTTTACTAGCTGCTGAGCCGTAAATTAATAAAAAATCGTACAAATAGGAGATTTTTATCGGGTTTTTTGCATTTCTCTAATTTCTGCAATTCAAACCGAGTATTTAACGCCAAAAAACTAGCCCTATCGACGAAATTTAAGAATTTCGTTTTTTTACCTACTGATTTTTACTAGCTGCTGAGCCGTAAAATAATAAAAAATCGTACAAATAGGAGATTTTTATCGGGTTTTTTGCATTTCTCTAATTTCTGCAATTAATACCGAGTATTTAACGCCAAAAAGCTAGCCCTATCGGCGAAATTTAAGAATTTCGTTTTTTTACCTACTGATTTTTACTAGCTGCTGAGCCGTAAAATAATAAAAAATCGTACAAATAGGAGATTTTTATCGGGTTTTTTTGCATTTCTCTAATTTTTGCAATTAAAACCGAGTATTTAACGCCAAAAAACTAGCCCTATCGGCGAAATTTAAGAATTTCGTTTTTTTACCTACTGATCTTTACTAGCTGCTGAGCCGTAAAATAATAAAAAATCGTACAAATAGGAGATTTTTATCGGGTTTTTTGCATTTCTCTAATTTCTGCAATTAAAACCGAGTATTTAACGCCAAAAAACTAGCCCTATCGGCGAAATTTAAGAATTTCGTTTTTTTACCTACTGATTTTTACTAGCTGCTGAGCCGTAAAATAATAAAAAATCGTATAAATAGGAGATTTTTATCGGGTTTTTTGCATTTCTCTAATTTCTGCAATTAAAAGCGAGTATTTAACGCCAAAAAACTAGCCCTATCGGCGAAATTTAAGAATTTCGTTTTTTTACCTACTGATTTTTACTAGCTGCTGAGCCGTAAAATAATAAAAAATCGTACAAATAGGAGATTTTTATCGGGTTTTTTGCATCTCTCTAATTTCTGCAATTAAAACCGAGTATTTAACGCCAAAAAACTAGCCCTATCGGCGTAATTTAACAATTTCGTTTTTTTACCTACTGATTTTTACTAGCTGCTGAGCCGTAAAATAATAAAAAATCGTACAAATAGGAGATTTTTATCGGGTTTTTTGCATTTCTCTAATTTCTGCAATTAAAACCGAGTATTTAACGCCAAAAAACTAGCCCTATCGGCGAAATTTAAGAATTTCGTTTTTTTACCTACTGATTTTTACTAGCTGCTGAGCCGTAAAATAATAAAAAATCCTACAAATAGGTGATTTTTATCGGGTTTTTTGCATTTCTCTAATTTCTGCAATTAAAACCGAGTATTTAACGCCAAAAAACTAGCCCTATCGGCGAAATTTAAGAATTTCGTTTTTTTACCTACTGATTTTTACTAGCTGCTGAGCCGTAAATTAATAAAAAATCGTACAAATAGGAGATTTTTATCGGGTTTTTTGCATTTCTCTAATTTCTGCAATTCAAACCGAGTATTTAACGCCAAAAAACTAGCCCTATCGACGAAATTTAAGAATTTCGTTTTTTTACCTACTGATTTTTACTAGCTGCTGAGCCGTAAAATAATAAAAAATCGTACAAATAGGAGATTTTTATCGGGTTTTTTGCATTTCTCTAATTTCTGCAATTAAAACCGAGTATTTAACGCCAAAAAGCTAGCCCTATCGGCGAAATTTAAGAATTTCGTTTTTTTACCTACTGATTTTTACTAGCTGCTGAGCCGTAAAATAATAAAAAATCGTACAAATAGGAGATTTTTATCGGGTTTTTTGCATTTCTCTAATTTCTGCAATTAAAACCGAGTATTTAACGCCAAAAAACTAGCCCTATCGGCGAAATTTAAGAATTTCGTTTTTTTACCTACTGATCTTTACTAGCTGCTGAGCCGTAAAATAATAAAAAATCGTACAAATAGCAGATTTTTATCGGTTTTTTTGCATTTCTCTAATTTCTGCAATTAAAACCGAGTATTTAACGCCAAAAAACTAGCCCTATCGGCGAAATTTAAGAATTTCGTTTTTTTACCTACTGATTTTTACTAGCTGCTGAGCCGTAAAATAATAAAAAATCGTATAAATAGGAGATTTTTATCGGGTTTTTTGCATTTCTCTAATTTCTGCAATTAAAAGCGAGTATTTAACGCCAAAAAACTAGCCCTATCGGCGAAATTTAAGAATTTCGTTTTTTTACCTACTGATTTTTACTAGCTGCTGAGCCGTAAAATAATAAAAAATCGTACAAATAGGAGATTTTTATCGGGTTTTTTGCATCTCTCTAATTTCTGCAATTAAAACCGAGTATTTAACGCCAAAAAACTAGCCCTATCGGCGTAATTTAACAATTTCGTTTTTTTACCTACTGATTTTTACTAGCTGCTGAGCCGTAAAATAATAAAAAATCGTACAAATAGGAGATTTTTATTGGGTTTTTTGCATTTCTCTAATTTCTGCAATTAAAACCGAGTATTTAACGCCAAAAAACTAGCCCTATCGGCGAAATTTAAGAATTTCGTTTTTTTACCTATTGATTTTTACTAGCTGCTGAGCCGTAAAATAATAAAAAATCGTACAAATAGGAGATTTTTATCGGTTTTTTTGCATATCTCTAATTTCTGCAATTAAAACCGAGTATTTAACGCCAAAAAACTAGCCCTATCGGCGATATTTAAGAATTTCGTTTTTTTACCTACTGATTTTTACTAGCTGCTGAGCCGTAAAATAATAAAAAATCGTATAAATAGGAGATTTTTATCGGGTTTTTTGCATTTCTCTAATTTCTGCAATTAAAAGCGAGTATTTAACGCCAAAAAACTAGCCCTATCGGCGATATTTAAGAATTTCGTTTTTTTACCTACTGATTTTTACTAGCTGCTGAGCCGTAAAATAATAAAAAATCGTACAAATAGGAGATTTTTATCGGGTTTTTTGCATCTCTTTAATTTCTGCAATTAAAACCGAGTATTTAACGCCAAAAAACTAGCCCTATCGGCGAAATTTAAGAATTTCGGTTTTTTACCTACTGATTTTTACTAGCTGCTGAGCCGTAAAATAATAAAAAATCCTACAAATAAGAGATTTTTATCGGGTTTTTTGCATTTCTCTAATTTCTGCAATTAAAACCGAGTATTTAACGCCAAAAAACTAGCCCTATCGGCGAAATTTAAGAATTTCGTTTTTTTACCTACTGATTTTTACTAGCTGCTGAGCCGTAAAATAATAAAAAATCGTACAAATAGGAGATTTTTATCGGGTTTTTTGCATCTCTCTAATTTCTGCAATTAAAACCGAGTATTTAACGCCAAAAAACTAGCCCTATCGGCGAAATTTAAGAATTTCGTTTTTTTACCTACTGATTTTTACTAGCTGCTGAGCCGTAAAATAATAAAAAATCGTACAAATAGGAGATTTTTATCGGGTTTTTTGCATTTCTCTACTTTCTGCAATTAAAACCGAGTATTTAACGCCAAAAAACTAGCCCTATCGGCGATATTTAAGAGTTTTGTTTTTTTACCTACTGATTTTTACTAGCTGCTGAGCCGTAAAATAATAAAAAATCGTACAAATAGGAGATTTTTATCGGGTTTTTTGCATCTCTCTAATTTCTGCAATTAAAACCGAGTATTTAACGCCAAAAAACTAGCCCTATCGGGGAAATTTAAGAATTTCGTTTTTTTACCTACTGATTTTTACTAGCTGCTGAGCCGTAAAATAATAAAAAATCCTACAAATAGGTGATTTTTATCGGGTTTTTTGCATTTCTCTAATTTCTGCAATTAAAACCGAGTATTTAACGCCAAAAAACTAGCCCTATCGGCGAAATTTAAGAATTTCGTTTTTTTACCTACTGATTTTTACTAGCTGCTGAGCCGTAAATTAATAAAAAATCGTACAAATAGGAGATTTTTATCGGGTTTTTTGCATTTCTCTAATTTCTGCAATTCAAACCGAGTATTTAACGCCAAAAAACTAGCCCTATCGACGAAATTTAAGAATTTCGTTTTTTTACCTACTGATTTTTACTAGCTGCTGAGCCGTAAAATAATAAAAAATCGTACAAATAGGAGATTTTTATCGGGTTTTTTGCATTTCTCTAATTTCTGCAATTAAAACCGAGTATTTAACGCCAAAAAGCTAGCCCTATCGGCGAAATTTAAGAATTTCGTTTTTTTACCTACTGATTTTTACTAGCTGCTGAGCCGTAAAATAATAAAAAATCGTACAAATAGGAGATTTTTATCGGGTTTTTTGCATTTCTCTAATTTCTGCAATTAAAACCGAGTATTTAACGCCAAAAAACTAGCCCTATCGGCGAAATTTAAGAATTTCGTTTTTTTACCTACTGATTTTTACTAGCTGCTGAGCCGTAAAATAATAAAAAATCCTACAAATAGGTGATTTTTATCGGGTTTTTTGCATTTCTCTAATTTCTGCAATTAAAACCGAGTATTTAACGCCAAAAAACTAGCCCTAGCGGCGAAATTTAAGAATTTCGTTTTTTTACCTACTGATTTTTACTAGCTGCTGAGCCGTAAATTAATAAAAAATCGTACAAATAGGAGATTTTTATCGGGTTTTTTGCATTTCTCTAATTTCTGCAATTCAAACCGAGTATTTAACGCCAAAAAACTAGCCCTATCGACGAAATTTAAGAATTTCGTTTTTTTACCTACTGATTTTTACTAGCTGCTGAGCCGTAAAATAATAAAAAATCGTACAAATAGGAGATTTTTATCGGGTTTTTTGCATTTCTCTAATTTCTGCAATTAAAACCGAGTATTTAACGCCAAAAAGCTAGCCCTATCGGCGAAATTTAAGAATTTCGTTTTTTTACCTACTGATTTTTACTAGCTGCTGAGCCGTAAAATAATAAAAAATCGTACAAATAGGAGATTTTTATCGGGTTTTTTGCATTTCTCTAATTTCTGCAATTAAAACCGAGTATTTAACGCCAAAAAACTAGCCCTATCGGCGAAATTTAAGAATTTCGTTTTTTTACCTACTGATCTTTACTAGCTGCTGAGCCGTAAAATAATAAAAAATCGTACAAATAGCAGATTTTTATCGGTTTTTTTGCATTTCTCTAATTTCTGCAATTAAAACCGAGTATTTAACGCCAAAAAACTAGCCCTATCGGCGAAATTTAAGAATTTCGTTTTTTTACCTACTGATTTTTACTAGCTGCTGAGCCGTAAAATAATAAAAAATCGTATAAATAGGAGATTTTTATCGGGTTTTTTGCATTTCTCTAATTTCTGCAATTAAAAGCGAGTATTTAACGCCAAAAAACTAGCCCTATCGGCGAAATTTAAGAATTTCGTTTTTTTACCTACTGATTTTTACTAGCTGCTGAGCCGTAAAATAATAAAAAATCGTACAAATAGGAGATTTTTATCGGGTTTTTTGCATCTCTCTAATTTCTGCAATTAAAACCGAGTATTTAACGCCAAAAAACTAGCCCTATCGGCGTAATTTAACAATTTCGTTTTTTTACCTACTGATTTTTACTAGCTGCTGAGCCGTAAAATAATAAAAAATCGTACAAATAGGAGATTTTTATTGGGTTTTTTGCATTTCTCTAATTTCTGCAATTAAAACCGAGTATTTAACGCCAAAAAACTAGCCCTATCGGCGAAATTTAAGAATTTCGTTTTTTTACCTATTGATTTTTACTAGCTGCTGAGCCGTAAAATAATAAAAAATCGTACAAATAGGAGATTTTTATCGGTTTTTTTGCATATCTCTAATTTCTGCAATTAAAACCGAGTATTTAACGCCAAAAAACTAGCCCTATCGGCGATATTTAAGAATTTCGTTTTTTTACCTACTGATTTTTACTAGCTGCTGAGCCGTAAAATAATAAAAAATCGTATAAATAGGAGATTTTTATCGGGTTTTTTGCATTTCTCTAATTTCTGCAATTAAAAGCGAGTATTTAACGCCAAAAAACTAGCCCTATCGGCGATATTTAAGAATTTCGTTTTTTTACCTACTGATTTTTACTAGCTGCTGAGCCGTAAAATAATAAAAAATCGTACAAATAGGAGATTTTTATCGGGTTTTTTGCATCTCTTTAATTTCTGCAATTAAAACCGAGTATTTAACGCCAAAAAACTAGCCCTATCGGCGAAATTTAAGAATTTCGGTTTTTTACCTACTGATTTTTACTAGCTGCTGAGCCGTAAAATAATAAAAAATCCTACAAATAAGAGATTTTTATCGGGTTTTTTGCATTTCTCTAATTTCTGCAATTAAAACCGAGTATTTAACGCCAAAAAACTAGCCCTATCGGCGAAATTTAAGAATTTCGTTTTTTTACCTACTGATTTTTACTAGCTGCTGAGCCGTAAAATAATAAAAAATCGTACAAATAGGAGATTTTTATCGGGTTTTTTGCATCTCTCTAATTTCTGCAATTAAAACCGAGTATTTAACGCCAAAAAACTAGCCCTATCGGCGAAATTTAAGAATTTCGTTTTTTTACCTACTGATTTTTACTAGCTGCTGAGCCGTAAAATAATAAAAAATCGTACAAATAGGAGATTTTTATCGGGTTTTTTGCATTTCTCTACTTTCTGCAATTAAAACCGAGTATTTAACGCCAAAAAACTAGCCCTATCGGCGATATTTAAGAGTTTTGTTTTTTTACCTACTGATTTTTACTAGCTGCTGAGCCGTAAAATAATAAAAAATCGTACAAATAGGAGATTTTTATCGGGTTTTTTGCATCTCTCTAATTTCTGCAATTAAAACCGAGTATTTAACGCCAAAAAACTAGCCCTATCGGGGAAATTTAAGAATTTCGTTTTTTTACCTACTGATTTTTACTAGCTGCTGAGCCGTAAAATAATAAAAAATCCTACAAATAGGTGATTTTTATCGGGTTTTTTGCATTTCTCTAATTTCTGCAATTAAAACCGAGTATTTAACGCCAAAAAACTAGCCCTATCGGCGAAATTTAAGAATTTCGTTTTTTTACCTACTGATTTTTACTAGCTGCTGAGCCGTAAATTAATAAAAAATCGTACAAATAGGAGATTTTTATCGGGTTTTTTGCATTTCTCTAATTTCTGCAATTCAAACCGAGTATTTAACGCCAAAAAACTAGCCCTATCGACGAAATTTAAGAATTTCGTTTTTTTACCTACTGATTTTTACTAGCTGCTGAGCCGTAAAATAATAAAAAATCGTACAAATAGGAGATTTTTATCGGGTTTTTTGCATTTCTCTAATTTCTGCAATTAAAACCGAGTATTTAACGCCAAAAAGCTAGCCCTATCGGCGAAATTTAAGAATTTCGTTTTTTTACCTACTGATTTTTACTAGCTGCTGAGCCGTAAAATAATAAAAAATCGTACAAATAGGAGATTTTTATCGGGTTTTTTGCATTTCTCTAATTTCTGCAATTAAAACCGAGTATTTAACGCCAAAAAACTAGCCCTATCGGCGAAATTTAAGAATTTCGTTTTTTTACCTACTGATTTTTACTAGCTGCTGAGCCGTAAAATAATAAAAAATCGTATAAATAGGAGATTTTTATCGGGTTTTTTGCATTTCTCTAATTTCTGCAATTAAAACCGAGTATTTAACGCCAAAAAACTAGCCCTATCGGCGAAATTTAAGAATTTCGTTTTTTTACCTACTGATTTTTACTAGCTGCTGAGCCGTAAAATAATAAAAAATCGTACAAATAGGAGATTTTTATCGGGTTTTTTGCATCTCTCTAATTTCTGCAATTAAAACCGAGTATTTAACGCCAAAAAACTAGCCCTATCGGCGTAATTTAACAATTTCGTTTTTTTACCTACTGATTTTTACTAGCTGCTGAGCCGTAAAATAATAAAAAATCGTACAAATAGGAGATTTTTATCGGGTTTTTTGCATTTCTCTAATTTCTGCAATTAAAACCGAGTATTTAACGCCAAAAAACTAGCCCTATCGGCGAAATTTAAGAATTTCGTTTTTTTACCTATTGATTTTTACTAGCTGCTGAGCCGTAAAATAATAAAAAATCGTACAAATAGGAGATTTTTATCGGTTTTTTTGCATATCTCTAATTTCTGCAATTAAAACCGAGTATTTAACGCCAAAAAACTAGCCCTATCGGCGATATTTAAGAATTTCGTTTTTTTACCTACTGATTTTTACTAGCTGCTGAGCCGTAAAATAATAAAAAATCGTATAAATAGGAGATTTTTATCGGGTTTTTTGCATTTCTCTAATTTCTGCAATTAAAAGCGAGTATTTAACGCCAAAAAACTAGCCCTATCGGCGATATTTAAGAATTTCGTTTTTTTACCTACTGATTTTTACTAGCTGCTGAGCCGTAAAATAATAAAAAATCGTACAAATAGGAGATTTTTATCGGGTTTTTTGCATCTCTCTAATTTCTGCAATTAAAACCGAGTATTTAACGCCAAAAAACTAGCCCTATCGGCGAAATTTAAGAATTTCGGTTTTTTACCTACTGATTTTTACTAGCTGCTGAGCCGTAAAATAATAAAAAATCCTACAAATAAGAGATTTTTATCGGGTTTTTTGCATTTCTCTAATTTCTGCAATTAAAACCGAGTATTTAACGCCAAAAAACTAGCCCTATCGGCGAAATTTAAGAATTTCGTTTTTTTACCTACTGATTTTTACTAGCTGCTGAGCCGTAAAATAATAAAAAATCGTACAAATAGGAGATTTTTATCGGGTTTTTTGCATCTCTCTAATTTGTGCAATTAAAACCGAGTATTTAACGCCAAAAAACTAGCCCTATCGGCGAAATTTAAGAATTTCGTTTTTTTACCTACTGATTTTTACTAGCTGCTGAGCCGTAAAATAATAAAAAATCGTACAAATAGGAGATTTTTATCGGGTTTTTTGCATCTCTCTAATTTCTGCAATTAAAACCGAGTATTTAACGCCAAAAAACTAGCCCTATCGGCGAAATTTAAGAATTTCGGTTTTTTACCTACTGATTTTTACTAGCTGCTGAGCCGTAAAATAATAAAAAATCCTACAAATAAGAGATTTTTATCGGGTTTTTTGCATTTCTCTAATTTCTGCAATTAAAACCGAGTATTTAACGCCAAAAAACTAGCCCTATCGGCGAAATTTAAGAATTTCGTTTTTTTACCTACTGATTTTTACTAGCTGCTGAGCCGTAAAATAATAAAAAATCGTACAAATAGGAGATTTTTATCGGGTTTTTTGCATCTCTCTAATTTCTGCAATTAAAACCGAGTATTTAACGCCAAAAAACTAGCCCTATCGGCGAAATTTAAGAATTTCGTTTTTTTACCTACTGATTTTTACTAGCTGCTGAGCCGTAAAATAATAAAAAATCGTACAAATAGGAGATTTTTATCGGGTTTTTTGCATTTCTCTACTTTCTGCAATTAAAACCGAGTATTTAACGCCAAAAAACTAGCCCTATCGGCGATATTTAAGAGTTTCGTTTTTTTACCTACTGATTTTTACTAGCTGCTGAGCCGTAAAATAATAAAAAATCGTACAAATAGGAGATTTTTATCGGGTTTTTTGCATCTCTCTAATTTCTGCAATTAAAACCGAGTATTTAACGCCAAAAAACTAGCCCTATCGGCGAAATTTAAGAATTTCGTTTTTTTACCTACTGATTTTTACTAGCTGCTGAGCCGTAAATTAATAAAAAATCGTACAAATAGGAGATTTTTATCGGGTTTTTTGCATTTCTCTAATTTCTGCAATTCAAACCGAGTATTTAACGCCAAAAAACTAGCCCTATCGACGAAATTTAAGAATTTCGTTTTTTTACCTACTGATTTTTACTAGCTGCTGAGCCGTAAAATAATAAAAAATCGTACAAATAGGAGATTTTTATCGGGTTTTTTGCATTTCTCTAATTTCTGCAATTAAAACCGAGTATTTAACGCCAAAAAGCTAGCCCTATCGGCGAAATTTAAGAATTTCGTTTTTTTACCTACTGATTTTTACTAGCTGCTGAGCCGTAAAATAATAAAAAATCGTACAAATAGGAGATTTTTATCGGGTTTTTTGCATTTCTCTAATTTCTGCAATTAAAACCGAGTATTTAACGCCAAAAAACTAGCCCTATCGGCGAAATTTAAGAATTTCGTTTTTTTACCTACTGATCTTTACTAGCTGCTGAGCCGTAAAATAATAAAAAATCGTACAAATAGGAGATTTTTATCGGGTTTTTTGCATTTCTCTAATTTCTGCAATTAAAACCGAGTATTTAACGCCAAAAAACTAGCCCTATCGGCGAAATTTAAGAATTTCGTTTTTTTACCTACTGATTTTTACTAGCTGCTGAGCCGTAAAATAATAAAAAATCGTATAAATAGGAGATTTTTATCGGGTTTTTTGCATTTCTCTAATTTCTGCAATTAAAACCGAGTATTTAACGCCAAAAAACTAGCCCTATCGGCGAAATTTAAGAATTTCGTTTTTTTACCTACTGATTTTTACTAGCTGCTGAGCCGTAAAATAATAAAAAATCGTACAAATAGGAGATTTTTATCGGGTTTTTTGCATCTCTCTAATTTCTGCAATTAAAACCGAGTATTTAACGCCAAAAAACTAGCCCTATCGGCGTAATTTAACAATTTCGTTTTTTTACCTACTGATTTTTACTAGCTGCTTAGCCGTAAAATAATAAAAAATCGTACAAATAGGAGATTTTTATCGGGTTTTTTGCATTTCTCTAATTTCTGCAATTAAAACCGAGTATTTAACGCCAAAAAACTAGCCCTATCGGCGAAATTTAAGAATTTCGTTTTTTTACCTGTTGATTTTTACTAGCTGCTGAGCCGTAAAATAATAAAAAATCGTACAAATAGGAGATTTTTATCGGTTTTTTTGCATATCTCTAATTTCTGCAATTAAAACCGAGTATTTAACGCCAAAAAACTAGCCCTATCGGCGATATTTAAGAATTTCGTTTTTTTACCTACTGATTTTTACTAGCTGCTGAGCCGTAAAATAATAAAAAATCGTATAAATAGGAGATTTTTATCGGGTTTTTTGCATTTCTCTAATTTCTGCAATTAAAAGCGAGTATTTAACGCCAAAAAACTAGCCCTATCGGCGATATTTAAGAATTTCGTTTTTTTACCTACTGATTTTTACTAGCTGCTGAGCCGTAAAATAATAAAAAATCGTACAAATAGGAGATTTTTATCGGGTTTTTTGCATCTCTCTAATTTCTGCAATTAAAACCGAGTATTTAACGCCAAAAAACTAGCCCTATCGGCGAAATTTAAGAATTTCGGTTTTTTACCTACTGATTTTTACTAGCTGCTGAGCCGTAAAATAATAAAAAATCCTACAAATAAGAGATTTTTATCGGGTTTTTTGCATTTCTCTAATTTCTGCAATTAAAACCGAGTATTTAACGCCAAAAAACTAGCCCTATCGGCGAAATTTAAGAATTTCGTTTTTTTACCTACTGATTTTTACTAGCTGCTGAGCCGTAAAATAATAAAAAATCGTACAAATAGGAGATTTTTATCGGGTTTTTTGCATCTCTCTAATTTGTGCAATTAAAACCGAGTATTTAACGCCAAAAAACTAGCCCTATCGGCGAAATTTAAGAATTTCGTTTTTTTACCTACTGATTTTTACTAGCTGCTGAGCCGTAAAATAATAAAAAATCGTACAAATAGGAGATTTTTATCGGGTTTTTTGCATTTCTCTACTTTCTGCAATTAAAACCGAGTATTTAACGCCAAAAAACTAGCCCCATCGGCGATATTTAAGAGTTTCGTTTTTTTACCTACTGATTTTTACTAGCTGCTGAGCCGTAAAATAATAAAAAATCGTACAAATAGGAGATTTTTATCGGGTTTTTTGCATCTCTCTAATTTCTGCAATTAAAACCGAGTATTTAACGCCAAAAAACTAGCCCTATCGGGGAAATTTAAGAATTTCGTTTTTTTACCTACTGATTTTTACTAGCTGCTGAGCCGTAAAATAATAAAAAATCCTACAAATAGGTGATTTTTATCGGGTTTTTTGCATTTCTCTAATTTCTGCAATTAAAACCGAGTATTTAACGCCAAAAAACTAGCCCTATCGGCGAAATTTAAGAATTTCGTTTTTTTACCTACTGATTTTTACTAGCTGCTGAGCCGTAAAATAATAAAAAATCGTACAAATAGGAGATTTTTATCGGGTTTTTTGCACTTCCCTAATTTCTGCAATTAAAACCGAGTATTTAACGCCAAAAAACTAGCCCTATCGGCGAAATTTAAGAATTTCGTTTTTTTACCTACTGATTTTTACTAGCTGCTGAGCCGTAAAATAATAAAAAATCCTACAAATAGGAGATTTTTATCGGGTTTTTTGCATTTCGCTAATTTCTGCAATTAAAACCGAGTATTTAACGCTAAAAAACTAGCCCTATCGGGGAAATTTAAGAATTTCGTTTTTTTACCTACTGATTTTTACTAGCTGCTGAGCCGTAAAATAATAAAAAATCCTACAAATAAGAGATTTTTATCGGGTTTTTTGCATTTGTCTAATTTCTGCAATTAAAACCGAGTATTTAACGCCAAAAAACTAGCCCTATCGGCGAAATTTAAGAATTTCGTTTTTTTACCTACTGATCTTTACTAGCTGCTGAGCCGTAAAATAATAAAAAATCGTACAAATAGGAGATTTTTATCGGGTTTTTTGCATTTCTCTAATTTCTGCAATTAAAACCGAGTATTTAACGCCAAAAAACTAGCCCTATCGGCGAAATTTAAGAATTTCGTTTTTTTACCTACTGATCTTTACTAGCTGCTGAGCCGTAAAATAATAAAAAATCGTACAAATAGGAGATTTTTATCGGGTTTTTTGCATTTCTCTAATTTCTGCAATTAAAACCGAGTATTTAACGCCAAAAAACTAGCCCTATCGGGGAAATTTAAGAATTTCGTTTTTTTACCTACTGATTTTTACTAGCTGCTGAGCCGTAAAATAATAAAAAATCGTACAAATAGGAGATTTTTATCGGGTTTTTTGCATTTCTCTAATTTCTGCAATTAAAACCGAGTATTTAACGCCCAAAAACTAGCCCTATCGGCGAAATGTAAGAATTTGGTTTTTTTACGTACTGATTTTTACTAGCTGCTGAGCCGTAAAATAATAAAAAATCGTACAAATAGGAGATTTTTATCGGGTTTTTTGCATTTCTCTAATTTCTGCAATTAAAACCGAGTATTTAACGCCAAAAAACTAGCCCTATCGGCGAAATTTAAGAATTTCGTTTTTTTACCTACTGATTTTTACTAGCTGCTGAGCCGTAAAATAATAAAAACTCCTACAAATAAGAGATTTTTATCGGGTTTTTTACATTTCTCTAATTTCTGCAATTAAAACCGATTATTTAACGCCAAAAAACTAGCCCTATCGGCGAAATGTAAGAATTTCGTTTTTTTACCTACTGATTTTTACTAGCTGCTGAGCCGTAAAATAATAAAAAATCGTACAAATAGGAGATTTTTATCGGGTTTTTTGCATTTCTCTAATTTCTGCAATTAAAACCGAGTATTTAACGCCAAAAAACTAGCCCTATCGGCGAAATTTAAGAATTTCGTTTTTTTACCTACTGATTTTTACTAGCTGCTGAGCCGTAAAATAATAAAAAATCCTACAAATAAGAGATTTTTATCGGGTTTTTTGCATTTGTCTAATTTCTGCAATTAAAACCGAGTATTTAACGCCAAAAAACTAGGCCTATCGGCGAAATTTAAGAATTTCGTTTTTTTACCTACTGATTTTTACTAGCTGCTGAGCCGTAAAATAATAAAAAATCGTACAAATAGGAGATTTTTATCGGGTTTTTTGCATTTCTCTAATTTCTGCAATTCAAACCGAGTATTTAACGCCAAAAAACTAGCCCTATCGACGAAATTTAAGAATTTCGTTTTTTTACCTACTGATTTTTACTAGCTGCTGAGCCGTAAAATAATAAAAAATCGTACAAATAGGAGATTTTTATCGGGTTTTTTGCATTTCTCTAATTTCTGCAATTAAAACCGAGTATTTAACGCCAAAAAGCTAGCCCTATCGGCGAAATTTAAGAATTTCGTTTTTTTACCTACTGATTTTTACTAGCTGCTGAGCCGTAAAATAATAAAAAATCGTACAAATAGGAGATTTTTATCGGGTTTTTTGCATTTCTCTAATTTCTGCAATTAAAACCGAGTATTTAACGCCAAAAAACTAGCCCTATCGGCGAAATTTAAGAATTTCGTTTTTTTACCTACTGATCTTTACTAGCTGCTGAGCCGTAAAATAATAAAAAATCGTACAAATAGGAGATTTTTATCGGGTTTTTTGCATTTCTCTAATTTCTGCAATTAAAACCGAGTATTTAACGCCAAAAAACTAGCCCTATCGGCGAAATTTAAGAATTTCGTTTTTTTACCTACTGATTTTTACTAGCTGCTGAGCCGTAAAATAATAAAAAATCGTATAAATAGGAGATTTTTATCGGGTTTTTTGCATTTCTCTAATTTCTGCAATTAAAAGCGAGTATTTAACGGCAAAAAACTAGCCCTATCGGCGAAATTTAAGAATTTCGTTTTTTTACCTACTGATTTTTACTAGCTGCTGAGCCGTAAAATAATAAAAAATCGTACAAATAGGA
Source organism: Eutolmus rufibarbis (assembly GCA_963920795.1). Classification (NCBI taxonomy): domain Eukaryota; kingdom Metazoa; phylum Arthropoda; class Insecta; order Diptera; family Asilidae; genus Eutolmus; species Eutolmus rufibarbis. The sequence continues at coordinate 13,923,967 of OY987205.1, forward strand.
GATTTTTATCGGGTTTTTTGCATTTCTCTAATTTCTGCAATTAAAACCGAGTATTTAACGCCAAAAAGCTAGCCCTATCGGCGAAATTTAAGAATTTCGTTTTTTTACCTACTGATTTTTACTAGCTGCTGAGCCGTAAAATAATAAAAAATCGTACAAATAGGAGATTTTTATCGGGTTTTTTGCATTTCTCTAATTTCTGCAATTAAAACCGAGTATTTAACGCCAAAAAACTAGCCCTATCGGCGAAATTTAAGAATTTCGTTTTTTTACCTACTGATTTTTACTAGCTGCTGAGCCGTAAAATAATAAAAAATCGTATAAATAGGAGATTTTTATCGGGTTTTTTGCATTTCTCTAATTTCTGCAATTAAAACCGAGTATTTAACGCCAAAAAACTAGCCCTATCGGCGAAATTTAAGAATTTCGTTTTTTTACCTACTGATTTTTACTAGCTGCTGAGCCGTAAAATAATAAAAAATCGTACAAATAGGAGATTTTTATCGGGTTTTTTGCATCTCTCTAATTTCTGCAATTAAAACCGAGTATTTAACGCCAAAAAACTAGCCCTATCGGCGTAATTTAACAATTTCGTTTTTTTACCTACTGATTTTTACTAGCTGCTGAGCCGTAAAATAATAAAAAATCGTACAAATAGGAGATTTTTATCGGGTTTTTTGCATTTCTCTAATTTCTGCAATTAAAACCGAGTATTTAACGCCAAAAAACTAGCCCTATCGGCGAAATTTAAGAATTTCGTTTTTTTACCTATTGATTTTTACTAGCTGCTGAGCCGTAAAATAATAAAAAATCGTACAAATAGGAGATTTTTATCGGTTTTTTTGCATATCTCTAATTTCTGCAATTAAAACCGAGTATTTAACGCCAAAAAACTAGCCCTATCGGCGATATTTAAGAATTTCGTTTTTTTACCTACTGATTTTTACTAGCTGCTGAGCCGTAAAATAATAAAAAATCGTATAAATAGGAGATTTTTATCGGGTTTTTTGCATTTCTCTAATTTCTGCAATTAAAAGCGAGTATTTAACGCCAAAAAACTAGCCCTATCGGCGATATTTAAGAATTTCGTTTTTTTACCTACTGATTTTTACTAGCTGCTGAGCCGTAAAATAATAAAAAATCGTACAAATAGGAGATTTTTATCGGGTTTTTTGCATCTCTCTAATTTCTGCAATTAAAACCGAGTATTTAACGCCAAAAAACTAGCCCTATCGGCGAAATTTAAGAATTTCGGTTTTTTACCTACTGATTTTTACTAGCTGCTGAGCCGTAAAATAATAAAAAATCCTACAAATAAGAGATTTTTATCGGGTTTTTTGCATTTCTCTAATTTCTGCAATTAAAACCGAGTATTTAACGCCAAAAAACTAGCCCTATCGGCGAAATTTAAGAATTTCGTTTTTTTACCTACTGATTTTTACTAGCTGCTGAGCCGTAAAATAATAAAAAATCGTACAAATAGGAGATTTTTATCGGGTTTTTTGCATCTCTCTAATTTGTGCAATTAAAACCGAGTATTTAACGCCAAAAAACTAGCCCTATCGGCGAAATTTAAGAATTTCGTTTTTTTACCTACTGATTTTTACTAGCTGCTGAGCCGTAAAATAATAAAAAATCGTACAAATAGGAGATTTTTATCGGGTTTTTTGCATCTCTCTAATTTCTGCAATTAAAACCGAGTATTTAACGCCAAAAAACTAGCCCTATCGGCGAAATTTAAGAATTTCGGTTTTTTACCTACTGATTTTTACTAGCTGCTGAGCCGTAAAATAATAAAAAATCCTACAAATAAGAAATTTTTATCGGGTTTTTTGCATTTCTCTAATTTCTGCAATTAAAACCGAGTATTTAACGCCAAAAAACTAGCCCTATCGGCGAAATTTAAGAATTTCGTTTTTTTACCTACTGATTTTTACTAGCTGCTGAGCCGTAAAATAATAAAGAATCGTACAAATAGGAGATTTTTATCGGGTTTTTTGCATCTCTCTAATTTCTGCAATTAAAACCGAGTATTTAACGCCAAAAAACTAGCCCTATCGGCGAAATTTAAGAATTTCGTTTTTTTACCTACTGATTTTTACTAGCTGCTGAGCCGTAAAATAATAAAAAATCGTACAAATAGGAGATTTTTATCGGGTTTTTTGCATTTCTCTACTTTCTGCAATTAAAACCGAGTATTTAACGCCAAAAAACTAGCCCTATCGGCGATATTTAAGAGTTTCGTTTTTTTACCTACTGATTTTTACTAGCTGCTGAGCCGTAAAATAATAAAAAATCGTACAAATAGGAGATTTTTATCGGGTTTTTTGCATCTCTCTAATTTCTGCAATTAAAACCGAGTATTTAACGCCAAAAAACTAGCCCTATCGGCGAAATTTAAGAATTTCGTTTTTTTACCTACTGATTTTTACTAGCTGCTGAGCCGTAAATTAATAAAAAATCGTACAAATAGGAGATTTTTATCGGGTTTTTTGCATTTCTCTAATTTCTGCAATTCAAACCGAGTATTTAACGCCAAAAAACTAGCCCTATCGACGAAATTTAAGAATTTCGTTTTTTTACCTACTGATTTTTACTAGCTGCTGAGCCGTAAAATAATAAAAAATCGTACAAATAGGAGATTTTTATCGGGTTTTTTGCATTTCTCTAATTTCTGCAATTAAAACCGAGTATTTAACGCCAAAAAGCTAGCCCTATCGGCGAAATTTAAGAATTTCGTTTTTTTACCTACTGATTTTTACTAGCTGCTGAGCCGTAAAATAATAAAAAATCGTACAAATAGGAGATTTTTATCGGGTTTTTTGCATTTCTCTAATTTCTGCAATTAAAACCGAGTATTTAACGCCAAAAAACTAGCCCTATCGGCGAAATTTAAGAATTTCGTTTTTTTACCTACTGATCTTTACTAGCTGCTGAGCCGTAAAATAATAAAAAATCGTACAAATAGGAGATTTTTATCGGGTTTTTTGCATTTCTCTAATTTCTGCAATTAAAACCGAGTATTTAACGCCAAAAAACTAGCCCTATCGGCGAAATTTAAGAATTTCGTTTTTTTACCTACTGATTTTTACTAGCTGCTGAGCCGTAAAATAATAAAAAATCGTATAAATAGGAGATTTTTATCGGGTTTTTTGCATTTCTCTAATTTCTGCAATTAAAACCGAGTATTTAACGCCAAAAAACTAGCCCTATCGGCGAAATTTAAGAATTTCGTTTTTTTACCTACTGATTTTTACTAGCTGCTGAGCCGTAAAATAATAAAAAATCGTACAAATAGGAGATTTTTATCGGGTTTTTTGCATCTCTCTAATTTCTGCAATTAAAACCGAGTATTTAACGCCAAAAAACTAGCCCTATCGGCGTAATTTAACAATTTCGTTTTTTTACCTACTGATTTTTACTAGCTGCTTAGCCGTAAAATAATAAAAAATCGTACAAATAGGAGATTTTTATCGGGTTTTTTGCATTTCTCTAATTTCTGCAATTAAAACCGAGTATTTAACGCCAAAAAACTAGCCCTATCGGCGAAATTTAAGAATTTCGTTTTTTTACCTGTTGATTTTTACTAGCTGCTGAGCCGTAAAATAATAAAAAATCGTACAAATAGGAGATTTTTATCGGTTTTTTTGCATATCTCTAATTTCTGCAATTAAAACCGAGTATTTAACGCCAAAAAACTAGCCCTATCGGCGATATTTAAGAATTTCGTTTTTTTACCTACTGATTTTTACTAGCTGCTGAGCCGTAAAATAATAAAAAATCGTATAAATAGGAGATTTTTATCGGGTTTTTTGCATTTCTCTAATTTCTGCAATTAAAAGCGAGTATTTAACGCCAAAAAACTAGCCCTATCGGCGATATTTAAGAATTTCGTTTTTTTACCTACTGATTTTTACTAGCTGCTGAGCCGTAAAATAATAAAAAATCGTACAAATAGGAGATTTTTATCGGGTTTTTTGCATCTCTCTAATTTCTGCAATTAAAACCGAGTATTTAACGCCAAAAAACTAGCCCTATCGGCGAAATTTAAGAATTTCGGTTTTTTACCTACTGATTTTTACTAGCTGCTGAGCCGTAAAATAATAAAAAATCCTACAAATAAGAGATTTTTATCGGGTTTTTTGCATTTCTCTAATTTCTGCAATTAAAACCGAGTATTTAACGCCAAAAAACTAGCCCTATCGGCGAAATTTAAGAATTTCGTTTTTTTACCTACTGATTTTTACTAGCTGCTGAGCCGTAAAATAATAAAAAATCGTACAAATAGGAGATTTTTATCGGGTTTTTTGCATCTCTCTAATTTGTGCAATTAAAACCGAGTATTTAACGCCAAAAAACTAGCCCTATCGGCGAAATTTAAGAATTTCGTTTTTTTACCTACTGATTTTTACTAGCTGCTGAGCCGTAAAATAATAAAAAATCGTACAAATAGGAGATTTTTATCGGGTTTTTTGCATTTCTCTACTTTCTGCAATTAAAACCGAGTATTTAACGCCAAAAAACTAGCCCCATCGGCGATATTTAAGAGTTTAGTTTTTTTACCTACTGATTTTTACTAGCTGCTGAGCCGTAAAATAATAAAAAATCGTACAAATAGGAGATTTTTATCGGGTTTTTTGCATCTCTCTAATTTCTGCAATTAAAACCGAGTATTTAACGCCAAAAAACTAGCCCTATCGGGGAAATTTAAGAATTTCGTTTTTTTACCTACTGATTTTTACTAGCTGCTGAGCCGTAAAATAATAAAAAATCCTACAAATAGGTGATTTTTATCGGGTTTTTTGCATTTCTCTAATTTCTGCAATTAAAACCGAGTATTTAACGCCAAAAAACTAGCCCTATCGGCGAAATTTAAGAATTTCGTTTTTTTACCTACTGATTTTTACTAGCTGCTGAGCCGTAAAATAATAAAAAATCGTACAAATAGGAGATTTTTATCGGGTTTTTTGCACTTCCCTAATTTCTGCAATTAAAACCGAGTATTTAACGCCAAAAAACTAGCCCTATCGGCGAAATTTAAGAATTTCGTTTTTTTACCTACTGATTTTTACTAGCTGCTGAGCCGTAAAATAATAAAAAATCCTACAAATAGGAGATTTTTATCGGGTTTTTTGCATTTCGCTAATTTCTGCAATTAAAACCGAGTATTTAACGCTAAAAAACTAGCCCTATCGGGGAAATTTAAGAATTTCGTTTTTTTACCTACTGATTTTTACTAGCTGCTGAGCCGTAAAATAATAAAAAATCCTACAAATAAGAGATTTTTATCGGGTTTTTTGCATTTGTCTAATTTCTGCAATTAAAACCGAGTATTTAACGCCAAAAAACTAGCCCTATCGGCGAAATTTAAGAATTTCGTTTTTTTACCTACTGATCTTTACTAGCTGCTGAGCCGTAAAATAATAAAAAATCGTACAAATAGGAGATTTTTATCGGGTTTTTTGCATTTCTCTAATTTCTGCAATTAAAACCGAGTATTTAACGCCAAAAAACTAGCCCTATCGGCGAAATTTAAGAATTTCGTTTTTTTACCTACTGATCTTTACTAGCTGCTGAGCCGTAAAATAATAAAAAATCGTACAAATAGGAGATTTTTATCGGGTTTTTTGCATTTCTCTAATTTCTGCAATTAAAACCGAGTATTTAACGCCAAAAAACTAGCCCTATCGGCGAAATTTAAGAATTTCGTTTTTTTACCTACTGATTTTTACTAGCTGCTGAGCCGTAAAATAATAAAAAATCCTACAAATATGAGATTTTTATCGGGTTTTTTGCATTTCTCTAATTTCTGCAATTAAAACCGAGTATTTAACGCCAAAAAACTAGCCCTATCGGGGAAATTTAAGAATTTCGTTTTTTTACCTACTGATTTTTACTAGCTGCTGAGCCGTAAAATAATAAAAAATCGTACAAATAGGAGATTTTTATCGGGTTTTTTGCATTTCTCTAATTTCTGCAATTAAAACCGAGTATTTAACGCCCAAAAACTAGCCCTATCGGCGAAATGTAAGAATTTGGTTTTTTTACCTACTGATTTTTACTAGCTGCTGAGCCGTAAAATAATAAAAAATCGTACAAATAGGAGATTTTTATCGGGTTTTTTGCATTTCTCTAATTTCTGCAATTAAAACCGAGTATTTAACGCCAAAAAACTAGCCCTATCGGCGAAATTTAAGAATTTCGTTTTTTTACCTACTGATTTTTACTAGCTGCTGAGCCGTAAAATAATAAAAACTCCTACAAATAAGAGATTTTTATCGGGTTTTTTACATTTCTCTAATTTCTGCAATTAAAACCGATTATTTAACGCCAAAAAACTAGCCCTATCGGCGAAATGTAAGAATTTCGTTTTTTTACCTACTGATTTTTACTAGCTGCTGAGCCGTAAAATAATAAAAAATCGTACAAATAGGAGATTTTTATCGGGTTTTTTGCATTTCTCTAATTTCTGCAATTAAAACCGAGTATTTAACGCCAAAAAACTAGCCCTATCGGCGAAATTTAAGAATTTCGTTTTTTTACCTACTGATTTTTACTAGCTGCTGAGCCGTAAAATAATAAAAAATCCTACAAATAAGAGATTTTTATCGGGTTTTTTGCATTTGTCTAATTTCTGCAATTAAAACCGAGTATTTAACGCCAAAAAACTAGGCCTATCGGCGAAATTTAAGAATTTCGTTTTTTTACCTACTGATTTTTACTAGCTGCTGAGCCGTAAAATAATAAAAAATCGTACAAATAGGAGATTTTTATCGGGTTTTTTGCATTTCTCTAATTTCTGCAATTCAAACCGAGTATTTAACGCCAAAAAACTAGCCCTATCGACGAAATTTAAGAATTTCGTTTTTTTACCTACTGATTTTTACTAGCTGCTGAGCCGTAAAATAATAAAAAATCGTACAAATAGGAGATTTTTATCGGGTTTTTTGCATTTCTCTAATTTCTGCAATTAAAACCGAGTATTTAACGCCAAAAAGCTAGCCCTATCGGCGAAATTTAAGAATTTCGTTTTTTTACCTACTGATTTTTACTAGCTGCTGAGCCGTAAAATAATAAAAAATCGTACAAATAGGAGATTTTTATCGGGTTTTTTGCATTTCTCTAATTTCTGCAATTAAAACCGAGTATTTAACGCCAAAAAACTAGCCCTATCGGCGAAATTTAAGAATTTCGTTTTTTTACCTACTGATCTTTACTAGCTGCTGAGCCGTAAAATAATAAAAAATCGTACAAATAGGAGATTTTTATCGGGTTTTTTGCATTTCTCTAATTTCTGCAATTAAAACCGAGTATTTAACGCCAAAAAACTAGCCCTATCGGCGAAATTTAAGAATTTCGTTTTTTTACCTACTGATTTTTACTAGCTGCTGAGCCGTAAAATAATAAAAAATCGTATAAATAGGAGATTTTTATCGGGTTTTTTGCATTTCTCTAATTTCTGCAATTAAAAGCGAGTATTTAACGCCAAAAAACTAGCCCTATCGGCGAAATTTAAGAATTTCGTTTTTTTACCTACTGATTTTTACTAGCTGCTGAGCCGTAAAATAATAAAAAATCGTACAAATAGGAGATTTTTATCGGGTTTTTTGCATCTCTCTAATTTCTGCAATTAAAACCGAGTATTTAACGCCAAAAAACTAGCCCTATCGGCGTAATTTAACAATTTCGTTTTTTTACCTACTGATTTTTACTAGCTGCTGAGCCGTAAAATAATAAAAAATCGTACAAATAGGAGATTTTTATCGGGTTTTTTGCATTTCTCTAATTTCTGCAATTAAAACCGAGTATTTAACGCCAAAAAACTAGCCCTATCGGCGAAATTTAAGAATTTCGTTTTTTTACCTATTGATTTTTACTAGCTGCTGAGCTGTAAAATAATAAAAAATCGTACAAATAGGAGATTTTTATCGGTTTTTTTGCACTTCTCTAATTTCTGCAATTAAAACCGAGTATTTAACGCCAAAAAACTAGCCCTATCGGCGATATTTAAGAATTTCGTTTTTTTACCTACTGATTTTTACTAGCTGCTGAGCCGTAAAATAATAAAAAATCGTATAAATAGGAGATTTTTATCGGGTTTTTTGCATTTCTCTAATTTCTGCAATTAAAAGCGAGTATTTAACGCCAAAAAACTAGCCCTATCGGCGATATTTAAGAATTTCGTTTTTTTACCTACTGATTTTTACTAGCTGCTGAGCCGTAAAATAATAAAAAATCGTACAAATAGGAGATTTTTATCGGGTTTTTTGCATCTCTCTAATTTCTGCAATTAAAACCGAGTATTTAACGCCAAAAAACTAGCCCTATCGGCGAAATTTAAGAATTTCAGTTTTTTACCTACTGATTTTTACTAGCTGCTGAGCCGTAAAATAATAAAAAATCCTACAAATAAGAGATTTTTATCGGGTTTTTTGCATTTCTCTAATTTCTGCAATTAAAACCGAGTATTTAACGCCAAAAAACTAGCCCTATCGGCGAAATTTAAGAATTTCGTTTTTTTACCTACTGATTTTTACTAGCTGCTGAGCCGTAAAATAATAAAAAATCGTACAAATAGGAGATTTTTATCGGGTTTTTTGCATCTCTCTAATTTCTGCAATTAAAACCGAGTATTTAACGCCAAAAAACTAGCCCTATCGGCGAAATTTAAGAATTTCGTTTTTTTACCTACTGATTTTTACTAGCTGCTGAGCCGTAAAATAATAAAAAATCGTACAAATAGGAGATTTTTATCGGGTTTTTTGCATTTCTCTACTTTCTGCAATTAAAACCGAGTATTTAACGCCAAAAAACTAGCCCTATCGGCGATATTTAAGAGTTTCGTTTTTTACCTACTGATTTTTACTAGCTGCTGAGCCGTAAAATAATAAAAAATCGTACAAATAGGAGATTTTTATCGGGTTTTTTGCATCTCTCTAATTTCTGCAATTAAAACCGAGTATTTAACGCCAAAAAACTAGCCCTATCGGGGAAATTTAAGAATTTCGTTTTTTTACCTACTGATTTTTACTAGCTGCTGAGCCGTAAAATAATAAAAAATCCTACAAATAGGTGATTTTTATCGGGTTTTTTGCATTTCTCTAATTTCTGCAATTAAAACCGAGTATTTAACGCCAAAAAACTAGCCCTATCGGCGAAATTTAAGAATTTCGTTTTTTTACCTACTGATTTTTACTAGCTGCTGAGCCGTAAAATAATAAAAAATCGTACAAATAGGAGATTTTTATCGGGTTTTTTGCACTTCTCTAATTTCTGCAATTAAAACCGAGTATTTAACGCCAAAAAACTAGCCCTATCGGCGAAATTTAAGAATTTCGTTTTTTTACCTACTGATTTTTACTAGCTGCTGAGCCGTAAAATAATAAAAAATCCTACAAATAGGAGATTTTTATCGGGTTTTTTGCATTTCTCTAATTTCTGCAATTAAAACCGAGTATTTAACGCTAAAAAACTAGCCCTATCGGGGAAATTTAAGAATTTCGTTTTTTTACCTACTGATTTTTACTAGCTGCTGAGCCGTAAAATAATAAAAAATCCTACAAATAAGAGATTTTTATCGGGTTTTTTGCATTTGTCTAATTTCTGCAATTAAAACCGAGTATTTAACGCCAAAAAACTAGCCCTATCGGCGAAATTTAAGAATTTCGTTTTTTTACCTACTGATTTTTACTAGCTGCTGAGCCGTAAAATAATAAAAAATCGTACAAATAGGAGATTTTTATCGGGTTTTTTGCATTTCTCTAATTTCTGCAATTCAAACCGAGTATTTAACGCCAAAAAACTAGCCCTATCGACGAAATTTAAGAATTTCGTTTTTTTACCTACTGATTTTTACTAGCTGCTGAGCCGTAAAATAATAAAAAATCGTACAAATAGGAGATTTTTATCGGGTTTTTTGCATTTCTCTAATTTCTGCAATTAAAACCGAGTATTTAACGCCAAAAAACTAGCCCTATCGGCGAAATTTAAGAATTTCGTTTTTTTACCTACTGATCTTTACTAGCTGCTGAGCCGTAAAATAATAAAAAATCGTACAAATAGGAGATTTTTATCGGGTTTTTTGCATTTCTCTAATTTCTGCAATTAAAACCGAGTATTTAACGCCAAAAAACTAGCCCTATCGGCGAAATTTAAGAATTTCGTTTTTTTACCTACTGATTTTTACTAGCTGCTGAGCCGTAAAATAATAAAAAATCCTACAAATAGGTGATTTTTATCGGGTTTTTTGCATTTCTCTAATTTCTGCAATTAAAACCGAGTATTTAACGCCAAAAAACTAGCCCTATCGGGGAAATTTAAGAATTTCGTTTTTTTACCTACTGATTTTTACTAGCTGCTGAGCCGTAAAATAATAAAAAATCGTACAAATAGGAGATTTTTATCGGGTTTTTTGCATTTCTCTAATTTCTGCAATTAAAACCGAGTATTTAACGCCAGAAAACTAGCCCTATCGGCGAAATTTAAGAATTTCGTTTTTTTACCTACTGATTTTTACTAGCTGCTGAGCCGTAAAATAATAAAAAATCCTACAAATAGGAGATTTTTATCGGGTTTTTTGCATTTCGCTAATTTCTGCAATTAAAACCGAGTATTTAACGCTAAAAAACTAGCCCTATCGGGGAAATTTAAGAATTTCGTTTTTTTACCTACTGATTTTTACTAGCTGCTGAGCCGTAAAATAATAAAAAATCCTACAAATAAGAGATTTTTATCGGGTTTTTTGCATCTCTCTAATTTCTGCAATTAAAACCGAGTATTTAACGCCAAAAAACTAGCCCTATCGGCGAAATTTAAGAATTTCGTTTTTTTACCTACTGATTTTTACTAGCTGCTGAGCCGTAAAATAATAAAAAATCGTACAAATAGGAGATTTTTATCGGGTTTTTTGCATTTCTCGAATTTCTGCAATTCAAACCGAGTATTTAACGCCAAAAAACTAGCCCCATCGACGAAATTTAAGAATTTCGTTTTTTTACCTACTGATTTTTACTAGCTCCTGAGCCGTAAAATAATAAAAAATCGTACAAATAGGAGATTTTTATCGGGTTTTTTGCATTTCTCTAATTTCTGCAATTAAAACCGAGTATTTAACGCCAAAAAGCTAGCCCTATCGGCGAAATTTAAGAATTTCGTTTTTTTACCTACTGATTTTTACTAGCTGCTGAGCCGTAAAATAATAAAAAATCGTACAAATAGGAGATTTTTATCGGGTTTTTTGCATTTCTCTAATTTCTGCAATTAAAACCGAGTATTTAACGCCAAAAAACTAGCCCTATCGGCGAAATTTAAGAATTTCGTTTTTTTACCTACTGATCTTTACTAGCTGCTGAGCCGTAAAATAATAAAAAATCGTACAAATAGGAGATTTTTATCGGGTTTTTTGCATTTCTCTAATTTCTGCAATTAAAACCGAGTATTTAACGCCAAAAAACTAGCCCTATCGGCGAAATTTAAGAATTTCGTTTTTTTACCTACTGATTTTTACTAGCTGCTGAGCCGTAAAATAATAAAAAATCCTACAAATATGAGATTTTTATCGGGTTTTTTGCATTTCTCTAATTTCTGCAATTAAAACCGAGTATTTAACGCCAAAAAACTAGCCCTATCGGGGAAATTTAAGAATTTCGTTTTTTTACCTACTGATTTTTACTAGCTGCTGAGCCGTAAAATAATAAAAAATCGTACAAATAGGAGATTTTTATCGGGTTTTTTGCATTTCTCTAATTTCTGCAATTAAAACCGAGTATTTAACGCCCAAAAACTAGCCCTATCGGCGAAATGTAAGAATTTGGTTTTTTTACCTACTGATTTTTACTAGCTGCTGAGCCGTAAAATAATAAAAAATCGTACAAATAGGAGATTTTTATCGGGTTTTTTGCATTTCTCTAATTTCTGCAATTAAAACCGAGTATTTAACGCCAAAAAACTAGCCCTATCGGCGAAATTTAAGAATTTCGTTTTTTTACCTACTGATTTTTACTAGCTGCTGAGCCGTAAAATAATAAAAACTCCTACAAATAAGAGATTTTTATCGGGTTTTTTACATTTCTCTAATTTCTGCAATTAAAACCGAGTATTTAACGCCAAAAAACTAGCCCTATCGGCGAAATGTAAGAATTTCTTTTTTTTACCTACTGATTTTTACTAGCTGCTGAGCCGTAAAATAATAAAAAATCGTACAAATAGGAGATTTTTATCGGGTTTTTTGCATTTCTCTAATTTCTGCAATTAAAACCGAGTATTTAACGCCAAAAAACTAGCCCTATCGGCGAAATTTAAGAATTTCGTTTTTTTACCTACTGATTTTTACTAGCTGCTGAGCCGTAAAATAATAAAAACTCCTACAAATAAGAGATTTTTATCGGGTTTTTTGCATTTCTCTAATTTCTGCAATTAAAACCGAGTATTTAACGCCAAAAAGCTAGCCCTATCGGCGAAATTTAAGAATTTCGTTTTTTTACCTACTGATTTTTACTAGCTGCTGAGCCGTAAAATAATAAAAAATCGTACAAATAGGAGATTTTTATCGGGTTTTTTGCATTTCTCTAATTTCTGCAATTAAAACCGAGTATTTAACGCCAAAAAACTAGCCCTATCGGCGAAATTTAAGAATTTCGTTTTTTTACCTACTGATTTTTACTAGCTGCTGAGCCGTAAAATAATAAAAAATCCTACAAATAGGAGATTTTTATCGGGTTTTTTGCATTTCTCCAATTTCTGCAATTAAAACCGAGTATTTAACGCCAAAAAACTAGCCCTATCGGCGAAATTTAAGAATTTCGTTTTTTTACCTACTGATTTTTACTAGCTGCTGAGCCGTAAAATAATAAAAAATCCTACAAATAGGAGATTTTTATCGGGTTTTTTGCATTTCTCTAATTTCTGCAATTACAACCGAGTATTTAACGCCAAAAAACTAGCCCTATCGGCGAAATTTAAGAATTTCGTTTTTTTACCTACTGATTTTTACTAGCTGCTGAGCCGTAAAATAATAAAAACTCCTACAAATAAGAGATTTTTATCGGGTTTTTTGCATTTCTCTAATTTCTGCAATTACAACCGAGTATTTAACGCCAAAGAACTAGCCCTATCGGCGAAATTTAAGAATTTCGTTTTTTTACCTACTGGAGTTTACTAGCTGCTGAGCCGTAAAATAATAAAAACTCCTACAAATAAGAGATTTTTATCGGGTTTTTTGCATTTCTCTAATTTCTGCAATTAAAACCGAGTATTTAACGCCAAAAAACTAGCCCTATCGGCGAAATTTAAGAATTTCGTTTTTTTACCTACTGATTTTTACTAGCTGCTGAGCCGTAAAATAATAAAAACTCCTACAAATAAGAGATTTTTATCGGGTTTTTTGCATTTCTCTAATTTCTGCAATTAAAACCGAGTATTTAACGCCAAAAAGCTAGCCCTATCGGCGAAATTTAAGAATTTCGTTTTTTTACCTACTGATTTTTACAAGCTGCTGAGCCGTAAAATAATAAAAAATCGTACAAATAGGAGATTTTTATCGGGTTTTTTGCATTTCTCTAATTTCTGCAATTAAAACCGAGTATTTAACGCCAAAAAACTAGCCCTATCGGCGAAATTTAAGAATTTCGTTTTTTTACCTACTGATTTTTACTAGCTGCTGAGCCGTAAAATAATAAAAAATCCTACAAATAGGAGATTTTTATCGGGTTTTTTGCATTTCTCCAATTTCTGCAATTAAAACCGAGTATTTAACGCCAAAAAACTAGCCCTATCGGCGAAATTTAAGAATTTCGTTTTTTTACCTACGGATTTTTACTAGCTGCTGAGCCGTAAAATAATAAAAAATCGTACAAAAAGGAGATTTTTATCGGGTTTTTTGCATTTCGCTAATTTCTGCAATTAAAACCGAGTATTTAACGCCAAAAAACTAGCCCTATCGGCGAAATTTAAGAATTTCGTTTGTTTACCTACTGATTTTTACTAGCTGCTGAGCCGTAAAATAATAAAAAATCGTACAAATAGGAGATTTTTATCGGGTTTTTTGCATTTCTCTAATTTCTGCAATTAAAACCGAGTATTTAACGCCAAAAAACTAGCCCTATCGGCGAAATTTAAGAATTTCGTTTTTTTACCTACTGGAGTTTACTAGCTGCCGAGCCGTAAAATAATAAAAAATCGTACAAATAGGAGATTTTTATCGGGTTTTTTGCATTTCTCTAATTTCTGCAATTAAAACCGAGTATTTAACGCCAAAAAACTAGCCCTATCGGCGAAATTTAAGAATATCGTTTTTTTACCTACTGATTTTTACTAGCTGCTGAGCCGTAAAATAATAAAAAATCGTACAAATAGGAGATTTTTATCGGGTTTTTTGCATTTCTCTAATTTCTGCAATTCAAACCGAGTATTTAACGCCAAAAAACTAGCCCTATCGACGAAATTTAAGAATTTCGTTTTTTTACCTACTGATTTTTACTAGCTGCTGAGCCGTAAAATAATAAAAAATCGTACAAATAGGAGATTTTTATCGGGTTTTTTGCATTTCTCTAATTTCTGCAATTAAAACCGAGTATTTAACGCCAAAAAGCTAGCCCTATCGGCGAAATTTAAGAATTTCGTTTTTTTACCTACTGATTTTTACTAGCTGCTGAGCCGTAAAATAATAAAAAATCGTACAAATAGGAGATTTTTATCGGGTTTTTTGCATTTCTCTAATTTCTGCAATTAAAACCGAGTATTTAACGCCAAAAAACTAGCCCTATCGGCGAAATTTAAGAATTTCGTTTTTTTACCTACTGATCTTTACTAGCTGCTGAGCCGTAAAATAATAAAAAATCGTACAAATAGGAGATTTTTATCGGGTTTTTTGCATTTCTCTAATTTCTGCAATTAAAACCGAGTATTTAACGCCAAAAAACTAGCCCTATCGGCGAAATTTAAGAATTTCGTTTTTTTACCTACTGATTTTTACTAGCTGCTGAGCCGTAAAATAATAAAAAATCCTACAAATAGGAGATTTTTATAGGGTTTTTTGCATCTCTCTAATTTCTGCAATTAAAACCGAGTATTTAACGCCAAAAAACTAGCCCTATCGGGGAAATTTAAGAATTTCGTTTTTTTACCTACTGATTTTTACTAGCTGCTGAGCCGTAAAATAATAAAAAATCCTACAAATATGAAATTTTTATCGGGTTTTTTGCATTTCTCTAATTTCTGCAATTAAAACCGAGTATTTAACGCCAAAAAACTAGCCCTATCGGGGAAATTTAAGAATGTCGTTTTTTTACCTACTGATTTTTACTAGCTGCTGAGCCGTAAAATAATAAAAAATCGTACAAATAGGAGATTTTTATCGGGTTTTTTGCATTTCTCTAATTTCTGCAATTAAAACCGAGTATTTAACGCCAAAAAACTAGCCCTATCGGCGAAATTTAAGAATTTCGTTTTTTTACCTACTGATTTTTACTAGCTGCTGAGCCGTAAAATAATAAAAAATCCTACAAATAGGAGATTTTTATCGGGTTTTTTACATTTCTCTAATTTCTGCAATTAAAACCGAGTATTTAACGCCAAAAAACTAGCCCTATCGGCGAAATGTAAGAATTTCTTTTTTTTACCTACTGATTTTTACTAGCTGCTGAGCCGTAAAATAATAAAAAATCGTACAAATAGGAGATTTTTATCGGGTTTTTTGCATTTCGCTAATTTCTGCAATTAAAACCGAGTATTTAACGCCAAAAAACTAGCCCTATCGGCGAAATTTAAGAATTTCGTTTGTTTACCTACTGATTTTTACTAGCTGCTGAGCCGTAAAATAATAAAAAATCGTACAAATAGGAGATTTTTATCGGGTTTTTTGCATTTCTCCAATTTCTGCAATTAAAACCGAGTATTTAACGCCAAAAAACTAGCCCTATCGGCGAAATTTAAGAATTTCGTTTTTTTACCTACGGATTTTTACTAGCTGCTGAGCCGTAAAATAATAAAAAATCGTACAAAAAGGAGATTTTTATCGGTTTTTTTGCATTTCGCTAATTTCTGCAATTAAAACCGAGTATTTAACGCCAAAAAACTAGCCCTATCGGCGAAATTTAAGAATTTCGTTTGTTTACCTACTGATTTTTACTAGCTGCTGAGCCGTAAAATAATAAAAAATCGTACAAATAGGAGATTTTTATCGGGTTTTTTGCATTTCTCTAATTTCTGCAATTAAAACCGAGTATTTAACGCCAAAAAACTAGCCCTATCGGCGAAATTTAAGAATTTCGTTTTTTTACCTACTGGAGTTTACTAGCTGCCGAGCCGTAAAATAATAAAAAATCGTACAAATAGGAGATTTTTATCGGGTTTTTTGCATTTCTCTAATTTCTGCAATTAAAACCGAGTATTTAACGCCAAAAAACTAGCCCTATCGGCGAAATTTAAGAATATCGTTTTTTTACCTACTGATTTTTACTAGCTGCTGAGCCGTAAAATAATAAAAAATCGTACAAATAGGAGATTTTTATCGGGTTTTTTGCATTTCTCTAATTTCTGCAATTCAAACCGAGTATTTAACGCCAAAAAACTAGCCCTATCGACGAAATTTAAGAATTTCGTTTTTTTACCTACTGATTTTTACTAGCTGCTGAGCCGTAAAATAATAAAAAATCGTACAAATAGGAGATTTTTATCGGGTTTTTTGCATTTCTCTAATTTCTGCAATTAAAACCGAGTATTTAACGCCAAAAAGCTAGCCCTATCGGCGAAATTTAAGAATTTCGTTTTTTTACCTACTGATTTTTACTAGCTGCTGAGCCGTAAAATAATAAAAAATCGTACAAATAGGAGATTTTTATCGGGTTTTTTGCATTTCTCTAATTTCTGCAATTAAAACCGAGTATTTAACGCCAAAAAACTAGCCCTATCGGCGAAATTTAAGAATTTCGTTTTTTTACCTACTGATCTTTACTAGCTGCTGAGCCGTAAAATAATAAAAAATCGTACAAATAGGAGATTTTTATCGGGTTTTTTGCATTTCTCTAATTTCTGCAATTAAAACCGAGTATTTAACGCCAAAAAACTAGCCCTATCGGCGAAATTTAAGAATTTCGTTTTTTTACCTACTGATTTTTACTAGCTGCTGAGCCGTAAAATAATAAAAAATCCTACAAATAGGAGATTTTTATAGGGTTTTTTGCATCTCTCTAATTTCTGCAATTAAAACCGAGTATTTAACGCCAAAAAACTAGCCCTATCGGGGAAATTTAAGAATTTCGTTTTTTTACCTACTGATTTTTACTAGCTGCTGAGCCGTAAAATAATAAAAAATCCTACAAATATGAAATTTTTATCGGGTTTTTTGCATTTCTCTAATTTCTGCAATTAAAACCGAGTATTTAACGCCAAAAAACTAGCCCTATCGGGGAAATTTAAGAATGTCGTTTTTTTACCTACTGATTTTTACTAGCTGCTGAGCCGTAAAATAATAAAAAATCGTACAAATAGGAGATTTTTATCGGGTTTTTTGCATTTCTCTAATTTCTGCAATTAAAACCGAGTATTTAACGCCAAAAAACTAGCCCTATCGGCGAAATTTAAGAATTTCGTTTTTTTACCTACTGATTTTTACTAGCTGCTGAGCCGTAAAATAATAAAAAATCCTACAAATAGGAGATTTTTATCGGGTTTTTTACATTTCTCTAATTTCTGCAATTAAAACCGAGTATTTAACGCCAAAAAACTAGCCCTATCGGCGAAATTTAAGAATTTCGTTTTTTTACCTACTGATTTTTACTAGCTGCTGAGCCGTAAAATAATAAAAACTCCTACAAATAAGAGATTTTTATCGGGTTTTTTGCATTTCTCTAATTTCTGCAATTACAACCGAGTATTTAACGCCAAAGAACTAGCCCTATCGGCGAAATTTAAGAATTTCGTTTTTTTACCTACTGGAGTTTACTAGCTGCTGAGCCGTAAAATAATAAAAAATCGTACAAATAGGAGATTTTTATCGGGTTTTTTGCATTTCTCTAATTTCTGCAATTAAAACCGAGTATTTAACGCCCAAAAACTAGCCCTATCGGCGAAATTTAAGAATTTCGTTTTTTTACCTACTGATTTTTACTAGCTGCTGAGCCGTAAAATAATAAAAAATCATACAAATAGGAGATTTTTATCGGGTTTTTTGCATTTCTCTAATTTCTGCAATTAAAACCGAGTATTTAACGCCAAAAAACTAGCCCTATCGGCGAAATTTAAGAATTTCGTTTTTTTACCTACGGATTTTTACTAGCTGCTGAGCCGTAAAATAATAAAAAATCGTACAAAAAGGAGATTTTTATCGGGTTTTTTGCATTTCGCTAATTTCTGCAATTAAAACCGAGTATTTAACGCCAAAAAACTAGCCCTATCGGCGAAATTTAAGAATTTCGTTTGTTTACCTACTGATTTTTACTAGCTGCTGAGCCGTAAAATAATAAAAAATCGTACAAATAGGAGATTTTTATCGGGTTTTTTGCATTTCTCTAATTTCTGCAATTAAAACCGAGTATTTAACGCCAAAAAACTAGCCCTATCGGCGTAATTTAACAATTTCGTTTTTTTACCTACTGATTTTTACTAGCTGCTGAGCCGTAAAATAATAAAAAATCGTACAAATAGGAGATTTTTATCGGGTTTTTTGCATTTCTCTAATTTCTGCAATTAAAACCGAGTATTTAACGCCAAAAAACTAGCCCTATCGGCGAAATTTAAGAATTTCGTTTTTTTACCTACTGATTTTTCTAGCTGCTGAGCCGTAAAATAATAAAAAATCGTACAAATAGGAGATTTTTATCGGGTTTTTTGCATTTCTCTAATTTCTGCAATTAAAACCGAGTATTTAACGCCAAAAAACTATCCCTATCGGCGAAATTTAAGAATTTCGTTTTTTTACCTACTGATTTTTACTGGCTGCTGAGCCGTAAAATAATAAAAAATCGTACAAATAGGAGATTTTTATCGGGTTTTTTGCACTTCTCTAATTTCTGCAATTAAAACCGAGTATTTAATGCCAAAAAACTAGCCCTATCGGCAAAATTTAAGAATTACGTTTTTTTACCTACTGATTTTTACTAGCTGCTGAGCCGTAAAATAATAAAAAATCCTACAAATAGGAGATTTTTATCGGGTTTTTTGCATTTCTCTAATTTCTGCAATTAAAACCGAGTATTTAACGTCAAAAAACTAGCCCTATCGGCGAAATTTAAGAATTTCGTTTTTTTACCTACTGATTTTTACTAGCTGCTGAGCCGTAAAATAATAAAAAATCCTACAAATAGGAGATTTTTATCGGGTTTTTTACATTTCTCTAATTTCTGCAATTAAAACCGAGTATTTAACGTCAAAAAAATAGCCCTATCGGCGAAATTTAAGAATTTCGTTTTTTTACCTACTGATTTTTACTAGCTGCTGAGCCGTAAAATAATAAAAAATCGTACAAATAGGAGATTTTTATCGGTTTTGTTGCATATCTCTAATTTCTGCAATTAAAACCGAGTATTTAACGCCAAAAAACTAGCCCTATCGGCGAAATGTAAGAATTTCGTTTTTTTACCTATACTGATTTTTACTAGCTGCTGAGCCGTAAAATAATAAAAAATCGTACAAATAGGAGATTTTTATCGGGTTTTTTGCATTTCTCTAATTTCTGCAATTAAAACCGAGTATTTAACGCCAAAAAACTAGCCCTATCGGCGAAATTTAAGAATTTCGTTTTTTTACCTACTGATTTTTACTAGCTGCTGAGCCGTAAAATAATTAAAAATCCTACAAATATGAGATTTTTATCGGTTTTTTTGCATTTCTCTAATTTCTGCAATTAAAACCGAGTATTTAACGCCAAAAAACTAGCCCTATCGGGGAAATTTAAGAATGTCGTTTTTTTACCTACTGATTTTTACTAGCTGCTGAGCCGTAAAATAATAAAAAATCGTACAAATAGGAGATTTTTACCGGGTTTTTTGCATTTCTCTAATTTCTGCAATTAAAACCGAGTATTTAACGCCAAAAAACTAGCCCTATCGGCGTAATTTAACAATTTCGTTTTTTTACCTACTGATTTTTACTAGCTGCTGAGCCGTAAAATAATAAAAAATCGTACAAATAGGAGATTTTTATCGGGTTTTTTGCATTTCTCTAATTTCTGCAATTAAAACCGAGTATTTAACGCCAAAAAACTAGCCCTATCGGCGAAATTTAAGAATTTCGTTTTTTTACCTACTGATTTTTCTAGCCGCTGAGCCGTAAAATAATAAAAAATCGTACAAATAGGAGATTTTTATCGGGTTTTTTGCACTTCTCTAATTTCTGCAATTAAAACCGAGTATTTAACGCCAAAAAACTATCCCTATCGGCGAAATTTAAGAATTTCGTTTTTTTACCTACTGATTTTTACTGGCTGCTGAGCCGTAAAATAATAAAAAATCGTACAAATAGGAGATTTTTATCGGGTTTTTTGCACTTCTCTAATTTCTGCAATTAAAACCGAGTATTTAATGCCAAAAAACTAGCCCTATCGGCGAAATGTAAGAATTTCGTTTTTTTACCTACTGATTTTTACTAGCTGCTGAGCCGTAAAATAATAAAAAATCGTACAAATAGGAGATTTTTATCGGGTTTTTTGCATTTCTCTAATTTCTGCAATTCAAACCGAGTATTTAACGCCAAAAAACTAGCCCTATCGACGAAATTTAAGAATTTCGTTTTTTTACCTACTGTTTTTTACTAGCTGCTGAGCCGTAAAATAATAAAAAATCGTACAAATAGGAGATTTTTATCGGGTTTTTTGCATTTCTCTAATTTCTGCAATTAAAACCGAGTATTTAACGCCAAAAAACTAGCCCTATCGGCGAAATTTAAGAATTTCGTTTTTTTACCTACTGATTTTTACTAGCTGCTGAGCCGTAAAATAATAAAAAATCGTACAAATAGGAGATTTTTATCGGGTTTTTTGCATTTCTCTAATTTCTGCAATTAAAACCGAGTATTTAACGCCAAAAAACTAGCCCTATCGGCGAAATTTAAGAATTTCGTTTTTTTACCTACTGATCTTTACTAGCTGCTGAGCCGTAAAATAATAAAAAATCGTACAAATAGGAGATTTTTATCGGGTTTTTTGCATTTCTCTAATTTCTGCAATTAAAACCGAGTATTTAACGCCAAAAAACTAGCCCTATCGGCGAAATTTAAGAATTTCGTTTTTTTACCTACTGATTTTTACTAGCTGCTGAGCCGTAAAATAATAAAAAATCCTACAAATATGAGATTTTTATCGGGTTTTTTGCATTTCTCTAATTTCTGCAATTAAAACCGAGTATTTAACGCCAAAAAACTAGCCCTATCGGGGAAATTTAAGAATGTCGTTTTTTTACCTACTGATTTTTACTAGCTGCTGAGCCGTAAAATAATAAAAAATCGTACAAATAGGAGATTTTTATCGGGTTTTTTGCATTTCTCTAATTTCTGCAATTAAAACCGAGTATTTAACGCCAAAAAACTAGCCCTATCGGCGTAATTTAACAATTTCGTTTTTTTACCTACTGATTTTTACTAGCTGCTGAGCCGTAAAATAATAAAAAATCGTACAAATAGGAGATTTTTATCGGGTTTTTTGCATTTCTCTAATTTCTGCAATTAAAACCGAGTATTTAACGCCAAAAAACTAGCCCTATCGGCGAAATTTAAGAATTTCGTTTTTTTACCTACTGATTTTTACTAGCTGCTGAGCCGTAAAATAATAAAAAATCCTACAAATAGGAGATTTTTATCGGGTTTTTTACATTTCTCTAATTTCTGCAATTAAAACCGAGTATTTAACGTCAAAAAAATAGCCCTATCGGCGAAATTTAAGAATTTCGTTTTTTTACCTACTGATTTTTACTAGCTGCTGAGCCGTAAAATAATAAAAAATCGTACAAATAGGAGATTTTTATCGGTTTTGTTGCATATCTCTAATTTCTGCAATTAAAACCGAGTATTTAACGCCAAAAAACTAGCCCTATCGGCGAAATGTAAGAATTTCGTTTTTTTACCTATACTGATTTTTACTAGCTGCTGAGCCGTAAAATAATAAAAAATCCTACAAATAGGAGATTTTTATCGGGTTTTTTACATTTCTCTAATTTCTGCAATTAAAACCGAGTATTTAACGTCAAAAAAATAGCCCTATCGGCGAAATTTAAGAATTTCGTTTTTTTACCTACTGATTTTTACTAGCTGCTGAGCCGTAAAATAATAAAAAATCGTACAAATAGGAGATTTTTATCGGGTTTTTTGCACTTCTCTAATTTCTGCAATTAAAACCGAGTATTTAATGCCAAAAAACTAGCCCTATCGGCGAAATTTAAGAATTTCGTTTTTTTACCTACTGATTTTTACTAGCTGCTGAGCCGTAAAATAATAAAAAATCGTACAAATAGGAGATTTTTATCGGGTTTTTTGCATTTCTCTAATTTCTGCAATTCAAACCGAGTATTTAACGCCAAAAAACTAGCCCTATCGACGAAATTTAAGAATTTCGTTTTTTTACCTACTGTTTTTTACTAGCTGCTGAGCCGTAAAATAATAAAAAATCGTACAAATAGGAGATTTTTATCGGGTTTTTTGCATTTCTCTAATTTCTGCAATTAAAACCGAGTATTTAACGCCAAAAAACTAGCCCTATCGGCGAAATTTAAGAATTTCGTTTTTTTACCTACTGATCTTTACTAGCTGCTGAGCCGTAAAATAATAAAAAATCGTACAAATAGGAGATTTTTATCGGGTTTTTTGCATTTCTCTAATTTCTGCAATTAAAACCGAGTATTTAACGCCAAAAAACTAGCCCTATCGGCGAAATTTAAGAATTTCGTTTTTTTACCTACTGATTTTTACTAGCTGCTGAGCCGTAAAATAATAAAAAATCCTACAAATAGGAGATTTTTATCGGGTTTTTTACATTTCTCTAATTTCTGCAATTAAAACCGAGTATTTAACGTCAAAAAAATAGCCCTATCGGCGAAATTTAAGAATTTCGTTTTTTTACCTACTGATTTTTACTAGCTGCTGAGCCGTAAAATAATAAAAAATCGTACAAATAGGAGATTTTTATCGGTTTTGTTGCATATCTCTAATTTCTGCAATTAAAACCGAGTATTTAACGCCAAAAAACTAGCCCTATCGGCGAAATTTAAGAATTTCGTTTTTTTACCTATACTGATTTTTACTAGCTGCTGAGCCGTAAAATAATAAAAAATCCTACAAATAGGAGATTTTTATCGGGTTTTTTACATTTCTCTAATTTCTGCAATTAAAACCGAGTATTTAACGTCAAAAAAATAGCCCTATCGGCGAAATTTAAGAATTTCGTTTTTTTACCTACTGATTTTTACTAGCTGCTGAGCCGTAAAATAATAAAAAATCGTACAAATAGGAGATTTTTATCGGGTTTTTTGCATTTCTCTAATTTCTGCAATTAAAACCGAGTATTTAACGCCAAAAAACTAGCCCTATCGGGGAAATTTAAGAATGTCGTTTTTTTACCTACTGATTTTTACTAGCTGCTGAGCCGTAAAATAATAAAAAATCGTACAAATAGGAGATTTTTATCGGGTTTTTTGCATTTCTCTAATTTCTGCAATTAAAACCGAGTATTTAACGCCAAAAAACTAGCCCTATCGGCGAAATGTAAGAATTTCGTTTTTTTACCTATACTGATTTTTACTAGCTGCTGAGCCGTAAAATAATAAAAAATCCTACAAATAGGAGATTTTTATCGGGTTTTTTACATTTCTCTAATTTCTGCAATTAAAACCGAGTATTTAACGTCAAAAAAATAGCCCTATCGGCGAAATTTAAGAATTTCGTTTTTTTACCTACTGATTTTTACTAGCTGCTGAGCCGTAAAATAATAAAAAATCGTACAAATAGGAGATTTTTATCGGGTTTTTTGCATTTCTCTAATTTCTGCAATTAAAACCGAGTATTTAACGCCAAAAAACTAGCCCTATCGGCGAAATTTAAGAATTTCGTTTTTTTACCTACTGATCTTTACTAGCTGCTGAGCCGTAAAATAATAAAAAATCGTACAAATAGGAGATTTTTATCGGGTTTTTTGCATTTCTCTAATTTCTGCAATTAAAACCGAGTATTTAACGCCAAAAAACTAGCCCTATCGGCGAAATTTAAGAATTTCGTTTTTTTACCTACTGATTTTTACTAGCTGCTGAGCCGTAAAATAATAAAAAATCCTACAAATATGAGATTTTTATCGGGTTTTTTGCATTTCTCTAATTTCTGCAATTAAAACCGAGTATTTAACGCCAAAAAACTAGCCCTATCGGGGAAATTTAAGAATGTCGTTTTTTTACCTACTGATTTTTACTAGCTGCTGAGCCGTAAAATAATAAAAAATCGTACAAATAGGAGATTTTTATCGGGTTTTTTGCATTTCTCTAATTTCTGCAATTAAAACCGAGTATTTAACGCCAAAAAACTAGCCCTATCGGCGTAATTTAACAATTTCGTTTTTTTACCTACTGATTTTTACTAGCTGCTGAGCCGTAAAATAATAAAAAATCGTACAAATAGGAGATTTTTATCGGGTTTTTTGCATTTCTCTAATTTCTGCAATTAAAACCGAGTATTTAACGCCAAAAAACTAGCCCTATCGGCGAAATTTAAGAATTTCGTTTTTTTACCTACTGATTTTTACTAGCTGCTGAGCCGTAAAATAATAAAAAATCCTACAAATAGGAGATTTTTATCGGGTTTTTTACATTTCTCTAATTTCTGCAATTAAAACCGAGTATTTAACGTCAAAAAAATAGCCCTATCGGCGAAATTTAAGAATTTCGTTTTTTTACCTACTGATTTTTACTAGCTGCTGAGCCGTAAAATAATAAAAAATCGTACAAATAGGAGATTTTTATCGGTTTTGTTGCATATCTCTAATTTCTGCAATTAAAACCGAGTATTTAACGCCAAAAAACTAGCCCTATCGGCGAAATGTAAGAATTTCGTTTTTTTACCTATACTGATTTTTACTAGCTGCTGAGCCGTAAAATAATAAAAAATCGTACAAATAGGAGATTTTTATCGGGTTTTTTGCATTTCTCTAATTTCTGCAATTAAAACCGAGTATTTAACGCCAGAAAACTAGCCCTATCGGCGAAATTTAAGAATTTCGTTTTTTTACCTACTGATTTTTACTAGCTGCTGAGCCGTAAAATAATAAAAAATCCTACAAATATGAGATTTTTATCGGGTTTTTTGCATTTCTCTAATTTCTGCAATTAAAACCGAGTATTTAATGCCAAAAAACTAGCCCTATCGGGGAAATTTAAGAATGTCGTTTTTTTACCTACTGATTTTTACTAGCTGCTGAGCCGTAAAATAATAAAAAATCGTACAAATAGGAGATTTTTATCGGGTTTTTTGCATTTCTCTAATTTCTGCAATTAAAACCGAGTATTTAACGCCAAAAAACTAGCCCTATCGGCGTAATTTAACAATTTCGTTTTTTTACCTACTGATTTTTACTAGCTGCTGAGCCGTAAAATAATAAAAAATCGTACAAATAGGAGATTTTTATCGGGTTTTTTGCATTTCTCTAATTTCTGCAATTCAAACCGAGTATTTAACGCCAAAAAACTAGCCCTATCGACGAAATTTAAGAATTTCGTTTTTTTACCTACTGATTTTTACTAGCTGCTGAGCCGTAAAATAATAAAAAATCGTACAAATAGGAGATTTTTATCGGGTTTTTTGCATTTCTCTAATTTCTGCAATTAAAACCGAGTATTTAACGCCAAAAAGCTAGCCCTATCGGCGAAATTTAAGAATTTCGTTTTTTTACCTACTGATTTTTACTAGCTGCTGAGCCGTAAAATAATAAAAAATCGTACAAATAGGAGATTTTTATCGGGTTTTTTGCATTTCTCTAATTTCTGCAATTAAAACCGAGTATTTAACGCCAAAAAACTAGCCCTATCGGCGAAATTTAAGAATTTCGTTTTTTTACCTACTGATCTTTACTAGCTGCTGAGCCGTAAAATAATAAAAAATCGTACAAATAGGAGATTTTTATCGGGTTTTTTGCATTTCTCTAATTTCTGCAATTAAAACCGAGTATTTAACGCCAAAAAACTAGCCCTATCGGCGAAATTTAAGAATTTCGTTTTTTTACCTACTGATTTTTACTAGCTGCTGAGCCGTAAAATAATAAAAAATCCTACAAATATGAGATTTTTATCGGGTTTTTTGCATTTCTCTAATTTCTGCAATTAAAACCGAGTATTTAACGCCAAAAAACTAGCCCTATCGGGGAAATTTAAGAATGTCGTTTTTTTACCTACTGATTTTTACTAGCTGCTGAGCCGTAAAATAATAAAAAATCGTACAAATAGGAGATTTTTATCGGGTTTTTTGCATTTCTCTAATTTCTGCAATTAAAACCGAGTATTTAACGCCAAAAAACTAGCCCTATCGGCGTAATTTAACAATTTCGTTTTTTTACCTACTGATTTTTACTAGCTGCTGAGCCGTAAAATAATAAAAAATCGTACAAATAGGAGATTTTTATCGGGTTTTTTGCATTTCTCTAATTTCTGCAATTAAAACCGAGTATTTAACGCCAAAAAACTAGCCCTATCGGCGAAATTTAAGAATTTCGTTTTTTTACCTACTGATTTTTCTAGCTGCTGAGCCGTAAAATAATAAAAAATCGTACAAATAGGAGATTTTTATCGGGTTTTTTGCATTTCTCTAATTTCTGCAATTAAAACCGAGTATTTAACGCCAAAAAACTATCCCTATCGGCGAAATTTAAGAATTTCGTTTTTTTACCTACTGATTTTTACTGGCTGCTGAGCCGTAAAATAATAAAAAATCGTACAAATAGGAGATTTTTATCGGGTTTTTTGCACTTCTCTAATTTCTGCAATTAAAACCGAGTATTTAATGCCAAAAAACTAGCCCTATCGGCGAAATTTAAGAATTTCGTTTTTTTACCTACTGATTTTTACTGGCTGCTGAGCCGTAAAATAATAAAAAATCGTACAAATAGGAGATTTTTATCGGGTTTTTTGCATTTCTCTAATTTCTGCAATTAAAACCGAGTATTTAACGCCAAAAAACTAGCCCTATCGGCGAAATTTAAGAATTTCGTTTTTTTACCTACTGATCTTTACTAGCTGCTGAGCCGTAAAATAATAAAAAATCGTACAAATAGGAGATTTTTATCGGGTTTTTTGCATTTCTCTAATTTCTGCAATTAAAACCGAGTATTTAACGCCAAAAAACTAGCCCTATCGGCGAAATTTAAGAATTTCGTTTTTTTACCTACTGATTTTTACTAGCTGCTGAGCCGTAAAATAATAAAAAATCCTACAAATATGAGATTTTTATCGGGTTTTTTGCATTTCTCTAATTTCTGCAATTAAAACCGAGTATTTAACGCCAAAAAACTAGCCCTATCGGGGAAATTTAAGAATGTCGTTTTTTTACCTACTGATTTTTACTAGCTGCTGAGCCGTAAAATAATAAAAAATCGTACAAATAGGAGATTTTTATCGGGTTTTTTGCATTTCTCTAATTTCTGCAATTAAAACCGAGTATTTAACGCCAAAAAACTAGCCCTATCGGCGTAATTTAACAATTTCGTTTTTTTACCTACTGATTTTTACTAGCTGCTGAGCCGTAAAATAATAAAAAATCGTACAAATAGGAGATTTTTATCGGGTTTTTTGCATTTCTCTAATTTCTGCAATTAAAACCGAGTATTTAACGCCAAAAAACTAGCCCTATCGGCGAAATTTAAGAATTTCGTTTTTTTACCTACTGATTTTTACTAGCTGCTGAGCCGTAAAATAATAAAAAATCCTACAAATAGGAGATTTTTATCGGGTTTTTTACATTTCTCTAATTTCTGCAATTAAAACCGAGTATTTAACGTCAAAAAAATAGCCCTATCGGCGAAATTTAAGAATTTCGTTTTTTTACCTACTGATTTTTACTAGCTGCTGAGCCGTAAAATAATAAAAAATCGTACAAATAGGAGATTTTTATCGGTTTTGTTGCATATCTCTAATTTCTGCAATTAAAACCGAGTATTTAACGCCAAAAAACTAGCCCTATCGGCGAAATGTAAGAATTTCGTTTTTTTACCTATACTGATTTTTACTAGCTGCTGAGCCGTAAAATAATAAAAAATCGTACAAATAGGAGATTTTTATCGGGTTTTTTGCATTTCTCTAATTTCTGCAATTAAAACCTTGTATTTAACGCCAAAAAACTAGCCCTATCGGCGAAATTTAAGAATTTCGTTTTTTTACCTACTGATTTTTACTAGCTGCTGAGCCGTAAAATAATAAAAAATCCTACAAATATGAGATTTTTATCGGGTTTTTTGCATTTCTCTAATTTCTGCAATTAAAACCGAGTATTTAACGCCAAAAAACTAGCCCTATCGGGGAAATTTAAGAATGTCGTTTTTTTACCTACTGATTTTTACTAGCTGCTGAGCCGTAAAATAATAAAAAATCGTACAAATAGGAGATTTTTATCGGGTTTTTTGCATTTCTCTAATTTCTGCAATTAAAACCGAGTATTTAACGCCAAAAAACTAGCCCTATCGTCGAAATTTAAGAATTTCGTTTTTTTACCTACTGATTTTTACTGGCTGCTGAGCCGTAAAATAATAAAAAATTTGAAAAAAACAATTTTTTAGGAAACGCTTTTCTTTACCTTAGTGTAAATCAAATTAAACAAAAATCAACTAAAAAGTAAAGAATAAAAACTTAAACAAACTTAAACAAAATTTTGAAAAAATCTGTTACAAACAAATTTTTAAAAAATCGAGAAAATCTCACACATTCGTTAAAGAAAAGCGTGGGGCGAGTCATTAAGGGTATAAACTTTTTAAACAGTGAATTTGTTGCTGTGAATTCTTATGGAACAGGGTAACATATCGGATTTAAAGATTTGGAGTTTCAAATGGCGTTTAAAATCTTGGTCCGTATAACGTAACGTATAAAGATTTTTCGTTGTTAGACAAAGACAATACGGACCAAGATTTTAAACGCCATTTGAAACTCCAAATCTTTAAATCCGATATGTTACCCTGTTCCATAAGAATTCACAGCAACAAATTCACTGTTTAAAAAGTTTATACCATAATGACTCGCCCCACGCTTTTCTTTAACGAATGTGTGAGATTTTCTCGATTTTGTAAAAATTTGTTTGTAACAGATTTTTTCAAAATTTTTTTAAGTTTGTTTAAGTTTTTATTCTTTACTTTTTAGTTGATTTTTGTTTAATTTGATTTACACTAAGGTAAAGAAAAGCGTTTCCTAAAAAATTGTTTTTTTCAAATTTTTTATTTTTTACTTTTTAGTCCGAACAATATCTACATTAGAAAACTTTCTATTAGCCTGTATAAATGAGAAAAATGAATATCATTAACATTTTCATTTTGTCATATATTTCAACAAATTTTATATACCATATACATTTTTTCTAACGCTATTTTTAACTGGGACTTTTAAAAATGAAAACGTTTGAAAAGATTCAATATTTTGTTGAAAAATGTGTACTTTTAGTGAAAGTTTAGAATTTCTAGTATTAATTTACATTGATACGTCATCATATGATTAATCAAAGAAAATCGACAGATTTAATGTTAATATGTTTGTTTAAAAACTTGAAAATTTTAAATAGCAGTTAACTAGTTAATGCAAATTGCCACAGAAAATATTAATGCGTCAAATATTTGGTACACATACCTTCACACTGGACCCTGAATTGTACGATGTCACATGATAATATTCGCAGCACATATAGATCACAGAAACACTTGTTTATAAATGAACCCTTAATATGTTTGAGGGTTCGTAACAAACTTCCAATTGAAACGCAAAAACAAATTAAATCGTTAATTGTAGCATGAAACGTCACCAGCGATAGTGAAAAGACTACGCGAAAAAAACACGAAATTGTAGGATTCTACTTTTGGTTCAATTTTTGTTTTGTTTCGTAGTGAAGTTCGACACGAATAAGCGCTGATGTTTATAAACACAAAGATAAAAGCATTCGAAATCGTCGCCCCATAGTATGTTTATGAAATATATAAAAGTGTCCGGAACTGGCAAGAAATTCCAAAATTAATTGTTTATTTATATTGTTTATTTATATTTAAATTAACGTAAAATGTTAAATTATGTATACTTCATATAATAAACTACAATCTGTGAAAGTTTCGAGTCTCTACATTGTAAAGAACGAGAGAATTTTTCGCATTTTCAATAAAAATCATTTTTTTTTATTTAAACAATAAATAAACAATGAAAATCATTTTTTATTGCATATTGGTGAATTATCTCGGGAAATACGTATGTCTGCAAAATTTCATTCATTTTCATTGAAGGAAAGGCAGTCAAATTAACGTCCAAAGTTTTGACCCAAAAGTGTGAAGTAAAGAAAAGCGTTTAAAAAATCGTACAAATAGGAGATTTTTATCGGGTTTTTTGCACTTCTCTAATTTCTGCAATTAAAACCGAGTATTTAATGCCAAAAAACTAGCCCTATCGGCGAAATTTAAGAATTTCGTTTTTTTACCTACTGATTTTTACTAGCTGCTGAGCCGTAAAATAATAAAAAATCGTACAAATAGGAGATTTTTATCGGGTTTTTTGCATTTCTCTAATTTCTGCAATTCAAACCGAGTATTTAACGCCAAAAAACTAGCCCTATCGACGAAATTTAAGAATTTCGTTTTTTTACCTACTGATTTTTACTAGCTGCTGAGCCGTAAAATAATAAAAAATCGTACAAATAGGAGATTTTTATCGGGTTTTTTGCATTTCTCTAATTTCTGCAATTAAAACCGAGTATTTAACGCCAAAAAGCTAGCCCTATCGGCGAAATTTAAGAATTTCGTTTTTTTACCTACTGATTTTTACTAGCTGCTGAGCCGTAAAATAATAAAAAATCGTACAAATAGGAGATTTTTATCGGGTTTTTTGCATTTCTCTAATTTCTGCAATTAAAACCGAGTATTTAACGCCAAAAAACTAGCCCTATCGGCGAAATTTAAGAATTTCGTTTTTTTACCTACTGATCTTTACTAGCTGCTGAGCCGTAAAATAATAAAAAATCGTACAAATAGGAGATTTTTATCGGGTTTTTTGCATTTCTCTAATTTCTGCAATTAAAACCGAGTATTTAACGCCAAAAAACTAGCCCTATCGGCGAAATTTAAGAATTTCGTTTTTTTACCTACTGATTTTTACTAGCTGCTGAGCCGTAAAATAATAAAAAATCCTACAAATATGAGATTTTTATCGGGTTTTTTGCATTTCTCTAATTTCTGCAATTAAAACCGAGTATTTAACGCCAAAAAACTAGCTCTATCGGGGAAATTTAAGAATGTCGTTTTTTTACCTACTGATTTTTACTAGCTGCTGAGCCGTAAAATAATAAAAAATCGTACAAATAGGAGATTTTTATCGGGTTTTTTGCATTTCTCTAATTTCTGCAATTAAAACCGAGTATTTAACGCCAAAAAACTAGCCCTATCGGCGTAATTTAACAATTTCGTTTTTTTACCTACTGATTTTTACTAGCTGCTGAGCCGTAAAATAATAAAAAATCGTACAAATAGGAGATTTTTATCGGGTTTTTTGCATTTCTCTAATTTCTGCAATTAAAACCGAGTATTTAACGCCAAAAAACTAGACCTATCGGCGAAATTTAAGAATTTCGTTTTTTTACCTACTGATTTTTACTAGCTGCTGAGCCGTAAAATAATAAAAAATCCTACAAATAGGAGATTTTTATCGGGTTTTTTACATTTCTCTAATTTCTGCAATTAAAACCGAGTATTTAACGTCAAAAAAATAGCCCTATCGGCGAAATTTAAGAATTTCGTTTTTTTACCTACTGATTTTTACTAGCTGCTGAGCCGTAAAATAATAAAAAATCGTACAAATAGGAGATTTTTATCGGTTTTGTTGCATATCTCTAATTTCTGCAATTAAAACCGAGTATTTAACGCCAAAAAACTAGCCCTATCGGCGAAATGTAAGAATTTCGTTTTTTTACCTATACTGATTTTTACTAGCTGCTGAGCCGTAAAATAATAAAAAATCGTACAAATAGGAGATTTTTATCGGGTTTTTTGCATTTCTCTAATTTCTGCAATTAAAACCTTGTATTTAACGCCAAAAAACTAGCCCTATCGGCGAAATTTAAGAATTTCGTTTTTTTACCTACTGATTTTTACTAGCTGCTGAGCCGTAAAATAATAAAAAATCCTACAAATATGAGATTTTTATCGGGTTTTTTGCATTTCTCTAATTTCTGCAATTAAAACCGAGTATTTAACGCCAAAAAACTAGCCCTATCGGGGAAATTTAAGAATGTCGTTTTTTTACCTACTGATTTTTACTAGCTGCTGAGCCGTAAAATAATAAAAAATCGTACAAATAGGAGATTTTTATCGGGTTTTTTGCATTTCTCTAATTTCTGCAATTAAAACCGAGTATTTAACGCCAAAAAACTAGCCCTATCGGCGAAATTTAAGAATTTCGTTTTTTTACCTACTGATTTTTACTGGCTGCTGAGCCGTAAAATAATAAAAAATCGTACAAATAGGAGATTTTTATCGGGTTTTTTGCACTTCTCTAATTTCTGCAATTAAAACCGAGTATTTAATGCCAAAAAACTAGCCCTATCGGCGAAATTTAAGAATTTCGTTTTTTTACCTACTGATTTTTACTAGCTGCTGAGCCGTAAAATAATAAAAAATCGTACAAATAGGAGATTTTTATCGGGTTTTTTGCATTTCTCTAATTTCTGCAATTCAAACCGAGTATTTAACGCCAAAAAACTAGCCCTATCGACGAAATTTAAGAATTTCGTTTTTTTACCTACTGATTTTTACTAGCTGCTGAGCCGTAAAATAATAAAAAATCGTACAAATAGGAGATTTTTATCGGGTTTTTTGCATTTCTCTAATTTCTGCAATTAAAACCGAGTATTTAACGCCAAAAAGCTAGCCCTATCGGCGAAATTTAAGAATTTCGTTTTTTTACCTACTGATTTTTACTAGCTGCTGAGCCGTAAAATAATAAAAAATTGTACAAATAGGAGATTTTTATCGGGTTTTTTGCATTTCTCTAATTTCTGCAATTAAAACCGAGTATTTAACGCCAAAAAACTAGCCCTATCGGCGAAATTTAAGAATTTCGTTTTTTTACCTACTGATCTTTACTAGCTGCTGAGCCGTAAAATAATAAAAAATCGTACAAATAGGAGATTTTTATCGGGTTTTTTGCATTTCTCTAATTTCTGCAATTAAAACCGAGTATTTAACGCCAAAAAACTAGCCCTATCGGCGAAATTTAAGAATTTCGTTTTTTTACCTACTGATTTTTACTAGCTGCTGAGCCGTAAAATAATAAAAAATCCTACAAATATGAGATTTTTATCGGGTTTTTTGCATTTCTCTAATTTCTGCAATTAAAACCGAGTATTTAACGCCAAAAAACTAGCTCTATCGGGGAAATTTAAGAATGTCGTTTTTTTACCTACTGATTTTTACTAGCTGCTGAGCCGTAAAATAATAAAAAATCGTACAAATAGGAGATTTTTATCGGGTTTTTTGCATTTCTCTAATTTCTGCAATTAAAACCGAGTATTTAACGCCAAAAAACTAGCCCTATCGGCGTAATTTAACAATTTCGTTTTTTTACCTACTGATTTTTACTAGCTGCTGAGCCGTAAAATAATAAAAAATCGTACAAATAGGAGATTTTTATCGGGTTTTTTGCATTTCTCTAATTTCTGCAATTAAAACCGAGTATTTAACGCCAAAAAACTAGCCCTATCGGCGAAATTTAAGAATTTCGTTTTTTTACCTACTGATTTTTACTAGCTGCTGAGCCGTAAAATAATAAAAAATCCTGCAAATAGGAGATTTTTATCGGGTTTTTTACATTTCTCTAATTTCTGCAATTAAAACCGAGTATTTAACGTCAAAAAAATAGCCCTATCGGCGAAATTTAAGAATTTCGTTTTTTTACCTACTGATTTTTACTAGCTGCTGAGCCGTAAAATAAAAAAAATCGTACAAATAGGAGATTTTTATCGGTTTTGTTGCATATCTCTAATTTCTGCAATTAAAACCGAGTATTTAACGCCAAAAAACTAGCCCTATCGGCGAAATGTAAGAATTTCGTTTTTTTACCTATACTGATTTTTACTAGCTGCTGAGCCGTAAAATAATAAAAAATCGTACAAATAGGAGATTTTTATCGGGTTTTTTGCATTTCTCTAATTTCTGCAATTAAAACCGAGTATTTAACGCCAAAAAACTAGCCCTATCGGCGAAATTTAAGAATTTCGTTTTTTTACCTACTGATTTTTACTAGCTGCTGAGCCGTAAAATAATAAAAAATCCTACAAATATGAGATTTTTATCGGGTTTTTTGCATTTCTCTAATTTCTGCAATTAAAACCGAGTATTTAACGCCAAAAAACTAGCCCTATCGGGGAAATTTAAGAATGTCGTTTTTTTACCTACTGATTTTTACTAGCTGCTGAGCCGTAAAATAATAAAAAATCGTACAAATAGGAGATTTTTATCGGGTTTTTTGCATTTCTCTAATTTCTGCAATTAAAACCGAGTATTTAACGCCAAAAAACTAGCCCTATCGGCGAAATTTAAGAATTTCGTTTTTTTACCTACTGATTTTTCTAGCTGCTGAGCCGTAAAATAATAAAAAATCGTACAAATAGGAGATTTTTATCGGGTTTTTTGCATTTCTCTAATTTCTGCAATTCAAACCGAGTATTTAACGCCAAAAAACTAGCCCTATCGACGAAATTTAAGAATTTCGTTTTTTTACCTACTGATTTTTACTAGCTGCTGAGCCGTAAAATAATAAAAAATCGTACAAATAGGAGATTTTTATCGGGTTTTTTGCATTTCTCTAATTTCTGCAATTAAAACCGAGTATTTAACGCCAAAAAGCTAGCCCTATCGGCGAAATTTAAGAATTTCGTTTTTTTACCTACTGATTTTTACTAGCTGCTGAGCCGTAAAATAATAAAAAATCGTACAAATAGGAGATTTTTATCGGGTTTTTTGCATTTCTCTAATTTCTGCAATTAAAACCGAGTATTTAACGCCAAAAAACTAGCCCTATCGGCGAAATTTAAGAATTTCGTTTTTTTACCTACTGATCTTTACTAGCTGCTGAGCCGTAAAATAATAAAAAATCGTACAAATAGGAGATTTTTATCGGGTTTTTTGCATTTCTCTAATTTCTGCAATTAAAACCGAGTATTTAACGCCAAAAAACTAGCCCTATCGGCGAAATTTAAGAATTTCGTTTTTTTACCTACTGATTTTTACTAGCTGCTGAGCTAGTAAATAGGAGATTTTTATCGGGTTTTTTGCATTTCTCTAATTTCTGCAATTAAAACCGAGTATTTAACGCCAAAAAACTAGCCCTATCGGCGAAATTTAAGAATTTCGTTTTTTTACCTACTGATTTTTACTAGCTGCTGAGCCGTAAAATAATAAAAAATCCTACAAATATGAGATTTTTATCGGGTTTTTTGCATTTCTCTAATTTCTGCAATTAAAACCGAGTATTTAACGCCAAAAAACTAGCCCTATCGGCGTAATTTAACAATTTCGTTTTTTTACCTACTGATTTTTACTAGCTGCTGAGCCGTAAAATAATAAAAAATCGTACAAATAGGAGATTTTTATCGGGTTTTTTGCATTTCTCTAATTTCTGCAATTAAAACCGAGTATTTAACGCCAAAAAACTAGCCCTATCGGCGAAATTTAAGAATTTCGTTTTTTTACCTACTGATTTTTACTAGCTGCTGAGCCGTAAAATAATAAAAAATCCTACAAATAGGAGATTTTTATCGGGTTTTTTACATTTCTCTAATTTCTGCAATTAAAACCGAGTATTTAACGTCAAAAAAATAGCCCTATCGGCGAAATTTAAGAATTTCGTTTTTTTACCTACTGATTTTTACTAGCTGCTGAGCCGTAAAATAATAAAAAATCGTACAAATAGGAGATTTTTATCGGTTTTGTTGCATATCTCTAATTTCTGCAATTAAAACCGAGTATTTAACGCCAAAAAACTAGCCCTATCGGCGAAATGTAAGAATTTCGTTTTTTTACCTATACTGATTTTTACTAGCTGCTGAGCCGTAAAATAATAAAAAATCGTACAAATAGGAGATTTTTATCGGGTTTTTTGCATTTCTCTAATTTCTGCAATTAAAACCGAGTATTTAACGCCAAAAAACTAGCCCTATCGGCGAAATTT
Source organism: Eutolmus rufibarbis (assembly GCA_963920795.1). NCBI lineage: Eukaryota > Metazoa > Arthropoda > Insecta > Diptera > Asilidae > Eutolmus > Eutolmus rufibarbis. The sequence continues at coordinate 13,960,320 of OY987205.1, forward strand.
AAGAATTTCGTTTTTTTACCTACTGATTTTTACTAGCTGCTGAGCCGTAAAATAATAAAAAATCCTACAAATATGAGATTTTTATCGGGTTTTTTGCATTTCTCTAATTTCTGCAATTAAAACCGAGTATTTAACGCCAAAAAACTAGCCCTATCGGGGAAATTTAAGAATGTCGTTTTTTTACCTACTGATTTTTACTAGCTGCTGAGCCGTAAAATAATAAAAAATCGTACAAATAGGAGATTTTTATCGGGTTTTTTGCATTTCTCTAATTTCTGCAATTAAAACCGAGTATTTAACGCCAAAAAACTAGCCCTATCGGCGAAATTTAAGAATTTCGTTTTTTTACCTACTGATTTTTCTAGCTGCTGAGCCGTAAAATAATAAAAAATCGTACAAATAGGAGATTTTTATCGGGTTTTTTGCATTTCTCTAATTTCTGCAATTAAAACCGAGTATTTAACGCAGTAGATAAGCTATGCCGGTTCTGGCGCATTTTCCCGTGTATTTTTAAAGGGGCCTCAAAATTCTCAAAAATGGTTTCAAAAGCTCGTCGTCCACGTCTAGGAGCAGTTTTTAGGCCATGAAAGCTCTTTTGTGCGTGTGTCTAGGGTGTAATATGGGATATTTGTTGGAGACAACACCCAAGTCTCTGTCTAGGGTGTAATATAGTGGGGGTTTGGATGGAGTATAGGATGTAATACTGGGATATTGGTCGAGTCTAGGATGTAATACTGGAATATTGGTCGGTGTCTAGGATCAAGTTTGGGATCTAGAGTCAAGCTCATGGGGTAAGTCTCCACTGATAGCTTTACTGATCGCCTCGAGGAGCAAGTCCGTGATGCGGACTACCCTCGCCACCAGCCGAAAGCTTTACCTTTCACGATATATCGAGTCTTATCTGAAATACTTATGCGGGCTAAGCACTTTTCTGCAGCTGAGTAAAGCATGTACAGAGTGTTGGCAAGATAAATATGGAGTCCTAGTAATTGATAAGGATAGTCCTCTGGATAGGGGTCGATATCGAAAAGGATTTGACATCTTCATGAGCCTATAAAAGGAGGAGCAATTCAATTGCATTCATCAGTCGATGGACGTGCACATATCGATATAGTCATATCTCATAGCTCAATAGCTGCCTACCAGTCTGTATAGCTACCTGTATAGCTGTTTAGCTACCTGTATAGCTGTCTGTATAGCTGTCTGTATAGCTGTATAGCTGTCTGTATAGCTGTCTGTATAGCTGTATAGCTGTCTGTATAGCTGTCTGTATAGCTGTATAGCTGTCTGTATAGCTGTCTGTATAGCTGTATAGCTGTCTGTATAGCTGTCTGTATAGCTGTCTGTATAGCTATATAGCTCTAAACTGAGGAGTAAAATGGATGAAAAGCTGATAAAGGTTATTATAAAGACGAGCAATGCCATACGAAAAAAATATAATGCGCTCAAGACTGGTAGAATCGATACAGAGACTCAGTTGGAGGAAACATTTAGACCGATTACCAATACACTTAAAGAGCTTTCATGGCCTAAAAACTGCTCCTAGACGTGGACGACGAGCTTTTGAAACCATTTTTGAGAATTTTGAGGCCCCTTTAAAAATACACGGGAAAATGCGCCAGAACCGGCATAGCTTATCTACTCTGCTGAGCCGTAAAATAATAAAAAATCCTACAAATAGGAGATTTTTATCGGGTTTTTTGCATTTCTCTAATTTCTGCAATTAAAACCGAGTATTTAACGCCAAAAGCTAGCCCTATCGGCGAAATTTAACAATTTCGTTTTTTTACCTACTGATTTTTACTAGCTGCTGAGCCGTAAAATAATAAAAAATCGTACAAATAGGAGAATTTTATCGGGTTTTTTGCATTTCTCTAATTTCTGCAATTAAAACCGAGTATTTAACTCCAAAAAACTAGCCCTATCGGCGAAATTTAACAATTTCGTTTTTTTACCTACTGATTTTTACTAGCTGCTGAGCCGTAAAATAATAAAATATCCTACAAATAGGAGATTTTTATCGGGTTTTTTGCATTTCTCTAATTTCTGCAATTCAAACCGAGTATTTAACGCCAAAAAACTAGCCCTATCGGCGAAATTTAAGAATTTCGTTTTTTTACCTACTGATTTTTACTAGCTGCTGAGCCGTAAAATAATAAAAAATCGTACAAATAGGAGATTTTTATCGGGTTTTTTGCATTTCTCTAATTTCTGCAATTAAAACCGAGTATTTAACGCCAAAAGCTAGCCCTATCGGCGAAATTTAACAATTTCGTTTTTTTACGTACTGATTTTTACTAGCTGCTGAGCCGTAAAATAATAAAAAATCGTACAAATAGGAGATTTTTATCGGGTTTTTTGCATTTCTCTTATTTCTGCAATTAAAACCGATTATTTAACGCCAAAAAACTAGCCCTATCGGGGAAATTTAAGAATTTAGTTTTTTTACCTACTGATTTTTACTAGCTGCTGAGCCGTAAAATAATAAAAAATCGTACAAATAGGAGATTTTTATCGGGTTTTTTGCATTTCTCTAATTTCTGCAATTAAAACCGAATATTTAACGCCAAAAAACTAGCCCTATCGGCGAAATTTAACAATTTCGTTTTTTTTACCTACTGATTTTTACTAGCTGCTGAGCCGTAAAATAATAAAATATCCTACAAATAGGAGATTTTTATCGGGTTTTTTGCATTTCTCTAATTTCTGCAATTCAAACCGAGTATTTAACGCCAAAAAACTAGCCCTATCGGCGAAATTTAAGAATTTCGTTTTTTTACCTACTGATTTTTACTAGCTGCTGAGCCGTAAAATAATAAAAAATCGTACAAATAGGAGATTTTTATCGGGTTTTTTGCATTTCTCTAATTTCTGCAATTAAAACCGAGTATTTAACGCCAAAAGCTAGCCCTATCGGCGAAATTTAACAATTTCGTTTTTTTACCTACTGATTTTTACTAGCTGCTGAGCCGTAAAATAATAAAAAATCGTACAAATAGGAGATTTTTATCGGGTTTTTTGCATTTCTCTAATTTCTGCAATTAAAACCGAGTATTTAACGCCAAAAAACTAGCCCTATCGGCGAAATTTAACAATTTCGTTTTTTTACCTACTGATTTTTACTAGCTGCTGAGCCGTACAATAATAATAAATCGTACAAATAGGAGATTTTTATGGGGTTTTTTGCATTTCTCTAATTTCTGCAATTAAAACCGAGTATTTAAAGCCAAAAAACTAGCCCTATCGGCGAAATTTAAGAATTTCGTTTTTTTACCTACTGATTTTTACTAGCTGCGAGCCGTAAAATAATAAAAAATCCTACAAATAAGAGATTTTTATCGGGTTTTTTGCATTTCTCTAATTTCTGCAATTAAAACCGAGTATTTAACGCCAAAAAAATAGCCCTATCGGCGAAATTTAAGAATTTCGTTTTTTTACCTACTGATTTTTACTAGCTGCGAGCCGTAAAATAATAAAAAATCCTACAAATAAGAGATTTTTATCGGGTTTTTTGCATTTCTCTAATTTCTGCAATTAAAACCGAGTATTTAACGCCAAAAAACTAGCCCTATCGGCGAAATTTAAGAATTTCGTTTTTTTACCTACTGATTTTTACTAGCTGCTGAGCCGTAAAATAATAAAATATCCTACAAATAGGAGATTTTTATTGGGTTTTTTGCATTTCTCTAATTTCTGCAATTAAAACCGAGTATTTAACGCCAAAAAAATAGCCCTATCGGCGAAATTTAAGAATTTCGTTTTTTTACCTACTGATTTTTACTAGCTGCGAGCCGTAAAATAATAAAAAATCCTACAAATAGGAAATTTTTATCGGGTTTTTTGCATTTCTCTAATTTCTGCAATTAAAACCGAGTATTTAACGCCAAAAAACTAGCCCTATCGGCGAAATTTAAGAATTTCGTTTTTTTACCTACTGATTTTTACTAGCTGCTGAGCCGTAAAATAATAAAATATCCTACAAATAGGAGATTTTTATCGGGTTTTTTGCATTTCTCTAATTTCTGCAATTAAAACCGAGTATTTAACGCCAAAAAACTAGCCCTATCGGCGAAATTTAAGAATTTCGTTTTTTTACCTACTGATTTTTACTAGCTGCTGAGCCGTAAAATAATAAAAAATCGTACAAATAGGAGATTTTTATCGGGTTTTTTGCATTCCTCTAATTTCTGCAATTAAAACCGAGTATTTAACGCCAAAAAACTAGCCCTATCGGCGAAATTTAAGAATTTCGTTTTTTTACTTACTGATTTTTACTAGCTGCTGAGCCGTAAAATAATAAAAAATCCTACAAATAGGAGATTTTTATCGGGTTTTTTGCATTTCTCTAATTTCTGCAATTAAAACCGATTATTTAACGCCAAAAAACTAGCCCTATCGGGGAAATTTAAGAATTTCGTTTTTTTACCTACTGATTTTTACTAGCTGCTGAGCCGTAAAATAATAAAAAATCGTACAAATATGAGATTTTTATGGGGTTTTTTGCATTTCTCCAATTTCTGCAATTAAAACCGAGTATTTAACGCCAAAAAACTAGCCCTATCGGGGAAATTTAAGAATTTCGTTTTTTTACCTACTGATTTTTACTAGCTGCTGAGCCGTAAAATAATAAAAAATCCTACAAATAGGAGATTTTTATTGGGTTTTTTGCATTTCTCTAATTTTTGCAATTAAAACCGAGTATTTAACGCCAAAAAACTAGCCCTATCGGGGAAATTTAAGAATTTCGTTTTTTTACCTACTGAATTTTACTAGCTGCTGAGCCGTAAAATAATAAAAAATCGTACAAATAGGAGATTTTTATCGGGTTTTTTGCATTTCTCTAATTTCTGCAATTAAAACCGAGTATCGTACAAATATGAGATTTTTATCGGGTTTTTTGCATTTCTCTTATTTCTGCAATTAAAACGGAGTATTTAACGCCAAAAAACTAACCCTATCGGCGAAATTTCAGAATTTCGTTTTTTTACCTACTGATTTTTACTAGCTGCTGAGCCGTAAAATAATAAAAAATCGTACAAATAGGAGAATTTTATCGGGTTTTTTGCATTTCTCTAATTTCTGCAATTAAAACCGAGTATTTAACTCCAAAAAACTAGCCCTATCGGCGAAATTTAACAATTTCGTTTTTTTACCTACTGATTTTTACTAGCTGCTGAGCCGTAAAATAATAAAATATCCTACAAATAGGAGATTTTTATCGGGTTTTTTGCATTTCTCTAATTTCTGCAATTCAAACCGAGTATTTAACGCCAAAAAACTAGCCCTATCGGCGAAATTTAAGAATTTCGTTTTTTTACCTACTGATTTTTACTAGCTGCTGAGCCGTAAAATAATAAAAAATCGTACAAATAGGAGATTTTTATCGGGTTTTTTGCATTTCTCTAATTTCTGCAATTAAAACCGAGTATTTAACGACAAAAAACTAGCCCTATCGGCGAAATTTAAGAATTTCGTTTTTTTACTTACTGATTTTTACTAGCTGCTGAGCCGTAAAATAATAAAAAATCCTACAAATATGAGATTTTTATCGGGTTTTTTGCATTTCTCTAATTTCTGCAATTAAAACCGATTATTTAACGCCAAAAAACTAGCCCTATCGGGGAAATTTAAGAATTTCGTTTTTTTACCTACTGATTTTTACTAGCTGCTGAGCCGTAAAATAATAAAAAAAACGTACAAATAGGAGATTTTTATCGGGTTTTTTGCATTTCTCTAATTTCTGCAATTAAAACCGAGTATTTAACGCCAAAAAACTAGCCCTATCGGGGAAATTTAAGAATTTCGTTTTTTTACCTACTGATTTTTACTAGCTGCTGAGCCGTAAAATAATAAAAAATCGTACAAATATGAGATTTTTATCGGGTTTTTTGCATTTCTCTTATTTCTGCAATTAAAACGGAGTATTTAACGCCAAAAAACTAACCCTATCGGCGAAATTTAAGAATTTCGTTTTTTTACCTACTGATTTTTACTAGCTGCTGAGCCGTAAAATAATAAAAAAACGTACAAATAGGAGATTTTTATCGGGTTTTTTGCATTTCTCTAATTTCTGCAATTAAAACCGAGTATTTAACGCCAAAAGCTAGCCCTATCGGCGAAATTTAACAATTTCGTTTTTTTACCTACTGATTTTTACTAGCTGCTGAGCCGTAAAATAATAAAAAATCGTACAAATAGGAGATTTTTATCGGGTTTTTTGCATTTCTCTAATTTCTGCAATTAAAACCGAGTATTTAACGCCAAAAAACTAGCCCTATCGGCGAAATTTAACAATTTCGTTTTTTTACCTACTGATTTTTACTAGCTGCTGAGCCGTACAATAATAATAAATCGTACAAATAGGAGATTTTTATGGGGTTTTTTGCATTTCTCTAATTTCTGCAATTAAAACCGAGTATTTAAAGCCAAAAAACTAGCCCTATCGGCGAAATTTAAGAATTTCGTTTTTTTACCTACTGATTTTTACTAGCTGCGAGCGGTAAAATAATAAAAAATCCTACAAATAAGAGATTTTTATCGGGTTTTTTGCATTTCTCTAATTTCCGCAATTAAAACCGAGTATTTAACGCCAAAAAAATAGCCCTATCGGCGAAATTTAAGAATTTCGTTTTTTTACCTACTGATTTTTACTAGCTGCGAGCCGTAAAATAATAAAAAATCATACAAATAAGAGATTTTTATCGGGTTTTTTGCATTTCTCTAATTTCTGCAATTAAAACCGAGTATTTAACGCCAAAAAACTAGCCCTATCGGCGAAATTTAAGAATTTCGTTTTTTTACCTACTGATTTTTACTAGCTGCTGAGCCGTAAAATAATAAAAAATCCTACAAATAGGAAATTTTTATAGGGTTTTTTGCATTTCTCTAATTTCTGCAATTAAAACCGAGTATTTAACGCCAAAAAACTAGCCCTATCGGCGAAATTTAAGAATTTCGTTTTTTTACCTACTGATTTTTACTAGCTGCTGAGCCGTAAAATAATAAAAAATCCTACAAATAGGAGATTTTTATAGGGTTTTTTGCATCTCTCTAATTTCTGCAATTAAAACCGAGTATTTTACGCCAAAAAACTAGCCCTATCGGCGAAATTTAAGAATTTCGTTTTTTTACCTACTGATTTTTACTAGCTGCTGAGCCGTAAAATAATAAAAAATCGTACAAATAGGAGATTTTTATCGGGTTTTTTGCATTTCTCTAATTTCTGCAATTAAAACCGAATATTTAACGCCAAAAAACTAGCCCTATCGGCGAAATTTAAGAATTTGGTTTTTTACCTACTGATTTTTACTAGCTGCTGAGCCGTAAAATAATAAAAAATCGTACAAATAGGAGATTTTTATCGGGTTTTTTGCATTTCTCTAATTTCTGCAATTAAAACCGAGTATTTAACGCCAAAAAACTAGCCCTATCGGCGAAATTTAAGAATTTGGTTTTTTACCTACTGATTTTTACTAGCTGCTGAGCCGTAAAATAATAAAAAATCGTACAAATATGAGATTTTTATCGGGTTTTTTGCATTTCTCTAATTTCTGCAATTAAAACCGAGTATTTAACGCCAAAAAACTAACCCTATCGGCGAAATTTAAGAATTTCGTTTTTTTACCTACTGATTTTTACAAGCTGCTGAGCCGTAAAATAATAAAAAATCCTACAAATAAGAGATCTTTATCGGATTTTTTGCATTTCTCTAATTTCTGCAATTAAAACCGAGTATTTAACGCCAAAAAACTAGCCCTATCGGCGAAATGTAAGAATTTCGTTTTTTTACCTACTGATTTTTACTAGCTGCTGAGCCGTAAAATAATAAAAAATCCTACAAATGGGAGATTTTTATCGGATTTTTTGCATTTCTCTAATTTCTGCAATTAAAACCGAGTATTTAACGCCAAAAAACTAGCCCTATCGGCGATATTTAAGAATTTCGTTTTTTTACCTACTGATTTTTACTAGCTGCTGAGCCGTAAAATAATAAAAAATCGTACAAATATGAGATTTTTATCGGGTTTTTTGCATTTCTCTAATTTCTGCAATTAAAACCGAGTATTTTACGCCAAAAAACTAGCCCTATCGGGGAAATTTAAGAATTTCGTTTTTTTACCTACTGATTTTTACTAGCTGCTGAGCCGTAAAATAATAAAAAATCGTACAAATAGGAGATTTTTATCGGGTTTTTTGCATTTCTCTAATTTCTGCAATTAAAACCGAGTATTTAACGCCACAAAACTAGCCCTATCGGCGAAATTTAAGAATTTCGTTTTTTTACCTACTGATTTTTACTAGCTGCTGAGCCGTAAAATAATAAAAAATTGTACAAATAGGAGATTTTTATCGGGTTTTTTGCATTTCTCTAATTTCTGCAATTAAAACCGAGTATTTAACGCCACAAAACTAGCCCTATCGGGGAAATTTAAGAATTTCGTTTTTTTACCTACTGATTTTTACTATCTGCTGAGCCGGAAAATAATAAAAAATCGTACAAATAGGAGATTTTTATCGGGTTTTTTGCATTTCAATAATTTCTGCAATTAGAACCGAGTATTTAACGACAAAAAACTAGCCCTATCGGCGAAATTTAAGAATTTCGTTTTTTTACCTACTGATTTTTACTAGCTGCTGAGCCGTAAAATAATAAAAAATCTTACAAATAGGAGATTTTTATCGGGTTTTTTGCATTTCTCTAATTTCTGCAAATAAAACGGAGTATTTAACGCCAAAAAACTAGCCCTATCGTCGAAATTTAAGAATTTCGTTTTTTTACCTACTGATTTTTACTAGCTGCTGAGCCGTAAAATAATATAAAATCGTACAAATAGGAGATTTTTATCGGGTTTTTTGCATTTCTCTAATTTCTGCAATTAAAACCGAGTATTTAATGCCAAAAAACTAGCCCTATCGGGGAAATTTAAGAATTTCGTTTTTTTACCTACTGGATTTTACTAGCTTCTGAGCCGTAAAATAATAAAAAATCGTACAAATATGAGATTTTTATCGGGTTTTTTGCATTTCTCTAATTTCTGCAATTAAAACCGAGTATTTAACGCCAAAAAACTAGCCCTATCGGCGAAATTTAAGAATTTCGTTTTTTTACCTACTGATTTTTACTAGCTGCTGAGCCGTAAAATAATAAAAAATCTTACAAATAGGAGATTTTTATCGGGTTTTTTGCATTTCTCTAATTTCTGCAATTAAAACGGAGTATTTAACGCCAAAAAACTAGCCCTATCGTCGAAATTTAAGAATTTAGTTTTTTCACCTATTGATTTTTACTAGCTGCTGAGCCGTAAAATAATAAAAAATCTTACAAATAGGAGATTTTTATCGGGTTTTTTGCATTTCTCTAATTTCTGCAATTAAAACCGAGTATTTAACGCCAAAAAACTCGCCCTATCGTCGAAATTTAAGAATTTCGTTTTTTTACCTACTGAATTTTACTAGCTGCTGAGCCGTAAAATAATAAAAAATCGTACAAATAGGAGATTTTTATCGGGTTTTTTGCATTTCTCTAATTTCTGCAATTAAAACGGAGTATTTAACGCCAAAAAACTAGCCCTATCGGCGAAATTTAAGAATTTCGTTTTTTTTACCTACTGATTTTTACAAGCTGCTGAGCCGTAAAATAATAAAAAATCCTACAAATAAGAGATCTTTATCGGATTTTTTGCATTTCTCTAATTTCTGCAATTAAAACCGAGTATTTAACGCCAAAATACTAGCCCTATCGGGGAAATTTAAGAATTTCGTTTTTTTACCTACTGATTTTTACTAGCTGCTGAGCCGTAAAATAATAAAAAATCCTACAAATAGGTGATTTTTATCGGTTTTTTTGCATTTCTCTAATTTCTGCAATTAAAACCGAGTATTTAACGGCAAAAAACTAGCCTTATCGGCGAAATTTAAGAATTTCGTTTTTTTACCTACTGATTTTTACTAGCTGCTGAGCCGTAAAATAATAAAAAATCGTACAAATAGGAGATTTTTATCGGGTTTTTTGCATTTCTCTAATTTCTGCAATTAAAACCGAGTATTTAACGCCAAAAAACTAGCCCTATCGGCGAAATTTAAGAATTTCGTTTTTTTACATACTGATTTTTACTAGCTGCTGAGCCGTAAAATAATAAAAAATCCTACAAATAGGAGATTTTTATCGGGTTTTTTGCATTTCTCTAATTTCTGCAATTAAAACCGAGTATTTAACGCCAAAAAACTAACCCTATCGGCGAAATTTAAGAATTTCGTTTTTTTACCTACTGATTTTTACTAGCTGCTGAGCCGTAAAATAATAAAAAATCGTACAAATAGGAGATTTTTATCGGGTTTTTTGCATTTCTCTAATTTCTGCAATTAAAACCGAGTATTTAACGCCACAAAACTAGCCCTATCGGCGAAATTTAAGAATTTCGTTTTTTTACCTACTGATTTTTACTAGCTGCTGAGCCGTAAAATAATAAAAAATCGTACAAATAGGAGATTTTTATCGGGATTTTTGCATTTCTATAATTTCTGCAATTAGAACCGAGTATTTAACGACAAAAAACTAGCCCTATCGGCGAAATTTAAGAATTTCGTTTTTTTACCTACTGATTTTTACTAGCTGCTGAGCCGTAAAATAATAAAAAATCTTACAAATAGGAGATTTTTATCGGGTTTTTTGCATTTCTCTAATTTCTGCAATTAAAACGGAGTATTTAACGCCAAAAAACTAGCCCTATCGTCGAAATTTAAGAATTTCGTTTTTTTACCTACTGATTTTTACTAGCTGCTGAGCCGTAAAATAATATAAAATCGTACAAATAGGAGATTTTTATCGGGTTTTTTGCATCTCTCTAATTTCTGCAATTAAAACCGAGTATTTAACGCCAAAAAACTAGCCCTATCGGGGAAATTTAAGAATTTCGTTTTTTTACCTACTGATTTTTACTAGCTGCTGAGCCGTAAAATAATAAAAAATCCTACAAATAAGAGATTTTTATCGGGTTTTTTGCATTTCTCTAATTTCTGCAATTAAAACCGAGTATTTAACGCCAAAAAACTAGCCCTATCGGGGAAATTTAAGAATTTCGTTTTTTTACCTACTGATTTTTACTAGCTGCTGAGCCGTAAAATAATAAAAAATCCTACAAATAGGTGATTTTTATCGGTTTTTTTGCATTTCTCTAATTTCTGCAATTAAAACCGAGTATTTAACGCCAAAAAACTAGCCCTAGCGGCGAAATTTAAGAATTTCGTTTTTTTACCTACTGATTTTTACTAGCTGCTGAGCCGTAAAATAATAAAAAATCGTACAAATAGGAGATTTTTATCGGGTTTTTTGCATTTCTCTAATTTCTGCAATTAAAACCGAGTATTTAACGCCAAAAAACTAGCCCTATCGGCGAAATTTAAGAATTTCGTTTTTTTACATACTGATTTTTACTAGCTGCTGAGCCGTAAAATAATAAAAAATCCTACAAATAGGAGATTTTTATCGGGTTTTTTGCATTTCTCTAATTTCTGCAATTAAAACCGAGTATTTAACGCCAAAAAACTAACCCTATCGGCGAAATTTAAGAATTTCGTTTTTTTACCTACTGATTTTTACTAGCTGCTGAGCCGTAAAATAATAAAAAATCGTACAAATATGAGATTTTTATCGGGTTTTTTGCATTTCTCTAATTTCTGCAATTAAAACCGAGTATTTTACGCCAAAAAACTAGCCCTATCGGGGAAATTTAAGAATTTCGTTTTTTTACCTACTGATTTTTACTAGCTGCTGAGCCGTAAAATAATAAAAAATCGTACAAATAGGAGATTTTTATCGGGTTTTTTGCATTTCTCTAATTTCTGCAATTAAAACCGAGTATTTAACGCCACAAAACTAGCCCTATCGGCGAAATTTAAGAATTTCGTTTTTTTACCTACTGATTTTTACTAGCTGCTGAGCCGTAAAATAATAAAAAATCGTACAAATAGGAGATTTTTATCGGGTTTTTTGCATTTCTATAATTTCTGCAATTAGAACCGAGTATTTAACGACAAAAAACTAGCCCTATCGGCGAAATTTAAGAATTTCGTTTTTTTACCTACTGATTTTTACTAGCTGCTGAGCCGTAAAATAATAAAAAATCTTACAAATAGGAGATTTTTATCGGGTTTTTTGCATTTCTCTAATTTCTGCAATTAAAACGGAGTATTTAACGCCAAAAAACTAGCCCTATCGTCGAAATTTAAGAATTTCGTTTTTTTACCTACTGATTTTTACTAGCTGCTGAGCCGTAAAATAATATAAAACCGTACAAATAGGAGATTTTTATCGGGTTTTTTGCATTTCTCTAATTTCTGCAATTAGAACCGAGTATTTAACGACAAAAAACTAGCCCTATCGGCGAAATTTAAGAATGTCGTTTTTTTACCTACTGATTTTTACTAGCTGCTGAGCCGTAAAGTAATAAAAAATCGTACAAATAGGAGATTTTTATCGGGTTTTTTGCATTTCTCTAATTTCTGCAATTAAAACCGAGTATTTAACGCCAAAAAACTAGCCCTATCGGCGAAATGTAAGAATTTCGTTTTTTTACCTACTGATTTTTACTAGCTGCTGAGCCGTAAAATAATAAAAAATCGTACAAATAGGAGATTTTTGTCGGGTTTTTTGCATTTCTCTAATTTCTGCAATTAAAACCGAGTATTTAACGCCAAAAAACTAGCCCTATCGGCGAAATTTAAGAATTTCGTTTTTTTACCTACTGATTTTTACTAGCTGCTGAGCCGTAAAATAATAAAAAATCGTACAAATAGGAGATTTTTATCGGGTTTTTTGCATTTCTCTACTTTCTGCAATTAAAACCGAGTATTTAACGCCAAAAAACTAGCCCTATCGGCGATATTTAAGAATTTCGTTTTTTTACCTACTGATTTTTACTAGCTGCTGAGCCGTAAAATAATAAAAAATCCTACAAATAGGAGATTTTTATCGGGTTTTTTGCATTTCTCTAATTTCCGCAATTAAAACCGAGTATTTAGCGCCAAAAAACTAGCCCTATCGGGGAAATTTAAGAATTTCGTTTTTTTACTTACTGATTTTTACTAGCTGCTGAGCAGTAAAATAATAAAAAATCGTACAAATAGGAGATTTTTATCGGTTTTTTTGCATATCTCTAATTTCTGCAATTAAAACCGAGTATTTAACGCCAAAAAACTAGCCCTATCGGCGATATTTAAGAATTTCGTTTTTTTACCTACTGATTTTTACTAGCTGCTGAGCCGTAAAATAATAAAAAATCGTACAAATAGGAGATTTTTATCGGGTTTTTTGCATTTCTCTAATTTCTGCAATTAAAACCGAGTATTTACCGCAAAAAAAACTAGCCCTATCGGCGAAATTTAAGAATTTCGTTTTTTTACCTACTGATTTTTACTAGCTGCTGAGCCGTAAAATAATAAAAAATCGTACAAATAGGAGATTTTTATCGGGTTTTTTGCATTTCTCTAATTTCTGCAATTAAAACCGAGTATTTAACGCCAAAAAACTAGCCCTATCGGCGAAATTTAAGAATTTCGTTTTTTTACCTACTGATTTTTACTAGCTGCTGAGCCGTAAAATAATAAAAAATCCTACAAATAGGAGATTTTTATCGGGTTTTTTGCATTTCTCTAATTTCTGCAATTAAAACCGAGTATTTAACGCCAAAAAACTAGCCCTATCGGCGAAATTTAAGAATTTCGTTTTTTTACCTACTGATTTTTACTAGCTGCTGAGCCGTAAAATAATAAAAAATCCTACAAATAGGAGATTTTTATCGGGTTTTTTGCATTTCTCTAATTTCTGCAATTAAAACCGAGTATTTAACGCCAAAAAACTAGCCCTATCGGGGAAATTTAAGAATTTCGTTTTTTTACCTACTGATTTTTACTAGCTGCTGAGCCGTAAAATAATAAAAAATCGTATAAATAGGAGATTTTTATCGGGTTTTTTGCATTACTCTAATTTCTGCAATTAAAACCGAGTATTTAACGCCAAAAAACTAGCCCTATCGGGGAAATTTAAGAATTTCGTTTTTTTACCTACTGATTTTTACTAGCTGCTGAGTCGTAAAATAATAAAAAATCGTACAAATAGGAGATTTTTATCGCGTTTTTTGCATTTCTCTAATTTCTGCAATTAAAACCGAGTATTTAACGCCAAAAAACTAGCCCTATCGGCGAAATTGGAATTTCGTTTTTTTACCTACTGATTTTTACTAGCTGCTGAGCCGTAAAATAATAAAAAATCGTACAAATAGGAGATTTTTATCGGGTTTTTTGCATTTCTCTAATTTCTGCAATTAAAACCGAGTATTTACCGCAAAAAAAACTAGCCCTATCGGCGAAATTTAAGAATTTCGTTTTTTTACCTACTGATTTTTACTAGCTGCTGAGCCGTAAAATAATAAAAAATCGTACAAATAGGAGATTTTTATCAGGTTTTTTGCATTTCTCTAATTTCTGCAATTAAAACCGAGTATTTAACGCCAAAAAACTAGCCATATCGGCGAAATTTTAGAATTTCGTTTTTTTACCTACTGATTTTTAATAACTGCTGAGCCGTAAAATAATAAAAAATCGTACAAATAGGAGATTTTTATCGGGTTTTTTGCATTTCTCTAATTTCTGCAATTAGAACCGAGTATTTAACGCCAAAAAACTAGCCCTATCGGCGAAATTTAAGAATTTCGTTTTTTTACCTACTGATTTTTACTAGCTGCTGAGCCGTAAAATAATAAAAAATCCTACAAATAGGAGATTTTTATCGGGTTTTTTGCATTTCTCTAATTTCTGCAATTAAAACCGAGTATTTAACGCCAAAAAACTAGCCCTATCGGCGAAATTTAACAATTTCGTTTTTTTACCTACTGGATTTTACTAGCTGCTGAGCCGTAAAATAATAAAAACTCCTACAAATAAGAGATTTTTATCGGGTTTTTTGTATTTCTCTAATTTCTGCAATTAAAACCGAGTATTTAACGCCATAAAACTAGCCCTATCGGCGAAATTTAAGAATTTCGTTTTTTTACATACTGATTTTTACTAGCTGCTGAGCCGTAAAATAATACAAAATCGTACAATCGGAGATTTTTATCAGGTTTTTTGCATTTCTCTAATTTCTGCAATTAAAACCGAGTATTTAACGCCAAAAAACTAGCCCTATCGGCGAAATTTAAGAATTTCGTTTTTTTACCTACTGATTTTTACTAGCTGCTGAGCCGTAAAATAATAAAAAATCCTACAGATAGGAGATTTTTATCGGGTTTTTTGCATTTATCCAATTTCTGCAATTAAAACCGAGTATTTAACGCCAAAAAACTAGCCCTATCGGCGAAATTTAAGAATTTCGTTTTTTTACCTACTGATTTTTGCTAGCTGCTGAGCCGTAAAATAATAAAAAATCCTACAAATAGGAGATTTTTATCGGGTTTTTTGCATTTCTCTAATTTCTGCAATTACAACCGAGTATTTAACGCCAAAAAACTAGCCCTATCGGCGAAATTTAAGACTTTCGTTTTTTTACCTACTGATTTTTACTAGCTGCTGAGCCGTAAAATAATAAAAAATCCTACAAATAGGAGATTTTTATCGGGTTTTTTGCATTTCTCTAATTTCTGCAATTAAAACCGAGTATTTAACGCCATAAAACTAACCCTATCGGCGAAATTTAAGAATTTCGTTTTTTTACCTACTGATTTTTACTAGCTGCTGAGCCGTAAAATAATAAAAAATCCTACAAATAGGAGATTTTTATCGGGTTTTTTGCATTTCTCTAATTTCTGCAATTAAAACCGAGTATTTAACGCCAAAAAACTAGCCCTATCGGGGAAATTTAAGAATTTCGTTTTTTTACCTACTGATTTTTACTAGCTGCTGAGCCGTAAAATAATAAAAAATCGTACAAATAGGAGATTTTTATCGGGTTTTTTGCATTACTCTAATTTCTGCAATTAAAACCGAGTATTTAACGCCAAAAAACTAGCCCTATCGGGGAAATTTAAGAATTTCGTTTTTTTACCTACTGATTTTTACTAGCTGCTGAGCCGTAAAATAATAAAAAATCGTACAAATAGGAGATTTTTATCGCGTTTTTTGCATTTCTCTAATTTCTGCAATTAAAACCGAGTATTTAACGCCAAAAAACTAGCCCTATCGGCGAAATTAAGGAATTTCGTTTTTTTACCTACTGATTTTTACTAGCTGCTGAGCCGTAAAATAATAAAAAATCGTACAAATAGGAGATTTTTATCGGGTTTCTTGCATTTCTCTAATTTCTGCAATTAAAACCGAGTATTTAACGCCAAAAAACTAGCCCTATCGGCGAAATTTAAGAATTTCGTTTTTTTACCTACTGATTTTTACTAGCTGCTGAGCCGTAAAATAATAACAAATCGTACAAATAGGAGATTTTTATCGGGTTTTTTGCATTTCTCTAATTTCTGCAATTAAAACCGAGTATTTAACGCCAAAAAACTAGCCCTATCGGCGAAATTTAAGAATTTCGTTTTTTTACCTACTGATTTTTACTAGCTGCTGAGCCGTAAAATAATAAAAAATCCTACAAATAGGAGATTTTTATCGGGTTTTTTGCATTTCTCCAATTTCTGCAATTAAAACCGAGTATTTAACGCCAAAAAACTAGCCCTATCGGCGAAATTTAAGAATTTCGTTTTTTGACCTACTGATTTTTACTAGCTGCTGAGCCGTAAAATAATAAAAAATCCTACAAATAGGAGATTTTTATCGGGTTTTTTGCATTTCTCTAATTTCTGCAATTACAACCGAGTATTTAAAGCCAAAAAACTAGCCCTATCGGCGAAATTTAAGACTTTCGTTTTTTTACCTACTGATTTTTACTAGCTGCTGAGCCGTAAAATAATAAAAAATCCTACAAATAGGAGATTTTTATCGGGTTTTTTGCATTTCTCTAATTTCTGCAATTAAAACCGAGTATTTAACGCCATAAAACTATCCCTATCGGCGAAATTTAAGAATTTCGTTTTTTTACCTACTGATTTTTACTAGCTGCTGAGCCGTAAAATAATAAAAAATCCTACAAATAGGAGATTTTTATCGGGTTTCTTGCATTTCTCTAATTTCTGCAATTAAAACCGAGTATTTAACGCCAAAAAACTAGCCCTATCGGGGAAATTTAAGAATTTCGTTTTTTTACCTACTGATTTTTACTAGCTGCTGAGCCGTAAAATAATAAAAAATCGTACAAATAGGAGATTTTTATCGGGTTTTTTGCATTACTCTAATTTCTGCAATTAAAACCGAGTATTTAACGCCAAAAAACTAGCCCTATCGGGGAAATTTAAGAATTTCGTTTTTTTACCTACTGATTTTTACTAGCTGCTGAGCCGTAAAATAATAAAAAATCGTACAAATAGGAGATTTTTATCGCGTTTTTTGCATTTCTCTAATTTCTGCAATTAAAACCGAGTATTTAACGCCAAAAAACTAGCCCTATCGGCGAAATTAAGGAATTTCGTTTTTTTACCTACTGATTTTTACTAGCTGCTGAGCCGTAAAATAATAAAAAATCGTACAAATAGGAGATTTTTATCGGGTTTCTTGCATTTCTCTAATTTCTGCAATTAAAACCGAGTATTTAACGCCAAAAAACTAGCCCTATCGGCGAAATTTAAGAATTTCGTTTTTTTACCTACTGATTTTTACTAGCTGCTGAGCCGTAAAATAATAACAAATCGTACAAATAGGAGATTTTTATCGTGTTTTTTGCATTTCTCTAATTTCTGCAATTAAAACCGAGTATTTAACGCCAAAAAACTAGCCCTATCGGCGAAATTTAAGAATTTCGTTTTTTTACCTACTGATTTTTACTAGCTGCTGAGCCGTAAAATAATAAAAAATCCTACAAATAGGAGATTTTTATCGGGTTTTTTGCATTTCTCCAATTTCTGCAATTAAAACCGAGTATTTAACGCCAAAAAACTAGCCCTATCGGCGAAATTTAAGACTTTCGTTTTTTTACCTACTGATTTTTACTAGCTGCTGAGCCGTAAAATAATAAAAAATCGTACAAATAGGAGATTTTTATCGGGTTTTTTGCATTTCTCTAATTTCTGCAATTAAAACCGAGTATTTAACGCCATAAAACTATCCCTATCGGCGAAATTTAAGAATTTCGTTTTTTTACCTACTGATTTTTACTAGCTGCTGAGCCGTAAAATAATAAAAACTCCTACAAATAAGAGATTTTTATCGGGTTTTTTGTATTTCTCTAATTTCTGCAATTAAAACCGAGTATTTAACGCCAAAAAACTAGCCCTATCGGGGAAATTTAAGAATTTCGTTTTTTTACCTACTGATTTTTACTAGCTGCTGAGCCGTAAAATAATAAAAAATCGTACAAATAGGAGATTTTTATCGGGTTTTTTGCATTACTCTAATTTCTGCAATTAAAACCGAGTATTTAACGCCAAAAAACTAGCCCTATCGGGGAAATTTAACAATTTCGTTTTTTTACCTACTGATTTTTACTAGCTGCTGAGCCGTAAAATAATAAAAAATCGTACAAATAGGAGATTTTTATCGCGTTTTTTGCATTTCTCTAATTTCTGCAATTAAAACCGAGTATTTAACGCCAAAAAACTAGCCCTATCGGCGAAATTAAGGAATTTCGTTTTTTTACCTACTGATTTTTACTAGCTGCTGAGCCGTAAAATAATAAAAAATCGTACAAATAGGAGGTTTTTATCGGGTTTTTTGCATTTCTCTAATTTCTGCAATTAAAACCGAGTATTTAACGCCAACAAACTAGCCCTATCGGGGAAATTTAAGAATTTCGTTTCTTTTCCTATTGATTTTTACTAGCTGCTGAGCCGTAAAATAATAAAAAATCCTACAAATAGGAGATTTTTATCGGGTTTTTTGCATTTCTCCAATTTCTGCAATTAAAACGGAGTATTTAACGCCAAAAAACTAACCCTATCGGCGAAATTTAAGAATTTCGTTTTTTTACCTACTGATTTTTACTAGCTGCTGAGCCGTAAAATAATAAAAACTCCTACAAATAAGAGATTTTTATCGGGTTTTTTGTATTTCTCTAATTTCTGCAATTAAAACCGAGTATTTAACGCCAAAAAACTAGCCCTATCGGCGAAATTTATGAATTTCGTTTTTTTACCTACTGATTTTTACTAGCTGCTGAGCCGTAAAATAATAAAAAATCCTACAAATAGGAGATTTTTATCGGGTTTTTTGCATTTCTCTAATTTCTGCAATTACAACCGAGTATTTAACGCCAAAAAACTAGCCCTATCGGCGAAATTTAAGAATTTCGTTTTTTTACCTACTGATTTTTACTAGCTGCTGAGCCGTAAAATAATAAAAAATCGTACAAATAGGAGATTTTTATCGGGTTTTTTGCATTTCTCTAATTTCTGCAATTAAAACCGAGTATTTAACGCCAAAAAACTAGCCATATCGGCGCAATTTAAGAATTTCGTTTTTTTACCTATTGATTTTTACTAGCTGCTGAGCAGTAAAATAATAAAAAATCGTACAAATAGAAGATTTTTATCGGTTTTTTTGCATATCTCTAATTTCTGCAATTAAAACCGAGTATTTAACGCCAAAAAACTAGCCCTATCGGCGATATTTAAGAATTTCGTTTTTTACCTACTGATTTTTACTAGCTGCTGAGCCGTAAAATAATAAAAAATCGTACAAATAGGAGATTTTTATCGGTTTTTTTGCATATCTCTAATTTCTGCAATTAAAACCGAGTATTTAACGCCAAAAAACTAGCCCTATCGGCGATATTTAAGAATTTCGTTTTTTTACCTACTGATTTTTACTAGCTGCTGAGCCGTAAAATAATAAAAAATCGTACAAATAGGAGATTTTTATCGGCTTTTTTGCATTTCTCTAATTTCTGCAATTAAAACCGAGTATTTAACGCCAAAAAACTAGCCCTATCGGCGCAATTTAAGAATTTCGTTTTTTTACCTATTGATTTTTACTAGCTGCTGAGCAGTAAAATAATAAAAAATCGTACAAATAGGAGATTTTTATCGGTTTTTTTGCATATCTCTAATTTCTGCAATTAAAACCGAGTATTTAACGCCAAAAAACTAGCCCTATCGGCGATATTTAAGAATTTCGTTTTTTTACCTACTGATTTTTACTAGCTGCTGAGCCGTAAAATAATAAAAAATCGTACAAATAGGAGATTTTTATCGGGTTTTTTGCATTTCTCTAATTTCTGCAATTAAAACCGAGTATTTAACGCCAAAAAACTAGCCCTATCGGCGCAATTTAAGAATTTCGTTTTTTTACCTATTGATTTTTACTAGCTGCTGAGCAGTAAAATAATAAAAAATCGTACAAATAGGAGATTTTTATCGGTTTTTTTGCATATCTCTAATTTCTGCAATTAAAACCGAGTATTTAACGCCAAAAAACTAGCCCTATCGGCGATATTTAAGAATTTCGTTTTTTTACCTACTGATTTTTACTAGCTGCTGAGCCGTAAAATAATAAAAAATCGTACAAATAGGAGATTTTTATCGGTTTTTTTGCATATCTCTAATTTCTGCAATTAAAACCGAGTATTTAACGCCAAAAAACTAGCCCTATCGGCGATATTTAAGAATTTCGTTTTTTTACCTACTGATTTTTACTAGCTGCTGAGCCGTAAAATAATAAAAAATCGTACAAATAGGAGATTTTTATCGGCTTTTTTGCATTTCTCTAATTTCTGCAATTAAAACCGAGTATTTAACGCCAAAAAACTAGCCCTATCGGCGCAATTTAAGAATTTCGTTTTTTTACCTATTGATTTTTACTAGCTGCTGAGCAGTAAAATAATAAAAAATCGTACAAATAGGAGATTTTTATCGGTTTTTTTGCATATCTCTAATTTCTGCAATTAAAACCGAGTATTTAACGCCAAAAAACTAGCCCTATCGGCGATATTTAAGAATTTCGTTTTTTTACCTACTGATTTTTACTAGCTGCTGAGCCGTAAAATAATAAAAAATCGTACAAATAGGAGATTTTTATCGGTTTTTTTGCATATCTCTAATTTCTGCAATTAAAACCGAGTATTTAACGCCAAAAAACTAGCCCTATCGGCGATATTTAAGAATTTCGTTTTTTTACCTACTGATTTTTACTAGCTGCTGAGCCGTAAAATAATAAAAAATCGTACAAATAGGAGATTTTTATCGGCTTTTTTGCATTTCTCTAATTTCTGCAATTAAAACCGAGTATTTAACGCCAAAAAACTAGCCCTATCGGCGCAATTTAAGAATTTCGTTTTTTTACCTATTGATTTTTACTAGCTGCTGAGCAGTAAAATAATAAAAAATCGTACAAATAGGAGATTTTTATCGGTTTTTTTGCATATCTCTAATTTCTGCAATTAAAACCGAGTATTTAACGCCAAAAAACTAGCCCTATCGGCGATATTTAAGAATTTCGTTTTTTTACCTACTGATTTTTACTAGCTGCTGAGCCGTAAAATAATAAAAAATCGTACAAATAGGAGATTTTTATCGGGTTTTTTGCATTTCTCTAATTTCTGCAATTAAAACCGAGTATTTAACGCCAAAAAACTAGCCCTATCGGCGCAATTTAAGAATTTCGTTTTTTTACCTATTGATTTTTACTAGCTGCTGAGCAGTAAAATAATAAAAAATCGTACAAATAGGAGATTTTTATCGGTTTTTTTGCATATCTCTAATTTCTGCAATTAAAACCGAGTATTTAACGCCAAAAAACTAGCCCTATCGGCGATATTTAAGAATTTCGTTTTTTTACCTACTGATTTTTACTAGCTGCTGAGCCGTAAAATAATAAAAAATCGTACAAATAGGAGATTTTTATCGGTTTTTTTGCATATCTCTAATTTCTGCAATTAAAACCGAGTATTTAACGCCAAAAAACTAGCCCTATCGGCGATATTTAAGAATTTCGTTTTTTTACCTACTGATTTTTACTAGCTGCTGAGCCGTAAAATAATAAAAAATCGTACAAATAGGAGATTTTTATCGGCTTTTTTGCATTTCTCTAATTTCTGCAATTAAAACCGAGTATTTAACGCCAAAAAACTAGCCCTATCGGCGCAATTTAAGAATTTCGTTTTTTTACCTATTGATTTTTACTAGCTGCTGAGCAGTAAAATAATAAAAAATCGTACAAATAGGAGATTTTTATCGGTTTTTTTGCATATCTCTAATTTCTGCAATTAAAACCGAGTATTTAACGCCAAAAAACTAGCCCTATCGGCGATATTTAAGAATTTCGTTTTTTTACCTACTGATTTTTACTAGCTGCTGAGCCGTAAAATAATAAAAAATCGTACAAATAGGAGATTTTTATCGGGTTTTTTGCATTTCTCTAATTTCTGCAATTAAAACCGAGTATTTAACGCCAAAAAACTAGCCCTATCGGCGCAATTTAAGAATTTCGTTTTTTTACCTATTGATTTTTACTAGCTGCTGAGCAGTAAAATAATAAAAAATCGTACAAATAGGAGATTTTTATCGGTTTTTTTGCATATCTCTAATTTCTGCAATTAAAACCGAGTATTTAACGCCAAAAAACTAGCCCTATCGGCGATATTTAAGAATTTCGTTTTTTTACCTACTGATTTTTACTAGCTGCTGAGCCGTAAAATAATAAAAAATCGTACAAATAGGAGATTTTTATCGGTTTTTTTGCATATCTCTAATTTCTGCAATTAAAACCGAGTATTTAACGCCAAAAAACTAGCCCTATCGGCGATATTTAAGAATTTCGTTTTTTTACCTACTGATTTTTACTAGCTGCTGAGCCGTAAAATAATAAAAAATCGTACAAATAGGAGATTTTTATCGGCTTTTTTGCATTTCTCTAATTTCTGCAATTAAAACCGAGTATTTAACGCCAAAAAACTAGCCCTATCGGCGCAATTTAAGAATTTCGTTTTTTTACCTATTGATTTTTACTAGCTGCTGAGCAGTAAAATAATAAAAAATCGTACAAATAGGAGATTTTTATCGGGTTTTTTGCATCTCTCTAATTTCTGCAATTAAAACCGAGTATTTAACGCCAAAAAACTGGCCCTATCGGCGAAATTTAAGAATTTCGTTTTTTTACCTACTGATTTTTACTAGCTGCTGAGCCGTAAAATAATAAAAAATCGTACAAATAGGAGATTTTTATCGTGTTTTTTATATTTCTCTAATTTCTGCAATTAAAGCCGAGTATTTAACGCCAAAAAACTAGCCCTATCGGCGATATTTAAGAATTTCATTTTTTTACCTACTGATTTGTACTAGCTGCTGAGCCGTAAAATAATAAAAAATCGTACAAATAGGAGATTTTTATTGGGTTTTTTGCATTTCTCTAATTTCTGCAATTAAAGCCGAGTATTTAACGCCAATAAACTAGCCCTATCGGCGAAATTTAAGAATTTCGTTTTTTTACCTACTGATTTTTACTAGCTGCTGAGCCGTAAAATAATAAAAAATCCTACAAATAGGAGATTTTTATCGCGTTTTTTGCATTTCTCTAATTTCTGCAATTAAAACCGAGTATTTAACGCCAAAAAACTAACCCTATCGGGGAAATTTAAGAATTTCGTTTTTTTACCTACTGATTTTTACTAGCTGCTGAGCCGTAAAATAATAAAAAATCGTACAAGTAGGAGATTTTTATCGGGTTTTTTGCATTTCTCTAATTTCTGCAATTAAAACCGAGTATTTAACGCCAAAAAACTAGCCCTATCGGCGAAATTTAAGAATTTCGTTTTTTTACCTACTGATTTTTACTAGCTGCTGAGCCGTAAAATAATACAAAATCGTACAATCGGAGATTTTTATCGGGTTTTTTGCATTTCTCTAATTTCTGCAATTAAAACCGAGTATTTAACGCCAAAAAACTAGCCCTATCGGGGAAATTTAAGAATTTCGTTTTTTTACCTACTGATTTTTACTAGCTGCTGAGCCGTAAAATAATAAAAAATCGTACAAATAGGAGATTTTTATCGGGTTTTTTGCATCTCTCTAATTTCTGCAATTAAAACCGAGTATTTAACGCCAAAAAACTAGCCCTATCGGCGAAATTTAAGAATTTCGTTTTTTTACCTACTGATTTTTACTAGCTGCTGAGCCGTAAAATAATAAAAAATCGTACAAATAGGAGATTTTTATCGGGTTTTTTGCATCTCTCTAATTTCTGCAATTAAAACCGAGTATTTAACGCCAAAAAACTAGCCCTATCGGCGAAATTTAAGAATTTCGTTTTTTTACCTACTGATTTTTACTAGCTGCTGAGCCGTAAAATAATAAAAAATCGTACAAATAGGAGATTTTTATCGGTTTTTTTGCATATCTCTAATTTCTGCAATTAAAACCGAGTATTTAACGCCAAAAAACTAGCCCTATCGGCGATATTTAAGAATTTCGTTTTTTTACCTACTGATTTTTACTAGCTGCTGAGCCGTAAAATAATAAAAAATCGTACAAATAGGAGATTTTTATCGGCTTTTTTGCATTTCTCTAATTTCTGCAATTAAAACCGAGTATTTAACGCCAAAAAACTAACCCTATCGGGGAAATTTAAGAATTTCGTTTTTTTACCTACTGATTTTTACTAGCTGCTGAGCCGTAAAATAATAAAAAATCGTACAAGTAGGAGATTTTTATCGGGTTTTTTGCATTTCTCTAATTTCTGCAATTAAAACCGAGTATTTAACGCCAAAAAACTAGCCCTATCGGCGAAATTTAAGAATTTCGTTTTTTTACCTACTGATTTTTACTAGCTGCTGAGCCGTAAAATAATACAAAATCGTACAATCGGAGATTTTTATCGGGTTTTTTGCATTTCTCTAATTTCTGCAATTAAAACCGAGTATTTAACGCCAAAAAACTAGCCCTATCGGGGAAATTTAAGAATTTCGTTTTTTTACCTACTGATTTTTACTAGCTGCTGAGCCGTAAAATAATAAAAAATCGTACAAATAGGAGATTTTTATCGGGTTTTTTGCATCTCTCTAATTTCTGCAATTAAAACCGAGTATTTAACGCCAAAAAACTAGCCCTATCGGCGATATTTAAGAATTTCGTTTTTTTACCTACTGATTTTTACTAGCTGCTGAGCCGTAAAATAATAAAAAATCGTACAAATAGGAGATTTTTATCGGCTTTTTTGCATTTCTCTAATTTCTGCAATTAAAACCGAGTATTTAACGCCAAAAAACTAGCCCTATCGGCGCAATTTAAGAATTTCGTTTTTTTACCTATTGATTTTTACTAGCTGCTGAGCAGTAAAATAATAAAAAATCGTACAAATAGGAGATTTTTATCGGTTTTTTTGCATATCTCTAATTTCTGCAATTAAAACCGAGTATTTAACGCCAAAAAACTAGCCCTATCGGCGATATTTAAGAATTTCGTTTTTTTACCTACTGATTTTTACTAGCTGCTGAGCCGTAAAATAATAAAAAATCGTACAAATAGGAGATTTTTATCGGGTTTTTTGCATTTCTCTAATTTCTGCAATTAAAACCGAGTATTTAACGCCAAAAAACTAGCCCTATCGGCGCAATTTAAGAATTTCGTTTTTTTACCTATTGATTTTTACTAGCTGCTGAGCAGTAAAATAATAAAAAATCGTACAAATAGGAGATTTTTATCGGTTTTTTTGCATATCTCTAATTTCTGCAATTAAAACCGAGTATTTAACGCCAAAAAACTAGCCCTATCGGCGATATTTAAGAATTTCGTTTTTTTACCTACTGATTTTTACTAGCTGCTGAGCCGTAAAATAATAAAAAATCGTACAAATAGGAGATTTTTATCGGTTTTTTTGCATATCTCTAATTTCTGCAATTAAAACCGAGTATTTAACGCCAAAAAACTAGCCCTATCGGCGATATTTAAGAATTTCGTTTTTTTACCTACTGATTTTTACTAGCTGCTGAGCCGTAAAATAATAAAAAATCGTACAAATAGGAGATTTTTATCGGCTTTTTTGCATTTCTCTAATTTCTGCAATTAAAACCGAGTATTTAACGCCAAAAAACTAGCCCTATCGGCGCAATTTAAGAATTTCGTTTTTTTACCTATTGATTTTTACTAGCTGCTGAGCAGTAAAATAATAAAAAATCGTACAAATAGGAGATTTTTATCGGTTTTTTTGCATATCTCTAATTTCTGCAATTAAAACCGAGTATTTAACGCCAAAAAACTAGCCCTATCGGCGATATTTAAGAATTTCGTTTTTTTACCTACTGATTTTTACTAGCTGCTGAGCCGTAAAATAATAAAAAATCGTACAAATAGGAGATTTTTATCGGGTTTTTTGCATTTCTCTAATTTCTGCAATTAAAACCGAGTATTTAACGCCAAAAAACTAGCCCTATCGGCGCAATTTAAGAATTTCGTTTTTTTACCTATTGATTTTTACTAGCTGCTGAGCAGTAAAATAATAAAAAATCGTACAAATAGGAGATTTTTATCGGTTTTTTTGCATATCTCTAATTTCTGCAATTAAAACCGAGTATTTAACGCCAAAAAACTAGCCCTATCGGCGATATTTAAGAATTTCGTTTTTTTACCTACTGATTTTTACTAGCTGCTGAGCCGTAAAATAATAAAAAATCGTACAAATAGGAGATTTTTATCGGTTTTTTTGCATATCTCTAATTTCTGCAATTAAAACCGAGTATTTAACGCCAAAAAACTAGCCCTATCGGCGATATTTAAGAATTTCGTTTTTTTACCTACTGATTTTTACTAGCTGCTGAGCCGTAAAATAATAAAAAATCGTACAAATAGGAGATTTTTATCGGCTTTTTTGCATTTCTCTAATTTCTGCAATTAAAACCGAGTATTTAACGCCAAAAAACTAGCCCTATCGGCGCAATTTAAGAATTTCGTTTTTTTACCTATTGATTTTTACTAGCTGCTGAGCAGTAAAATAATAAAAAATCGTACAAATAGGAGATTTTTATCGGGTTTTTTGCATCTCTCTAATTTCTGCAATTAAAACCGAGTATTTAACGCCAAAAAACTGGCCCTATCGGCGAAATTTAAGAATTTCGTTTTTTTACCTACTGATTTTTACTAGCTGCTGAGCCGTAAAATAATAAAAAATCGTACAAATAGGAGATTTTTATCGTGTTTTTTATATTTCTCTAATTTCTGCAATTAAAGCCGAGTATTTAACGCCAAAAAACTAGCCCTATCGGCGATATTTAAGAATTTCATTTTTTTACCTACTGATTTGTACTAGCTGCTGAGCCGTAAAATAATAAAAAATCGTACAAATAGGAGATTTTTATTGGGTTTTTTGCATTTCTCTAATTTCTGCAATTAAAGCCGAGTATTTAACGCCAATAAACTAGCCCTATCGGCGAAATTTAAGAATTTCGTTTTTTTACCTACTGATTTTTACTAGCTGCTGAGCCGTAAAATAATAAAAAATCCTACAAATAGGAGATTTTTATCGCGTTTTTTGCATTTCTCTAATTTCTGCAATTAAAACCGAGTATTTAACGCCAAAAAACTAACCCTATCGGGGAAATTTAAGAATTTCGTTTTTTTACCTACTGATTTTTACTAGCTGCTGAGCCGTAAAATAATAAAAAATCGTACAAGTAGGAGATTTTTATCGGGTTTTTTGCATTTCTCTAATTTCTGCAATTAAAACCGAGTATTTAACGCCAAAAAACTAGCCCTATCGGCGAAATTTAAGAATTTCGTTTTTTTACCTACTGATTTTTACTAGCTGCTGAGCCGTAAAATAATACAAAATCGTACAATCGGAGATTTTTATCGGGTTTTTTGCATTTCTCTAATTTCTGCAATTAAAACCGAGTATTTAACGCCAAAAAACTAGCCCTATCGGGGAAATTTAAGAATTTCGTTTTTTTACCTACTGATTTTTACTAGCTGCTGAGCCGTAAAATAATAAAAAATCGTACAAATAGGAGATTTTTATCGGGTTTTTTGCATCTCTCTAATTTCTGCAATTAAAACCGAGTATTTAACGCCAAAAAACTAGCCCTATCGGCGAAATTTAAGAATTTCGTTTTTTTACCTACTGATTTTTACTAGCTGCTGAGCCGTAAAATAATAAAAAATCGTACAAATAGGAGATTTTTATCGGGTTTTTTGCATCTCTCTAATTTCTGCAATTAAAACCGAGTATTTAACGCCAAAAAACTAGCCCTATCGGCGAAATTTAAGAATTTCGTTTTTTTACCTACTGATTTTTACTAGCTGCTGAGCCGTAAAATAATAAAAAATCGTACAAATAGGAGATTTTTATCGGTTTTTTTGCATATCTCTAATTTCTGCAATTAAAACCGAGTATTTAACGCCAAAAAACTAGCCCTATCGGCGATATTTAAGAATTTCGTTTTTTTACCTACTGATTTTTACTAGCTGCTGAGCCGTAAAATAATAAAAAATCGTACAAATAGGAGATTTTTATCGGCTTTTTTGCATTTCTCTAATTTCTGCAATTAAAACCGAGTATTTAACGCCAAAAAACTAACCCTATCGGGGAAATTTAAGAATTTCGTTTTTTTACCTACTGATTTTTACTAGCTGCTGAGCCGTAAAATAATAAAAAATCGTACAAGTAGGAGATTTTTATCGGGTTTTTTGCATTTCTCTAATTTCTGCAATTAAAACCGAGTATTTAACGCCAAAAAACTAGCCCTATCGGCGAAATTTAAGAATTTCGTTTTTTTACCTACTGATTTTTACTAGCTGCTGAGCCGTAAAATAATACAAAATCGTACAATCGGAGATTTTTATCGGGTTTTTTGCATTTCTCTAATTTCTGCAATTAAAACCGAGTATTTAACGCCAAAAAACTAGCCCTATCGGGGAAATTTAAGAATTTCGTTTTTTTACCTACTGATTTTTACTAGCTGCTGAGCCGTAAAATAATAAAAAATCGTACAAATAGGAGATTTTTATCGGGTTTTTTGCATCTCTCTAATTTCTGCAATTAAAACCGAGTATTTAACGCCAAAAAACTAGCCCTATCGGCGAAATTTAAGAATTTCGTTTTTTTACCTACTGATTTTTACTAGCTGCTGAGCCGTAAAATAATAAAAAATCGTACAAATAGGAGATTTTTATCGGGTTTTTTGCATCTCTCTAATTTCTGCAATTAAAACCGAGTATTTAACGCCAAAAAACTAGCCCTATCGGCGAAATTTAAGAATTTCGTTTTTTTACCTACTGATTTTTACTAGCTGCTGAGCCGTAAAATAATAAAAAATCGTACAAATAGGAGATTTTTATCGGGTTTTTTGCATTTCTCTAATTTCTGCAATTAAAACCGAGTATTTAACGCCAAAAAACTAGCCCTATCGGCGCAATTTAAGAATTTCGTTTTTTTACCTATTGATTTTTACTAGCTGCTGAGCAGTAAAATAATAAAAAATCGTACAAATAGGAGATTTTTATCGGTTTTTTTGCATATCTCTAATTTCTGCAATTAAAACCGAGTATTTAACGCCAAAAAACTAGCCCTATCGGCGATATTTAAGAATTTCGTTTTTTTACCTACTGATTTTTACTAGCTGCTGAGCCGTAAAATAATAAAAAATCGTACAAATAGGAGATTTTTATCGGTTTTTTTGCATATCTCTAATTTCTGCAATTAAAACCGAGTATTTAACGCCAAAAAACTAGCCCTATCGGCGATATTTAAGAATTTCGTTTTTTTACCTACTGATTTTTACTAGATGCTGAGCCGTAAAATAATAAAAAATCGTACAAATAGGAGATTTTTATCGGCTTTTTTGCATTTCTCTAATTTCTGCAATTAAAACCGAGTATTTAACGCCAAAAAACTAGCCCTATCGGCGCAATTTAAGAATTTCGTTTTTTTACCT
This sequence comes from Eutolmus rufibarbis, assembly GCA_963920795.1. Lineage (NCBI taxonomy): Eukaryota > Metazoa > Arthropoda > Insecta > Diptera > Asilidae > Eutolmus > Eutolmus rufibarbis. The sequence continues at coordinate 13,990,216 of OY987205.1, forward strand.
ATTGATTTTTACTAGCTGCTGAGCAGTAAAATAATAAAAAATCGTACAAATAGGAGATTTTTATCGGGTTTTTTGCATCTCTCTAATTTCTGCAATTAAAACCGAGTATTTAACGCCAAAAAACTAGCCCTATCGGCGAAATTTAAGAATTTCGTTTTTTTACCTACTGATTTTTACTAGCTGCTGAGCCGTAAAATAATAAAAAATCGTACAAATAGGAGATTTTTATCGTGTTTTTTATATTTCTCTAATTTCTGCAATTAAAGCCGAGTATTTAACGCCAAAAAACTAGCCCTATCGGCGATATTTAAGAATTTCATTTTTTTACCTACTGATTTGTACTAGCTGCTGAGCCGTAAAATAATAAAAAATCGTACAAATAGGAGATTTTTATTGGGTTTTTTGCATTTCTCTAATTTCTGCAATTAAAGCCGAGTATTTAACGCCAATAAACTAGCCCTATCGGCGAAATTTAAGAATTTCGTTTTTTTACCTACTGATTTTTACTAGCTGCTGAGCCGTAAAATAATAAAAAATCGTACAAATAGGAGATTTTTATCGGGTTTTTTGCATTTCTCTAATTTCTGCAATTAAAGCCGAGTATTTAACGCCAAAAAACTAGCCCTATCGGCGATATTTAAGAATTTCATTTTTTTACCTACTGATTTGTACTAGCTGCTGAGCCGTAAAATAATAAAAAATCGTACAAATAGGAGATTTTTATTGGGTTTTTTGCATTTCTCTAATTTCTGCAATTAAAGCCGAGTATTTAACGCCAATAAACTAGCCCTATCGGCGAAATTTAAGAATTTCGTTTTTTTACCTACTGATTTTTACTAGCTGCTGAGCCGTAAAATAATAAAAAATCGTACAAATCGGAGATTTTTATCGGGTTTTTTGCATTTCTCTAATTTCTGCAATTAAAACCGAGTATTTAACGCCAAAAAACTAGCCCTATCGGCGAAATTTAAGAATTTCGTTTTTTTACCTACTGATTTTTACTAGCTGCTGAGCCGTAAAATAATAAAAAATCGTACAAATAGGAGATTTTTATCGGGTTTTTTGCATTTCTCTACTTTCTGCAATTAAAACCGAGTATTTAACGCCAAAAAACTAGCCCTATCGGCGATATTTAAGAGTTTCGTTTTTTTACCTACTGATTTTTACTAGCTGCTGAGCCGTAAAATAATAAAAAATCGTACAAATAGGAGATTTTTATCGGGTTTTTTGCATTTCTCTAATTTCTGCAATTAAAACCGAGTATTTAACGCCAAAAAACTAGCCCTATCGGCGAAATTTAAGAATTTCGTTTTTTTACCTACTGATTTTTACTAGCTGCTGAGCCGTAAAATAATAAAAAATCGTACAAATAGGAGATTTTTATCGGGTTTTTTGCATTTCTCTAATTTCTGCAATTAAATCCGAGTATTTAACGCCAAAAAACTAGCCCTATCGGCGAAATTTAAGAATTTCGTTTTTTTACCTACTGATTTTTACTAGCTGCTGAGCCGTAAAATAATAAAAAATCGTACAAATAGGAGATTTTTATCGGGTTTTTTGCATTTTTCTACTTTCTGCAATTAAAACCGAGTATTTAACGCCAAAAAACTAGCCCTATCGGCGAAATTTAAGAATTTCGTTTTTTTACCTACTGATTTTTACTAGCTGCTGAGCCGTAAAATAATAAAAAATCGTACAAATAGGAGATTTTTATCGGGTTTTTTGCATTTCTCTAATTTCTGCAATTAAAACCGAGTATTTAACGCCAAAAAACTAGCCTATCGGCGTAATTTAACAATTTCGTTTTTTTACCTACTGATTTTTACTAGCTGCTGAGCCGTAAAATAATAAAAAATCGTACAAATAGGAGATTTTTATCGGGTTTTTTGCATTTCTCTAATTTCTGCAATTAAATCCGAGTATTTAACGCCAAAAAACTAGCCCTATCGGCGAAATTTAAGAATTTCGTTTTTTTACCTATTGATTTTTACTAGCTGCTGAGCCGTAAAATAATAAAAAATCGTACAAATAGGAGATTTTTATCGGGTTTTTTGCATTTCTCTACTTTCTGCAACTAAAACCGAGTATTTAACGCCAAAAAACTAGCCCTATCGGCGAAATTTAAGAATTTCGTTTTTTTTTACCTACTGATTTTTACTAGCTGCTAAGCCGTAAAATAATAAAAAATCGTACAAATAGGAGATTTTTATCGGGTTTTTTGCATTTCTCTAATTTCTGCAATTAAAACCGAGTATTTAACACCAAAAAACTAGCCCTATCGGCAAAATTTAAAATTTCGTTTTTTTACCTACTGATTTTTACTAGCTGCTGAGCCGTAAAATAATAAAAAATCGTACAAATAGGAGATTTTTATCGGGTTTTTTGCATCTCTCTAATTTCTGCAATTAAAACCGAGTATTTAACGCCAAAAAACTAGCCCTATCGGCGAAATTTAAGAATTTCGGTTTTTTACCTACTGATTTTTACTAGCTGCTGAGCCGTAAAATAATAAAAAATCCTACAAATAAGAGATTTTTATCGGGTTTTTTGCATTTCTCTAATTTCTGCAATTAAAACCGAGTATTTAACGCCAAAAAACTAGCCCTATCGGCGAAATTTAAGAATTTCGTTTTTTTACCTACTGATTTTTACTAGCTGCTGAGCAGTAAAATAATAAAAAATCGTACAAATAGGAGATTTTTATTGGGTTTTTTGCCTTTCTCTAATTTCTGCAATTAAAACAGAGTATTTAACGCCAAAAAACTAGCCCTATCGGCAAAATTTAAAATTTCGTTTTTTTACCTACTGATTTTTACTAGCTGCTGAGCCGTAAAATAATAAAAAATCGTACAAATAGGAGATTTTTATCGGGTTTTTTGCATCTCTCTAATTTCTGCAATTAAAACCGAGTATTTAACGCCAAAAAACTAGCCCTATCGGGGAAATTTAAGAATTTCGTTTTTTTACCTACTGATTTTTACTAGCTGCTGAGCCGTAAAATAATAAAAAATCCTACAAATAAGAGATTTTTATGGGGTTTTTTGCATTTCTCTAATTTCTGCAATTACAGCCGAGTATTTAACGCCAAAAAACTAGCCCTATCGGCGAAATTTAAGAATTTCGTTTTTTTACCTACTGATTTTTACTAGCTGCTGAGCCGTAAAATAATAAAAAATCGTACAAATAGAAGATTTTTATCGGGTTTTTTTGCATTTCTCTAATTTCTGCAATTAAAACCGAGTATTTAACGCCAAAAAACTAGCCCTATCGGCGATATTTAAGAATTTCGTTTTTTTACCTACTGATTTTTACTAGCTGCTGAGCCGTAAAATAATAAAAAATCGTACAAATAGGAGATTTTTATCGGGTTTTTTGCATTTCTCTAATTTCTGCAATTAAAACCGAGTATTTAACGCCAAAAAACTAGCCTATCGACGTAATTTAACAATTTCGTTTTTTTACCTACTGATTTTTACTAGCTGCTGAGCCGTAAAATAATAAAAAATCGTACAAATAGGAGATTTTTATCGGGTTTTTTGCATTTCTCTAATTTCTGCAATTAAATCCGAGTATTTAACGCCAAAAAACTAGCCCTATCGGCGAAATTTAAGAATTTCGTTTTTTTACCTATTGATTTTTACTAGCTGCTGAGCCGTAAAATAATAAAAAATCGTACAAATAGGAGATTTTTATCGGTTTTTTTGCATATCTCTAATTTCTGCTATTAAAACCGAGTATTTAACGCCAAAAAACTAGCCCTATCGGCGAAATTTAAGAATTTCGTTTTTTTACCTACTGATTTTTACTAGCTGCTGAGCCGTAAAATAATAAAAAATCGTACAAATAGGAGATTTTTATCGGGTTTTTTGCATTTCTCTAATTTCTGCAATTAAAACCGAGTATTTAACGCCAAAAAACTAGCCCTATCGGCAAAATTTAAAATTTCGTTTTTTTACCTACTGATTTTTACTAGCTGCTGAGCCGTAAAATAATAAAAAATCGTACAAATAGGAGATTTTTATCGGGTTTTTTGCATCTCTCTAATTTCTGCAATTAAAACCGAGTATTTAACGCCAAAAAACTAGCCCTATCGGGGAAATTTAAGAATTTCGTTTTTTTACCTACTGATTTTTACTAGCTGCTGAGCCGTAAAATAATAAAAAATCGTACAAATAGGAGATTTTTATCGGTTTTTTTGCATATCTCTAATTTCTGCTATTAAAACCGAGTATTTAACGCCAACAAACTAGCCCTATCGGCGAAATTTAAGAATTTCGTTTTTTTACCTACTGATTTTTACTAGCTGCTGAGCCGTAAAATAATAAAAAATCGTACAAATAGGAGATTTTTATGGGGTTTTTTGCATTTCTCTACTTTCTGCAACTAAAACCGAGTATTTAACGCCAAAAAACTACTATCGGCGAAATTTAAGAATTTCGTTTTTTTTACCTACTGATTTTTACTAGCTGCTAAGCCGTAAAATAATAAAAAATCGTACAAATAGGAGATTTTTATCGGGTTTTTTGCATTTCTCTAATTTCTGCAATTAAAACCGAGTATTTAACGCCAAAAAACTAGCCCTATCGGCAAAATTTAAAATTTCGTTTTTTTACCTACTGATTTTTACTAGCTGCTGAGCCGTAAAATAATAAAAAATCGTACAAATAGGAGATTTTTATCGGGTTTTTTGCATCTCTCTAATTTCTGCAATTAAAACCGAGTATTTAACGCCAAAAAACTAGCCCTATCGGCGAAATTTAAGAATTTCGGTTTTTTACCTACTGATTTTTACTAGCTGCTGAGCCGTAAAATAATAAAAAATCCTACAAATAAGAGATTTTTATCGGGTTTTTTGCATTTCTCTAATTTCTGCAATTAAAACCGAGTATTTAACGCCAAAAAACTAGCCCTATCGGCGCAATTTAAGAATTTCGTTTTTTTACCTATTGATTTTTACTAGCTGCTGAGCAGTAAAATAATAAAAAATCGTACAAATAGGAGATTTTTATCGGGTTTTTTGCATTTCTCTAATTTCTGAAATTAAAACCGAGTATTTAACGCCAAAAAACTAGCCCTATCGGCGATATTTAAGAATTTCGTTTTTTTACCTACTGATTTTTACTAGCTGCTGAGCCGTAAAATAATAAAAAATCGTACAAATAGGAGATTTTTATCGGGTTTTTTGCATTTCTCTAATTTCTGCAATTAAAACCGAGTATTTAACGCCAAAAAACTAGCCCTATCGGCGCAATTTAAGAATTTCGTTTTTTTACCTATTGATTTTTACTAGCTGCTGAGCAGTAAAATAATAAAAAATCGTACAAATAGGAGATTTTTATCGGTTTTTTTGCATTTCTCTAATTTCTGCAATTAAAACCGAGTATTTAACGCCAAAAAACTAGCCCTATCGGCGATATTTAAGAATTTCGTTTTTTTACCTACTGATTTTTACTAGCTGCTGAGCCGTAAAATAATAAAAAATCGTACAAATGGGAGATTTTTATCGGGTTTTTTGCATTTCTCTAATTTCTGCAATTAAAACCGAGTATTTAACGCCAAAAAACTAGCCCTATCGGCGAAATTTAAGAATTTCGTTTTTTTACCTACTGATTTTTACTAGCTGCTGAGCCGTAAAATAATAAAAAATCCTACAAATAGGAGATTTTTATTGGGTTTTTTGCATTTCTCTAATTTCTGCAATTAAAACCGAGTATTTAACGCCAAAAAACTAGCCCTATCGGCGCAATTTAAGAATTTCGTTTTTTTACCTATTGATTTTTACTAGCTGCTGAGCAGTAACATAATAAAAAATCGTACAAATAGGAGATTTTTATCGGGTTTTTTGCATCTCTCTCATTTCTGCAATTAAAACCGAGTATTTAGCGCCAAAAAACTAGCCCTATCGGCGAAATTTAAGAATTTCGTTTTTTTACCTACTGATTTTTACTAGCTGCTGAGCCGTAAAATAATAAAAAATCGTACAAATAGGAGATTTTTATCGTGTTTTTTATATTTCTCTAATTTCTGCAATTAAAGCCGAGTATTTAACGCCAAAAAACTAGCCCTATCGGCGATATTTAAGAATTTCATTTTTTTACCTACTGATTTGTACTAGCTGCTGAGCCGTAAAATAATAAAAAATCGTACAAATAGGAGATTTTTATTGGGTTTTTTGCATTTCTCTAATTTCTGCAATTAAAGCCGAGTATTTAACGCCAATAAACTAGCCCTATCGGCGAAATTTAAGAATTTCGTTTTTTTACCTACTGATTTTTACTAGCTGCTGAGCCGTAAAATAATAAAAAATCCTACAAATAAGAGATTTTTATCGGGTTTTTTGCATTTCTCTAATTTCTGCAATTAAAACCGAGTATTTAACGCCAAAAAACTAGCCCTATCGGCGCAATTTAAGAATTTCGTTTTTTTACCTACTGATTTTTACTAGCTGCTAAGCCGTAAAATAATAAAAAATCGTACAAATAGGAGATTTTTATCGGGTTTTTTGCATTTCTCTAATTTCTGCAATTAAAACCGAGTATTTAACGCCAAAAAACTAGCCCTATCGGCAAAATTTAAGAATTTCGTTTTTTTACCTACTGATTTTTACTAGCTGCTGAGCCGTAAAATAATAAAAAATCCTACAAATAGGAGATTTTTATTGGGTTTTTTGCATTTCTCTAATTTCTGCAATTAAAACCGAGTATTTAACGCCAAAAAACTAGCCCTATCGGCGCAATTTAAGAATTTCGTTTTTTTACCTATTGATTTTTACTAGCTGCTGAGCAGTAAAATAATAAAAAATCGTACAAATAGGAGATTTTTATCGGGTTTTTTGCATTTCTCTAATTTCTGAAATTAAAACCGAGTATTTAACGCCAAAAAACTAGCCCTATCGGCGATATTTAAGAATTTCGTTTTTTTACCTACTGATTTTTACTAGCTGCTGAGCCGTAAAATAATAAAAAATCGTACAAATAGGAGATTTTTATCGGGTTTTTTGCATTTCTCTAATTTCTGCAATTAAAACCGAGTATTTAACGCCAAAAAACTAGCCCTATCGGCGCAATTTAAGAATTTCGTTTTTTTACCTATTGATTTTTACTAGCTGCTGAGCAGTAAAATAATAAAAAATCGTACAAATAGGAGATTTTTATCGGTTTTTTTGCATTTCTCTAATTTCTGCAATTAAAACCGAGTATTTAACGCCAAAAAACTAGCCCTATCGGCGATATTTAAGAATTTCGTTTTTTTACCTACTGATTTTTACTAGCTGCTGAGCCGTAAAATAATAAAAAATCGTACAAATGGGAGATTTTTATCGGGTTTTTTGCATTTCTCTAATTTCTGCAATTAAAACCGAGTATTTAACGCCAAAAAACTAGCCCTATCGGCGAAATTTAAGAATTTCGTTTTTTTACCTACTGATTTTTACTAGCTGCTGAGCCGTAAAATAATAAAAAATCCTACAAATAGGAGATTTTTATTGGGTTTTTTGCATTTCTCTAATTTCTGCAATTAAAACCGAGTATTTAACGCCAAAAAACTAGCCCTATCGGCGCAATTTAAGAATTTCGTTTTTTTACCTATTGATTTTTACTAGCTGCTGAGCAGTAACATAATAAAAAATCGTACAAATAGGAGATTTTTATCGGGTTTTTTGCATCTCTCTCATTTCTGCAATTAAAACCGAGTATTTAGCGCCAAAAAACTAGCCCTATCGGCGAAATTTAAGAATTTCGTTTTTTTACCTACTGATTTTTACTAGCTGCTGAGCCGTAAAATAATAAAAAATCGTACAAATAGGAGATTTTTATCGTGTTTTTTATATTTCTCTAATTTCTGCAATTAAAGCCGAGTATTTAACGCCAAAAAACTAGCCCTATCGGCGATATTTAAGAATTTCATTTTTTTACCTACTGATTTGTACTAGCTGCTGAGCCGTAAAATAATAAAAAATCGTACAAATAGGAGATTTTTATTGGGTTTTTTGCATTTCTCTAATTTCTGCAATTAAAGCCGAGTATTTAACGCCAATAAACTAGCCCTATCGGCGAAATTTAAGAATTTCGTTTTTTTACCTACTGATTTTTACTAGCTGCTGAGCCGTAAAATAATAAAAAATCCTACAAATAAGAGATTTTTATCGGGTTTTTTGCATTTCTCTAATTTCTGCAATTAAAACCGAGTATTTAACGCCAAAAAACTAGCCCTATCGGCGCAATTTAAGAATTTCGTTTTTTTACCTACTGATTTTTACTAGCTGCTAAGCCGTAAAATAATAAAAAATCGTACAAATAGGAGATTTTTATCGGGTTTTTTGCATTTCTCTAATTTCTGCAATTAAAACCGAGTATTTAACGCCAAAAAACTAGCCCTATCGGCAAAATTTAAGAATTTCGTTTTTTTACCTACTGATTTTTACTAGCTGCTGAGCCGTAAAATAATAAAAAATCCTACAAATAGGAGATTTTTATTGGGTTTTTTGCATTTCTCTAATTTCTGCAATTAAAACCGAGTATTTAACGCCAAAAAACTAGCCCTATCGGCGCAATTTAAGAATTTCGTTTTTTTACCTATTGATTTTTACTAGCTGCTGAGCAGTAAAATAATAAAAAATCGTACAAATAGGAGATTTTTATCGGGTTTTTTGCATTTCTCTAATTTCTGAAATTAAAACCGAGTATTTAACGCCAAAAAACTAGCCCTATCGGCGATATTTAAGAATTTCGTTTTTTTACCTACTGATTTTTACTAGCTGCTGAGCCGTAAAATAATAAAAAATCGTACAAATAGGAGATTTTTATCGGGTTTTTTGCATTTCTCTAATTTCTGCAATTAAAACCGAGTATTTAACGCCAAAAAACTAGCCCTATCGGCGCAATTTAAGAATTTCGTTTTTTTACCTATTGATTTTTACTAGCTGCTGAGCAGTAAAATAATAAAAAATCGTACAAATAGGAGATTTTTATCGGTTTTTTTGCATTTCTCTAATTTCTGCAATTAAAACCGAGTATTTAACGCCAAAAAACTAGCCCTATCGGCGATATTTAAGAATTTCGTTTTTTTACCTACTGATTTTTACTAGCTGCTGAGCCGTAAAATAATAAAAAATCGTACAAATAGGAGATTTTTATCGGGTTTTTTGCATTTCTCTAATTTCTGCAATTAAAACCGAGTATTTAACGCCAAAAAACTAGCCCTATCGGCGAAATTTAAGAATTTCGTTTTTTTACCTACTGATTTTTACTAGCTGCTGAGCAGTAAAATAATAAAAAATCCTACAAATAGGAGATTTTTATCGGGTTTTTTGCATTTCTCTAATTTCTGCAATTAAAACCGAGTATTTAACGCCAAAAAACTAGCCCTATCGGCGCAATTTAAGAATTTCGTTTTTTTACCTATTGATTTTTACTAGCTGCTGAGCAGTAACATAATAAAAAATCGTACAAATAGGAGATTTTTATCGGGTTTTTTGCATCTCTCTAATTTCTGCAATTAAAACCGAGTATTTAGCGCCAAAAAACTAGCCCTATCGGCGAAATTTAAGAATTTCGTTTTTTTACCTACTGATTTTTACTAGCTGCTGAGCCGTAAAATAATAAAAAATCGTACAAATAGGAGATTTTTATCGTGTTTTTTATATTTCTCTAATTTCTGCAATTAAAGCCGAGTATTTAACGCCAAAAAACTAGCCCTATCGGCGATATTTAAGAATTTCATTTTTTTACCTACTGATTTGTACTAGCTGCTGAGCCGTAAAATAATAAAAAATCGTACAAATAGGAGATTTTTATTGGGTTTTTTGCATTTCTCTAATTTCTGCAATTAAAGCCGAGTATTTAACGCCAATAAACTAGCCCTATCGGCGAAATTTAAGAATTTCGTTTTTTTACCTACTGATTTTTACTAGCTGCTGAGCCGTAAAATAATAAAAAATCGTACAAATAGGAGATTTTTATCGGGTTTTTTGCATTTCTCTAATTTCTGCAATTAAAGCCGCGTATTTAACGCCAAAAAACTAGCCCTATCGGCGATATATAAGAATTTCATTTTTTTACCTACTGATTTGTACTACATAGCTGCTGAGCCGTAAAATAATAAAAAATCGTACAAATAGGAGATTTTTATTGGGTTTTTTGCATTTCTCTAATTTCTGCAATTAAAGCCGAGTATTTAACGCCAATAAACTAGCCCTATCGGCGAAATTTAAGAATTTCGTTTTTTTACCTACTGATTTTTACTAGCTGCTGAGCCGTAAAATAATAAAAAATCGTACAAATAGGAGATTTTTATCGGGTTTTTTGCATTTCTCTAATTTCTGCAATTAAAACCGAGTATTTAACGCCAAAAAACTAGCCCTATCGGCGAAATTTAAGAATTTCGTTTTTTTACCTACTGATTTTTACTAGCTGCTGAGCCGTAAAATAATAAAAAATCGTACAAATCGGAGATTTTTATCGGGTTTTTTGCATTTCTCTAATTTCTGCAATTAAAACCGAGTATTTAACGCCAAAAAACTAGCCCTATCGGCGAAATTTAAGAATTTCGTTTTTTTACCTACTGATTTTTACTAGCTGCTGAGCCGTAAAATAATACAAAATCGTACAAATAGGAGATTTTTATCGGGTTTTTTGCATTTCTCTACTTTCTGCAATTAAAACCGAGTATTTAACGCCAAAAAACTAGCCCTATCGGCGATATTTAAGAGTTTCGTTTTTTTACCTACTGATTTTTACTAGCTGCTGAGCCGTAAAATAATAAAAAATCGTACAAATAGGAGATTTTTATCGGGTTTTTTGCATTTCTCTAATTTCTGCAATTAAAACCGAGTATTTAACGCCAAAAAACTAGCCCTATCGGCGAAATTTAAGAATTTCGTTTTTTTACCTACTGATTTTTACTAGCTGCTGAGCCGTAAAATAATAAAAAATCGTACAAATAGGAGATTTTTATCGGGTTTTTTGCATTTCTCTAATTTCTGCAATTAAATCCGAATATTTAACGCCAAAAAACTAGCCCTATCGGCGAAATTTAAGAATTTCGTTTTTTTACCTACTGATTTTTACTAGCTGCTGAGCCGTAAAATAATAAAAAATCGTACAAATTGGAGATTTTTATCGGGTTTTTTGCATTTTTCTACTTTCTGCAATTAAAACCGAGTATTTAACGCCAAAAAACTAGCCCTATCGGCGAAATTTAAGAATTTCGTTTTTTTACCTACTGATTTTTACTAGCTGCTGAGCCGTAAAATAATAAAAAATCGTACAAATAGGAGATTTTTATCGGGTTTTTTGCATTTCTCTAATTTCTGCAATTAAAACCGAGTATTTAACGCCAAAAAACTAGCCTATCGGCGTAATTTAACAATTTCGTTTTTTTACCTACTGATTTTTACTAGCTGCTGAGCCGTAAAATAATAAAAAATCGTACAAATAGGAGATTTTTATCGGGTTTTTTGCATTTCTCTAATTTCTGCAATTAAATCCGAGTATTTAACGCCAAAAAACTAGCCCTATCGGCGAAATTTAAGAATTTCGTTTTTTTACCTACTGATTTTTACTAGCTGCTGAGCCGTAAAATAATAAAAAATCGTACAAATAGGAGATTTTTATCGGGTTTTTTGCATTTCTCTACTTTCTGCAACTAAAACCGAGTATTTAACGCCAAAAAACTAGCCCTATCGGCGAAATTTAAGAATTTCGTTTTTTTTACCTACTGATTTTTACTAGCTGCTAAGCCGTAAAATAATAAAAAATCGTACAAATAGGAGATTTTTATCGGGTTTTTTGCATTTCTCTAATTTCTGCAATTAAAACCGAGTATTTAACGCCAAAAAACTAGCCCTATCGGCAAAATTTAAAATTTCGTTTTTTTATCTACTGATTTTTACTAGCTGCTGAGCCGTAAAATAATAAAAAATCGTACAAATAGGAGATTTTTATCGGGTTTTTTGCATCTCTCTAATTTCTGCAATTAAAACCGAGTATTTAACGCCAAAAAACTAGCCCTATCGGCGAAATTTAAGAATTTCGGTTTTTTACCTACTGATTTTTACTAGCTGCTGAGCCGTAAAATAATAAAAAATCCTACAAATAAGAGATTTTTATCGGGTTTTTTGCATTTCTCTAATTTCTGCAATTAAAACCGAGTATTTAACGCCAAAAAACTAGCCCTATCGGCGAAATTTAAGAATTTCGTTTTTTTACCTACTGATTTTTACTAGCTGCTGAGCCGTAAAATAATAAAAAATCCTACAAATAGGAGATTTTTATCGGGTTTTTTGCATTTCTCTACTTTCTGCAACTAAAACCGAGTATTTAACGCCAAAAAACTAGCCCTATCGGCGAAATTTAAGAATTTCGTTTTTTTTACCTACTGATTTTTACTAGCTGCTGAGCCGTAAAATAATAAAAAATCGTACAAATAGGAGATTTTTATCGGGTTTTTTGCATTTCTCTAATTTCTGCAATTAAAACCGAGTATTTAACGCCAAAAAACTAGCCCTATCGGCAAAATTTAAAATTTCGTTTTTTTATCTACTGATTTTTACTAGCTGCTGAGCCGTAAAATAATAAAAAATCGTACAAATAGGAGATTTTTATCGGGTTTTTTGCATCTCTCTAATTTCTGCAATTAAAACCGAGTATTTAACGCCAAAAAACTAGCCCTATCGGCGAAATTTAAGAATTTCGGTTTTTTACCTACTGATTTTTACTAGCTGCTGAGCCGTAAAATAATAAAAAATCCTACAAATAAGAGATTTTTATCGGGTTTTTTGCATTTCTCTAATTTCTGCAATTAAAACCGAGTATTTAACGCCAAAAAACTAGCCCTATCGGCGAAATTTAAGAATTTCGTTTTTTTACCTACTGATTTTTACTAGCTGCTGAGCCGTAAAATAATAAAAAATCCTACAAATAGGAGATTTTTATCGGGTTTTTTGCATTTCTCTACTTTCTGCAACTAAAACCGAGTATTTAACGCCAAAAAACTAGCCCTATCGGCGAAATTTAAGAATTTCGTTTTTTTTACCTACTGATTTTTACTAGCTGCTGAGCCGTAAAATAATAAAAAATCGTACAAATAGGAGATTTTTATCGGGTTTTTTGCATTTCTCTAATTTCTGCAATTAAAACCGAGTATTTAACGCCAAAAAACTAGCCCTATCGGCAAAATTTAAAATTTCGTTTTTTTACCTACTGATTTTTACTAGCTGCTGAGCCGTAAAATAATAAAAAATCGTACAAATAGGAGATTTTTATCGGGTTTTTTGCATCTCTCTAATTTCTGCAATTAAAACCGAGTATTTAACGCCAAAAAACTAGCCCTATCGGGGAAATTTAAGAATTTCGTTTTTTTACCTACTGATTTTTACTAGCTGCTGAGCCGTAAAATAATAAAAAATCCTACAAATAGGTGATTTTTATCGGGTTTTTTGCATTTCTCTAATTTCTGCAATTAAAACCGAGTATTTAACGCCAAAAAACTAGCCCTATCGGCGAAATTTAAGAATTTCGTTTTTTTACCTACTGATTTTTACTAGCTGCTGAGCCGTAAAATAATAAAAAATCGTACAAATAGGAGATTTTTATCGGGTTTTTTGCATTTCTCTAATTTCTGCAATTAAAACCGAGTATTTAACGCCAAAAAACTAGCCTATCGGCGTAATTTAACAATTTCGTTTTTTTACCTACTGATTTTTACTAGCTGCTGAGCCGTAAAATAATAAAAAATCGTACAAATAGGAGATTTTTATCGGGTTTTTTGCATTTCTCTAATTTCTGCAATTAAATCCGAGTATTTAACGCCAAAAAACTAGCCCTATCGGCGAAATTTAAGAATTTCGTTTTTTTACCTATTGATTTTTACTAGCTGCTGAGCCGTAAAATAATAAAAAATCGTACAAATAGGAGATTTTTATCGGTTTTTTTGCATATCTCTAATTTCTGCAATTAAAACCGAGTATTTAACGCCAAAAAACTAGCCCTATGGGCGAAATTTAAGAATTTCGGTTTTTTACCTACTGATTTTTACTAGCTGCTGAGCCGTAAAATAATAAAAAATCCTACAAATAAGAGATTTTTATCGGGTTTTTTGCATTTCTCTAATTTCTGCAATTAAAACCGAGTATTTAACGCCAAAAAACTAGCCCTATCGGCGAAATTTAAGAATTTCGTTTTTTTACCTACTGATTTTTACTAGCTGCTGAGCCGTAAAATAATAAAAAATCGTACAAATAGGATATTTTTATTGGGTTTTTTGCATTTCTCTAATTTCTGCAATTAAAACCGAGTATTTAACGCCAAAAAACTAGCCCTATCGGCAAAATTTAAAATTTCGTTTTTTTACCTACTGATTTTTACTAGCTGCTGAGCCGTAAAATAATAAAAAATCGTACAAATAGGAGATTTTTATTGGGTTTTTTGCATCTCTCTAATTTCTGCAATTAAAACCGAGTATTTAACGCCAAAAAACTAGCCCTATCGGGGAAATTTAAGTATTTCGTTTTTTTACCTACTGATTTTTACTAGCTGCTGAGCCGTAAAATAATAAAAAATCCTACAAATAAGAGATTTTTATCGGGTTTTTTGCATTTCTCTAATTTCTGCAATTACAACCGAGTATTTAACGCCAAAAAACTAAACCTATCGGGGAAATTTAAGAATTTCGTTTTTTTACCTACTGATTTTTACTAGCTGCTGAGCCGTAAAATAATAAAAAATCCTACAAATAGGTGATTTTTATCGGGTTTTTTGCATTTCTCTAATTTCTGCAATTAAAACCGAGTATTTAACGCCAAAAAACTAGCCCTATCGGCGAAATTTAAGAATTTCGTTTTTTTACCTACTGATTTTTACTAGCTGCTGAGCCGTAAAATAATAAAAAATCGTACAAATAGAAGATTTTTGTCGGGTTTTTTGCATTTCTCTAATTTCTGCAATTAAAACCGAGTATTTAACGCCAAAAAACTAGCCCTATCGGCGATATTTAAGAATTTCGTTTTTTTACCTACTGATTTTTACTAGCTGCTGAGCCGTAAAATAATAAAAAATCGTACAAATAGGAGATTTTTATCGGGTTTTTTGCATTTCTCTAATTTCTGCAATTAAAACCGAGTATTTAACGCCAAAAACCTAGCCCTATCGGCGAAATTTAAGAATTTCGTTTTTTTACCTACTGATTTTTACTAGCTGCTGAGCCGTAAAATAATAAAAAATCGTACAAATAGGAGATTTTTATCGGGTTTTTTGCATTTCTCTACTTTCTGCAATTAAAACCGAGTATTTAACGCCAAAAAACTAGCCCTATCGGCGAAATTTAAGAATTTCGTTTTTTTACCTACTGATTTTTACTAGCTGCTGAGCCGTAAAATAATAAAAAATCGTACAAATAGGAGATTTTTATCGGGTTTTTTGCATTTCTCTAATTTCTGCAATTAAAACCGAGTATTTAACGCCAAAAAACTAGCCCTATCGGCGATATTTAAGAATTTCGTTTTTTTACCTACTGATTTTTACTAGCTGCTGAGCCGTAAAATAATAAAAAATCGTACAAATAGGAGATTTTTATTGGGTTTTTTGCATTTCTCTAATTTCTGCAATTAAAACCGAGTATTTAACGCCAAAAAACTAGCCCTATCGGCGAAATTTAAGAATTTCGTTTTTTTACCTACTGATTTTTACTAGCTGCTGAGCCGTAAAATAATAAAAAATCGTACAAATAGGAGATTTTTATCGGGTTTTTTGCATTTCTCTAATTTCTGCAATTAAAACCGAGTATTTAACGCCAAAAAACTAGCCCTATCGGCGAAATTTAAGAATTTCGTTTTTTTACCTACTGATTTTTACTAGCTGCTGAGCCGTAAAATAATAAAAAATCCTACAAATAGGAGATTTTTATTGGGTTTTTTGCATTTCTCTAATTTCTGCAATTAAAACCGAGTATTTAGCGCCAAAAAACTAGCCCTATCGGCGAAATTTAAGAATTTCGTTTTTTTACCTACTGATTTTTACTAGCTGCTGAGCCGTAAAATAATAAAAAATCGTACAAATAGGAGATTTTTATCGGGTTTTTTGCATTTCTCTACTTTCTGCAATTAGAACCGAGTATTTAACGCCAAAAAACTAGCCCTATCGGCGATATTTAAGAGTTTCGTTTTTTTACCTACTGATTTTTACTAGCTGCTGAGCCGTAAAATAATAAAAAATCGTACAAATAGGAGATTTTTATCGGGTTTTTTGCATTTTTCTAATTTCTGCAATTAAAACCGAGTATTTAACACCAAAAAACTAGCCCTATCGGCGAAATTTAAGAATTTCGTCTTTTTACCTACTGATTTTTACTAGCTGCTGAGCCGTAAAATAATAAAAAAATCCTACAAATAGGAGATTTTTATCCGGTTTTTTGCATTTCTCTAATTTCTGCAATTAAAACCGAGTATTTAACGCCAAAAAACTAGCCTATCGGCGTAATTTAACAATTTCGTTTTTTTACCTACTGATTTTTACTAGCTGCTGAGCCGTAAAATAATAAAAAATCGTACAAATAGGAGATTTTTATCGGGTTTTTTGCATTTCTCTAATTTCTGCAATTAAATCCGAGTATTTAACGCCAAAAAACTAGCCCTATCGGCGAAATTTAAGAATTTCGTTTTTTTACCTATTGATTTTTACTAGCTGCTGAGCCGTAAAATAATAAAAAATCGTACAAATAGGAGATTTTTATCGGTTTTTTTGCATATCTCTAATTTCTGCAATTAAAACCGAGTATTTAACGCCAAAAAACTAGCCCTATCGGCGAAATTTAAGAATTTCGTTTTTTTACCTACTGATTTTTACTAGCTGCTGAGCCGTAAAATAATAAAAAATCGTACAAATAGGAGATTTTTATCGGGTTTTTTGCATTTCTCTACTTTCTGCAATTAGAACCGAGTATTTAACGCCAAAAAACTAGCCCTATCGGCGATATTTAAGAGTTTCGTTTTTTTACCTACTGATTTTTACTAGCTGCTGAGCCGTAAAATAATAAAAAATCGTACAAATAGGAGATTTTTATCGGGTTTTTTGCATTTTTCTAATTTCTGCAATTAAAACCGAGTATTTAACGCCAAAAAACTAGCCCTATCGGCGAAATTTAAGAATTTCGTTTTTTTACCTACTGATTTTTACTAGCTGCTGAGCCGTAAAATAATAAAAAATCCTACAAATAGGAGATTTTTATTGGGTTTTTTGCATTTCTCTAATTTCTGCAATTAAAACCGAGTATTTAGCGCCAAAAAACTAGCCCTATCGGCGAAATTTAAGAATTTCGTTTTTTTACCTACTGATTTTTACTAGCTGCTGAGCCGTAAAATAATAAAAAATCGTACAAATAGGAGATTTTTATCGGGTTTTTTGCATTTCTCTACTTTCTGCAATTAGAACCGAGTATTTAACGCCAAAAAACTAGCCCTATCGGCGATATTTAAGAGTTTCGTTTTTTTACCTACTGATTTTTACTAGCTGCTGAGCCGTAAAATAATAAAAAATCGTACAAATAGGAGATTTTTATCGGGTTTTTTGCATTTTTCTAATTTCTGCAATTAAAACCGAGTATTTAACGCCAAAAAACTAGCCCTATCGGCGAAATTTAAGAATTTCGTCTTTTTACCTACTGATTTTTACTAGCTGCTGAGCCGTAAAATAATAAAAAAATCCTACAAATAGGAGATTTTTATCCGGTTTTTTGCATTTCTCTAATTTCTGCAATTAAAACCGAGTATTTAACGCCAAAAAACTAGCCTATCGGCGTAATTTAACAATTTCGTTTTTTTACCTACTGATTTTTACTAGCTGCTGAGCCGTAAAATAATAAAAAATCGTACAAACAGGAGATTTTTATCGGGTTTTTTGCATTTCTCTAATTTCTGCAATTAAATCCGAGTATTTAACGCCAAAAAACTAGCCCTATCGGCGAAATTTAAGAATTTCGTTTTTTTACCTATTGATTTTTACTAGCTGCTGAGCCGTAAAATAATAAAAAATCGTACAAATAGGAGATTTTTATCGGTTTTTTTGCATATCTCTAATTTCTGCAATTAAAACCGAGTATTTAACGCCAAAAAACTAGCCCTATCGGCGAAATTTAAGAATTTCGTTTTTTTACCTACTGATTTTTACTAGCTGCTGAGCCGTAAAATAATAAAAAATCGTACAAATAGGAGATTTTATCGGGTTTTTTGCATTTCTCTACTTTCTGCAACTAAAACCGAGTATTTAACGCCAAAAAACTAGCCCTATCGGCGAAATTTAAGAATTTCGTTTTTTTTACCTACTGATTTTTACTAGCTGCTAAGCCGTAAAATAATAAAAAATCGTACAAATAGGAGATTTTTATCGGGTTTTTTGCATTTCTCTAATTTCTGCAATTAAAACCGAGTATTTAACGCCAAAAAACTAGCCCTATCGGCAAAATTTAAAATTTCGTTTTTTTACCTACTGATTTTTACTAGCTGCTGAGCCGTAAAATAATAAAAAATCGTACAAATAGGAGATTTTTATCGGGTTTTTTGCATCTCTCTAATTTCTGCAATTAAAACCGAGTATTTAACGTCAAAAAACTAGCCCTATCGGCGAAATTTAAGAATTTCGGTTTTTTACCTACTGATTTTTACTAGCTGCTGAGCCGTAAAATAATAAAAAATCCTACAAATAAGAGATTTTTATCGGGTTTTTTGCATTTCTCTAATTTCTGCAATTAAAACCGAGTATTTAACGCCAAAAAACTAGCCCTATCGGCGAAATTTAAGAATTTCGTTTTTTTACCTACTGATTTTTACTAGCTGCTGAGCCGTAAAATAATAAAAAATCGTACAAATAGGAGATTTTTATTGGGTTTTTTGCATTTCTCTAATTTCTGCAATTAAAACCGAGTATTTAACGCCAAAAAACTAGCCCTATCGGCAAAATTTAAAATTTCGTTTTTTTACCTACTGATTTTTACTAGGTGCTGAGCCGTAAAATAATAAAAAATCGTACAAATAGGAGATTTTTATCGGGTTTTTTGCATCTCTCTAATTTCTGCAATTAAAACCGAGTATTTAACGCCAAAAAACTAGCCCTATCGGGGAAATTTAAGAATTTAGTTTTTTTACCTACTGATTTTTACTAGCTGCTGAGCCGTAAAATAATAAAAAATCCTACAAATAAGAGATTTTTATCGGGTTTTTTGCATTTCTCTAATTTCTGCAATTACTACCGAGTATTTAACGCCAAAAAACAAGCCCTATCGGCGAAATTTAAGAATTTCGTTTTTTTACCTACTGATTTTTACTAGCTGCTAAGCCGTAAAATAATAAAAAATCCTACAAATAGGAGATTTTTATCGGTTTTTTTGCATTTCTCTAATTTCTGCAATTAAAACCGAGTATTTAACGCCAAAAAACTAGCCCTATCGGCGAAATTTAACAATTTCGTTTTTTTACCTACTGATTTTTACTAGCTGCTGAGCCGTAAAATAATAAAAAATCGTACAAATAGGAGATTTTTATCGGGTTTTTTGCATTTCTCTAATTTCTGCAATTACTACCGAGTATTTAACGCCAAAAAACAAGCCCTATCGGCGAAATTTAAGAATTTCGTTTTTTTACCTACTGATTTTTAATAGCTGCTAAGCCGTAAAATAATAAAAAATCGTACAAATAGGAGATTTTTATCGGTTTTTTTGCATTTCTCTAATTTCTGCAATTAAAACCGAGTATTTAACGCCAAAAAACTAGCCCTATCGGCGAAATTTAAGAATTTCGTTTTTTTACCTACTGATTTTTACTAGCTGCTGAGCCGTAAAATAATAAAAAATCGTACAAATAGGAGATTTTTATCGGGTTTTTTGCATTTCTCTAATTTCTGCAATTAAAACCGAGTATTTAACGCCAAAAAACTAGCCCTATCGGCGAAATTTAACAATTTCGTTTTTTTACCTACTGATTTTTACTAGCTGCTGAGCCGTAAAATAATAAAAAATTGTACAAATAGGAGATTTTTATCGGGTTTTTTGCATTTCTCTAATTTCTGTAATTAAAACCGAGTATTTAACGCCAAAAAACTAGCCCTATCGGCGAAATTTAAGAATTTCGTTTTTTTACCTACTGATTTTTACTAGCTGCTGAGCCGTAAAATAATAAAAAATCGTACAAATAGGAGATTTTTATCGGGTTTTTTGCATTTCTCTACTTTCTGCAATTAAAACCGAGTATTTAACGCCAAAAAACTAGCCCTATCGGCGAAATTTAAGAATTTCGTTTTTTTACCTACTGATTTTTACTAGCTGCTGAGCCGTAAAATAATAAAAAATCGTACAAATAGGAGATTTTTATCGGGTTTTTTGCATTTCTCTAATTTCTGCAATTAAAACCGAGTATTTAACGCCATAAAAACTTTTTAACAAAAAAATTAAACCGCCGAAAGAACTGAAAAGCAAAAAATAATAAACCTTTTTTATTTAACCTTAATAACTAAGTTCTTAAACTAATGTAAGTACATATACCTAAGTAATTTTGAGTCGGCGCCAAACATCGTCGGGTTGCTGTCTCGCTGACATTAACTTCGTGAACGCTCGGCATTTTCCGGCCGCGTCGCCGCCGCGCATCACGCTTTACGTAATTATTAATTAATGTGCTTGTTTGGCGCCGACTCAAAATTACTTAGGTATATGTACTTAAATTAGTTTAAGAACTTAGTTATTAAGGTTAAATAAAAAAGGTTTATTATTTTTTGCTTTTCAGTTCTTTCGGCGGTTTAATTTTTTTGTTAAAAAGTTTTTATTTTATAATTTTTTGTGGCTATAATACAGAGACTGAGAGGTCTACACATAAGAGATTGACAGGTCTAAAGCTCATTCATCGTGAGGTTTTTTTTTTATTAAAATTAATTGTAATACACAACTCAGCATTAAAATCTGTGAGTGAACAATAAATCACCCCTATTTTCCCACCTTTAAGGTAGGACTTTTTTTTTCAAATTTATATGGGACCAACTTCGAGATATATCCTATCCAATAAAAAACGAATTATCAAAATCGGACTACTCTGTTAAAAGTTATGCGTGGTCATACATTACAATTAGTGAGTGAATAATCAATCATCCCCTGTTTTCCTACCCTTAGGGTTGGAATTTTTTTTCCAAATTTATATGGGACCAACATCAGGGTATACCCTTTCCCATAAAAAAAGAATTATCAAAATCGGACTACTCTGTAAAAAGTTATGCGTGGTCATACATTACAATTAGTGAGTGAATAATCAATCATCCCCTGTTTTCCTACCCTTAGGGTTGGAATTTTTTTTCCAAATTTATATGGGACCAACATCAGGGTATACCCTTTCCCATAAAAAAAGAATTATCAAAATCGGACTACTCTGTAAAAAGTTATGCGTGGTCATACATAAAAAAAAAAAAAAAAAAAAAAATATACGCATTGAATTGATAACCTCCTCCGTTTTTTTCGTCGGTTAAAAAACTAGCCCTATCGGCGAAATTTAAGAATTTCGTTTTTTTACCTACTGATTTTTACTAGCTGCTGAGCCGTAAAATAATAAAAAATCCTACAAATAGGAGATTTTTATTGGGTTTTTTGCATTTCTCTAATTTCTGCAATTAAAACCGAGTATTTAACGCCAAAAAACTAGCCCTATCGGCGAAATTTAAGAATTTCGTTTTTTTACCCACTGATTTTTACTAGCTGCTGAGCCGTAAAATAATAAAAAATCGTACAAATAGGAGATTTTTATCGGGTTTTTTGCATTTCTCTAATTTCTGCAATTAAAACCGAGTATTTAACGCCAAAAAACTAGCCCTATCGGCGAAATTTAAGAATTTCGTTTTTTTACCTACTGATTTTTACTAGCTGCTGAGCCGTAAAATAATAAAAAATCGTACAAATAGGAGATTTTTATCGGGTTTTTTGCATTTCTCTACTTTCTGCAATTAGAACCGAGTATTTAACGCCAAAAAACTAGCCCTATCGGCGATATTTAAGAGTTTCGTTTTTTTACCTACTGATTTTTACTAGCTGCTGAGCCGTAAAATAATAAAAAATCGTACAAATAGGAGTTTTTTATCGGGTTTTTTGCATTTCTCTAATTTCTGCAATTAAAATTGAGTATTTAACGCCAAAAAACTAGCCCTATCGGCGAAATTTAAGAATTTCGTTTTTTTACCTACTGATTTTTACTAGCTGCTGAGCCGTAAAATAATAAAAAATCGTACAAATAGGAGATTTTTATCGGGTTTTTTGCATTTCTCTAATTTCTGCAATTAAAACCGAGTATTTAACGCCAAAAAACTAGCCCTATCGGCGAAATTTAAGAATTTCGTTTTTTTACCTACTGATTTTTACTAGCTGCTGAGCCGTAAAATAATAAAAAATCCTACAAATAGGAGATTTTTATTGGGTTTTTTGCATTTCTCTAATTTCTGCAATTAAAACCGAGTATTTAACGCCAAAAAACTAGCCCTATCGGCGAAATTTAAGAATTTCGTTTTTTTACCTACTGATTTTTACTAGCTGCTGAGCCGTAAAATAATAAAAAATCGTACAAATAGGAGATTTTTATCGGGTTTTTTGCATTTCTCTAATTTCTGCAATTAAAACCGAGTATTTAACGCCAAAAAACTAGCCCTATCGGCGAAATTTAAGAATTTCGTTTTTTTACCTACTGATTTTTACTAGCTGCTGAGCCGTAAAATAATAAAAAATCGTACAAATAGGAGATTTTTATCGGGTTTTTTGCATTTCTCTACTTTCTGCAATTAGAACCGAGTATTTAACGCCAAAAAACTAGCCCTATCGGCGATATTTAAGAGTTTCGTTTTTTTACCTACTGATTTTTACTAGCTGCTGAGCCGTAAAATAATAAAAAATCGTACAAATAGGAGATTTTTATCGGGTTTTTTGCATTTCTCTAATTTCTGCAATTAAAACCGAGTATTTAACGCCAAAAAACTAGCCCTATCGGCGAAATTTAAGAATTTCGTTTTTTTACCTACTGATTTTTACTAGCTGCTGAGCCGTAAAATAATAAAAAATCCTACAAATAGGAGATTTTTATCGGGTTTTTTGCATTTCTCTAATTTCTGCAATTAAAACCGAGTATTTAACGCCAAAAAACTAGCCCTATCGGCGAAATTTAAGAATTTCGTTTTTTTACCTACTGATTTTTAATAGCTGCTAAGCCGTAAAATAATAAAAAATCGTACAAATAGGAGATTTTTATCGGTTTTTTTGCATTTCTCTAATTTCTGCAATTAAAACCGAGTATTTAACGCCAAAAAACTAGCCCTATCGGCGAAATTTAAGAATTTCGTTTTTTTACCTACTGATTTTTACTAGCTGCTGAGCCCTAAAATAATAAAAAATCGTACAAATAGGAGATTTTTATCGGTTTTTTTTGCATTTCTCTAATTTCTGCAATTAAAACCGAGTATTTAACGCCAAAAAACTAGCCCTATCGGCGAAATTTAAGAATTTCGTTTTTTTACCTACTGATTTTTAATAGCTGCTGAGCCGTAAAATAATAAAAAATCGTACAAATAGGAGATTTTTATCGGGTTTTTTGCATCTGTCTAATTTCTGCAATTCAAACCGAGTATTTAACGCCAAAAAACTAGCCCTATCGACGAAATTTAAGAATTTCGTTTTTTTACCTACTGATTTTTACTAGCTGCTGAGCCGTAAAATAATAAAAAATCGTACAAATAGGAGATTTTTATCGGGTTTTTTGCATTTCTCCAATTTCTGCAATTAAAACCGAGTATTTAACGCCAAAAAACTAGCCCTATCGGCGAAATTTAAGAATTTCGTTTTTTTACCTACTGATTTTTATTAGCTGCTGAGCCGTAAAATAATAAAAAATCCTACAAATAGGAGATTTTTATCGGGTTTTTTGCATTTCTCTAATTTCTGCAATTAAAACGGAGTATTTAACGCCAAAAAACTAGCCCTATCGGCGAAATTTAAGAATTTCGTTTTTTTACCTACTGATTTTTACTAGCTGCTGAGCCCTAAAATAATAAAAAATCGTACAAATAGGAGATTTTTATCGGTTTTTTTTGCATTTCTCTAATTTCTGCAATTAAAACCGAGTATTTAACGCCAAAAAACTAGCCCTATCGGCGAAATTTAAGAATTTCGTTTTTTTACCTACTGATTTTTAATAGCTGCTGAGCCGTAAAATAATAAAAAATCCTACAAATAGGAGATTTTTATCGGGTTTTTTGCATTTCTCTAATTTCTGCAATTAAAACCGAATATTTAACGCCAAAAAACTAGCCCTATCGGCGAAATTTAAGAATTTCGTTTTTTTACCTACTGATTTTTACTAGCTGCTGAGCCGTAAAATAATAAAAAATCGTACAAATAGGAGATTTTTATCGGGTTTTTTGCATTTCTCTAATTTCTGCAATTAAAACCGAGTATTTAACGCCAAAAAACTAGCCCTATCGGCGAAATTTAAGAATTTCGTTTTTTTACCTACTGATTTTTACTAGCTGCTGAGCCGTAAAATAATAAAAAATCGTACAAATAGGAGATTTTTATCGGGTTTTTTGCATTTCTCTACTTTCTGCAATTAGAACCGAGTATTTAACGCCAAAAAACTAGCCCTATCGGCGATATTTAAGAGTTTCGTTTTTTTACCTACTGATTTTTACTAGCTGCTGAGCCGTAAAATAATAAAAAATCGTACAAATAGGAGATTTTTATCGGGTTTTTTGCATTTTTCTAATTTCTGCAATTAAAACCGAGTATTTAACGCCAAAAAACTAGCCCTATCGGCGAAATTTAAGAATTTCGTTTTTTTACCTACTGATTTTTACTAGCTGCTGAGCAGTAAAATAATAAAAAATCCTACAAATAGGACATTTTTATCGGGTTTTTTGCATTTCTCTAATTTCTGCAATTAAAACCGAGTATTTAACGCCAAAAAACTAGCCTATCGGCGTAATTTAACAATTTCGTTTTTTTACCTACTGATTTTTACTAGCTGCTGAGCCGTAAAATAATAAAAAATCGTACAAATAGGAGATTTTTATCGGGTTTTTTGCATTTCTCTAATTTCTGCAATTAAATCCGAGTATTTAGCGCCAAAAAACTAGCCCTATCGGCGAAATTTAAGAATTTCGTTTTTTTACCTATTGATTTTTACTAGCTGCTGAGCCGTAAAATAATAAAAAATCGTACAAATAGGAGATTTTTATCGGTTTTTTTGCATATCTCTAATTTCTGCAATTAAAACCGAGTATTTAACGCCAAAAAACTAGCCCTATCGGCGAAATTTAAGAATTTCGTTTTTTTACCTACTGATTTTTACTAGCTGCTGAGCCGTAAAATAATAAAAAATCGTACAAATAGGAGATTTTTATCGGGTTTTTTGCATTTCTCTACTTTCTGCAACTAAAACCGAGTATTTAACGCCAAAAAACTAGCCCTATCGGCGAAATTTAAGAATTTCGTTTTTTTTACCTACTGATTTTTACTAGCTGCTAAGCCGTAAAATAATAAAAAATCGTACAAATAGGAGATTTTTACCGGGTTTTTTGCATTTCTCTAATTTCTGCAATTAAAACCGAGTATTTAACGCCAAAAAACTAGCCCTATCGGCAAAATTTAAAATTTCGTTTTTTTACCTACTGATTTTTACTAGCTGCTGAGCCGTAAAATAATAAAAAATCGTACAAATAGGAGATTTTTATCGGGTTTTTTGCATTTCTCTAATTTCTGCAATTAGAACCGAGTATTTAACGCCAAAAAACTAGCCCTATCGGCGAAATTTTAGAATTTCGTTTTTTTACCTACTGATTTTTAATAACTGCTGAGCCGTAAAATAATAAAAAATCGTACAAATAGGAGATTTTTATCTGGTTTTTTGCATTTCTCTAATTTCTGCAATAAGAACCGAGTATTTAACGCCAAAAAACTAGCCCTATCGGCGAAATTTAAGAATTTCGTTTTTTTACCTACTGATTTTTATTAGCTGCTGAGCCGTAAAATAATAAAAAATCCTACAAATAGGAGATTTTTATCGGGTTTTTTGCATTTCTCTAATTTCTGCAATTAAAACCGAGTATTTAACGCCAAAAAACTAGCCCTATCGGCAAAATTTAAAATTTCGTTTTTTTACCTACTGATTTTTACTAGCTGCTGAGCCGTAAAATAATAAAAAATCGTACAAATAGGAGATTTTTATCGGGTTTTTTGCATTTCTCTAATTTCTGCAATTAGAACCGAGTATTTAACGCCAAAAAACTAGCCCTATCGGCGAAATTTTAGAATTTCGTTTTTTTACCTACTGATTTTTAATAACTGCTGAGCCGTAAAATAATAAAAAATCGTACAAATAGGAGATTTTTATCGGGTTTTTTGCACTTCTCTAATTTCTGCAATTAAAACCGTGTATTTAACGCCAAAAAACTAGCCCTATCGGCGAAATTTAAGAATTTCGTTTTTTTACCTACTGATTTTTACTAGCTGCTGAGCCGTAAAATAATAAAAAATCCTACAAATAGGTGATTTTTATCGGGTTTTTTGCATTTCTCTAATTTCTGCAATTAAAACCGAGTATTTAACGCCAAAAAACTAGCCCTATCGGCGAAATTTAAGAATTTCGTTTTTTTACCTACTGATTTTTACTAGCTGCTGAGCCGTAAAATAATAAAAAACCGTACAAATAGGAGATTTTTATCGGGTTTTTTGCACTTCTCTAATTTCTGCAATTAAAACCGTGTATTTAACGCCAAAAAACTAGCCCTATCGGCGAAATTTAAGAATTTCGTTTTTTTACCTACTGATTTTTATTAGCTGCTGAGCCGTAAAATAATAAAAAATCCTACAAATAGGAGATTTTTATCGGGTTTTTTGCATTTCTCTAATTTCTGCAATTAAAACCGAGTATTTAACGCCAAAAAACTAGCCCTATCGGCGAAATTTAAGAATTTCGTTTTTTTACCTACTGATTTTTACTAGCTGCTGAGCCGTAAAATAATAAAAAACCGTACAAATAGGAGATTTTTATCGGGTTTTTTGCACTTCTCTAATTTCTGCAATTAAAACCGTGTATTTAACGCCAAAAAACTAGCCCTATCGGCGAAATTTAAGAATTTCGTTTTTTTACCTACTGATTTTTACTAGCTGCTGAGCCGTAAAATAATAAAAAATCGTACAAATAGGAGATTTTTATCGGGTTTTTTGCATTTCTCTAATTTCTGCAATTAGAACCGAGTATTTAACGCCAAAAAACTAGCCCTATCGGCGAAATTTAAGAATTTCGTTTTTTTACCTACTGATTTTTACTAGCTGCTGAGCCGTAAAATAATAAAAAATCGTACAAATAGGAGATTTTTATCGGGTTTTTTGCATTTCTCTACTTTCTGCAATTAGAACCGAGTATTTAACGCCAAAAAACTAGCCCTATCGGCGATATTTAAGAGTTTCGTTTTTTTACCTACTGATTTTTACTAGCTGCTGAGCCGTAAAATAATAAAAAATCGTACAAATAGGAGATTTTTATCGGGTTTTTTGCATTTCTCTAATTTCTGCAATTAAAACCGAGTATTTAACGCCAAAAAACTAGCCCTATCGGCGAAATTTAAGAATTTCGTTTTTTTACCTACTGATTTTTACTAGCTGCTGAGCCGTAAAATAATAAAAAATCGTACAAATAGGAGATTTTTATCGGGTTTTTTGCATTTCTCTAATTTCTGCAATTAAAACCGAGTATTTAACGCCAAAAAACTAGCCCTATCGGCGAAATTTAAGAATTTCGTTTTTTTACCTACTGATTTTTACTAGCTGCTGAGCCGTAAAATAATAAAAAATCCTACAAATAGGAGATTTTTATCGGGTTTTTTGCATTTCTCTAATTTCTGCAATTAAAACCGAGTATTTAACGCCAAAAAACTAGCCCTATCGGTAAAATTTAAAATTTCGTTTTTTTACCTATTGATTTTTACTAGCTGCTGAGCCGTAAAATAATAAAAAATCCTACAAATAGGAGATTTTTATCGGGATTTTTGCATTTCTCTAATTTCTGCAATTAAAACCGAGTATTTAACGAAAAAAACTAGCCCTATCGGGGAAATTTAAGAATTTCGTTTTTTTACCTACTGATTTTTACTAGCTGCTGAGCCGTAAAATAATAAAAAATCCTAGAACTAAGAGATTTTTATCGGGTTTTTTGCATTTCTCTAATTTCTGCAATTAAAACCGAGTATTTAATGCCAAAAAACTAGCCCTATCGGCGAAATTTAAGAATTTCGTTTTTTTACCTACTGATTTTTACTAGCTGCTAAGCCGTAAAATAATAAAAAATCGTACAATCGGAGATTTTTATCGGGTTTTTTGCATTTCTCTAATTTCTGCAATTAAAACCGAGTATTTACCGCAAAAAAAACTAGCCCTATCGGCGAAATTTAAGAATTTCGTTTTTTTACCTACTGATTTTTACTAGCTGCTGAGCCGTAAAATAATAAAAAATCGCACAAATAGGAGATTTTTATCGGGTTTTTTGCATTTCTCTAATTTCTGCAATTAAAACCGAGTATTTAACGCCAAAAAACTAGCCCTATCGGCGAAATTTAAGAATTTCGTTTTTTTACCTACTGATTTTTAATAGCTGCTGAGCCGTAAAATAATAAAAAATCCTACAAATAGGAGATTTTTATCGGGTTTTTTGCATTTCTCTAATTTCTGCAATTAAAACCAAGTATTTACCGCAAAAAAAACTAGCCCTATCGGCGAAATTGAAGAATTTCGTTTTTTTACCTACTAATTTTTACTAGCTGCTGAGCCGTAAAATAATAAAAAATCCTACAAATAGGAGATTTTTATCGGGTTTTTTGCATTTCTCTAATTTCTGCAATTAGAACCGAGTATTTAACCCCAAAAAACTAGCCCTATCGGCGAAATTTAAGAATTTCGTTTTTTTACCTACTGATTTTTACTAGCTGCTGAGCCGTAAAATAATAAAAAATCCTACAAATAGGAGATTTTTATCGGGTTTTTTGCATTTCTCTAATTTCTGCAATTAAAACCGAGTATTTAACGCCAAAAAACTAGCCCTATCGGGGAAATTTAAGAATTTCGTTTTTTTACCTAGACTGATTTTTACTAGCTGCTGAGCCGTAAAATAATAAAAAACCGTACAAATAGGAGATTTTTATCGGGTTTTTTGCATTTCTCTAATTTCTGCAATTAAAACCGAGTATTTAACGCTAAAAAACTAGCCCTATCGGGGAAATTTAAGAATTTCGTTTTTTTACCTACTGATTTTTACTAGCTGCTGAGCCGTAAAATAAAAAAAAATCGTACAAATAGGAGATTTTTATCGGGTTTTTTGCATTTCTCTAATTTCTGCAATTAAAACCGAGTATTTAACGCCAAAAAACTAGCCCTATCGGCGAAATTTAAGAATTTCGTTTTTTTACCTACTGATTTTTAGTAGCTGCTGAGCCGTAAAATAATAAAAAATCGTACAAATAGGAGATTTTTATCGGGTTTTTTGCATCTCTCTAATTTCTGCAATTCAAACCGAGTATTTAACGCCAAAAAACTAGCCCTATCGGCGAAATTTAAGAATTTCGTTTTTTTACCTACTGATTTTTACTAGCTGCTGAGCCGTAAAATAATAAAAAATCGTACAAATAGGAGATTTTTATCGGGTTTTTTGCATTTCTCTAATTTCTGCAATTAAAACCGAGTATTTAACGCCAAAAAACTAGCCCTATCGGCGATATTTAAGAATTTCGTTTTTTTACCTACTGATTTTTACTAGCTGCTGAGCCGTAAAATAATAAAAAATCGTACAAATAGGAGATTTTTATCGGGTTTTTTGCATTTCTCTAATTTCTGCAATTAAAACCGAGTATTTAACGCCAAAAAACTAGCCCTATCGGCAAAATTTAAAATTTCGTTTTTTTACCTACTGATTTTTACTAGCTGTTGAGCCGTAAAATAATAAAAAATCCTACAAATAGGAGATTTTTATCGGGTTTTTTGCATTTCTCTAATTTCTGCAATTAAAACCGAGTATTTAACGCCAAAAAACTAGCCCTATCGGGGAAATTTAAGAATTTCGTTTTTGTACCTACTGATTTTTACTAGCTGCTGAGCCGTAAAATAATAAAAAATCCTAGAACTAAGTGATTTTTATCGGGTTTTTTGCATTTCTCTAATTTCTGCAATTAAAACCGAGTATTTAACGCCAAAAAACTAGCCCTATCGGCGAAATTTAAGAATTTCGTTTTTTTACCTACTGATTTTTACTAGCTGCTAAGCCGTAAAATAATAAAAAATCGTACAATCGGAGATTTTTATCGGGTTTTTTGCATTTCTCTAATTTCTGCAATTAAAACCGAGTATTTACCGCAAAAAAAACTAGCCCTATCGGCGAAATTTAAGAATTTCGTTTTTTTACCTACTGATTTTTACTAGCTGCTGAGCCGTAAAATAAAAAAAAATCGTACAAATAGGAGATTTTTATCGGGTTTTTTGCATTTCTCTAATTTCTGCAATTAAAACCGAGTATTTAACGCCAAAAAACTAGCCCTATCGGCGAAATTTTAGAATTTCGTTTTTTTACCTACTGATTTTTAATAACTGCTGAGCCGTAAAATAATAAAAAATCGTACAAATAGGAGATTTTTATCGGGTTTTTTGCATTTCTCTAATTTCTGCAATTAGAACCGAGTATTTAACGCCAAAAAACTAGCCCTATCGGCGAAATTTAAGAATTTCGTTTTTTTACCTACTGATTTTTACTAGCTGCTGAGCCGTAAAATAATAAAAAATCCTACAAATAGGAGATTTTTATCGGGTTTTTTGCATTTCTCTAATTTCTGCAATTAAAACCGAGTATTTAACGCCAAAAAACTAGCCCTATCGGCGAAATTTAAGAATTTCGTTTTTTTACCTACTGATTTTTACTAGCTGCTGAGCCGTAAAATAATAAAAAATTCTACAAATAGGAGATTTTTATCGGGTTTTTTGCATTTCTCTAATTTCTGCAATTAAAACCGAGTATTTAACGCCAAAAAACTAGCCCTATCGGCGAAATTTAAGAATTTCGTTTTTTTACCTACTGATTTTTACTAGCTGCTGAGCCGTAAAATAATAAAAAATCGTACAAATAGGAGATTTGTATCGGGTTTTTGCATTTCTCTAATTTCTGCAATTAAAACCGAGTATTTAACGCCAAAAAACTAGCCCTATCGGGGAAATTTAAGAATTTCGTTTTTTTACCTACTGATTTTTACTAGCTGCTGAGCCGTAAAATAATAAAAAATCGTACAAATAGGAGAGTTTTATCGGGTTTTTTGCACTTCTCTAATTTCTGCAATTAAAACCGAGTTTTTAACGCCAAAAAACTAGCCCTATCGGCCAAATTTAAGAATTTCGTTTTTTTACCTACTGATTTTTACTAGCTGCTGTGCCGTAAAATAATAAGAAATCGTACAAATGGGAGATTTTTATCGGGTTTTTTGCATTTCTCTAATTTCTGCAATTCAAACCGAGTATTTAACGCCAAAAAACTAGCCCTATCGACGAAATTTAAGAATTTCGTTTTTTTACCTACTGATTTTTACTAGCTGCTGAGCGGTAAAATAATAAAAAATCGTACAAATAGGAGATTTTTATCGGGTTTTTTGCATTTCTCTAATTTCTGCAATTAAAACCGAGTATTTAACGCCAAAAAGCTAGCCCTATCGGCGAAATTTAAGAATTTCGTTTTTTTACCTACTGATTTTTACTAGCTGCTGAGCCGTAAAATAATAAAAAAGCGGCCAAGTGCGAGTCGGACTCGCCCATGAAGGGTTCCGTAGCAGCAAGTAACATAATATAAAAGTTCTTGTAGTTCGTTGTAACTTTGATCGATGTTAAAGTAAATGTTTTTTTTTTTTTTTTATATTTGAGTTGATTGAATGAAAGGTAAATTGCGGTTTACGATTTATGCCGTATTAAAAAAAAACTACTTACTAGATCTCGTTCAAACCAATTTTCGGTGGAAGTTTACATGGTAATGTACATCATATATTTTTTTTAGTTTTATCATTCTCTTATTTTAGAAGTTAGAGGGGGGGGGGGACACACATTTTACCACTTTGAAAGTGTCTCTCGCGCAAACTATTCAGTTTAGAAAAAAATGATATTAGAAACCTCAATATCATTTTTGAAGACCTATCCATAGATACCCCACCCGTAAGGGTTTGATGAAAAAAAAATTTTTGAGTTTCAGTTCTAAGTATGGGGAACTCCCAAAATTTTTTTTTTTTTTCTATTTTTGTGTGAAAATCTTAATGCGGTTCACAGAATACATCTACTTACCAAGTTTCAACAGTATAGTTCTTATAGTTTCGGAAAAAAGTGGCTGACATACGGCCGGACAGACAGACAGACAGACAGACAGACAGACATGACGAATCCATAAGGGTTCCGCTTTTTGCCATTTGGCTACGGAACCCTAAAAATCCTACAAATAGGAGATTTTTATCGGGTTTTTTGCATTTCTCTAATTTCTGCAATTAAAACCGAGTATTTAACGCAAAAAAACTAGCCCTATCGGGGAAATTTAAGAATTTCGTTTTTTTACCTACTGATTTTTACTAGCTGCTGAGCCGTAAAATAATAAAAAATCCTACAAATAGGAGATTTTTATTGGGTTTTTTGCATTTCTCTAATTTCTGCAATTAAAACCGAGTATTTAACGCCAAAAAACTAGCCCTATCGGGGAAATTTAAGAATTTCGTTTTTTTACCTACTGAATTTTACTAGCCGTAAAATAATAAAAAATCGTACAAATAGGAGATTTTTATCGGGTTTTTTGCATTTCTCTAATTTCTGCAATTAAAACCGAGTATTTAACGCCAAAAAACTAGCCCTATCGGCGAAATTTAAGAATTTCGTTTTTTTACCTACTGATTTTTACTAGCTGCTGAGCCGTAAAATAATAAAAAATCCTACAAATAGGAGATTTTTATGGGGTTTTTTGCATTTCTCCAATTTCTGCAATTAAAACCGAGTATTTAACGCCAAAAAACTAGCCCTATCGGCGAAATTTAACAATTTCGTTTTTTTACCTACTACTGATTTTTACTAGCTGCTGAGCCGTAAAATAATAAAAAATCGTACAAATAGGAGATTTTTATCGGGTTTTTTGCATTTCTCTAATTTCTGCAATTAAAACCGAGTATTTAACGCCAAAAAACTAGCCCTATCGGGGAAATTTAAGAATTTCGTTTTTTTACCTACTGATTTTTACTAGCTGCTGAGCCGTACAATAATAATAAATCGTACAAATAGGAGATTTTTATCGGGTTTTTTGCATTTCTCTAATTTCTGCAATTAAAACCGAGTATTTAAAGCCAAAAAACTAGCCCTATCGGCGAAATTTAAGAATTTCGTTTTTTTACCTACTGATTTTTACTAGCTGCTGAGCCGTAAAATAATAAAAACTCCTACAAATAAGAGATTTTTATGGGGTTTTTTGCATTTCTCTAATTTCTGCAATTAAAACCGAGTATTTAACGCCAAAAAAATAGCCCTATCGGCGAAATTTAAGAATTTCGTTTTTTTACCTACTGATTTTTACTAGCTGCGAGCCGTAAAATAATAAAAAATCCTACAAATAAGAGATTTTTATCGGTTTTTTTGCATTTCTCTAATTTCTGCAATTAAAACCGAGTATTTAACGCCAAAAAACTAGCCCTATCGGCGAAATTTAAGAATTTCGTTTTTTTACCTACTGATTTTTACTAGCTGCTGAGCCGTAAAATAATAAAAAATCGTACAAATAGGAGATTTTTATCGGGTTTTTTGCATTTCTCTAATTTCTGCAATTAAAACCGAGTATTTAACGCCAAAAAACTAGCCCTATCGGCGAAATTTAACAATTTCGTTTTTTTACCTACTGATTTTTACTAGCTGCTGAGCCGTAAAATAATAAAAAATCGTACAAATATGAGATTTTTATCGGGTTTTTTGCATTTCTCTTATTTCTGCAATTAAAACGGAGTATTTAACGCCAAAAAACTAACCCTATCGGCGAAATTTAAGAATTTCGTTTTTTTACCTACTGATTTTTACTAGCTGCTGAGCCGTAAAATAATAAAAAATCGTACAAATAGGAGATTTTTATCGGGTTTTTTGCATTTCTCTAATTTCTGCAATTAAAACCGAGTATTTAACGCCAAAAAACTAGCCCTATCGGCGAAATTTAACAATTTCGTTTTTTTACCTACTGATTTTTACTAGCTGCTGAGCCGTACAATAATAATAAATCGTACAAATAGGAGATTTTTATGGGGTTTTTTGCATTTCTCTAATTTCTGCAATTAAAACCGAGTATTTAAAGCCAAAAAACTAGCCCTATCGGCGAAATTTAAGAATTTCGTTTTTTTACCTACTGATTTTTACTAGCTGCGAGCCGTAAAATAATAAAAAATCCTACAAATAAGAGATTTTTATCGGGTTTTTTGCATTTCTCTAATTTCTGCAATTAAAACCGAGTATTTAACGCCAAAAAAATAGCCCTATCGGCGAAATTTAAGAATTTCGTTTTTTTACCTACTGATTTTTACTAGCTGCGAGCCGTAAAATAATAAAAAATCCTACAAATAAGAGATTTTTATCGGGTTTTTTGCATTTCTCTAATTTCTGCAATTAAAACCGAGTATTTAACGCCAAAAAACTAGCCCTATCGGCGAAATTTAAGAATTTCGTTTTTTTACCTACTGATTTTTACTAGATGCTGAGCCGTAAAATAATAAAAAATCCTACAAATAGGAAATTTTTATCGGGTTTTTTGCATTTCTCTAATTTCTGCAATTAAAACCGAGTATTTAACGCCAAAAAACTAGCCCTATCGGCGAAATTTAAGAATTTCGTTTTTTTACCTACTGATTTTTACTAGCTGCTGAGCCGTAAAATAATAAAAAATCGTACAAATACGAGATTTTTATCGGGTTTTTTGCATTTCTCTAATTTCTGCAATTAAAACCGAGTATTTAACGCCAAAAAACTAGCCCTATCGGCGAAATTTAAGAATTTCGTTTTTTTACTCACTGATTTTTACTAGCTGCTGAGCCGTAAAATAATAAAAAATCCTACAAATAGGAGATTTTTATCGGGTTTTTTGCATTTCTCTAATTTCTGCAATTAAAAGCGATTATTTAACGCCAAAAAACTAGCCCTATCGGGGAAATTTAAGAATTTCGTTTTTTTACCTACTGATTTTTACTAGCTGCTGAGCCGTAAAATAATAAAAAATCTTACAAATAGGAGATTTTTATCGGGTTTTTTGCATTTCTCTAATTTCTGCAATTAAAACCGAGTATTTAACGCCAAAAAACTAGCCCTATCGGCGAAATTTAAGAATTTCGTTTTTTTACTTACTGATTTTTACTAGCTGCTGAGCCGTAAAATAATAAAAAATCGTACAAATATGAGATTTTTATCGGGTTTTTTGCATTTCTCTTATTTCTGCAATTAAAACGGAGTATTTAACGCCAAAAAACTAGCCCTATCGGCGAAATTTAAGAATTTCGTTTTTTTACCTACTGATTTTTACTAGCTGCTGAGCCGTAAAATAGTAAAAAATCGTACAAATAGGAGATTTTTATCGGGTTTTTTGCATTTCTCTAATTTCTGCAATTAAAACCAAGTATTTAACGCCAAAAAACTAGCCCTATCGGCGAAATTTAACAATTTCGTTTTTTTACCTACTGATTTTTACTAGCTGCTGAGCCGTAAAATAATAAAAAATCGTACAAATAGGAGATTTTTATCGGGTTTTTTGCATTT
This sequence comes from Eutolmus rufibarbis, assembly GCA_963920795.1. Lineage (NCBI taxonomy): Eukaryota > Metazoa > Arthropoda > Insecta > Diptera > Asilidae > Eutolmus > Eutolmus rufibarbis. The sequence continues at coordinate 14,026,042 of OY987205.1, forward strand.
CTCTAATTTCTGCAATTAAAACCGAGTATTTAACGCCAAAAAACTAGCCCTATCGGCGAAATTTAACAATTTCGTTTTTTTACCTACTGATTTTTACTAGCTGCTGAGCCGTAAAATAATAAAAAATCGTACAAATTGGAAATTTTTATCGGGTTTTTTGCATTTCTCTAATTTCTGCAATTAAAACCGAGTATTTAACGCCAAAAAACTAGCCCTATCGGCGAAATTTAAGAATTTCGTTTTTTTACCTACTGATTTTTACTAGCTGCTGAGCCGTAAAATAATAAAAAATCGTACAAATAGGAGATTTTTATCGGGTTTTTTGCATTTCTCTAATTTCTGCAATTAAAACCGAGTATTTAACGCCAAAAAACTAGCCCTATCGGCGAAATTTAACAATTTCGTTTTTTTACCTACTGATTTTTACTAGCTGCTGAGCCGTAAAATAATAAAAAATCGTACAAATAGGAGATTTTTATCGGGTTTTTTGCATTTCTCTAATTTCTGCAATTAAAACCGATTATTTAACGCCAAAAAACTAGCCCTATCGGGGAAATTTAAGAATTTCGTTTTTTTACCTACTGATTTTTACTAGCTGCTGAGCCGTAAAATAATAAAAAATCGTACAAATAGGAGATTTTTATCGGGTTTTTTGCATTTCTCTAAATTCTGCAATTAAAACCGAGTATTTAACGCCAAAAAACTAGCTCTATCGGCGAAATTTAAGAATTTCGTTTTTTTACCTACTGATTTTTACTAGCTGCTGAGCCGTAAAGTAATACAAAATCGTACAATCGGAGATTTTTATCGGGTTTTTTGCATTTCTCTAATTTCTGCAATTAAAACCGAGTATTTAACGCCAAAAAACTAGCCCTATCGGCGAAATTTAAGAATTTCGTTTTTTTACCTACTGATTTTTACTAGCTGCTGAGTCGTAAAATAATAAAAAATCGTACAAATAGCAGATTTTTATCGGTTTTTTTGCATTTCTCTAATTTCAGCAATTAAAATCGAGTATTTAACGCCAAAAAACTAGCCCTATCGGCGAAATGTAAGAATTTCGTTTTTTTACCTACTGATTTTTACTAGCTGCTGAGTCGTAAAATAATACAAAATCGTACAAATAGCAGATTTTTATCGGGTTTTTTTGCATTTCTCTAATTTCTGCAATTAAAACCGAGTATTTAACGCCAAAAAACTAGCCCTATCGCGGAAATTTAAGAATTTCGTTTTTTTACCTACTGATTTTTACTAGCTGCTGAGCCGTAAAATAATAAAAAATCGTACAAATAGGAGATTTTTATCGGGTTTTTTGCATTTCTCTAATTTCTGCAATTAAAACCGAGTATTTAACGCCAAAAAACTAGCCCTATCGGCGAAATTTAAGAATTTCGTTTTTTTACCTACTGATTTTTACTAGCTGCTGAGCCGTAAAATAATAAAAAATCGTACAAATAGGAGATTTTTATCGGTTTTTTTGCATTTCTTTAATTTCAGCAATTAAAACCGAGTATTTAACGTCAAAAAACTAGCCCTATCGGCGAAATGTAAGAATTTCGTTTTTTTACCTACTGATTTTTACTAGCTGCTGAGCCGTAAAATAATAAAAAATCGTACAAATAGGAAATTTTTATCGGGTTTTTTGCATTTCTCTAATTTCTGCAATTAAAACCGAGTATTTAACGCCAAAAAACTAGCCCTATCGGCGAAATTTAAGAATTTCGTTTTTTTACCTACTGATTTTTACTAGCTGCTGAGCCGTAAAATAATAAAAAATCGTACAAATAGGAGATTTTTATCGGGTTTTTTGCATTTCTCTAATTTCTGCAATTAAAACCGAGTATTTAACGCCAAAAAACTAGCCCTATCGGCGAAATTTAAGAATTTCGTTTTTTTACCTACTGATTTTTACTAGCTGCTGAGCCGTAAAATAATAAAAAAACGTACAAATAGGAGATTTTTATCGGGTTTTTTGCATTTCTCTAATTTCTGCAATTAAAACCGAGTATTTAACGCCAAAAAACTAGCCCTATCGGCGAAATTTAAGAATTTCGTTTTTTTACCTACTGATTTTTACTAGCTGCTGAGCCGTAAAATAATAAAAAATCGTACAAATAGGAGATTTTTATCCGGTTTTTTGCATTTCTCTAATTTCTGCAATTAAAACCGAGTATTTAACGCCAAAAAACTAGCCCTATCGGCGAAATTTAAGAATTTCGTTTTTTTACCTACTGATTTTTACTAGCTGCTGAGCCGTAAAATAATAAAAAATCGTACAAATAGGAGATTTTTATCGGGTTTTTTGCATTTCTCTTATTTCTGTAATTAAAACCGATTATTTAACGCAAAAAAACTAGCCCTATCGGGGAAATTTAAGAATTTCGTTTTTTTACCTACTGATTTTTACTAGCTGCTGAGCCGTAAAATAATAAAAAATCGTACAAATAGGAGATTTTTATCGGGTCTTTTGCATTTCTCTAATTTCTGCAATTAAAACCGAGTATTTAACGCCAAAAAACTAGCCCTATCGGCGAAATTTAACAATTTCGTTTTTTTACCTACTTATTTTTACTAGCTGCTGAGCCGTACAATAATAATAAATCGTACAAATAGGAGATTTTTATGGGGTTTTTTGCATTTCTCTAATTTCTGCAATTAAAACCGAGTATTTAAAGCCAAAAAACTAGCCCTATCGGCGAAATTTAAGAATTTCGTTTTTTTACCTACTGATTTTTACTAGCTGCTGAGCCGTAAAATAATAAAAACTCCTACAAATAAGAGATTTTTATGGGGTTTTTTGCATTTCTCTAATTTCTGCAATTAAAACCGAGTATTTAACGCCAAAAAAATAGCCCTATCGGCGAAATTTAAGAATTTCGTTTTTTTACCTACTGATTTTTACTAGCTGCGAGCCGTAAAATAATAAAAAATCCTACAAATAAGAGATTTTTATCGGGGTTTTTGCATTTCTCTAATTTCTGCAATTAAAACCGAGTATTTAACGCCAAAAAACTAGCCCTATCGGCGAAATTTAAGAATTTCGTTTTTTTACCTACTGATTTTTACTAGCTGCTGAGCCGTAAAATAATAAAAAATCGTACAAATATGAGATTTTTATCGGGTTTTTTGCATTTCTCTTATTTCTGCAATTAAAACGGAGTATTTAACGCCAAAAAACTAGCCCTATCGGCGAAATTTAAGAATTTCGTTTTTTTACCTACTGATTTTTACTAGCTGCTGAGCCGTAAAATAATAAAAAATCGTACAAATAGGAGATTTTTATCCGGTTTTTTGCATTTCTCTAATTTCTGCAATTAAAACCGAGTATTTAACGCCAAAAAACTAGCCCTATCGGCGAAATTTAAGAATTTCGTTTTTTTACCTACTGATTTTTACTAGCTGCTGAGCCGTAAAATAATAAAAAATCGTACAAATATGAGATTTTTACCGGGTTTTTTGCATTTCTCTAATTTCTGCAATTAAAACCGAGTATTTAACGCCAAAAAACTAGCCCTATCGGCGAAATTTAAGAATTTCGTTTTTTTACCTACTGATTTTTACTAGCTGCTGAGCCGTAAAATAATAAAAAATCGTACAAATAGGAGATTTTTATCGGGTTTTTTGCATTTCTCTTATTTCTGTAATTAAAACCGATTATTTAACGCCAAAAAACTAGCCCTATCGGGGAAATTTAAGAATTTCGTTTTTTTACCTACTGATTTTTACTAGCTGCTGAGCCGTAAAATAATAAAAAATCGTACAAATAGGAGATTTTTATCGGGTTTTTTGCATTTCTCTAATTTCTGCAATTAAAACCGAGTATTTAACGCCAAAAAACTAGCCCTATCGGCGAAATTTAACAATTTCGTTTTTTTACCTACTTATTTTTACTAGCTGCTGAGCCGTACAATAATAATAAATCGTACAAATAGGAGATTTTTATGGGGTTTTTTGCATTTCTCTAATTTCTGCAATTAAAACCGAGTATTTAAAGCCAAAAAACTAGCCCTATCGGCGAAATTTAAGAATTTCTTTTTTTTACCTACTGATTTTTACTAGCTGCTGAGCCGTAAAATAATAAAAACTCCTACAAATAAGAGATTTTTATGGGGTTTTTTGCATTTCTCTAATTTCTGCAATTAAAACCGAGTATTTAACGCCAAAAAAATAGCCCTATCGGCGAAATTTAAGAATTTCGTTTTTTTACCTACTGATTTTTACTAGCTAGCCGTAAAATAATAAAAAATCCTACAAATAAGAGATTTTTATCGGGTTTTTTGCATTTCTCTAATTTCTGCAATTAAAACCGAGTATTTAACGCCAAAAAAATAGCCCTATCGGCGAAATTTAAGAATTTCGTTTTTTTACCTACTGATTTTTACTAGCTGCGAGCCGTAAAATAATAAAAAATCCTACAAATAAGAGATTTTTATCGGGTTTTTTGCATTTCTCTAATTTCTGCAATTAAAACCGAGTATTTAACGCCAAAAAACTAGCCCTATCGGCGAAATTTAAGAATTTCGTTTTTTTACCTACTGATTTTTACTAGCTGCTGAGCCGTAAAATAATAAAAAAACGTACAAATAGGAGATTTTTATCGGGTTTTTTGCATTTCTCTAATTTCTGCAATTAAAACCGAGTATTTAACGCCAAAAAACTAGCCCTATCGGCGAAATTTAAGAATTTTTTTTTTTTACCTACTGATTTTTACTAGCTGCTGAGCCGTAAAATAATAAAAAATCGTACAAATAGGAGATTTTTATCCGGTTTTTTGCATTTCTCTAATTTCTGCAATTAAAACCGAGTATTTAACGCCAAAAAACTAGCCCTATCGGCGAAATTTAACAATTTCGTTTTTTTACCTACTGATTTTTACTAGCTGCTGAGCCGTAAAATAATAAAAAATCGTACAAATAGGAGATTTTTATCGGGTTTTTTGCATTTCTCTTATTTCTGCAATTAAAACCGATTATTTAACGCCAAAAAACTAGCCCTATAGGGGAAATTTAAGAATTTCGTTTTTTTACCTACTGATTTTTACTAGCTGCTGAGCCGTAAAATAATAAAAAATCGTACAAATAGGAGATTTTTATCGGGTTTTTTGCATTTCTCTAATTTCTGCAATTAAAACCGAGTATTTAACGCCAAAAAACTAGCCCTATCGGCGAAATTAAAGAATTTCGTTTTTTTACCTACTGATTTTTACTAGCTGCTGAGCCGTACAATAATAATAAATCGTACAAATAGGAGATTTTTATGGGGTTTTTTGCATTTCTCTAATTTCTGCAATTAAAACCGAGTATTTAAAGCCAAAAAACTAGCCCTATCGGCGAAATTTAAGAATTTCGTTTTTTTACCTACTGATTTTTACTAGCTGCGAGCCGTAAAGTAATAAAAAATCCTACAAATAAGAGATTTTTATCGGGTTTTTTGCATTTCTCTAATTTCTGCAATTAAAACCGAGTATTTAACGCCAAAAAACTAGCCCTATCGGCGAAATTTAAGAATTTCGTTTTTTGACCTACTGATTTTTACTAGCTGCTGAGCCGTAAAATAATAAAAAATCCTACAAAAAGGAAATTTTTATCGAGTTTTTTGCATTTCTCTAATTTCTGCAATTAAAAACGAGTATTTAACGCCAAAAAACCAGCCCTATCGGCGAAATTTAAGAATTTCGTTTTTTTACCTACTGATTTTTACTAGCTGCTGAGCCGTAAAATAATAAAAAATCGTACAAATAGGAAATTTTTATCGGGTTTTTACTAGCTGCTGAGCCGTAAAATAGTAAAAAATCGTACAAATAGGAGATTTTTATCGGGTTTTTTGCATTTCTCTAATTTCTGCAATTAAAACCGAGTATTTAACGCCAAAAAACTAGCCCTATCGGCGAAATTTAACAATTTCGTTTTTTTACCTACTGATTTTTACTAGCTGCTGAGCCGTAAAATAATAAAAAATCGTACAAATATGAGATTTTTATCGGGTTTTTTGCATTTCTCTTATTTCTGCAATTAAAACGGAGTATTTAACGCCAAAAAACTAGCCCTATCGGCGAAATTTAAGAATTTCGTTTTTTTACCTACTGATTTTTACTAGCTGCTGAGCCGTAAAATAGTAAAAAATCGTACAAATAGGAGATTTTTATCGGGTTTTTTGCATTTCTCTAATTTCTGCAATTAAAACCGAGTATTTAACGCCAAAAAACTAGCCCTATCGGCGAAATTTAACAATTTCGTTTTTTTACCTACTGATTTTTACTAGCTGCTGAGCCGTAAAATAATAAAAAATCGTACAAATACGTGATTTTTATCGGGTTTTTTGCATTTCTCTAATTTCTGTAATTAAAACCGAGTATTTAACGCCAAAAAACTAGCCCTATCGGCGAAATTTAAGAATTTCGTTTTTTTACCTACTGATTTTTACTAGCTGCTGAGCCGTAAAATAATAAAAAATCGTACAAATAGGAGATTTTTATCCGGTTTTTTGCATTTCTCTAATTTCTGCAATTAAAACCGAGTATTTAACTCCAAAAAACTAGCCCTATCGGCGAAATTTAACAATTTCGTTTTTTTACCTACTGATTTTTACTAGCTGCTGAGCCGTAAAATAATAAAAAATCGTACAAATTGGAAATTTTTATCGGGTTTTTTGCATTTCTCTAATTTCTGCAATTAAAACCGAGTATTTAACGCCAAAAAACTAGCCCTATCGGCGAAATTTAAGAATTTCGTTTTTTTACCTACTGATTTTTACTAGCTGCTGAGCCGTAAAATAATAAAAAATCGTACAAATAGGAGATTTTTATCCGGTTTTTTGCATTTCTCTAATTTCTGCAATTAAAACCGAGTATTTAACGCCAAAAAACTAGCCCTATCGGCGAAATTTAACAATTTCGTTTTTTTACCTACTGATTTTTACTAGCTGCTGAGCCGTAAAATAATAAAAAATCGTACAAATAGGAGATTTTTATCGGGTTTTTTGCATTTCTCTAATTTCTGCAATTAAAACCGAGTATTTAACGCCAAAAAACTAGCCCTATCGGCGAAATTTAAGAATTTCGTTTTTTTACCTACTGATTTTTACTAGCTGCTGAGCCGTAAAATAATAAAAAATCGTACAAATATGAGATTTTTATTGGGTTTTTTGCATTTCTCTTATTTCTGCAATTAAAACGGAGTATTTAACGCCAAAAAACTAACCCTATCGGCGAAATTTAAGAATTTCGTTTTTTTACCTACTGATTTTTACTAGCTGCTGAGCCGTAAAATAATAAAAAAACGTACAAATAGGAGATTTTTATCGGGTTTTTTGCATTTCTCTAATTTCTGCAATTAAAACCGAGTATTTAACGCCAAAAAACTAGCCCTATCGGCGAAATTTAAAATTTCGTTTTTTTACCTACTGATTTTTACTAGCTGCTGAGCCGTAAAATAATAAGAAATCGTACAAATAGGAGATTTTTATCGGGTTTTTTGCATTTCTCTAATTTCTGCAATTAAAACCGAGTATTTAACGCCAAAAAACTAGCCCTATCGGCGAAATTTAAGAATTTCGTTTTTTTACCTACTGATTTTTACTAGCTGCTGAGCCGTAAAATAATAAAAAATCGTACAAATAGGAGATTTTTATCGGGTTTTTTGCATTTCTCTAATTTCTGCAATTAAAACCGAGTATTTAACGCCAAAAAACTAGCCCTATCGGGGAAATTTAAGAATTTCGTTTTTTTACCTACTGATTTTTACTAGCTGCTGAGCCGTAGAATAATAAAAAATCGTACAAATAGAAGATTTTTATCAGGTTTTTTGCACTTCTCTAATTTCTGCAATTAAAACCGAGTATTTAACGCCAAAAAACTAGCCCTATCGGCGAAATTTAAGAATTTCGTTTTTTTACCTACTGATTTTTACTAGCTGCTGAGCCGTAAAATAATAAAAAATCCTACAAATAGGAGATTTTTATCGGGTTTTTTGCATTTCTCTAATTTCTGCTATTAAAACCGAGTATTTAACGCCAAAAAAATAGCCCTATCGGCGAAATTTAAGAATTTCGTTTTTTTACCTACTGATTTTTACTAGCTGCTGAGCCGTAAAATAATAAAAAATCCTACAAATAAGAGATTTTTATCGGGTTTTTTGCATTTCTCTAATTTCTGCAATTAAAACCGAGTATTTAACGCCAAAAAACTAGCCCTATCGGCGAAATTTAAGAATTTCGTTTTTTTACCTACTGATTTTTACTAGCTGCTGAGCCGTAAAATAATAAAAAATCGTACAAATAGGAGATTTTTATCGGTTTTTTTGCATTTCTTTAATTTCAGCAATTAAAGCCGAGTATTTAACGTCAAAAAACTAGCCCTATCGGCGAAATGTAAGAATTTCGTTTTTTTACCTACAGATTTTTACTAGCTGCTGAGCCGTAAAATAATAAAAAATCGTACAAATAGGAAATTTTTATCGGGTTTTTTGCATTTCTCTAATTTCTGCAATTAAAACCGAGTATTTAACGCCAAAAAACTAGCCCTATCGGCGAAATTTAAGAATTTCGTTTTTTTACCTACTGATTTTTACTAGCTGCTGAGCCGTAAAATAATAAAAAATCGTACAAATAGGAGATTTTTATCGGGTTTTTTGCATTTCTCTAATTTCTGCAATTAAAACCGAGTATTTAACGCCAAAAAACTAGCCCTATCGGCGGAATTTAAGAATTTCGTTTTTTTACCTACTGATTTTTACTAGCTGCTGAGCCGTAAAATAATAAAAAAACGTACAAATAGGAGATTTTTATCGGGTTTTTTGCATTTCTCTAATTTCTGCAATTAAAACCGAGTATTTAACGCCAAAAAACTAGCCCTATCGGCGAAATTTAAGAATTTCGTTTTTTTACCTACTGATTTTTACTAGCTGCTGAGCCGTAAAATAATAAAAAATCGTACAAATAGGAGATTTTTATCCGGTTTTTTGCATTTCTCTAATTTCTGCAATTAAAACCGAGTATTTAACGCCAAAAAACTAGCCCTATCGGCGAAATTTAAGAATTTCGTTTTTTTACCTACTGATTTTTACTAGCTGCTGAGCCGTAAAATAATAAAAAATCGTACAAATAGGAGATTTTTATCGGGTTTTTTGCATTTCTCTTATTTCTGCAATTAAAACCGATTATTTAACGCCAAAAAACTAGCCCTATCGGCGAAATTTAAGAATTTCGTTTTTTTACCTACTGATTTTTACTAGCTGCTGAGCCGTAAAATAATAAAAAATCGTACAAATAGGAGATTTTTATCCGGTTTTTTGCATTTCTCTAATTTCTGCAATTAAAACCGAGTATTTAACGCCAAAAAACTAGCCCCATCGGCGAAATTTAAGAATTTCGTTTTTTTACCTACTGATTTTTACTAGCTGCTGAGCCGTAAAATAATAAAAAATCGTACAAATAGGAGATTTTTATCGGGTTTTTTGCATTTCTCTAATTTCTGCAATTAAAACCGAGTATTTAACGCCAAAAAACTAGCCCTATCGGCGAAATTTAAGAATTTCGTTTTTTTACCTACTGATTTTTACTAGCTGCTGAGCCGTAAAATAATAAAAAATCGTACAAATAGGAGATTTTTATCCGGTTTTTTGCATTTCTCTAATTTCTGCAATTAAAACCGAGTATTTAACGCCAAAAAACTAGCCCTATCGGCGAAATTTAAGAATTTCGTTTTTTTACCTACTGATTTTTACTAGCTGCTGAGCCGTAAAATAATAAAAAATCGTACAAATAGGAGATTTTTATCGGGTTTTTTGCATTTCTCTAATTTCTGCAATTAAAACCGAGTATTTAACGCCAAAAAACTAGCCCTATCGGCGAAATTTAAGAATTTCGTTTTTTTACCTACTGATTTTTACTAGCTGCTGAGCTGTAAAATTATAAAAAATCGTACAAATAGGAGATTTTTATCGGGTTTTTTGCATTTCTCTAATTTCTGCAATTAAAACCGAGTATTTAACGCCAAAAAACTAGCCCTATCGGCGAAATTTAACAATTTCGTTTTTTTACCTACTGATTTTTACTAGCTGCTGAGCCGTAAAATAATAAAAAATCGTACAAATAGGAGATTTTTATCGGGTTTTTTGCATTTCTCTTATTTCTGCAATTAAAACCGATTATTTAACGCCAAAAAACTAGCCCTATCGGCGAAATTTAAGAATTTCGTTTTTTTACCTACTGATTTTTACTAGCTGCTGAGCCGTAAAATAATAAAAAATCGTACAAATAGGAGATTTTTATCCGGTTTTTTGCATTTCTCTAATTTCTGCAATTAAAACCGAGTATTTAACGCCAAAAAACTAGCCCTATCGGCGAAATTTAAGAATTTCGTTTTTTTACCTACTGATTTTTACTAGCTGCTGAGCCGTAAAATAATAAAAAATCGTACAAATAGGAGATTTTTATCCGGTTTTTTGCATTTCTCTAATTTCTGCAATTAAAACCGAGTATTTAACGCCAAAAAACTAGCCCTATCGGCGAAATTTAAGAATTTCGTTTTTTTACCTACTGATTTTTACTAGCTGCTGAGCCGTAAAATAATAAAAAATCGTACAAATAGGAGATTTTTATCGGGTTTTTTGCATTTCTCTAATTTCTGCAATTAAAACCGAGTATTTAACGCCAAAAAACTAGCCCTATCGGCGAAATTTAAGAATTTCGTTTTTTTACCTACTGATTTTTACTAGCTGCTGAGCCGTAAAATAATAAAAAATCGTACAAATAGGAGATTTTTATCCGGTTTTTTGCATTTCTCTAATTTCTGCAATTAAAACCGAGTATTTAACGCCAAAAAACTAGCCCTATCGGCGAAATTTAAGAATTTCGTTTTTTTACCTATTGATTTTTACTAGCTGCTGAGCCGTAAAATAATAAAAAATCGTACAAATAGGAGATTTTTATCCGGTTTTTTGCATTTCTCTAATTTCTGCAATTAAAACCGAGTATTTAACGCCAAAAAACTAGCCCTATCGGCGAAATTTAAGAATTTCGTTTTTTTACCTACTGATTTTTACTAGCTGCTGAGCTGTAAAATAATAAAAAATCGTACAAATAGGAGATTTTTATCGGGTTTTTTGCATTTCTCTAATTTCTGCAATTAAAACCGAGTATTTAACGCCAAAAAACTAGCCCTATCGGCGAAATTTAACAATTTCGTTTTTTTACCTACTGATTTTTACTAGCTGCTGAGCCGTACAATAATAATAAATCGTACAAATAGGAGATTTTTATGGGGTTTTTTGCATTTCTCTAATTTCTGCAATTAAAACCGAGTATTTAAAGCCAAAAAACTAGCCCTATCGGCGAAATTTAAGAATTTCGTTTTTTTACCTACTGATTTTTACTAGCTGCTGAGCCGTAAAATAATAAAAAATCGTACAAATAGGAGATTTTTATCCGGTTTTTTGCATTTCTCTAATTTCTGCAATTAAAACCGAGTATTTAACGCCAAAAAACTAGCCCTATCGGCGAAATTTAAGAATTTCGTTTTTTTACCTACTGATTTTTACTAGCTGCTGAGCCGTAAAATAATAAAAAATCGTACAAATAGGAGATTTTTATCGGGTTTTTTGCATTTCTCTTATTTCTGCAATTAAAACCGATTATTTAACGCCAAAAAACTAGCCCTATCGGCGAAATTTAAGAATTTCGTTTTTTTACCTACTGATTTTTACTAGCTGCTGAGCCGTAAAATAATAAAAAATCGTACAAATAGGAGATTTTTATCCGGTTTTTTGCATTTCTCTAATTTCTGCAATTAAAACCGAGTATTTAACGCCAAAAAACTAGCCCTATCGGCGAAATTTAAGAATTTCGTTTTTTTACCTACTGATTTTTACTAGCTGCTGAGCCGTAAAATAATAAAAAATCGTACAAATAGGAGATTTTTATCCGGTTTTTTGCATTTCTCTAATTTCTGCAATTAAAACCGAGTATTTAACGCCAAAAAACTAGCCCTATCGGCGAAATTTAAGAATTTCGTTTTTTTACCTACTGATTTTTACTAGCTGCTGAGCCGTAAAATAATAAAAAATCGTACAAATAGGAGATTTTTATCGGGTTTTTTGCATTTCTCTAATTTCTGCAATTAAAACCGAGTATTTAACGCCAAAAAACTAGCCCTATCGGCGAAATTTAAGAATTTCGTTTTTTTACCTACTGATTTTTACTAGCTGCTGAGCCGTAAAATAATAAAAAATCGTACAAATAGGAGATTTTTATCCGGTTTTTTGCATTTCTCTAATTTCTGCAATTAAAACCGAGTATTTAACGCCAAAAAACTAGCCCTATCGGCGAAATTTAAGAATTTCGTTTTTTTACCTACTGATTTTTACTAGCTGCTGAGCCGTAAAATAATAAAAAATCGTACAAATAGGAGATTTTTATCCGGTTTTTTGCATTTCTCTAATTTCTGCAATTAAAACCGAGTATTTAACGCCAAAAAACTAGCCCTATCGGCGAAATTTAAGAATTTCGTTTTTTTACCTACTGATTTTTACTAGCTGCTGAGCTGTAAAATAATAAAAAATCGTACAAATAGGAGATTTTTATCGGGTTTTTTGCATTTCTCTAATTTCTGCAATTAAAACCGAGTATTTAACGCCAAAAAACTAGCCCTATCGGCGAAATTTAACAATTTCGTTTTTTTACCTACTGATTTTTACTAGCTGCTGAGCCGTACAATAATAATAAATCGTACAAATAGGAGATTTTTATGGGGTTTTTTGCATTTCTCTAATTTCTGCAATTAAAACCGAGTATTTAAAGCCAAAAAACTAGCCCTATCGGCGAAATTTAAGAATTTCGTTTTTTTACCTACTGATTTTTACTAGCTGCTGAGCCGTAAAATAATAAAAACTCCTACAAATAAGAGATTTTTATGGGGTTTTTTGCATTTCTCTAACTTCTGCAATTAAAACCGAGTATTTAACGCCAAAAAAATAGCCCTATCGGCGAAATTTAAGAATTTCGTTTTTTCACCTACTGATTTTTACTAGCTGCGAGCCGTAAAATAATAAAAAAATTTGAAAAAAAAATTTTTTAGGAAACGCTTTTCTTTACCTTAGTGTAAATCAAATTAAACAAAAATCAACTAAAAAGTAAAAAATAAAAACTTAAACAAACTTAAAAAAATTTTGAAAAAATCTGTTACAAACAAATTTTTAAAAAATCGAGAAAATCTCACACATTCGTTAAAGAAAAGCGTGGGGCGAGTCATTATGGTATAAACTTTTTAAACAGTGAATTTTTTGCTGTGAATTCTTATGGAACAGGGTAACATATCGGATTTAAAGATTTGGAGTTTCAAATGGCGTTTAAAATCTTGGTCCGTATAACGTAACTTATAAAGATTTTTCGTTGTTAGACAAAGACAATACGGACCAAGATTTTAAACGCCATTTGAAACTCCAAATCTTTAAATCCGATATGTTACCCTGTTCCATAAGAATTCACAGCAAAAAATTCACTGTTTAAAAAGTTTATACCATAATGACTCGCCCCACGCTTTTCTTTAACGAATGTGTGAGATTTTCTCGATTTTTTAAAAATTTGTTTGTAACAGATTTTTTCAAAATTTTTTTAAGTTTGTTTAAGTTTTTATTTTTTACTTTTTAGTTGATTTTTGTTTAATTTGATTTACACTAAGGTAAAGAAAAGCGTTTCCTAAAAAATTTTTTTTTCAAATTTTTTATTTTTTACTTTTTAGTCCGAACAATATCTACATTAGAAAACTTTCTATTAGCCTTTATAAATGAGAAAAATGAATATCATTAACATTTTCATTTTGTCATATATTTCAACAAATTTTATATACCATATACATTTTTTCTAACGCTATTTTTAACTGGGACTTTTAAAAATGAAATCGTTTGAAAAGATTCAATATTTTGTTGAAAAATGTGTACTTTTAGTGAAAGTTTAGAATTTCTAGTATTAATTTACATTGATACGTCATCATATGATTAATCAAAGAAAATCGACAGATTTAATGTTAATATGTTTGTTTAAAAACTTGAAAATTTTAAATAGCAGTTAACTAGTTAATGCAAATTGCCACAGAAAATATTAATGCGTCAAATATTTGGTACACATACCTTCACACTGGACCCTGAATTGTACGATGTCACATGATAATATTCACAGCACATATAGATCACAGAAACACTTGTTTATAAATGAACCCTTAATATGTTTGAGGGTTCGTAACAAACTTCCAATTGAAACGCAAAAACAAATTAAATCGTTAATTGTAGCATGAAACGTCACCAGCGATAGTGAAAAGACTACGCGAAAAAAACACGAAATTGTAGGATTCTACTTTTGGTTCAATTTTTGTTTTGTTTCGTAGTGAAGTTCGACACGAATAAGCGCTGATGTTTATAAACACAAAGATAAAAGCATTCGAAATCGTCGCCCCATAGTATGTTTATGAAATATATAAAAGTGTCCGGAACTGGCAAGAAATTCCAAAATTAATTGTTTATTTATATTGTTTATTTATATTTAAATTAACGTAAAATGTTAAATTATGTATACTTCATATAATAAACTACAATCTGTGAAAGTTTCGAGTCTCTACATTGTAAAGAACGAGAGAATTTTTCGCATTTTCAATAAAAATCATTTTTTTTTATTTAAACAATAAATAAACAATGAAAATCATTTTTTATTGCATATTGGTGAATTATCTCGGGAAATACGTATGTCTGCAAAATTTCATTCATTCTCATTAAAGGAAAGGCAGTCAAATTAACGTCCAAAGTTTTGACCCAAAAGTGTGAAGTAAAGAAAAGCTTTTAAAAAATCCTACAAATAAGAGATTTTTATCGGGTTTTTTGCATTTCTCTAATTTCTGCAATTAAAACCGAGTATTTAACGCCAAAAAACTAGCCCTATCGGCGAAATTTAAGAATTTCGTTTTTTTACCTACTGATTTTTACTAGCTGCTGAGCCGTAAAATAATAAAAAATCGTACAAATAGGAGATTTTTATCGGGTTTTTTGCATTTCTCTAATTTCTGCAATTAAAACCGAGTATTTAACGCCACAAAACTAGCCCTATCGGGGAAATTTAAGAATTTCGTTTTTTTACCTACTGATTTTTACTAGCTGCTGAGCCGTAAAATAATAAAAAATCGTACAAATATGAGATTTTTATCGGGTTTTTTGCATTTCTCTAATTTCTGCAATTAAAACCGAGTATTTAACGCCAAAAAACTAGCCCTATCGGCGAAATTTAAGAATTTCGTTTTTTTACCTACTGATTTTTACTAGCTGCTGAGCCGTAAAATAATAAAAAATCTTACAAATAGGAGGTTTTTATCGGGTTTTTTGCATTTCTCTAATTTCTGCAATTAAAACGGAGTATTTAACGCCAAAAAACTAGCCCTATCGTCGAAATTTAAGAATTTAGTTTTTTTACCTATTGATTTTTACTAGCTGCTGAGCCGTAAAATAATAAAAAATCTTACAAATAGGAGATTTTTATCGGGTTTTTTGCATTTCTCTAATTTCTGCAATTAAAACCGAGTATTTAACGCCAAAAAACTCGCCCTATCGTCGAAATTTAAGAATTTCGTTTTTTTACCTACTGAATTTTACTAGCTGCTGAGCCGTAAAATAATAAAAAATCGTACAAATATGAGATTTTTATCGGGTTTTTTGCATTTCTCTAATTTCTGCAATTAAAGCCGAGTATTTAACGCCAAAAAACTAGCCCTATCGGCGAAATTTAAGAATTTCGTTTTTTTACCTACTGATTTTTACTAGCTGCTGAGCCGTAAAATAATAAAAAATCCTACAAATAGGAGATTTTTATCGGGTTTTTTGCATTTCTCTAATTTCTGCAATTAAAACCGAGTATTTAACGCCAAAAAACTAGCCCTATCGACGAAATGTAAGAATTTCGTTTTTTTACCTACTGATTTTTACTAGCTGCTGAGCCGTAAAATAATAAAAAATCGTACAAATAGGAGATTTTTATCGGGTTTTTTGCATTTCTCTAATTTCTGCAATTAAAACCGAGTATTTAACGCCAAAAAACTAGCCCTATCGGCGAAATTTAAGAATTTGGTTTTTTACCTACTGATTTTTACTAGCTGCTGAGCCGTAAAATAATAAAAAATCCTACAAATAGGAGATTTTTATCGGGTTTTTTGCATTTCTCTAATTTCTGCAATTAAAACCGAGTATTTAACGCCAAAAAACTAGCCCTATCGGCGAAATTTAAGAATTTCGTTTTTTTACCTACTGATTTTTACTAGCTGCTGAGCCGTAAAATAATAAAAAATCGTACAAATAGGAGATTTTTATCGGGTTTTTTGCATTTCTCTAATTTCTGCTATTAAAACCGAGTATTTAACGCCAAAAAACTAGCCCTATCGGGGAAATTTAAGAATTTCGTTTTTTTACCTACTGATTTTTACCAGCTGCTGAGCCGTAAAATAATAAAAAATCGTACAAATATGAGATTTTTATCGGGTTTTTTGCATTTCTCTAATTTCTGCAATTAAAACCGAGTATTTAACGCCAAAAAACTAACCCTATCGGCGAAATTTAAGAATTTCGTTTTTTTACCTACTGATTTTTACAAGCTGCTGAGCCGTAAAATAATAAAAAATCCTACAAATAAGAGATCTTTATCGGATTTTTTGCATTTCTCTAATTTCTGCAATTAAAACCGAGTATTTAACGCCAAAAAACTAGCCCTATCGGCGAAATGTAAGAATTTCGTTTTTTTACCTACTGATTTTTACTAGCTGCTGAGCCGTAAAATAATAAAAAATCGTACAAATAGGAGATTTTTATCGGGTTTTTTGCATTTCTCTAATTTCTGCAATTAAAACCGAGTATTTAACGCCAAAAAACTAGCCCTATCGGCGAAATTTAAGAATTTCGTTTTTTTACCTACTGATTTTTACTAGCTGCTGAGCCGTAAAATAATAAAAAATCCTACAAATGGGAGATTTTTATCGGATTTTTTGCATTTCTCTAATTTCTGCAATTAAAACCGAGTATTTAACGCCAAAAAACTAGCCCTATCGGCGATATTTAAGAATTTCGTTTTTTTACCTACTGATTTTTACTAGCTGCTGAGCCGTAAAATAATAAAAAATCGTACAAATATGAGATTTTTATCGGGTTTTTTGCATTTCTCTAATTTCTGCAATTAAAACCGAGTATTTTACGCCAAAAAACTAGCCCTATCGGGGAAATTTAAGAATTTCGTTTTTTTACCTACTGATTTTTTCTAGCTGCTGAGCCGTAAAATAATAAAAAATCGTACAAATAGGAGATTTTTATCGGGTTTTTTGCATTTCTCTAATTTCTGCAATTAAAACCGAGTATTTAACGCCACAAAACTAGCCCTATCGGCGAAATTTAAGAATTTCGTTTTTTTACCTACTGATTTTTACTAGCTGCTGAGCCGTAAAATAATAAAAAATTGTACAAATAGGAGATTTTTATCGGGTTTTTTGCATTTCTCTAATTTCTGCAATTAAAACCGAGTATTTAACGCCACAAAACTAGCCCTATCGGCGAAATTTAAGAATTTCGTTTTTTTACCTACTGATTTTTACTAGCTGCTGAGCCGTAAAATAATAAAAAATCGTACAAATAGGAGATTTTTATTGGGTTTTTTGCATTTCTCTAATTTCTGCAATTAAAACCGAGTATTTAACGCCAAAAAACTAGCCCTATCGGCGAAATTTAAGAATTTCGTTTTTTTACCTACTGATTTTTACTAGCTGCTGAGCCGTAAAATAATAAAAAATCGTACAAATTGGAGATTTTTATCGGGGTTTTTGCATCTCTGTAATTTCTGCAATTTAAACCGAGTATTTAACGCCAAAAAACTAGCCCTATCGGCGAAATTTAAGATTTTCGGTTTTTTACCTACTGATTTTTACTAGCTGCTGAGCCGTAAAATAATAAAAAATCCTAGAAATAAGAGATTTTTATCGGGTTTTTTGCATTTCTCTAATTTCTGCAATTAAAACCGAGTATTTAACGCCAAAAAACTAGCCCTATCGGCGAAATTTAAGAATTTCGTTTTTTTACCTACTGATTTTTACTAGCTGCTGAGCCGTAAAATAATAAAAAATCCTACAAATAAGAGATTTTTATCGGGTTTTTTGCATTTCTCTAATTTCTGCAATTAAAACCGAGTATTTAACGCCAAAAAACTAGCCCTATCGGCAAAATTTAAAATTTCGTTTTTTTACCTACTGATTTTTACTAGCTGCTGAGCCGTAAAATAATAAAAAATCGTACAAATAGGAGATTTTTATCGGGTTTTTTGCATCTCTCTAATTTCTGCAATTAAAACCGAGTATTTAACGCCAAAAAACTAGCCCTATCGGGGAAATTTAAGAATTTCGTTTTTTTACCTACTGATTTTTACTAGCTGCTGAGCCGTAAAATAATAAAAAATCCTACAAATAAGAGATTTTTATCGGGTTTTTTGCATTTCTCTAATTTCTCCAATTAAAACCGAGTATTTAACGCCAAAAAACTAGCCCTATCGGGGAAATTTAAGAATTTCGTTTTTTTACCTACTGATTTTTACTAGCTGCTGAGCCGTAAAATAATAAAAAATCCTACAAATAGGTGATTTTTATCGGTTTTTTTGCATTTCTCTAATTTCTGCAATTAAAACCGAGTATTTAACGCCAAAAAACTAGCCCTATCGGCGAAATTTAAGAATTTCGTTTTTTTACCTACTGATTTTTACTAGCTGCTGAGCCGTAAAATAATAAAAAATCGTACAAATAGGAGATTTTTATCGGGTTTTTTGCATTTCTCTAATTTCTGCAATTAAAACCGAGTATTTAACGCCAAAAAACTAGCCCTATCGGCGAAATTTAAGAATTTCGTTTTTTTACATACTGATTTTTACTAGCTGCTGAGCCGTAAAATAATAAAAAATCCTACAAATAGGAGATTTTTATCGGGTTTTTTGCATTTCTCTAATTTCTGCAATTAAAACCGAGTATTTAACGCCAAAAAACTAGCCCTATCGGCGATATTTAAGAATTTCGTTTTTTTACCTACTGATTTTTACTAGCTGCTGAGCCGTAAAATAATAAAAAATCGTACAAATAGGAGATTTTTATCGGGTTTTTTGCATTTCTCTAATTTCTGCAATTAAAACGGAGTATTTAACGCCAAAAAACTAGCCCTATCGGCGAAATTTAAGAATTTCGTTTTTTTACCTACTGATTTTTACTAGCTGCTGAGCCGTAAAATAATAAAAAATCGTACAAATAGGAGATTTTTATCGGGTTTTTTGCATTTCTCTAATTTCTGCAATTAAAACCGAGTATTTAACGCCAAAAAACTAGCCCTATCGCCGATATTTAAGAATTTCGTTTTTTTACCTACTGATTTTTACTAGCTGCTGAGCCGTAAAATAATAAAAAATCGTACAAATAGGAGATTTTTATTGGGTTTTTTGCATTTCTCTAATTTCTGCAATTAAAACCGAGTATTTAACGCCAAAAAACTAGCCCTATCGGCGAAATTTAAGAATTTCGTTTTTTTACCTACTGATTTTTACTAGCTGCTGAGCCGTAAAATAATAAAAAATCGTACAAATAGGAGATTTTTATCGGGTTTTTTGCATTTCTCTAATTTCTGCAATTAAAACCGAGTATTTAACGCCAAAAAACTAGCCCTATCGGCGAAATTTAAGAATTTCGTTTTTTTACATACTGATTTTTACTAGCTGCTGAGCCGTAAAATAATAAAAAATCCTACAAATAGGAGATTTTTATCGGGTTTTTTGCATTTCTCTAATTTCTGCAATTAAAACCGAGTATTTAACGCCAAAAAACTAGCCCTATCGGCGATATTTAAGAATTTCGTTTTTTTACCTACTGATTTTTACTAGCTGCTGAGCCGTAAAATAATAAAAAATCGTACAAATAGGAGATTTTTATTGGGTTTTTTGCATTTCTCTAATTTCTGCAATTAAAACCGAGTATTTAACGCCATAAAACTAGCCCTATCGGCGAAATTTAAGAATTTCGTTTTTTTACCTACTGATTTTTACTAGCTGCTGAGCCGTAAAATAATAAAAAATCGTACAAATAGGAGATTTTTATCGGGGTTTTTGCATTTCTCTAATTTCTGCAATTAAAACCGAGTATTTAACGCCATAAAACTAGCCCTATCGGCGAAATTTAAGAATTTCGTTTTTTTACCTACTGATTTTTACTAGCTGCTGAGCCGTAAAATAATAAAAAATCGTACAAATAGGAGATTTTTATCGGGGTTTTTGCATTTCTCTAATTTCTGCAATTAAAACCGAGTATTTAACGCTAAAAAACTAGCCCTATCGGCGAAATTTAAGAATTTCGTTTTTTTACCTACTGATTTTTACTAGCTGCTGAGCCGTAAAATAATAAAAAATCCTACAAATAGGAGATTTTTATCGGGTTTTTTGCATTTCTCTAATTTCTGCAATTAAAACCGAGTATTTAACGCCAAAAAACTAGCCCTATCGGCGAAATTTAAGAATTTCGTTTTTTTACCTACTGATTTTTACTAGCTGCTGAGCCGTAAAATAATAAAAAATCGTACAAATAGGAGATTTTTATCGGGTTTTTTGCATTTCTCTAATTTCTGCAATTAAAACCGAGTATTTAACGCCAAAAAACTAGCCCTATCGGCGATATTTAAGAGTTTCGTTTTTTTACCTACTAATTTTTAGTAGCTGCTGAGCCGTAAAATAATAAAAAATCGTACAAATAGGAGATTTTTATCGGGTTTTTTGCATTTTTCTAATTTCTGCAATTAAAACCGAGTATTTAACGCCAAAACACTAGCCCTATCGGCGAAATTTAAGAATTTCGTTTTTTTACCTACTGATTTTTACTAGCTGCTGAGCCGTAAAATAATAAAAGATCGTACAAATAGGAGATTTTTATCGC
The DNA here is from genome assembly GCA_963920795.1 of Eutolmus rufibarbis. Lineage (NCBI taxonomy): Eukaryota > Metazoa > Arthropoda > Insecta > Diptera > Asilidae > Eutolmus > Eutolmus rufibarbis. The sequence goes on from OY987205.1 coordinate 14,047,004, forward strand.
GTTTTTTGCATTTCTCTAATTTCTGCAATTAAAACCGAGTATTTAACGCCAAAAAACTAGCCCTATCGGCGAAATTTAAGAATTTCGTTTTTTTACCTAATGATTTTTACTAGCTGCTGAGCCGTAAAATAATAAAAAATCCTACAAATAGGAGATTTTTATCTGGTTTTTTGCATCTCTCTAATTTCTGCAATTAAAACCGAGTATTTAACGCCAAAAAACTAGCCCTATCGGGGAAATTTAAGAATTTCGTTTTTTTACCTACTGATTTTTACTAGCTGCTGAGCCGTAAAATAATAAAAAATCCTACAACTAAGAGATTTTTATCGGGTTTTTTGCATTTCTCTAATTTCTGCAATTAAAACCGAGTATTTAACGCCAAAAAACTAGCCCTATCGGCGAAATTTAAGAATTTCGTTTTTTTACCTACTGATTTTTACTAGCTGCTGAGCCGTAAAATAATAAAAAATCGTACAAATAGGAGACTTTATCGGGTTTTTTGCATTTCTCTAATTTCTGCCATTAAAACCGAGTATTTAACGCCAAAAAACTAGCCCTATCGGCAAAATTTAAAATTTCGTTTTTTTACCTACTGATTTTTACTAGCTGCTGAGCCGTAAAATAATAAAAAATCGTACAAATAGGAGATTTTTATCGGGTTTTTTGCATCTCTCTAATTTCTGCAATTAAAACCGAGTATTTAACGCCAAAAAACTAGCCCTATCGGGGAAATTTAAGAATTTCGTTTTTTTACCTACTGATTTTTACTAGCTGCTGAGCCGTAAAATAATAAAAAATCCTACAAATAGGTGATTTTTATCGGGTTTTTTGCATTTCTCTAATTTCTGCAATTAAAACCGAGTATTTAACGCCAAAAAACTAGCCCTATCGGCGAAATTTAAGAATTTCGTTTTTTTACCTACTGATTTTTACTAGCTGCTGAGCCGTAAAATAATAAAAAATCGTACAAATAGGAGATTTTTATCGGGTTTTTTGCATTTCTCTAATTTCTGCAATTAAAACGGAGTATTTAACGCCAAAAAACTAGCCCTATCGGCGAAATTTAAGAATTTCGTTTTTTTACCTACTGATTTTTACTAGCTGCTGAGCCGTAAAATAATAAAAAATCGTACAAATAGGAGATTTTTATCGGGTTTTTTGCATTTCTCTAATTTCTGCAATTAAAACGGAGTATTTAACGCCAAAAAACTAGCCCTATCGGCGAAATTTAAGAATTTCGTTTTTTTACCTACTGATTTTTACTAGCTGCTGAGCCGTAAAATAATAACAAATCGTACAAATAGAGATTTTTATCGGGTTTTTTGCATTTCTCTAATTTCTGCAATTAAAACCGAGTATTTAACGCCAAAAAACTAGCCCTATCGCCGATATTTAAGAATTTTGTTTTTTTACCTACTGATTTTTACTAGCTGCTGAGCCGTAAAATAATAAAAAATCGTACAAATAGGAGATTTTTATTGGGTTTTTTGCATTTCTCTAATTTCTGCAATTAAAACCGAGTATTTAACGCCAAAAAACTAGCCCTATCGGCGAAATTTAAGAATTTCGTTTTTTTACCTACTGATTTTTACTAGCTGCTGAGCCGTAAAATAATAAAAAATCGTACAAATAGGAGATTTTTATCGGGGTTTTTGCATTTCTCTAATTTCTGCAATTAAAACCGAGTATTTAACGCTAAAAAACTAGCCCTATCGGCGAAATTTAAGAATTTCGTTTTTTTACCTACTGATTTTTACTAGCTGCTGAGCCGTAAAATAATAAAAAATCCTACAAATAGGAGATTTTTATCGGGTTTTTTGCATTTCTCTAATTTCTGCAATTAAAACCGAGTATTTAACGCCAAAAAACTAGCCCTATCGGCGAAATTTAAGAATTTCGTTTTTTTACCTACTGATTTTTACTAGCTGCTTAGCCGTAAAATAATAAAAAATCGTACAAATAGGAGATTTTTATCGGGTTTTTTGCATTTCTCTAATTTCTGCAATTAAAACCGAGCATTTAACGCCAAAAAACTAGCCCTATCGGCGAAATTTAAGAATTTCGTTTTTTTACCTACTGATTTTTACTAGCTGCTGAGCCGTAAAATAATAAAAAATCGTACAAATAGGAGATTTTTATCGGGTTTTTTGCATTTCTCTACTTTCTGCAATTAAAACCGAGTATTTAACGCCAAAAAACTAGCCCTATCGGCGATATTTAAGAGTTTCGTTTTTTTACCTACTAATTTTTAGTAGCTGCTGAGCCGTAAAATAATAAAAAATCGTACAAATAGGAGATTTTTATCGGGTTTTTTGCATTTCTCTAATTTCTGCAATTAAAACCGAGTATTTAACGCCAAAAAACTAGCCCTATCGGCGAAATTTAAGAATTTCGTTTTTTTACCTACTGATTTTTACTAGCTGCTGAGCCGTAAAATAATAAAAAATCCTACAAATAGGAGATTTTTATCGGGTTTTTTGCATTTCTCTAATTTCTGCAATTAAAGCCGAGTATTTAACGCCAAAAAACTAGCCCTATCGGCAAAATTTAAAATTTCGTTTTTTTACCTACTGATTTTTACTAGCTGCTGAGCCGTAAAATAATAAAAAATCCTACAAATAGGAGATTTTTATCTGGTTTTTTGCATCTCTCTAATTTCTGCAATTAAAACCGAGTATTTAACGCCAAAAAACTAGCCCTATCGGGGAAATTTAAGAATTTCGTTTTTTTACCTACTGATTTTTACTAGCTGCTGAGCCGTAAAATAATAAAAAATCCTACAACTAAAAGATTTTTATCGGGTTTTTTGCATTTCTCTAATTTCTGCAATTAAAACCGAGTATTTAACGCCAAAAAACTAGCCCTATCGGCGAAATTTAAGAATTTCGTTTTTTTACCTACTGATTTTTACTAGCTGCTGAGCCGTAAAATAAAAAAAAATCCTACAAATAGGAGATTTTTATCGGGTTTTTTGCATTTCTCTAATTTCTGCAATTAAAACCGAGTATTTAACGCCAAAAAACTAGCCCTATCGGCGAAATTTAAGAATTTCGTTTTTTTACCTACTGATTTTTACTAGCTGCTGAGCCGTAAAATAATACAAAATCGTACAAATAGGAGATTTTTATCGGGTTTTTTGCATTTCTCTAATTTCTGCAATTAAAACCGAGTATTTAACGCCAAAAAACTAGCCCTATCGGCGAAATTTAAGAATTTCGTTTTTTTACCTACTGATTTTTACTAGCTGCTGAGCCGTAAAATAATAAAAAATCCTACAAATAGGAGATTTTTATCGGGTTTTTTGCATTTCTCTAATTTCTGCAATTAAAACCGAGTATTTAACGCCAAAAAACTAGCCCTATCGGCGAAATTTAAGAATTTCGTTTTTTTACCTACTGATTTTTACTAGCTGCTGAGCCGTAAAATAATAAAAAATCCTACAAATAGGAGATTTTTATCGGGTTTTTTGCATTTCTCCAATTTCTGCAATTAAAACCGAGTATTTAACGCCAAAAAACTAGCCCTATCGGCGAAATTTAAGAATTTCGTTTTTTTTACTGATTTTTACTAGCTGCTGAGCCGTAAAATAATAAAAAATCCTACAAATAGGAGATTTTTATCGGGTTTTTTGCATTTCTCTAATTTCTGCAATTACAACCGAGTATTTAACGCCAAAAAACTAGCCCTATCGGCGAAATTTAAGAATTTCGTTTTTTTACCTACTGATTTTTACTAGCTGCTGAGCCGTAAAATAATAAAAAATCCTACAAATAGGAGATTTTTATCGGGTTTTTTGCATCTCTCTAATTTCTGCAATTAAAACCGAGTATTTAGCGCAAAAAAACTAGCCCTATCGGGGAAATTTAAGAATTTCGTTTTTTTACCTACTGATTTTTAATAACTGCTGAGCCGTAAAATAATAAAAAATCGTACAAATAGGAGATTTTTATCGGGTTTTTTGCATTTCTCTAATTTCTGCAATTAGAACCGAGTATTTAATGCCAAAAAACTAGCCCTATCGGCGAAATTTAAGAATTTCGTTTTTTTACCTACTGATTATTACTAGCTGCTGAGCCGTAAAATAATAAAAAGTCCTACAAATAGGAGATTTTTATCGGGTTTTTTGCATTTCTCTAATTTCTGCAATTAAAACCGAGTATTTAACGCCAAAAAACTAGCCCTATCGGCGAAATTTAAGAATTTCGTTTTTTTACCTACTGATTTTTACTAGCTGCTAAGCCGTAAAATAATAAAAAATCGTACAATCGGAGATTTTTATCGGGTTTTTTGCATTTCTCTAATTTCTGCAATTAAAACCGAGTATTTAACGCCAAAAAACTAGCCCTATTGGGGAAATTTAAGAATTTCGTTTTTTTACCTACTGATTTTTACTAGCTGCTGAGCCGTAAAATAAAAAAAAATCCTACAAATAGGAGATTTTTATCGGGTTTTTTGCATTTCTCTAATTTCTGCAATTAAAACCGAGTATTTAACGCCAAAAAACTAGGCCTATCGGCGAAATTTAAGAATTTCGTTTTTTTTACCTACTGATTTTTACTAGCTGCTGAGCCGTAAAATAATAAAAAATCCTACAAATAGGAGATTTTTATCGGGTTTTTTGCATTTCTCTAATTTCTGCAATTAAAACCGAGTATTTAACGTCAAAAAACTAGCCCTATCGGGGAAATTTAAGAATTTCGTTTTTTTACTTACTGATTTTTACTAGCTGCTGAGCCGTAAAATAATAAAAAATCGTATAAATAGGAGATTTTTATCGGGTTTTTTGCATTACTCTAATTTCTGCAATTAAAACCGAGTATTTAACGCCAAAAAACTAGCCCTATCGGGGAAATTTAAGAATTTCGTTTTTTTACCTACTGATTTTTACTAACTGCTGAGCCGTAAAATAATAAAAAATCGTACAAATAGGAGATTTTTATCGGGGTTTTTGCATTTCTCTAATTTCTGCAATTAAAACCGAGTATTTAACGCTAAAAAACTAGCCCTATCGGCGAAATTTAAGAATTTCGTTTTTTTACCTACTGATTTTTACTAGCTGCTGAGCCGTAAAATAATAAAAAATCCTACAAATAGGAGATTTTTATCGGGTTTTTTGCATTTCTCTAATTTCTGCAATTAAAACCGAGTATTTAACGCCAAAAAACTAGCCCTATCGGCGAAATTTAAGAATTTCGTTTTTTTACCTACTGATTTTTACTAGCTGCTTAGCCGTAAAATAATAAAAAATCGTACAAATAGGAGATTTTTATCGGGTTTTTTGCATTTCTCTAATTTCTGCAATTAAAACCGAGCATTTAACGCCAAAAAACTAGCCCTATCGGCGAAATTTAAGAATTTCGTTTTTTTACCTACTGATTTTTACTAGCTGCTGAGCCGTAAAATAATAAAAAATCCTACAAATAGGAGATTTTTATCGGGTTTTTTGCATTTCTCCAATTTCTGCAATTAAAACCGAGTATTTAACGCCAAAAAACTAGCCCTATCGGCGAAATTTAAGAATTTCGTTTTTTTTACTGATTTTTACTAGCTGCTGAGCCGTAAAATAATAAAAAATCCTACAAATAGGAGATTTTTATCGGGTTTTTTGCATTTCTCTAATTTCTGCAATTACAACCGAGTATTTAACGCCAAAAAACTAGCCCTATCGGCGAAATTTAAGAATTTCGTTTTTTTACCTACTGATTTTTACTAGCTGCTGAGCCGTAAAATAATAAAAAATCCTACAAATAGGAGATTTTTATCGGGTTTTTTGCATCTCTCTAATTTCTGCAATTAAAACCGAGTATTTAGCGCAAAAAAACTAGCCCTATCGGGGAAATTTAAGAATTTCGTTTTTTTACCTACTGATTTTTAATAACTGCTGAGCCGTAAAATAATAAAAAATCGTACAAATAGGAGATTTTTATCGGGTTTTTTGCATTTCTCTAATTTCTGCAATTAGAACCGAGTATTTAATGCCAAAAAACTAGCCCTATCGGCGAAATTTAAGAATTTCGTTTTTTTACCTACTGATTATTACTAGCTGCTGAGCCGTAAAATAATAAAAAGTCCTACAAATAGGAGATTTTTATCGGGTTTTTTGCATTTCTCTAATTTCTGCAATTAAAACCGAGTATTTAACGCCAAAAAACTAGCCCTATCGGCGAAATTTAAGAATTTCGTTTTTTTACCTACTGATTTTTACTAGCTGCTAAGCCGTAAAATAATAAAAAATCGTACAATCGGAGATTTTTATCGGGTTTTTTGCATTTCTCTAATTTCTGCAATTAAAACCGAGTATTTAACGCCAAAAAACTAGCCCTATTGGGGAAATTTAAGAATTTCGTTTTTTTACCTACTGATTTTTACTAGCTGCTGAGCCGTAAAATAAAAAAAAATCCTACAAATAGGAGATTTTTATCGGGTTTTTTGCATTTCTCTAATTTCTGCAATTAAAACCGAGTATTTAACGCCAAAAAACTAGGCCTATCGGCGAAATTTAAGAATTTCGTTTTTTTTACCTACTGATTTTTACTAGCTGCTGAGCCGTAAAATAATAAAAAATCCTACAAATAGGAGATTTTTATCGGGTTTTTTGCATTTCTCTAATTTCTGCAATTAAAACCGAGTATTTAACGTCAAAAAACTAGCCCTATCGGGGAAATTTAAGAATTTCGTTTTTTTACTTACTGATTTTTACTAGCTGCTGAGCCGTAAAATAATAAAAAATCGTATAAATAGGAGATTTTTATCGGGTTTTTTGCATTACTCTAATTTCTGCAATTAAAACCGAGTATTTAACGCCAAAAAACTAGCCCTATCGGGGAAATTTAAGAATTTCGTTTTTTTACCTACTGATTTTTACTAACTGCTGAGCCGTAAAATAATAAAAAATCGTACAAATAGGAGATTTTTATCGCGTTTTTTGCATTTCTCTAATTTATGCAATTAAAACCGAGTATTTAACGCCAAAAAACTAGCCCTATCGGCGAAATTAAGGAATTTCGTTTTTTTACCTACTGATTTTTACTAGCTGCTGAGCCGTAAAATAATAAAAAATCCTACAAATAGGATTTTTTTATAGGGTTTTTTGCATTTCTCTAATTTCTGCAATTAAAACCGAGTATTTAACGCCAAAAAACTAGCCCTATCGGCGAAATTTAAGAATTTCGTTTTTTTACCTACTGATTTTTACTAGCTGCTGAGCCGTAAAATAATAAAAAATCCTACAAATAGGAGATTTTTATCGGGTTTTTTGCATTTCTCTAATTTCTGCAATTAAAACCGAGTATTTAACGCCAAAAAACTAGCCCTATCGGGGAAATTTAAGAATTTCGTTTTTTTACCTACTGATTTTTACTAGCTGCTGAGCCGTAAAATAAAAAAAAATCCTACAAATAGGAGATTTTTATCGGGTTTTTTGCATTTCTCTAAATTCTTCAATTAAAACCGAGTATTTAACGCCAAAAAACTAGGCCTATCGGCGAAATTTAAGAATTTCGTTTTTTTTACCTACTGATTTTTACTAGCTGCTGAGCCGTAAAATAATAAAAAATCCTACAAATAGGAGATTTTTATCGGGTTTTTTGCATTTCTCTAATTTCTGCAATTAAAACCGAGTATTTAACGCCAAAAAACTAGCCCTATCGGGGAAATTTAAGAATTTCGTTTTTTTACCTACTGATTTTTACTAGCTGCTGAGCCGTAAAATAATAAAAAATCGTATAAATAGGAGATTTTTATCGGGTTTTTTGCATTACTCTAATTTCTGCAATTAAAACCGAGTATTTAACGCCAAAAAACTAGCCCTATCGGGGAAATTTAAGAATTTCGTTTTTTTACCTACTGATTTTTACTAGCTGCTGAGCCGTAAAATAATAAAAAATCGTACAAATAGGAGATTTTTATCGGGTTTTTTGCATTTCTCTAATTTCTGCAATTAAAACCGAGTATTTACCGCAAAAAAAACTAGCCCTATCGGCGAAATTTAAGAATTTCGTTTTTTTACCTACTGATTTTTACTAGCTGCTGAGCCGTAAAATAATAAAAAATCGTACAAATAGGAGATTTTTATCGGGTTTTTTGCATTTCTCTAATTTCTGCAATTAAAACCGAGTATTTAACGCCAAAAAACTAGCCCTATCGGCGAAATTTAAGAATTTCGTTTTTTTACCTACTGATTTTTACTAGCTGCTGAGCCGTAAAATAATAAAAAATCGTACAAATAGGAGATTTTTATCGGGTTTTTTGCATTTCTCTAATTTCTGCAATTAGAACCGAGTATTTAACGCCAAAAAACTAGCCCTATCGGCGAAATTTAAGAATTTCGTTTTTTTACCTACTGATTTTTACTAGCTGCTGAGCCGTAAAATAATAAAAAATCCTACAAATAGGAGATTTTTATCGGGTTTTTTGCATTTCTCGAATTTCTGCAATTAAAACCGAGTATTTAACGCCAAAAAACTAGCCCTATCGGCGAAATTTAACAATTTCGTTTTTTTACCTACTGTTTTTTACTAGCTGCTGAGCCGTAAAATAATAAAAACTCCCACAAATAAGAGATTTTTATCGGGTTTTTTGTATTTCTCTAATTTCTGCAATTAAAACCGAGTATTTAACGCCATAAAACTAGCCCTATCGGCGAAATTTAAGAATTTCGTTTTTTTACCTACTGATTTTTACTAGCTGCTGAGCCGTAAAATAATACAAAATCGTACAATCGGAGATTTTTATCAGGTTTTTTGCATTTCTCTAATTTCTGCAATTAAAACCGAGTATTTAACGCCAAAAAACTAGCCCTATCGGCGAAATTTAAGAATTTCGTTTTTTTACCTACTGATTTTTACTAGCTGCTGAGCCGTAAAATAATAAAAAATCCTACAAATAGGAGATTTTTATCGGGTTTTTTGCATTTCTCCAATTTCTGCAATTAAAACCGAGTATTTAACGCCAAAAAACTAGCCCTATCGGCGAAATTTAAGAATTTCGTTTTTTTACCTACTGATTTTTACTAGCTGCTGAGCCGTAAAATAATAAAAAATCCTACAAATAGGAGATTTTTATCGGGTTTTTTGCATTTCTCTAATTTCTGCAATTACAACCGAGTATTTAACGCCAAAAAACTAGCCCTATCGGCGAAATTTAAGACTTTCGTTTTTTTACCTACTGATTTTTACTAGCTGCTGAGCCGTAAAATAATAAAAAATCCTACAAATAGGAGATTTTTATCGGGTTTTTTGCATTTCTCTAATTTCTGCAATTAAAACCGAGTATTTAACGCCATAAAACTATCCCTATCGGCGAAATTTAAGAATTTCGTTTTTTTACCTACTGATTTTTACTAGCTGCTGAGCCGTAAAATAATAAAAAATCCTACAAATAGGAGATTTTTATCGGGTTTTTTGCATTTCTCTAATTTCTGCAATTAAAACCGAGTATTTAACGCCAAAAAACTAGCCCTATCGGGGAAATTTAAGAATTTCGTTTTTTTACCTACTGATTTTTACTAGCTGCTGAGCCGTAAAATAATAAAAAATCGTACAAATAGGAGATTTTTATCGTGTTTTTTGCATTACTCTAATTTCTGCAATTAAAACCGAGTATTTAACGCCAAAAAACTAGCCCTATCGGGGAAATTTAAGAATTTCGTTTTTTTACCTACTGATTTTTACTAGCTGCTGAGCCGTAAAATAATAAAAAATCGTACAAATAGGAGATTTTTATCGCGTTTTTTGCATTTCTCTAATTTCTGCAATTAAAACCGAGTATTTAACGCCAAAAAACTAGCCCTATCGGCGAAATTAAGGAATTTCGTTTTTTTACCTACTGATTTTTACTAGCTGCTGAGCCGTAAAATAATAAAAAATCGTACAAATAGGAGATTTTTATCGGGTTTCTTGCATTTCTCTAATTTCTGCAATTAAAACCGAGTATTTAACGCCAAAAAACTAGCCCTATCGGCGAAATTTAAGAATTTCGTTTTTTTACCTACTGATTTTTACTAGCTGCTGAGCCGTAAAATAATAACAAATCGTACAAATAGGAGATTTTTATCGGGTTTTTTGCATTTCTCTAATTTCTGCAATTAAAACCGAGTATTTAACGCCAACAAACTAGCCCTATCGGCGAAATTTAAGAATTTCGTTTTTTTACCTACTGATTTTTACTAGCTGCTGAGCCGTAAAATAATAAAAAATCCTACAAATAGGAGATTTTTATCGGGTTTTTTGCATTTCTCCAATTTCTGCAATTAAAACCGAGTATTTAACGCCAAAAAACTAGCCCTATCGGCGAAATATAAGAATTTCGTTTTTTTACCTACTGATTTTTACTAGCTGCTGAGCCGTAAAATAATAAAAAATCCTACAAATAGGAGATTTTTATCAGGTTTTTTGCATTTCTCTAATTTCTGCAATTACAACCGAGTATTTAACGCCAAAAAACTAGCCCTATCGGCGAAATTTAAGACTTTCGTTTTTTTACCTACTGATTTTTACTAGCTGCTGAGCCGTAAAATAATAAAAAATCCTACAAATAGGAGATTTTTATCGGGTTTTTTGCATTTCTCTAATTTCTGCAATTAAAACCGAGTATTTAACGCCATAAAACTATCCCTATCGGCGAAATTTAAGAATTTCGTTTTTTTACCTACTGATTTTTACTAGCTGCTGAGCCGTAAAATAATAAAAACTCCTACAAATAAGAGATTTTTATCGGGTTTTTTGTATTTCTCTAATTTCTACAATTAAAACCGAGTATTTAACGCCAAAAAACTAGCCCTATCGGGGAAATTTAAGAATTTCGTTTTTTTACCTACTGATTTTTACTAGCTGCTGAGCCGTAAAATAATAAAAAATCGTACAAATAGGAGATTTTTATCGGGTTTTTTGCATTACTCTAATTTCTGCAATTAAAACCGAGTATTTAACGCCAAAAAACTAGCCCTATCGGGGAAATTTAAGAATTTCGTTTTTTTACCTACTGATTTTTACTAGCTGCTGAGCCGTAAAATAATAAAAAATCGTACAAATAGGAGATTTTTATCGCGTTTTTTGCATTTCTCTAATTTCTGCAATTAAAACCGAGTATTTAACGCCAAAAAACTAGCCCTATCGGCGAAATTAAGGAATTTCGTTTTTTTACCTACTGATTTTTACTAGCTGCTGAGCCGTAAAATAATAAAAAATCGTACAAATAGGAGGTTTTTATCGGGTTTTTTGCATTTCTCTAATTTCTGCAATTAAAACCGAGTATTTAACGCCAACAAACTAGCCCTATCGGGGAAATTTAAGAATTTCGTTTCTTTTCCTATTGATTTTTACTAGCTGCTGAGCCGTAAGTAGATAAGCTATGGGGGTTCTGCGCCAATTTCCCGTGTATTTTTAAAGGGGCCTCAAAATTCTCAAAAACGGCTTCAAAAGCTCGTCGTCCACGTCTAGGAGCAGTTTTTAGGCCATGAAAGCTCCCTTGCGCGTGTGTCTAGGGTGTAATATGGGGATATTTGTTGGAGACTAGGATCAAGTTGGAGATGTGGGTTGGGGTCTAGAGTCAGCTCATGAAGTAAGTCTCTGTCTAGGGTGTAATATAGTGGGGGTTTGGATGGAGTATAGGATGTAATACTGGGATATTGGTCGGAGTCTAGGATCAAGTTGGGGTCTAGAGTCAAGCTCATGAGGTAAGTCTCCACTGATAGCTTTTCCGATCGCCTCGAGGTTCAAGTCCATGATGCGGACTACCCTCAGCACCAGCCGAAAGCTTTACTTCTCACGTTATATCGAATCTTATCTGAAATACTTATGCGGGCTAAGCTCTTTTCTGCAGGTAGAGGCATTGATCATGCACCTCACGGCGTGGGATTTTTCTGTTTTACTGTAACATTTGGTGCACAATTTTATCCCTTAAGGAAGTAATATTTCACGTTAGATAAGGAATTAAATTTTTCGGGTATGGGAGAATGGGAGAATGGCCCATATTTTATCCTAAGTCGGGATCCTTAGCATGAACGAACATGTCGGTTATGTGGGAACCTTATCTGAAGTATTTCTGAGAACTCAACAGGTGCACACAGCTGTGATTTTTCTGTTTCACATAAACAAATTCTCATTCAATATACTTGAGATTTTTAAGATGAGTATAAATAGAGGATGTTATGCAATTATATCCTTCAGTAGTCGTCAAACGGTGGATCACATCATACTCAGTCCTTCACTTAAATTTTAACCTATCCGATTGTGTGAGATATATTTTATTAATTTATAATCACATTGCGGAGTAATTAGTGCGGTGTAAAGATCAAAGGAACTTAGTGAAAATTAACAGTTTTAAAAGGAACTTAGTGAAAATTAAAAGTTTAAAAAAGACTAAAGAATATTCTGAAAATGGTTCAAGTAAGCTGTGTAGTGCGAAGTGCTAAGTTAGCATTTGAGAGCGCTCAAAGTGATGTACAGTTAGTGGAGCAGGGTGTTAGAGAGTGCTCCAACCATTTGAAAGCTCTCCGACAAGCTCTGAAAAGGGCAACGGCTGTTGGTGAAAAACAAAATTTTACCAACGGCATTAATCTTGTGCAGGGATACCGTACCCAGCTTAAACAGCTGAAATTGAGGACAGGACCCAATGCTAACCGCACCACTTGGGCCTCATCGCGAGTTCGGTGGGAAGATGTTCAATCAGCTTTTTGCGATCGGTAAGTAAAACTTTTAAATATGTTTAAACAATATCATAATCATTTTTATTCTCATTTATAGTATGCGGACAGGGGTCATTATAAACTTGACCCATAAGGAACCAAAGGAGTTCCTGAATGATTGTGTGGGGCTGTTCCGCCGTCGGATCAATAATGCCCTCAAAAAGGAGGTTGCTCTGAAGGTTAATGCAGTGTTTTGCGGTGAATTTAAAATTATAAGAGGGGATGAAGAAGTGTTCGAATTTAAATATATGAGCACAAAAAATGCCCCTATCTACCGGAACATAGACATCAATGATTGGTTCAAGCTGAACATTGAGGAACCTGTCATGAAAAAGTTGGAGGAGTTCCAAGAAAAGGATAGTGGTTGGGCGTTGTCGGCCATCGTTAACTTGGCCATTAACATCAACAAATACACGCCGCAGCTGGGATCCTCGTATATAGAGTTGCCAAAACAAATTGAAGACAGAAAAGCCTGCATCAACGTTAAAAATAACGACAACGCTTGTTTTGGTTGGGCAGTGGTTTCAGCTTTGCATCCAGTTGATCGGTTACATCACCCCGATAGAACATCCTCATACCCCAACTATTCCACAGCCTTGAACCTGGATGGCATAATATTCCCAATGGCGTTAAAACAGATCCCCAGGTTTGAGCGACAGAATGACCTCTCCATCAACGTTTATATCTTGCAGAAGGTGGGCAAAAACATCCGAGAACATTTTAATGTTCTACCCACCTATTTGACTAAAGAAAAGAAGGAAAGACATATCAATCTGCTAATGATACAGAATATTTACTACGATGAGGATAGCGAGGAGGAGGAAAAAGATGATGATGAGCCCATCAGATACCATTTCGTTTGGGTCAAGAACCTCTCCAGACTCCTTTCATCGCAGCTGTCGAAGCATAAAACCGCAAAATACTTTTGTGATCGCTGTCTTCACTATTTTTATTCACCCGCTGCGCTAGAGAGCCACATAGAGGACTGTAAAATGCTCAACGAGTGTAAAATCCGGCTACCGACAGAGGAGCAGAAAGAGCTTAGATTTAAGAACTTTAGGAATAAGGTAGAAGCTCCGTTTGTTATTTACGCGGATTTAGAATGTTTGTTAGTAGAATGTAGGGATAGGAATAATTATCAAAATCATGTTCCATGTAGTGTAGGCTTTTACGTTAAATGTTCATATGACCCCACGCTATCGGTTTTCAAATCATATCGGGGTGAGGATTGCATTGAGTGGTTCGTGCGAGAGTTAAAACAGTTCGCTGAAAATTTAGAAACCGTATTTCTGTGCCCTCTACCCATGAACCAGTTGACTGCCGAGGAAATGAGGCTTTTTGGGGCCGCCAGACTCTGCCATATATGCGAGAAGCCGTTCACATCTGGTGAAAAAAAGGTGCGCGATCACTGCCATCTAACAGGTATGTACAGAGGTCCAGCACATGAGGGATGTAATATCAATTTTCAAGATAGTCACACCGTTCCCATAATTTTCCACAACCTTAGCGGTTACGATTCCCATTTTATTATTAAAAATATAGCTTCCGATCTCCAAGGTCGCATTGATCTCCTCCCGATCAATAAGGAGCGGTATATCTCCTTCACTAAACATTTGGATGAATATCCAATTAAATTCCGTTTCATTGATTCCTTTAAATTCATGGCAAGTAGTCTCGATACTCTTGCCTCCAATCTTACACATTTCCCTATTCTAAAGTCCCAATTCCCAAATGTAACAGAACCCCAGTTTAATCTGCTCACACGTAAGGGTGTATATCCCTATGATTATTTTAATGAAACATCAAAGTTCCTAGATACCAAACTTCCAGATATCTCCCAATTTTACAATAAACTAAACGATACTAACATTAGCCAAGAAGATTATATGCATGCCTGCAACGTTTGAAGACAGATGTCTTACTCTTGGCGGATGTTTTTGAACAATTCCGTGCAAGCTCCCACAGAACCGATGAATTAGATCCGGCTCACTACTATACGCTTCCAGGGTATACTTGGGACGCAATGCTCAAGCATACCGGCGTTACCCTGGAGCTATTGACTGATGTGAATATGCTCTTATTTATAGAGCTAGGTATTCGAGGAGGTCTTAGCCAGTGCTCTGAACGATATTCAAAGGCTAATAATAAGTACATGCCTGATTATGATCCATCTCGCCCATCAAAATTTCTCATGTATTATGATATTAATAATCAATACGGCTGGGCAATGTCTCAACTTCTACCCCACAGTGGCTTCAAGTGGGTGGAAAATGTTGATAGCTTTAGAGTCGAAAATGTAGCCGATGATTCCTCCATCGGTTATATTCTGGAAGTCGATTTAGAGTATCCTCAAGAAATTCATGACCTCCATAAAGACCTTCCGTTTTGTCCAGAACATAGAGCGCCTTCTGGATCTAAGCAGTGTAAACTTTTGGCTACGCTTTACAACAAAACCAAGTACATTTTGCATTACCGCAGCCTGAAGCAAGCTCTCCTTCACGGATTAAAATTAAAAAAAATTCATCGGGCCCTCCAATTTAATCAGTCTGCATGGCTAAAGCCCTACATTGATCTCAATACCAGACTTCGAACAGTGGCTAAAAATGATTTCGAGAAAAACCTCTTCAAGCTCCGGAATAATGCCGTTTTTGGCAAAACTATGGAGAACGTTCGAAAACATAGTATTGTTAAGCTGGTAACCAAGTGGTTGGGGCGATACGGGGCTGAAGCGCTCATTTCCAAGCCCGAGTTCAAGGCCTCAACAATTTTTAATGAGAACCTGGTTGCCATCGAGCTTAATAAAACTGAAATTCTTTTCAATAAGCCGATATATGTAGGTATGTGTATTCTCGACTTGGCGAAAACAACAATTTACGATTTCCATTATAACTATATGATCCCGCAATTCAAGTCCAACTGTACAGTATGTTATACTGATACAGATTCCCTTATTTATGAAATTACTCACCCTGATTTATATGACATGATTAAACGCGATTGTCATTCGCATTTTGATACCAGTGACTACCCTGCCAATAACATCTGGAACATCCCTTTAGTTAATAAAAAAGTGCTCGGCCTCATGAAGGATGAAAACAACGGCCGCATAATGACAGAGTTTGTTGGCCTAAGGTCAAAAATGTATGCGGTCCGGGTAGAGGGCCAAGATAAAATAAAAAAATCTAAGGGTGTTAAGCGGTATATTGTAAAAAATAGAATATCTTTTAAAGATTATGTTGAATGCTTAGAAAATAACACACAAAAACTAGTTAAACAGAATTTAATACAGAGCCGAAAACACCAGGTTAGTACGGTTACTCAGGCAAAAATCGCGCTAAGTCCTCACGATGATAAGCGGTATTTAATACCAAATTCATATAAAACGTTACCGTGGGGTCATATCAATATAATGGATATGGATTAATATTTGTATATACATAAATGTTAATTAGCTTAAGAATATGTATAAATAATAAAAGAATTTTATAATGTTTTGAGAAAAACTGCTTTATTTTAAAAAATCCATTATTTTAAACACATTTTTCAGAGCACATCGGCCTTGATGCATGATACAAGATGGACCATTTGTTTCAAAAGTTGATAGGTTTGGGCATCCCTCCTCTTCCAAGTTATATATAGATGCCTGATTTCCAAATATTTGTTGTACCCAGGTCCTCTTTTCAGCTCCCTTCACATAAATGATTTTATCCAGGGGCAGCGATTGATTGACTATAGCATATAATTTGTGATATGGAATGCAACCATCTCCCCATTTGAATCCATGAATATTGTGCCGGAGCCATTCAACTTGTTTCTTTCTGATCGAGTTAGGTCTTTATAAGGAAATGGTGGTTGGAATATGTAGTGTTGCACTTGATTTTCGCAGTTTAAAATAGCCAACTCCTTCAAAATAAATTCACTGTTTTGTAACTTGAATCCTTGAACATCGATGACGATAATGGATGACATTCTAGACAAGTTTTCGAGCTTCACCAGTTAAAGGAATGTATTCCACTATTCGATCATGAAGCAGCAAACTTGTCTAGAATGTCATCCATTATCGTCATCGATGTTCAAGGATTCAAGTTACAAAACAGTGAATTTATTTTGAAGGAGTTGGCTATTTTAAACTGCGAAAATCAAGTGCAACACTACATATTCCAACCACCATTTCCTTATAAAGACCTAACTCGATCAGAAAGAAACAAGTTGAATGGCTCCGGCACAATATTCATGGATTCAAATGGGGAGATGGTTGCATTCCATATCACAAATTATATGCTATAGTCAATCAATCGCTGCCCCTGGATAAAATCATTTATGTGAAGGGAGCTGAAAAGAGGACCTGGGTACAACAAATATTTGGAAATCAGGCATCTATATATAACTTGGAAGAGGAGGGATGCCCAAACCTATCAACTTTTGAAACAAATGGTCCATCTTGTATCATGCATCAAGGCCGATGTGCTCTGAAAAATGTGTTTAAAATAATGGATTTTTTAAAATAAAGCAGTTTTTCTCAAAACATTATAAAATTCTTTTATTATTTATACATATTCTTAAGCTAATTAACATTTATGTATATACAAATATTAATCCATATCCATTATATTGATATGACCCCACGGTAACGTTTTATATGAATTTGGTATTAAATACCGCTTATCATCGTGAGGACTTAGCGCGATTTTTGCCTGAGTAACCGTACTAACCTGGTGTTTTCGGCTCTGTATTAAATTCTGTTTAACTAGTTTTTGTGTGTTATTTTCTAAGCATTCAACATAATCTTTAAAAGATATTCTATTTTTTACAATATACCGCTTAACACCCTTAGATTTTTTTATTTTATCTTGGCCCTCTACCCGGACCGCATACATTTTTGACCTTAGGCCAACAAACTCTGTCATTATGCGGCCGTTGTTTTCATCCTTCATGAGGCCGAGCACTTTTTTATTAACTAAAGGGATGTTCCAGATGTTATTGGCAGGGTAGTCACTGGTATCAAAATGCGAATGACAATCGCGTTTAATCATGTCATATAAATCAGGGTGAGTAATTTCATAAATAAGGGAATCTGTATCAGTATAACATACTGTACAGTTGGACTTGAATTGCGGGATCATATAGTTATAATGGAAATCGTAAATTGTTGTTTTCGCCAAGTCGAGAATACACATACCTACATATATCGGCTTATTGAAAAGAATTTCAGTTTTATTAAGCTCGATGGCAACCAGGTTCTCATTAAAAATTGTTGAGGCCTTGAACTCGGGCTTGGAAATGAGCGCTTCAGCCCCGTATCGCCCCAACCACTTGGTTACCAGCTTAACAATACTATGTTTTCGAACGTTCTCCATAGTTTTGCCAAAAACGGCATTATTCCGGAGCTTGAAGAGGTTTTTCTCGAAATCATTTTTAGCCACTGTTCGAAGTCTGGTATTGAGATCAATGTAGGGCTTTAGCCATGCAGACTGATTAAATTGGAGGGCCCGATGAATTTTTTTTAATTTTAATCCGTGAAGGAGAGCTTGCTTCAGGCTGCGGTAATGCAAAATGTACTTGGTTTTGTTGTAAAGCGTAGCCAAAAGTTTACACTGCTTAGATCCAGAAGGCGCTCTATGTTCTGGACAAAACGGAAGGTCTTTATGGAGGTCATGAATTTCTTGAGGATACTCTAAATCGACTTCCAGAATATAACCGATGGAGGAATCATCGGCTACATTTTCGACTCTAAAGCTATCAACATTTTCCACCCACTTGAAGCCACTGTGGGGTAGAAGTTGAGACATTGCCCAGCCGTATTGATTATTAATATCATAATACATGAGAAATTTTGATGGGCGAGATGGATCATAATCAGGCATGTACTTATTATTAGCCTTTGAATATCGTTCAGAGCACTGGCTAAGACCTCCTCGAATACCTAGCTCTATAAATAAGAGCATATTCACATCAGTCAATAGCTCCAGGGTAACGCCGGTATGCTTGAGCATTGCGTCCCAAGTATACCCTGGAAGCGTATAGTAGTGAGCCGGATCTAATTCATCGGTTCTGTGGGAGCTTGCACGGAATTGTTCAAAAACATCCGCCAAGAGTAAGACATCTGTCTTCAAATATAAATCTGAGTATTCACCCAGATTTTGAACGTTGAATTCGTTCCAAACGTTGCAGGCATGCATATAATCTTCTTGGCTAATGTTAGTATCGTTTAGTTTATTGTAAAATTGGGAGATATCTGGAAGTTTGGTATCTAGGAACTTTGATGTTTCATTAAAATAATCATAGGGATATACACCCTTACGTGTGAGCAGATTAAACTGGGGTTCTGTTACATTTGGGAATTGGGACTTTAGAATAGGGAAATGTGTAAGATTGGAGGCAAGAGTATCGAGACTACTTGCCATGAATTTAAAGGAATCAATGAAACGGAATTTAATTGGATATTCATCCAAATGTTTAGTGAAGGAGATATACCGCTCCTTATTGATCGGGAGGAGATCAATGCGACCTTGGAGATCGGAAGCTATATTTTTAATAATAAAATGGGAATCGTAACCGCTAAGGTTGTGGAAAATTATGGGAACGGTGTGACTATCTTGAAAATTGATATTACATCCCTCATGTGCTGGACCTCTGTACATACCTGTTAGATGGCAGTGATCGCGCACCTTTTTTTCACCAGATGTGAACGGCTTCTCGCATATATGGCAGAGTCTGGCGGTCCCAAAAAGCCTCATTTCCTCGGCAGTCAACTGGTTCATGGGTAGAGGGCACAGAAATACGGTTTCTAAATTTTCAGCGAACTGTTTTAACTCTCGCACGAACCACTCAATGCAATCCTCACCCCGATATGATTTGAAAACCGATAGCGTGGGGTCATATGAACATTTAACGTAAAAGCCTACACTACATGGAACATGATTTTGATAATTATTCCTATCCCTACATTCTACTAACAAACATTCTAAATCCGCGTAAATAACAAACGGAGCTTCTACCTTATTCCTAAAGTTCTTAAATCTAAGCTCTTTCTGCTCCTCTGTCGGTAGCCGGATTTTACACTCGTTGAGCATTTTACAGTCCTCTATGTGGCTCTCTAGCGCAGCGGGTGAATAAAAATAGTGAAGACAGCGATCACAAAAGTATTTTGCGGTTTTATGCTTCGACAGCTGCGATGAAAGGAGTCTGGAGAGGTTCTTGACCCAAACGAAATGGTATCTGATGGGCTCATCATCATCTTTTTCCTCCTCCTCGCTATCCTCATCGTAGTAAATATTCTGTATCATTAGCAGATTGATATGTCTTTCCTTCTTTTCTTTAGTCAAATAGGTGGGTAGAACATTAAAATGTTCTCGGATGTTTTTGCCCACCTTCTGCAAGATATAAACGTTGATGGAGAGGTCATTCTGTCGCTCAAACCTGGGGATCTGTTTTAACGCCATTGGGAATATTATGCCATCCAGGTTCAAGGCTGTGGAATAGTTGGGGTATGAGGATGTTCTATCGGGGTGATGTAACCGATCAACTGGATGCAAAGCTGAAACCACTGCCCAACCAAAACAAGCGTTGTCGTTATTTTTAACGTTGATGCAGGCTTTTCTGTCTTCAATTTGTTTTGGCAACTCTATATACGAGGATCCCAGCTGCGGCGTGTATTTGTTGATGTTAATGGCCAAGTTAACGATGGCCGACAACGCCCAACCACTATCCTTTTCTTGGAACTCCTCCAACTTTTTCATGACAGGTTCCTCAATGTTCAGCTTGAACCAATCATTGATGTCTATGTTCCGGTAGATAGGGGCATTTTTTGTGCTCATATATTTAAATTCGAACACTTCTTCATCCCCTCTTATAATTTTAAATTCACCGCAAAACACTGCATTAACCTTCAGAGCAACCTCCTTTTTGAGGGCATTATTGATCCGACGGCGGAACAGCCCCACACAATCATTCAGGAACTCCTTTGGTTCCTTATGGGTCAAGTTTATAATGACCCCTGTCCGCATACTATAAATGAGAATAAAAATGATTATGATATTGTTTAAACATATTTAAAAGTTTTACTTACCGATCGCAAAAAGCTGATTGAACATCTTCCCACCGAACTCGCGATGAGGCCCAAGTGGTGCGGTTAGCATTGGGTCCTGTCCTCAATTTCAGCTGTTTAAGCTGGGTACGGTATCCCTGCACAAGATTAATGCCGTTGGTAAAATTTTGTTTTTCACCAACAGCCGTTGCCCTTTTCAGAGCTTGTCGGAGAGCTTTCAAATGGTTGGAGCACTCTCTAACACCCTGCTCCACTAACTGTACATCACTTTGAGCGCTCTCAAATGCTAACTTAGCACTTCGCACTACACAGCTTACTTGAACCATTTTCAGAATATTCTTTAGTCTTTTTTAAACTTTTAATTTTCACTAAGTTCCTTTTAAAACTGTTAATTTTCACTAAGTTCCTTTGATCTTTACACCGCACTAATTACTCCGCAATGTGATTATAAATTAATAAAATATATCTCACACAATCGGATAGGTTAAAATTTAAGTGAAGGACTGAGTATGATGTGATCCACCGTTTGACGACTACTGAAGGATATAATTGCATAACATCCTCTATTTATACTCATCTTAAAAATCTCAAGTATATTGAATGAGAATTTGTTTATGTGAAACAGAAAAATCACAGCTGTGTGCACCTGTTGAGTTCTCAGAAATACTTCAGATAAGGTTCCCACATAACCGACATGTTCGTTCATGCTAAGGATCCCGACTTAGGATAAAATATGGGCCATTCTCCCATTCTCCCATACCCGAAAAATTTAATTCCTTATCTAACGTGAAATATTACTTCCTTAAGGGATAAAATTGTGCACCAAATGTTACAGTAAAACAGAAAAATCCCACGCCGTGAGGTGCATGATCAATGCCTCTACCTGCAGAAAAGAGCTTAGCCCGCATAAGTATTTCAGATAAGATTCGATATAACGTGAGAAGTAAAGCTTTCGGCTGGTGCTGAGGGTAGTCCGCATCATGGACTTGAACCTCGAGGCGATCGGAAAAGCTATCAGTGGAGACTTACCTCATGAGCTTGACTCTAGACCCCAACTTGATCCTAGACTCCGACCAATATCCCAGTATTACATCCTATACTCCATCCAAACCCCCACTATATTACACCCTAGACAGAGACTTACTTCATGAGCTGACTCTAGACCCCAACCCACATCTCCAACTTGATCCTAGTCTCCAACAAATATCCCCATATTACACCCTAGACACACGCGCAAGGGAGCTTTCATGGCCTAAAAACTGCTCCTAGACGTGGACGACGAGCTTTTGAAGCCGTTTTTGAGAATTTTGAGGCCCCTTTAAAAATACACGGGAAATTGGCGCAGAACCCCCATAGCTTATCTACTGCCGTAAAATAATAAAAAATCCTACAAATAGGAGATTTTTATCGGGTTTCTTGCATTTCTCTAATTTCTGCAATTAAAACCGAGTATTTAACGCCAAAAAACTAGCCCTATCGGCGAAATTTAAGAATTTCGTTTTTTTACCTACTGATTTTTACTAGCTGCTGAGCCGTAAAATAATAACAAATCGTACAAATAGGAGATTTTTTTGGGTTTTTTGCATTTCTCTAATTTCTGCAATTAAAACCGAGTATTTAACGCCAAAAAACTAGCCCTATCGGCGAAATTTAAGAATTTCGTTTTTTTACCTACTGATTTTTACTAGCTGCTGAGCCGTAAAATAATAAAAAATCCTACAAATAGGAGATTTTTATCGGGTTTTTTGCATTTCTCTAATTTCTGCAATTAAAACCGAGTATTTAACGCCAAAAAACTAGCCCTATCGGCGAAATTTAAGAATTTCGTTTTTTACCTACTGATTTTTACTAGCTGCTGAGCCGTAAAATAATAAAAAATCCTACAAATAGGAGATTTTTATCGGGTTTTTTGCATTTCTCCAATTTCTGCAATTAAAACCGAGTATTTAACGCCAAAAAACTAGCCCTATCGGCGAAATTTAAGAATTTCGTTTTTTTACCTACTGATTTTTACTAGCTGCTGAGCCGTAAAATAATAAAAAATCCTACAAATAGGAGATTTTTATCGGGTTTTTTGCATTTCTCTAATTTCTGCAATTACAACCGAGTATTTAACGCCAAAAAACTAGCCCTATCGGCGAAATTTAAGACTTTCGTTTTTTTACCTACTGATTTTTACTAGCTGCTGAGCCGTAAAATAATAAAAAATCCTACAAATAGGAGATTTTTATCGGGTTTTTTGCATTTCTCTAATTTCTGCAATTAAAACCGAGTATTTAACGCCATAAAACTATCCCTATCGGCGAAATTTAAGAATTTCGTTTTTTTACCTACTGATTTTTACTTGCTGCTGAGCCGTAAAATAATAAAAACTCCTACAAATAAGAGATTTTTATCGGGTTTTTTGTATTTCTCTAATTTCTGCAATTAAAACCGAGTATTTAACGCCAAAAAACTAGCCCTATCGGCGAAATTTAAGAATTTCGTGTAGGTGTATGGAAGTTCTAGACTTAGTTCTGTTCTGTTTTACAGTTTACGCCTAGCGGAATTAGGCTATCGATGAAAGTTAAACTCTCTGTAGTCAATAGTCAGTCTAAAATAAACGTTCTACAGGGCAAGATCTTTGTTTGCTCGCCCTCCGCCACCGCCTTTATCCTACAGTAATTTTCAGAAGTGTGATAGTGGATCCTCGTGTCTGAGATAATT
Organism: Eutolmus rufibarbis; assembly: GCA_963920795.1. NCBI lineage: Eukaryota > Metazoa > Arthropoda > Insecta > Diptera > Asilidae > Eutolmus > Eutolmus rufibarbis. The sequence goes on from OY987205.1 coordinate 14,070,442, forward strand.
TTTGATATTTTTATTCGAATTGTGGTCCTTGTTTGGCGAATTATCGAACTATATGTAGTTTGCAAATTTAATGTGGGAGTTATAAGTAACTCGGGTATACAAAACTTGAAGTGTGAACCAGCTAATGGACTGCAATCGCTAAAAAAGAAAAACTGCAATCATATGTGTTTGTTCTTGGGCGAGAGCGTTTTTGATAAGGTGGAAAACATTTCTTTTGCAAGATATTGAGACTGGAGCATTATGGCAGCCGCAGCACGTGTTGGAACCTTCATCGAAAATGCAACGGCTGTTCAACTAAAGGAGAGGCTAGCACAGCTACAACTCCCGACCACAGGACTAAAAAATGTTTTAAAGCTACGGCTGGAGGAGGCGGTGAAGGATCTAAGCGAGGGAGAGTTGGAGGTCTATTTCCCGGCTAGTACATTGGTGACCGCGACTGCTTCGGAGTCCGACGAGTCGATCTCACCGGGAGGTGAAGAGCCTGATGGGGACGAAAATCTTGACGCGGAGCTAGAAGCTCTTCAACAAAAATTGGAGAAAAAGCGCAAAATTGCAGAACTAAAAAGACAGATTTCGGAGCTAGTGATCGCAGAGGAGATCGCCGTTGTTCGTCCACCGTCGTCAACCTTTAATTTTAGAGATGTAGAGGAGTCGTTGGCGACCTTCAGTGGAGATGACAATTACCGGGTAGAGATGTGGATGCAGAATTTTGAGGAGTCGGCCGATGTTCTCAATTGGGATTCCAAAATGAGATTTATATACGCAAAAAGGCTGATGACAGGAACTGCTAAGTTGTTTCTGCGAACGGTTTCGGCAAAATCGTGGGAGGAGTTAAAGCGGTTGCTATTGAGTGAGTTCCGGAGATCTATATCAAGTGCCGAAGTACATAACGAAATGAGGAATCGAAAAAAGAAAAGAGAAGAAAACTTGCAGCAGTATTTGTTCGCAATGCAAGAGATCGCCTTGAAGACCAGCATGAGCGAAACCGACGTCATTCATTACGTTATAAACGGAATCCCCGACTCTCATGCCAACAAGATGCTTCTGTATGGGGCAGATTCAATTGAACAGCTCAAACTAGCATTGAGGAAATACGACAAAATGAAAGCTCATCACACCACTACGATGGAGAGTGTTGCACCGAAGCCCACATCTGATTTGAGAACACATCAGCAGCGCGTCAATCAAAGGGCAAAGTGCTTCAACTGTGGGGAGGTAGGTCATCTGAGCACGACCTGTTCTAAACCGAGACGAGCGAAGGGATCCTGCTTCAAGTGTGGGAAGCCCGGACATGCTGTTCGAGACTGTCCGGATCAAGCAGCAGTGATGAACGTCGATGGCCCCTGTTCTGAGGAAATCGCACCTGAAACTGAAGCCACTGTACGGAGTATTGGACGGGAAGAGGTTGTATTTCCTGTTAATGATAATTTTATACACAATATCAGGTTCCACTTCATTGGTGCTGACGGTGAGAAGACGTTTGCATGTTCCTTGCCCGCGTTGTTGGATTCAGGCAGCGCAATAAGCTTTGTACAGCAGCAGTTTCTACCATCTTATGCGGTGACGAAAGCTAACCCGGACGAACATCGATTCTGTGGAATTAATAACAGCCCACTCCAGGTTGTGGGCAAGGCATCTTGTAGCATCCACTTCGGGAATATTAATGTAAGTTTAGGTTTAATTATTGTTAAAGATTTAAGCATGACGCAGCCGGCAATTTTGGGTCGAGACTTTTTCAAGGCAGGTAATTTAGAATTCTTGGTTGTAAATCCTAATAAATATGAGAAAGTAGGTAGCGTAGGTGATCATGAAAAGACTTCCAATTTAAATAATTCGCTAACTGATTTCTCGCAACAAATTTTAAATATTAGTACCTTTGACGATATATCGGAACTGAATTTAAATATAAATAATAAGGTACCGTGGGCTATAAAAAATAAAATTACAAATATGGTATTGGAGGCTTGTCCCAACCCTGATGAAACGGTTTCAAGCTCGGACTTTAAAATGAGCATTAAGCTGAGCAAAGACGAGCCTTTTTACTGCACACCTCGCCGGCTTCCTTATGCGCATAGGGCTGAGTTGCAAAAAATTATTGACGGCCTTTTACAGAAAGGTATAATCCGTGAAAGCAACTCCCCCTACGCCTCGCCAATTGTGCTGGTGCAGAAAAAAAATCGCGAACTACGAATGTGCGTGGACTATCGCGAACTCAACAAGCATACTATTCGCGACAATTTCCCTTTACCGCTGATAGAAGATCTGTTGGACCGATTGCGGGATAAACAATACTTTACGGTCTTGGACTTACGTAACGGTTTTCATCACGTAAAAGTGGCGGACGATTCTGTTGGGTATACATCTTTTGTCACCCCCTTAGGTCAATTCGAATACCTGAGAATGCCGTTTGGGCTTAGAAATGCACCATCCGTGTTCCAAAGGTATATAACTCACATTTTTAAAGATCTCATTGTTGCTGACAAACTTTTTGTGTATATGGACGACCTATTAATCGCTAGCGCCACAATTGAAGACCATTTGGATACCTTGGAAAAGGTTATCATCTTGGTGAAGAGAAACTCCTTACATCTAAGATACGATAAATGTAAATTCCTTTATGAAGAGATAGAATACCTGGGATATACCGTTAACGCGTTAGGGATACGTCCTAATCCAGAAAATCTGCGCGCGATTAAGGAGTTCCCCGTCCCTAGGTGCATAAGAGAGGTCCACGGCTTTCTCGGGCTATGCTCATATTTCCGGAAATTTATAGCAAATTTCTCGGTTATAGCTAAGCCACTTTACGACCTACTGAAAAAGGACGCTACTTTTGTGTTTGGTTCGCAAGAGTTCGAGACTTTTGAGACTTTAAAGTGCAAATTGCTGGAATCGCCTATCTTGTCAATCTATAGTCCGCTGAATGAAACGGAACTCCACTGCGACGCGAGTAGTTTTGGGTTCGGAGCAATTCTCCTGCAGCGACAGAGCGATGCTAAATTTCATCCAGTTTTTTACTTCTCAAAAAGGACCACTGATACTGAGTCGCGGTATCATAGCTACGAACTCGAGACGCTCTCGATAGTTTATGCCTTGAAAAGATTTAGAGTATACCTTTTAGGTATTGAATTCAAAATTGTAACCGACTGCCAGTCCCTTACCTTGACTCTAAGTAAAAAACTCTTGAATCCCAGGATTTCGCGTTGGGCGTTGGAACTGCAAAATTACAATTACAAGATTGAACATCGAGCAGGAAATAAGATGGCTCATGTAGACGCCCTGAGCCGATGTACTTCGGTCCTTGTGGTTGAAGAAGGCTCGTTTGAGTATGCTCTGGCAGCCGCTCAACATCGCGATCCGGTGATTGCTGAAATCTTGGTTGAATTGGAAAGAACCGAAAGCTCTGTTTTTGCATTGATTAATGGTTTGGTGTATCGGAAGACGAATAACGATGTCTTGTTCTATGTTCCAAGGCAAATGGAGCAGAGGGTAATTCAAACGCACCACGATACCATGTGTCATCTAGGGCCTACTAAATGCTATGAACATTTAAGAAAATCGTACTGGTTTCCAGATATGAAAAATAAAATTAAAGAGTTTATAAGTGGCTGTTTGAGATGCGTTTATTTTTCGCCCAATTCAGGAAAGGTAGAAGGCACACTACATAATATTCCAAAAGGCAACGCTCCATTCAATGTCCTCCATATTGATCATTACGGTCCATTGGCACCTACACGGAACCAACGGAAATATATATTTCTGGTGGTTGACGGCTTCACGAAGTTTACTAAGTTGTATGCTGTCGGTAGTACACAAACACGAGAAGTTATAACATGTCTTGAATCCTATTTTTCCACGTACAGTAGGCCAAATAAAATTGCGTCAGACCGTGGGACTTGCTTCGTGTCAAAGGAGTTTACCGAATTCTTGGCAAACAATAATGTGCAGCATATCAAGGTAGCCACCGGCTCCCCTCAGTCTAACGGCCAGGTGGAGCGAATGAACCGTATCATAACACCTATGTTGTCTAAGGAGGCTGAGACGGGAACAACGGGGAAGTGGAACAAAAACTTGACTAAGGTAGAATTTGCACTTAATAATACCTTCAACCGGAGCACGGGTTATACTCCGAGCATGCTTTTGTTTGGAGTAAATCAGAAAGGCGAATTTTGCGACAAAGTTATGGAATATCTACAGGAAACTGTCCAGAAAAGGGATATCAGGGACTTAGAAAAAATTCGCGGCCAGGCTTCCAATACCATAGAAAAAAATCAAGATTACAATAAGATATATTATGATAAGAGACATAAAACCCCGCGAAAGTATAATAAGGGCGATTACGTAATGATCAAGAATGTTGTCACTACAGCGGGGGTCAATAAAAAACTATTGCCGAAATATCGCGGCCCGTTTGAAGTCGTGGAAGTTTTAGATAATGACCGGTATGTTGTCGGGGATATTGAGGGCTTACAGTTGTCGCGCATCCCTTACCGAGGAGTATGTTCTCCGGCTAATATGAGGCCTTATATTTCTATGTAAAGGAAGTCTGATCATGGTTGTTGAGGATTAATTTAAATTATGTTAAATGAACTGTAATAATTATTTTACTATCCAAACGACTTTCAAGATCGAGTAATTATGACATAAAATCATTTTTGACGCTAAACAGTCGGTTCAATTGTTATCATTAAGGAATCTTTACACTGTAAGGCTCGTTACAATGATGATGAAATTTTAATGAACTTTGTAAAAGTCAAACATCTGCTAATGTTGTCGTTATTTCTTTTGTAAATGTATTTTGCTTACTTAAGGCATATTATTTATATAGATCTTGTGCATTCAAATAATGTTTTTCTAGATGTAAGCAGGCTTAAATATGTCAACTTAGGAGTTTGATCCATTAAATATCTGTAGATGTATTGCGTGCTTACATATTTCGTAGTGATGTTTAAGTATCATAGCAGAAAAATAATCGGGTCGATTATATTGTCAGAATGACCGAACTGTAGGTGTATGAAAGTTCTAGACTTAGTTCTGTTCTGTTTTACAGTTTACGCCTAGCGGAATTAGGCTATCGATGAAAGTTAAACTCTCTGTAGTCAATAGTCAGTCTAAAATAAACGTTCTACCGGCCAAGATCTTTGTTTGCTCGCCCTCCGCCACCGCCTTTATCCTACATTCGTTTTTTTACCTACTGATTTTTACTAGCTGCTGAGCCGTAAAATAATAAAAAATCCTACAAATAGGAGATTTTTATCGGGTTTTTTGCATTTCTCCAATTTCTGCAATTAAAACCGAGTATTTAACGCCAAAAAACTAGCCCTATCGGCGAAATTTAAGAATTTCGTTTTTTTACCTACTGATTTTTACTAGCTGCTGAGCCGTAAAATAATAAAAAATCCTACAAATAGGAGATTTTTATCGGGTTTTTTGCATTTCTCTAATTTCTGCAATTACAACCGAGTATTTAACGCCAAAAAACTAGCCCTATCGGCGAAATTTAAGACTTTCGTTTTTTTACCTACTGATTTTTACTAGCTGCTGAGCCGTAAAATAATAAAAAATCCTACAAATAGGAGATTTTTATCGGGTTTTTTGCATTTCTCTAATTTCTGCAATTAAAACCGAGTATTTAACGCCATAAAACTATCCCTATCGGCGAAATTTAAGAATTTCGTTTTTTTACCTACTGATTTTTACTAGCTGCTGAGCCGTAAAATAATAAAAACTCCTACAAATAAGAGATTTTTATCGGGTTTTTTGCATTTCTCTAATTTCTGCAATTAAAACCGAGTATTTAACGTCATAAAACTATCCCTATCGGCGAAATTTAAGAATTTCGTTTTTTTACCTACTGATTTTTACTAGCTGCTGAGCCGTAAAATAATGAAAACTCCTACAAATAAGAGATTTTTATCGGGTTTTTTGCATTTCTCTAATTTCTGCAATTAAAACCGAGTATTTAACGCCAAAAAACTAGCCCTATCGGCGAAATTTAAAAATTTCGTTTTTTTACCTACTGATTTTTACTAGCTGCTGAGCCGTAAAATATTAAAAAATCCTACAAATAGGAGATTTTATCGGGTTTTTTGCATTTCTCCAATTTCTGCAATTAAAACCGAGTATTTAACGCCAAAAAACTAGCCCTATCGGCGAAATTTTAGAATTTCGTTTTTTTACCTACTGATTTTTACTAGCTGCTGAGCCGTAAAATAATAAAAAATCCTACAAATAGGAGATTTTTATCGGGTTTTTTGCATTTCTCTAATTTCTGCAATTACAACCGAGTATTTAACGCCAAAAAACTAGCCCTATCGGCGAAATTTAAGAATTTCGTTTTTTTACCTACTGATTTTTAATAGCTGCTAAGCCGTAAAATAATAAAAAATCGTACAATCGGAGATTTTTATCCGGTTTTTTGCATTTCTCTAATTTCTGCAATTAAAACCGAGTATTTAACGCCAAAAAACTAGCCCTATCGGCGAAATTAAGGAATTTCGTTTTTTTACCTACTGATTTTTACTAGCTGCTGAGCCGTAAAATAATAAAAAATCGTACAAATAGGAGATTTTTATCGGGTTTTTTGCATTTCTCTAATTTCTGCAATTAAAACCGAGTATTTAACGCCAACAAACTAGCCCTATCGGGGAAATTTAAGAATTTCGTTTCTTTTCCTATTGATTTTTACTAGCTGCTGAGCCGTAAAATAATAAAAAATCCTACAAATAGGAGATTTTTATCGGGTTTCTTGCATTTCTCTAATTTCTGCAATTAAAACCGAGTATTTAACGCCAAAAAACTAGCCCTATCGGCGAAATTTAAGAATTTCGTTTTTTTACCTACTGATTTTTACTAGCTGCTGAGCCGTAAAATAATAAAAAATCGTACAAATAGGAGATTTTTGTCGGGTTTTTTACATTTCTCTAATTTCTGCAATTAAAACCGAGTATTTAACGCCAAAAAACTAGCCCTATCGGCGAAATTTAAGAATTTCGTTTTTTTACCTACTGATTTTTACTAGCTGCTGAGCCGTAAAATAATAAAAAATCCTAAAAATAGGAGATTTTTATCGGGTTTTTTGCATTTCTCTAATTTCTGCAATTAAAACCGAGTATTTAACGCCAAAAAACTAGCCCTATCGGCGAAATTTAAGAATTTCGTTTTTTTACCTACTGATTTTTACTAGCTGCTGAGCCGTAAAATAATAAAAAATCCTACAAATAGGAGATTTTTATCGGGTTTTTTGCATTTCTCTAATTTCTGCAATTACAACCGAGTATTTAACGCCAAAAAACTAGCCCTATCGGCGAAATTTAAGACTTTCGTTTTTTTTACCTACTGATTTTTACTAGCTGCTGAGCCGTAAAATAATAAAAAATCCTACAAATAGGAGATTTTTATCGGGTTTTTTGCATTTCTCTAATTTCTGCAATTAAAACCGAGTATTTAACGCCATAAAACTATCCCTATCGGCGAAATTTAAGAATTTCGTTTTTTTACCTGCTGATTTTTACTAGCTGCTGAGCCGTAAAATAATAAAAACTCCTACAAATAAGAGATTTTTATCGGGTTTTTTGCATTTCTCTAATTTCTGCAATTAAAACCGAGTATTTAACGCCAAAAAACTAGCCCTATCGGCGAAATTTAAGAATTTCGTTTTTTTACCTACTGATTTTTACTAGCTGCTGAGCCGTAAAATATTAAAAAATCCTACAAATAGGAGATTTTTATCGGGTTTTTTGCATTTCTCCAATTTCTGCAATTACAACCGAGTATTTAACGCCAAAAAACTAGCCCTATCGGCGAAATTTAAGAATTTCGTTTTTTTACCTACTGATTTTTAATAGCTGCTAAGCCGTAAAATAATAAAAAATCGTACAATCGGAGATTTTTATCCGGTTTTTTGCATTTCTCTAATTTCTGCAATTAAAACCGAGTATTTAACGCCATAAAACTAGCCCTATCGGCGAAATTTAAGAATTTCGTTTTTTTTACCTACTGATTTTTACTAGCTGCTGAGCCGTAAAATAATAAAAAATCGTACAAATAGGAGATTTTTATCCGGTTTTTTGCATTTCTCTAATTTCTGCAATTAAAACCGAGTATTTAACGCCAAAAAACTAGCCCTATCGGCGAAATTTAAGACTTTCGTTTTTTTTACCTACTGATTTTTACTAGCTGCTGAGCCGTAAAATAATAAAAAATCGTACAAATAGGAGATTTTTATCGGGTTTTTTGCATTTCTCTAATTTCTGCAATTAAAACCGAGTATTTAACGCCAAAAAACTAGCCCTATCGGCGAAATTTAAGAATTTCGTTTTTTTACCTACTGATTTTTACTAGCTGCTGAGCCGTAAAATAATAAAAAATCCTACAAATAGGAGATTTTTATCGGGTTTTTTGCATTTCTCTAATTTCTGCAATTACAACCGAGTATTTAACGCCAAAAAACTAGCCCTATCGGCGAAATTTAAGACTTTCGTTTTTTTTACCTACTGATTTTTACTAGCTGCTGAGCCGTAAAATAATAAAAAATCCTACAAATAGGAGATTTTTATCGGGGTTTTTGCATTTCTCTAATTTCTGCAATTAAAACCGAGTATTTAACGCCATAAAACTAGCCCTATCGGCGAAATTTAAGAATTTCGTTTTTTTTACCTACTGATTTTTACTAGCTGCTGAGCCGTAAAATAATAAAAAATCGTACAAATAGGAGATTTTTATCGGGTTTTTTGCATTTCTCTAATTTCTGCAATTAAAACCGAGTATTTAACGCCAAAAAACTAGCCCTATCGGCGAAATTTAAGACTTTCGTTTTTTTTACCTACTGATTTTTACTAGCTGCTGAGCCGTAAAATAATAAAAAATCGTACAAATAGGAGATTTTTATCGGGTTTTTTGCATTTCTCTAATTTCTGCAATTAAAACCGAGTATTTAACGCCAAAAAACTAGCCCTATCGGCGAAATTTAAGAATTTCGTTTTTTTACCTACTGATTTTTACTAGCTGCTGAGCCGTAAAATAATAAAAAATCCTACAAATAGGAGATTTTTATCGGGTTTTTTGCATTTCTCTAATTTCTGCAATTACAACCGAGTATTTAACGCCAAAAAACTAGCCCTATCGGCGAAATTTAAGACTTTCGTTTTTTTTACCTACTGATTTTTACTAGCTGCTGAGCCGTAAAATAATAAAAAATCGTACAAATAGGAGATTTTTATCGGGTTTTTTGTATTTCTCTAATTTCTGCAATTAAAACCGAGTATTTAACGCCAAAAAACTAGCCCTATCGGCGAAATTTAAGACTTTCGTTTTTTTTACCTACTGATTTTTACTAGCTGCTGAGCCGTAAAATAATAAAAAATCGTACAAGTAGGAGATTTTTATCGGGTTTTTTGCATTTCTCTAATTTCTGCAATTAAAACCGAGTATTTAACGCCAAAAAACTAGCCCTATCGGCGAAATTTAAGAATTTCGTTTTTTTACCTACTGATTTTTACTAGCTGCTGAGCCGTAAAATAATAAAAAATCCTACAAATAGGAGATTTTTATCGGGTTTTTTGCATTTCTCTAATTTCTGCAATTACAACCGAGTATTTAACGCCAAAAAACTAGCCCTATCGGCGAAATTTAAGACTTTCGTTTTTTTTACCTACTGATTTTTACTAGCTGCTGAGCCGTAAAATAATAAAAAATCCTACAAATAGGAGATTTTTATCGGGGTTTTTGCATTTCTCTAATTTCTGCAATTAAAACCGAGTATTTAACGCCATAAAACTATCCCTATCGGCGAAATTTAAGAATTTCGTTTTTTTACCTGCTGATTTTTACTAGCTGCTGAGCCGTAAAATAATAAAAACTCCTACAAATAAGAGATTTTTATCGGGTTTTTTGCATTTCTCTAATTTCTGCAATTAAAACCGAGTATTTAACGCCAAAAAACTAGCCCTATCGGCGAAATTTAAGAATTTCGTTTTTTTACCTACTGATTTTTACTAGCTGCTGAGCCGTAAAATATTAAAAAATCCTACAAATAGGAGATTTTTATCGGGTTTTTTGCATTTCTCCAATTTCTGCAATTACAACCGAGTATTTAACGCCAAAAAACTAGCCCTATCGGGGAAATTTAAGAATTTCGTTTTTTTACCTACTGATTTTTAATAGCTGCTAAGCCGTAAAATAATAAAAAATCGTACAATCGGAGATTTTTATCCGGTTTTTTGCATTTCTCTAATTTCTGCAATTAAAACCGAGTATTTAACGCCATAAAACTAGCCCTATCGGCGAAATTTAAGAATTTCGTTTTTTTACCTACTGATTTTTACTAGCTGCTGAGCCGTAAAATAATAAAAAATCCTACAAATAGGAGATTTTTATCGGGTTTTTTGCATCTCTCTAATTTCTGCAATTCAAACCAAGTATTTAACGCCAAAAAACTAGCCCTATCGGCGAAATTTAAGAATTTCGTTTTTTTACCTACTGATTTTTACAAGCTGCTGAGCCGTAAAATAATAAAAAATCGTACAAATGGGAGATTTTTATCGGGTTTTTTGCATTTCTCTAATTTCTGCAATTAAAACAGAGTATTTAACGCCAAAAAACTAGCCCTATCGGGGAAATTTAAGAATTTCGTTTTTTTACCTACTGATTTTTACAACCTGCTGATCCGTAAAATAATAAAAAATCGTACAAATAGGAGATTTTTATCGGGTTTTTTGCATTTCTCTAATTTCTGCAATTAAAACCGAGTATTTAACGCCAAAAAACTAGCCCTCTCGGCGAAATTTAAGAATTTCGTTTTTTTACCTACTGATTTTTACTAGCTGCTGAGCCGTAAAATAATAAAAAATCCTACAAATAGGAGATTTTTATCGGGTTTTTTGCATTTCTCCAATTTCTGCAATTAAAACCGAGTATTTAACGCCAAAAAACTAGCCCTATCGGCGAAATTTAAGAATTTCGTTTTTTTACCTACTGATTTTTAATAGCTGCTAAGCCGAAAAATAATAAAAAATCGTACAATCGGAGATTTTTATCGGGTTTTTTGCATTTCTCTAATTTCTGCAATTAAAACCGAGTATTTAACGCCAAAAAACTAGCCCTATCGGCGAAATTTAAGAATTTCGTTTTTTTACCTACTGATTTTTACTAGCTGCTGAGCCGTAAAATAATAAAAAATCCTACAAATAGGAGATTTTTATCGGGTTTTTTGCATTTCTCCAATTTCTGCAATTAAAACCGAGTATTTAACGCCAAAAAACTAGCCCTATCGGCGAAATTTAAGAATTTCGTTTTTTTACCTACTGATTTTTACTAGCTGCTGAGCCGCAAAATAATACAAAATCGTACAATCGGAGATTTTTATCGGGTTTTTTGCATTTCTCTAATTTCTGCAATTAAAACCGAGTATTTAACGCCAAAAAACTAGCCCTATCGGCGAAATTTAAGAATTTCGTTTTTTTACCTACTGATTTTTACTAGCTGCTGAGCCGTAAAATAATACAAAATCGTACAATCGGAGATTTTTATCGGGTTTTTTGCATTTCTCTAATTTCTGCAATTAAAACCGAGTATTTAACGCCAAAAAACTAGCCCTATCGGGGAAATTTAAGAATTTCGTTTTTTTACCTACTGATTTTTACTAGCTGCTGAGCCGTAAAATAATAAAAAATCGTACAAATAGGAGATTTTTATCGGGTTTTTTGCATTTCTCTAATTTCTGCAATTAAAACCGAGTATTTAACGCCAAAAAACTAGCCCTATCGGCGAAATTTAAGAATTTCGTTTTTTTACCTACTGATTTTTACTAGCTGCTGAGCCGTAAAATAATAGAAAATCCTACAAATAGGAGTTTTTATCGGGTTTTTTGCATTTCTCCAATTTCTGCAATTGAAACCGAGTATTTAACGCCAAAAAACTAGCCCTATCGGCGAAATTTAAGAATTTCGTTTTTTTACCTACTGATTTTTACTAGCTGCTGAGCCGTAAAATAATACAAAATCGTACAATCGGAGATTTTTATCGGGTTTTTTGCATTTCTCTAATTTCTGCAATTAAAACCGAGTATTTAACGCCAAAAAACTAGCCCTATCGGGGAAATTTAAGAATTTCGTTTTTTTACCTACTGATTTTTACTAGCTGCTGAGCCGTAAAATAATAAAAAATCCTACAAATAAGAGATTTTTATCGGGTTTTTTGCATTTCTCTAATTTCTGCAATTAAAACCGAGTATTTAACGCCAAAAAACTAGCCCTATCGGCGAAATTTAAGAATTTCGTTTTTTTACCTACTGATTTTTACTAGCTGCTGAGCCGTAAAATAATAAAAAATCGTACAAATAGGAGATTTTTATCGGGTTTTTTGCATCTCTCTAATTTCTGCAATTAAAACCGAGTATTTAACGCCAAAAAACTAGCCCTATCGGCGAAATTTAAGAATTTCGTTTTTTTACTTACTGATTTTTACTAGCTGCTGAGCCGTAAAATAATAAAAAATCGTACAAATAGGAGATTTTTATCGGTTTTTTTGCATCTCTCTAATTTCTGCAATTAAAACCGAGTATTTAACGCCAAAAAACTAGCCCTATCGGCGAAATTTAAGAATTTCGTTTTTTTACCTACTGATTTTTACTAGCTGCTGAGCCGTAAAATAATAAAAAAAGTCGGACAAGTGCGAGTTGAACTCGCGTGAAAAGGGTTCCGTACGATGTTACCTATCATGTTTTTTGGAATCTGACCCAAATTTGTTTGTGGTAACTAAAAAAAGTATGAATGGTACCTGATTGTAGAGGGATATTACTAAATATATTATCTATTGTTGAATTCTGTCTTGTTGTATATTCTTGAATACGTGGAGTAAGACCGAGTGACCAGTTCCGGATTAGCCCATAAGCAAATTAAGCAATTGCTTAGGGCATCACGTCTCGGGGGGCACCATAAACAGCACCGAAAAAATATTTTCTCGCTCGCACATGAAAGGCAAGGCTGTTTGAAAATCCGCGCCTTTAAATTGACTAGAGCAATGATCCCACTAGGAATTTAGGTTTGTTTTTCATAAAGTTCTAACTAGGACAACCGATTTTTGAACTCGGTCCTAATAAGGTCTGAATGTGATAACCCTATAAGATCTTCGTTAGAATTTTTATAAAATAAATTCAACTTTGATTTTGAAATAAATAATTTTGACTTAGAGGAGAGTCGAACCTACGACCGATAGCGCGTACACGACTTAAACCCGCTCGGCTATTCTATTACTTGAGTTCTATTCTAGATAGAAATATGGGTCTACATAATTATATATTTTTATTACATCTATAAATATCATCAAGAGTAGAACTCCAAAATTTGCCTGAGTTAGGGAATGCCTTCAATATTACTTACGACAATCTAATTTAAAATCATTCAGGCACCCCTTATTTTGACTATCCTCATAAGGACCTCTTTAGGGAATAATTAGACTTTTCTAAATTTTCGAAATTCTTTGTTAAGAAACCTAGAAACGGCAACAAGAGAATGTTGGAGCCAATAAGTAATTATAAACTGCCAGCCTACATTAGAAAACATACGCGTTTTCACCAGGCTGCAAAGGCCGCAGACGGCGACGAGGATAAAGTACCTGGATGGGACTTTCCCGTAATAAAGGATTTCGGGAGAGTCATATAAAAAGGTTTCTTCGCGTTGAGTCGCAGTTTGCTGGGGTCTGCAGTTTCTTTTAAAAACTCAAAATTTCGATCACTGTTCGATCGGCCGTTGAAGACGCAACAGAGTCTTTATTTTGTAATTTTGTAAATTGAATGAGGTTTTTTATGCCATCTCCAAGGCTTTTTCCTCAGTTTTTTAAGCGCTAATAAAAATATAGTAAAGCGCAAATCGTGAGTTTGATTTTTTACCCGACATCACCCTTCCTAGGGACATGTGTGCCCGTCGTCGGACCCAGTCAGGACCAGCGAATTTTTTTGATATCAAAGACATAAACAATATCTAAGGTACGTAGTGATCTATCTCGTTATAATAAATACGTTAAAAAATTTTTAAAGACCCATTCTATTTTACTAGTGGATAGGGGGTGCCTACAGGCGTAGATTGCTTAGGGCATCGAGTAGTCTTAATCCGGCACTTCGAGTGACAGAAGGTATTCTGATATTTATTTTGCTTCTTTAAGAAGTTGCACTTATATTACTTTTAAAGGCATTCGTAGAGAATCTACCCTTGGTAGAAACTCTTAAAAGTAAAAATAGACTTCTCAAAAGACATCTTATTCTGATTACTACCTTATAATGGTTTTATGATAGGCTATTATAAGAAAAATCAGAACAAATTCTTTTAAGAGTTTAACTTAAAGCTTTTTTAAAAACAAGGGTTTGGAATCTGTGGTTTACAATCTTATAAGATCATTATAGGAATTAAAGCCGATCTAGATCCTGTGTAAAAGTTTTAAAAGTTAATGACTTCATATTAAGTTTAAATAAGAACTTTATAAGAACTGCTTAGCTATTTGCAAATTACTTAAAGAACAATCTGACAGTTTATGGTTTGTTTACAACTATATATTGAAACAAGACACTAGCGCGAGAACCTGTCCCAAGTAGAGCAACGTGACAGTCATGTAAAAGCATAACTCACAATGCCGTAGTAAGGGCCTGCGCCTTACTAAGCATTTATTTGTCATACTGCGTGCGGAATTAAATTGAAAAATTGAAAAATTAATATCTCCTAAAATATTGGCCGTAGAATGCCCATCGTGGGCTCATTTTTTTCGTTGAATATTTATCTACAAACCGATTCAACAAAACTTAACATTGGAGTTGAAAAATATGTTCTCCCACACATTCCAACTGCAAATGTAAGTTACACAATATTGAGTGATTTACCACGTTATTTTAATATCATGGACTTCTTATAGGTTTTCCCATAATCTATAAGTAGAAAACTAATTTCTGTATTTTTTTCAAAATTTTAGGTTTAGTAGTTTCGGAGATAAGGGGGGGGAACGGTCAATTTTCGTCTATTTTCTTGAATAACTTGGAAACTATTTATTTTAAAATTACAAAAAAAATATATTTGACATCCTCACAACAAGCCCTTTCATTTGATATGTCACACGATGCAATTTGCCAAAAAAAATTTTTTAATTTTCCATCTTGCCCCCCAAAAGTGACCCCCATAATCAGATTTCGTCTATTCACGTCACACGTCCGCGTTTGCGTCATAGAAATTGATATGTGTACCAAATTTCAACTTAATCGGTCTGGTAGATTCGGAGAAAATTGACTGTGACAGACGGACAGACGGACACACGAGTGATCCTATAAGGGTTCCTTTTTTCCTTTTGAGGTACGGAACCCTAAAAATCGTACAAATAGGAGATTTTTATCGGGTTTTTTGCATCTCTCTAATTTCTGCAATTAAAACCGAGTATTTAACGCCAAAAAACTAGCCCTATCGGCGAAATTTAAGAATTTCGTTTTTTTACCTACTGATTTTTACTAGCTGCTGAGCCGTAAAATAATAAAAAATCGTACAAATAGGAGATTTTTATCGGGTTTTTTGCATTTCTCTAATTTCTGCAATTAAAACCGAGTATTTAACGCCAAAAAACTAGCCCTATCGGCGCAATTTAAGAATTTCGTTTTTTTACCTATTGATTTTTACTAGCTGCTGAGCAGTAAAATAATAAAAAATCGTACAAATAGGAGATTTTTATCGGTTTTTTTGCATATCTCTAATTTCTGCAATTAAAACCGAGTATTTAACGCCAAAAAACTAGCCCTATCGGCGATATTTAAGAATTTCGTTTTTTTACCTACTGATTTTTACTAGCTGCTGAGCCGTAAAATAATAAAAAATCGTACAAATAGGAGAGTTTTATCGGGTTTTTTGCATTTCTCTAATTTCTGCAATTAAAACCGAGTATTTAACGCCAAAAAACTAGCCCTATCGGCGAAATTTAAGAATTTCGTTTTTTTACCTACTGATTTTTACTAGCTGCTGAGCCGTAAAATAATAAAAAATCCTACAAATAGGAGATTTTTATCGGGTTTTTTGCATTTCTCTAATTTCTGCAATTAAAACCGAGTATTTAACGCCAAAAAACTAGCCCTATCGGCGCAATTTAAGAATTTCGTTTTTTTACCTATTGATTTTTACTAGCTGCTGAGCAGTAAAATAATAAAAAATCGTACAAATAGGAGATTTTTATCGGGTTTTTTGCATCTCTCTAATTTCTGCAATTAAAACCGAGTATTTAACGCCAAAAAACTAGCCCTATCGGCGAAATTTAAGAATTTCGTTTTTTTACCTACTGATTTTTACTAGCTGCTGAGCCGTAAAATAATAAAAAATCGTACAAATAGGAGATTTTTATCGGGTTTTTTGCATTTCTCTAATTTCTGCAATTAAAGCCGAGTATTTAACGCCAAAAAACTAGCCCTATCGGCGATATTTAAGAATTTCATTTTTTTACCTACTGATTTGTACTAGCTGCTGAGCCGTAAAATAATAAAAAATCGTACAAATAGGAGATTTTTATTGGGTTTTTTGCATTTCTCTAATTTCTGCAATTAAAGCCGAGTATTTAACGCCAATAAACTAGCCCTATCGGCGAAATTTAAGAATTTCGTTTTTTTACCTACTGATTTTTACTAGCTGCTGAGCCGTAAAATAATAAAAAATCGTACAAATAGGAGATTTTTATCGGGTTTTTTGCATCTCTCTAATTTCTGCAATTAAAGCCGAGTATTTAACGCCAAAAAACTAGCCCTATCGGCGATATTTAAGAATTTCATTTTTTTACCTACTGATTTGTACTAGCTGCTGAGCCGTAAAATAATAAAAAATCGTACAAATAGGAGATTTTTATTGGGTTTTTTGCATTTCTCTAATTTCTGCAATTAAAGCCGAGTATTTAACGCCAATAAACTAGCCCTATCGGCGAAATTTAAGAATTTCGTTTTTTTACCTACTGATTTTTACTAGCTGCTGAGCCGTAAAATAATAAAAAATCGTACAAATAGGAGATTTTTATCGGGTTTTTTGCATTTCTCTAATTTCTGCAATTAAAACCGAGTATTTAACGCCAAAAAACTAGCCCTATCGGCGAAATTTAAGAATTTCGTTTTTTTACCTACTGATTTTTACTAGCTGCTGAGCCGTAAAATAATAAAAACTCGTACAAATCGGAGATTTTTATCGGGTTTTTTGCATTTCTCTAATTTCTGCAATTAAAACCGAGTATTTAACGCCAAAAAACTAGCCCTATCGGCGAAATTTAGGAATTTCGTTTTTTTACCTACTGATTCTTACTAGCTGCTGAGCCGTAAAATAATAAAAAATCGTACTAATAGGAGATTTTTATCGGGTTTTTTGCATTTCTCTACTTTCTGCAATTAAAACCGAGTATTTAACGCCAAAAAACTAGCCCTATCGGCGATATTTAAGAGTTTCGTTTTTTTACCTACTGATTTTTACTAGCTGCTGAGCCGTAAAATAATAAAAAATCGTACAAATAGGAGATTTTTATCGGGTTTTTTGCATTTCTCTAATTTCTGCAATTAAAACCGAGTATTTAACGCCAAAAAACTAGCCCTATCGGCGAAATTTAAGAATTTCGTTTTTTTACCTACTGATTTTTACTAGCTGCTGAGCCGTAAAATAATAAAAAATCGTACAAATAGGAGATTTTTATCGGGTTTTTTGCATCTCTCTAATTTCTGCAATTAAAACCGAGTATTTAACGCCAAAAAACTAGCCCTATCGGCGAAATTTAAGAATTTCGTTTTTTTACCTACTGATTTTTACTAGCTGCTGAGCCGTAAAATAATAAAAAATCGTACAAATAGGAGATTTTTATCGGGTTTTTTGCATTTTTCTACTTTCTGCAATTAAAACCGAGTATTTAACGCCAAAAAACTAGCCCTATCGGCGAAATTTAAGAATTTCGTTTTTTTACCTACTGATTTTTACTAGCTGCTGAGCCGTAAAATAATAAAAAATCGTACAAATAGGAGATTTTTATCGGGTTTTTTGCATTTCTCTAATTTCTGCAATTAAAACCGAGTATTTAACGCCAAAAAACTAGCCTATCGGCGTAATTTAACAATTTCGTTTTTTTACCTACTGATTTTTACTAGCTGCTGAGCCGTAAAATAATAAAAAATCGTACAAATAGGAGATTTTTATCGGGTTTTTTGCATTTCTCTAATTTCTGCAATTAAATCCGAGTATTTAACGCCAAAAAACTAGCCCTATCGGCGAAATTTAAGAATTTCGTTTTTTTACCTATTGATTTTTACTAGCTGCTGAGCCGTAAAATAATAAAAAATCGTACAAATAGGAGATTTTTATCGGTTTTTTTGCATATCTCTAATTTCTGCTATTAAAACCGAGTATTTAACGCCAAAAAACTAGCCCTATCGGCGAAATTTAAGAATTTCGTTTTTTTTACCTACTGATTTTTACTAGCTGCTAAGCCGTAAAATAATAAAAAATCGTACAAATAGGAGATTTTTATCGGGTTTTTTGCATTTCTCTAATTTCTGCAATTAAAACCGAGTATTTAACGCCAAAAAACTAGCCCTATCGGCAAAATTTAAAATTTCGTTTTTTTACCTACTGATTTTTACTAGCTGCTGAGCCGTAAAATAATAAAAAATCGTACAAATAGGAGATTTTTATCGGGTTTTTTGCATCTCTCTAATTTCTGCAATTAAAACCGAGTATTTAACGCCAAAAAACTAGCCCTATCGGCGAAATTTAAGAATTTCGGTTTTTTACCTACTGATTTTTACTAGCTGCTGAGCCGTAAAATAATAAAAAATCCTACAAATAAGAGATTTTTATCGGGTTTTTTGCATTTCTCTAATTTCTGCAATTAAAACCGAGTATTTAACGCCAAAAAACTAGCCCTATCGGCGAAATTTAAGAATTTCGTTTTTTTACCTACTGATTTTTACTAGCTGCTGAGCCGTAAAATAATAAAAAATCGTACAAATAGGAGATTTTTATTGGGTTTTTTGCATTTCTCTAATTTCTGCAATTAAAACCGAGTATTTAACGCCAAAAAACTAGCCCTATCGGCAAAATTTAAAATTTCGTTTTTTTACCTACTGATTTTTACTAGCTGCTGAGCCGTAAAATAATAAAAAATCGTACAAATAGGAGATTTTTATCGGTTTTTTTGCATATCTCTAATTTCTGCAATTAAAACCGAGTATTTAACGCCAAAAAACTAGCCCTATCGGCGATATTTAAGAATTTCGTTTTTTTACCTACTGATTTTTACTAGCTGCTGAGCCGTAAAATAATAAAAAATCGTACAAATAGGAGATTTTTATCGGGTTTTTTGCATTTCTCTAATTTCTGCAATTAAAACCGAGTATTTAACGCCAAAAAACTAGCCCTATCGGCGCAATTTAAGAATTTCGTTTTTTTACCTATTGATTTTTACTAGCTGCTGAGCAGTAAAATAATAAAAAATCGTACAAATAGGAGATTTTTATCGGTTTTTTTGCATATCTCTAATTTCTGCAATTAAAACCGAGTATTTAATGCCAAAAAACTAGCCCTATCGGCGATATTTAAGAATTTCGTTTTTTTACCTACTGATTTTTACTAGCTGCTGAGCCGTAAAATAATAAAAAATCGTACAAATAGGAGATTTTTATCGGGTTTTTTGCATTTCTCTAATTTCTGCAATTAAAACCGAGTATTTAACGCCAAAAAACTAGCCCTATCGGCGAAATTTAAGAATTTCGTTTTTTTACCTACTGATTTTTACTAGCTGCTGAGCCGTAAAATAATAAAAAATCCTACAAATAGGAGATTTTTATCGGGTTTTTTGCATTTCTCTAATTTCTGCAATTAAAACCGAGTATTTAACGCCAAAAAACTAGCCCTATCGGCGCAATTTAAGAATTTCGTTTTTTTACCTATTGATTTTTACTAGCTGCTGAGCAGTAAAATAATAAAAAATCGTACAAATAGGAGATTTTTATCGGGTTTTTTGCATCTCTCTAATTTCTGCAATTAAAACCGAGTATTTAACGCCAAAAAACTAGCCCTATCGGCGAAATTTAAGAATTTCGTTTTTTTACCTACTGATTTTTACTAGCTGCTGAGCCGTAAAATAATAAAAAATCGTACAAATAGGAGATTTTTATCGGGTTTTTTGCATCTCTCTAATTTCTGCAATTAAAACCGAGTATTTAACGCCAAAAAACTAGCCCTATCGGCGAAATTTAAGAATTTCGTTTTTTTACCTACTGATTTTTACTAGCTGCTGAGCCGTAAAATAATAAAAAATCGTACAAATAGGAGATTTTTATCGGGTTTTTTGCATTTTTCTACTTTCTGCAATTAAAACCGAGTATTTAACGCCAAAAAACTAGCCCTATCGGCGAAATTTAAGAATTTCGTTTTTTTACCTACTGATTTTTACTAGCTGCTGAGCCGTAAAATAATAAAAAATCGTACAAATAGGAGATTTTTATCGGGTTTTTTGCATTTCTCTAATTTCTGCAATTAAAACCGAGTATTTAACGCCAAAAAACTAGCCTATCGGCGTAATTTAACAATTTCGTTTTTTTACCTACTGATTTTTACTAGCTGCTGAGCCGTAAAATTAAAAAATCGTACAAATAGGAGATTTTTATCGGTTTTTTTGCATATCTCTAATTTCTGCTATTAAAACCGAGTATTTAACGCCAAAAAACTAGCCCTATCGGCGAAATTTAAGAATTTCGTTTTTTTTACCTACTGATTTTTACTAGCTGCTAAGCCGTAAAATAATAAAAAATCGTACAAATAGGAGATTTTTATCGGGTTTTTTGCATTTCTCTAATTTCTGCAATTAAAACCGAGTATTTAACGCCAAAAAACTAGCCCTATCGGCAAAATTTAAAATTTCGTTTTTTTACCTACTGATTTTTACTAGCTGCTGAGCCGTAAAATAATAAAAAATCGTACAAATAGGAGATTTTTATCGGGTTTTTTGCATCTCTCTAATTTCTGCAATTAAAACCGAGTATTTAACGCCAAAAAACTAGCCCTATCGGCGAAATT
Source organism: Eutolmus rufibarbis (assembly GCA_963920795.1). Taxonomy (NCBI): domain Eukaryota; kingdom Metazoa; phylum Arthropoda; class Insecta; order Diptera; family Asilidae; genus Eutolmus; species Eutolmus rufibarbis. The sequence continues at coordinate 14,091,495 of OY987205.1, forward strand.
TAAGAATTTCGGTTTTTTACCTACTGATTTTTACTAGCTGCTGAGCCGTAAAATAATAAAAAATCCTACAAATAAGAGATTTTTATCGGGTTTTTTGCATTTCTCTAATTTCTGCAATTAAAACCGAGTATTTAACGCCAAAAAACTAGCCCTATCGGCGAAATTTAAGAATTTCGTTTTTTTACCTACTGATTTTTACTAGCTGCTGAGCCGTAAAATAATAAAAAATCGTACAAATAGGAGATTTTTATTGGGTTTTTTGCATTTCTCTAATTTCTGCAATTAAAACCGAGTATTTAACGCCAAAAAACTAGCCCTATCGGCGCAATTTAAGAATTTCGTTTTTTTACCTATTGATTTTTACTAGCTGCTGAGCAGTAAAATAATAAAAAATCGTACAAATAGGAGATTTTTATCGGTTTTTTTGCATATCTCTAATTTCTGCAATTAAAACCGAGTATTTAATGCCAAAAAACTAGCCCTATCGGCGATATTTAAGAATTTCGTTTTTTTACCTACTGATTTTTACTAGCTGCTGAGCCGTAAAATAATAAAAAATCGTACAAATAGGAGATTTTTATCGGGTTTTTTGCATTTCTCTAATTTCTGCAATTAAAACCGAGTATTTAACGCCAAAAAACTAGCCCTATCGGCGAAATTTAAGAATTTCGTTTTTTTACCTACTGATTTTTACTAGCTGCTGAGCCGTAAAATAATAAAAAATCCTACAAATAGGAGATTTTTATCGGGTTTTTTGCATTTCTCTAATTTCTGCAATTAAAACCGAGTATTTAACGCCAAAAAACTAGCCCTATCGGCGCAATTTAAGAATTTCGTTTTTTTACCTATTGATTTTTACTAGCTGCTGAGCAGTAAAATAATAAAAAATCGTACAAATAGGAGATTTTTATCGGGTTTTTTGCATCTCTCTAATTTCTGCAATTAAAACCGAGTATTTAACGCCAAAAAACTAGCCCTATCGGCGAAATTTAAGAATTTCGTTTTTTTACCTACTGATTTTTACTAGCTGCTGAGCCGTAAAATAATAAAAAATCGTACAAATAGGAGATTTTTATCGGGTTTTTTGCATTTCTCTAATTTCTGCAATTAAAGCCGAGTATTTAACGCCAAAAAACTAGCCCTATCGGCGATATTTAAGAATTTCATTTTTTTACCTACTGATTTGTACTAGCTGCTGAGCCGTAAAATAATAAAAAATCGTACAAATAGGAGATTTTTATTGGGTTTTTTGCATTTCTCTAATTTCTGCAATTAAAGCCGAGTATTTAACGCCAATAAACTAGCCCTATCGGCGAAATTTAAGAATTTCGTTTTTTTACCTACTGATTTTTACTAGCTGCTGAGCCGTAAAATAATAAAAAATCGTACAAATAGGAGATTTTTATCGGGTTTTTTGCATCTCTCTAATTTCTGCAATTAAAGCCGAGTATTTAACGCCAAAAAACTAGCCCTATCGGCGATATTTAAGAATTTCATTTTTTTACCTACTGATTTGTACTAGCTGCTGAGCCGTAAAATAATAAAAAATCGTACAAATAGGAGATTTTTATTGGGTTTTTTGCATTTCTCTAATTTCTGCAATTAAAGCCGAGTATTTAACGCCAATAAACTAGCCCTATCGGCGAAATTTAAGAATTTCGTTTTTTTACCTACTGATTTTTACTAGCTGCTGAGCCGTAAAATAATAAAAAATCGTACAAATAGGAGATTTTTATCGGGTTTTTTGCATTTCTCTAATTTCTGCAATTAAAACCGAGTATTTAACGCCAAAAAACTAGCCCTATCGGCGAAATTTAAGAATTTCGTTTTTTTACCTACTGATTTTTACTAGCTGCTGAGCCGTAAAATAATAAAAAATCCTACAAATAGGAGATTTTTATCGGGTTTTTTGCATTTCTCTAATTTCTGCAATTAAAACCGAGTATTTAACGCCAAAAAACTAGCCCTATCGGCGCAATTTAAGAATTTCGTTTTTTTACCTATTGATTTTTACTAGCTGCTGAGCAGTAAAATAATAAAAAATCGTACAAATAGGAGATTTTTATCGGGTTTTTTGCATCTCTCTAATTTCTGCAATTAAAACCGAGTATTTAACGCCAAAAAACTAGCCCTATCGGCGAAATTTAAGAATTTCGTTTTTTTACCTACTGATTTTTACTAGCTGCTGAGCCGTAAAATAATAAAAAATCGTACAAATAGGAGATTTTTATCGGGTTTTTTGCATTTCTCTAATTTCTGCAATTAAAGCCGAGTATTTAACGCCAAAAAACTAGCCCTATCGGCGATATTTAAGAATTTCATTTTTTTACCTACTGATTTGTACTAGCTGCTGAGCCGTAAAATAATAAAAAATCGTACAAATAGGAGATTTTTATTGGGTTTTTTGCATTTCTCTAATTTCTGCAATTAAAGCCGAGTATTTAACGCCAATAAACTAGCCCTATCGGCGAAATTTAAGAATTTCGTTTTTTTACCTACTGATTTTTACTAGCTGCTGAGCCGTAAAATAATAAAAAATCGTACAAATAGGAGATTTTTATCGGGTTTTTTGCATCTCTCTAATTTCTGCAATTAAAGCCGAGTATTTAACGCCAAAAAACTAGCCCTATCGGCGATATTTAAGAATTTCATTTTTTTACCTACTGATTTGTACTAGCTGCTGAGCCGTAAAATAATAAAAAATCGTACAAATAGGAGATTTTTATTGGGTTTTTTGCATTTCTCTAATTTCTGCAATTAAAGCCGAGTATTTAACGCCAATAAACTAGCCCTATCGGCGAAATTTAAGAATTTCGTTTTTTTACCTACTGATTTTTACTAGCTGCTGAGCCGTAAAATAATAAAAAATCGTACAAATAGGAGATTTTTATCGGGTTTTTTGCATTTCTCTAATTTCTGCAATTAAAACCGAGTATTTAACGCCAAAAAACTAGCCCTATCGGCGAAATTTAAGAATTTCGTTTTTTTACCTACTGATTTTTACTAGCTGCTGAGCCGTAAAATAATAAAAACTCGTACAAATCGGAGATTTTTATCGGGTTTTTTGCATTTCTCTAATTTCTGCAATTAAAACCGAGTATTTAACGCCAAAAAACTAGCCCTATCGGCGAAATTTAGGAATTTCGTTTTTTTACCTACTGATTCTTACTAGCTGCTGAGCCGTAAAATAATAAAAAATCGTACTAATAGGAGATTTTTATCGGGTTTTTTGCATTTCTCTACTTTCTGCAATTAAAACCGAGTATTTAACGCCAAAAAACTAGCCCTATCGGCGATATTTAAGAGTTTCGTTTTTTTACCTACTGATTTTTACTAGCTGCTGAGCCGTAAAATAATAAAAAATCGTACAAATAGGAGATTTTTATCGGGTTTTTTGCATTTCTCTAATTTCTGCAATTAAAACCGAGTATTTAACGCCAAAAAACTAGCCCTATCGGCGAAATTTAAGAATTTCGTTTTTTTACCTACTGATTTTTACTAGCTGCTGAGCCGTAAAATAATAAAAAATCGTACAAATAGGAGATTTTTATCGGGTTTTTTGCATCTCTCTAATTTCTGCAATTAAAACCGAGTATTTAACGCCAAAAAACTAGCCCTATCGGCGAAATTTAAGAATTACGTTTTTTTACCTACTGATTTTTACTAGCTGCTGAGCCGTAAAATAATAAAAAATCGTACAAATAGGAGATTTTTATCGGGTTTTTTGCATTTTTCTACTTTCTGCAATTAAAACCGAGTATTTAACGCCAAAAAACTAGCCCTATCGGCGAAATTTAAGAATTTCGTTTTTTTACCTACTGATTTTTACTAGCTGCTGAGCCGTAAAATAATAAAAAATCGTACAAATAGGAGATTTTTATCGGGTTTTTTGCATTTCTCTAATTTCTGCAATTAAAACCGAGTATTTAACGCCAAAAAACTAGCCTATCGGCGTAATTTAACAATTTCGTTTTTTTACCTACTGATTTTTACTAGCTGCTGAGCCGTAAAATAATAAAAAATCGTACAAATAGGAGATTTTTATCGGGTTTTTTGCATTTCTCTAATTTCTGCAATTAAATCCGAGTATTTAACGCCAAAAAACTAGCCCTATCGGCGAAATTTAAGAATTTCGTTTTTTTACCTATTGATTTTTACTAGCTGCTGAGCCGTAAAATAATAAAAAATCGTACAAATAGGAGATTTTTATCGGTTTTTTTGCATATCTCTAATTTCTGCTATTAAAACCGAGTATTTAACGCCAAAAAACTAGCCCTATCGGCGAAATTTAAGAATTTCGTTTTTTTTACCTACTGATTTTTACTAGCTGCTAAGCCGTAAAATAATAAAAAATCGTACAAATAGGAGATTTTTATCGGGTTTTTTGCATTTCTCTAATTTCTGCAATTAAAACCGAGTATTTAACGCCAAAAAACTAGCCCTATCGGCAAAATTTAAAATTTCGTTTTTTTACCTACTGATTTTTACTAGCTGCTGAGCCGTAAAATAATAAAAAATCGTACAAATAGGAGATTTTTATCGGGTTTTTTGCATCTCTCTAATTTCTGCAATTAAAACCGAGTATTTAACGCCAAAAAACTAGCCCTATCGGCGAAATTTAAGAATTTCGGTTTTTTACCTACTGATTTTTACTAGCTGCTGAGCCGTAAAATAATAAAAAATCCTACAAATAAGAGATTTTTATCGGGTTTTTTGCATTTCTCTAATTTCTGCAATTAAAACCGAGTATTTAACGCCAAAAAACTAGCCCTATCGGCGAAATTTAAGAATTTCGTTTTTTTACCTACTGATTTTTACTAGCTGCTGAGCCGTAAAATAATAAAAAATCGTACAAATAGGAGATTTTTATTGGGTTTTTTGCATTTCTCTAATTTCTGCAATTAAAACCGAGTATTTAACGCCAAAAAACTAGCCCTATCGGCAAAATTTAAAATTTCGTTTTTTTACCTACTGATTTTTACTAGCTGCTGAGCCGTAAAATAATAAAAAATCGTACAAATAGGAGATTTTTATCGGTTTTTTTGCATATCTCTAATTTCTGCAATTAAAACCGAGTATTTAACGCCAAAAAACTAGCCCTATCGGCGATATTTAAGAATTTCGTTTTTTTACCTACTGATTTTTACTAGCTGCTGAGCCGTAAAATAATAAAAAATCGTACAAATAGGAGATTTTTATCGGGTTTTTTGCATTTCTCTAATTTCTGCAATTAAAACCGAGTATTTAACGCCAAAAAACTAGCCCTATCGGCGCAATTTAAGAATTTCGTTTTTTTACCTATTGATTTTTACTAGCTGCTGAGCAGTAAAATAATAAAAAATCGTACAAATAGGAGATTTTTATCGGTTTTTTTGCATATCTCTAATTTCTGCAATTAAAACCGAGTATTTAATGCCAAAAAACTAGCCCTATCGGCGATATTTAAGAATTTCGTTTTTTTACCTACTGATTTTTACTAGCTGCTGAGCCGTAAAATAATAAAAAATCGTACAAATAGGAGATTTTTATCGGGTTTTTTGCATTTCTCTAATTTCTGCAATTAAAACCGAGTATTTAACGCCAAAAAACTAGCCCTATCGGCGAAATTTAAGAATTTCGTTTTTTTACCTACTGATTTTTACTAGCTGCTGAGCCGTAAAATAATAAAAAATCCTACAAATAGGAGATTTTTATCGGGTTTTTTGCATTTCTCTAATTTCTGCAATTAAAACCGAGTATTTAACGCCAAAAAACTAGCCCTATCGGCGCAATTTAAGAATTTCGTTTTTTTACCTATTGATTTTTACTAGCTGCTGAGCAGTAAAATAATAAAAAATCGTACAAATAGGAGATTTTTATCGGGTTTTTTGCATCTCTCTAATTTCTGCAATTAAAACCGAGTATTTAACGCCAAAAAACTAGCCCTATCGGCGAAATTTAAGAATTTCGTTTTTTTACCTACTGATTTTTACTAGCTGCTGAGCCGTAAAATAATAAAAAATCGTACAAATAGGAGATTTTTATCGGGTTTTTTGCATCTCTCTAATTTCTGCAATTAAAACCGAGTATTTAACGCCAAAAAACTAGCCCTATCGGCGAAATTTAAGAATTTCGTTTTTTTACCTACTGATTTTTACTAGCTGCTGAGCCGTAAAATAATAAAAAATCGTACAAATAGGAGATTTTTATCGGGTTTTTTGCATTTTTCTACTTTCTGCAATTAAAACCGAGTATTTAACGCCAAAAAACTAGCCCTATCGGCGAAATTTAAGAATTTCGTTTTTTTACCTACTGATTTTTACTAGCTGCTGAGCCGTAAAATAATAAAAAATCGTACAAATAGGAGATTTTTATCGGGTTTTTTGCATTTCTCTAATTTCTGCAATTAAAACCGAGTATTTAACGCCAAAAAACTAGCCTATCGGCGTAATTTAACAATTTCGTTTTTTTACCTACTGATTTTTACTAGCTGCTGAGCCGTAAAATAATAAAAAATCGTACAAATAGGAGATTTTTATCGGGTTTTTTGCATTTCTCTAATTTCTGCAATTAAATCCGAGTATTTAACGCCAAAAAACTAGCCCTATCGGCGAAATTTAAGAATTTCGTTTTTTTACCTATTGATTTTTACTAGCTGCTGAGCCGTAAAATTAAAAAATCGTACAAATAGGAGATTTTTATCGGTTTTTTTGCATATCTCTAATTTCTGCTATTAAAACCGAGTATTTAACGCCAAAAAACTAGCCCTATCGGCGAAATTTAAGAATTTCGTTTTTTTTACCTACTGATTTTTACTAGCTGCTAAGCCGTAAAATAATAAAAAATCGTACAAATAGGAGATTTTTATCGGGTTTTTTGCATTTCTCTAATTTCTGCAATTAAAACCGAGTATTTAACGCCAAAAAACTAGCCCTATCGGCAAAATTTAAAATTTCGTTTTTTTACCTACTGATTTTTACTAGCTGCTGAGCCGTAAAATAATAAAAAATCGTACAAATAGGAGATTTTTATCGGGTTTTTTGCATCTCTCTAATTTCTGCAATTAAAACCGAGTATTTAACGCCAAAAAACTAGCCCTATCGGCGAAATTTAAGAATTTCGGTTTTTTACCTACTGATTTTTACTAGCTGCTGAGCCGTAAAATAATAAAAAATCCTACAAATAAGAGATTTTTATCGGGTTTTTTGCATTTCTCTAATTTCTGCAATTAAAACCGAGTATTTAACGCCAAAAAACTAGCCCTATCGGCGAAATTTAAGAATTTCGTTTTTTTACCTACTGATTTTTACTAGCTGCTGAGCCGTAAAATAATAAAAAATCGTACAAATAGGAGATTTTTATTGGGTTTTTTGCATTTCTCTAATTTCTGCAATTAAAACCGAGTATTTAACGCCAAAAAACTAGCCCTATCGGCGCAATTTAAGAATTTCGTTTTTTTACCTATTGATTTTTACTAGCTGCTGAGCAGTAAAATAATAAAAAATCGTACAAATAGGAGATTTTTATCGGTTTTTTTGCATATCTCTAATTTCTGCAATTAAAACCGAGTATTTAATGCCAAAAAACTAGCCCTATCGGCGATATTTAAGAATTTCGTTTTTTTACCTACTGATTTTTACTAGCTGCTGAGCCGTAAAATAATAAAAAATCGTACAAATAGGAGATTTTTATCGGGTTTTTTGCATTTCTCTAATTTCTGCAATTAAAACCGAGTATTTAACGCCAAAAAACTAGCCCTATCGGCGAAATTTAAGAATTTCGTTTTTTTACCTACTGATTTTTACTAGCTGCTGAGCCGTAAAATAATAAAAAATCCTACAAATAGGAGATTTTTATCGGGTTTTTTGCATTTCTCTAATTTCTGCAATTAAAACCGAGTATTTAACGCCAAAAAACTAGCCCTATCGGCGCAATTTAAGAATTTCGTTTTTTTACCTATTGATTTTTACTAGCTGCTGAGCAGTAAAATAATAAAAAATCGTACAAATAGGAGATTTTTATCGGGTTTTTTGCATCTCTCTAATTTCTGCAATTAAAACCGAGTATTTAACGCCAAAAAACTAGCCCTATCGGCGAAATTTAAGAATTTCGTTTTTTTACCTACTGATTTTTACTAGCTGCTGAGCCGTAAAATAATAAAAAATCGTACAAATAGGAGATTTTTATCGGGTTTTTTGCATTTCTCTAATTTCTGCAATTAAAGCCGAGTATTTAACGCCAAAAAACTAGCCCTATCGGCGATATTTAAGAATTTCATTTTTTTACCTACTGATTTGTACTAGCTGCTGAGCCGTAAAATAATAAAAAATCGTACAAATAGGAGATTTTTATTGGGTTTTTTGCATTTCTCTAATTTTTGCAATTAAAGCCGAGTATTTAACGCCAATAAACTAGCCCTATCGGCGAAATTTAAGAATTTCGTTTTTTTACCTACTGATTTTTACTAGCTGCTGAGCCGTAAAATAATAAAAAATCGTACAAATAGGAGATTTTTATCGGGTTTTTTGCATTTCTCTAATTTCTGCAATTAAAGCCGAGTATTTAACGCCAAAAAACTAGCCCTGTTGCGGACCGCAGCTAACTTCACATCAATGCGTGTGGCACCACCATCTGCACGCGCCGACGAGATAGAGGACAGGGGCACTTGCACTCCAGCCGCCACACCGAACGCGTCATTTTAAGTAATAAAGCTGTTCCCCAAGTAAGCTGTTTTTAATTGAATAAGTGAACCCATCCACGCATCCCCGAGGTAAAAACCCTTGCCTCGCTTTCATTGGCGACCGTGACAGGACACCAGCCTACTGAGGGAATCAACTTCGAGCCTGGAGCAGTCTGCAGCCGTGTCTGGGAAATCGCTGTAAAAGAAGTGCAGCCAGCGTGGGAGTACTTGCAAGCCAAGGGATTTATCAGGCCCAGGTGAATCGTGGATTGCTAGAAAAAAAAAAAAGGAGGAAACAAAGAAACCAGCTTTGTGTGTGTGCGTGCACAAGAACGAGCGTAGCGGGAGTGCGTACGGTGCAGTGACTGATTGGGGCGTCGGGCGCGGAGCCCCAAAATTAAGACCAAATGCGCGCACCGAATTAGTTGTGGAAAAAATAATAAGAAACCAATGTTTCTTTTTTCTGTTGTCGATTGTTTCGTGACGTTCTGTTCGAACATATTTCTTCTTTCGCAAACAAGTTTAAGTACTCTGATTAAACAAAAAAACTGTACTCGCCGGGACATTAAAATTGCGGAGTGGTACCATAACGGGCATAACAGGGGCATACAACCTTGCCGCTGGTTGGAACTTTCGATTGGCAAATAGCTCAGGGCACCTTTCGTTGTCGTATTCTCGCCCTTTGCCGACGTTTTCGTTGCTGTTCCTGACCCCTGGGTTGCTCGCGGTTACGCGGATTTATAGTTGCTAATCGTGCTAACTGCACATACACATACCGTTCGCATAGCGGTTAAATCTCGAGCAGTCTTTAAGTTCTGGAGAAGTTAGTGGTGGGTTTTCTCGCATTGTTGCATGCCCATCTGGCTCTTTCGTTGTTGAAGGAACTATTCCCTAAGATGCCTGTAGTTGAGGAAGGCCCGTCCAAGCTAGACGATTTAAAGTCACAAAGGTCTAGCACAAAGGGATGCATTACGCGCATCAAAACGTTGTTGGCAACAAAGGCAGACACTCTGACAGCCACTGAGTTGGAGTGTCGCTTGGGAATTTTAGAGTCGTATTGGAAGGCTCTACTCGCCCATCAAGCGGCCATCGAACGCCTGTCTCCTGACGACAATGCTCGAGGCGAATTAGAGGACCTATACTGCGAAGTAAAAGCCAAAATTCTGTCGTTGATGCCTTCCAAACGCATGAGTATTGCAGAAGGCAACTCATCCATGCTGCTCCCGGCAGTGCAAAAGCCCAAACTTCCCCCACTAAAGCTCCCAAATTTTTCAGGGAAATATTCAGAGTATCCGAATTTTATAGCCACTTTTAACAAGCTGGTTCACGATGATCCAGACAGGTCAGTTACCGAGAAATATAGCCATCTGCTTAGTTGTCTATCGGGGGCAGCCCTTCGCTCAATAGAGTCGCTTGGCAAGTCGGCGACCACGTACACTCAAGCTCTTGACAAGTTAAAGGATAGGTTCGATAATAAATGCCTGATCTTCCAGGAGCACATCGTAGAAATGTACGAAGTGCCTAGGGTATCCAAGGGTTCAGCCAGCCAATTGAGACATCTCTTGGACAGTGTCAGTTCGCACCTCAGTGCCTTAAGAGCCCGCGGGACCGATACTGAGATTCTGAATTCAGTAATCATTCACTTAGTCATGTCAAAACTCGACTCTGATTCTCAGGCTAAGTGGGAGGAGGCAATAGATTATACTGATTACCCGACATGGGACAGTTGTGAGAAGGTGCTCAGTAGGCGATGTCAGTTCCTGGAGGCTAGGGAAGAAAGATTCGGTAATTCTCGGGCTGACCTGCCCCATTCTCAAGGGTCAAAACCCCAAAAGTCTTCATCAAGTAGAACTCCAACATCACTAAAGGTGACGAGGCTGAATTGTGTAATGTGCTCGGACGGCCAACACACCATAGCTCGCTGCCCTAAATTCGCAGCATTGACCGTGTCTGAGCGGTTTGAAAAGGTCAAGACCTGTGCGTTGTGCATCAATTGTTTAAGCAAAGGCCATTCGGTTAAAGCATGTAAAGCCTCAAAATGTAGAATCTGCTGTAGACCTCACCACACCCTTCTGCATAGATACTCAACAGGAGGTTCCCCTGGTTCCGTTAATTCGCTTCCGCCGGCCCCACAGTCTAACAATTCAGGTCCCACCCAGGCGCCTGCAACGTTGTGTTCGGCGACTCAGGAGGCTCAAGTTAACACTCCAGGAGAGCATGTGTTCTTGGCCACGGCTCTTGTGTACGTGAAGGATAAACAGGGTTGTTTTCATCCGGCTAGGGCTCTGCTTGATTCGGCCTCACAGCTGAATTTCATTACAGCTGATCTGTCACACAGGCTGGGTCTGCGTCGTCGGCGTATCAACTCGGACATCAGCGGAATAGGAGATACTACAGCGAGGGTCAGTTTCGAGGTATGTTCTACAATAAAGGCCAGAACCAGTAATTTTCAAACTACCCTGAACATGTGGGTTCTGCCGGCAATTACAAGTCCCCAGCCAGAATTGGAAATTGATGTAAAGTCGTGGAACATCCCGCGGAACATCGAGCTTGCTGACCCCACGTTCAACAAACCACACCACATAGATGTACTGCTTGGTGCCGACAACTTTCTGCAGCTGTTATCTGTTGGGCAAATTACGCTGGGCGCAGGCTTGCCAACGTTGCAGAAGACGCTTTTCGGCTGGATCGTTTGTGGGACATATAAAGGGCACCGTGCGAGGAAGCAGGTGTGCAGCTTGGCGTCAGTTGAAGAGCGGGAGCCGTCGGGGGAGTCTCTGAACTTGATGGTGGAAAGGTTTTGGCACATGGAGAGCTCACCCAGCAGTCGCAGTCAGTATACAGCGGAGCAGCAGGCATGTGAGGATCATTTTCGTCAGAACACTCGCAGGGAAGAGGATGGAAGGTTCGTGGTAAGGTTGCCACTGAAATCTCCTGCCGCTGCATTAGGTGAGTCCTTTGAGGTGGCAAAAAGACGACTTTTGTTGCTTGAGCGCAGATTGGCAAGAAGGCCCGAGTTGAAAAGAGAGTATCAAGACTTTCTTGACGAATATCAAAGGCTGGACCATATGGAGCTTGCTGACAAGGATGTATCAGCCCTCAGGTATTACATGCCTCATAGTTGCGTGATTCGGCCGGAGAGTTCGTCTACAAAATTGCGCGTCGTGTTCGACGCATCCTGTCAAACGTCGTCTCAGCTGTCGTTGAATGATATCATGATGGTGGGCCCCACAGTTCAGAATGACTTATACTCCATCCTGCTTCGTTTTCGTGGTTGGAAATTCGCCCTGACTGCCGATATACACAAGATGTATCGTCAGATTGCGGTGGATCAGGCAGACAGAGACTTGCAGTGCATTCTGTGGAGGGAGCAGCAAACCCAGGAAATTCAAACTTTTACGTTGAAGACGGTAACCTACGGAACGGCTGCGGCACCGTACTTGGCAACTCGCTGTCTGGTCCATTTGGCTGACTTAAATTCGAGCCAGTATCCCGTGAGCAGCCAAATCATTAAAAACGATTTCTACGTGGATGACCTGCTCACTGGAGCAGACACTGAGGCAGAAATTCTTCGCCTGCAGGAGGAGCTGCAGCGCATTCTGTTATCAGGCAAGTTCGAGCTGAAGAAATGGTATTCTAACGTGACTGCAGTGCTTGCTCAAACACCAGAGTCGCACAAACAAAAATTGCTCAAGTTGCATGACCTGGACGTAATTAAAACGTTGGGCATATCATGGGAGCCGTTCAGCGACCGCTTTGTGTACTCTTGGGGGGTTGAACCAGGTAGGGCAGACAGGATCACAAAGCGCACAATTTTGTCAGATCTATCCAGACTGTTTGATCCTCTTGGCCTGGTGAACCCAATCGTTGTAAGGGGCAAAGTCTTTCTGCAAGAATTGTGGCTTCTGGACTTAAACTGGGATGAGTCCCTTCCCATGAATATGTGCAATCAGTGGCTCAACTACCTCCACGATTTACAGAACATTCGTCTCTTGCAGGTCCCAAGGTTTGTCCTCAGCAGAGAAAAGCCAGCGCAGATAGAGTTGCATGGGTTCAGTGACGCGTCGACCCGAGCCTATGGGTGCTGTATATATTGTCGATGCACGGATGCGGCGGGTCAAGTTTCAGTGCATTTGCTCACTGCCAAGTCTAAGGTAGCTCCGTCAAAAACGCAACGAACTTTGCCCTGCCTGGAATTGTGCGGATCCGAACTCCTCGCTCAGACAGTCAGCCGCATAAAGGAGATATTTCAGAAGCCCATCGATGCAGTCTATTTGTGGACAGACTCGCAGGTCGTTCTTGGATGGATTTCGGCGCACGCTTCGAGCTGGAAGCCCTTTGTGGCCAACAGGGTGTCTACCATTCAGGAGTTGACGGGCTTCGCAACATGGAGGTACGTGCCGACCAAGGCAAATCCAGCAGACATCGTCTCGCGCGGCTCATCGGTGAAAGAGCTGAGGGAGTCATTCTGGTTCCAAGGACCGGAGTTCCTGCTTAGTCCAGCAGAGAATTGGCCGCAAAGAAAGGTTAAACTGACTGGTTTGCCAGAGCAAAGGAAGCAGAAAACCATTCTCTCCTGCTGTAAAGCCGAGTCACTCGCCGGGGAAATCTACAGGTGGAGTACTTACCCTAAGCTCCTCCGTGTTTGGGCCTACATACTGCGGTTCCTACACAATATTGCAGCCCGAAGGAAGGGAGGGGATTGCATGACTGGTGGCATCACTGCGGCGGAGATGGAAGCGGCCAGCCACAGGATAATCTGGGTAATTCAGCGTGCAGAGTTCGCGGAGGAGCTCGCACATTTGGAGAAGAGAGACGGTCAACCCCTTAAGAGTTCGTTGCAGTCCTTGAGCCCCTTTCTCGACGAGGACGACTTACTACGTGTGGGCGGCAGGTTAGCCAACGCAGACCTCCCTTATGCAGCGAAACACCCGTTGCTATTGCCAAAAAACAACCCCTTTGTAAAAGTGTATCTGACCCACCTACACATCAAAAATTTTCATGCTGGGCCACAAGCTTTAATAGCCCTTAGTCGACAAAAGGTGTGGATCGTCAACGCCATTCACGTGGCCAAGAAAATTGTAAAGGAGTGTGTGCGATGCTTCAAATGTAAGCCGAGGTTGATGGAGCAGCTCATGGGAAATCTCCCTAAACATCGATTGGTCGGGGGCGGAGCATTCGAAAATGTGGGCGTTGACTTCTGTGGCCCTGTGATGACCACCCATAGAATGCGAGGAAAACCTCTCTACAAGTCGTACATTTGCGTGTTCGTCTGTTTCCTGTCCAGAGGAGTGCACCTGGAAGTGGTTTCGGATCTTACCTCCGAGGGATTCATTGCTGCCCTGAAGCGGTTCGTGGGTCGCCGCCGGCTTTGTCGACACATCTATTGTGACAATGCCACAAACTTCGTTGGAGCACGCAGGTTATTGGCTGAGCTGCGGGAGGCATTCCTGGCACAGAGTGTGCAAACCAACATTCGGGACTGGTGCTGCCAGGAAGGAATAACATTTCATCATATTCCTCCCAGGTCTCCACACTTCGGCGGCATGTGGGAGGCGGCTGTAAAATCAGCGAAGACTCATCTCTGCAAATCCTTGCAGAATTCGGTGCTGACCTTCGAGGAGTTGAGTACGGTGTGCTGCCAGATCGAGGCGGTTTTGAACTCTCGGCCCATAGTTCGGCTCTCATCCGACCCTAATGATGAAGAGGTCTTGACGCCGGCACATTTCTGGGGCCAGGCGCCATTGCGGTGCTTATTGGAGCCTAACGTATCGGACTGCACCACTGCCTACGCGCAGCGGTGGCGATGCATTTCAGCTGTGCAACAGCATTTTTGGAAAAGGTGGGCGAAAGAATACATTTCTACTCTTAATTCCAGATATAAGTGGGCAACAGCTCGCCCCAACATCCTGGAGGGTACGTTGGTTCTGGTGCACGATGACAACCTTCCGCCGCAGAGGTGGTTGCTGGGAAGGGTGGTCAACGCAATCTCGGGCGAAGACGGCAGAGTCCGGGTGGTAGACGTAAAGACGAAGGCTGGAACTCTCAGGCGGGCTACAGCACGGATAGCACCCCTACCGGTGCCAACAGAAGCAAGCATTGAGAGCCCTGGGGCTCTCAAGGAGGCCGGCATGTTGCGGACCGCAGCTAACTTCACATCAATGCGTGTGGCACCACCATCTGCACGCGCCGACGAGATAGAGGACAGGGGCACTTGCACTCCAGCCGCCACACCGAACGCGTCATTTTAAGTAATAAAGCTGTTCCCCAAGTAAGCTGTTTTTAATTGAATAAGTGAACCCATCCACGCATCCCCGAGGTAAAAACCCTTGCCTCGCTTTCAAGCCCTATCGGCGATATTTAAGAATTTCATTTTTTTACCTACTGATTTGTACTAGCTGCTGAGCCGTAAAATAATAAAAAATCGTACAAATAGGAGATTTTTATTGGGTTTTTTGCATTTCTCTAATTTCTGCAATTAAAGCCGAGTATTTAACGCCAATAAACTAGCCCTATCGGCGAAATTTAAGAATTTCGTTTTTTTACCTACTGATTTTTACTAGCTGCTGAGCCGTAAAATAATAAAAAATCGTACAAATAGGAGATTTTTATCGGGTTTTTTGCATTTCTCTAATTTCTGCAATTAAAACCGAGTATTTAACGCCAAAAAACTAGCCCTATCGGCGAAATTTAAGAATTTCGTTTTTTTACCTACTGATTTTTACTAGCTGCTGAGCCGTAAAATAATAAAAAATCGTACAAATCGGAGATTTTTATCGGGTTTTTTGCATTTCTCTAATTTCTGCAATTAAAACCGAGTATTTAACGCCAAAAAACTAGCCCTATCGGCGAAATTTAAGAATTTCGTTTTTTTACCTACTGATTTTTACTAGCTGCTGAGCCGTAAAATAATAAAAAATCGTACAAATAGGAGATTTTTATCGGGTTTTTTGCATTTCTCTACTTTCTGCAATTAAAACCGAGTATTTAACGCCAAAAAACTAGCCCTATCGGCGATATTTAAGAGTTTCGTTTTTTTACCTACTGATTTTTACTAGCTGCTGAGCCGTAAAATAATAAAAAATCGTACAAATAGGAGATTTTTATCGGGTTTTTTGCATTTCTCTAATTTCTGCAATTAAAACCGAGTATTTAACGCCAAAAAACTAGCCCTATCGGCGAAATTTAAGAATTTCGTTTTTTTACCTACTGATTTTTACTAGCTGCTGGGCCGTAAAATAATAAAAAATCGTACAAATAGGAGATTTTTATCGGGTTTTTTGCATTTCTCTAATTTCTGCAATTAAATCCGAGTATTTAACGCCAAAAAACTAGCCCTATCGGCGAAATTTAAGAATTTCGTTTTTTTACCTACTGATTTTTACTAGCTGCTGAGCCGTAAAATAATAAAAAATCGTACAAATAGGAGATTTTTATCGGGTTTTTTGCATTTTTCTACTTTCTGCAATTAAAACCGAGTATTTAACGCCAAAAAACTAGCCCTATCGGCGAAATTTAAGAATTTCGTTTTTTTACCTACTGATTTTTACTAGCTGCTGAGCCGTAAAATAATAAAAAATCGTACAAATAGGAGATTTTTATCGGGTTTTTTGCATTTCTCTAATTTCTGCAATTAAAACCGAGTATTTAACGCCAAAAAACTAGCCTATCGGCGTAATTTAACAATTTCGTTTTTTTACCTACTGATTTTTACTAGCTGCTGAGCCGTAAAATAATAAAAAATCGTACAAATAGGAGATTTTTATCGGGTTTTTTGCATTTCTTTAATTTCTGCAATTAAATCCGAGTATTTAACGGCAAAAAACTAGCCCTATCGGCGAAATTTAAGAATTTCGTTTTTTTACCTATTGATTTTTACTAGCTGCTGAGCCGTAAAATAATAAAAAATCGTACAAATAGGAGATTTTTATCGGTTTTTTTGCATATCTCTAATTTCTGCTATTAAAACCGAGTATTTAACGCCAAAAAACTAGCCCTATCGGCGAAATTTAAGAATTTCGTATTTTTACCTACTGATTTTTACTAGCTGCTGAGCCGTAAAATAATAAAAAATCGTACAAATAGGAGATTTTTATCGGGTTTTTTGCATTTCTCTACTTTCTGCAACTAAAACCGAGTATTTAACGCCAAAAAACTAGCCCTATCGGCGAAATTTAAGAATTTCGTTTTTTTTACCAACTGATTTTTACTAGCTGCTAAGCCGTAAAATAATAAAAAATCGTACAAATAGGAGATTTTTATCGGGTTTTTTGCATTTCTCTAATTTCTGCAATTAAAACCGAGTATTTAACGCCAAAAAACTAGCCCTATCGGCAAAATTTAAAATTTCGTTTTTTTACCTACTGATTTTTACTAGCTGCTGAGCCGTAAAATAATAAAAAATCGTACAAATAGGAGATTTTTATCGGGTTTTTTGCATCTCTCTAATTTCTGCAATTAAAACCGAGTATTTAACGCCAAAAAACTAGCCCTATCGGCGAAATTTAAGAATTTCGGTTTTTTACCTACTGATTTTTACTAGCTGCTGAGCCGTAAAATAATAAAAAATCCTACAAATAAGAGATTTTTATCGGGTTTTTTGCATTTCTCTAATTTCTGCAATTAAAACCGAGTATTTAACGCCAAAAAACTAGCCCTATCGGCGAAATTTAAGAATTTCGTTTTTTTACCTACTGATTTTTACTAGCTGCTGAGCCGTAAAATAATAAAAAATCGTACAAATAGGAGATTTTTATTGGGTTTTTTGCATTTCTCTAATTTCTGCAATTAAAACCGAGTATTTAACGCCAAAAAACTAGCCCTATCGGCAAAATTTAAAATTTCGTTTTTTTACCTACTGATTTTTACTAGCTGCTGAGCCGTAAAATAATAAAAAATCGTACAAATAGGAGATTTTTATCGGGTTTTTTGCATCTCTCTAATTTCTGCAATTAAAACCGAGTATTTAACGCCAAAAAACTAGCCCTATCGGGGAAATTTAAGAATTTCGTTTTTTTACCTACTGATTTTTACTAGCTGCTGAGCCGTAAAATAATAAAAAATCCTACAAATAAGAGATTTTTATCGGGTTTTTTGCATTTCTCTAATTTCTGCAATTACAACCGAGTATTTAACGCCAAAAAACTAAACCTATCGGGGAAATTTAAGAATTTCGTTTTTTTACCTACTGATTTTTACTAGCTGCTGAGCCGTAAAATAATAAAAAATCGTACAAATAGGAGATTTTTATTGGGTTTTTTGCATTTCTCTAATTTCTGCAATTAAAACCGAGTATTTAACGCCAAAAAACTAGCCCTATCGGCGATATTTAAGAATTTCGTTTTTTTACCTACTGATTTTTACTAGCTGCTGAGCCGTAAAATAATAAAAAATCGTACAAATAGGAGATTTTTATCGGGTTTTTTGCATTTCTCTAATTTCTGCAATTAAAACCGAGTATTTAACGCCAAAAACCTAGCCCTATCGGCGAAATTTAAGAATTTCGTTTTTTTACCTACTGATTTTTACTAGCTGCTGAGCCGTAAAATAATAAAAAATCGTACAAATAGGAGATTTTTATCGGGTTTTTTGCATTTCTCTACTTTCTGCAATTAAAACCGAGTATTTAACGCCAAAAAACTAGCCCTATCGGCGAAATTTAAGAATTTCGTTTTTTTACCTACTGATTTTTACTAGCTGCTGAGCCGTAAAATAATAAAAAATCCTACAAATAAGAGATTTTTATCGGGTTTTTTGCATTTCTCTAATTTCTGCAATTACAACCGAGTATTTAACGCCAAAAAACTAAACCTATCGGGGAAATTTAAGAATTTCGTTTTTTTACCTACTGATTTTTACTAGCTGCTGAGCCGTAAAATAATAAAAAATCGTACAAATAGGAGATTTTTATCGGGTTTTTTGCATTTCTCTAATTTCTGCAATTAAATCCGAGTATTTAACGCCAAAAAACTAGCCCTATCGGCGATATTTAAGAATTTCGTTTTTTTACCTACTGATTTTTACTAGCTGCTGAGCCGTAAAATAATAAAAAATCGTACAAATAGGAGATTTTTATCGGGTTTTTTGCATTTCTCTAATTTCTGCAATTAAAACCGAGTATTTAACGCCAAAAACCTAGCCCTATCGGCGAAATTTAAGAATTTCGTTTTTTTACCTACTGATTTTTACTAGCTGCTGAGCCGTAAAATAATAAAAAATCGTACAAATAGGAGATTTTTATCGGGTTTTTTGCATTTCTCTACTTTCTGCAATTAAAACCGAGTATTTAACGCCAAAAAACTAGCCCTATCGGCGAAATTTAAGAATTTCGTTTTTTTACCTACTGATTTTTACTAGCTGCTGAGCCGTAAAATAATAAAAAATCGTACAAATAGGAGATTTTTATCGGGTTTTTTGCATTTCTCTAATTTCTGCAATTAAAACCGAGTATTTAACGCCAAAAAACTAGCCCTATCGGCGATATTTAAGAATTTCGTTTTTTTACCTACTGATTTTTACTAGCTGCTGAGCCGTAAAATAATAAAAAATCGTACAAATAGGAGATTTTTATTGGGTTTTTTGCATTTCTCTAATTTCTGCAATTAAAACCGAGTATTTAACGCCAAAAAACTAGCCCTATCGGCGAAATTTAAGAATTTCGTCTTTTTACCTACTGATTTTTACTAGCTGCTGAGCCGTAAAATAATAAAAAATCGTACAAATAGGAGATTTTTATCGGGTTTTTTGCATTTCTCTAATTTCTGCAATTAAAACCGAGTATTTAACGCCAAAAAACTAGCCCTATCGGCGAAATTTAAGAATTTCGTTTTTTTACCTACTGATTTTTACTAGCTGCTGAGCCGTAAAATAATAAAAAATCCTACAAATAGGAGATTTTTATTGGGTTTTTTGCATTTCTCTAATTTCTGCAATTAAAACCGAGTATTTAACGCCAAAAAACTAGCCCTATCGGCGAAATTTAAGAATTTCGTTTTTTTACCTACTGATTTTTACTAGCTGCTGAGCCGTAAAATAATAAAAAATCGTACAAATAGGAGATTTTTATCGGGTTTTTTGCATTTCTCTACTTTCTGCAATTAGAACCGAGTATTTAACGCCAAAAAACTAGCCCTATCGGCGATATTTAAGAGTTTCGTTTTTTTACCTACTGATTTTTACTAGCTGCTGAGCCGTAAAATAATAAAAAATCGTACAAATAGGAGATTTTTATCGGGTTTTTTGCATTTTTCTAATTTCTGCAATTAAAACCGAGTATTTAACGCCAAAAACTAGCCCTATCGGCGAAATTTAAGAATTTCGTTTTTTTACCTACTGATTTTTACTAGCTGCTGAGCCGTAAAATAATAAAAAATCGTACAAATAGGAGATTTTTATCGGGTTTTTTGCATTTCTCTACTTTCTGCAATTAAAACCGAGTATTTAACGCCAAAAAACTAGCCCTATCGGCGAAATGTAAGAATTTCGTTTTTTTACCTACTGATTTTTACTAGCTGCTGAGCCGTAAAATAATAAAAAATCGTACAAATAGGAGATTTTTATCGGGTTTTTTGCATTTCTCTAATTTCTGCAATTAAAACCGAGTATTTAACGCCAAAAAACTAGCCCTATCGGCGGTATTTAAGAATTTCGTTTTTTTACCTACTGATTTTTACTAGCTGCTGAGCCGTAAAATAATAAAAAATCGTACAAATAGGAGATTTTTATTGGGTTTTTTGCATTTCTCTAATTTCTGCAATTAAAACCGAGTATTTAACGCCAAAAAACTAGCCCTATCGGCGAAATTTAAGAATTTCGTTTTTTTACCTACTGATTTTTACTAGCTGCTGAGCCGTAAAATAATAAAAAATCCTACAAATAGGAGATTTTTATTGGGTTTTTTGCATTTCTCTACTTTCTGCAATTAGAACCGAGTATTTAACGCCAAAAAACTAGCCCTATCGGCGATATTTAAGAGTTTCGTTTTTTTACCTACTGATTTTTACTAGCTGCTGAGCCGTAAAATAATAAAAAATCGTACAAATAGGAGATTTTTATCGGGTTTTTTGCATTTCTCTAATTTCTGCAATTAAAACCGAGTATTTAACGCCAAAAAACTAGCCCTATCGGCGATATTTAAGAATTTCGTTTTTTTGCCTACTGATTTTTACTAGCTGCTGAGCCGTAAAATAATAAAAAATCGTACAAATAGGAGATTTTTATTGGGTTTTTTGCATTTCTCTAATTTCTGCAATTAAAACCGAGTATTTAACGCCAAAAAACTAGCCCTATCGGCGAAATTTAAGAATTTCGTCTTTTTACCTACTGATTTTTACTAGCTGCTGAGCCGTAAAATAATAAAAAATCGTACAAATAGGAGATTTTTATCGGGTTTTTTGCATTTCTCTAATTTCTGCAATTAAAACCGAGTATTTAACGCCAAAAAACTAGCCCTATCGGCGAAATTTAAGAATTTCGTTTTTTTACCTACTGATTTTTACTAGCTGCTGAGCCGTAAAATAATAAAAAATCCTACAAATAGGAAATTTTTATTGGGTTTTTTGCATTTCTCTAATTTCTGCAATTAAAACCGAGTATTTAACGCCAAAAAACTAGCCCTATCGGCGAAATTTAAGAATTTCGTTTTTTTACCTACTGATTTTTACTAGCTGCTGAGCCGTAAAATAATAAAAAATCGTACAAATAGGAGATTTTTATCGGGTTTTTTGCATTTCTCTACTTTCTGCAATTAGAACCGAGTATTTAACGCCAAAAAACTAGCCCTATCGGCGATATTTAAGAGTTTCGTTTTTTTACCTACTGATTTTTACTAGCTGCTGAGCCGTAAAATAATAAAAAATCGTACAAATAGGAGATTTTTATCGGGTTTTTTGCATTTTTCTAATTTCTGCAATTAAAACCGAGTATTTAACGCCAAAAACTAGCCCTATCGGCGAAATTTAAGAATTTCGTTTTTTTACCTACTGATTTTTACTAGCTGCTGAGCCGTAAAATAATAAAAAATCGTACAAATAGGAGATTTTTATCGGGTTTTTTGCATTTCTCTACTTTCTGCAATTAAAACCGAGTATTTAACGCCAAAAAACTAGCCCTATCGGCGAAATGTAAGAATTTCGTTTTTTTACCTACTGATTTTTACTAGCTGCTGAGCCGTAAAATAATAAAAAATCGTACAAATAGGAGATTTTTATCGGGTTTTTTGCATTTCTCTAATTTCTGCAATTAAAACCGAGTATTTAACGCCAAAAAACTAGCCCTATCGGCGATATTTAAGAATTTCGTTTTTTTACCTACTGATTTTTACTAGCTGCTGAGCCGTAAAATAATAAAAAATCGTACAAATAGGAGATTTTTATTGGGTTTTTTGCATTTCTCTAATTTCTGCAATTAAAACCGAGTATTTAACGCCAAAAAACTAGCCCTATCGGCGAAATTTAAGAATTTCGTTTTTTTACCTACTGATTTTTACTAGCTGCTGAGCCGTAAAATAATAAAAAATCCTACAAATAGGAGATTTTTATTGGGTTTTTTGCATTTCTCTAATTTCTGCAATTAAAACCGAGTATTTAACGCCAAAAAACTAGCCCTATCGGCGAAATTTAAGAATTTCGTTTTTTTACCTACTGATTTTTACTAGCTGCTGAGCCGTAAAATAATAAAAAATCGTACAAATAGGAGATTTTTATCGGGTTTTTTGCATTTTTCTAATTTCTGCAATTAAAACCGAGTATTTAACGCCAAAAAACTAGCCCTATCGGCGAAATTTAAGAATTTCGTTTTTTTACCTACTGATTTTTACTAGCTGCTGAGCCGTAAAATAATAAAAAAATCCTACAAATAGGAGATTTTTATCGGGTTTTTTGCATTTCTCTAATTTCTGCAATTAAAACCGAGTATTTAACGCCAAAAAACTAGCCTATCGGCGTAATTTAACAATTTCGTTTTTTTACCTACTGATTTTTACTAGCTGCTGAGCCGTAAAATAATAAAAAATCGTACAAATAGGAGATTTTTATCGGATTTTTTGCATTTCTCTAATTTCTGCAATTAAATCCGAGTATTTAACGCCAAAAAACTAGCCCTATCGGCGAAATTTAAGAATTTCGTTTTTTTACCTATTGATTTTTACTAGCTGCTGAGCCGTAAAATAATAAAAAATCGTACAAATAGGAGATTTTTATCGGTTTTTTTGCATATCTCTAATTTCTGCAATTAAAACCGAGTATTTAACGCCAAAAAACTAGCCCTATCGGCGAAATTTAAGAATTTCGTTTTTTTACCTACTGATTTTTACTAGCTGCTGAGCCGTAAAATAATAAAAAATCGTACAAATAGGAGATTTTTATCGGGTTTTTTGCATTTCTCTACTTTCTGCAACTAAAACCGAGTATTTAAAGCCAAAAAACTAGCCCTATCGGCGAAATTTAAGAATTTCGTTTTTTTTACCTACTGATTTTTACTAGCTGCTAAGCCGTAAAATAATAAAAAATCGTACAAATAGGAGATTTTTATCGGGTTTTTTGCATTTCTCTAATTTCTGCAATTAAAACCGAGTATTTAACGCCAAAAAACTAGCCCTATCGGCAAAATTTAAAATTTCGTTTTTTTACCTACTGATTTTTACTAGCTGCTGAGCCGTAAAATAATAAAAAATCGTACAAATAGGAGATTTTTATCGGGTTTTTTGCATCTCTCTAATTTCTGCAATTAAAACCGAGTATTTAACGTCAAAAAACTAGCCCTATCGGCGAAATTTAAGAATTTCGGTTTTTTACCTACTGATTTTTACTAGCTGCTGGAGCCGTAAAATAATAAAAAATCCTACAAATAAGAGATTTTTATCGGGTTTTTTGCATTTCTCTAATTTCTGCAATTAAAACCGAGTATTTAACGCCAAAAAACTAGCCCTATCGGCGAAATTTAAGAATTTCGTTTTTTTACCTACTGATTTTTACTAGCTGCTGAGCCGTAAAATAATAAAATATCCTACAAATAGGAGATTTTTATCGGGTTTTTTGCATTTCTCTAATTTCTGCAATTAAAACCGAGTATTTAACGCCAAAAAACTAGCCCTATCGGCGAAATTTAAGAATTTCGTTTTTTTACCTACTGATTTTTACTAGCTGCTGAGCCGTAAAATAATAAAAAATCCTACAAATAGGAGATTTTTATTGGGTTTTTTGCATTTCTCTAATTTCTGCAATTAAAACCGAGTATTTAACGGCAAAAAACTAGCCCTATCGGCGAAATTTAAGAATTTCGTTTTTTTACCTACTGATTTTTACTAGCTGCTGAGCCGTAAAATAATAAAAAATCGTACAAATAGGAGATTTTTATCGGGTTTTTTGCATTTCTCTACTTTCTGCAATTAGAACCGAGTATTTAACGCCAAAAAACTAGCCCTATCGGCGAAATTTAAGAATTTCGTTTTTTTACCTACTGATTTTTACTAGCTGCTGAGCCGTAAAATAATAAAAAATCGTACAAATAGGAGATTTTTATCGGGTTTTTTGCATTTCTCTAATTTCTGCAATTAAAACCGAGTATTTAACGCCAAAAAACTAGCCCTGTCGGCGAAATTTAAGAATTTCGTTTTTTTACCTACTGATTTTTACTAGCTGCTGAGCCGTAAAATAATAAAAAATCCTACAAATAGGAGATTTTTATTGGGTTTTTTGCATTTCTCTAATTTCTGCAATTAAAACCGAGTATTTAACGCCAAAAAACTAGCCCTATCGGCGAAATTTAAGAATTTCGTTTTTTTACCTACTGATTTTTACTAGCTGCTGAGCCGTAAAATAATAAAAAATCGTACAAATAGGAGATTTTTATCGGGTTTTTTGCATTTCTCTAATTTCTGCAATTAAAACCGAGTATTTAACGCCAAAAAACTAGCCCTATCGGCAAAATTTAAAATTTCGTTTTTTTACCTACTGATTTTTACTAGCTGCTGAGCCGTAAAATAATAAAAAATCCTACAAATAGGAGATTTTTATCGGGATTTTTGCATTTCTCTAATTTCTGCAATTAAAACCGAGTATTTAACGCCAAAAAACTAGCCCTATCGGGGAAATTTAAGAATTTCGTTTTTTTACCTACTGATTTTTACTAGCTGCTGAGCCGTAAAATAATAAAAAATCCTAGAACTAAGAGATTTTTATCGGGTTTTTTGCATTTCTCTAATTTCTGCAATTAAAACCGAGTATTTAACGCCAAAAAACTAGCCCTATCGGCGAAATTTAAGAATTTCGTTTTTTTACCTACTGATTTTTACTAGCTGCTAAGCCGTAAAATAATAAAAAATCGTACAATCGGAGATTTTTATCGGGTTTTTTGCATTTCTCTAATTTCTGCAATTAAAACCGAGTATTTACCGCAAAAAAAACTAGCCCTATCGGCGAAATTTAAGAATTTCGTTTTTTTACCTACTGATTTTTACTAGCTGCTGAGCCGTAAAATAATAAAAAATCGTACAAATAGGAGATTTTTATCGGGTTTTTTGCATTTCTCTAATTTCAGCAATTAAAACCGAGTATTTAACGCCAAAAAACTAGCCCTATCGGCGAAATTTAAGAATTTCGTTTTTTTACCTACTGATTTTTAATAGCTGCTGAGCCGTAAAATAATAAAAAATCCTACAAATAGGAGATTTTTATCGGGTTTTTTGCATTTCTCTAATTTCTGCAATTAAAACCGAGTATTGAACGCCAAAAAACTAGCCCTATCGGCGAAATTTAAGAATTTCGTTTTTTTACCTACTGATTTTTAATAGCTGCTAAGCCGTTAAATAATAAAAAATCGTACAAATAGGAGATTTTTATCGGTTTTTTTGCATTTCTCTAATTTCTGCAATTAAAACCGAGTATTTAACGCCAAAAAACTAGCCCTATCGGCGAAATTTAAGAATTTCGTTTTTTTACCTACTGATTTTTACTAGCTGCTGAGCCCTAAAATAATAAAAAATCGTACAAATAGGAGATTTTTATCGGTTTTTTTTGCATTTCTCTAATTTCTGCAATTAAAACCGAGTATTTAACGCCAAAAAACTAGCCCTATCGGCGAAATTTAAGAATTTCGTTTTTTTACCTACTGATTTTTAATAGCTGCTGAGCCGTAAAATAATAAAAAATCCTACAAATAGGAGATTTTTATCGGGTTTTTTGCATTTCTCTAATTTCTGCAATTAAAACCGAGTATTTAACGCCAAAAAACTAGCCCTATCGGCGAAATTTAAGAATTTCGTTTTTTTACCTACTGATTTTTAATAGCTGCTAAGCCGTAAAATAATAAAAAATCGTACAAATAGGAGATTTTTATCGGTTTTTTTGCATTTCTCTAATTTCTGCAATTAAAACCGAGTATTTAACGCCAAAAAACTAGCCCTATCGGCGAAATTTAAGAATTTCGTTTTTTTACCTACTGATTTTTACTAGCTGCTGAGCCGTAAAATAATAAAAAATCGTACAAATAGGAGATTTTTATCGGGTTTTTTGCATTTCTCTAATTTCTGCAATTAAAACCGAGTATTTAACGCCAAAAAACTAGCCCTATCGGCGAAATTTAAGAATTTCGTTTTTTTACCTACTGATTTTTACTAGCTGCTGAGCCGTAAAATAATAAAAAATCGTACAAATAGGAGATTTTTATCGGGTTTTTTGCATTTCTCTAATTTCTGCAATTAAAACCGAGTATTTAACGCCAAAAAACTAGCCCTATCGGCGAAATTTAAGAATTTCGTTTTTTTACCTACTGATTTTTACTAGCTGCTGAGCCGTAAAATAATAAAAAATCCTACAAATAGGAGATTTTTATCGGGTTTTTTGCATTTCTCTATTTTCTGCAATTAAAACCGAGTATTTAACGCCAAAAAACTAGCCTATCGGCGTAATTTAACAATTTCGTTTTTTTACCTACTGATTTTTACTAGCTGCTGAGCCGTAAAATAATAAAAAATCGTACAAATAGGAGATTTTTATCGGGTTTTTTGCATTTCTCTAATTTCTGCAATTAAATCCGAGTATTTAACGCCAAAAAACTAGCCCTATCGGCGAAATTTAAGAATTTCGTTTTTTTACCTATTGATTTTTACTAGCTGCTGAGCCGTAAAATAATAAAAAATCATACAAATAGGAGATTTTTATCGGTTTTTTTGCATATCTCTAATTTCTGCAATTAAAACCGAGTATTTAATGCCAAAAAACTAGCCCTATCGGCGAAATTTAAGAATTTCGTTTTTTTACCTACTGATTTTTACTAGCTGCTGAGCCGTAAAATAATAAAAAATCGTACAAATAGGAGATTTTTATCGGGTTTTTTGCATTTCTCTACTTTCTGCAACTAAAACCGAGTATTTAACGCCAAAAAACTAGCCCTATCGGCGAAATTTAAAATTTCGTTTTTTTACCTACTGATTTTTACTAGCTGCTGAGCCGTAAAATAATAAAAAAACGTACAAATAGGAGATTTTTATCGGGTTTTTTGCATCTCTCTAATTTCTGCAATTAAAACCGAGTATTTAACGCCAAAAAACTAGCCCTATCGGCGAAATTTAAGAATTTCGGTTTTTTACCTACTGATTTTTACTAGCTGCTGAGCCGTAAAATAATAAAAAATCCTACAAATAAGAGATTTTTATCGGGTTTTTTGCATTTCTCTAATTTCTGCAATTAAAACCGAGTATTTAACGCCAAAAAACTAGCCCTATCGGCGAAATTTAAGAATTTCGTTTTTTTACCTACTGATTTTTACTAGCTGCTGAGCCGTAAAATAATAAAAAATCGTACAAATAGGTGATTTTTATCGGGTTTTTTGCATTTCTCTAATTTCTACAATTAAAAACCGAGTATTTAACGCCAAAAAACTAGCCCTATCGGCGAAATTTAAGAATTTCGTTTTTTTACCTACTGATTTTTACTAGCTGCTGAGCCGTAAAATAATAAAAAATCGTACAAATAGAAGATTTTTATCGGGTTTTTTGCATTTCTCTAATTTCTGCAATTAAAACCGAGTATTTAACGCCAAAAAACTAGCCCTATCGGCGAAATTTAAGAATTTCGTTTTTTTACCTACTGATTTTTACTAGCTGCTGAGCCGTAAAATAATAAAAAATCCTACAAATAGGAGATTTTTATCGGGTTTTTTGCATTTCTCTAATTTCTGCAATTAAAACCGAGTATTTAACGCCAAAAAACTAGCCCTATCGGCGATATTTAAGAATTTCGTTTTTTTACCTACTGATTTTTACTAGCTGCTGAGCCGTAAAATAATAAAAAATCGTACAAATAGGAGATTTTTATCGGGTTTTTTGCATTTCTCTAATTTCTGCAATTAAAACCGAGTATTTAACGCCAAAAACCTAGCCCTATCGGCGAAATTTAAGAATTTCGTTTTTTTACCTACTGATTTTTACTAGCTGCTGAGCCGTAAAATAATAAAAAATCGTACAAATAGGAGATTTTTATCGGGTTTTTTGCATTTCTCTACTTTCTGCAATTAAAATCGAGTATTTAACGCCAAAAAACTAGCCCTATCGGCGAAATTTAAGAATTTCGTTTTTTTACCTACTGATTTTTACTAGCTGCTGAGCCGTAAAATAATAAAAAATCGTACAAATAGGAGATTTTTATCGGGTTTTTTGCATTTCTCTAATTTCTGCAATTAAAACCGAGTATTTAACGCCAAAAAACTAGACCTATCGGCGAAATTTAAGAATTTCGTTTTTTTACCTACTGATTTTTACTAGCTGCTGAGCCGTAAAATAATAAAAAATCGTACAAATAGGAGATTTTTATCGGGTTTTTTGCATTTCTCTAATTTCTGCAATTAAAACCGAGTATTTAACGCCAAAAAACTAGCCCTATCGGCGAAATTTAAGAATTTCGTTTTTTTACCTACTGATTTTTACTAGCTGCTGAGCCGTAAAATAATAAAAAATCCTACAAATAGGAGATTTTTATTGGGTTTTTTGCATTTCTCTAATTTCTGCAATTAAAACCGAGTATTTAACGCCAAAAAACTAGCCCTATCGGCGAAATTTAAGAATTTCGTTTTTTTACCTACTGATTTTTACTAGCTGCTGAGCCGTAAAATAATAAAAAATCGTACAAATAGGAGATTTTTATCGGGTTTTTTGCATTTCTCTAATTTCTGCAATTAAAACCGAGCATTTAACGCCAAAAAACTAGCCCTATCGGCGAAATTTAAGAATTTCGTTTTTTTACCTACTGATTTTTACTAGCTGCTGAGCCGTAAAATAATAAAAAATCGTACAAATAGGAGATTTTTATCGGGTTTTTTGCATTTCTCTACTTTCTGCAATTAGAACCGAGTATTTAACGCCAATAAACTAGCCCTATCGGCGATATTTAAGAGTTTCGTTTTTTTACCTACTGATTTTTACTAGCTGCTGAGCCGTAAAATAATAAAAAATCGTACAAATAGGAGATTTTTATCGGGTTTTTTGCATTTCTCTAATTTCTGCAATTAAAACCGAGTATTTAACGCCAAAAAACTAGCCCTATCGGCGAAATTTAAGAATTTCGTTTTTTTACCTACTGATTTTTACTAGCTGCTGAGCCGTAAAATAATAAAAAATCGTACAAATAGGAGATTTTTATCGGGTTTTTTGCATTTCTCTAATTTCTGCAATTAAAACCGAGTATTTAACGCCAAAAACCTAGCCCTATCGGCGAAATTTAAGAATTTCGTTTTTTTACCTACTGATTTTTACTAGCTGCTGAGCCGTAAAATAATAAAAAATCGTACAAATAGGAGATTTTTATCGGGTTTTTTGCATTTCTCTACTTTCTGCAATTAGAACCGAGTATTTAACGCCAAAAAACTAGCCCTATCGGCGAAATTTAAGAATTTCGTTTTTTTACCTACTGATTTTTACTAGCTGCTGAGCCGTAAAATAATAAAAAATCGTACAAATAGGAGATTTTTATTGGGTTTTTTGCATTTCTCTAATTTCTGCAATTAAAACCGAGTATTTAACGCCAAAAAACTAGCCCTATCGGCGAAATTTAAGAATTTCGTTTTTTTACCTACTGATTTTTACTAGCTGCTGAGCCGTAAAATAATAAAAAATCGTACAAATAGGAGATTTTTATCGGGTTTTTTGCATTTCTCTAATTTCTGCAATTAAAACCGAGTATTTAACGCCAAAAAACTAGCCCTATCGGCGAAATTTAAGAATTTCGTTTTTTTACCTACTGATTTTTACTAGCTGCTGAGCCGTAAAATAATAAAAAATCGTACAAATAGGAGATTTTTATTGGGTTTTTTGCATTTCTCTAATTTCTGCAATTAAAACCGAGTATTTAACGCCAAAAAACTAGCCCTATCGGCGAAATTTAAGAATTTCGTTTTTTTACCTACTGATTTTTACTAGCTGCTGAGCCGTAAAATAATAAAAAATCGTACAAATAGGAGATTTTTATCGGGTTTTTTGCATTTCTCTAATTTCTGCAATTAAAACCGAGTATTTAACGCCAAAAAACTAGCCCTATCGGCGAAATTTAAGAATTTCGTTTTTTTACCTACTGATTTTTACTAGCTGCTGAGCCGTAAAATAATAAAAAATCGTACAAATAGGAGATTTTTATCGGGTTTTTTGCATTTCTCTAATTTCTGCAATTAAAACCGAGTATTTAACGCCAAAAAACTAGCCCTATCGGCGAAATTTAAGAGTTTCGTTTTTTTACCTACTGATTTTTACTAGCTGCTGAGCCGTAAAATAATAAAAAATCGTACAAATAGGAGATTTTTATTGGGTTTTTTGCATTTCTCTAATTTCTGCAATTAAAACCGAGTATTTAACGCCAAAAAACTAGCCCTATCGGCGAAATTTAAGAATTTCGTTTTTTTACCTACTGATTTTTACTAGCTGCTGAGCCGTAAAATAATAAAAAATCGTACAAATAGGAGATTTTTATCGGGTTTTTTGCATTTCTCTAATTTCTGCAATTAAAACCGAGTATTTAACGCCAAAAAACTAGCCCTATCGGCGATATTTAAGAGTTTCGTTTTTTTACCTACTGATTTTTACTAGCTGCTGAGCCGTAAAATAATAAAAAATCGTACAAATAGGAGATTTTTATCGGGTTTTTTGCATTTCTCTAATTTCTGCAATTAAAACCGAGTATTTAACGCCAAAAAACTAGCCCTATCGGCGATATTTAAGAGTTTCGTTTTTTTACCTACTGATTTTTACTAGCTGCTGAGCCGTAAAATAATAAAAAATCGTACAAATAGGAGATTTTTATTGGGTTTTTTGCATTTCTCTAATTTCTGCAATTAAAACCGAGTATTTAACGCCAAAAAACTAGCCCTATCGGCGAAATTTAAGAATTTCGTTTTTTTACCTACTGATTTTTACTAGCTGCTGAGCCGTAAAATAATAAAAAATCGTACAAATAGGAGATTTTTATCGGGTTTTTTGCATTTCTCTAATTTCTGCAATTAAAACCGAGTATTTAACGCCAAAAAACTAGCCCTATCGGCGAAATTTAAGAATTTCGTTTTTTTACCTACTGATTTTTACTAGCTGCTGAGCCGTAAAATAATAAAAAATCGTACAAATAGGAGATTTTTATCGGGTTTTTTGCATTTCTCTACTTTCTGCAATTAGAACCGAGTATTTAACGCCAAAAAACTAGCCCTATCGGCGATATTTAAGAGTTTCGTTTTTTTACCTACTGATTTTTACTAGCTGCTGAGCCGTAAAATAATAAAAAATCGTACAAATAGGAGATTTTTATCGGGTTTTTTGCATTTCTCTAATTTCTGCAATTAAAACCGAGTATTTAACGCCAAAAAACTAGCCCTATCGGCGAAATTTAAGAATTTCGTTTTTTTACCTACTGATTTTTACTAGCTGCTGAGCCGTAAAATAATAAAAAATCGTACAAATAGGAGATTTTTATCGGGTTTTTTGCATTTCTCTAATTTCTGCAATTAAAACCGAGTATTTAACGCCAAAAAACTAGCCCTATCGGCGAAATTTAAGAATTTCGTTTTTTTACCTACTGATTTTTACTAGCTGCTGAGCCGTAAAATAATAAAAAATCGTACAAATAGGAGATTTTTATCGGGTTTTTTGCATTTCTCTAATTTCTGCAATTAAAACCGAGTATTTAACGCCAAAAAACTAGCCCTATCGGCGAAATTTAAGAATTTCGTTTTTTTACCTACTGATTTTTACTAGCTGCTGAGCCGTAAAATAATAAAAAATCGTACAAATAGGAGATTTTTATCGGGTTTTTTGCATTTCTCTACTTTCTGCAATTAGAACCGAGTATTTAACGCCAAAAAACTAGCCCTATCGGCGATATTTAAGAGTTTCGTTTTTTTACCTACTGATTTTTACTAGCTGCTGAGCCGTAAAATAATAAAAAATCGTACAAATAGGAGATTTTTATCGGGTTTTTTGCATTTCTCTAATTTCTGCAATTAAAACCGAGTATTTAACGCCAAAAAACTAGCCCTATCGGCGAAATTTAAGAATTTCGTTTTTTTACCTACTGATTTTTACTAGCTGCTGAGCCGTAAAATAATAAAAAATCGTACAAATAGGAGATTTTTATCGGGTTTTTTGCATTTCTCTAATTTCTGCAATTAAAACCGAGTATTTAACGCCAAAAAACTAGCCCTATCGGCGAAATTTAAGAATTTCGTTTTTTTACCTACTGATTTTTACTAGCTGCTGAGCCGTAAAATAATAAAAAATCCTACAAATAGGAGATTTTTATCGGGATTTTTGCATTTCTCTAATTTCTGCAATTAAAACCGAGTATTTAACGCCAAAAAACTAGCCCTATCGGGGAAATTTAAGAATTTCGTTTTTTTACCTACTGATTTTTACTAGCTGCTGAGCCGTAAAATAATAAAAAATCCTACAAATAGGAGATTTTTATCGGGTTTTTTGCATTTCTCTAATTTCTGCAATTAAAACCGAGTATTTAACGCCAAAAAACTAGCCGTATCGGCGAAATTTAAGAATTTCGTTTTTTTACCTACTGATTTTTACTAGCTGCTGAGCCGTAAAATAATAAAAAATCGTACAAATAGGAGATTTTTATCGGGTTTTTTGCATTTCTCTAATTTCTGCAATTAAAACCGAGTATTTAACGCCAAAAAACTAGCCGTATCGGCGAAATTTAAGAATTTCGTTTTTTTACCTACTGATTTTTACTAGCTGCTGAGCCGTAAAATAATAAAAAATCGTACAAATAGGAGATTTTTATCGGGTTTTTTGCATTTCTCTAATTTCTGCAATTAAAACCGAGTATTTAACGCCAAAAAACTAGCCCTATCGGCGAAATTTAAGAATTTCGTTTTTTTACCTACTGATTTTTACTAGCTGCTGAGCCGTAAAATAATAAAAAATCCTACAAATAGGAGATTTTTATCGGGATTTTTGCATTTCTCTAATTTCTGCAATTAAAACCGAGTATTTAACGCCAAAAAACTAGCCCTATCGGGGAAATTTAAGAATTTCGTTTTTTTACCTACTGATTTTTACTAGCTGCTGAGCCGTAAAATAATAAAAAATCCTACAAATAGGAGATTTTTATCGGGTTTTTTGCATTTCTCTAATTTCTGCAATTAAAACCGAGTATTTAACGCCAAAAAACTAGCCGTATCGGCGAAATTTAAGAATTTCGTTTTTTTACCTACTGATTTTTACTAGCTGCTGAGCCGTAAAATAATAAAAAATCGTACAAATAGGAGATTTTTATCGGGTTTTTTGCATTTCTCTAATTTCTGCAATTAAAACCGAGTATTTAACGCCAAAAAACTAGCCGTATCGGCGAAATTTAAGAATTTCGTTTTTTTACCTACTGATTTTTACTAGCTGCTGAGCCGTAAAATAATAAAAAATCGTACAAATAGGAGATTTTTATCGGGTTTTTTGCATTTCTCTAATTTCTGCAATTAAAACCGAGTATTTAACGCCAAAAAACTAGCCGTATCGGCGAAATTTAAGAATTTCGTTTTTTTACCTACTGATTTTTACTAGCTGCTGAGCCGTAAAATAATAAAAAATCGTACAAATAGGAGATTTTTATCGGGTTTTTTGCATTTCTCTAATTTCTGCAATTAAAACCGAGTATTTAACGCCAAAAAACTAGCCCTATCGGCGAAATTTAAGAATTTCGTTTTTTTACCTACTGATTTTTACTAGCTGCTGAGCCCTAAAATAATAAAAAATCGTACAAATAGGAGATTTTTATCGGTTTTTTTTGCATTTCTCTAATTTCTGCAATTAAAACCGAGTATTTAACGTCAAAAAACTAGCCCTATCGGCGAAATTTAAGAATTTCGTTTTTTTACCTACTGATTTTTAATAGCTGCTGAGCCGTAAAATAATAAAAAATCGTACAAATAGGAGATTTTTATCGGGTTTTTTGCATTTCTCTAATTTCTGCAATTAAAACCGAGTATTTAACGCCAAAAAACTAGCCCTATCGGCGAAATTTAAGAATTTCGTTTTTTTACCTACTGATTTTTAATAGCTGCTAAGCCGTAAAATAATAAAAAATCGTACAAATAGGAGATTTTTATCGGGATTTTTGCATTTCTCTAATTTCTGCAATTAAAACCGAGTATTTAACGCCAAAAAACTAGCCCTATCGGCGAAATTTAAGAATTTCGTTTTTTTACCTACTGATTTTTACTAGCTGCTGAGCCGTAAAATAATAAAAAATCGTACAAATAAGAGATTTTTATCGGGTTTTTTGCATTTCTCTACTTTCTGCAATTAAAACCGAGTATTTAACGCCAAAAAACTAGCCCTATCGGCGAAATTTAAGAATTTCGTTTTTTTGCCTACTGATTTTTACTAGCTGCTGAGCCGTAAAATAATAAAAAATCCTACAAATAGGAGATTTTTATCGGGTTTTTTGCATTTCTCTAATTTCTGCAATTAAAACCGAGTATTTAACGCCAAAAAACTAGCCCTATCGGCGATATTTAAGAATTTCGTTTTTTTACCTACTGATTTTTACTAGCTGCTGAGCCGTAAAATAATAAAAAATCCTAGAACTAAGAGATTTTTATCGGGTTTTTTGCATTTCTCTAATTTCTGCAATTAAAACCGAGTATTTAACGCCAAAAAACTAGCCCTATCGGCGAAATTTAAGAATTTCGTTTTTTTACCTACTGATTTTTACTAGCTGCTAAGCCGTAAAATAATAAAAAATCGTACAATCGGAGATTTTTATCGGGTTTTTTGCATTTCTCTAATTTCTGCAATTAAAACCAAGTATTTACCGCAAAAAAAACTAGCCCTATCGGCGAAATTTAAGAATTTCGTTTTTTTACCTACTGATTTTTACTAGCTGCTGAGCCGTAAAATAATAAAAAATCGTACAAATAGGAGATTTTTATCGGGTTTTTTGCATTTCTCTAATTTCTGCAATTACAACCGAGTATTTAACGCCAAAAAACTAAACCTATCGGGGAAATTTAAGAATTTCGTTTTTTTACCTACTGATTTTTACTAGCTGCTGAGCCGTAAAATAATAAAAAATCCTACAAATAGGTGATTTTTATCGGGTTTTTTGCATTTCTCTAATTTCTGCAATTAAAACCGAGTATTTAACGCCAAAAAACTAGCCCTATCGGCGAAATTTAAGAATTTCGTTTTTTTACCTACTGATTTTTACTAGCTGCTGAGCCGTAAAATAATAAAAAATCGTACAAATAGAAGATTTTTATCGGGTTTTTTCCATTTCTCTAATTTCTGCAATTAAAACCGAGTATTTAACGCCAAAAAACTAGCCCTATCGGCGAAATTTAAGAATTTCGTTTTTTTACCTACTGATTTTTACTAGCTGCTGAGCCGTAAAATAATAAAAAATCCTACAAATAGGAGATTTTTATCGGGTTTTTTGCATTTCTCTAATTTCTGCAATTAAAACCGAGTATTTAACGCCAAAAAACTAGCCCTATCGGCGATATTTAAGAATTTCGTTTTTTTACCTACTGATTTTTACTAGCTGCTGAGCCGTAAAATAATAAAAAATCGTACAAATAGGAGATTTTTATCGGGTTTTTTGCATTTCTCTAATTTCTGCAATTAAAACCGAGTATTTAACGCCAAAAACCTAGCCCTATCGGCGAAATTTAAGAATTTCGTTTTTTTACCTACTGATTTTTACTAGCTGCTGAGCCGTAAAATAATAAAAAATCGTACAAATAGGAGATTTTTATCGGGTTTTTTGCATTTCTCTAATTTCTGCAATTAAAACCGAGTATTTAACGCCAAAAAACTAGCCCTATCGGCGATATTTAAGAATTTCGTTTTTTTACCTACTGATTTTTACTAGCTGCTGAGCCGTAAAATAATAAAAAATCGTACAAATAGGAGATTTTTATTGGGTTTTTTGCATTTCTCTAATTTCTGCAATTAAAACCGAGTATTTAACGCCAAAAAACTAGCCCTATCGGCGAAATTTAAGAATTTCGTTTTTTTACCTACTGATTTTTACTAGCTGCTGAGCCGTAAAATAATAAAAAATCGTACAAATAGGAGATTTTTATCGGGTTTTTTGCATTTCTCTAATTTCTGCAATTAAAACCGAGTATTTAACGCCAAAAAACTAGCCCTATCGGCGAAATTTAAGAATTTCGTTTTTTTACCTACTGATTTTTACTAGCTGCTGAGCCGTAAAATAATAAAAAATCGTACAAATAGGAGATTTTTATCGGGTTTTTTGCATTTCTCTACTTTCTGCAATTAGAACCGAGTATTTAACGCCAAAAAACTAGCCCTATCGGCGATATTTAAGAGTTTCGTTTTTTTACCTACTGATTTTTACTAGCTGCTGAGCCGTAAAATAATAAAAAATCGTACAAATAGGAGATTTTTATCGGGTTTTTTGCATTTCTCTAATTTCTGCAATTAAAACCGAGTATTTAACGCCAAAAAACTAGCCCTATCGGCGAAATTTAAGAATTTCGTTTTTTTACCTACTGATTTTTACTAGCTGCTGAGCCGTAAAATAATAAAAAATCGTACAAATAAGAGATTTTTATCGGGTTTTTTGCATTTCTCTAATTTCTGCAATTAAAACCGAGTATTTAACGCCAAAAAACTAGCCCTATCGGCGAAATTTAAGAATTTCGTTTTTTAACCTACTGATTTTTACTAGCTGCTGAGCCGTAAAATAATAAAAAATCGTACAAATAGGAGATTTTTATCGGGTTTTTTGCATTTCTCTAATTTCTGCAATTAAAACCGAGTATTTAACGCCAAAAAACTAGCCCTATCGGCGAAATTTAAGAATTTCGTTTTTTTACCTACTGATTTTTACTAGCTGCTGAGCCGTAAAATAATAAAAAATCGTACAAATAGGAGATTTTTATCGGGTTTTTTGCATTTCTCTACTTTCTGCAATTAGAACCGAGTATTTAACGCCAAAAAACTAGCCCTATCGGCGATATTTAAGAGTTTCGTTTTTTTACCTACTGATTTTTACTAGCTGCTGAGCCGTAAAATAATAAAAAATCGTACAAATAGGAGATTTTTATCGGGTTTTTTGCATTTCTCTAATTTCTGCAATTAAAACCGAGTATTTAACGCCAAAAAACTAGCCCTATCGGCGAAATTTAAGAATTTCGTTTTTTTACCTACTGATTTTTACTAGCTGCTGAGCCGTAAAATAATAAAAAATCCTACAAATAGGAGATTTTTATCGGGTTTTTTGCATTTCTCTAATTTCTGCAATTAAAACCGAGTATTTAACGCCAAAAAACTAGCCCTATCGGGGAAATTTAAGAATTTCGTTTTTTTACCTACTGATTTTTACTAGCTGCTGAGCCGTAAAATAATAAAAAATCCTAGAACTAAGAGATTTTTATCGGGTTTTTTGCATTTCTCTAATTTCTGCAATTAAAACCGAGTATTTAACGCCAAAAAACTAGCCCTATCGGCGAAATTTAAGAATTTCGTTTTTTTACCTACTGATTTTTACTAGCTGCTAAGCCGTAAAATAATAAAAAATCGTACAATCGGAGATTTTTATCGGGTTTTTTGCATTTCTCTAATTTCTGCAATTAAAACCGAGTATTTACCGCAAAAAAAAGTAGCCCTATCGGCGAAATTTAAGAATTTCGTTTTTTTACCTACTGATTTTTACTAGCTGCTGAGCCGTAAAATAATAAAAAATCGTACAAATAGGAGATTTTTATCGGGTTTTTTGCATTTCTCTAATTTCTGCAATTAAAACCGAGTATTTAACGCCAAAAAACTAGCCCTATCGGCGAAATTTAAGAATTTCGTTTTTTTACCTACTGATTTTTACTAGCTGCTGAGCCGTAAAATAATAAAAAATCGTACAAATAGGAGATTTTTATCGGGTTTTTTGCATTTCTCTACTTTCTGCAATTAGAACCGAGTATTTAACGCCAAAAAACTAGCCCTATCGGCGATATTTAAGAGTTTCGTTTTTTTACCTACTGATTTTTACTAGCTGCTGAGCCGTAAAATAATAAAAAATCGTACAAATAGGAGATTTTTATCGGGTTTTTTGCATTTCTCTAATTTCTGCAATTAAAACCGAGTATTTAACGCCAAAAAACTAGCCCTATCGGCGAAATTTAAGAATTTCGTTTTTTTACCTACTGATTTTTACTAGCTGCTGAGCCGTAAAATAATAAAAAATCCTACAAATAGGAGATTTTTATCGGGTTTTTTGCATTTCTCTAATTTCTGCAATTAAAACCGAGTATTTAACGCCAAAAAACTAGCCCTATCGGGGAAATTTAAGAATTTCGTTTTTTTACCTACTGATTTTTACTAGCTGCTGAGCCGTAAAATAATAAAAAATCCTAGAACTAAGAGATTTTTATCGGGTTTTTTGCATTTCTCTAATTTCTGCAATTAAAACCGAGTATTTAACGCCAAAAAACTAGCCCTATCGGCGAAATTTAAGAATTTCGTTTTTTTACCTACTGATTTTTACTAGCTGCTAAGCCGTAAAATAATAAAAAATCGTACAATCGGAGATTTTTATCGGGTTTTTTGCATTTCTCTAATTTCTGCAATTAAAACCGAGTATTTACCGCAAAAAAAAGTAGCCCTATCGGCGAAATTTAAGAATTTCGTTTTTTTACCTACTGATTTTTACTAGCTGCTGAGCCGTAAAATAATAAAAAATCGTACAAATAGGAGATTTTTATCGGGTTTTTTGCATTTCTCTAATTTCTGCAATTAAAACCGAGTATTTAACGCCAAAAAACTAGCCCTATCGGCGAAATTTAAGAATTTCGTTTTTTTACCTACTGATTTTTAATTGCTGCTGAGCCGTAAAATAATAAAAAATCCTACAAATAGGAGATTTTTATCGGGTTTTTTGCATTTCTCTAATTTCTGCAATTAAAACCGAGTATTTAACGCCAAAAAACTAGCCCTATCGGCGAAATTTAAGAATTTCGTTTTTTTACCTACTGATTTTTAATAGCTGCTAAGCCGTAAAATAATAAAAAATCGTACAAATAGGAGATTTTTATCGGTTTTTTTGCATTTCTCTAATTTCTGCAATTAAAACCGAGTATTTAACGCCAAAAAACTAGCCCTATCGGCGAAATTTAAGAATTTCGTTTTTTTACCTACTGATTTTTACTGGCTGCTGAGCCCTAAAATAATAAAAAATCGTACAAATAGGAGATTTTTATCGGTTTTTTTTGCATTTCTCTAATTTCTGCAATTAAAACCGAGTATTTAACGCCAAAAAACTAGCCCTATCGGCGAAATTTAAGAATTTCGTTTTTTTACCTACTGATTTTTAATAGCTGCTGAGCCGTAAAATAATAAAAAATCGTACAAATAGGAGATTTTTATCGGGGTTTTTGCATTTCTCTAATTTCTGCAATTAAAACCGAGTATTTAACGCCAAAAAACTAGCCCTATCGGCGAAATTTAAGAATTTCGTTTTTTTACCTACTGATTTTTAATAGCTGCTAAGCCGTAAAATAATAAAAAATCGTACAAATAGGAGATTTTTATCGGGTTTTTTGCATTTCTCTAATTTCTGCAATTAAAACCGAGTATTTAACGCTAAAAAACTAGCCCTATCGGGGAAATTTAAGAATTTCGTTTTTTTACCTACTGATTTTTACTAGCTGCTGAGCCGTAAAATAATAAAAAATCGTACAAATAGGAGATTTTTATCGGGTTTTTTGCATCTCTCTAATTTCTGCAATTCAAACCGAGTATTTAACGCCAAAAAACTAGCCCTATCGACGAAATTTAAGAATTTCGTTTTTTTACCTACTGATTTTTACTAGCTGCTGAGCCGTAAAATAATAAAAAATCGTACAAATAGGAGATTTTTATCGGGTTTTTTGCATTTCTCCAATTTCTGCAATTAAAACCGAGTATTTAACGCCAAAAAACTAGCCCTATCGGCGAAATTTAAGAATTTCGTTTTTTTACCTACTGATTTTTAATAGCTGCTGAGCCGTAAAATAATAAAAAATCCTACAAATAGGAGATTTTTATCGGGTTTTTTGCATTTCTCTAATTTCTGCAATTAAAACCGAGTATTTAACGCCAAAAAACTAGCCCTATCGGCGAAATTTAAGAATTTCGTTTTTTTACCTACTGATTTTTACTAGCTGCTGAGCCCTAAAATAATAAAAAATCGTACAAATAGGAGATTTTTATCGGTTTTTTTTGCATTTCTCTAATTTCTGCAATTAAAACCGAGTATTTAACGCCAAAAAACTAGCCCTATCGGCGAAATTTAAGAATTTCGTTTTTTTACCTACTGATTTTTACTAGCTGCTGAGCCGTAAAATAATAAAAAATCGTACAAATAGGAGATTTTTATCGGGTTTTTTGCATTTCTCTAATTTCTGCAATTAAAACCGAGTATTTAACGCCAAAAAACTAGCCCTATCGGCGAAATTTAAGAATTTCGTTTTTTTTACCTACTGATTTTTACTAGCTGCTAAGCCGTAAAATAATAAAAAATCGTACAAATAGGAGATTTTTATCGGGTTTTTTGCATTTCTCTAATTTCTGCAATTAAAACCGAGTATTTAACGCCAAAAAACTAGCCCTATCGGCGATATTTAAGAATTTCGTTTTTTTACCTACTGATTTTTACTAGCTGCTGAGCCGTAAAATAATAAAAAATCGTACAAATAGGAGATTTTTATCGGGTTTTTTGCATTTCTCTAATTTCTGCAATTAAAACCGAGTATTTAACGCCAAAAAACTAGCCCTATCGGCAAAATTTAAAATTTCGTTTTTTTACCTACTGATTTTTACTAGCTGCTGAGCCGTAAAATAATAAAAAATCCTACAAATAGGAGATTTTTATCGGGTTTTTTGCATTTCTCTAATTTCTGCAATTAAAACCGAGTATTTAACGCCAAAAAACTAGCCCTATCGGCGATATTTAAGAATTTCGTTTTTTTACCTACTGATTTTTACTAGCTGCTGAGCCGTAAAATAATAAAAAATCGTACAAATAGGAGATTTTTATCGGGTTTTTTGCATTTCTCTAATTTCTGCAATTAAAACCGAGTATTTAACGCCAAAAAACTAGCCCTATCGGCGAAATTTAAGAATTTCGTTTTTTTACCTACTGATTTTTACTAGCTGCTAAGCCGTAAAATAATAAAAAATCGTACAATCGGAGATTTTTATCGGGTTTTTTGCATTTCTCTAATTTCTGCAATTAAAACCGAGTATTTACCGCAAAAAAAACTAGCCCTATCGGCGAAATTTAAGAATTTCGTTTTTTTACCTACTGATTTTTACTAGCTGCTGAGCCGTAAAATAAAAAAAAATCGTACAAATAGGAGATTTTTATCGGGTTTTTTGCATTTCTCTAATTTCTGCAATTAAAACCGAGTATTTAACGCCAAAAAACTAGCCCTATCGGCGAAATTTTAGAATTTCGTTTTTTTACCTACTGATTTTTAATAACTGCTGAGCCGTAAAATAATAAAAAATCGTACAAATAGGAGATTTTTATCGGGTTTTTTGCATTTCTCTAATTTCTGCAATTAGAACCGAGTATTTAACGCCAAAAAACTAGCCCTATCGGCGAAATTTAAGAATTTCGTTTTTTTACCTACTGATTTTTACTAGCTGCTGAGCCGTAAAATAATAAAAAATCCTACAAATAGGAGATTTTTATCGGGTTTTTTGCATATCTCTAATTTCTGCAATTAAAACCGAGTATTTAACGCCAAAAAACTAGCCCTATCGGCGAAATTTAAGAATTTCGTTTTTTTACCTACTGATTTTTACTAGCTGCTGAGCCGTAAAATAATAAAAAATCGTACAAATAGGAGATTTTTATCGGGTTTTTTGCATTTCTCTAATTTCTGCAATTAAAACCGAGTATTTAACGCCAAAAAACTAGCCCTATCGGGGAAATTTAAGAATTTCGTTTTTTTACCTACTGATTTTTACTAGCTGCTGAGCCGTAAAATAATAAAAAATCGTACAAATAGGAGAGTTTTATCGGGTTTTTTGCACTTCTCTAATTTCTGCAATTAAAACCGAGTATTTAACGCCAAAAAACTAGCCCTATCGGCCAAATTTAAGAATTTCGTTTTTTTACCTACTGATTTTTACTAGCTGCTGAGCCGTAAAATAATAAAAAATCCTACAAATAGGAGATTTTTATGGGGTTTTTTGCATTTCTCCAATTTCTGCAATTAAAACCGAGTATTTAACGCCAAAAAACTAGCCCTATCGGGGAAATTTAAGAATTTCGTTTTTTTACCTACTGATTTTTACTAGCTGCTGAGCCGTAAAATAATAAAAAATCCTACAAATAGGAGAGTTTTATCGGGTTTTTTGCACTTCTCTAATTTCTGCAATTAAAACCGAGTATTTAACGCCAAAAAACTAGCCCTATCGGCGAAATTTAAGAATTTCGTTTTTTTACCTACTGATTTTTACTAGCTGCTGAGCCGTAAAATAATAAAAAATCGTACAAATAGGAGATTTTTATCGGGTTTTTTGCATTTCTCTAATTTCTGCAATTAAAACCGAGTATTTAACGCCAAAAAACTAGCCCTATCGGGGAAATTTAAGAATTTCGTTTTTTTACCTACTGATTTTTACTAGCTGCTGAGCCGTACAATAATAATAAATCGTACAAATAGGAGATTTTTATCGGGTTTTTTGCATTTCTCTAATTTCTGCAATTAAAACCGAGTATTTAAAGCCAAAAAACTAGCCCTATCGGCGAAATTTAAGAATTTCGTTTTTTTACCTACTGATTTTTACTAGCTGCTGAGCCGTAAAATAATAAAAACTCCTACAAATAAGAGATTTTTATGGGGTTTTTTGCATTTCTCTAATTTCTGCAATTAAAACCGAGTATTTAACGCCAAAAAAATAGCCCTATCGGCGAAATTTAAGAATTTCGTTTTTTTACCTACTGATTTTTACTAGCTGCGAGCCGTAAAATAATAAAAAATCCTACAAATAAGAGATTTTTATCGGGTTTTTTGCATTTCTCTAATTTCTGCAATTAAAACCGAGTATTTAACGCCAAAAAACTAGCCCTATCGGCGAAATTTAAGAATTTCGTTTTTTTACCTACTGATTTTTACTAGCTGCTGAGCCGTAAAATAATAAAAAATCGTACAAATAGGAGATTTTTATCGGGTTTTTTGCATTTCTCTAATTTCTGCAATTAAAACCGAGTATTTAACGCCAAAAAACTAGCCCTATCGGCGAAATTTAACAATTTCGTTTTTTTACCTACTGATTTTTACTAGCTGCTGAGCCGTAAAATAATAAAAAATCGTACAAATAGGAGATTTTTATCGGGTTTTTTGCATTTCTCTTATTTCTGCAATTAAAACCGATTATTTAACGCCAAAAAACTAGCCCTATCGGGGAAATTTAAGAATTTCGTTTTTTTACCTACTGATTTTTACTAGCTGCTGAGCCGTAAAATAATAAAAAATCGTACAAATAGGAGATTTTTATCGGGTTTTTTGCATTTCTCTAATTTCTGCAATTAAAACCGAGTATTTAACGCCAAAAAACTAGCCCTATCGGCGAAATTTAACAATTTCGTTTTTTTACCTACTGATTTTTACTAGCTGCTGAGCCGTACAATAATAAAAAAATTTGAAAAAAAAATTTTTTAGGAAACGCTTTTCTTTACCTTAGTGTAAATCAAATTAAACAAAAATCAACTAAAAAGTAAAAAATAAAAACTTAA
Source organism: Eutolmus rufibarbis (assembly GCA_963920795.1). Taxonomy (NCBI): domain Eukaryota; kingdom Metazoa; phylum Arthropoda; class Insecta; order Diptera; family Asilidae; genus Eutolmus; species Eutolmus rufibarbis. Next base: position 14,135,382 of record OY987205.1, read on the forward strand.
ACAAACTTAAAAAAATTTTGAAAAAATCTGTTACAAACAAATTTTTAAAAAATCGAGAAAATCTCACACATTCGTTAAAGAAAAGCGTGGGGCGAGTCATTATGGTATAAACTTTTTAAACAGTGAATTTTTTGCTGTGAATTCTTATGGAACAGGGTAACATATCGGATTTAAAGATTTGGAGTTTCAAATGGCGTTTAAAATCTTGGTCCGTATAACGTAACGTATAAAGATTTTTCGTTGTTAGACAAAGACAATACGGACCAAGATTTTAAACGCCATTTGAAACTCCAAATCTTTAAATCCGATATGTTACCCTGTTCCATAAGAATTCACAGCAAAAAATTCACTGTTTAAAAAGTTTATACCATAATGACTCGCCCCACGCTTTTCTTTAACGAATGTGTGAGATTTTCTCGATTTTTTAAAAATTTGTTTGTAACAGATTTTTTCAAAATTTTTTTAAGTTTGTTTAAGTTTTTATTTTTTACTTTTTAGTTGATTTTTGTTTAATTTGATTTACACTAAGGTAAAGAAAAGCGTTTCCTAAAAAATTTTTTTTTCAAATTTTTTATTTTTTACTTTTTAGTCCGAACAATATCTACATTAGAAAACTTTCTATTAGCCTTTATAAATGAGAAAAATGAATATCATTAACATTTTCATTTTGTCATATATTTCAACAAATTTTATATACCATATACATTTTTTCTAACGCTATTTTTAACTGGGACTTTTAAAAATGAAATCGTTTGAAAAGATTCAATATTTTGTTGAAAAATGTGTACTTTTAGTGAAAGTTTAGAATTTCTAGTATTAATTTACATTGATACGTCATCATATGATTAATCAAAGAAAATCGACAGATTTAATGTTAATATGTTTGTTTAAAAACTTGAAAATTTTAAATAGCAGTTAACTAGTTAATGCAAATTGCCACAGAAAATATTAATGCGTCAAATATTTGGTACACATACCTTCACACTGGACCCTGAATTGTACGATGTCACATGATAATATTCACAGCACATATAGATCACAGAAACACTTGTTTATAAATGAACCCTTAATATGTTTGAGGGTTCGTAACAAACTTCCAATTGAAACGCAAAAACAAATTAAATCGTTAATTGTAGCATGAAACGTCACCAGCGATAGTGAAAAGACTACGCGAAAAAAACACGAAATTGTAGGATTCTACTTTTGGTTCAATTTTTGTTTTGTTTCGTAGTGAAGTTCGACACGAATAAGCGCTGATGTTTATAAACACAAAGATAAAAGCATTCGAAATCGTCGCCCCATAGTATGTTTATGAAATATATAAAAGTGTCCGGAACTGGCAAGAAATTCCAAAATTAATTGTTTATTTATATTGTTTATTTATATTTAAATTAACGTAAAATGTTAAATTATGTATACTTCATATAATAAACTACAATCTGTGAAAGTTTCGAGTCTCTACATTGTAAAGAACGAGAGAATTTTTCGCATTTTCAATAAAAATCATTTTTTTTTATTTAAACAATAAATAAACAATGAAAATCATTTTTTATTGCATATTGGTGAATTATCTCGGGAAATACGTATGTCTGCAAAATTTCATTCATTTTCATTAAAGGAAAGGCAGTCAAATTAACGTCCAAAGTTTTGACCCAAAAGTGTGAAGTAAAGAAAAGCTTTTAATAAATCGTACAAATAGGAGATTTTTATGGGGTTTTTTGCATTTCTCTAATTTCTGCAATTAAAACCGAGTATTTAAAGCCAAAAAACTAGCCCTATCGGCGAAATTTAAGAATTTCGTTTTTTTACCTACTGATTTTTACTAGCTGCGAGCCGTAAAATAATAAAAAATCCTACAAATAAGAGATTTTTATCGGGTTTTTTGCATTTCTCTAATTTCTGCAATTAAAACCGAGTATTTAACGCCAAAAAACTAGCCCTATCGGCGAAATTTAAGAATTTCGTTTTTTTACCTACTGATTTTTACTAGCTGCTGAGCCGTAAAATAATAAAAAATCCTACAATTAGGAAATTTTTATCGGGTTTTTTGCATTTCTCTAATTTCTGCAATTAAAACCGAGTATTTAACGCCAAAAAACTAGCCCTATCGGCGAATTTTAAGAATTTCGTTTTTTTACCTACTGATTTTTACTAGCTGCTGAGCCGTAAAATAATAAAATATCCTACAAATAGGAGATTTTTATCGGGTTTTTTGCATTTCTCTAATTTCTGCAATTAAAACCGGTTATTTAACGCCAAAAAACTAGCCCTATCGGGGAAATTTAAGAATTTCGTTTTTTTACCTACTGATTTTTACTAGCTGCTGAGCCGTAAAATAGTAAAAAATCGTACAAATAGGAGATTTTTATCGGGTTTTTTGCATTTCTCTAATTTCTGCAATTAAAACCGAGTATTTAACGCCAAAAAACTAGCCCTATCGGCGAAATTTAACAATTTCGTTTTTTTACCTACTGATTTTTACTAGCTGCTGAGCCGTAAAATAATAAAAAATCCTACAAATAGGAGATTTTTATCGGGTTTTTTGCATTTCTCTAATTTCTGCAATTAAAACCGATTATTTAACGCCAAAAAACTAGCCCTATCGGGGAAATTTAAGAATTTCGTTTTTTTACCTACTGATTTTTACTAGCTGCTGAGCCGTAAAATACTAAAAAATCGTACAAATAGGAGATTTTTATCGGGTTTTTTGCATTTCTCTAATTTCTGCAATTAAAACCGAGTATTTAACGCCAAAAAACTAGCCCTATCGGCGAAATTTAAGAATTTCGTTTTTTTACTTACTGATTTTTACTAGCTGCTGAGCCGTAAAATAATAAAAAATCGTACAAATATGAGATTTTTATCGGGTTTTTTGCATTTCTCTTATTTCTGCAATTAAAACGGAGTATTTAACGCCAAAAAACTAGCCCTATCGGCGAAATTTAAGAATTTCGTTTTTTTACCTACTGATTTTTACTAGCTGCTGAGCCGTAAAATAGTAAAAAATCGTACAAATAGGAGATTTTTATCGGGTTTTTTGCATTTCTCTAATTTCTGCAATTAAAACCGAGTATTTAACGCCAAAAAACTAGCCCTATCGGCGAAATTTAACAATTTCGTTTTTTTACCTACTGATTTTTACTAGCTGCTGAGCCGTAAAATAATAAAAAATCGTACAAATAGGAGATTTTTATCGGGTTTTTTGCATTTCTCTAATTTCTGTAATTAAAACCGAGTATTTAACGCCAAAAAACTAGCCCTATCGGCGAAATTTAAGAATTTCGTTTTTTTACCTACTGATTTTTACTAGCTGCTGAGCCGTAAAATAATAAAAAATCGTACAAATAGGAGATTTTTATCGGGTTTTTTGCATTTCTCTAATTTCTGCAATTAAAACCGAGTATTTAACGCCAAAAAACTAGCCCTATCGGCGAAATTTAAGAATTTCGTTTTTTTACCTACTGATTTTTACTAGCTGCTGAGCCGTAAAATAATAAAAAATCGTACAAATTGGAAATTTTTATCGGGTTTTTTGCATTTCTCTAATTTCTGCAATTAAAACCGAGTATTTAACGCCAAAAAACTAGCCCTATCGGCGAAATTTAAGAATTTCGTTTTTTTACCTACTGATTTTTACTAGCTGCTGAGTCGTAAAATAATAAAAAATCGTACAAATAGCAGATTTTTATCGGTTTTTTTGCATTTCTCTAATTTCAGCAATTAAAATCGAGTATTTAACGCCAAAAAACTAGCCCTATCGGCGAAATGTAAGAATTTCGTTTTTTTACCTACTGATTTTTACTAGCTGCTGAGTCGTAAAATAATAAAAAATCGTACAAATAGGAGATTTTTATCGGGTTTTTTGCATTTCTCTAATTTTTGCAATTAAAACCGAGTGTTTAACGCCAAAAAACTAGCCCTATCGGGGAAATTTAAGAATTTCGTTTTTTTACCTACTGATTTTTACTAGCTGCTGAGCCGTAAAATAATAAAAAATCGTACAAATAGGAGATTTTTATCGGGTTTTTTGCATTTCTCTAATTTCTGCAATTAAAACCGAGTATTTAACGCCAAAAAACTAGCCCTATCGGCGAAATTTAAGAATTTCGTTTTTTTACTTACTGATTTTTACTAGCTGCTGAGCCGTAAAATAATAAAAAATCGTACAAATATGAGATTTTTATCGGGTTTTTTGCATTTCTCTTATTTCTGCAATTAAAACGGAGTATTTAACGCCAAAAAACTAGCCCTATCGGCGAAATTTAAGAATTTCGTTTTTTTACCTACTGATTTTTACTAGCTGCTGAGCCGTAAAATAGTAAAAAATCGTACAAATAGGAGATTTTTATCGGGTTTTTTGCATTTCTCTAATTTCTGCAATTAAAACCGAGTATTTAACGCCAAAAAACTAGCCCTATCGGCGAAATTTAACAATTTCGTTTTTTTACCTACTGATTTTTACTAGCTGCTGAGCCGTAAAATAATAAAAAATCGTACAAATAGGAGATTTTTATCGGGTTTTTTGCATTTCTCTAATTTCTGTAATTAAAACCGAGTATTTAACGCCAAAAAACTAGCCCTATCGGCGAAATTTAAGAATTTCGTTTTTTTACCTACTGATTTTTACTAGCTGCTGAGCCGTAAAATAATAAAAAATCGTACAAATAGGAGATTTTTATCGGGTTTTTTGCATTTCTCTAATTTCTGCAATTAAAACCGAGTATTTAACGCCAAAAAACTAGCCCTATCGGCGAAATTTAAGAATTTCGTTTTTTTACCTACTGATTTTTACTAGCTGCTGAGCCGTAAAATAATAAAAAATCGTACAAATTGGAAATTTTTATCGGGTTTTTTGCATTTCTCTAATTTCTGCAATTAAAACCGAGTATTTAACGCCAAAAAACTAGCCCTATCGGCGAAATTTAAGAATTTCGTTTTTTTACCTACTGATTTTTACTAGCTGCTGAGCCGTAAAATAATAAAAAATCGTACAATCGGAGATTTTTATCCGGTTTTTTGCATTTCTCTAATTTCTGCAATTAAAACCGAGTATTTAACGCCAAAAAACTAGCCCTATCGGCGAAATTTAAGAATTTCGTTTTTTTACCTACTGATTTTTACTAGCTGCTGAGCCGTAAAATAATAAAAAATCGTACAAATATGAGATTTTTATTGGGTTTTTTGCATTTCTCTTATTTCTGCAATTAAAACGGAGTATTTAACGCCAAAAAACTAACCCTATCGGCGAAATTTAAGAATTTCGTTTTTTTACCTACTGATTTTTACTAGCTGCTGAGCCGTAAAATAATAAAAAAACGTACAAATAGGAGATTTTTATCGGGTTTTTTGCATTTCTCTAATTTCTGCAATTAAAACCGAGTATTTAACGCCAAAAAACTAGCCCTATCGGCGAAATTTAAGAATTTCGTTTTTTTACCTACTGATTTTTACTAGCTGCTGAGTCGTAAAATAATAAAAAATCGTACAAATAGCAGATTTTTATCGGTTTTTTTGCATTTCTCTAATTTCAGCAATTAAAATCGAGTATTTAACGCCAAAAAACTAGCCCTATCGGCGAAATGTAAGAATTTCGTTTTTTTACCTACTGATTTTTACTAGCTGCTGAGCCGTAAAATAATAAAAAAACGTACAAATAGGAGATTTTTATCGGGTTTTTTGCATTTCTCTAATTTCTGCAATTAAAACCGAGTATTTAACGCCAAAAAACTAGCCCTATCGCGGAAATTTAAGAATTTCGTTTTTTTACCTACTGATTTTTACTAGCTGCTGAGCCGTAAAATAATAAAAAATCGTACAAATAGGAGATTTTTATCGGGTTTTTTGCATTTATCTAATTTCTGCAATTAAAACCGAGTATTTAACGCAAAAAAACTAGCCCTATCGGCGAAATTTAAGAATTTCGTTTTTTTACCTACTGATTTTTACTAGCTGCTGAGCCGTAAAATAATAAAAAATCGTACAAATAGGAGATTTTTATCGGTTTTTTTGCATTTCTTTAATTTCAGCAATTAAAACCGAGTATTTAACGCCAAAAAACTAGCCCTATCGGCGAAATGTAAGAATTTCGTTTTTTTACCTACTTATTTTTACTAGCTGCTGAGTCGTAAAATAATAAAAAATCGTACAAATAGGAGATTTTTATCGGGTTTTTTGCATTTCTCTAATTTTTGCAATTAAAACCGAGTGTTTAACGCCAAAAAACTAGCCCTATCGGGGAAATTTAAGAATTTCGTTTTTTTACCTACTGATTTTTACTAGCTGCTGAGCCGTAAAATAATAAAAAATCGTACAAATAGGAGATTTTTATCGGGTTTTTTGCATTTCTCTAATTTCTGCAATTAAAACCGAGTATTTAACGCAAAAAAACTAGCCCTATCGGCGAAATTTAAGAATTTCGTTTTTTTACCTACTGATTTTTACTAGCTGCTGAGCCGTAAAATAATAAAAAATCGTACAAATAGGAGATTTTTATCGGTTTTTTTGCATTTCTTTAATTTCAGCAATTAAAACCGAGTATTTAACGCCAAAAAACTAGCCCTATCGGCGAAATGTAAGAATTTCGTTTTTTTACCTACTGATTTTTACTAGCTGCTGAGTCGTAAAATAATAAAAAATCGTACAAATAGGAGATTTTTATCGGGTTTTTTGCATTTCTCTAATTTCTGCAATTAAAACCGAGTATTTAACGCCAAAAAACTAGCCCTATCGGCGAAATTTAAGAATTTCGTTTTTTTACCTACGGATTTTTACTAGCTGCTGAGCCGTAAAATAATAAAATATCCTACAAATAGGAGATTTTTATCGGGTTTTTTGCATTTCTCTAATTTCTGCAATTAAAACCGAGTATTTAACGCCAAAAAACTAGCCCTATCGGCGAAATTTAAGAATTTCGTTTTTTTACCTACTGATTTTTACTAGCTGCTGAGCCGTAAAATAATAAAAAATCGTACAAATAGGAGATTTTTATCGGGTTTTTTGCATTTCTCTAATTTCAGCAATTAAAACCGAGTATTTAACGACAAAAAACTAGCCCTATCGGCGAAATTTAAGAATTTCGTTTTTTTACTTACTGATTTTTACTAGCTGCTGACCCGTAAAATAATAAAAAATCGTACAAATAGGAGATTTTTATCGGGTTTTTTGCATTTCTCTAATTTCTGCAATTAAAACCGATTATTTAACGCCAAAAAACTAGCCCTATCGGGGAAATTTAAGAATTTCGTTTTTTTACCTACTGATTTTTACTAGCTGCTGAGCCGTAAAATAATAAAAAATCGTACAAATATGAGATTTTTATCGGGTTTTTTGCATTTCTCTAATTTCTGCAATTAAAACCGAGTATTTAACGCCAAAAAACTAGCCCTATCTGCGAAATTTAAGAATTTCGTTTTTTTACCTACTGATTTTTACTAGCTGCTGAGCCGTAAAATAATAAAAAATCCTACAAATAAGAGATTTTTATCGGGTTTTTTGCATTTCTCTAATTTCTGCAATTAAAACCGAGTATTTAACGCCAAAAAACTAGCCCTATCGGTGAAATTTAAGAATTTCGTTTTTTTACCTACTGATTTTTACTAGCTGCTGAGCCGTAAAATAATAAAAAATCCTACAAATAGGAGATTTTTATCGGGTTTTTTGCATTTCTCTAATTTCTGCAATTAAAACCGAGTATTTAACGCCAAAAAACTAGCCCTATCGGCGAAATTTAAGAATTTCGTTTTTTTACCTACTGATTTTTACTAGCTGCTGAGCCGTAAAATAATAAAATATCCTACAAATAGGAGATTTTTATCGGGTTTTTTGCATTTCTCTAATTTCTGCAATTAAAACCGAGTATTTAACGCCAAAAAACTAGCCCTATCGGCGAAATTTAAGAATTTCGTTTTTTTACCTACTGATTTTTACTAGCTGCTGAGCCGTAAAATAATAAAAAATCGTACAAATAGGAGATTTTTATCGGTTTTTTTGCATTTCTTTAATTTCAGCAATTAAAACCGAGTATTTAACGCCAAAAAACTAGCCCTATCGGCGAAATGTAAGAATTTCGTTTTTTTACCTACTGATTTTTACTAGCTGCTGAGTCGTAAAATAATAAAAAATCGTACAAATAGGAGATTTTTATCGGGTTTTTTGCATTTCTCTAATTTTTGCAATTAAAACCGAGTGTTTAACGCCAAAAAACTAGCCCTATCGGGGAAATTTAAGAATTTCGTTTTTTTACCTACTGATTTTTACTAGCTGCTGAGCAGTAAAATAATAAAAAATCGTACAAATAGGAGATTTTTATCGGGTTTTTTGCATTTCTCTAATTTCTGCAATTAAAACCGAGTATTTAACGCAAAAAAACTAGCCCTATCGGCGAAATTTAAGAATTTCGTTTTTTTACCTACTGATTTTTACTAGCTGCTGAGCCGTAAAATAATAAAAAATCGTACAAATAGGAGATTTTTATCGGTTTTTTTGCATTTCTTTAATTTCAGCAATTAAAACCGAGTATTTAACGCCAAAAAACTAGCCCTATCGGCGAAATGTAAGAATTTCGTTTTTTTACCTACTGATTTTTACTAGCTGCTGAGTCGTAAAATAATAAAAAATCGTACAAATAGGAGATTTTTATCGGGTTTTTTGCATTTCTCTAATTTCTGCAATTAAAACCGAGTATTTAACGCCAAAAAACTAGCCCTATCGGCGAAATTTAAGAATTTCGTTTTTTTACCTACGGATTTTTACTAGCTGCTGAGCCGTAAAATAATAAAATATCCTACAAATAGGAGATTTTTATCGGGTTTTTTGCATTTCTCTAATTTCTGCAATTAAAACCGAGTATTTAACGCCAAAAAACTAGCCCTATCGGCGAAATTTAAGAATTTCGTTTTTTTACCTACTGATTTTTACTAGCTGCTGAGCCGTAAAATAATAAAAAATCGTACAAATAGGAGATTTTTATCGGGTTTTTTGCATTTCTCTAATTTCAGCAATTAAAACCGAGTATTTAACGACAAAAAACTAGCCCTATCGGCGAAATTTAAGAATTTCGTTTTTTTACTTACTGATTTTTACTAGCTGCTGACCCGTAAAATAATAAAAAATCGTACAAATAGGAGATTTTTATCGGGTTTTTTGCATTTCTCTAATTTCTGCAATTAAAACCGATTATTTAACGCCAAAAAACTAGCCCTATCGGGGAAATTTAAGAATTTCGTTTTTTTACCTACTGATTTTTACTAGCTGCTGAGCCGTAAAATAATAAAAAATCGTACAAATATGAGATTTTTATCGGGTTTTTTGCATTTCTCTAATTTCTGCAATTAAAACCGAGTATTTAACGCCAAAAAACTAGCCCTATCTGCGAAATTTAAGAATTTCGTTTTTTTACCTACTGATTTTTACTAGCTGCTGAGCCGTAAAATAATAAAAAATCCTACAAATAAGAGATTTTTATCGGGTTTTTTGCATTTCTCTAATTTCTGCAATTAAAACCGAGTATTTAACGCCAAAAAACTAGCCCTATCGGCGAAATTTAAGAATTTCGTTTTTTTACCTACTGATTTTTACTAGCTGCTGAGCCGTAAAATAATAAAAAATCCTACAAATAGGAGATTTTTATCGGGTTTTTTGCATTTCTCTAATTTCTGCAATTAAAACCGAGTATTTAACGCCAAAAAACTAGCCCTATCGGCGAAATTTAAGAATTTCGTTTTTTTACCTACTGATTTTTACTAGCTGCTGAGCCGTAAAATAATAAAATATCCTACAAATAGGAGATTTTTATCGGGTTTTTTGCATTTCTCTAATTTCTGCAATTAAAACCGAGTATTTAACGCCAAAAAACTAGCCCTATCGGCGAAATTTAAGAATTTCGTTTTTTTACCTACTGATTTTTACTAGCTGCTGAGCCGTAAAATAATAAAAAATCGTACAAATAGGAGATTTTTATCGGTTTTTTTGCATTTCTTTAATTTCAGCAATTAAAACCGAGTATTTAACGCCAAAAAACTAGCCCTATCGGCGAAATGTAAGAATTTCGTTTTTTTACCTACTGATTTTTACTAGCTGCTGAGTCGTAAAATAATAAAAAATCGTACAAATAGGAGATTTTTATCGGGTTTTTTGCATTTCTCTAATTTTTGCAATTAAAACCGAGTGTTTAACGCCAAAAAACTAGCCCTATCGGGGAAATTTAAGAATTTCGTTTTTTTACCTACTGATTTTTACTAGCTGCTGAGCCGTAAAATAATAAAAAATCGTACAAATAGGAGATTTTTATCGGGTTTTTTGCATTTCTCTAATTTCTGCAATTAAAACCGAGTATTTAACGCCAAAAAACTAGCCCTATCGGCGAAATTTAAGAATTTCGTTTTTTTACCTACGGATTTTTACTAGCTGCTGAGCCGTAAAATAATAAAATATCCTACAAATAGGAGATTTTTATCGGGTTTTTTGCATTTCTCTAATTTCTGCAATTAAAACCGAGTATTTAGCGCCAAAAAACTAGCCCTATCGGCGAAATTTAAGAATTTCGTTTTTTTACCTACTGATTTTTACTAGCTGCTGAGCCGTAAAATAATAAAAAATCGTACAAATAGGAGATTTTTCTCGGGTTTTTTGCATTTCTCTAATTTCAGCAATTAAAACCGAGTATTTAACGACAAAAAACTAGCCCTATCGGCGAAATTTAAGAATTTCGTTTTTTTACTTACTGATTTTTACTAGCTGCTGAGCCGTAAAATAATAAAAAATCGTACAAATAGGAGATTTTTATCGGGTTTTTTGCATTTCTCTAATTTCTGCAATTAAAACCGATTATTTAACGCCAAAAAACTAGCCCTATCGGGGAAATTTAAGAATTTCGTTTTTTTACCTACTGATTTTTACTAGCTGCTGAGCCGTAAAATAATAAAAAATCGTACAAATATGAGATTTTTATCGGGTTTTTTGCATTTCTCTTATTTCTGCAATTAAAAAGGAGTATTTAACGCCAAAAAACTAGCCCTATCGGCGAAATTTAAGAATTTCGTTTTTTTACCTACTGATTTTTACTAGCTGCTGAGCCGTAAAATAATAAAAAATCGTACAAATAGGAGATTTTTATCGGGTTTTTTGCATTTCTCTAATTTCTGCAATTAAAACCGATTATTTAACGCCAAAAAACTAGCCCTATCTGCGAAATTTAAGAATTTCGTTTTTTTACCTACTGATTTTTACTAGCTGCTGAGCCGTAAAATAATAAAAAATCCTACAAATAAGAGATTTTTATCGGGTTTTTTGCATTTCTCTAATTTCTGCAATTAAAACCGAGTATTTAACGCCAAAAAACTAGCCCTATCGGCGAAATTTAAGAATTTCGTTTTTTTACCTACTGATTTTTACTAGCTGCTGAGCCGTAAAATAATAAAAAATCGTACAAATAGGAGATTTTTATCGGGTTTTTTGCATTTCTCTAATTTCTGCAATTAAAACCGAGTATTTAACGCCAAAAAACTAGCCCTATCGGCGAAATTTAAGAATTTCGTTTTTTTACCTACTGATTTTTACTAGCTGCTGAGCCGTAAAATAATAAAAAATCGTACAAATAGGAGATTTTTATCGGGTTTTTTGCATTTCTCTAATTTCTGCAATTAAAACCGAGTATTTAACGCCAAAAAACTAGCCCTATCTGCGAAATTTAAGAATTTCGTTTTTTTACCTACTGATTTTTACTAGCTGCTGAGCCGTAAAATAATAAAAAATCGTACAAATAGGAGATTTTTATCGGCTTTTTTGCATTTCTCTAATTTCTGCAATTAAAACCGAGTATTGAACGCCAAAAAACTAGCCCTATCTGCGAAATTTAAGAATTTCGTTTTTTTACCTACTGATTTTTACTAGCTGCTGAGCCGTAAAATAATAAAAAATCGTACAAATAGGAGATTTTTATCGGTTTTTTTGCATTTCTCTAATTTCTGCAATTAAAACCGAGTATTTAACGCCAAAAAACTAGCCCTATCTGCGGAATTTAAGAATTTCGTTTTTTTACCTACTGATTTTTACTAGCTGCTGAGCCGTAAAATAATAAAAAATCGTACAAATATGAGATTTTTATCGGGTTTTTTGCATTTCTCTTATTTCTGCAATTAAAAAGGAGTATTTAACGCCAAAAAACTAACCCTATCGGCGAAATTTAAGAATTTCGTTTTTTTACCTACTGATTTTTACTGGCTGCTGAGCCGTAAAATAATAAAAAATCGTACAAATAGGAGATTTTTATCGGGTTTTTTGCATTTCTCTAATTTGTGCAATTAAAACCGAGTATTTAAAGCCAAAAAACTAGCCCTATCGGCGAAATTTAAGAATTTCGTTTTTTTACCTACTGATTTTTACTAGCTGCTGAGCCGTAAAATAATAAAAACTCCTACAAATAAGAGATTTTTATCGGGTTTTTTGCATTTCTCTAATTTCTGCAATTAAAACCGAGTATTTAACGCCAAAAAAATAGCCCTATCGGCGAAATTTAAGAATTTCGTTTTTTTACCTACTGATTTTTACTAGCTGCTGAGCCGTAAAATAATAAAAAATCCTACAAATAAGAGATTTTTATCGGGTTTTTGCATTTCTCTAATTTCTGCAATTAAAACCGAGTATTTAACGCCAAAAAACTAGCCCTATCGGCGAAATTTAAGAATTTCGTTTTTTTACCTACTGATTTTTACTAGCTGCTGAGCCGTAAAATAATAAAAAATCGTACAAATAGGAGATTTTTATCGGGTTTTTTGCATTTCTCTAATTTCTGCAATTAAAACCGAGTATTTAACGCCAAAAAACTAGCCCTATCTGCGAAATTTAAGAATTTCGTTTTTTTACCTACTGATTTTTACTAGCTGCTGAGCCGTAAAATAATAAAAAATCGTACAAATATGAGATTTTTATCGGGTTTTTTGCATTTCTCTTATTTCTGCAATTAAAAAGGAGTATTTAACGCCAAAAAACTAACCCTATCGGCGAAATTTAAGAATTTCGTTTTTTTACCTACTGATTTTTACTGGCTGCTGAGCCGTAAAATAATAAAAAATCGTACAAATAGGAGATTTTTATCGGGTTTTTTGCATTTCTCTAATTTCTGCAATTAAAACCGAGTATTTAACGCCAAAAAACTAGCCCTATCGGCTAAATTTAAGAATTTCGTTTTTTTACCTATTGATTTTTACTAGCTGCTGAGCCGTACAATAATAATAAATCGTACAAATAGGAGATTTTTATCGGGTTTTTTGCATTTCTCTAATTTGTGCAATTAAAACCGAGTATTTAAAGCCAAAAAACTAGCCCTATCGGCGAAATTTAAGAATTTCGTTTTTTTACCTACTGATTTTTACTAGCTGCTGAGCCGTAAAATAATAAAAACTCCTACAAATAAGAGATTTTTATCGGGTTTTTTGCATTTCTCTAATTTCTGCAATTAAAACCGAGTATTTAACGCCAAAAAACTAGCCCTATCGGCTAAATTTAAGAATTTCGTTTTTTTACCTATTGATTTTTACTAGCTGCTGAGCCGTACAATAATAATAAATCGTACAAATAGGAGATTTTTATCGGGTTTTTTGCATTTCTCTAATTTGTGCAATTAAAACCGAGTATTTAACGCCAAAAAACTAGCCCTATCGGCTAAATTTAAGAATTTCGTTTTTTTACCTATTGATTTTTACTAGCTGCTGAGCCGTAAAATAATAAAAAATCGTACAAATAGGAGATTTTTATCGGGTTTTTTGCATTTCTCTAATTTCTGCAATTAAAACCGAGTATTTAACGCCAAAAAACTAGCCCTATCTGCGAAATTTAAGAATTTCGTTTTTTTACCTACTGATTTTTACTAGCTGCTGAGCCGTAAAATAATAAAAAATCGTACAAATAGGAGATTTTTATCGGGTTTTTTGCATTTCTCTAATTTCTGCAATTAAAACCGAGTATTTAACGCCAAAAAACTAGCCCTATCGGCGAAATTTAAGAATTTCGTTTTTTTACCTACTGATTTTTACTAGCTGCTGAGGCGTACAATAATAATAAATCGTACAAATAGGAGATTTTTATCGGGTTTTTTGCATTTCTCTAATTTGTGCAATTAAAACCGAGTATTTAAAGCCAAAAAACTAGCCCTATCGGCGAAATTTAAGAATTTCGTTTTTTTACCTACTGATTTTTACTAGCTGCTGAGCCGTAAAATAATAAAAAATCGTACAAATATGAGATTTTTATCGGGTTTTTTGCATTTCTCTAATTTCTACAATTAAAACCGAGTATTTAACGCCAAAAAACTAGCCCTATCGGCGATATTTAAGAATTTCGTTTTTTTACCTACTGATTTTTACTAGCTGCTGAGCCGTAAAATAATAAAAAATCTTACAAATATGAGATTTTTATCGGGTTTTTTGCATTTCTCTAATTTCTGCAATTAAAACCGAGTATTTTACGCCAAAAAACTAGCCCTATCGGCGAAATTTAAGAATTTCGTTTTTTTACCTACTGATTTTTCTAGCTGCTGAGCCGTAAAATAATAAAAAATCGTACAAATAGGAGATTTTTATCGGGTTTTTTGCATTTCTCTAATTTCTGCAATTAAAACCGAGTATTTAACGCCAAAAAACTAGCCCTATCGGCGAAATTTAAGAATTTCGTTTTTTTAACTACTGATTTTTACTAGCTGCTGAGCCGTAAATAATAAAAAATCGTACAAATATGAGATTTTTATCGGGCTTTTTGCATTTCTCTAATTTCTGCTATTAAAACCGAGTATTTAACGCCAAAAAACTAGCCCTATCGGGGAAATTTAAGAATTTCGTTTTTTTACCTGCTGATTTTTGCTAGCTGCTGAGCCGTAAAATAATAAAAAATCGTACAAATATGAGATTTTTATCGGGTTTTTTGCATTTCTCTAATTTCTGCAATTAAAACCGAGTATTTAACGCCAAAAAACTAGCCCTATCGGCGAAATTTAAGAATTTGGTTTTTTTACCTACTGATTTTGACTAGCTGCTGAGCCGTAAAATAATAAAAAATCGTACAAATAGGAGATTTTTATCGGTTTTTTTGCATTTCTCTAATTTCTGCAATTAGAACCGAGTATTTAACGACAAAAAACTAGCCCTATCGGCGAAATTTAAGAATTTCGTTTTTTTACCTACTGATTTTTACTAGCTGCTGAGCCGTAAAATAATTAAAAATCTTACAAATAGGAGATTTTTATCGGGTTTTTTGCATTTCTCTAATTTCTGCAATTAAAACGGAGTATTTAACGCCAAAAAACGAGCCCTATCGGCGAAATTTAAGAATTTCGTTTTTTTACCTACTGATTTTTACTAGCTGCTGAGCCGTAAAATAATAAAAAATCGTACAAATAGGAGATTTTTATCGGGCTTTTTGCATTTCTCTAATTTCTGCTATTAAAACCGAGTATTTAACGCCAAAAAACTAGCCCTATCGGGGAAATTTAACAATTTCGTTTTTTTACCTACTGATTTTTACTAGCTGCTGAGCCGTAAAATAATAAAAAATCGTACAAATATGAGATTTTTATCGGGTTTTTTGCATTTCTCTAATTTCTGCAATTAAAACCGAGTATTTAACGCCAAAAAACTAGCCCTATCGGGGAAATTTAAGAATTTCGTTTTTTTACCTACTGATTTTTACTAGCTGCTGAGCCGTAAAATAATAAAAAATCGTACAAATATGAGATTTTTATCGGTTTTTTTGCATTTCTCTAATTTCTGCAATTAAAACCGAGTATTTAACGCCAAAAAACTAGCCCTATCGGCGAAATTTAAGAATTTTGTTTTTTTACCTACTGATTTTTACTAGCTGCTGAGCCGTACAATAATAATAAATCGTACAAATAGGAGATTTTTATCGGTTTTTTTGCATTTCTCTAATTTCTGGAATTAAAACCGAGTATTTAACGCCAAAAAAGTAGCCCTATCGGCGAAATTTAAGAATTTTGTTTTTTTACCTACTGATTTTTACTAGCTGCTGAGCCGTACAATAATAATAAATCGTACAAATAGGAGATTTTTATCGGGTTTTTTGCATTTCTCTAATTTCTGCAATTAAAACCGAGTATTTAACGCCAAAAAACTAGCCCTATCGGCGAAATTTAAGAATTTCGTTTTTTTACCTACTGATTTTTACTAGCTGCTGAGCCGTAAAATAATAAAAAATCGTACAAATTGGAGATTTTTATCGGTTTTTTGCATTTTTCTACTTTCTGCGATTAAAACCGAGTATTTAACGCCAAAAAACTAGCCCTATCGGCGAAATTTAAGAATTTCGTTTTTTTACCTACTGATTTTTACTAGCTGCTGAGCCGTAAAATAATAAAAAATCGTACAAATAGGAGATTTTTATCGGGTTTTTTGCATTTCTCTAATTTCTGCAATTAAAACCGAGTATTTAACGCCAAAAAACTAGCCCTATCGGCGTAATTTAAGAATTTCGTTTTTTTACCTACTGATTTTTACTAGCTGCTGAGCCGTAAAATAATAAAAAATCGTACAAATAGGAGATTTTTATCGAGTTTTTTGTATTTCTCTAATTTCTGCAATTAAATCCGAGTATTTAACGCCAAAAAACTAGCCCTATCGGCGAAATTTAAGAATTTCGTTTTTTTACCTATTGATTTTTACTAGCTGCTGAGCCGTAAAATAATAAAAAATCGTACAAATAGGAGATTTTTATCGGTTTTTTTGCATATCTCTAATTTCTGCAATTAAAACTGAGTATTTAACGCCAAAAAACTAGCCCTATCGGCGAAATTTAAGAATTTCGTTTTTTTACCTACTGATTTTTACTAGCTGATTTTTAACGGGTTTTTTGCATTTCTCTAATTTCTGCAATTAAAACCGAGTATTTAACGCCAAAAAACTAGCCCTATCGGCGAAATTTAAGAATTTCGTTTTTTTACCTACTGACTTTTACTAGCTGCTGAGCCGTAAAATAATAAAAAATCGTACAAATAGGAGATTTTTATCGGTTTTTTTGCATTTCTCTAATTTCTGCAATTAAAACCGAGTATTTAACGCCAAAAAACTAGCCCTATCGGCGAAATTTAAGAATTTCATTTTTTTACCTACTGATTTTTACTAGCTGCTGAGCCGTAAAATAATAAAAAATCCTACAAATAGGAGATTTTTATCGGGTTTTTTGCATTTCTCTAATTTCTGCAATTAAAACCGAGTATTTAACGCCAAAAAACTAGCCCTATCGGCGAAATTTAAGAATTTCGTTTTTTTACCTACTGATTTTTACTAGCTGCTGAGCCGTAAAATAATAAAAAATCGTACAAATAGGAGATTTTTATCGGTTTTTTTGCATTTCTCTAATTTCTGCAATTAAAACCGAGTATTTAACGCCAAAAAACTAGCCCTATCGGCGAAATTTAAGAATTTCGTTTTTTTACCTACTGATTTTTACTAGCTGCTGAGCCGTAAAATAATAAAAAATCCTACAAATAGGAGATTTTTATCGGGTTTTTTGCATTTCTCTAATTTCTGCAATTAAAACCGAGTATTTAACGCCAAAAAACTAGCCCTATCGGCGAAATTTAAGATTTTCGTTTTTTTACCTACTGATTTTTACTAGCTGCTGAGCCGTAAAATAATAAAAAATCCTACAAATAGGAGATTTTTATCGGGTTTTTTGCATTTCTCTAATTTCTGCAATTAAAACCGAGTATTTAACGCCAAAAAACTAGCCCTATCGGCGAAATTTAAGAATTTCGTTTTTTTACCTACTGATTTTTACTAGCTGCTGAGCCGTAAAATAATAAAAAATCCTACAAATAGGAGATTTTTATCGGTTTTTTTGCATTTCTCTAATTTCTGCAATTAAAACCGAGTATTTAACGCCAAAAAACTAGCCCTCTCGGCGAAATTTAAGAATTTCATTTTTTTACCTACTGATTTTTACTAGCTGCTGAGCCGTAAAATAATAAAAAATCGTACAAATAGGAGATTTTTATCGGGTTTTTTGCATTTCTCTAATTTCTGCAATTAAAACCGAGTATTTAACGCCAAAAAACTAGCCCTATCGGCGTAATTTAACAATTTCGTTTTTTTACCTACTGATTTTTACTAGCTGCTGAGCCGTAAAATAATAAAAAATCGTACAAATAGGAGATTTTTATCGGTTTTTTTGCATTTCTCTAATTTCTGCAATTAAAACCGAGTATTTAACGCCAAAAAACTAGCCCTATCGGCGAAATTTAAGAATTTCGTTTTTTTACCTATTGATTTTTACTAGCTGCTGAGCCGTAAAATAATAAAAAATCGTACAAATAGGAGATTTTTATCGGTTTTTTTGCATATCTCTAATTTCTGCAATTAAAACCGAGTATTTAACGCCAAAAAACTAGCCCTATCGGCGATATTTAAGAATTTCGTTTTTTTACCTACTGATTTTTACTAGCTGCTGAGCCGTAAAATAATAAAAAATCGTACAAATAGGAGATTTTTATCGGGTTTTTTGCATTTCTCTAATTTCTGCAATTAAAACCGAGTATTTAACGCCAAAAAACTAGCCCTATCGGCGTAATTTAACAATTTCGTTTTTTTACCTACTGATTTTTACTAGCTGCTGAGCCGTAAAATAATAAAAAATCGTACAAATTGGAGATTTTTATCGGTTTTTTGCATTTTTCTACTTTCTGCAATTAAAACCGAGTATTTAACGCCAAAAAACTAGCCCTATCGGCGAAATTTAAGAATTTCGTTTTTTTACCTACTGATTTTTACTAGCTGCTGAGCCGTAAAATAATAAAAAATCGTACAAATAGGAGATTTTTATCGGGTTTTTTGCATTTCTCTAATTTCTGCAATTAAAACCGAGTATTGAACGCCAAAAAACTAGCCCTATCGGCGTAATTTAACAATTTCGTTTTTTTACCTACTGATTTTTACTAGCTGCTGAGCCGTAAAATAATAAAAAATCGTACAAATAGGAGATTTTTATCGAGTTTTTTGCATTTCTCTAATTTCTGCAATTAAATCCGAGTATTTAACGCCAAAAAACTAGCCCTATCGGCGAAATTTAAGAATTTCGTTTTTTTACCTATTGATTTTTACTAGCTGCTGAGCCGTAAAATAATAAAAAATCGTACAAATAGGAGATTTTTATCGGTTTTTTTGCATATCTCTAATTTCTGCAATTAAAACCGAGTATTTAACGCCAAAAAACTAGCCCTATCGGCGAAATTTAAGAATTTCGTTTTTTTACCTACTGATTTTTACTAGCTGATTTTTATCGGGTTTTTTGCATTTCTCTAATTTCTGCAATTAAAACCGAGTATTTAACGCCAAAAAACTAGCCCTATCGGCGAAATTTAAGAATTTCGTTTTTTTACCTACTGATTTTTACTAGCTGCTGAGCCGTAAAATAATAAAAAATCGTACAAATAGGAGATTTTTATCGGTTTTTTTGCATTTCTCTAATTTCTGCAATTAAAACCGAGTATTTAACGCCAAAAAACTAGCCCTATCGGCGAAATTTAAGAATTTCATTTTTTTACCTACTGATTTTTACTAGCTGCTGAGCCGTAAAATAATAAAAAATCCTACAAATAGGAGATTTTTATCGGGTTTTTTGCATTTCTCTAATTTCTGCAATTAAAACCGAGTATTTAACGCCAAAAAACTAGCCCTATCGGCGAAATTTAAGAATTTCGTTTTTTTACCTACTGATTTTTACTAGCTGCTGAGCCGTAAAATAATAAAAAATCGTACAAATAGGAGATTTTTATCGGTTTTTTTGCATTTCTCTAATTTCTGCAATTAAAACCGAGTATTTAACGCCAAAAACTTTTTAACAAAAAAATTAAACCGCCGAAAAAACTGAAAAGCAAAAAATAATAAACCTTTTTTATTTAACCTTAATAACTAAGTTCTTAAACTAATGTAAGTACATATACCTAAGTAATTTTGAGTCGGCGCCAAACTTCGTCGGGTTGCTGTCTCGCTGACATTAACTTCGTGAACGCTCGGCATTTTCCGGCCGCGTCGCCGCCGCGCATCACGTTTTACGTAATTATTATTAATTAATGTGCTTGTTTGGCGCCGACTCAAAATTACTTAGGTATATGTACTTACATTAGTTTAAGAACTTAGTTATTAAGGTTAAATAAAAAAGGTTTATTATTTTTTGCTTTTCAGTTTTTTCGGCGGTTTAATTTTTTTGTTAAAAAGTTTTTATTTTATAATTTTTTGTGGCTATAATACAGAGACTGAGAGGTCTACACATAAGAGATTGACAGGTCTAAAGCTCATTCATCGTGAGGTTTTTTTTTTAAATTAATTGTAATACACAACTCAGCATTAAAATCTGTGAGTGAACAATAAATCACCCCTATTTTCCCACCTTTAAGGTAGGACTTTTTTTTCCAAATTTATATGGGACCAACTTCGAGGTATATCCTATCCAATAAAAAAAGAATTATCAAAATCGGACTACTCTGTAAAAAGTTATGCGTGGTCATACATAAAAAAAAAAAAAAAAAAATATACGCATTGAATTGATAACCTCCTCCGTTTTCGTCGGTTAAAAAACTAGCCCTATCGGCGAAATTTAAGAATTTCGTTTTTTTACCTACTGATTTTTACTAGCTGCTGAGCCGTAAAATAATAAAAAATCCTACAAATAGGAGATTTTTATCGGGTTTTTTGCATTTCTCTAATTTCTGCAATTAAAACCGAGTATTTAACGCCAAAAAACTAGCCCTATCGGCGAAATTTAAGATTTTCGTTTTTTTACCTACTGATTTTTACTAGCTGCTGAGCCGTAAAATAATAAAAAATCCTACAAATAGGAGATTTTTATCGGGTTTTTTGCATTTCTCTAATTTCTGCAATTAAAACCGAGTATTTAACGCCAAAAAACTAGCCCAATCGGCGAAATTTAAGAATTTCGTTTTTTTACCTACTGATTTTTACTAGCTGCTGAGCCGTAAAACAATAAAAAATCGTACAAATAGGAGATTTTTATCGGTTTTTTTGCATTTCTCTAATTTCTGCAATTAAAACCGAGTATTTAACGCCAAAAAACTAGCCCTATCGGCGTAATTTAACAATTTCGTTTTTTTACCTACTGATTTTTACTAGCTGCTGAGCCGTAAAATAATAAAAAATCATACAAATAGGAGATTTTTATCGGGTTTTTTGCATTTCTCTAATTTCTGCAATTAAAACCGAGTATTTAACGCCAAAAAACTAGCCCTATCGGCGAAATTTAAGAATTTCGTTTTTTTACCTACTGATTTTTACTAGCTGCTGAGCCGTAAAATAATAAAAAATCCTACAAATAGGAGATTTTTATCGGTTTTTTTGCATTTCTCTAATTTCTGCAATTAAAACCGAGTATTTAACGCCAAAAAACTAGCCCTATCGGCGAAATTTAAGATTTTCGTTTTTTTACCTACTGATTTTTACTAGCTGCTGAGCCGTAAAATAATAAAAAATCCTACAAATAGGAGATTTTTATCGGGTTTTTTGCATTTCTCTAATTTCTGCAATTAAAACCGAGTATTTAACGCCAAAAAACTAGCCCAATCGGCGAAATTTAAGAATTTCGTTTTTTTACCTACTGATTTTTACTAGCTGCTGAGCCGTAAAATAATAAAAAATCGTACAAATAGGAGATTTTTATCGGTTTTTTTGCATTTCTCTAATTTCTGCAATTAAAACCGAGTATTTAACGCCAAAAAACTAGCCCTATCGGCGTAATTTAACAATTTCGTTTTTTTACCTACTGATTTTTACTAGCTGCTGAGCCGTAAAATAATAAAAAATCATACAAATAGGAGATTTTTATCGGGTTTTTTGCATTTCTCTAATTTCTGCAATTAAAACCGAGTATTTAACGCCAAAAAACTAGCCCTATCGGCGAAATTTAAGAATTTCGTTTTTTTACCTACTGATTTTTACTAGCTGCTGAGCCGTAAAATAATAAAAAATCCTACAAATAGGAGATTTTTATCGGGTTTTTTGCATTTCTCCAATTTCTGCAATTAAAACCGAGTATTTAACGCCAAAAAACTAGCCCTATCGGCGAAATTTAAGAATTTCGTTTTTTTACCTACTGATTTTTACTAGCTGCTGAGCCGTAAAATAATAAAAAATCCTACAAATAGGAGATTTTTATCGGGTTTTTTGCATTTCTCTAATTTCTGCAATTAAAACCGAGTATTTAACGCCAAAAAACTAGCCCTATCGGCGAAATTTAAGAATTTCGTTTTTTTACCTACTGATTTTTACTAGCTGCTGAGCCGTAAAATAATAAAAAATCGTACAAATAGGAGATTTTTATCGGTTTTTTTGCATTTCTCTAATTTCTGCAATTAAAACCGAGTATTTAACGCCAAAAAACTAGCCCTATCGGCGATATTTAAGAATTTCGTTTTTTTACCTACTGATTTTTACTAGCTGCTGAGCCGTAAAATAATAAAAAATCCTACAAATAGGAGATTTTTATCGGGTTTTTTGCATTTCTCTAATTTCTGCAATTAAAACCGAGTATTTAAGGCCAAAAAACTAGCCCTATCGGCGATATTTAAGAATTTCGTTTTTTTACCTACTGATTTTTACTAGCTGCTGAGCCGTAAAATAATAAAAAATCGTACAAATAGGAGATTTTTATCGGTTTTTTTGCATATCTCTAATTTCTGCAATTAAAACCGAGTATTTAACGCCAAAAACCTAGCCCTATCGGCGATATTTAAGAATTTCGTTTTTTTACCTAGGGACCGTCCTTAAATTACGTAACGCTCGGAGGGGGGGGAGGGGGTCTGTAGCAGCGTTATGAAGCGTTACAGGGGGGTGAGGGGGTGTCTTTTTAAAAGTTACGTAACGCCAAAAATATTTTTTCAGCTCATAAGGGAAAAATATATTTTAGTATAATCGCATTGTAAAAATTTTTACCGTGGAAAGAACAGAATTTTCCAGAAAATGGTCATTTGTAAATGATAAATGGTTAAAAATAGATACAAAGAATTCTACACAAAAAGGATAATTATGTGGGATCTATGAAATTCGAATGATCTGTGTAAAAATATTTGTATCTATTTCTAACCATTATCATAAAAGAACTTTCTATTGTTCTATGTTTAATCGCTTTTAGAAAATTTGACAGTCTTAATATAAGATGGGGGGGGGGGGGGTTTAGCGTGTTACGTAATTTTTCAGGGGGGGTTTGGTTTCCCGTTATGGATCCGTTACAGGGGGGTGGGGGGGTATCAAAAATCATCGAATTTAGCGTTACGTAATTTAAGGACGGCCCCCTACTGATTTTTACTAGCTGCTGAGCCGTAAAATAATAAAAAATCTTACAAATAGGAGATTTTTATCGGTTTTTTTGCATTTCTCTAATTTCTGCAATTAAAACCGAGTATTTAACGCCAAAAAACTAGCCCTATCGGCGTAATTTAACAATTTCGTTTTTTTACCTACTGATTTTTACTAGCTGCTGAGCCGTAAAATAATAAAAAATCGTACAAATAGGAGATTTTTATCGGTTTTTTTGCATTTCTCTAATTTCTGCAATTAAAACCGAGTATTTAACGCCAAAAAACTAGCCCTATCGGCGAAATTTAAGAATTTCGTTTTTTTACCTACTGATTTTTACTAGCTGCTGAGCCGTAAAATAATAAAAAATCGTACAAATAGGAGATTTTTATCGGTTTTTTTGCATTTCTCTAATTTCTGCAATTAAAACCGAGTATTTAACGCCAAAAAACTAGCCCTATCGGCGTAATTTAACAATTTCGTTTTTTTACCTACTGATTTTTACTAGCTGCTGAGCCGTAAAATAATAAAAAATCGTACAAATAGGAGATTTTTATCGGTTTTTTTGCATTTCTCTAATTTCTGCAATTAAAACCGAGTATTTAACGCCAAAAAACTAGCCCTATCGGCGATATTTAAGAATTTCGTTTTTTTACCTACTGATTTTTACTAGCTGCTGAGCCGTAAAATAATAAAAAATCGTACAAATAGGAGATTTTTATCGGGTTTTTTGCATTTCTCTAATTTCTGCAATTAAAACCGAGTATTTAACGCCAAAAAACTAGCCCTATCGGCGAAATTTAAGAATTTCGTTTTTTTACCTACTGATTTTTACTAGCTGCTGAGCCGTAAAATAATAAAAAATCGTACAAATTGGAGATTTTTATAGGTTTTTTGCATTTTTCTACTTTCTGCAATTAAAACCGAGTATTTAACGCCAAAAAACTAGCCCTATCGGCGAAATTTAAGAATTTCGTTTTTTTACCTACTGATTTTTACTAGCTGCTGAGCCGTAAAATAATAAAAAATCGTACAAATTGGAGATTTTTATCGGGTTTTTTGCATTTCTCTAATTTCTGCAATTAAAACCGAGTATTTAACGCCAAAAAACTAGCCCTATCGGCGTAATTTAACAATTTCGTTTTTTTACCTACTGATTTTTACTAGCTGCTGAGCCGTAAAATAATAAAAAATCGTACAAATAGGAGATTTTTATCGGGTTTTTTGCATTTGTCTAATTTCTGCAATTAAATCCGAGTATTTAACGCCAAAAAACTAGCCCTATCGGCGAAATTTAAGAATTTCGTTTTTTTACCTATTGATTTTTACTAGCTGCTGAGCCGTAAAATAATAAAAAATCGTACAAATAGGAGATTTTTATCGGTTTTTTTGCATATCTCTAATTTCTGCAATTAAAACCGAGTATTTAACGCCAAAAAACTAGCCCTATCGGCGAAATTTAAGAATTTCGTTTTTTTACCTACTGATTTTTACTAGCTGATTTTTATCGGGTTTTTTGCATTTCTCTAATTTCTGCAATTAAAACCGAGTATTTAACGCCAAAAAACTAGCCCTATCGGCGAAATTTAAGAATTTCGTTTTTTTACCTACTGATTTTTACTAGCTGCTGAGCCGTAAAATAATAAAAAATCGTACAAATAGGAGATTTTTATCGGTTTTTTTGCATTTCTCTAATTTCTGCAATTAAAACCGAGTATTTAACGCCAAAAAACTAGCCCTATCGGCGAAATTTAAGAATTTCATTTTTTTACCTACTGATTTTTACTAGCTGCTGAGCCGTAAAATAATAAAAAATCCTACAAATAGGAGATTTTTATCGGGTTTTTTGCATTTCTCTAATTTCTGCAATTAAAACCGAGTATTTAACGCCAAAAAACTAGCCCTATCGGCGAAATTTAAGAATTTCGTTTTTTTACCTACTGATTTTTACTAGCTGCTGAGCCGTAAAATAATAAAAAATCCTACAAATAGGAGATTTTTATCGGGTTTTTTGCATTTCTCTAATTTCTGCAATTAAAACCGAGTATTTAACGCCAAAAAACTAGCCCTATCGGCGAAATTTAAGATTTTCGTTTTTTTACCTACTGATTTTTACTAGCTGCTGAGCCGTAAAATAATAAAAAATCGTACAAATAGGAGATTTTTATCGGGTTTTTTGCATTTCTCTAATTTCTGCAATTAAAACCGAGTATTTAACGCCAAAAAACTAGCCCTATCGGCGAAATTTAAGAATTTCGTTTTTTTACCTACTGATTTTTACTAGCTGCTGAGCCGTAAAATAATAAAAAATCCTACAAATAGGAGATTTTTATCGGTTTTTTTGCATTTCTCTAATTTCTGCAATTAAAACCGAGTATCTAACGCCAAAAAACTAGCCCTATCGGCGAAATTTAAGAATTTCGTTTTTTTACCTACTGATTTTTACTAGCTGCTGAGCCGTAAAATTATAAAAAATCGTACAAATAGGATATTTTTATCGGTTTTTTTGCATTTCTCTAATTTCTGCAATTAAAACCGAGTATTTAACGCCAAAAAACTAGCCCTATCGGCGATATTTAAGAATTTCGTTTTTTTACCTACTGATTTTTACTAGCTGCTGAGCCGTAAAATAAAAAAAATCGTACAAATAGGAGATTTTTATCGGGTTTTTTGCATTTCTCTAATTTCTGCAATTAAAACCGAGTATTTAACGCCAAAAAACTAGCCCTATCGGCGAAATTTAAGAATTTCGTTTTTTTACCTACTGATTTTTACTAGCTGCTGAGCCGTAAAATAATAAAAAATCCTACAAATAGGAGATTTTTATCGGTTTTTTTGCATTTCTCTAATTTCTGCAATTAAAACCGAGTATTTAACGCCAAAAAACTAGCCCTATCGGCGTAATTTAACAATTTCGTTTTTTTACCTACTGATTTTTACTAGCTGCTGATCCGTAAAATAATAAAAAATCGTACAAATAGGAGATTTTTATCGGTTTTTTTGCATTTCTCTAATTTCTGCAATTAAAACCGAGTATTTAACGCCAAAAAACTAGCCCTATCGGCGTAATTTAACAATTTCGTTTTTTTACCTACTGATTTTTACTAGCTGATGAGCCGTAAAATAATAAAAAATCGTACAAATAGGAGATTTTTATCGGTTTTTTTGCATTTCTCTCATTTCTGCAATTAAAACCGAGTATTTAACGCCAAAAAACTAGCCCTATCGGCGTAATTTAACAATTTCGTTTTTTTACCTACTGATTTTTACTAGCTGCTGAGCCGTAAAATAATAAAAAATCGTACAAATAGGAGATTTTTATCGGGTTTTTTGCATTTCTCTAATTTCTGCAATTAAAACCGAGTATTTAACGCCAAAAAACTAGCCCTATCGGCGATATTTAAGAATTTCGTTTTTTTACCTATTGATTTTTACTAGCTGCTGAGCCGTACAATAATAAAAAATCGTACAAATAGGAGATTTTTATCGGTTTTTTTGCATATCTCTAATTTCTGCAATTAAAACCGAGTATTTAACGCCAAAAAACTAGCCCTATCGGCGATATTTAAGAATTTCGTTTTTTTACCTACTGATTTTTACTAGTTGCTGAGCCGTAAAATAATAAAAAATCGTACAAATAGGAGATTTTTATCGGGTTTTTTGCATTTCTCTAATTTCTGCAATTAAAACCGAGTATTTAACGCCAAAAAACTAGCCCTATCGGCGAAATTTAAGAATTTCGTTTTTTTACCTACTGATTTTTACTAGCTGCTGAGCCGTAAAATAATAAAAAATCCTACAAATAGGAGATTTTTATCGGGTTTTTTGCATTTCTCTAATTTGTGCAATTAAAACCGAGTATTTAACGCCAAAAAACTAGCCCTATCGGCGAAATTTAAGAATTTCGTTTTTTTACCTACTGATTTTTACTAGCTGCTGAGCCGTAAAATAATAAAAAATCGTACAAATAGGAGATTTTTATCGGTTTTTTTGCATTTCTCTAATTTCTGCAATTAAAACCGAGTATTTAACGCCAAAAAACTAGCCCTATCGGCGATATTTAAGAATTTCGTTTTTTTACCTACTGATTTTTACTAGCTGCTGAGCCGTAAAATAATAAAAAATCGTACAAATAGGAGATTTTTATCGGGTTTTTTGCATTTCTCTAATTTCTGCAATTAAAACCGAGTATTTAACGCCAAAAAACTAGCCCTATCGGCGAAATTTAAGAATTTCGTTTTTTTACCTACTGATTTTTACTAGCTGCTGAGCCGTAAAATAATAAAAAATCGTACAAATAGGAGATTTTTATCGGGTTTTTTGCATTTCTCTAATTTCTGCAATTAAAACCGAGTATTTAACGCCAAAAAACTAGCCCTATCGGCGTAATTTAACAATTTCGTTTTTTTACCTACTGATTTTTACTAGCTGCTGAGCCGTAAAATAATAAAAAATCGTACAAATAGGAGATTTTTAACGGGTTTTTTGCATTTCTCTAATTTC
Organism: Eutolmus rufibarbis; assembly: GCA_963920795.1. Taxonomy (NCBI): domain Eukaryota; kingdom Metazoa; phylum Arthropoda; class Insecta; order Diptera; family Asilidae; genus Eutolmus; species Eutolmus rufibarbis. Next base: position 14,163,194 of record OY987205.1, read on the forward strand.
TGCAATTAAATCCGAGTATTTAACGCCAAAAAACTAGCCCTATCGGCGAAATTTAAGAATTTCGTTTTTTTACCTATTGATTTTTACTAGCTGCTGAGCCGTAAAATAATAAAAAATCGTACAAATAGGAGATTTTTATCGGTTTTGTTGCATATCTCTAATTTCTGCAATTAAAACCGAGTATTTAACGCCAAAAAACTAGCCCTATCGGCGAAATTTAAGAATTTCGTTTTTTTACCTACTGATTTTTACTAGCTGCTGAGCCGTAAAATAATAAAAAATCGTACAAATAGGAGATTTTTATCGGGTTTTTTGCATTTCTCTACTTTCTGCAACTAAAACCGAGTATTTAACGCCAAAAAACTAGCCCTATCGGCGAAATTTAAGAATTTCGTTTTTTTACCTACTGATTTTTACTAGCTGCTGAGCCGTAAAATAATAAAAAATCGTACAAATAGGAGATTTTTATCGGGTTTTTTGCATCTCTCTAATTTCTGCAATTAAAACCGAGTATTTAACGCCAAAAAACTAGCCCTATCGGCGAAATTTAAGAATTTCGTTTTTTTACCTACTGATTTTTACTAGCTGCTGAGCCGTAAAATAATAAAAAATCGTACAAATAGGAGATTTTTATCGGGTTTTTTGCATTTCTCTACTTTCTGCAACTAAAACCGAGTACTTAACGCCAAAAAACTAGCCCTATCGGCGAAATTTAAGAATTTCGTTTTTTACCTACTGATTTTTACTAGCTGCTAAGCCGTAAAATAATAAAAAATCGTACAAATAGGAGATTTTTATCGGGTTTTTTGCATTTCTCTAATTTCTGCAATTAAAACCGAGTATTTAACGCCAAAAAACTAGCCCTATCGGCAAAATTTAAAATTTCGTTTTTTTACCTACTGATTTTTACTAGCTGCTGAGCCGTAAAATAATAAAAAATCGTACAAATAGGAGATTTTTATCGGGTTTTTTGCATCTCTCTAATTTCTGCAATTAAAACCGAGTATTTAACGCCAAAAAACTAGCCCTATCGGCGAAATTTAAGAATTTCGGTTTTTTACCTACTGATTTATACTAGCTGCTGAGCCGTAAAATAATAAAAAATCGTACAAATAGGAGATTTTTATCGGGTTTTTTGCATTTCTCTACTTTCTGCAACTAAAACCGAGTACTTAACGCCAAAAAACTAGCCCTATCGGCGAAATTTAAGAATTTCGTTTTTTTACCTACTGATTTTTACTAGCTGCTAAGCCGTAAAATAATAAAAAATCGTACAAATAGGAGATTTTTATCGGGTTTTTTGCATTTCTCTAATTTCTGCAATTAAAACCGAGTATTTAACGCCAAAAAACTAGCCCTATCGGCGAAATTTAAGAATTTCGGTTTTTTACCTACTGATTTTTACTAGCTGCTGAGCCGTAAAATAATAAAAAATCCTACAAATAAGAGATTTTTATCGGGTTTTTTGCATTTCTCTAATTTCTGCAATTAAAACCGAGTATTTAACGCCAAAAAACTAGCCCTATCGGCGAAATTTAAGAATTTCGTTTTTTTACCTACTGATTTTTACTAGCTGCTGAGCCGTAAAATAATAAAAAATCGTACAAATAGGAGATTTTTATCGGGTTTTTTGCATCTCTCTAATTTCTGCAATTAAAACCGAGTATTTAACGCCAAAAAACTAGCCCTATCAGCGAAATTTAAGAATTTCGTTTTTTTACCTACTGATTTTTACTAGCTGCTGCGCCGTAAAATAATAAAAAATCGTACAAATAGGAGATTTTTATCGAGTTTTTTGCATCTCTCTAATTTCTGCAATTAAAACCGAGTATTTAACGCCAAAAAACTAGCCCTATCGGCGAAATTTAAGAATTTCGTTTTTTTACCTACTGATTTTTACTAGGTGCTGAGCCGTAAAATAATAAAAAATCCTACAAATAAGAGATTTTTATCGGGTTTTTTGCATTTCTCTAATTTCTGCAATTAAAACCGAGTATTTAACCCCAAAAAACTAGCCCTATCGGGGAAATTTAAGAATTTCGTTTTTTTACCTACTGATTTTTACTAGCTGCTGAGCCGTAAAATAATAAAAAATCCTACAAATAGGAGATTTTTATCGGGTTTTTTGCATTTCTCTAATTTCTGCAATTAAAACCGAGTATTTAACGCCAAGAAACTAGCCCTATCGGCGATATTTAAGAATTTCGTTTTTTTACCTACTGATTTTTACTAGCTGCTGAGCCGTAAAATAATAAAAAATCGTACAAATAGGAGATTTTTATCGGTTTTTTTGCATATCTCTAATTTCTGCAATTAAAACCGAGTATTTAACGCCAAAAACCTAGCCCTATCGGCGATATTTAAGAATTTCGTTTTTTTACCTAGGGACCGTCCTTAAATTACGTAACGCTCGGAGGGGGGGGAGGGGGTCTGTAGCAGCGTTATGAAGCGTTACAGGGGGGTGAGGGGGTGTCTTTTTAAAAGTTACGTAACGCCAAAAATATTTTTTCAGCTCATAAGGGAAAAATATATTTTAGTATAATCGCATTGTAAAAATTTTTACCGTGGAAAGAACAGAATTTTCCAGAAAATGGTCATTTGTAAATGATAAATGGTTAAAAATAGATACAAAGAATTCTACACAAAAAGGATAATTATGTGGGATCTATGAAATTCTAATGTTCTGTGTAAAAATATTTGTATCTATTTCTAACCATTATCATAAAAGAACTTTCTATTGTTCTATGTTTAATCGCTTTTAGAAAATTTGACAGTCTTAATATAAGATGGGGGGGGGGGGGGGGGGTTTAGCGTGTTACGTAATTTTTCAGGGGGGGTTTGGTTTCCCGTTATGGATCCGTTACAGGGGGGTGGGGGGGTATCAAAAATCATCGAATTTAGCGTTACGTAATTTAAGGACGGCCCCCTACTGATTTTTACTAGCTGCTGAGCCGTAAAATAATAAAAAATCGTACAAATAGGAGATTTTTATCGGTTTTTTTGCATTTCTCTAATTTCTGCAATTAAAACCGAGTATTTAACGCCAAAAAACTAGCCCTATCGGCGTAATTTAACAATTTCGTTTTTTTACCTACTGATTTTTACTAGCTGCTGAGCCGTAAAATAATAAAAAATCGTACAAATAGGAGATTTTTATCGGTTTTTTTGCATTTCTCTAATTTCTGCAATTAAAACCGAGTATTTAACGCCAAAAAACTAGCCCTATCGGCGAAATTTAAGAATTTCGTTTTTTTACCTACTGATTTTTACTAGCTGCTGAGCCGTAAAATAATAAAAAATCGTACAAATAGGAGATTTTTATCGGTTTTTTTGCATTTCTCTAATTTCTGCAATTAAAACCGAGTATTTAACGCCAAAAAACTAGCCCTATCGGCGTAATTTAACAATTTCGTTTTTTTACCTACTGATTTTTACTAGCTGCTGAGCCATAAAATAATAAAAAATCGTACAAATAGGAGATTTTTATCGGGTTTTTTGCATTTCTCTAATTTCTGCAATTAAAACCGAGTATTTAACGCCAAAAAACTAGCCCTATCGGCGAAATTTAAGAATTTCGTTTTTTTACCTACTGATTTTTACTAGCTGCTGAGCCGTAAAATAATAAAAAATCGTACAAATAGGAGATTTTTATCGGGTTTTTTGCATTTCTCTAATTTCTGCAATTAAAACCGAGTATTTAACGCCAAAAAACTAGCCCTATCGGCGAAATTTAAGAATTTCGTTTTTTTACCTACTGATTTTTACTAGCTGCTGAGCCGTAAAATAATAAAAAATCGTACAAATAGGAGATTTTTATCGGTTTTTTTGCATATCTCTAATTTCTGCAATTAAAACCGAGTATTTAACGCCAAAAAACTAGCCCTATCGGCGATATTTAAGAATTTCGTTTTTTTACCTACTGATTTTTACTAGCTGCTGAGCCGTAAAATAATAAAAAATCGTACAAATAGGAGATTTTTATCGGGTTTTTTGCATTTCTCTAATTTCTGCAATTAAAACCGAGTATTTAACGCCAAAAAACTAGCCCTATCGGCGAAATTTAAGAATTTCGTTTTTTTACCTACTGATTTTTACTAGCTGCTGAGCCGTAAAATAATAAAAAATCCTACAAATAGGAGATTTTTATCGGGTTTTTTGCATTTCTCTAATTTCTGCAATTAAAACCGAGTATTTAACCCCAAAAAACTAGCCCTATCGGCGAAATTTAAGAATTTCGTTTTTTTACCTACTGATTTTTACTAGCTGCTGAGCCGTAAAATAATAAAAAATCGTACAAATAGGAGATTTTTATCGGTTTTTTTGCATTTCTCTAATTTCTGCAATTAAAACCGAGTATTTAACGCCAAAAAACTAGCCCTATCGGCGATATTTAAGAATTTCGTTTTTTTACCTACTGATTTTTACTAGCTGCTGAGCCGTAAAATAATAAAAAATCGTACAAATAGGAGATTTTTATCGGGTTTTTTGCATTTCTCTAATTTCTGCAATTAAAACCGAGTATTTAACGCCAAAAAACTAGCCCTATCGGCGAAATTTAAGAATTTCGTTTTTTTACCTACTGATTTTTACTAGCTGCTGAGCCGTAAAATAATAAAAAATCGTACAAATTGGAGATTTTTATAGGTTTTTTGCATTTTTCTACTTTCTGCAATTAAAACCGAGTATTTAACGCCAAAAAACTAGCCCTATCGGCGAAATTTAAGAATTTCGTTTTTTTACCTACTGATTTTTACTAGCTGCTGAGCCGTAAAATAATAAAAAATCGTACAAATAGGAGATTTTTATCGGGTTTTTTGCATTTCTCTAATTTCTGCAATTAAAACCGAGTATTTAACGCCAAAAAACTAGCCCTATCGGCGTAATTTAACAATTTCGTTTTTTTACCTACTGATTTTTACTAGCTGCTGAGCCGTAAAATAATAAAAAATCGTACAAATAGGAGATTTTTATCGGGTTTTTTGCATTTGTCTAATTTCTGCAATTAAATCCGAGTATTTAACGCCAAAAAACTAGCCCTATCGGCGAAATTTAAGAATTTCGTTTTTTTACCTATTGATTTTTACTAGCTGCTGAGCCGTAAAATAATAAAAAATCGTACAAATAGGAGATTTTTATCGGTTTTTTTGCATATCTCTAATTTCTGCAATTAAAACCGAGTATTTAACGCCAAAAAACTAGCCCTATCGGCGAAATTTAAGAATTTCGTTTTTTTACCTACTGATTTTTACTAGCTGATTTTTATCGGGTTTTTTGCATTTCTCTAATTTCTGCAATTAAAACCGAGTATTTAACGCCAAAAAACTAGCCCTATCGGCGAAATTTAAGAATTTCGTTTTTTTACCTACTGATTTTTACTAGCTGCTGAGCCGTAAAATAATAAAAAATCGTACAAATAGGAGATTTTTATCGGTTTTTTTGCATTTCTCTAATTTCTGCAATTAAAACCGAGTATTTAACGCCAAAAAACTAGCCCTATCGGCGAAATTTAAGAATTTCATTTTTTTACCTACTGATTTTTACTAGCTGCTGAGCCGTAAAATAATAAAAAATCCTACAAATAGGAGATTTTTATCGGGTTTTTTGCATTTCTCTAATTTCTGCAATTAAAACCGAGTATTTAACGCCAAAAAACTAGCCCTATCGGCGAAATTTAAGAATTTCGTTTTTTTACCTACTGATTTTTACTAGCTGCTGAGCCGTAAAATAATAAAAAATCGTACAAATAGGAGATTTTTATCGGGTTTTTTGCATTTCTCTAATTTCTGCAATTAAAACCGAGTATTTAACGCCAAAAAACTAGCCCTATCGGCGAAATTTAAGAATTTCGTTTTTTTACCTACTGATTTTTACTAGCTGCTGAGCCGTAAAATAATAAAAAATCGTACAAATAGGAGATTTTTATCGGTTTTTTTGCATATCTCTAATTTCTGCAATTAAAACCGAGTATTTAACGCCAAAAAACTAGCCCTATCGGCGATATTTAAGAATTTCGTTTTTTTACCTACTGATTTTTACTAGCTGCTGAGCCGTAAAATAATAAAAAATCGTACAAATAGGAGATTTTTATCGGGTTTTTTGCATTTCTCTAATTTCTGCAATTAAAACCGAGTATTTAACGCCAAAAAACTAGCCCTATCGGCGAAATTTAAGAATTTCGTTTTTTTACCTACTGATTTTTACTAGCTGCTGAGCCGTAAAATAATAAAAAATCCTACAAATAGGAGATTTTTATCGGGTTTTTTGCATTTCTCTAATTTCTGCAATTAAAACCGAGTATTTAACCCCAAAAAACTAGCCCTATCGGCGAAATTTAAGAATTTCGTTTTTTTACCTACTGATTTTTACTAGCTGCTGAGCCGTAAAATAATAAAAAATCGTACAAATAGGAGATTTTTATCGGTTTTTTTGCATTTCTCTAATTTCTGCAATTAAAACCGAGTATTTAACGCCAAAAAACTAGCCCTATCGGCGATATTTAAGAATTTCGTTTTTTTACCTACTGATTTTTACTAGCTGCTGAGCCGTAAAATAATAAAAAATCGTACAAATAGGAGATTTTTATCGGGTTTTTTGCATTTCTCTAATTTCTGCAATTAAAACCGAGTATTTAACGCCAAAAAACTAGCCCTATCGGCGAAATTTAAGAATTTCGTTTTTTTACCTACTGATTTTTACTAGCTGCTGAGCCGTAAAATAATAAAAAATCGTACAAATTGGAGATTTTTATAGGTTTTTTGCATTTTTCTACTTTCTGCAATTAAAACCGAGTATTTAACGCCAAAAAACTAGCCCTATCGGCGAAATTTAAGAATTTCGTTTTTTTACCTACTGATTTTTACTAGCTGCTGAGCCGTAAAATAATAAAAAATCGTACAAATAGGAGATTTTTATCGGGTTTTTTGCATTTCTCTAATTTCTGCAATTAAAACCGAGTATTTAACGCCAAAAAACTAGCCCTATCGGCGTAATTTAACAATTTCGTTTTTTTACCTACTGATTTTTACTAGCTGCTGAGCCGTAAAATAATAAAAAATCGTACAAATAGGAGATTTTTATCGGGTTTTTTGCATTTGTCTAATTTCTGCAATTAAATCCGAGTATTTAACGCCAAAAAACTAGCCCTATCGGCGAAATTTAAGAATTTCGTTTTTTTACCTATTGATTTTTACTAGCTGCTGAGCCGTAAAATAATAAAAAATCGTACAAATAGGAGATTTTTATCGGTTTTTTTGCATATCTCTAATTTCTGCAATTAAAACCGAGTATTTAACGCCAAAAAACTAGCCCTATCGGTGAAATTTAAGAATTTCGTTTTTTTACCTACTGATTTTTACTAGCTGATTTTTATCGGGTTTTTTGCATTTCTCTAATTTCTGCAATTAAAACCGAGTATTTAACGCCAAAAAACTAGCCCTATCGGCGAAATTTAAGAATTTCGTTTTTTTACCTACTGATTTTTACTAGCTGCTGAGCCGTAAAATAATAAAAAATCGTACAAATAGGAGATTTTTATCGGTTTTTTTGCATTTCTCTAATTTCTGCAATTAAAACCGAGTATTTAACGCCAAAAAACTAGCCCTATCGGCGAAATTTAAGAATTTCATTTTTTTACCTACTGATTTTTACTAGCTGCTGAGCCGTAAAATAATAAAAAATCCTACAAATAGGAGATTTTTATCGGGTTTTTTGCATTTCTCTAATTTCTGCAATTAAAACCGAGTATTTAACGCCAAAAAACTAGCCCTATCGGCGAAATTTAAGAATTTCGTTTTTTTACCTACTGATTTTTACTAGCTGCTGAGCCGTAAAATAATAAAAAATCCTACAAATAGGAGATTTTTATCGGTTTTTTTGCATTTCTCTAATTTCTGCAATTAAAACCGAGTATTTAACGCCAAAAAACTAGCCCTATCGGCGTAATTTAACAATTTCGTTTTTTTACCTACTGATTTTTACTAGCTGCTGAGCCGTAAAATAATAAAAAATCGTACAAATAGGAGATTTTTATCGGTTTTTTTGCATTTCTCTCATTTCTGCAATTAAAACCGAGTATTTAACGCCAAAAAACTAGCCCTATCGGCGTAATTTAACAATTTCGTTTTTTTACCTACTGATTTTTACTAGCTGCTGAGCCGTAAAATAATAAAAAATCGTACAAATAGGAGATTTTTATCGGGTTTTTTGCATTTCTCTAATTTCTGCAATTAAAACCGAGTATTTAACGCCAAAAAACTAGCCCTATCGGCGATATTGAAGAATTTCGTTTTTTTACCTATTGATTTTTACTAGCTGCTGAGCCGTACAATAATAAAAAATCGTACAAATAGGAGATTTTTATCGGTTTTTTTGCATATCTCTAATTTCTGCAATTAAAACCGAGTATTTAACGCCAAAAAACTAGCCCTATCGGCGATATTTAAGAATTTCGTTTTTTTACCTACTGATTTTTACTAGTTGCTGAGCCGTAAAATAATAAAAAATCGTACAAATAGGAGATTTTTATCGGGTTTTTTGCATTTCTCTAATTTCTGCAATTAAAACCGAGTATTTAACGCCAAAAAACTAGCCCTATCGGCGAAATTTAAGAATTTCGTTTTTTTACCTACTGATTTTTACTAGCTGCTGAGCCGTAAAATAATAAAAAATCCTACAAATAGGAGATTTTTATCGGGTTTTTTGCATTTCTCTAATTTGTGCAATTAAAACCGAGTATTTAACGCCAAAAAACTAGCCCTATCGGCGAAATTTAAGAATTTCGTTTTTTTACCTACTGATTTTTACTAGCTGCTGAGCCGTAAAATAATAAAAAATCGTACAAATAGGAGATTTTTATCGGTTTTTTTGCATTTCTCTAATTTCTGCAATTAAAACCGAGTATTTAACGCCAAAAAACTAGCCCTATCGGCGATATTTAAGAATTTCGTTTTTTTACCTACTGATTTTTACTAGCTGCTGAGCCGTAAAATAATAAAAAATCGTACAAATAGGAGATTTTTATCGGGTTTTTTGCATTTCTCTAATTTCTGCAATTAAAACCGAGTATTTAACGCCAAAAAACTAGCCCTATCGGCGAAATTTAAGAATTTCGTTTTTTTACCTACTGATTTTTACTAGCTGCTGAGCCGTAAAATAATAAAAAATCGTACAAATAGGAGATTTTTATCGGGTTTTTTGCATTTCTCTAATTTCTGCAATTAAAACCGAGTATTTAACGCCAAAAAACTAGCCCTATCGGCGTAATTTAACAATTTCGTTTTTTTACCTACTGATTTTTACTAGCTGCTGAGCCGTAAAATAATAAAAAATCCTACAAATAGGAGATTTTTATCGGGTTTTTTGCATTTCTCTAATTTCTGCAATTAAATCCGAGTATTTAACGCCAAAAAACTAGCCCTATCGGCGAAATTTAAGAATTTCGTTTTTTTACCTATTGATTTTTACTAGCTGCTGAGCCGTAAAATAATAAAAAATCGTACAAATAGGAGATTTTTATCGGGTTTTTTGCATCTCTCTAATTTCTGCAATTAAAACCGAGTATTTAACGCCAAAAAACTAGCCCTATCGGCGAAATTTAAGAATTTCGTTTTTTTACCTACTGATTTTTACTAGCTGCTGAGCCGTAAAATAATAAAAAATCGTACAAATAGGAGATTTTTATCGGGTTTTTTGCATTTCTCTACTTTCTGCAACTAAAACCGAGTACTTAACGCCAAAAAACTAGCCCTATCGGCGAAATTTAAGAATTTCGTTTTTTTACCTACTGATTTTTACTAGCTGCTAAGCCGTAAAATAATAAAAAATCGTACAAATAGGAGATTTTTATCGGGTTTTTTGCATTTCTCTAATTTCTGCAATTAAAACCGAGTATTTAACGCCAAAAAACTAGCCCTATCGGCAAAATTTAAAATTTCGTTTTTTTACCTACTGATTTTTACTAGCTGCTGAGCCGTAAAATAATAAAAAATCGTACAAATAGGAGATTTTTATCGGGTTTTTTGCATCTCTCTAATTTCTGCAATTAAAACCGAGTATTTAACGCCAAAAAACTAGCCCTATCGGCGAAATTTAAGAATTTCGGTTTTTTACCTACTGATTTATACTAGCTGCTGAGCCGTAAAATAATAAAAAATCGTACAAATAGGAGATTTTTATCGGGTTTTTTGCATTTCTCTACTTTCTGCAACTAAAACCGAGTACTTAACGCCAAAAAACTAGCCCTATCGGCGAAATTTAAGAATTTCGTTTTTTTACCTACTGATTTTTACTAGCTGCTAAGCCGTAAAATAATAAAAAACCGTACAAATAGGAGATTTTTATCGGGTTTTTTGCATTTCTCTAATTTCTGCAATTAAAACCGAGTATTTAACGCCAAAAAACTAGCCCTATCGGCAAAATTTAAAATTTCGTTTTTTTACCTACTGATTTTTACTAGCTGCTGAGCCGTAAAATAATAAAAAATCGTACAAATAGGAGATTTTTATCGGGTTTTTTGCATTTCTCTAATTTCTGCAATTAAAACCGAGTATTTAACGCCAAAAAACTAGCCCTATCGGCGAAATTTAAGAATTTCGGTTTTTTACCTACTGATTTTTACTAGCTGCTGAGCCGTAAAATAATAAAAAATCCTACAAATAAGAGATTTTTATCGGGTTTTTTGCATTTCTCTAATTTCTGCAATTAAAACCGAGTATTTAACGCCAAAAAACTAGCCCTATCGGCGAAATTTAAGAATTTCGTTTTTTTACCTACTGATTTTTACTAGCTGCTGAGCCGTAAAATAATAAAAAATCGTACAAATAGGAGATTTTTATCGAGTTTTTTGCATCTCTCTAATTTCTGCAATTAAAACCGAGTATTTAACGCCAAAAAACTAGCCCTATCGGCGAAATTTAAGAATTTCGTTTTTTTACCTACTGATTTTTACTAGGTGCTGAGCCGTAAAATAATAAAAAATCCTACAAATAAGAGATTTTTATCGGGTTTTTTGCATTTCTCTAATTTCTGCAATTAAAACCGAGTATTTAACCAAAAAAAACTAGCCCTATCGGGGAAATTTAAGAATTTCGTTTTTTTACCTACTGATTTTTACTAGCTGCTGAGCCGTGTAAAATAATAAAAAATCCTACAAATAGGAGATTTTTATCGGGTTTTTTGCATTTCTCTAATTTCTGCAATTAAAACCGAGTATTTAACGCCAAAAAACTAGCCCTATCGGCGATATTTAAGAATTTCGTTTTTTTACCTACTGATTTTTACTAGCTGCTGAGCCGTAAAATAATAAAAAATCGTACAAATAGGAGATTTTTATCGGGTTTTTTGCATTTCTCTAATTTCTGCAATTAAAACCGAGTATTTAACGCCAAAAAACTAGCCCTATCGGGGAAATTTAAGAATGTCGTTTTTTTACCTACTGATTTTTACTAGCTGCTGAGCCGTAAAATAATAAAAAATCGTACAAATAGGAGATTTTTATCGGGTTTTTTGCATTTCTCTAATTTCTGCAATTAAATCCGAGTATTTAACGCCAAAAAACTAGCCCTATCGGCGAAATTTAAGAATTTCGTTTTTTTACCTACTGATTTTTACTAGCTGCTGAGCCGTAAAATAATAAAAAATCGTACAAATAGGAGATTTTTATCGGGTTTTTTGCATTTCTCTAATTTCTGCAATTAAATCCGAGTATTTAACGCCAAAAAACTAGCCCTATCGGCGAAATTTAAGAATTTCGTTTTTTTACCTACTGATTTTTACTAGCTGCTGAGCCGTAAAATAATAAAAAATCGTACAAATAGGAGATTTTTATCGGGTTTTTTGCATTTTTCTACTTTCTGCAATTAAAACCGAGTATTTAACGCCAAAAAACTAGCCCTATCGGCGAAATTTAAGAATTTCGTTTTTTTACCTACTGATTTTTACTAGCTGCTGAGCCTAAAATAATAAAAAATCGTACAAATAGGAGATTTTTATCGGGTTTTTTGCATTTCTCTAATTTCTGCAATTAAAACCGAGTATTTAACGCCAAAAAACTAGCCTATCGGCGTAATTTAACAATTTCGTTTTTTTACCTACTGATTTTTACTAGCTGCTGAGCCTAAAATAATAAAAAATCGTACAAATAGGAGATTTTTATCGGGTTTTTTGCATTTCTCTAATTTCTGCAATTAAAACCGAGTATTTAACGCCAAAAAACTAGCCTATCGGCGTAATTTAACAATTTCGTTTTTTTACCTACTGATTTTTACTAGCTGCTGAGCCTAAAATAATAAAAAATCGTACAAATAGGAGATTTTTATCGGGTTTTTTGCATTTCTCTAATTTCTGCAATTAAAACCGAGTATTTAACGCCAAAAAACTAGCCCTATCGGCGATATTTAAGAGTTTCGTTTTTTTACCTACTGATTTTTACTAGCTGCTGAGCCGTAAAATAATAAAAAATCGTACAAATAGGAGATTTTTATCGGGTTTTTTGCATTTCTCTAATTTCTGCAATTAAAACCGAGTATTTAACGCCAAAAAACTAGCCCTATCGGCGAAATTTAAGAATTTCGTTTTTTTACCTACTGATTTTTACTAGCTGCTGAGCCGTAAAATAATAAAAAATCGTACAAATAGGAGATTTTTATCGGGTTTTTTGCATTTCTCTAATTTCTGCAATTAAATCCGAGTATTTAACGCCAAAAAACTAGCCCTATCGGCGAAATTTAAGAATTTCGTTTTTTTACCTACTGATTTTTACTAGCTGCTGAGCCGTAAAATAATAAAAAATCGTACAAATAGGAGATTTTTATCGGGTTTTTTGCATTTTTCTACTTTCTGCAATTAAAACCGAGTATTTAACGCCAAAAAACTAGCCCTATCGGCGAAATTTAAGAATTTCGTTTTTTTACCTACTGATTTTTACTAGCTGCTGAGCCTAAAATAATAAAAAATCGTACAAATAGGAGATTTTTATCGGGTTTTTTGCATTTCTCTAATTTCTGCAATTAAAACCGAGTATTTAACGCCAAAAAACTAGCCTATCGGCGTAATTTAACAATTTCGTTTTTTTACCTACTGATTTTTACTAGCTGCTGAGCCGTAAAATAATAAAAAATCGTACAAATAGGAGATTTTTATCGGGTTTTTTGCATTTCTCTAATTTCTGCAATTAAATCCGAGTATTTAACGCCAAAAAACTAGCCCTATCGGCGATATTTAAGAATTTCGTTTTTTTACCTACTGATTTTTACTAGCTGCTGAGCCGTAAAATAATAAAAAATCGTACAAATAGGAGATTTTTATCGGGTTTTTTGCATTTCTCTAATTTCTGCAATTAAAACCGAGTATTTAACGCCAAAAAACTAGCCCTATCGGCGAAATTTAAGAATTTCGTTTTTTTACCTACTGATTTTTACTAGCTGCTGAGCCGTAAAATAATAAAAAATCGTACAAATAGGAGATTTTTATCGGGTTTTTTGCATTTCTCTACTTTCTGCAACTAAAACCGAGTATTTAACGCCAAAAAACTAGCCCTATCGGCGAAATTTAAGAATTTCGTTTTTTTACCTACTGATTTTTACTAGCTGCTGAGCCGTAAAATAATAAAAAATCGTACAAATAGGAGATTTTTATCGGGTTTTTTGCATTTCTCTACTTTCTGCAACTAAAACCGAGTACTTAACGCCAAAAAACTAGCCCTATCGGCGAAATTTAAGAATTTCGTTTTTTTACCTACTGATTTTTACTAGCTGCTAAGCCGTAAAATAATAAAAAATCGTACAAATAGGAGATTTTTATCGGGTTTTTTGCATTTCTCTAATTTCTGCAATTAAAACCGAGTATTTAACGCCAAAAAACTAGCCCTATCGGCAAAATTTAAAATTTCGTTTTTTTACCTACTGATTTTTACTAGCTGCTGAGCCGTAAAATAATAAAAAATCGTACAAATAGGAGATTTTTATCGGGTTTTTTGCATCTCTCTAATTTCTGCAATTAAAACCGAGTATTTAACGCCAAAAAACTAGCCCTATCGGCGAAATTTAAGAATTTCGGTTTTTTACCTACTGATTTTTACTAGCTGCTGAGCCGTAAAATAATAAAAAATCGTACAAATAGGAGATTTTTATCGGGTTTTTTGCATTTCTCTACTTTCTGCAACTAAAACCGAGTATTTAACGCCAAAAAACTAGCCCTATCGGCGAAATTTAAGAATTTCGTTTTTTTACCTACTGATTTTTACTAGCTGCTGAGCCGTAAAATAATAAAAAATCGTACAAATAGGAGATTTTTATCGGGTTTTTTGCATTTCTCTACTTTCTGCAACTAAAACCGAGTATTTAACGCCAAAAAACTAGCCCTATCGGCGAAATTTAAGAATTTCGTTTTTTTACCTACTGATTTTTACTAGCTGCTGAGCCGTAAAATAATAAAAAATCGTACAAATAGGAGATTTTTATCGGGTTTTTTGCATTTCTCTACTTTCTGCAACTAAAACCGAGTACTTAACGCCAAAAAACTAGCCCTATCGGCGAAATTTAAGAATTTCGTTTTTTTACCTACTGATTTTTACTAGCTGCTAAGCCGTAAAATAATAAAAAATCGTACAAATAGGAGATTTTTATCGGGTTTTTTGCATTTCTCTAATTTCTGCAATTAAAACCGAGTATTTAACGCCAAAAAACTAGCCCTATCGGCAAAATTTAAAATTTCGTTTTTTTACCTACTGATTTTTACTAGCTGCTGAGCCGTAAAATAATAAAAAATCGTACAAATAGGAGATTTTTATCGGGTTTTTTGCATCTCTCTAATTTCTGCAATTAAAACCGAGTATTTAACGCCAAAAAACTAGCCCTATCGGCGAAATTTAAGAATTTCGGTTTTTTACCTACTGATTTTTACTAGCTGCTGAGCCGTAAAATAATAAAAAATCGTACAAATAGGAGATTTTTATCGGGTTTTTTGCATTTCTCTACTTTCTGCAACTAAAACCGAGTACTTAACGCCAAAAAACTAGCCCTATCGGCGAAATTTAAGAATTTCGTTTTTTTACCTACTGATTTTTACTAGCTGCTAAGCCGTAAAATAATAAAAAATCGTACAAATAGGAGATTTTTATCGGGTTTTTTGCATTTCTCTAATTTCTGCAATTACAACCGAGTATTTAACGCCAAAAAACTAGCCCTATCGGCAAAATTTAAAATTTCGTTTTTTTACCTACTGATTTTTACTAGCTGCTGAGCCGTAAAATAATAAAAAATCGTACAAATCGGAGATTTTTATCGGGTTTTTTGCATTTCTCTAATTTCTGCAATTAAAACCGAGTATTTAACGCCAAAAAACTAGCCCTATCGGCGAAATTTAAGAATTTCGTTTTTTTACCTACTTATTTTTACTAGCTGCTGAGCCGTAAAATAATAAAAAATCGTACAAATAGGAGATTTTTATCGGGTTTTTTGCATTTCTCTAATTTCTGCAATTAAAACCGAGTATTTAACGCCAAAAAACTAGCCCTATCGGCGAAATTTAAGAATTTCGTTTTTTTACCTACTGATTTTTACTAGCTGCTGAGCCGTAAAATAATAAAAAATCGTACAAATAGGAGATTTTTATCGGGTTTTTTGCATTTCTCTACTTTCTGCAATTAAAACCGAGTATTTAACGCCAAAAAACTAGCCCTATCGGCGATATTTAAGAGTTTCGTTTTTTTACCTACTGATTTTTACTAGCTGCTGAGCCGTAAAATAATAAAAAATCGTACAAATAGGAGATTTTTATCGGGTTTTTTGCATTTCTCTAATTTCTGCAATTAAAACCGAGTATTTAACGCCAAAAAACTAGCCCTATCGGCGAAATTTAAGAATTTCGTTTTTTTACCTACTGATTTTTACTAGCTGCTGAGCCGTAAAATAATAAAAAATCGTACAAATAGGAGATTTTTATCGGGTTTTTTACATTTCTCTAATTTCTGCAATTAAATCCGAGTATTTAACGCCAAAAAACTAGCCCTATCGGCGAAATTTAAGAATTTCGTTTTTTTACCTACTGATTTTTACTAGCTGCTGCGCCGTAAAATAATAAAAAATCGTACAAATAGGAGATTTTTATCGGGTTTTTTGCATTTTTCTACTTTCTGCAATTAAAACCGAGTATTTAACGCCAAAAAACTAGCCCTATCGGCGAAATTTAAGAATTTCGTTTTTTTACCTACTGATTTTTACTAGCTGCTGAGCCTAAAATAATAAAAAATCGTACAAATAGGAGATTTTTATCGGGTTTTTTGCATTTCTCTAATTTCTGCAATTAAAACCGAGTATTTAACGCCAAAAAACTAGCCTATCGGCGTAATTTAACAATTTCGTTTTTTTACCTACTGATTTTTACTAGCTGCTGAGCCGTAAAATAATAAAAAATCGTACAAATAGGAGATTTTTATCGGGTTTTTTGCATTTCTCTAATTTCTGCAATTAAATCCGAGTATTTAACGCCAAAAAACTAGCCCTATCGGCGAAATTTAAGAATTTCGTTTTTTTACCTATTGATTTTTACTAGCTGCTGAGCCGTAAAATAATAAAAAATCGTACAAATAGGAGATTTTTATCTGTTTTTTTGCATATCTCTAATTTCTGCAATTAAAACCGAGTATTTAACGCCAAAAAACTAGCCCTATCGGCGAAATTTAAGAATTTCGTTTTTTTACCTACTGATTTTTACTAGCTGCTGAGCCGTAAAATAATAAAAAATCGTACAAATAGGAGATTTTTATCGGGTTTTTTGCATTTCTCTACTTTCTGCAACTAAAACCGAGTATTTAACGCCAAAAAACTAGCCCTATCGGCGAAATTTAAGAATTTCGTTTTTTTTACCTACTGATTTTTACTAGCTGCTAAGCCGTAAAATAATAAAAAATCGTACAAATAGGAGATTTTTATGGGGTTTTTTGCATTTCTCTAATTTCTGCAATTAAAACCGAGTATTTAACGCCAAAAAACTAGCCCTATCGGCAAAATTTAAAATTTCGTTTTTTTACCTACTGATTTTTACTAGCTGCTGAGCCGTAAAATATTAAAAAATCGTACAAATAGGAGATTTTTATCGGGTTTTTTGCATCTCTCTAATTTCTGCAATTAAAACCGAGTATTTAACGCCAAAAAACTAGCCCTATCGGCGAAATTTAAGAATTTCGGTTTTTTACCTACTGATTTTTACTAGCTGCTGAGCCGTAAAATAATAAAAAATCCTACAAATAAGAGATTTTTATCGGGTTTTTTGCATTTCTCTAATTTCTGCAATTAAAACCGAGTATTTAACGCCAAAAAACTAGCCCTATCGGCGAAATTTAAGAATTTCGTTTTTTTACCTACTGATTTTTACTAGCTGCTGAGCCGTAAAATAATAAAAAATCGTACAAATAGGAGATTTTTATCGGGTTTTTTGCATCTCTCTAATTTCTGCAATTAAAACCGAGTATTTAACGCCAAAAAACTAGCCCTATCGGGGAAATTTAAGAATTTCGTTTTTTTACCTACTGATTTTTACTAGCTGCTGAGCCGTAAAATAATAAAAAATCCTACAAATAAGAGATTTTTATCGGGTTTTTTGCATTTCTCTAATTTCTGCAATTACAACCGAGTATTTAACGCCAAAAAACTAAACCTATCGGGGAAATTTAAGAATTTCGTTTTTTTACCTACTGATTTTTACTAGCTGCTGAGCCGTAAAATAATAAAAAATCCTACAAATAGGTGATTTTTATCGGGTTTTTTGCATTTCTCTAATTTCTGCAATTAAAACCGAGTATTTAACGCCAAAAAACTAGCCCTATCGGCGAAATTTAAGAATTTCGTTTTTTTACCTATACTGATTTTTAAACGCTTTTCTTTACTTCACACTTTTGGGTCAAAACTTTGGACGTTAATTTGACTGCCTTTCCTTCAATGAAAATGAATGAAATTTTGCAGACATACGTATTTCCCGAGATAATTCACGAATATGCATTAAAAAATGATTTTCATTGTTTATTTATTGTTTAAATAAAAAAAAATAATTTTTATTGAAAATGCGAAAAATTCTCTCGTTCTTTACAATGTAGAGACTCGAAACTTTCACAGATTGTAGTTTATTATATGAAGTATACATAATTTAACATTTTACGTTAATTTAAATATAAATAAACAATTAATTTTGGAATTTCTTGCCAGTTCCGGACACTTTTATATATTTCATAAACATACTATGGGGCGACGATTTCGAATGCTTTTATCTTTGTGTTTATAAACATCAGCGCTTATTCGTGTCGAACTTCACTACGAAACAAAACAAAAATTGAACCAAAAGTAGAATCCTACAATTTGCACAGCGCTAATTATGGCATCACATCTCGCCTTAGGCAACCGAAATGTTTTGTCTGCTCCCGAGGTCCACTTTCAGTCCTTTTGAAGTTTTACGTTGAGTTGCACTCTTGCACAAGGTTTTTAGCACTTCTCAAGGCTTCGCACAATCCCGATTAGGTCCGTAACAAAATTAACAGGACGTCTTCCGTCCCCTTGCAATGCACAAAAATTTTTTTTAGCTCTCGCCTTTTACACAACTGCAGATTCTGATTGGAATTGGAATAAGCCAAAACACAATGATTCTCCAGCAGCCCAGTTCCGGACATTTTTATATATTTCATAAACATACTATGGGGCGACGATTTCGAATGCTTTTATCTTTGTGTTTATAAACATCAGCGCTTATTCGTGTCGAACTTCACTACGAAACAAAACAAAAATTGAACCAAAAGTAGAATCCTACAATTTCGTGTTTTTTCGCGTAGTCTTTTCACTATCGCTGGTGACGTTTCATGCTACAATTAACGATTTAATTTGTTTTTGCGTTTCAATTGGAAGTTTGTTACGAACCCTCAAACATATTAAGGGTTCATTTATAAACAAGTGTTTCTGTGATCTATATGTGCTGCGAATATTATCATGTGACATCGTACAATTCAGGATCCAGTGTGAAGGTATGTGTACCAAATATTTGACGCATTAATATTTTCTGTGGCAATTTGCATTAACTTGTTAACTGCTATTTAAAATTTTCAAGTTTTTAAACAAACATATTAACATTAAATCTGTCGATTTTCTTTGATTAATCATATGATGACGTATCAATGTAAATTAATACTAGAAATTCTAAACTTTCACTAAAAGTACGCATTTTTCAACAAAATATTGAATCGTTTCAAACGTTTTCATTTTTAAAAGTCCCAGTTAAAAATAGCGTTAGAAAAAATGTATATGGTATATAAAATTTGTTGAAATATATGTCAAAATGAAAATGTTAATGATATTCATTTTTCTCATTTATACAGGCTAATAGAAACTTTTCTAATGTAGGTATTGTTCGGACTAAAAAGTAAGAAATAAAAAATTTGAAAAAAAAAAGTTTTTTAGGAAACGCTTTTCTTTACCTTAGTGTGAATCAAATTAAACAAAAGTCAACTAAAAAGTAAAAAATAAAAACTTAAACAAACTTAAACAAAATTTTGAAAAAATCTGTTACAAACAAATTTTTAAAAAATCGAGAAAATCTCACACATTCGTTAAAGAAAAGCGTGGGGCGAGTCATTATGGTATAAACTTTTTAAACAGTGAATTTTTTGCTGTGAATTCTTATGGAACAGGGTGACATATCGGATTTAAAGATTTGGAGTTTCAAATGGCGTTTAAAATCTTAGTCCGTATTGTCTTTGTCTAACAACGAAAAATCTTTATACGTTACGTTATACGGACCAAGATTTTAAACGCCATTTGAAACTCCAAATCTTTAAATCCGATATGTTACCCTGTTCCATAAGAAATCACAGCAAAAAATTAACTGTTTAAAAAGTTTATACCATAATGATTCGCCCCACGCTTTTCTTTAACGAATGTGTGAGATTTTCTCGATTTTTTAAAAATTTGTTTGTAACAGATTTTTTCAAAATTTTGTTTAAGTTTGTTTAAGTTTTTATTTTTTACTTTTTAGTTGACTTTTGTTTAATTTGATTCACACTAAGGTAAAGAAAAGCGTTTCCTAAAAAATTTTTTTTTTCAAATTTTTTATTACTAGCTGCTGAGCCGTAAAATAATAAAAAATCGTACAAATAGAAGATTTTTATCGGGTTTTTTGCATTTCTCTAATTTCTGCAATTAAAACCGAGTATTTAACGCCAAAAAACTAGCCCTATCGGCGAAATTTAAGAATTTCGTTTTTTTACCTACTGATTTTTACTAGCTGCTGAGCCGTAAAATAATAAAAAATCCTACAAATAGGAGATTTTTATCGGGTTTTTTGCATTTCTCTAATTTCTGCAATTAAAACCGAGTATTTAACGCCAAAAAACTAGCCCTATCGGCGATATTTAAGAATTTCGTTTTTTTACCTACAGATTTTTACTAGCTGCTGAGCCGTAAAATAATAAAAAATCGTACAAATAGGAGATTATTATCGGGTTTTTTGCATTTCTCTAATTTCTGCAATTAAAACCGAGTATTTAACGCCAAAAACCTAGCCCTATCGGCGAAATTTAAGAATTTCGTTTTTTTACCTACTGATTTTTACTAGCTGCTGAGCCGTAAAATAATAAAAAATCGTACAAATTGGAGATTTTTATCGGGTTTTTTGCATTTCTCTACTTTCTGCAATTAAAACCGAGTATTTAACGCCAAAAAACTAGCCCTATCGGCGAAATTTAAGAATTTCGTTTTTTTACCTACTGATTTTTACTAGCTGCTGAGCCGTAAAATAATAAAAAATCGTACAAATAGGAGATTTTTATCGGGTTTTTTGCATTTCTCTAATTTCTGCAATTAAAACCGAGTATTTAATTCCAAAAAACTAGCCCTATCGGCGATATTTAAGAATTTCGTTTTTTTACCTACTGATTTTTACTAGCTGCTGAGCCGTAAAATAATAAAAAATCGTACAAATAGGAGATTTTTACTGGGTTTTTTGCATTTCTCTAATTTCTGCAATTAAAACCGAGTATTTAACGCCAAAAAACTAGCCCTATCGGCGAAATTTAAGAATTTCGTTTTTTTACCTACTGATTTTTACTAGCTGCTGAGCCGTAAAATAATAAAAAATCGTACAAATAGGAGATTTTTATCGGGTTTTTTGCATTTCTCTAATTTCTGCAATTAAAACCGAGTATTTAACGCCAAAAAACTAGCCCTATCGGCGAAATTTAAGAATTTCGTTTTTTTACCTACTGATTTTTACTAGCTGCTGAGCCGTAAAATAATAAAAAATCCTACAAATAGGAGATTTTTATTGGGTTTTTTGCATTTCTCTAATTTCTGCAATTAAAACCGAGTATTTAACGCCAAAAAACTAGCCCTATCGGCGAAATTTAAGAATTTCGTTTTTTTACCTACTGATTTTTACTAGCTGCTGAGCCGTAAAATAATAAAAAATCGTACAAATAGGAGATTTTTATCGGGTTTTTTGCATTTCTCTAATTTCTGCAATTAAAACCGAGTATTTAACGCCAAAAAACTAGCCCTATCGGCGAAATTTAAGAATTTCGTTTTTTTACCTACTGATTTTTACTAGCTGCTGAGCCGTAAAATAATAAAAAATCCTACAAATAGGAGATTTTTATTGGGTTTTTTGCATTTCTCTAATTTCTGCAATTAAAACCGAGTATTTAACGCCAAAAAACTAGCCCTATCGGCGAAATTTAAGAATTTCGTTTTTTTACCTACTGATTTTTACTAGCTGCTGAGCCGTAAAATAATAAAAAATCGTACAAATAGGAGATTTTTATCGGGTTTTTTGCATTTCTCTAATTTCTGCAATTAAAACCGAGTATTTAACGCCAAAAAACTAGCCCTATCGGCGAAATTTAAGAATTTCGTTTTTTTACCTACTGATTTTTACTAGCTGCTGAGCCGTAAAATAATAAAAAATCGTACAAATAGGAGATTTTTATCGGGTTTTTTGCATTTCTCTACTTTCTGCAATTAGAACCGAGTATTTAACGCCAAAAAACTAGCCCTATCGGCGAAATTTAAGAATTTCGTTTTTTTACCTACTGATTTTTACTAGCTGCTGAGCCGTAAAATAATAAAAAATCGTACAAATAGGAGATTTTTATCGGGTTTTTTGCATTTCTCTACTTTCTGCAATTAGAACCGAGTATTTAACGCCAAAAAACTAGCCCTATCGGCGATATTTAAGAGTTTCGTTTTTTTACCTACTGATTTTTACTAGCTGCTGAGCCGTAAAATAATAAAAAATCGTACAAATAGGAGATTTTTATCGGGTTTTTTGCATTTTTCTAATTTCTGCAATTAAAACCGAGTATTTAACGCCAAAAAACTAGCCCTATCGGCGAAATTTAAGAATTTCGTTTTTTTACCTACTGATTTTTACTAGCTGCTGAGCCGTAAAATAATAAAAAATCCTACAAATAGGAGATTTTTATCGGGTTTTTTGCTTTTCTCTAATTTCTGCAATTAAAACCGAGTATTTAACGCCAAAAAACTAGCCTATCGGCGTAATTTAACAATTTCGTTTTTTTACCTACTGATTTTTACTAGCTGCTGAGCCGTAAAATAATAAAAAATCGTACAAATAGGAGATTTTTATCGGGTTTTTTGCATCTCTCTAATTTCTGCAATTAAAACCGAGTATTTAACGCCAAAAAACTAGCCCTATCGGGGATATTTAAGAATTTCGTTTTTTTACCTACTGATTTTTACTAGCTGCTGAGCCGTAAAATAATAAAAAATCCTACAAATAAGAGATTTTTATGGGGTTTTTTGCATTTCTCTAATTTCTGCAATTACAACCGAGTATTTACCGCCAAAAAACTAAACCTATCGGGGAAATTTAAGAATTTCGTTTTTTTACCTACTGATTTTTACTAGCTGCTGAGCCGTAAAATAATAAAAAATCCTACAAATAGGTGATTTTTATCGGGTTTTTTGCATTTCTCTAATTTCTGCAATTAAAACCGAGTATTTAACGCCAAAAAACTAGCCCTATCGGCGAAATTTAAGAATTTCGTTTTTTTACCTACTGATTTTTACTAGCTGCTGAGCCGTAAAATAATAAAAAATCGTACAAATAGAAGATTTTTATCGGGTTTTTTGCATTTCTCTAATTTCTGCAATTAAAACCGAGTATTTAACGCCAAAAAACTAGCCCTATCGGCGAAATTTAAGAATTTCGTTTTTTTACCTACTGATTTTTACTAGCTGCTGAGCCGTAAAATAATAAAAAATCCTACAAATAGGAGATTTTTATCGGGTTTTTTGCATTTCTCTAATTTCTGCAATTAAAACCGAGTATTTAACGCCAAAAAACTAGCCCTATCGGCGATATTTAAGAATTTCGTTTTTTTACCTACTGATTTTTACTAGCTGCTGAGCCGTAAAATAATAAAAAATCGTACAAATAGGAGATTTTTATCGGGTTTTTTGCATTTCTCTAATTTCTGCAATTAAAACCGAGTATTTAACGCCAAAAACCTAGCCCTATCGGTGAAATTTAAGAATTTCGTTTTTTTACCTACTGATTTTTACTAGCTGCTGAGCCGTAAAATAATAAAAAATCGTACAAATAGGAGATTTTTATCGGGTTTTTTGCATTTCTCTACTTTCTGCAATTAAAACCGAGTATTTAACGCCAAAAAACTAGCCCTATCGGCGAAATTTAAGAATTTCGTTTTTTTACCTACTGATTTTTACTAGCTGCTGAGCCGTAAAATAATAAAAAATCGTACAAATAGGAGATTTTTATCGGGTTTTTTGCATTTCTCTAATTTCTGCAATTAAAACCGAGTATTTAACGCCAAAAAACTAGCCCTATCGGCGATATTTAAGAATTTCGTTTTTTTACCTACTGATTTTTACTAGCTGCTGAGCCGTAAAATAATAAAAAATCGTACAAATAGTTGATTTTTATCGGGTTTTTTGCATTTCTCTAATTTCTGCAATTAAAACCGAGTATTTAACGCCAAAAACCTAGCCCTATCGGCGAAATTTAAGAATTTCGTTTTTTTACCTACTGATTTTTACTAGCTGCTGAGCCGTAAAATAATAAAAAATCGTACAAATAGGAGATTTTTATCGGGTTTTTTGCATTTCTCTACTTTCTGCAATTAAAACCGAGTATTTAACGCCAAAAAACTAGCCCTATCGGCGAAATTTAAGAATTTCGTTTTTTTACCTACTGATTTTTACTAGCTGCTGAGCCGTAAAATAATAAAAAATCGTACAAATAGGAGATTTTTATCGGGTTTTTTGCATTTCTCTAATTTCTGCAATTAAAACCGAGTATTTAACGCCAAAAAACTAGCCCTATCGGCGATATTTAAGAATTTCGTTTTTTTACCTACTGATTTTTACTAGCTGCTGAGCCGTAAAATAATAAAAAATCGTACAAATAGGAGATTTTTATTGGGTTTTTTGCATTTCTCTAATTTCTGCAATTAAAACCGAGTATTTAACGCCAAAAAACTAGCCCTATCGGCGAAATTTAAGAATTTCGTTTTTTTACCTACTGATTTTTACTAGCTGCTGAGCCGTAAAATAATAAAAAATCGTACAAATAGGAGATTTTTATCGGGTTTTTTGCATTTCTCTAATTTCTGCAATTAAAACCGAGTATTTAACGCCAAAAAACTAGCCCTATCGGCGAAATTTAAGAATTTCGTTTTTTTACCTACTGATATTTACTAGCTGCTGAGCCGTAAAATAATAAAAAATCGTACAAATAGGAGATTTTTATCGGGTTTTTTGCATTTCTCTAATTTCTGCAATTAAAACCGAGTATTTAACGCCAAAAAACTAGCCCTATCGGCGATATTTAAGAATTTCGTTTTTTTACCTACTGATTTTTACTAGCTGCTGAGCCGTAAAATAATAAAAAATCGTACAAATAGGAGATTTTTATCGGGTTTTTTGCATTTCTCTAATTTCTGCAATTAAAACCGAGTATTTAACGCCAAAAAACTAGCCCTATCGGCGAAATTTAAGAATTTCGTTTTTTTACCTACTGATTTTTACTAGCTGCTGAGCCGTAAAATAATAAAAAATCGTACAATCGGAGATTTTTATCGGGTTTTTTGCATTTCTCTAATTTCTGCAATTAAAACCGAGTATTTACCGCAAAAAAAGCTAGCCCTATCGGCGAAATTTAAGAATTTCGTTTTTTTACCTACTGATTTTTACTAGCTGCTGAGCCGTAAAATAATAAAAAATCGTACAAATAGGAGATTTTTATCGGGTTTTTTGCATTTCTCTAATTTCTGCAATTAAAACCGAGTATTTAACGCCAAAAAACTAGCCCTATCGGCGAAATTTAAGAATTTCGTTTTTTTACCTACTGATTTTTAATAGCTGCTGAGCCGTAAAATAATAAAAAATCCTACAAATAGGAGATTTTTATCGGGTTTTTTGCATTTCTCTAATTTCTGCAATTAAAACCGAGTATTTAACGCCAAAAAACTAGCCCTATCGGCGAAATTTAAGAATCTCGTTTTTTTACCTACTGATTTTTAATAGCTGCTAAGCCGTAAAATAATAAAAAATCGTACAAATAGGAGATTTTTATCGGTTTTTTTGCATTTCTCTAATTTCTGCAATTAAAACCGAGTATTTAACGCCAAAAAACTAGCCCTATCGGCGAAATTTAAGAATTTCGTTTTTTTACCTACTGATTTTTACTAGCTGCTGAGCCCTAAAATAATAAAAAATCCTACAAATAGGAGATTTTTATCGGGTTTTTTGCATTTCTCTAATTTCTGCAATTAAAACCGAGTATTTAACGCCAAAAAACTAGCCCTATCGGCCAAATTTAAGAATTTCGTTTTTTTACCTACTGATTTTTAATAGCTGCTAAGCCGTAAAATAATAAAAAAATCGTACAAATAGGAGATTTTTATCGGTTTTTTTGCATTTCTCTAATTTCTGCAATTAAAACCGAGTATTTAACGCCAAAAAACTAGCCCTATCGGCGAAATTTAAGAATTTCGTTTTTTTACCTACTGATTTTTACTAGCTGCTGAGCCGTAAAATAATAAAAAATCGTACAAATAGGAGATTTTTATCGGGTTTTTTGCATTTCTCTAATTTCTGCAATTAAAACCGAGTATTTAACGCCAAAAAACTAGCCCTATCGGCGAAATTTAAGAATTTCGTTTTTTTACCTACCGATTTTTACTAGCTGCTGAGCCGTAAAATAATAAAATATCCTACAAATAGGAGATTTTTATCGGGTTTTTTGCATTTCTCTAATTTCTGCAATTAAAACCGAGTATTTAACGCCAAAAAACTAGCCCTATCGGCGAAATTTAAGAATTTCGTTTTTTTACCTATTGATTTTTACTAGTTGCTGAGCCGTAAAATAATAAAAAATCGTACAAATAGGAGATTTTTATCGGTTTTTTTGCATATCTCTAATTTCTGCAATTAAAACCGAGTATTTAAGGCCAAAAAACTAGCCCTATCGGCGAAATTTAAGAATTTCGTTTTTTTACCTACCGATTTTTACTAGCTGCTGAGCCGTAAAATAATAAAATATCCTACAAATAGGAGATTTTTATCGGGTTTTTTGCATTTCTCTAATTTCTGCAATTAAAACCGAGTATTTAACGCCAAAAAACTAGCCCTATCGGCGAAATTTAAGAATTTCGTTTTTTTACCTACCGATTTTTACTAGCTGCTGAGCCGTAAAATAATAAAATATCCTACAAATAGGAGATTTTTATCGGGTTTTTTGCATTTCTCTAATTTCTGCAATTAAAACCGAGTATTTAACGCCAAAAAACTAGCCCTATCGGCGATATTTAAGAATTTCGTTTTTTTACCTACTGATTTTTACTAGCTGCTGAGCCGTAAAATAATAAAAAATCGTACAAATAGGAGATTTTTATCGGTTTTTTTGCATATCTCTAATTTCTGCAATTAAAACCGAGTATTTAACGCCAAAAAACTAGCCCTATCGGCGATATTTAAGAATTTCGTTTTTTTACCTACTGATTTTTACTAGCTGCTGAGCCGTAAAATAATAAAAAATCGTATAAATAGGAGATTTTTATCGGGTTTTTTGCATTTCTCTAATTTCTGCAATTAAAACCGAGTATTTAACGCCAAAAAACTAGCCCTATCGGCGAAATTTAAGAATTTCGTTTTTTTACCTACCGATTTTTACTAGCTGCTGAGCCGTAAAATAATAAAATATCCTACAAATAGGAGATTTTTATCGGGTTTTTTGCATTTCTCTAATTTCTGCAATTAAAACCGAGTATTTAACGCCAAAAAACTAGCCCTATCGGCGATATTTAAGAATTTCGTTTTTTTACCTACTGATTTTTACTAGCTGCTGAGCCGTAAAATAATAAAAAATCGTATAAATAGGAGATTTTTATCGGGTTTTTTGCATTTCTCTAATTTCTGCAATTAAAACCGAGTATTTAACGCCAAAAAACTAGCCCTATCGGCGATATTTAAGAATTTCGTTTTTTTACCTACTGATTTTTACTAGCTGCTGAGCCGTAAAATAATAAAAAATCGTACAAATAGGAGATTTTTATCGGTTTTTTTGCATATCTCTAATTTCTGCAATTAAAACCGAGTATTTAACGCCAAAAAACTAGCCCTATCGGCGATATTTAAGAATTTCGTTTTTTTACCTACTGATTTTTACTAGCTGCTGAGCCGTAAAATAATAAAAAATCGTACAAATAGGAGATTTTTATCGGTTTTTTTGCATATCTCTAATTTCTGCAATTAAAACCGAGTATTTAACGCCAAAAAACTAGCCCTATCGGCGATATTTAAGAATTTCGTTTTTTTACCTACTAATTTTTACTAGCTGCTGAGCCGTAAAATAATAAAAAATCGTATAAATAGGAGATTTTTATCGGGTTTTTTGCATTTCTCTAATTTCTGCAATTAAAACCGAGTATTTAACGCCAAAAAACTAGCCCTATCGGCGATATTTAAGAATTTCGTTTTTTTACCTACTGATTTTTACTAGCTGCTGAGCCGTAAAATAATAAAAAATCGTACAAATAGGAGATTTTTATCGGTTTTTTTGCATATCTCTAATTTCTGCAATTAAAACCGAGTATTTAACGCCAAAAAACTAGCCCTATCGGCGATATTTAAGAATTTCGTTTTTTTACCTACTGATTTTTACTAGCTGCTGAGCCGTAAAATAATAAAAAATCGTATAAATAGGAGATTTTTATCGGGTTTTTTGCATTTCTCTAATTTCTGCAATTAAAACCGAGTATTTAACGCCAAAAAACTAGCCCTATCGGCGAAATTTAAGAATTTCGTTTTTTTACCTACCGATTTTTACTAGCTGCTGAGCCGTAAAATAATAAAATATCCTACAAATAGGAGATTTTTATCGGGTTTTTTGCATTTCTCTAATTTCTGCAATTAAAACCGAGTATTTAACGCCAAAAAACTAGCCCTATCGGCGATATTTAAGAATTTCGTTTTTTTACCTACTGATTTTTACTAGCTGCTGAGCCGTAAAATAATAAAAAATCGTATAAATAGGAGATTTTTATCGGGTTTTTTGCATTTCTCTAATTTCTGCAATTAAAACCGAGTATTTAACGCCAAAAAACTAGCCCTATCGGCGATATTTAAGAATTTCGTTTTTTTACCTACTGATTTTTACTAGCTGCTGAGCCGTAAAATAATAAAAAATCGTACAAATAGGAGATTTTTATCGGTTTTTTTGCATATCTCTAATTTCTGCAATTAAAACCGAGTATTTAACGCCAAAAAACTAGCCCTATCGGCGATATTTAAGAATTTCGTTTTTTTACCTACTGATTTTTACTAGCTGCTGAGCCGTAAAATAATAAAAAATCGTATAAATAGGAGATTTTTATCGGGTTTTTTGCATTTCTCTAATTTCTGCAATTAAAACCGAGTATTTAACGCCAAAAAACTAGCCCTATCGGCGAAATTTAAGAATTTCGTTTTTTTACCTACCGATTTTTACTAGCTGCTGAGCCGTAAAATAATAAAATATCCTACAAATAGGAGATTTTTATCGGGTTTTTTGCATTTCTCTAATTTCTGCAATTAAAACCGAGTATTTAACGCCAAAAAACTAGCCCTATCGGCGAAATTTAAGAATTTCGTTTTTTTACCTATTGATTTTTACTAGTTGCTGAGCCGTAAAATAATAAAAAATCGTACAAATAGGAGATTTTTATCGGTTTTTTTGCATATCTCTAATTTCTGCAATTAAAACCGAGTATTTAAGGCCAAAAAACTAGCCCTATCTACGAAATTTAAGAATTTCGTTTTTTTACCTACCGATTTTTACTAGCTGCTGAGCCGTAAAATAATAAAATATCCTACAAATAGGAGATTTTTATCGGGTTTTTTGCATTTCTCTGATTTCTGCAATTAAAACCGAGTATTTAACGCCAAAAAACTAGCCCTATCGGCGAAATTTAAGAATTTCGTTTTTTTACCTACCGATTTTTACTAGCTGCTGAGCCGTAAAATAATAAAATATCCTACAAATAGGAGATTTTTATCGGGTTTTTTGCATTTCTCTAATTTCTGCAATTAAAACCGAGTATTTAACGCCAAAAAACTAGCCCTATCGGCGATATTTAAGAATTTCGTTTTTTTACCTACTAATTTTTACTAGCTGCTGAGCCGTAAAATAATAAAAAATCGTATAAATAGGAGATTTTTATCGGGTTTTTTGCATTTCTCTAATTTCTGCAATTAAAACCGAGTATTTAACGCCAAAAAACTAGCCCTATCGGCGATATTTAAGAATTTCGTTTTTTTACCTACTGATTTTTACTAGCTGCTGAGCCGTAAAATAATAAAAAATCGTACAAATAGGAGATTTTTATCGGTTTTTTTGCATATCTCTAATTTCTGCAATTAAAACCGAGTATTTAACGCCAAAAAACTAGCCCTATCGGCGATATTTAAGAATTTCGTTTTTTTACCTACTGATTTTTACTAGCTGCTGAGCCGTAAAATAATAAAAAATCGTATAAATAGGAGATTTTTATCGGGTTTTTTGCATTTCTCTAATTTCTGCAATTAAAACCGAGTATTTAACGCCAAAAAACTAGCCCTATCGGCGATATTTAAGAATTTCGTTTTTTTACCTACTGATTTTTACTAGCTGCTGAGCCGTAAAATAATAAAAAATCGTACAAATAGGAGATTTTTATCGGTTTTTTTGCATATCTCTAATTTCTGCAATTAAAACCGAGTATTTAACGCCAAAAAACTAGCCCTATCGGCGATATTTAAGAATTTCGTTTTTTTACCTACTGATTTTTACTAGCTGCTGAGCCGTAAAATAATAAAAAATCGTACAAATAGGAGATTTTTATCGGGTTTTTTGCATTTCTCTAATTTCTGCAATTAAAACCGAGTATTTAACGCCAAAAAACTAGCCCTATCGGCGAAATTTAAGAATTTCGTTTTTTTACCTACTGATTTTTACTAGCTGCTGAGCCGTAAAATAATAAAAAATCGTACAAATAGGAGATTTTTATCGGTTTTTTTGCATTTCTCTAATTTCTGCAATTAAAACCGAGTATTTAACGCCAAAAAACTAGCCCTATCGGCGTAATTTAACAATTTCGTTTTTTTACCTACTGATTTTTACTAGCTGCTGAGCCGTAAAATAATAAAAAATCGTACAAATAGGAGATTTTTATCGGTTTTTTTGCATTTCTCTAATTTCTGCAATTAAAACCGAGTATTTAACGCCAAAAAACTAGCCCTATCGGCGAAATTTAAGAATTTCGTTTTTTTACCTACTGATTTTTACTAGCTGCTGAGCCGTAAAATAATAAAAAATCGTACAAATAGGAGATTTTTATCGGTTTTTTTGCATTTCTCTAATTTCTGCAATTAAAACCGAGTATTTAACGCCAAAAAACTAGCCCTATCGGCGAAATTTAAGAATTTCGTTTTTTTACCTATTGATTTTTACTAGCTGCTGAGCCGTAAAATAATAAAAAATCGTACAAATAGGAGATTTTTATCGGTTTTTTTGCATATCTCTAATTTCTGCAATTAAAACCGAGTATTTAACGCCAAAAAACTAGCCCTATCGGCGATATTTAAGAATTTCGTTTTTTTACCTACTGATTTTTACTAGCTGCTGAGCCGTAAAATAATAAAAAATCCTACAAATAGGAGATTTTTATCGGGTTTTTTGCATCTCTCTAATTTCTGCAATTAAAACCGAGTATTTAACGCCAAAAAACTAGCCCTATCGGCGAAATTTAAGAATTTCGGTTTTTTACCTACTGATTTTTACTAGCTGCTGAGCCGTAAAATAATAAAAAATCGTACAAATAGGAGATTTTTATCGGGTTTTTTGCATTTCTCTACTTTCTGCAACTAAAACCGAGTACTTAACGCCAAAAAACTAGCCCTATCGGCGAAATTTAAGAATTTCGTTTTTTTACCTACTGATTTTTACTAGCTGCTAAGCCGTAAAATAATAAAAAATCGTACAAATAGGAGATTTTTATCGGGTTTTTTGCATTTCTCTAATTTCTGCAATTAAAACCGAGTATTTAACGCCAAAAAACTAGCCCTATCGGCAAAATTTAAAATTTCGTTTTTTTACCTACTGATTTTTACTAGCTGCTGAGCCGTAAAATAATAAAAAATCGTACAAATAGGAGATTTTTATCGGGTTTTTTGCATTTCTCTAATTTCTGCAATTAAAACCGAGTATTTAACGCCAAAAAACTAGCCCTATCGGCGAAATTTAAGAATTTCGGTTTTTTACCTACTGATTTTTACTAGCTGCTGAGCCGTAAAATAATAAAAAATCCTACAAATAAGAGATTTTTATCGGGTTTTTTGCATTTCTCTACTTTCTGCAATTAAAACCGAGTATTTAACGCCAAAAAACTAGCCCTATCGGCGAAATTTAAGAATTTCGTTTTTTTACCTACTGATTTTTACTAGCTGCTGAGCCGTAAAATAATAAAAAATCGTACAAATAGGAGATTTTTATCGAGTTTTTTGCATCTCTCTAATTTCTGCAATTAAAACCGAGTATTTAACGCCAAAAAACTAGCCCTATCGGCGAAATTTAAGAATTTCGGTTTTTTACCTACTGATTTTTACTAGCTGCTGAGCCGTAAAATAATAAAAAATCGTACAAATAGAAGATTTTTATCGGGTTTTTTGCATTTCTCTAATTTCTGCAATTAAAACCGAGTATTTAACGCCAAAAAACTAGCCCTATCGGCGAAATTTAAGAATTTCGTTTTTTTACCTACTGATTTTTACTAGCTGCTGAGCCGTAAAATAATAAAAAATCCTACAAATAAGAGATTTTTATCGGGTTTTTTGCATTTCTCTAATTTCTGCAATTACAACCGAGTATTTAACGCCAAAAAACTAAACCTATCGGGGAAATTTAAGAATTTCGTTTTTTTACCTACTGATTTTTACTAGCTGCTGAGCCGTAAAATAATAAAAAATCGTACAAATAGGAGATTTTTATCGAGTTTTTTGCATCTCTCTAATTTCTGCAATTAAAACCGAGTATTTAACGCCAAAAAACTAGCCCTATCGGCGAAATTTAAGAATTTCGTTTTTTTACCTACTGATTTTTACTAGGTGCTGAGCCGTTAAATAATAAAAAATCCTACAAATAAGAGATTTTTATCGGGTTTTTTGCATTTCTCTAATTTCTGCAATTAAAACCGAGTATTTAACCCCAAAAAACTAGCCCTATCGGGGAAATTTAAGAATTTCGTTTTTTTACCTACTGATTTTTACTAGCTGCTGAGCCGTAAAATAATAAAAAATCGTACAAATAGGAGATTTTTATCGAGTTTTTTGCATCTCTCTAATTTCTGCAATTAAAACCGAGTATTTAACGCCAAAAAACTAGCCCTATCGGCGAAATTTAAGAATTTCGGTTTTTTACCTACTGATTTTTACTACATAGCTGCTGAGCCGTAAAATAATAAAAAATCCTACAAATAAGAGATTTTTATCGGGTTTTTTGCATTTCTCTAATTTCTGCAACTAAAACCGAGTACTTAACGCCAAAAAACTAGCCCTATCGGCGAAATTTAAGAATTTCGTTTTTTTACCTACTGATTTTTACTAGCTGCTGAGCCGTAAAATAATAAAAAATCGTACAAATAGGAGATTTTTATCGGGTTTTTTGCATCTCTCTAATTTCTGCAATTAAAACCGAGTATTTAACGCCAAAAAACTAGCCCTATCGGCGAAATTTAAGAATTTCGTTTTTTTACCTACTGATTTTTACTAGCTGCTGAGCCGTAAAATAATAAAAAATCGTACAAATAGGAGATTTTTATCGAGTTTTTTGCATCTCTCTAATTTCTGCAATTAAAACCGAGTATTTAACGCCAAAAAACTAGCCCTATCGGCGAAATTTAAGAATTTCGTTTTTTTACCTACTGATTTTTACTAGGTGCTGAGCCGTTAAATAATAAAAAATCCTACAAATAAGAGATTTTTATCGGGTTTTTTGCATTTCTCTAATTTCTGCAATTAAAACCGAGTATTTAACCCCAAAAAACTAGCCCTATCGGGGAAATTTAAGAATTTCGTTTTTTTACCTACTGATTTTTACTAGCTGCTGAGCCGTAAAATAATAAAAAATCCTACAAATAGGAGATTTTTATCGGGTTTTTTGCATTTCTCTAATTTCTGCAATTAAAACCGAGTATTTAACGCCAAAAAACTAGCCCTATCGGCGATATTTAAGAATTTCGTTTTTTTACCTACTGATAAACTAGCTGCTGAGCCGTAAAATAATAAAAAATCGTACAAATAGGAGATTTTTATCTCTGCAATTAAAACCGAGTAAAAAAAGTTTTTTTTATTTTAACAATATGGGTCTCAAATGAAAGCTAATAAATAGCCCATTACAAATGGGCATATAATATCTCAATATGGCTTCCGCGAAAAAAAAAATGGAGGGGAATAAAAAAAAAGTTTTTTTTATTATAACAATATGGGTCTCAAATGAAAGCTAATAAATAGCCCATTACAAATATATATCCGTTATAACACTTTGATGCTACCATTTTGACAGGAAAATCAAAAAAAAAAGTGTGAAATAAACTAAATTATTTAAAAAACAAAAAACCCGACTGCAGTAAAAATATCAACTGAAAAGCGAAAAACAAGCTCTATAATCTATAGAAAATTGTAAGAGCAATGTCCTTATAAGTAATGCACCATGCAATTATTTTTTGTTCGATACCTCGTTAACAAATAATACAATTTATACTATTATTTAAATATAACTTAAATATTGGAAAAGGTATTGCAGGCGGGGACCAATTAGTCCAAATGTTACTTTTTTTCAAGAAATATGTTTTGTCGTTCATTGCTTGTCCCCGCCTGCAATACCTTTTCCAATATTTAAGTTATTTTTAAATAATAGTATAAATTGTATTATTTGTTAACGAGGTATCGAACAAAAAATAATTGCATGGTGCATTACTTATAAGGACATTGCTCTTACAATTTTCTATAGATTATAGAGTTTGTTTTTCGCTTTTCAGTTGATATTTTCACTGCAGTCGGGTTTTTCGTTTTTTAAATAATTTAGTTTATTTACCTACTGATTTTTACTAGCTGCTGAGCCGTAAAATAATAAAAAATCGTACAAATAGGAGATTTTTATCGGGTTTTTTGCATTTCTCTACTTTCTGCAATTAAAACCGAGTATTTAACGCCAAAAAACTAGCCCTATCGGCGAAATTTAAGAATTTCGTTTTTTTACCTACTGATTTTTACTGGCTGCTGAGCCGTAAAATAATAAAAAATCGTACAAATAGGAGATTTTTATCGGGTTTTTTGCATTTCTCTAATTTCTGCAATTAAAGCCGAGTATTTAACGCCAAAAAACTAGCCCTATCGGCGATATTTAAGAATTTCATTTTTTTACCTACTGATTTGTACTAGCTGCTGAGCCGTAAAATAATAAAAAATCGTACAAATAGGAGATTTTTATTGGGTTTTTTGCATTTCTCTAATTTCTGCAATTAAAGCCGAGTATTTAACGCCAATAAACTAGCCCTATCGGCGAAATTTAAGATCGTTTTTTTACCTACTGATTTTTACTAGCTGCTGAGCCGTAAAATAATAAAAAATCGTACAAATAGGAGATTTTTATGGTGTTTTTTGCATTTCTCTAATTTCTGCAATTAAAACCGAGTATATAACGCCAAAAAACTAGCCCTATCGGCGAAATTTAAGAATTTCGTTTTTTTACCTACTGATTTTTACTAGCTGCTGAGCCGTAAAATAATAAAAAATCGTACAAATCGGAGATTTTTATCGGGTTTTTTGCATTTCTCTAATTTCTGCAATTAAAACCGAGTATTTAACGCCAAAAAACTAGCCCTATCGGCGAAATTTAAGAATTTCGTTTTTTTACCTACTGATTTTTACTAGCTGCTGAGCCGTAAAATAATAAAAAATCGTACAAATAGGAGATTTTTATCGGGTTTTTTGCATTTCTCTACTTTCTGCAATTAAAACCGAGTATTTAACGCCAAAAAACTAGCCCTATCGGCGATATTTAAGAGTTTCGTTTTTTTACCTACTGATTTTTACTAGCTGCTGAGCCGTAAAATAATAAAAAATCGTACAAATAGGAGATTTTTATCGGGTTTTTTGCATTTCTCTAATTTCTGCAATTAAAACCGAGTATTTAACGCCAAAAAACTAGCCCTATCGGCGAAATTTAAGAATTTCGTTTTTTTACCTACTGATTTTTACTAGCTGCTGAGCCGTAAAATAATAAAAAATCGTACAAATAGGAGATTTTTATCGGGTTTTTTGCATTTCTCTAATTTCTGCAATTAAATCCGAGTATTTAACGCCAAAAAACTAGCCCTATCGGCGAAATTTAAGAATTTCGTTTTTTTACCTACTGATTTTTACTAGCTGCTGAGCCGTAAAATAATAAAAAATCGTACAAATAGGAGATTTTTATCGGGTTTTTTGCATTTTTCTACTTTCTGCAATTAAAACCGAGTATTTAACGCCAAAAAACTAGCCCTATCGGCGAAATTTAAGAATTTCGTTTTTTTACCTACTGATTTTTACTAGCTGCTGAGCCTAAAATAATAAAAAATCGTACAAATAGGAGATTTTTATCGGGTTTTTTGCATTTCTCTAATTTCTGCAATTAAAACCGAGTATTTAACGCCAAAAAACTAGCCTATCGGCGTAATTTAAGAATTTCGTTTTTTTACCTACTGATTTTTACTAGCTGCTGAGCCGTAAAATAATAAAAAATCGTACAAATAGGAGATTTTTATCGGGTTTTTTGCATTTCTCTAATTTCTGCAATTAAAACCGAGTATTTAACGCCAAAAAACTAGCCCTATCGGCGAAATTTAAGAATTTCGTTTTTTTACCTACTGATTTTTACTAGCTGCTGAGCCGTAAAATAATAAAAAATCGTACAAATAGGAGATTTTTATCGGGTTTTTTGCATTTCTCTACTTTCTGCAACTAAAACCGAGTATTTAACGCCAAAAAACTAGCCCTATCGGCGAAATTTAAGAATTTCGTTTTTTTTACCTACTGATTTTTACTAGCTGCTAAGCCGTAAAATAATAAAAAATCGTACAAATAGGAGATTTTTATCGGGTTTTTTGCATTTCTCTAATTTCTGCAATTAAAACCGAGTATTTAACGCCAAAAAACTAGCCCTATCGGCAAAATTTAAAATTTCGTTTTTTTACCTACTGATTTTTACTAGCTGCTGAGCCGTAAAATAATAAAAAATCGTACAAATAGGAGATTTTTATCGGGTTTTTTGCATTTCTCTAATTTCTGCAATTAAATCCGAGTATTTAACGCCAAAAAACTAGCCCTATCGGCGAAATTTAAGAATTTCGTTTTTTTACCTACTGATTTTTACTAGCTGCTGAGCCGTAAAATAATAAAAAATCGTACAAATAGGAGATTTTTATCGGGTTTTTTGCATTTTTCTACTTTCTGCAATTAAAACCGAGTATTTAACGCCAAAAAACTAGCCCTATCGGCGAAATTTAAGAATTTCGTTTTTTTACCTACTGATTTTTACTAGCTGCTGAGCCTAAAATAATAAAAAATCGTACAAATAGGAGATTTTTATCGGGTTTTTTGCATTTCTCTAATTTCTGCAATTAAAACCGAGTATTTAACGCCAAAAAACTAGCCTATCGGCGTAATTTAAGAATTTCGTTTTTTTACCTACTGATTTTTACTAGCTGCTGAGCCGTAAAATAATAAAAAATCGTACAAATAGGAGATTTTTATCGGGTTTTTTGCATTTCTCTAATTTCTGCAATTAAAACCGAGTATTTAACGCCAAAAAACTAGCCCTATCGGCGAAATTTAAGAATTTCGTTTTTTTACCTACTGATTTTTACTAGCTGCTGAGCCGTAAAATAATAAAAAATCGTACAAATAGGAGATTTTTATCGGGTTTTTTGCATTTCTCTACTTTCTGCAACTAAAACCGAGTATTTAACGCCAAAAAACTAGCCCTATCGGCGAAATTTAAGAATTTCGTTTTTTTTACCTACTGATTTTTACTAGCTGCTAAGCCGTAAAATAATAAAAAATCGTACAAATAGGAGATTTTTATCGGGTTTTTTGCATTTCTCTAATTTCTGCAATTAAAACCGAGTATTTAACGCCAAAAAACTAGCCCTATCGGCAAAATTTAAAATTTCGTTTTTTTACCTACTGATTTTTACTAGCTGCTGAGCCGTAAAATAATAAAAAATCGTACAAATAGGAGATTTTTATCGGGTTTTTTGCATCTCTCTAATTTCTGCAATTAAAACCGAGTATTTAACGCCAAAAAACTAGCCCTATCGGCGAAATTTAAGAATTTCGGTTTTTTACCTACTGATTTTTACTAGCTGCTGAGCCGTAAAATAATAAAAAATCCTACAAATAAGAGATTTTTATCGGGTTTTTTGCATTTCTCTAATTTCTGCAATTAAAACCGAGTATTTAACGCCAAAAAACTAGCCCTATCGGCGAAATTTAAGAATTTCGTTTTTTTACCTACAGATTTTTACTACCTGCTGAGCCGTAAAATAATAAAAAATCGTACAAATAGGAGATTTTTATCGGGTTTTTTGCATTTCTCTAATTTCTGCAATTAAAACCGAGTATTTAACGCCAAAAACCTAGCCCTATCGGCGAAATTTAAGAATTTCGTTTTTTTACCTATACTGATTTTTACTAGCTGCTGAGCCGTAAAATAATAAAAAATCGTACAAATAGGAGATTTTTATTGGGTTTTTAGCATTTCTCTAATTTCTGCAATTAAAACCGAGTATTTAACGCCAAAAAACTAGCCCTATCGGCGAAATTTAAGAATTTCGTTTTTTTACCTACTGATTTTTACTAGCTGCTGAGCCGTAAAATAATAAAAAATCGTACAAATAGGAGATTTTTATCGGGTTTTTTGCATTTCTCTAATTTCTGCAATTAAAACCGAGTATTTAACGCCAAGAAACTAGCCCTATCGGCGAAATTTAAGAATTTCGTTTTTTTACCTACTGATTTTTACTAGCTGCTGAGCCGTAAAATAATAAAAAATCCTACAAATAGGAGATTTTTATTGGGTTTTTTGCATTTCTCTAATTTCTGCAATTAAAACCGAGTATTTAACGCCAAAAAACTAGCCCTATCGGCGAAATTTAAGAATTTCGTTTTTTTACCTACTGATTTTTACTAGCTGCTGAGCCGTAAAATAATAAAAAATCCTAGAACTAAGAGATTTTTATCGGGTTTTTTGCATTTCTCTAATTTCTGCAATTAAAACCGAGTATTTAACGCCAAAAAACTAGCCCTATCGGCGAAATTTAAGAATTTCGTTTTTTTACCTACTGATTTTTACTAGCTGCTGAGCCGTAAAATAATAAAAAATCCTACAAATAGGAGATTTTTATTGGGTTTTTTGCATTTCTCTAATTTCTGCAATTAAAACCGAGTATTTAACGCCAAAAAACTAGCCCTATCGGCGAAATTTAAGAATTTCGTTTTTTTACCTACTGATTTTTACTAGCTGCTGAGCCGTAAAATAATAAAAAATCCTACAAATAGGAGATTTTTATTGGGTTTTTTGCATTTCTCTAATTTCTGCAATTAAAACCGAGTATTTAACTCCAAAAAACTAGCCCTATCGGCGAAATTTAACAATTTCGTTTTTTTACCTACTGATTTTTACTAGCTGCTGAGCCGTAAAATAATAAAATATCCTACAAATAGGAGATTTTTATCGGGTTTTTTGCATTTCTCTAATTTCTGCAATTCAAACCGAGTATTTAACGCCAAAAAACTAGCCCTATCGGCGAAATTTAAGAATTTCGTTTTTTTACCTACTGATTTTTACTAGCTGCTGAGCCGTAAAATAATAAAAAATCGTACAAATAGGAGATTTTTATCGGGTTTTTTGCATTTCTCTAATTTCTGCAATTAAAACCGAGTATTTAACGCCAAAAAACTAGCCCTATCGGGGAAATTTAAGAATTTCGTTTTTTTACCTACTGATTTTTACTAGCTGCTGAGCCGTAAAATAATAAAAAAACGTACAAATAGGAGATTTTTATCGGGTTTTTTGCATTTCTCTAATTTCTGCAATTAAAACCGAGTATTTAACGCCAAAAAACTAGCCCTATCGGGGAAATTTAAGAATTTCGTTTTTTTACCTACTGATTTTTACTAGCTGCTGAGCCGTAAAATAATAAAAAATCGTACAAATAGGAGATTTTTATCCGGTTTTTTGCATTTCTCTAATTTCTGCAATTAAAACCGAGTATTTAACGCCAAAAAACTAGCCCTATCGGCGAAATTTAACAATTTCGTTTTTTTACCTACTGATTTTTACTAGCTGCTGAGCCGTAAAATAATAAAAAATCCTACAAATAGGAGATTTTTATCGGGTTTTTTGCATTTCTCTAATTTCTGCAATTAAAACCGAGTATTTAACGCCAAAAGCTAGCCCTATCGGCGAAATTTAACAATTTCGTTTTTTTACCTACTGATTTTTACTAGCTGCTGAGCCGTAAAATAATAAAAAATCGTACAAATAGGAGAATTTTATCGGGTTTTTTGCATTTCTCTAATTTCTGCAATTAAAACCGAGTATTTAACTCCAAAAAACTAGCCCTATCGGCGAAATTTAACAATTTCGTTTTTTTACCTACTGATTTTTACTAGCTGCTGAGCCGTAAAATAATAAAATATCCTACAAATAGGAGATTTTTATCGGGTTTTTTGCATTTCTCTAATTTCTGCAATTCAAACCGAGTATTTAACGCCAAAAAACTAGCCCTATCGGCGAAATTTAAGAATTTCGTTTTTTTACCTACTGATTTTTACTAGCTGCTGAGCCGTAAAATAATAAAAAATCGTACAAATAGGAGATTTTTATCGGGTTTTTTGCATTTCTCTAATTTCTGCAATTAAAACCGAGTATTTAACGCCAAAAGCTAGCCCTATCGGCGAAATTTAACAATTTCGTTTTTTTACGTACTGATTTTTACTAGCTGCTGAGCCGTAAAATAATAAAAAATCGTACAAATAGGAGATTTTTATCGGGTTTTTTGCATTTCTCTTATTTCTGCAATTAAAACCGATTATTTAACGCCAAAAAACTAGCCCTATCGGGGAAATTTAAGAATTTCGTTTTTTTACCTACTGATTTTTACTAGCTGCTGAGCCGTAAAATAATAAAAAATCGTACAAATAGGAGATTTTTATCGGGTTTTTTGCATTTCTCTAATTTCTGCAATTAAAACCGAATATTTAACGCCAAAAAACTAGCCCTATCGGCGAAATTTAACAATTTCGTTTTTTTACCTACTGATTTTTACTAGCTGCTGAGCCGTAAAATAATAAAATATCCTACAAATAGGAGATTTTTATCGGGTTTTTTGCATTTCTCTAATTTCTGCAATTCAAACCGAGTATTTAACGCCAAAAAACTAGCCCTATCGGCGAAATTTAAGAATTTCGTTTTTTTACCTACTGATTTTTACTAGCTGCTGAGCCGTAAAATAATAAAAAATCGTACAAATAGGAGATTTTTATCGGGTTTTTTGCATTTCTCTAATTTCTGCAATTAAAACCGAGTATTTAACGCCAAAAGCTAGCCCTATCGGCGAAATTTAACAATTTCGTTTTTTTACCTACTGATTTTTACTAGCTGCTGAGCCGTAAAATAATAAAAAATCGTACAAATAGGAGATTTTTATCGGGTTTTTTGCATTTCTCTAATTTCTGCAATTAAAACCGAGTATTTAACGCCAAAAAACTAGCCCTATCGGCGAAATTTAACAATTTCGTTTTTTTACCTA
The DNA here is from genome assembly GCA_963920795.1 of Eutolmus rufibarbis. Taxonomy (NCBI): domain Eukaryota; kingdom Metazoa; phylum Arthropoda; class Insecta; order Diptera; family Asilidae; genus Eutolmus; species Eutolmus rufibarbis. The sequence continues at coordinate 14,204,574 of OY987205.1, forward strand.
CTGATTTTTACTAGCTGCTGAGCCGTACAATAATAATAAATCGTACAAATAGGAGATTTTTATGGGGTTTTTTGCATTTCTCTAATTTCTGCAATTAAAACCGAGTATTTAAAGCCAAAAAACTAGCCCTATCGGCGAAATTTAAGAATTTCGTTTTTTTACCTACTGATTTTTACTAGCTGCGAGCCGTAAAATAATAAAAAATCCTACAAATAAGAGATTTTTATCGGGTTTTTTGCATTTCTCTAATTTCTGCAATTAAAACCGAGTATTTAACGCCAAAAAAATAGCCCTATCGGCGAAATTTAAGAATTTCGTTTTTTTACCTACTGATTTTTACTAGCTGCGAGCCGTAAAATAATAAAAAATCCTACAAATAAGAGATTTTTATCGGGTTTTTTGCATTTCTCTAATTTCTGCAATTAAAACCGAGTATTTAACGCCAAAAAACTAGCCCTATCGGCGAAATTTAAGAATTTCGTTTTTTTACCTACTGATTTTTACTAGCTGCTGAGCCGTAAAATAATAAAAAATCCTACAAATAGGAAATTTTTATCGGGTTTTTTGCATTTCTCTAATTTCTGCAATTAAAACCGACTATTTAACGCCAAAAAACTAGCCCTATCGGCGAAATTTAAGAATTTCGTTTTTTTACCTACTGATTTTTACTAGCTGCTGAGCCGTAAAATAATAAAATATCCTACAAATAGGAGATTTTTATCGGGTTTTTTGCATTTCTCTAATTTCTGCAATTAAAACCGAGTATTTAACGCCAAAAAACTAGCCCTATCGGCGAAATTTAAGAATTTCGTTTTTTTACCTACTGATTTTTACTAGCTGCTGAGCCGTAAAATAATAAAAAATCGTACAAATAGGAGATTTTTATCGGGTTTTTTGCATTCCTCTAATTTCTGCAATTAAAACCGAGTATTTAACGCCAAAAAACTAGCCCTATCGGCGAAATTTAAGAATTTCGTTTTTTTACTTACTGATTTTTACTAGCTGCTGAGCCGTAAAATAATAAAAAATCCTACAAATAGGAGATTTTTATCGGGTTTTTTGCATTTCTCTAATTTCTGCAATTAAAACCGATTATTTAACGCCAAAAAACTAGCCCTATCGGGGAAATTTAAGAATTTCGTTTTTTTACCTGCTGATTTTTACTAGCTGCTGAGCCGTAAAATAATAAAAAATCGTACAAATATGAGATTTTTATGGGGCTTTTTGCATTTCTCCAATTTCTGCAATTAAAACCGAGTATTTAACGCCAAAAAACTAGCCCTATCGGGGAAATTTAAGAATTTCGTTTTTTTACCTACTGATTTTTACTAGCTGCTGAGCCGTAAAATAATAAAAAATCCTACAAATAGGAGATTTTTATTGGGTTTTTTGCATTTCTCTAATTTTTGCAATTAAAACCGAGTATTTAACGCCAAAAAACTAGCCCTATCGGGGAAATTTAAGAATTTCGTTTTTTTACCTACTGAATTTTACTAGCTGCTGAGCCGTAAAATAATAAAAAATCGTACAAATAGGAGATTTTTATCGGGTTTTTTGCATTTCTCTAATTTCTGCAATTAAAACCGAGTATCGTACAAATATGAGATTTTTATCGGGTTTTTTGCATTTCTCTTATTTCTGCAATTAAAACGGAGTATTTAACGCCAAAAAACTAACCCTATCGGCGAAATTTCAGAATTTCGTTTTTTTACCTACTGATTTTTACTAGCTGCTGAGCCGTAAAATAATAAAAAATCGTACAAATAGGAGAATTTTATCGGGTTTTTTGCATTTCTCTAATTTCTGCAATTAAAACCGAGTATTTAACTCCAAAAAACTAGCCCTATCGGCGAAATTTAACAATTTCGTTTTTTTACCTACTGATTTTTACTAGCTGCTGAGCCGTAAAATAATAAAATATCCTACAAATAGGAGATTTTTATCGGGTTTTTTGCGTTTCTCTAATTTCTGCAATTCAAACCGAGTATTTAACGCCAAAAAACTAGCCCTATCGGCGAAATTTAAGAATTTCGTTTTTTTACCTACTGATTTTTACTAGCTGCTGAGCCGTAAAATAATAAAAAATCGTACAAATAGGAGATTTTTATCGGGTTTTTTGCATTTCTCTAATTTCTGCAATTAAAACCGAGTATTTAACGACAAAAAACTAGCCCTATCGGCGAAATTTAAGAATTTCGTTTTTTTACTTACTGATTTTTACTAGCTGCTGAGCCGTAAAATAATAAAAAATCCTACAAATATGAGATTTTTATCGGGTTTTTTGCATTTCTCTAATTTCTGCAATTAAAACCGATTATTTAACGCCAAAAAACTAGCCCTATCGGGGAAATTTAAGAATTTCGTTTTTTTACCTACTGATTTTTACTAGCTGCTGAGCCGTAAAATAATAAAAAAAACGTACAAATAGGAGATTTTTATCGGGTTTTTTGCATTTCTCTAATTTCTGCAATTAAAACCGAGTATTTAACGCCAAAAAACTAGCCCTATCGGGGAAATTTAAGAATTTCGTTTTTTTACCTACTGATTTTTACTAGCTGCTGAGCCGTAAAATAATAAAAAATCGTACAAATATGAGATTTTTATCGGGTTTTTTGCATTTCTCTTATTTCTGCAATTAAAACGGAGTATTTAACGCCAAAAAACTAACCCTATCGGCGAAATTTAAGAATTTCGTTTTTTTACCTACTGATTTTTACTAGCTGCTGAGCCGTAAAATAATAAAAAAACGTACAAATAGGAGATTTTTATCGGGTTTTTTGCATTTCTCTAATTTCTGCAATTAAAACCGAGTATTTAACGCCAAAAGCTAGCCCTATCGGCGAAATTTAACAATTTCGTTTTTTTACCTACTGATTTTTACTAGCTGCTGAGCCGTAAAATAATAAAAAATCGTACAAATAGGAGATTTTTATCGGGTTTTTTGCATTTCTCTAATTTCTGCAATTAAAACCGAGTATTTAACGCCAAAAAACTAGCCCTATCGGCGAAATTTAACAATTTCGTTTTTTTACCTACTGATTTTTACTAGCTGCTGAGCCGTACAATAATAATAAATCGTACAAATAGGAGATTTTTATGGGGTCTTTTGCATTTCTCTAATTTCTGCAATTAAAACCGAGTATTTAAAGCCAAAAAACTAGCCCTATCGGCGAAATTTAAGAATTTCGTTTTTTTACCTACTGATTTTTACTAGCTGCGAGCCGTAAAATAATAAAAAATCCTACAAATAAGAGATTTTTATCGGGTTTTTTGCATTTCTCTAATTTCTGCAATTAAAACCGAGTATTTAACGCCAAAAAAATAGCCCTATCGGCGAAATTTAAGAATTTCGTTTTTTTACCTACTGATTTTTACTAGCTGCGAGCCGTAAAATAATAAAAAATCATACAAATAAGAGATTTTTATCGGGTTTTTTGCATTTCTCTAATTTCTGCAATTAAAACCGAGTATTTAACGCCAAAAAACTAGCCCTATCGGCGAAATTTAAGAATTTCGTTTTTTTACCTACTGATTTTTACTAGCTGCTGAGCCGTAAAATAATAAAAAATCGTACAAATAGGAGATTTTTATCGGGTTTTTTGCATTTCTCTAATTTCTGCAATTAAAACCGAGTATTTAACGCCAAAAAACTAGCCCTATCGGCGAAATTTAACAATTTCGTTTTTTTACCTACTGATTTTTACTAGCTGCTGAGCCGTACAATAATAATAAATCGTACAAATAGGAGATTTTTATGGGGTTTTTTGCATTTCTCTAATTTCTGCAATTAAAACCGAGTATTTAAAGCCAAAAAACTAGCCCTATCGGCGAAATTTAAGAATTTCGTTTTTTTACCTACTGATTTTTACTAGCTGCGAGCCGTAAAATAATAAAAAATCCTACAAATAAGAGATTTTTATCGGGTTTTTTGCATTTCTCTAATTTCTGCAATTAAAACCGAGTATTTAACGCCAAAAAAATAGCCCTATCGGCGAAATTTAAGAATTTCGTTTTTTTACCTACTGATTTTTACTAGCTGCGAGCCGTAAAATAATAAAAAATCATACAAATAAGAGATTTTTATCGGGTTTTTTGCATTTCTCTAATTTCTGCAATTAAAACCGAGTATTTAACGCCAAAAAACTAGCCCTATCGGCGAAATTTAAGAATTTCGTTTTTTTACCTACTGATTTTTACTAGCTGCTGAGCCGTAAAATAATAAAAAATCCTACAAATAGGAAATTTTTATAGGGTTTTTTGCATTTCTCTAATTTCTGCAATTAAAACCGAGTATTTAACGCCAAAAAACTAGCCCTATCGGCGAAATTTAAGAATTTCGTTTTTTTACCTACTGATTTTTACTAGCTGCTGAGCCGTAAAATAATAAAAAATCCTACAAATAGGAGATTTTTATAGGGTTTTTTGCATCTCTCTAATTTCTGCAATTAAAACCGAGTATTTTACGCCAAAAAACTAGCCCTATCGGCGAAATTTAAGAATTTCGTTTTTTTACCTACTGATTTTTACTAGCTGCTGAGCCGTAAAATAATAAAAAATCGTACAAATAGGAGATTTTTATCGGGTTTTTTGCATTTCTCTAATTTCTGCAATTAAAACCGAGTATTTAACGCCAAAAAACTAGCCCTATCGGCGAAATTTAAGAATTTGGTTTTTTACCTACTGATTTTTACTAGCTGCTGAGCCGTAAAATAATAAAAAATCGTACAAATAGGAGATTTTTATCGGGTTTTTTGCATTTCTCTAATTTCTGCAATTAAAACCGAGTATTTAACGCCAAAAAACTAGCCCTATCGGCGAAATTTAAGAATTTGGTTTTTTACCTACTGATTTTTACTAGCTGCTGAGCCGTAAAATAATAAAAAATCCTACAAATAGGAGATTTTTATCGGGGTTTTTGCATTTCTCTAATTTCTGCAATTAAAACCGAGTATTTAACGCCGAAAAACTAGCCCTATCGGCGAAATTTAAGAATTTCGGTTTTTTACCTACTGATTTTTACTAGCTGCTGAGCCGTAAAGTAATAAAAAATCGTACAAATAGGAGATTTTTATCGGGTTTTTTGAATTTCTCTAATTTCTGCTATTAAAACCGAGTATTTAACGCCAAAAAACTAGCCCTATCGGGGAAATTTAAGAATTTCGTTTTTTTACCTACTGATTTTTACTAGCTGCTGAGCCGTAAAATAATAAAAAATCGTACAAATATGAGATTTTTATCGGGTTTTTTGCATTTCTCTAATTTCTGCAATTAAAACCGAGTATTTAACGCCAAAAAACTAACCCTATCGGCGAAATTTAAGAATTTCGTTTTTTTACCTACTGATTTTTACAAGCTGCTGAGCCGTAAAATAATAAAAAATCCTACAAATAAGAGATCTTTATCGGATTTTTTGCATTTCTCTAATTTCTGCAATTAAAACCGAGTATTTAACGCCAAAAAACTAGCCCTATCGGCGAAATGTAAGAATTTCGTTTTTTTACCTACTGATTTTTACTAGCTGCTGAGCCGTAAAATAATAAAAAATCCTACAAATGGGAGATTTTTATCGGATTTTTTGCATTTCTCTAATTTCTGCAATTAAAACCGAGTATTTAACGCCAAAAAACTAGCCCTATCGGCGATATTTAAGAATTTCGTTTTTTTACCTACTGATTTTTACTAGCTGCTGAGCCGTAAAATAATAAAAAATCGTACAAATATGAGATTTTTATCGGGTTTTTTGCATTTCTCTAATTTCTGCAATTAAAACCGAGTATTTTACGCCAAAAAACTAGCCCTATCGGGGAAATTTAAGAATTTCGTTTTTTTACCTACTGATTTTTACTAGCTGCTGAGCCGTAAAATAATAAAAAATCGTACAAATAGGAGATTTTTATCGGGTTTTTTGCATTTCTCTAATTTCTGCAATTAAAACCGAGTATTTAACGCCACAAAACTAGCCCTATCGGCGAAATTTAAGAATTTCGTTTTTTTACCTACTGATTTTTACTAGCTGCTGAGCCGTAAAATAATAAAAAATTGTACAAATAGGAGATTTTTATCGGGTTTTTTGCATTTCTCTAATTTCTGCAATTAAAACCGAGTATTTAACGCCACAAAACTAGCCCTATCGGGGAAATTTAAGAATTTCGTTTTTTTACCTACTGATTTTTACTATCTGCTGAGCCGTAAAATAATAAAAAATCGTACAAATAGGAGATTTTTATCGGGTTTTTTGCATTTCTATATTTTCTGCAATTAGAACCGAGTATTTAACGACAAAAAACTAGCCCTATCGGCGAAATTTAAGAATTTCGTTTTTTTACCTACTGATTTTTACTAGCTGCTGAGCCGTAAAATAATAAAAAATCTTACAAATAGGAGATTTTTATCGGGTTTTTTGCATTTCTCTAATTTCTGCAATTAGAACGGAGTATTTAACGCCAAAAAACTAGCCCTATCGTCGAAATTTAAGAATTTCGTTTTTTTACCTACTGATTTTTACTAGCTGCTGAGCCGTAAAATAATATAAAATCGTACAAATAGGAGATTTTTATCGGGTTTTTTGCATTTCTCTAATTTCTGCAATTAAAACCGAGTATTTAATGCCAAAAAACTAGCCCTATCGGGGAAATTTAAGAATTTCGTTTTTTTACCTACTGGATTTTACTAGCTTCTGAGCCGTAAAATAATAAAAAATCGTACAAATATGAGATTTTTATCGGGTTTTTTGCATTTCTCTAATTTCTGCAATTAAAACCGAGTATTTAACGCCAAAAAACTAGCCCTATCGGCGAAATTTAAGAATTTCGTTTTTTTACCTACTGATTTTTACTAGCTGCTGAGCCGTAAAATAATAAAAAATCTTACAAATAGGAGATTTTTATCGGGTTTTTTGCATTTCTCTAATTTCTGCAATTAAAACGGAGTATTTAACGCCAAAAAACTAGCCCTATCGTCGAAATTTAAGAATTTAGTTTTTTTACCTATTGATTTTTACTAGCTGCTGAGCCGTAAAATAATAAAAAATCTTACAAATAGGAGATTTTTATCGGGTTTTTTGCATTTCTCTAATTTCTGCAATTAAAACCGAGTATTTAACGCCAAAAAACTCGCCCTATCGTCGAAATTTAAGAATTTCGTTTTTTTACCTACTGAATTTTACTAGCTGCTGAGCCGTAAAATAATAAAAAATCGTACAAATAGGAGATTTTTATCGGGTTTTTTGCATTTCTCTAATTTCTGCAATTAAAACCGAGTATTTAACGCCAAAAAACTAGCCCTATCGGCGATATTTAAGAATTTCGTTTTTTTACCTACTGATTTTTACTAGCTGCTGAGCCGTAAAATAATAAAAAATCTTACAAATAGGAGATTTTTATCGGGTTTTTTGCATTTCTCTAATTTCTGCAATTAAAACGGAGTATTTAACGCCAAAAAACTAGCCCTATCGTCGAAATTTAAGAATTTCGTTTTTTTACCTACTGATTTTTACTAGCTGCTGAGCCGTAAAATAATATAAAATCGTACAAATAGGAGATTTTTATCGGGTTTTTTGCATTTCTCTAATTTCTGCAATTAAAACCGAGTATTTAACGCCAAAAAACTAGCCCTATCGGCGAAATTTAAGAATTTGGTTTTTTACCTACTGATTTTTACTAGCTGCTGAGCCGTAAAATAATAAAAAATCCTACAAATAGGAGATTTTTATCGGGTTTTTTGCATTTCTCTAATTTCTGCAATTAAAACCGAGTATTTAACGCCAAAAAACTAGCCCTATCGGCGAAATTTAAGAATTTCGTTTTTTTTACCTACTGATTTTTACTAGCTGCTGAGCCGTAAAATAATAAAAAATCGTACAAATAGGAGATTTTTATCGGGTTTTTTGCATTTCTCTAATTTCTGCTATTAAAACCGAGTATTTAACGCCAAAAAACTAGCCCTATCGGGGAAATTTAAGAATTTCGTTTTTTTACCTACTGATTTTTACAAGCTGCTGAGCCGTAAAATAATAAAAAATCGTACAAATATGAGATTTTTATCGGGTTTTTTGCATTTCTCTAATTTCTGCAATTAAAACCGAGTATTTAACGCCAAAAAACTAACCCTATCGGCGAAATTTAAGAATTTCGTTTTTTTACCTACTGATTTTTACAAGCTGCTGAGCCGTAAAATAATAAAAAATCCTACAAATAAGAGATCTTTATCGGATTTTTTGCATTTCTCTAATTTCTGCAATTAAAACCGAGTATTTAACGCCAAAAAACTAGCCCTATCGGGGAAATTTAAGAATTTCGTTTTTTTACCTACTGATTTTTACTAGCTGCTGAGCCGTAAAATAATAAAAAATCCTACAAATAGGTGATTTTTATCGGTTTTTTTGCATTTCTCTAATTTCTGCAATTAAAACCGAGTATTTAACGCCAAAAAACTAGCCTTATCGGCGAAATTTAAGAATTTCGTTTTTTTACCTACTGATTTTTACTAGCTGCTGAGCCGTAAAATAATAAAAAATCGTACAAATAGGAGATTTTTATCGGGTTTTTTGCATTTCTCTAATTTCTGCAATTAAAACCGAGTATTTAACGCCAAAAAACTAGCCCTATCGGCGAAATTTAAGAATTTCGTTTTTTTACATACTGATTTTTACTAGCTGCTGAGCCGTAAAATAATAAAAAATCCTACAAATAGGAGATTTTTATCGGGTTTTTTGCATTTCTCTAATTTCTGCAATTAAAACCGAGTATTTAACGCCAAAAAACTAACCCTATCGGCGAAATTTAAGAATTTCGTTTTTTTACCTACTGATTTTTACTAGCTGCTGAGCCGTAAAATAATAAAAAATCGTACAAATAGGAGATTTTTATCGGGTTTTTTGCATTTCTCTAATTTCTGCAATTAAAACCGAGTATTTAACGCCACAAAACTAGCCCTATCGGCGAAATTTAAGAATTTCGTTTTTTTACCTACTGATTTTTACTAGCTGCTGAGCCGTAAAATAATAAAAAATCGTACAAATAGGAGATTTTTATCGGGTTTTTTGCATTTCTATAATTTCTGCAATTAGAACCGAGTATTTAACGACAAAAAACTAGCCCTATCGGCGAAATTTAAGAATTTCGTTTTTTTACCTACTGATTTTTACTAGCTGCTGAGCCGTAAAATAATAAAAAATCTTACAAATAGGAGATTTTTATCGGGTTTTTTGCATTTCTCTAATTTCTGCAATTAAAACGGAGTATTTAACGCCAAAAAACTAGCCCTATCGTCGAAATTTAAGAATTTCGTTTTTTTACCTACTGATTTTTACTAGCTGCTGAGCCGTAAAATAATATAAAATCGTACAAATAGGAGATTTTTATCGGGTTTTTTGCATATCTCTAATTTCTGCAATTAAAACCGAGTATTTAACGCCAAAAAACTAGCCCTATCGGGGAAATTTAAGAATTTCGTTTTTTTACCTACTGATTTTTACTAGCTGCTGAGCCGTAAAATAATAAAAAATCCTACAAATAAGAGATTTTTATCGGCTTTTTTGCATTTCTCTAATTTCTGCAATTAAAACCGAGTATTTAACGCCAAAAAACTAGCCCTATCGGGGAAATTTAAGAATTTCGTTTTTTTACCTACTGATTTTTACTAGCTGCTGAGCCGTAAAATAATAAAAAATCCTACAAATAGGTGATTTTTATCGGTTTTTTTGCATTTCTCTAATTTCTGCAATTAAAACCGAGTATTTAACGCCAAAAAACTAGCCCTATCGGCGAAATTTAAGAATTTCGTTTTTTTACCTACTGATTTTTACTAGCTGCTGAGCCGTAAAATAATAAAAAATCGTACAAATAGGAGATTTTTATCGGGTTTTTTGCATTTCTCTAATTTCTGCAATTAAAACCGAGTATTTAACGCCAAAAAACTAGCCCTATCGGCGAAATTTAAGAATTTCGTTTTTTTACATACTGATTTTTACTAGCTGCTGAGCCGTAAAATAATAAAAAATCCTACAAATAGGAGATTTTTATCGGGTTTTTTGCATTTCTCTAATTTCTGCAATTAAAACCGAGTATTTAACGCCAAAAAACTAACCCTATCGGCGAAATTTAAGAATTTCGTTTTTTTACCTACTGATTTTTACTAGCTGCTGAGCCGTAAAATAATAAAAAATCGTACAAATATGAGATTTTTATCGGGTTTTTTGCATTTCTCTAATTTCTGCAATTAAAACCGAGTATTTTACGCCAAAAAACTAGCCCTATCGGGGAAATGTAAGAATTTCGTTTTTTTACCTACTGATTTTTACTAGCTGCTGAGCCGTAAAATAATAAAAAATCGTACAAATAGGAGATTTTTATCGGGTTTTTTGCATTTCTCTAATTTCTGCAATTAAAACCGAGTATTTAACGCCACAAAACTAGCCCTATCGGCGAAATTTAAGAATTTCGTTTTTTTACCTACTGATTTTTACTAGCTGCTGAGCCGTAAAATAATAAAAAATCGTACAAATAGGAGATTTTTATCGGGTTTTTTGCATTTCTATAATTTCTGCAATTAGAACCGAGTATTTAACGACAAAAAACTAGCCCTATCGGCGAAATTTAAGAATTTCGTTTTTTTACCTACCGATTTTTACTAGCTGCTGAGCCGTAAAATAATAAAAAATCTTACAAATAGGAGATTTTTATCGGGTTTTTTGCATTTCTCTAATTTCTGCAATTAAAACGGAGTATTTAACGCCAAAAAACTAGCCCTATCGTCGAAATTTAAGAATTTCGTTTTTTTACCTACTGATTTTTACTAGCTGCTGAGCCGTAAAATAATATAAAACCGTACAAATAGGAGATTTTTATCGGGTTTTTTGCATTTCTCTAATTTCTGCAATTAGAACCGAGTATTTAACGACAAAAAACTAGCCCTATCGGCGAAATTTAAGAATGTCGTTTTTTTACCTACTGATTTTTACTAGCTGCTGAGCCGTAAAGTAATAAAAAATCGTACAAATAGGAGATTTTTATCGGGTTTTTTGCATTTCTCTAATTTCTGCAATTAAAACCGAGTATTTAACGCCAAAAAACTAGCCCTATCGGCGAAATGTAAGAATTTCGTTTTTTTACCTACTGATTTTTACTAGCTGCTGAGCCGTAAAATAATAAAAAATCGTACAAATAGGAGATTTTTGTCGGGTTTTTTGCATTTCTCTAATTTCTGCAATTAAAACCGAGTATTTAACGCCAAAAAACTAGCCCTATCGGCGAAATTTAAGAATTTCGTTTTTTTACCTACTGATTTTTACTAGCTGCTGAGCCGTAAAATAATAAAAAATCGTACAAATAGGAGATTTTTATCGGGTTTTTTGCATTTCTCTACTTTCTGCAATTAAAACCGAGTATTTAACGCCAAAAAACTAGCCCTATCGGCGATATTTAAGAATTTCGTTTTTTTACCTACTGATTTTTACTAGCTGCTGAGCCGTAAAATAATAAAAAATCCTACAAATAGGAGATTTTTATCGGGTTTTTTGCATTTCTCTAATTTCCGCAATTAAAACCGAGTATTTAGCGCCAAAAAACTAGCCCTATCGGGGAAATTTAAGAATTTCGTTTTTTTACTTACTGATTTTTACTAGCTGCTGAGCAGTAAAATAATAAAAAATCGTACAAATAGGAGATTTTTATCGGTTTTTTTGCATATCTCTAATTTCTGCAATTAAAACCGAGTATTTAACGCCAAAAAACTAGCCCTATCGGCGATATTTAAGAATTTCGTTTTTTTACCTACTGATTTTTACTAGCTGCTGAGCCGTAAAATAATAAAAAATCGTACAAATAGGAGATTTTTATCGGGTTTTTTGCATTTCTCTAATTTCTGCAATTAAAACCGAGTATTTACCGCAAAAAAAACTAGCCCTATCGGCGAAATTTAAGAATTTCGTTTTTTTACCTACTGATTTTTACTAGCTGCTGAGCCGTAAAATAATAAAAAATCGTACAAATAGGAGATTTTTATCGGGTTTTTTGCATTTCTCTAATTTCTGCAATTAAAACCGAGTATTTAACGCCAAAAAACTAGCCCTATCGGCGAAATTTAAGAATTTCGTTTTTTTACCTACTGATTTTTACTAGCTGCTGAGCCGTAAAATAATAAAAAATCCTACAAATAGGAGATTTTTATCGGGTTTTTTGCATTTCTCTAATTTCTGCAATTAAAACCGAGTATTTAACGCCAAAAAACTAGCCCTATCGGCGAAATTTAAGAATTTCGTTTTTTTACCTACTGATTTTTACTAGCTGCTGAGCCGTAAAATAATAAAAAATCCTACAAATAGGAGATTTTTATCGGGTTTTTTGCATTTCTCTAATTTCTGCAATTAAAACCGAGTATTTAACGCCAAAAAACTAGCCCTATCGGGGAAATTTAAGAATTTCGTTTTTTTACCTACTGATTTTTACTAGCTGCTGAGCCGTAAAATAAAAAAAAATCCTACAAATAGGAGATTTTTATCGGGTTTTTTGCATTTCTCTAAATTCTTCAATTAAAACCGAGTATTTAACGCCAAAAAACTAGGCCTATCGGCGAAATTTAAGAATTTCGTTTTTTTTACCTACTGATTTTTACTAGCTGCTGAGCCGTAAAATAATAAAAAATCCTACAAATAGGAGATTTTTATCGGGTTTTTTGCATTTCTCTAATTTCTGCAATTAAAACCGAGTATTTAACGCCAAAAAACTAGCCCTATCGGGGAAATTTAAGAATTTCGTTTTTTTACCTACTGATTTTTACTAGCTGCTGAGCCGTAAAATAATAAAAAATCGTATAAATAGGAGATTTTTATCAGGTTTTTTGCATTACTCTAATTTCTGCAATTAAAACCGAGTATTTAACGCCAAAAAACTAGCCCTATCGGGGAAATTTAAGAATTTCGTTTTTTTACCTACTGATTTTTACTAGCTGCTGAGCCGTAAAATAATAAAAAATCGTACAAATAGGAGATTTTTATCGCGTTTTTTGCATTTCTCTAATTTCTGCAATTAAAACCGAGTATTTAACGCCAAAAAACTAGCCCTATCGGCGAAATTAAGGAATTTCGTTTTTTTACCTACTGATTTTTACTAGCTGCTGAGCCGTAAAATAATAAAAAATCGTACAAATAGGAGATTTTTATCGGGTTTTTTGCATTTCTCTAATTTCTGCAATTAAAACCGAGTATTTAACGCCAAAAAACTAGCCCTATCGGCGAAATTTAAGAATTTCGTTTTTTTACCTACTGATTTTTACTAGCTGCTGAGCCGTAAAATAATAAAAAATCGTACAAATAGGAGATTTTTATCGGGTTTTTTGCATTTCTCTAATTTCTGCAATTAAAACCGAGTATTTAACGCCAAAAAACTAGCCCTATCGGCGAAATTTAAGAATTTCGTTTTTTTACCTACTGATTTTTACTAGCTGCTGAGCCGTAAAATAATAAAAAATCCTACAAATAGGAGATTTTTATCGGGTTTTTTGCATTTCTCTAATTTCTGCAATTAAAACCGAGTATTTAACGCCAAAAAACTAGCCCTATCGGGGAAATTTAAGAATTTCGTTTTTTTACCTACTGATTTTTACTAGCTGCTGAGCCGTAAAATAATAAAAAATCGTATAAATAGGAGATTTTTATCGGGTTTTTTGCATTACTCTAATTTCTGCAATTAAAACCGAGTATTTAACGCCAAAAAACTAGCCCTATCGGGGAAATTTAAGAATTTCGTTTTTTTACCTACTGATTTTTACTAGCTGCTGAGTCGTAAAATAATAAAAAATCGTACAAATAGGAGATTTTTATCGCGTTTTTTGCATTTCTCTAATTTCTGCAATTAAAACCGAGTATTTAACGCCAAAAAACTAGCCCTATCGGGGAAATTTAAGAATTTCGTTTTTTTACCTACTGATTTTTACTAGCTGCTGAGTCGTAAAATAATAAAAAATCGTATAAATAGGAGATTTTTATCGGGTTTTTTGCATTTCTCTAATTTCTGCAATTAAAACCGAGTATTTACCGCAAAAAAAACTAGCCCTATCGGCGAAATTTAAGAATTTCGTTTTTTTACCTACTGATTTTTACTAGCTGCTGAGCCGTAAAATAATAAAAAATCGTACAAATAGGAGATTTTTATCAGGTTTTTTGCATTTCTCTAATTTCTGCAATTAAAACCGAGTATTTAACGCCAAAAAACTAGCCCTATCGGCGAAATTTTAGAATTTCGTTTTTTTACCTACTGATTTTTAATAACTGCTGAGCCGTAAAATAATAAAAAATCGTACAAATAGGAGATTTTTATCGGGTTTTTTGCATTTCTCTAATTTCTGCAATTAGAACCGAGTATTTAACGCCAAAAAACTAGCCCTATCGGCGAAATTTAAGAATTTCGTTTTTTTACCTACTGATTTTTACTAGCTGCTGAGCCGTAAAATAATAAAAAATCCTACAAATAGGAGATTTTTATCGGGTTTTTTGCATTTCTCCAATTTCTGCAATTAAAACCGAGTATTTAACGCCAAAAAACTAGCCCTATCGGCGAAATTTAAGAATTTCGTTTTTTTACCTACTGATTTTTGCTAGCTGCTGAGCCGTAAAATAATAAAAAATCCTACACATAGGAGATTTTTATCGGGTTTTTTGCATTTCTCTAATTTCTGCAATTACAACCGAGTATTTAACGCCAAAAAACTAGCCCTATCGGCGAAATTTAAGACTTTCGTTTTTTTACCTACTGATTTTTACTAGCTGCTGAGCCGTAAAATAATAAAAAATCCTACAAATAGGAGATTTTTATCGGGTTTTTTGCATTTCTCTAATTTCTGCAATTAAAACCGAGTATTTAACGCCATAAAACTATCCCTATCGGCGAAATTTAAGAATTTCGTTTTTTTACCTACTGATTTTTACTAGCTGCTGAGCCGTAAAATAATAAAAAATCCTACAAATAGGAGATTTTTTCGGGTTTTTTGCATTTCTCTAATTTCTGCAATTAAAACCGAGTATTTAACGCCAAAAAACTAGCCCTATCGGGGAAATTTAAGAATTTCGTTTTTTTACCTACTGATTTTTACTAGCTGCTGAGCCGTAAAATAATAAAAAATCGTACAAATAGGAGATTTTTATCGGGTTTTTTGCATTACTCTAATTTCTGCAATTAAACCCGAGTATTTAACGCCAAAAAACTAGCCCTATCGGGGAAATTTAAGAATTTCGTTTTTTTACCTACTGATTTTTACTAGCTGCTGAGCCGTAAAATAATAAAAAATCGTACAAATAGGAGATTTTTATCGCGTTTTTTGCATTTCTCTAATTTCTGCAATTAAAACCGAGTATTTAACGCCAAAAAACTAGCCCTATCGGCGAAATTAAGGAATTTCGTTTTTTTACCTACTGATTTTTACTAGCTGCTGAGCCGTAAAATAATAAAAAATCGTACAAATAGGAGATTTTTATCGGGTTTCTTGCATTTCTCTAATTTCTGCAATTAAAACCGAGTATTTAACGCCAAAAAACTAGCCCTATCGGCGAAATTTAAGAATTTCGTTTTTTTACCTACTGATTTTTACTAGCTGCTGAGCCGTAAAATAATAACAAATCGTACAAATAGGAGATTTTTATCGGGTTTTTTGCATTTCTCTAATTTCTGCAATTAAAACCGAGTATTTAACGCCAAAAAACTAGCCCTATCGGCGAAATTTAAGAATTTCGTTTTTTTACCTACTGATTTTTACTAGCTGCTGAGTCGTAAAATAATAAAAAATCCTACAAATAGGAGATTTTTATCGGGTTTTTTGCATTTCTCCAATTTCTGCAATTAAAACCGAGTATTTAACGCCAAAAAACTAGCCCTATCGGCGAAATTTAAGAATTTCGTTTTTTGACCTACTGATTTTTACTAGCTGCTGAGCCGTAAAATAATAAAAAATCCTACAAATAGGAGATTTTTATCGGGTTTTTTGCATTTCTCTAATTTCTGCAATTACAACCGAGTATTTAAAGCCAAAAAACTAGCCCTATCGGCGAAATTTAAGACTTTCGTTTTTTTACCTACTGATTTTTACTAGCTGCTGAGCCGTAAAATAATAAAAAATCCTACAAATAGGAGATTTTTATCGGGTTTTTTGCATTTCTCTAATTTCTGCAATTAAAACCGAGTATTTAACGCCATAAAACTATCCCTATCGGCGAAATTTAAGAATTTCGTTTTTTTACCTACTGATTTTTACTAGCTGCTGAGCCGTAAAATAATAAAAAATCCTACAAATAGGAGATTTTTATCGGGTTTTTTGCATTTCTCTAATTTCTGCAATTAAAACCGAGTATTTAACGCCAAAAAACTAGCCCTATCGGGGAAATTTAAGAATTTCGTTTTTTTACCTACTGATTTTTACTAGCTGCTGAGCCGTAAAATAATAAAAAATCGTACAAATAGGAGATTTTTATCGGGTTTTTTGCATTACTCTAATTTCTGCAATTAAAACCGAGTATTTAACGCCAAAAAACTAGCCCTATCGGGGAAATTTAAGAATTTCGTTTTTTTACCTACTGATTTTTACTAGCTGCTGAGCCGTAAAATAATAAAAAATCGTACAAATAGGAGATTTTTATCGCGTTTTTTGCATTTCTCTAATTTCTGCAATTAAAACCGAGTATTTAACGCCAAAAAACTAGCCCTATCGGCGAAATTAAGGAATTTCGTTTTTTTACCTACTGATTTTTACTAGCTGCTGAGCCGTAAAATAATAAAAAATCGTACAAATAGGAGATTTTTATCGGGTTTCTTGCATTTCTCTAATTTCTGCAATTAAAACCGAGTATTTAACGCCAAAAAACTAGCCCTATCGGCGAAATTTAAGAATTTCGTTTTTTTACCTACTGATTTTTACTAGCTGCTGAGCCGTAAAATAATAACAAATCGTACAAATAGGAGATTTTTATCGTGTTTTTGCATTTCTCTAATTTCTGCAATTAAAACCGAGTATTTAACGCCAAAAAACTAGCCCTATCGGCGAAATTTAAGAATTTCGTTTTTTTACCTACTGATTTTTACTAGCTGCTGAGCCGTAAAATAATAAAAAATCCTACAAATAGGAGATTTTTATCGGGTTTTTTGCATTTCTCTAATTTCTGCAATTAAAACCGAGTATTTAACGCCATAAAACTATCCCTATCGGCGAAATTTAAGAATTTCGTTTTTTTACCTACTGATTTTTACTAGCTGCTGAGCCGTAAAATAATAAAAACTCCTACAAATAAGAGATTTTTATCGGGTTTTTTGTATTTCTCTAATTTCTGCAATTAAAACCGAGTATTTAACGCCAAAAAACTAGCCCTATCGGGGAAATTTAAGAATTTCGTTTTTTTACCTACTGATTTTTACTAGCTGCTGAGCCGTAAAATAATAAAAAATCGTACAAATAGGAGATTTTTATCGGGTTTTTTGCATTACTCTAATTTCTGCAATTAAAACCGAGTATTTAACGCCAAAAAACTAGCCCTATCGGGGAAATTTAACAATTTCGTTTTTTTACCTACTGATTTTTACTAGCTGCTGAGCCGTAAAATAATAAAAAATCGTACAAATAGGAGATTTTTATCGCGTTTTTTGCATTTCTCTAATTTCTGCAATTAAAACCGAGTATTTAACGCCAAAAAACTAGCCCTATCGGCGAAATTAAGGAATTTCGTTTTTTTACCTACTGATTTTTACTAGCTGCTGAGCCGTAAAATAATAAAAAATCGTACAAATAGGAGATTTTTATCGGGTTTCTTGCATTTCTCTAATTTCTGCAATTAAAACCGAGTATTTAACGCCAAAAAACTAGCCCTATCGGCGAAATTTAAGAATTTCGTTTTTTTACCTACTGATTTTTACTAGCTGCTGAGCCGTAAAATAATAACAAATCGTACAAATAGGAGATTTTTATCGGGTTTTTTGCATTTCTCTAATTTCTGCAATTAAAACCGAGTATTTAACGCCAAAAAACTAGCCCTATCGGCGAAATTTAAGAATTTCGTTTTTTGACCTACTGATTTTTACTAGCTGCTGAGCCGTAAAATAATAAAAAATCCTACAAATAGGAGATTTTTATCGGGTTTTTTGCATTTCTCTAATTTCTGCAATTACAACCGAGTATTTAAAGCCAAAAAACTAGCCCTATCGGCGAAATTTAAGACTTTCGTTTTTTTACCTACTGATTTTTACTAGCTGCTGAGCCGTAAAATAATAAAAAATCCTACAAATAGGAGATTTTTATCGGGTTTTTTGCATTTCTCTAATTTCTGCAATTAAAACCGAGTATTTAACGCCATAAAACTATCCCTATCGGCGAAATTTAAGAATTTCGTTTTTTTACCTACTGATTTTTACTAGCTGCTGAGCCGTAAAATAATAAAAAATCCTACAAATAGGAGATTTTTATCGGGTTTTTTGCATTTCTCTAATTTCTGCAATTAAAACCGAGTATTTAACGCCAAAAAACTAGCCCTATCGGGGAAATTTAAGAATTTCGTTTTTTTACCTACTGATTTTTACTAGCTGCTGAGCCGTAAAATAATAAAAAATCGTACAAATAGGAGATTTTTATCGGGTTTTTTGCATTACTCTAATTTCTGCAATTAAAACCGAGTATTTAACGCCAAAAAACTAGCCCTATCGGGGAAATTTAAGAATTTCGTTTTTTTACCTACTGATTTTTACTAGCTGCTGAGCCGTAAAATAATAAAAAATCGTACAAATAGGAGATTTTTATCGCGTTTTTTGCATTTCTCTAATTTCTGCAATTAAAACCGAGTATTTAACGCCAAAAAACTAGCCCTATCGGCGAAATTTAAGAATTTCGTTTTTTTACCTACTGATTTTTACTAGCTGCTGAGCCGTAAAATAATAACAAATCGTACAAATAGGAGATTTTTATCGTGTTTTTTGCATTTCTCTAATTTCTGCAATTAAAACCGAGTATTTAACGCCAAAAAACTAGCCCTATCGGCGAAATTTAAGAATTTCGTTTTTTTACCTACTGATTTTTACTAGCTGCTGAGCCGTAAAATAATAAAAAATCCTACAAATAGGAGATTTTTATCGGGTTTTTTGCATTTCTCCAATTTCTGCAATTAAAACCGAGTATTTAACGCCAAAAAACTAGCCCTATCGGCGAAATTTAAGACTTTCGTTTTTTTACCTACTGATTTTTACTAGCTGCTGAGCCGTAAAATAATAAAAAATCGTACAAATAGGAGATTTTTATCGGGTTTTTTGCATTTCTCTAATTTCTGCAATTAAAACCGAGTATTTAACGCCATAAAACTATCCCTATCGGCGAAATTTAAGAATTTCGTTTTTTTACCTACTGATTTTTACTAGCTGCTGAGCCGTAAAATAATAAAAACTCCTACAAATAAGAGATTTTTATCGGGTTTTTTGTATTTCTCTAATTTCTGCAATTAAAACCGAGTATTTAACGCCAAAAAACTAGCCCTATCGGGGAAATTTAAGAATTTCGTTTTTTTACCTACTGATTTTTACTAGCTGCTGAGCCGTAAAATAATAAAAAATCGTACAAATAGGAGATTTTTATCGGGTTTTTTGCATTACTCTAATTTCTGCAATTAAAACCGAGTATTTAACGCCAAAAAACTAGCCCTATCGGGGAAATTTAACAATTTCGTTTTTTTACCTACTGATTTTTACTAGCTGCTGAGCCGTAAAATAATAAAAAATCGTACAAATAGGAGATTTTTATCGCGTTTTTTGCATTTCTCTAATTTCTGCAATTAAAACCGAGTATTTAACGCCAAAAAACTAGCCCTATCGGCGAAATTAAGGAATTTCGTTTTTTTACCTACTGATTTTTACTAGCTGCTGAGCCGTAAAATAATAAAAAATCGTACAAATAGGAGGTTTTTATCGGGTTTTTTGCATTTCTCTAATTTCTGCAATTAAAACCGAGTATTTAACGCCAACAAACTAGCCCTATCGGGGAAATTTAAGAATTTCGTTTCTTTTCCTATTGATTTTTACTAGCTGCTGAGCCGTAAAATAATAAAAAATCCTACAAATAGGAGATTTTTATCGGGTTTTTTGCATTTCTCCAATTTCTGCAATTAAAACGGAGTATTTAACGCCAAAAAACTAACCCTATCGGCGAAATTTAAGAATTTCGTTTTTTTACCTACTGATTTTTACTAGCTGCTGAGCCGTAAAATAATAAAAACTCCTACAAATAAGAGATTTTTAACGGGTTTTTTGTATTTCTCTAATTTCTGCAATTAAAACCGAGTATTTAACGCCAAAAAACTAGCCCTATCGGCGAAATTTATGAATTTCGTTTTTTTACCTACTGATTTTTACTAGCTGCTGAGCCGTAAAATAATAAAAAATCCTACAAATAGGAGATTTTTATCGGGTTTTTTGCATTTCTCTAATTTCTGCAATTACAACCGAGTATTTAACGCCAAAAAACTAGCCCTATCGGCGAAATTTAAGACTTTCGTTTTTTTACCTACTGATTTTTACTAGCTGCTGAGCCGTAAAATAATAAAAAATCCTACAAATAGGAGATTTTTATCGGGTTTTTTGCATTTCTCTAATTTCTGCAATTACAACCGAGTATTTAACGCCAAAAAACTAGCCCTATCGGCGAAATTTAAGAATTTCGTTTTTTTACCTACTGATTTTTAATAGCTGCTAAGCCGTAAAATAATAAAAAATCGTACAATCGGAGATTTTTATCCGGTTTTTTGCATTTCTCTAATTTCTGCAATTAAAACCGAGTATTTAACGCCAAAAAACTAGCCCTATCGGCGAAATTAAGGAATTTCGTTTTTTTACCTACTGATTTTTACTAGCTGCTGAGCCGTAAAATAATAAAAAATCGTACAAATAGGAGTTTTTATCGGGTTTTTTGCATTTCTCTAATTTCTGCAATTAAAACCGAGTATTTAACGCCAACAAACTAGCCCTATCGGGGAAATTTAAGAATTTCATTTCTTTTCCTATTGATTTTTACTAGCTGCTGAGCCGTAAAATAATAAAAAATCCTACAAATAGGAGATTTTTATCGGGTTTCTTGCATTTCTCTAATTTCTGCAATTAAAACCGAGTATTTAACGCCAAAAAACTAGCCCTATCGGCGAAATTTAAGAATTTCGTTTTTTTACCTACTGATTTTTACTAGCTGCTGAGCCGTAAAATAATAAAAAATCGTACAAATAGGAGATTTTTGTTGGGTTTTTTACATTTCTCTAATTTCTGCAATTAAAACCGAGTATTTAACGCCAAAAAACTAGCCCTATCGGCGAAATTTAAGAATTTCGTTTTTTTACCTACTGATTTTTACTAGCTGCTGAGCCGTAAAATAATAAAAAATCCTAAAAATAGGAGATTTTTATCGGGTTTTTTGCATTTCTCTAATTTCTGCAATTAAAACCGAGTATTTAACGCCAAAAAACTAGCCCTATCGGCGAAATTTAACAATTTCGTTTTTTTACCTACTGATTTTTACTAGCTGCTGAGCCGTAAAATAATAAAAACTCCTACAAATAAGAGATTTTTATCGGGTTTTTTGCATTTCTCTAATTTCTGCAATTAAAACCGAGTATTTAACGCCAAAAAACTAGCCCTATCGGCGAAATTTAAGAATTTCGTTTTTTTACCTACTGATTTTTACTAGCTGCTGAGCCGTAAAATAATAAAAAATCCTACAAATAGGAGATTTTTATCGGGTTTTTTGCATTTGTCTAATTTCTGCAATTAAAACCGAGTATTTAACGCCAAAAAACTAGCCCTATCGGGGAAATTTAAGAATTTCGTTTTTTT
This sequence comes from Eutolmus rufibarbis, assembly GCA_963920795.1. Classification (NCBI taxonomy): domain Eukaryota; kingdom Metazoa; phylum Arthropoda; class Insecta; order Diptera; family Asilidae; genus Eutolmus; species Eutolmus rufibarbis. Next base: position 14,226,407 of record OY987205.1, read on the forward strand.
ACCTACTGATTTTTACTAGCTGCTGAGCCGTAAAATAATAAAAAATCGTACAAATAGGAGATTTTTATCGGGTTTTTTGCATTTCTCTAATTTCTGCAATTAAAACCGAGTATTTAACGCCAAAAAACTAGCCCTATCGGCGAAATTTAAGAATTTCGTTTTTTTACCTACTGATTTTTACTAGCTGCTGAGCCGTAAAATAATAAAAAATCGTACAAATAGGAGATTTTTATCGTGTTTTTTATATTTCTCTAATTTCTGCAATTAAAGCCGAGTATTTAACGCCAAAAAACTAGCCCTATCGGCGATATTTAAGAATTTCATTTTTTTACCTACTGATTTGTACTAGCTGCTGAGCCGTAAAATAATAAAAAATCGTACAAATAGGAGATTTTTATTGGGTTTTTTGCATTTCTCTAATTTCTGCAATTAAAGCCGAATATTTAACGCCAATAAACTAGCCCTATCGGCGAAATTTAAGAATTTCGTTTTTTTACCTACTGATTTTTACTAGCTGCTGAGCCGTAAAATAATAAAAAATCGTACAAATAGGAGATTTTTATCGGGTTTTTTGCATTTCTCTAATTTCTGCAATTAAAGCCGAGTATTTAACGCCAAAAAACTAGCCCTATCGGCGATATTTAAGAATTTCATTTTTTTACCTACTGATTTGTACTAGCTGCTGAGCCGTAAAATAATAAAAAATCGTACAAATAGGAGATTTTTATTGGGTTTTTTGCATTTCTCTAATTTCTGCAATTAAAGCCGAGTATTTAACGCCAATAAACTAGCCCTATCGGCGAAATTTAAGAATTTCGTTTTTTTACCTACTGATTTTTACTAGCTGCTGAGCCGTAAAATAATAAAAAATCCTACAAATAGGAGATTTTTATCGGGTTTTTTGCATCTCTCTAATTTCTGCAATTCAAACCAAGTATTTAACGCCAAAAAACTAGCCCTATCGGCGAAATTTAAGAATTTCGTTATTTTACCTACTGATTTTTACAAGCTGCTGAGCCGTAAAATAATAAAAAATCGTACAAATAGGAGATTTTTATCGGGTTTTTTGCATTTCTCTAATTTCTGGAATTAAAACCGAGTATTTAACGCCAACAAACTAGCCCTATCGGCGAAATTTAAGAATTTCGTTTTTTTACCTACTGATTTTTAATAGCTGCTAAGCCGTAAAATAATAAAAAATCGTACAATCGGAGATTTTTATCCGGTTTTTTGCATTTCTCTAATTTCTGCAATTAAAACCGAGTATTTAACGCCAAAAAACTAGCCCTATCGGCGAAATTAAGGAATTTCGTTTTTTTACCTACTGATTTTTACTAGCTGCTGAGCCGTAAAATAATAAAAAATCGTACAAATAGGAGATTTTTATCGGGTTTTTTGCATTTCTCTAATTTCTGCAATTAAAACCGAGTATTTAACGCCAACAAACTAGCCCTATCGGGGAAATTTAAGAATTTCGTTTCTTTTCCTATTGATTTTTACTAGCTGCTGAGCCGTAAAATAATAAAAAATCCTACAAATAGGAGATTTTTATCGGGTTTCTTGCATTTCTCTAATTTCTGCAATTAAAACCGAGTATTTAACGCCAAAAAACTAGCCCTATCGGCGAAATTTAAGAATTTCGTTTTTTTACCTACTGATTTTTACTAGCTGCTGAGCCGTAAAATAATAAAAAATCCTAAAAATAGGAGATTTTTATCGGGTTTTTTGCATTTCTCTAATTTCTGCAATTAAAACCGAGTATTTAACGCCAAAAAACTAGCCCTATCGGCGAAATGTAACAATTTCGTTTTTTTACCTACTGATTTTTACTAGCTGCTGAGCCGTAAAATAATAAAAACTCCTACAAATAAGAGATTTTTATCGGGTTTTTTGCATTTCTCTAATTTCTGCAATTAAAACCGAGTATTTAACGCCAAAAAACTAGCCCTATCGGGGAAATTTAAGAATTTCGTTTTTTTACCTACTGATTTTTACTAGCTGCTGAGCCGAAAAATAATAAAAAATCGTACAAATAGGAGATTTTTATCGGGTTTTTTGCATTTCTCTAATTTCTGCAATTAAAACCGAGTATTTAACGCCAAAAAACTAGCCCTATCGGGGAAATTTAAGAATTTCGTTTTTTTACCTACTGATTTTTACTAGCTGCTGAGCCGAAAAATAATAAAAAATCGTACAAATAGGAGATTTTTATCGGTTTTTTTGCATTTCTCCAATTTCTGCAATTAAAACCGAGTATTTAACGCCAAAAAACTAGCCCTATCGGCGAAATTTAAGAATTTCGTTTTTTTACCTACTGATTTTTACTAGCTGCTGAGCCGTAAAATAATACAAAATCGTACAATCGGAGATTTTTATCGGGTTTTTTGCATTTCTCTAATTTCTGCAATTAAAACCGAGTATTTAACGCCAAAAAACTAGCCCTATCGGGGAAATTTAAGAATTTCGTTTTTTTACCTACTGATTTTTACTAGCTGCTGAGCCGTAAAATAATAAAAAATCGTACAAATAGGAGATTTTTATCGGGTTTTTTGCATTTCTCTAATTTCTGCAATTAAAACCGAGTATTTAACGCCAAAAAACTAGCCCTATCGGCGCAATTTAAGAATTTCGTTTTTTTACCTATTGATTTTTACTAGCTGCTGAGCAGTAAAATAATAAAAAATCGTACAAATAGGAGATTTTTATCGGGTTTTTTGCATCTCTCTAATTTCTGCAATTAAAACCGAGTATTTAACGCCAAAAAACTAGCCCTATCGGCGAAATTTAAGAATTTCGTTTTTTTACCTACTGATTTTTACTAGCTGCTGAGACGTAAAATAATAAAAAATCGTACAAATAGGAGATTTTTATCGGGTTTTTGCATTTCTCTAATTTCTGCAATTAAAACCGAGTATTTAACGCCAAAAAACTAGCCCTATCGGCGAAATTTAAGAATTTCGTTTTTTTACCTACTGATTTTTACTAGCTGCTGAGCCGTAAAATAATAAAAAATCGTACAAATAGGAGATTTTTATCGGGTTTTTTGCATCTCTCTAATTTCTGCAATTAAAACCGAGTATTTAACGCCAAAAAACTAGCCCTATCGGCGAAATTTAAGAATTTCGTTTTTTTACCTACTGATTTTTACTAGCTGCTGAGCCGTAAAATAATAAAAAATCGTACAAATAGGAGATTTTTATCGGGTTTTTTGCATTTCTCTAATTTCTGCAATTAAAACCGAGTATTTGACGCCAAAAAACTAGCCCTATCGGCGCAATTTAAGAATTTCGTTTTTTTACCTATTGATTTTTACTAGCTGCTGAGCAGTAAAATAATAAAAAATCGTACAAATAGAAGATTTTTATCGGTTTTTTTGCATATCTCTAATTTCTGCAATTAAAACCGAGTATTTAACGCCAAAAAACTAGCCCTATCGGCGATATTTAAGAATTTCGTTTTTTACCTACTGATTTTTACTAGCTGCTGAGCCGTAAAATAATAAAAAATCGTACAAATAGGAGATTTTTATCGGTTTTTTTGCATATCTCTAATTTCTGCAATTAAAACCGAGTATTTAACGCCAAAAAACTAGCCCTATCGGCGATATTTAAGAATTTCGTTTTTTTACCTACTGATTTTTACTAGCTGCTGAGCCGTAAAATAATAAAAAATCGTACAAATAGGAGATTTTTATCGGGTTTTTTGCATTTCTCTAATTTCTGCAATTAAAACCGAGTATTTAACGCCAAAAAACTAGCCCTATCGGCGCAATTTAAGAATTTCGTTTTTTTACCTATTGATTTTTACTAGCTGCTGAGCAGTAAAATAATAAAAAATCGTACAAATAGGAGATTTTTATCGGTTTTTTTGCATATCTCTAATTTCTGCAATTAAAACCGAGTATTTAACGCCAAAAAACTAGCCCTATCGGCGATATTTAAGAATTTCGTTTTTTTACCTACTGATTTTTACTAGCTGCTGAGCCGTAAAATAATAAAAAATCGTACAAATAGGAGATTTTTATCGGTTTTTTTGCATATCTCTAATTTCTGCAATTAAAACCGAGTATTTAACGCCAAAAAACTAGCCCTATCGGCGATATTTAAGAATTTCGTTTTTTTACCTACTGATTTTTACTAGCTGCTGAGCCGTAAAATAATAAAAAATCGTACAAATAGGAGATTTTTATCGGCTTTTTTGCATTTCTCTAATTTCTGCAATTAAAACCGAGTATTTAACGCCAAAAAACTAGCCCTATCGGCGCAATTTAAGAATTTCGTTTTTTTACCTATTGATTTTTACTAGCTGCTGAGCAGTAAAATAATAAAAAATCGTACAAATAGGAGATTTTTATCGGTTTTTTTTGCATATCTCTAATTTCTGCAATTAAAACCGAGTATTTAACGCCAAAAAACTAGCCCTATCGGCGATATTTAAGAATTTCGTTTTTTTACCTACTGATTTTTACTAGCTGCTGAGCCGTAAAATAATAAAAAATCGTACAAATAGGAGATTTTTATCGGGTTTTTTGAATTTCTCTAATTTCTGCAATTAAAACCGAGTATTTAACGCCAAAAAACTAGCCCTATCGGCGCAATTTAAGAATTTCGTTTTTTTACCTATTGATTTTTACTAGCTGCTGAGCAGTAAAATAATAAAAAATCGTACAAATAGGAGATTTTTATCGGTTTTTTTGCATATCTCTAATTTCTGCAATTAAAACCGAGTATTTAACGCCAAAAAACTAGCCCTATCGGCGATATTTAAGAATTTCGTTTTTTTACCTACTGATTTTTACTAGCTGCTGAGCCGTAAAATAATAAAAAATCGTACAAATAGGAGATTTTTATCGGTTTTTTTGCATATCTCTAATTTCTGCAATTAAAACCGAGTATTTAACGCCAAAAAACTAGCCCTATCGGAGATATTTAAGAATTTCGTTTTTTTACCTACTGATTTTTACTAGCTGCTGAGCCGTAAAATAATAAAAAATCGTACAAATAGGAGATTTTTATCGGCTTTTTTGCATTTCTCTAATTTCTGCAATTAAAACCGAGTATTTAACGCCAAAAAACTAGCCCTATCGGCGCAATTTAAGAATTTCGTTTTTTTACCTATTGATTTTTACTAGCTGCTGAGCAGTAAAATAATAAAAAATCGTACAAATAGGAGATTTTTATCGGGTTTTTTGCATCTCTCTAATTTCTGCAATTAAAACCGAGTATTTAACGCCAAAAAACTGGCCCTATCGGCGAAATTTAAGAATTTCGTTTTTTTACCTACTGATTTTTACTAGCTGCTGAGCCGTAAAATAATAAAAAATCGTACAAATAGGAGATTTTTATCGTGTTTTTTATATTTCTCTAATTTCTGCAATTAAAGCCGAGTATTTAACGCCAAAAAACTAGCCCTATCGGCGATATTTAAGAATTTCATTTTTTTACCTACTGATTTGTACTAGCTGCTGAGCCGTAAAATAATAAAAAATCGTACAAATAGGAGATTTTTATTGGGTTTTTTGCATTTCTCTAATTTCTGCAATTAAAGCCGAGTATTTAACGCCAATAAACTAGCCCTATCGGCGAAATTTAAGAATTTCGTTTTTTTACCTACTGATTTTTACTAGCTGCTGAGCCGTAAAATAATAAAAAATCCTACAAATAGGAGATTTTTATCGCGTTTTTTGCATTTCTCTAATTTCTGCAATTAAAACCGAGTATTTAACGCCAAAAAACTAACCCTATCGGGGAAATTTAAGAATTTCGTTTTTTTACCTACTGATTTTTACTAGCTGCTGAGCCGTAAAATAATAAAAAATCGTACAAGTAGGAGATTTTTATCGGGTTTTTTGCATTTCTCTAATTTCTGCAATTAAAACCGAGTATTTAACGCCAAAAAACTAGCCCTATCGGCGAAATTTAAGAATTTCGTTTTTTTACCTACTGATTTTTACTAGCTGCTGAGCCGTAAAATAATACAAAATCGTACAATCGGAGATTTTTATCGGGTTTTTTGCATTTCTCTAATTTCTGCAATTAAAACCGAGTATTTAACGCCAAAAAACTAGCCCTATCGGGGAAATTTAAGAATTTCGTTTTTTTACCTACTGATTTTTACTAGCTGCTGAGCCGTAAAATAATAAAAAATCGTACAAATAGGAGATTTTTATCGGGTTTTTTGCATCTCTCTAATTTCTGCAATTAAAACCGAGTATTTAACGCCAAAAAACTAGCCCTATCGGCGAAATTTAAGAATTTCGTTTTTTTACCTACTGATTTTTACTAGCTGCTGAGCCGTAAAATAATAAAAAATCGTACAAATAGGAGATTTTTATCGGTTTTTTTGCATATCTCTAATTTCTGCAATTAAAACCGAGTATTTAACGCCAAAAAACTAGCCCTATCGGCGATATTTAAGAATTTCGTTTTTTTACCTACTGATTTTTACTAGCTGCTGAGCCGTAAAATAATAAAAAATCGTACAAATAGGAGATTTTTATCGGTTTTTTTGCATATCTCTAATTTCTGCAATTAAAACCGAGTATTTAACGCCAAAAAACTAGCCCTATCGGCGATATTTAAGAATTTCGTTTTTTTACCTACTGATTTTTACTAGCTGCTGAGCCGTAAAATAATAAAAAATCGTACAAATAGGAGATTTTTATCGGCTTTTTTGCATTTCTCTAATTTCTGCAATTAAAACCGAGTATTTAACGCCAAAAAACTAGCCCTATCGGCGCAATTTAAGAATTTCGTTTTTTTACCTATTGATTTTTACTAGCTGCTGAGCAGTAAAATAATAAAAAATCGTACAAATAGGAGATTTTTATCGGGTTTTTTGCATCTCTCTAATTTCTGCAATTAAAACCGAGTATTTAACGCCAAAAAACTAGCCCTATCGGCGAAATTTAAGAATTTCGTTTTTTTACCTACTGATTTTTACTAGCTGCTGAGCCGTAAAATAATAAAAAATCGTACAAATAGGAGATTTTTATCGTGTTTTTTATATTTCTCTAATTTCTGCAATTAAAGCCGAGTATTTAACGCCAAAAAACTAGCCCTATCGGCGATATTTAAGAATTTCATTTTTTTACCTACTGATTTGTACTAGCTGCTGAGCCGTAAAATAATAAAAAATCGTACAAATAGGAGATTTTTATTGGGTTTTTTGCATTTCTCTAATTTCTGCAATTAAAGCCGAGTATTTAACGCCAATAAACTAGCCCTATCGGCGAAATTTAAGAATTTCGTTTTTTTACCTACTGATTTTTACTAGCTGCTGAGCCGTAAAATAATAAAAAATCCTACAAATAGGAGATTTTTATCGCGTTTTTTGCATTTCTCTAATTTCTGCAATTAAAACCGAGTATTTAACGCCAAAAAACTAACCCTATCGGGGAAATTTAAGAATTTCGTTTTTTTACCTACTGATTTTTACTAGCTGCTGAGCCGTAAAATAATAAAAAATCGTACAAGTAGGAGATTTTTATCGGGTTTTTTGCATTTCTCTAATTTCTGCAATTAAAACCGAGTATTTAACGCCAAAAAACTAGCCCTATCGGCGAAATTTAAGAATTTCGTTTTTTTACCTACTGATTTTTACTAGCTGCTGAGCCGTAAAATAATACAAAATCGTACAATCGGAGATTTTTATCGGGTTTTTTGCATTTCTCTAATTTCTGCAATTAAAACCGAGTATTTAACGCCAAAAAACTAGCCCTATCGGGGAAATTTAAGAATTTCGTTTTTTTACCTACTGATTTTTACTAGCTGCTGAGCCGTAAAATAATAAAAAATCGTACAAATAGGAGATTTTTATCGGGTTTTTTGCATCTCTCTAATTTCTGCAATTAAAACCGAGTATTTAACGCCAAAAAACTAGCCCTATCGGCGAAATTTAAGAATTTCGTTTTTTTACCTACTGATTTTTACTAGCTGCTGAGCCGTAAAATAATAAAAAATCGTACAAATAGGAGATTTTTATCGGGTTTTTTGCATCTCTCTAATTTCTGCAATTAAAACCGAGTATTTAACGCCAAAAAACTAGCCCTATCGGCGAAATTTAAGAATTTCGTTTTTTTACCTACTGATTTTTACTAGCTGCTGAGCCGTAAAATAATAAAAAATCGTACAAATAGGAGATTTTTATCGGGTTTTTTGCATTTCTCTAATTTCTGCAATTAAAACCGAGTATTTAACGCCAAAAAACTAGCCCTATCGGCGCAATTTAAGAATTTCGTTTTTTTACCTATTGATTTTTACTAGCTGCTGAGCAGTAAAATAATAAAAAATCGTACAAATAGGAGATTTTTATCGGTTTTTTTGCATATCTCTAATTTCTGCAATTAAAACCGAGTATTTAACGCCAAAAAACTAGCCCTATCGGCGATATTTAAGAATTTCGTTTTTTTACCTACTGATTTTTACTAGCTGCTGAGCCGTAAAATAATAAAAAATCGTACAAATAGGAGATTTTTATCGGTTTTTTTGCATATCTCTAATTTCTGCAATTAAAACCGAGTATTTAACGCCAAAAAACTAGCCCTATCGGCGATATTTAAGAATTTCGTTTTTTTACCTACTGATTTTTACTAGCTGCTGAGCCGTAAAATAATAAAAAATCGTACAAATAGGAGATTTTTATCGGCTTTTTTGCATTTCTCTAATTTCTGCAATTAAAACCGAGTATTTAACGCCAAAAAACTAGCCCTATCGGCGCAATTTAAGAATTTCGTTTTTTTACCTATTGATTTTTACTAGCTGCTGAGCAGTAAAATAATAAAAAATCGTACAAATAGGAGATTTTTATCGGGTTTTTTGCATCTCTCTAATTTCTGCAATTAAAACCGAGTATTTAACTCCAAAAAACTAGCCCTATCGGGGAAATTTAAGAATTTCGTTTTTTTACCTACTGATTTTTACTAGCTGCTGAGCCGTAAAATAATAAAAAATCGTACAAATAGGAGATTTTTATCGTGTTTTTTATATTTCTCTAATTTCTGCAATTAAAGCCGAGTATTTAACGCCAAAAAACTAGCCCTATCGGCGATATTTAAGAATTTCATTTTTTTACCTACTGATTTGTACTAGCTGCTGAGCCGTAAAATAATAAAAAATCGTACAAATAGGAGATTTTTATTGGGTTTTTTGCATTTCTCTAATTTCTGCAATTAAAGCCGAGTATTTAACGCCAATAAACTAGCCCTATCGGCGAAATTTAAGAATTTCGTTTTTTTACCTACTGATTTTTACTAGCTGCTGAGCCGTAAAATAATAAAAAATCGTACAAATAGGAGATTTTTATCGGGTTTTTTGCATTTCTCTAATTTCTGCAATTAAAGCCGAGTATTTAACGCCAAAAAACTAGCCCTATCGGCGATATTTAAGAATTTCATTTTTTTACCTACTGATTTGTACTAGCTGCTGAGCCGTAAAATAATAAAAAATCGTACAAATAGGAGATTTTTATTGGGTTTTTTGCATTTCTCTAATTTCTGCAATTAAAGCCGAGTATTTAACGCCAATAAACTAGCCCTATCGGCGAAATTTAAGAATTTCGTTTTTTTACCTACTGATTTTTACTAGCTGCTGAGCCGTAAAATAATAAAAAATCGTACAAATAGGAGATTTTTATCGGGTTTTTTGCATTTCTCTAATTTCTGCAATTAAAACCGAGTATTTAACGCCAAAAAACTAGTCCTATCGGCGAAATTTAAGAATTTCGTTTTTTTACCTACTGATTTTTACTAGCTGCTGAGCCGTAAAATAATAAAAAATCGTACAAATCGGAGATTTTTATCGGGTTTTTTGCATTTCTCTAATTTCTGCAATTAAAACCGAGTATTTAACGCCAAAAAACTAGCCCTATCGGCGAAATTTAAGAATTTCGTTTTTTTACCTACTGATTTTTACTAGCTGCTGAGCCGTAAAATAATAAAAAATCGTACAAATAGGAGATTTTTATCGGGTTTTTTGCATTTCTCTACTTTCTGCAATTAAAACCGAGTATTTAACGCCAAAAAACTAGCCCTATCGGCGATATTTAAGAGTTTCGTTTTTTTACCTACTGATTTTTACTAGCTGCTGAGCCGTAAAATAATAAAAAATCGTACAAATAGGAGATTTTTATCGGGTTTTTTGCATTTCTCGAATTTCTGCAATTAAAACCGAGTATTTAACGCCAAAAAACTAGCCCTATCGGCGAAATTTAAGAATTTCGTTTTTTTACCTACTGATTTTTACTAGCTGCTGAGCCGTAAAATAATAAAAAATCGTACAAATAGGAGATTTTTATCGGGTTTTTTGCATTTCTCTAATTTCTGCAATTAAATCCGAGTATTTAACGCCAAAAAACTAGCCCTATCGGCGAAATTTAAGAATTTCGTTTTTTTACCTACTGATTTTTACTAGCTGCTGAGCCGTAAAATAATAAAAAATCGTACAAATAGGAGATTTTTATCGGGTTTTTTGCATTTTTCTACTTTCTGCAATTAAAACCGAGTATTTAACGCCAAAAAACTAGCCCTATCGGCGAAATTTAAGAATTTCGTTTTTTTACCTACTGATTTTTACTAGCTGCTGAGCCGTAAAATAATAAAAAATCGTACAAATAGGAGATTTTTATCGGGTTTTTTGCATTTCTCTAATTTCTGCAATTAAAACCGAGTATTTAACGCCAAAAAACTAGCCTATCGGCGTAATTTAACAATTTCGTTTTTTTACCTACTGATTTTTACTAGCTGCTGAGCCGTAAAATAATAAAAAATCGTACAAATAGGAGATTTTTATCGGGTTTTTTGCATTTCTCTAATTTCTGCAATTAAATCCGAGTATTTAACGCCAAAAAACTAGCCCTATCGGCGAAATTTAAGAATTTCGTTTTTTTACCTATTGATTTTTACTAGCTGCTGAGCCGTAAAATAATAAAAAATCGTACAAATAGGAGATTTTTATCGGGTTTTTTGCATTTCTCTACTTTCTGCAACTAAAACCGAGTATTTAACGCCAAAAAACTAGCCCTATCGGCGAAATTTAAGAATTTCGTTTTTTTTTACCTACTGATTTTTACTAGCTGCTAAGCCGTAAAATAATAAAAAATCGTACAAATAGGAGATTTTTATCGGGTTTTTTGCATTTCTCTAATTTCTGCAATTAAAACCGAGTATTTAACGCCAAAAAACTAGCCCTATCGGCAAAATTTAAAATTTCGTTTTTTTACCTACTGATTTTTACTAGCTGCTGAGCCGTAAAATAATAAAAAATCGTACAAATAGGAGATTTTTATCGGGTTTTTTGCATCTCTCTAATTTCTGCAATTAAAACCGAGTATTTAACGCCAAAAAACTAGCCCTATCGGCGAAATTTAAGAATTTCGGTTTTTTACCTACTGATTTTTACTAGCTGCTGAGCCGTAAAATAATAAAAAATCCTACAAATAAGAGATTTTTATCGGGTTTTTTGCATTTCTCTAATTTCTGCAATTAAAACCGAGTATTTAACGCCAAAAAACTAGCCCTATCGGCAAAATTTAAAATTTCGTTTTTTTACCTACTGATTTTTACTAGCTGCTGAGCCGTAAAATAATAAAAAATCGTACAAATAGGAGATTTTTATCGGGTTTTTTGCATCTCTCTAATTTCTGCAATTAAAACCGAGTATTTAACGCCAAAAAACTAGCCCTATCGGCGAAATTTAAGAATTTCGTTTTTTTACCTACTGATTTTTACTAGCTGCTGAGCCGTAAAATAATAAAAAATCGTACAAATAGGAGATTTTTATCGGGTTTTTTGCATTTCTCTAATTTCTGCAATTAAAACCGAGTATTTAACGCCAAAAAACTAGCCCTATCGGCGCAATTTAAGAATTTCGTTTTTTTACCTATTGATTTTTACTAGCTGCTGAGCAGTAAAATAATAAAAAATCGTACAAATAGGAGATTTTTATCGGTTTTTTTGCATATCTCTAATTTCTGCAATTAAAACCGAGTATTTAACGCCAAAAAACTAGCCCTATCGGCGATATTTAAGAATTTCGTTTTTTTACCTACTGATTTTTACTAGCTGCTGAGCCGTAAAATAATAAAAAATCGTACAAATAGGAGATTTTTATCGGTTTTTTTGCATATCTCTAATTTCTGCAATTAAAACCGAGTATTTAACGCCAAAAAACTAGCCCTATCGGCGATATTTAAGAATTTCGTTTTTTTACCTACTGATTTTTACTAGCTGCTGAGCCGTAAAATAATAAAAAATCGTACAAATAGGAGATTTTTATCGGCTTTTTTGCATTTCTCTAATTTCTGCAATTAAAACCGAGTATTTAACGCCAAAAAACTAGCCCTATCGGCGCAATTTAAGAATTTCGTTTTTTTACCTATTGATTTTTACTAGCTGCTGAGCAGTAAAATAATAAAAAATCGTACAAATAGGAGATTTTTATCGGGTTTTTTGCATCTCTCTAATTTCTGCAATTAAAACCGAGTATTTAACGCCAAAAAACTAGCCCTATCGGCGAAATTTAAGAATTTCGTTTTTTTACCTACTGATTTTTACTAGCTGCTGAGCCGTAAAATAATAAAAAATCGTACAAATAGGAGATTTTTATCGTGTTTTTTATATTTCTCTAATTTCTGCAATTAAAGCCGAGTATTTAACGCCAAAAAACTAGCCCTATCGGCGATATTTAAGAATTTCATTTTTTTACCTACTGATTTGTACTAGCTGCTGAGCCGTAAAATAATAAAAAATCGTACAAATAGGAGATTTTTATTGGGTTTTTTGCATTTCTCTAATTTCTGCAATTAAAGCCGAGTATTTAACGCCAATAAACTAGCCCTATCGGCGAAATTTAAGAATTTCGTTTTTTTACCTACTGATTTTTACTAGCTGCTGAGCCGTAAAATAATAAAAAATCGTACAAATAGGAGATTTTTATCGGGTTTTTTGCATTTCTCTAATTTCTGCAATTAAAGCCGAGTATTTAACGCCAAAAAACTAGCCCTATCGGCGATATTTAAGAATTTCATTTTTTTACCTACTGATTTGTACTAGCTGCTGAGCCGTAAAATAATAAAAAATCGTACAAATAGGAGATTTTTATTGGGTTTTTTGCATTTCTCTAATTTCTGCAATTAAAGCCGAGTATTTAACGCCAATAAACTAGCCCTATCGGCGAAATTTAAGAATTTCGTTTTTTTACCTACTGATTTTTACTAGCTGCTGAGCCGTAAAATAATAAAAAATCGTACAAATAGGAGATTTTTATCGGGTTTTTTGCATTTCTCTAATTTCTGCAATTAAAACCGAGTATTTAACGCCAAAAAACTAGTCCTATCGGCGAAATTTAAGAATTTCGTTTTTTTACCTACTGATTTTTACTAGCTGCTGAGCCGTAAAATAATAAAAAATCGTACAAATCGGAGATTTTTATCGGGTTTTTTGCATTTCTCTAATTTCTGCAATTAAAACCGAGTATTTAACGCCAAAAAACTAGCCCTATCGGCGAAATTTAAGAATTTCGTTTTTTTACCTACTGATTTTTACTAGCTGCTGAGCCGTAAAATAATAAAAAATCGTACAAATAGGAGATTTTTATCGGGTTTTTTGCATTTCTCTACTTTCTGCAATTAAAACCGAGTATTTAACGCCAAAAAACTAGCCCTATCGGCGATATTTAAGAGTTTCGTTTTTTTACCTACTGATTTTTACTAGCTGCTGAGCCGTAAAATAATAAAAAATCGTACAAATAGGAGATTTTTATCGGGTTTTTTGCATTTCTCTAATTTCTGCAATTAAAACCGAGTATTTAACGCCAAAAAACTAGCCCTATCGGCGAAATTTAAGAATTTCGTTTTTTTACCTACTGATTTTTACTAGCTGCTGAGCCGTAAAATAATAAAAAATCGTACAAATAGGAGATTTTTATCGGGTTTTTTGCATTTCTCTAATTTCTGCAATTAAATCCGAGTATTTAACGCCAAAAAACTAGCCCTATCGGCGAAATTTAAGAATTTCGTTTTTTTACCTACTGATTTTTACTAGCTGCTGAGCCGTAAAATAATAAAAAATCGTACAAATAGGAGATTTTTATCGGGTTTTTTGCATTTTTCTACTTTCTGCAATTAAAACCGAGTATTTAACGCCAAAAAACTAGCCCTATCGGCGAAATTTAAGAATTTCGTTTTTTTACCTACTGATTTTTACTAGCTGCTGAGCCGTAAAATAATAAAAAATCGTACAAATAGGAGATTTTTATCGGGTTTTTTGCATTTCTCTAATTTCTGCAATTAAAACCGAGTATTTAACGCCAAAAAACTAGCCTATCGGCGTAATTTAACAATTTCGTTTTTTTACCTACTGATTTTTACTAGCTGCTGAGCCGTAAAATAATAAAAAATCGTACAAATAGGAGATTTTTATCGGGTTTTTTGCATTTCTCTAATTTCTGCAATTAAATCCGAGTATTTAACGCCAAAAAACTAGCCCTATCGGCGAAATTTAAGAATTTCGTTTTTTTACCTATTGATTTTTACTAGCTGCTGAGCCGTAAAATAATAAAAAATCGTACAAATAGGAGATTTTTATCGGGTTTTTTGCATTTCTCTACTTTCTGCAACTAAAACCGAGTATTTAACGCCAAAAAACTAGCCCTATCGGCGAAATTTAAGAATTTCGTTTTTTTTTACCTACTGATTTTTACTAGCTGCTAAGCCGTAAAATAATAAAAAATCGTACAAATAGGAGATTTTTATCGGGTTTTTTGCATTTCTCTAATTTCTGCAATTAAAACCGAGTATTTAACGCCAAAAAACTAGCCCTATCGGCAAAATTTAAAATTTCGTTTTTTTACCTACTGATTTTTACTAGCTGCTGAGCCGTAAAATAATAAAAAATCGTACAAATAGGAGATTTTTATCGGGTTTTTTGCATCTCTCTAATTTCTGCAATTAAAACCGAGTATTTAACGCCAAAAAACTAGCCCTATCGGCAAAATTTAAGAATTTCGGTTTTTTACCTACTGATTTTTACTAGCTGCTGAGCCGTAAAATAATAAAAAATCCTACAAATAAGAGATTTTTATCGGGTTTTTTGCATTTCTCTAATTTCTGCAATTAAAACCGAGTATTTAACGCCAAAAAACTAGCCCTATCGGCGAAATTTAAGAATTTCGTTTTTTTACCTACTGATTTTTACTAGCTGCTGAGCAGTAAAATAATAAAAAATCGTACAAATAGGAGATTTTTATTGGGTTTTTTGCCTTTCTCTAATTTCTGCAATTAAAACAGAGTATTTAACGCCAAAAAACTAGCCCTATCGGCAAAATTTAAAATTTCGTTTTTTTACCTACTGATTTTTACTAGCTGCTGAGCCGTAAAATAATAAAAAATCGTACAAATAGGAGATTTTTATCGGGTTTTTTGCATCTCTCTAATTTCTGCAATTAAAACCGAGTATTTAACGCCAAAAAACTAGCCCTATCGGGGAAATTTAAGAATTTCGTTTTTTTACCTACTGATTTTTACTAGCTGCTGAGCCGTAAAATAATAAAAAATCCTACAAATAAGAGATTTTTATGGGGTTTTTTGCATTTCTCTAATTTCTGCAATTACAGCCGAGTATTTAACGCCAAAAAACTAGCCCTATCGGCGAAATTTAAGAATTTCGTTTTTTTACCTACTGATTTTTACTAGCTGCTGAGCCGTAAAATAATAAAAAATCGTACAAATAGAAGATTTTTATCGGGTTTTTTTGCATTTCTCTAATTTCTGCAATTAAAACCGAGTATTTAACGCCAAAAAACTAGCCCTATCGGCGATATTTAAGAATTTCGTTTTTTTACCTACTGATTTTTACTAGCTGCTGAGCCGTAAAATAATAAAAAATCGTACAAATAGGAGATTTTTATCGGGTTTTTTGCATTTCTCTAATTTCTGCAATTAAAACCGAGTATTTAACGCCAAAAAACTAGCCTATCGGCGTAATTTAACAATTTCGTTTTTTTACCTACTGATTTTTACTAGCTGCTGAGCCGTAAAATAATAAAAAATCGTACAAATAGGAGATTTTTATCGGGTTTTTTGCATTTCTCTAATTTCTGCAATTAAATCCGAGTATTTAACGCCAAAAAACTAGCCCTATCGGCGAAATTTAAGAATTTCGTTTTTTTACCTATTGATTTTTACTAGCTGCTGAGCCGTAAAATAATAAAAAATCGTACAAATAGGAGATTTTTATCGGGTTTTTTGCATTTCTCTAATTTCTGCAATTAAAACCGAGTATTTAACGCCAAAAAACTAGCCCTATCGGCAAAATTTAAAATTTCGTTTTTTTACCTACTGATTTTTACTAGCTGCTGAGCCGTAAAATAATAAAAAATCGTACAAATAGGAGATTTTTATCGGGTTTTTTGCATCTCTCTAATTTCTGCAATTAAAACCGAGTATTTAACGCCAAAAAACTAGCCCTATCGGGGAAATTTAAGAATTTCGTTTTTTTACCTACTGATTTTTACTAGCTGCTGAGCCGTAAAATAATAAAAAATCGTACAAATAGGAGATTTTTATCGGGTTTTTTGCATTTCTCTAATTTCTGCAATTAAAACCGAGTATTTAACGCCAAAAAACTAGCCCTATCGGCAAAATTTAAAATTTCGTTTTTTTACCTACTGATTTTTACTAGCTGCTGAGCCGTAAAATAATAAAAAATCGTACAAATAGGAGATTTTTATCGGGTTTTTTGCATCTCTCTAATTTCTGCAATTAAAACCGAGTATTTAACGCCAAAAAACTAGCCCTATCGGCGAAATTTAAGAATTTCGTTTTTTTACCTACTGATTTTTACTAGCTGCTGAGCCGTAAAATAATAAAAAATCGTACAAATAGGAGATTTTTATGGGGTTTTTTGCATTTCTCTACTTTCTGCAACTAAAACCGAGTATTTAACGCCAAAAAACTAGCCCTATCGGCGAAATTTAAGAATTTCGTTTTTTTTACCTACTGATTTTTACTAGCTGCTAAGCCGTAAAATAATAAAAAATCGTACAAATAGGAGATTTTTATCGGGTTTTTTGCATTTCTCTAATTTCTGCAATTAAAACCGAGTATTTAACGCCAAA
Organism: Eutolmus rufibarbis; assembly: GCA_963920795.1. NCBI lineage: Eukaryota > Metazoa > Arthropoda > Insecta > Diptera > Asilidae > Eutolmus > Eutolmus rufibarbis. The sequence goes on from OY987205.1 coordinate 14,243,518, forward strand.
AAACTAGCCCTATCGGCAAAATTTAAAATTTCGTTTTTTTACCTACTGATTTTTACTAGCTGCTGAGCCGTAAAATAATAAAAAATCGTACAAATAGGAGATTTTTATCGGGTTTTTTGCATCTCTCTAATTTCTGCAATTAAAACCGAGTATTTAACGCCAAAAAACTAGCCCTATCGGCGAAATTTAAGAATTTCGGTTTTTTACCTACTGATTTTTACTAGCTGCTGAGCCGTAAAATAATAAAAAATCCTACAAATAAGAGATTTTTATCGGGTTTTTTGCATTTCTCTAATTTCTGCAATTAAAACCGAGTATTTAACGCCAAAAAACTAGCCCTATCGGCGCAATTTAAGAATTTCGTTTTTTTACCTATTGATTTTTACTAGCTGCTGAGCAGTAAAATAATAAAAAATCGTACAAATAGGAGATTTTTATCGGGTTTTTTGCATTTCTCTAATTTCTGAAATTAAAACCGAGTATTTAACGCCAAAAAACTAGCCCTATCGGCGATATTTAAGAATTTCGTTTTTTTACCTACTGATTTTTACTAGCTGCTGAGCCGTAAAATAATAAAAAATCGTACAAATAGGAGATTTTTATCGGGTTTTTTGCATTTCTCTAATTTCTGCAATTAAAACCGAGTATTTAACGCCAAAAAACTAGCCCTATCGGCGCAATTTAAGAATTTCGTTTTTTTACCTATTGATTTTTACTAGCTGCTGAGCAGTAAAATAATAAAAAATCGTACAAATAGGAGATTTTTATCGGTTTTTTTGCATTTCTCTAATTTCTGCAATTAAAACCGAGTATTTAACGCCAAAAAACTAGCCCTATCGGCGATATTTAAGAATTTCGTTTTTTTACCTACTGATTTTTACTGGCTGCTGAGCCGTAAAATAATAAAAAATCGTACAAATGGGAGATTTTTATCGGGTTTTTTGCATTTCTCTAATTTCTGCAATTAAAACCGAGTATTTAACGCCAAAAAACTAGCCCTATCGGCGAAATTTAAGAATTTCGTTTTTTTACCTACTGATTTTTACTAGCTGCTGAGCCGTAAAATAATAAAAAATCCTACAAATAGGAGATTTTTATTGGGTTTTTTGCATTTCTCTAATTTCTGCAATTAAAACCGAGTATTTAACGCCAAAAAACTAGCCCTATCGGCGCAATTTAAGAATTTCGTTTTTTTACCTATTGATTTTTACTAGCTGCTGAGCAGTAACATAATAAAAAATCGTACAAATAGGAGATTTTTATCGGGTTTTTTGCATCTCTCTAATTTCTGCAATTAAAACCGAGTATTTAGCGCCAAAAAACTAGCCCTATCGGCGAAATTTAAGAATTTCGTTTTTTTACCTACTGATTTTTACTAGCTGCTGAGCCGTAAAATAATAAAAAATCGTACAAATAGGAGATTTTTATTGGGTTTTTTGCATTTCTCTAATTTCTGCAATTAAAGCCGAGTATTTAACGCCAATAAACTAGCCCTATCGGCGAAATTTAAGAATTTCGTTTTTTTACCTACTGATTTTTACTAGCTGCTGAGCCGTAAAATAATAAAAAATCCTACAAATAAGAGATTTTTATCGGGTTTTTTGCATTTCTCTAATTTCTGCAATTAAAACCGAGTATTTAACGCCAAAAAACTAGCCCTATCGGCGCAATTTAAGAATTTCGTTTTTTTACCTATTGATTTTTACTAGCTGCTGAGCAGTAAAATAATAAAAAATCGTACAAATAGGAGATTTTTATCGGGTTTTTTGCATTTCTCTAATTTCTGAAATTAAAACCGAGTATTTAACGCCAAAAAACTAGCCCTATCGGCGATATTTAAGAATTTCGTTTTTTTACCTACTGATTTTTACTAGCTGCTGAGCCGTAAAATAATAAAAAATCGTACAAATAGGAGATTTTTATCGGGTTTTTTGCATTTCTCTAATTTCTGCAATTAAAACCGAGTATTTAACGCCAAAAAACTAGACCTATCGGCGCAATTTAAGAATTTCGTTTTTTTACCTATTGATTTTTACTAGCTGCTGAGCAGTAAAATAATAAAAAATCGTACAAATAGGAGATTTTTATCGGTTTTTTTGCATTTCTCTAATTTCTGCAATTAAAACCGAGTATTTAACGCCAAAAAACTAGCCCTATCGGCGATATTTAAGAATTTCGTTTTTTTACCTACTGATTTTTACTGGCTGCTGAGCCGTAAAATAATAAAAAATCGTACAAATGGGAGATTTTTATCGGGTTTTTTGCATTTCTCTAATTTCTGCAATTAAAACCGAGTATTTAACGCCAAAAAACTAGCCCTATCGGCGAAATTTAAGAATTTCGTTTTTTTACCTACTGATTTTTACTAGCTGCTGAGCCGTAAAATAATAAAAAATCCTACAAATAGGAGATTTTTATTGGGTTTTTTGCATTTCTCTAATTTCTGCAATTAAAACCGAGTATTTAACGCCAAAAAACTAGCCCTATCGGCGCAATTTAAGAATTTCGTTTTTTTACCTATTGATTTTTACTAGCTGCTGAGCAGTAACATAATAAAAAATCGTACAAATAGGAGATTTTTATCGGGTTTTTTGCATCTCTCTAATTTCTGCAATTAAAACCGAGTATTTAGCGCCAAAAAACTAGCCCTATCGGCGAAATTTAAGAATTTCGTTTTTTTACCTACTGATTTTTACTAGCTGCTGAGCCGTAAAATAATAAAAAATCGTACAAATAGGAGATTTTTATTGGGTTTTTTGCATTTCTCTAATTTCTGCAATTAAAGCCGAGTATTTAACGCCAATAAACTAGCCCTATCGGCGAAATTTAAGAATTTCGTTTTTTTACCTACTGATTTTTACTAGCTGCTGAGCCGTAAAATAATAAAAAATCCTACAAATAAGAGATTTTTATCGGGTTTTTTGCATTTCTCTAATTTCTGCAATTAAAACCGAGTATTTAACGCCAAAAAACTAGCCCTATCGGCGCAATTTAAGAATTTCGTTTTTTTACCTATTGATTTTTACTAGCTGCTGAGCAGTAAAATAATAAAAAATCGTACAAATAGGAGATTTTTATCGGGTTTTTTGCATTTCTCTAATTTCTGAAATTAAAACCGAGTATTTAACGCCAAAAAACTAGCCCTATCGGCGATATTTAAGAATTTCGTTTTTTTACCTACTGATTTTTACTAGCTGCTGAGCCGTAAAATAATAAAAAATCGTACAAATAGGAGATTTTTATCGGGTTTTTTGCATTTCTCTAATTTCTGCAATTAAAACCGAGTATTTAACGCCAAAAAACTAGCCCTATCGGCGCAATTTAAGAATTTCGTTTTTTTACCTATTGATTTTTACTAGCTGCTGAGCAGTAAAATAATAAAAAATCGTACAAATAGGAGATTTTTATCGGTTTTTTTGCATTTCTCTAATTTCTGCAATTAAAACCGAGTATTTAACGCCAAAAAACTAGCCCTATCGGCGATATTTAAGAATTTCGTTTTTTTACCTACTGATTTTTACTAGCTGCTGAGCCGTAAAATAATAAAAAATCGTACAAATAGGAGATTTTTATCGGGTTTTTTGCATTTCTCTAATTTCTGCAATTAAAACCGAGTATTTAACGCCAAAAAACTAGCCCTATCGGCGAAATTTAAGAATTTCGTTTTTTTACCTACTGATTTTTACTAGCTGCTGAGCCGTAAAATAATAAAAAATCCTACAAATAGGAGATTTTTATCGGGTTTTTTGCATTTCTCTAATTTCTGCAATTAAAACCGAGTATTTAACGCCAAAAAACTAGCCCTATCGGCGCAATTTAAGAATTTCGTTTTTTTACCTATTGATTTTTACTAGCTGCTGAGCAGTAACATAATAAAAAATCGTACAAATAGGAGATTTTTATCGGGTTTTTTGCATCTCTCTAATTTCTGCAATTAAAACCGAGTATTTAGCGCCAAAAAACTAGCCCTATCGGCGAAATTTAAGAATTTCGTTTTTTTACCTACTGATTTTTACTAGCTGCTGAGCCGTAAAATAATAAAAAATCGTACAAATAGGAGATTTTTATCGTGTTTTTTATATTTCTCTAATTTCTGCAATTAAAGCCGAGTATTTAACGCCAAAAAACTAGCCCTATCGGCGATATTTAAGAATTTCATTTTTTTACCTACTGATTTGTACTAGCTGCTGAGCCGTAAAATAATAAAAAATCGTACAAATAGGAGATTTTTATTGGGTTTTTTGCATTTCTCTAATTTCTGCAATTAAAGCCGAGTATTTAACGCCAATAAACTAGCCCTATCGGCGAAATTTAAGAATTTCGTTTTTTTACCTACTGATTTTTACTAGCTGCTGAGCCGTAAAATAATAAAAAATCGTACAAATAGGAGATTTTTATCGGGTTTTTTGCATTTCTCTAATTTCTGCAATTAAAGCCGAGTATTTAACGCCAATAAACTAGCCCTATCGGCGAAATTTAAGAATTTCGTTTTTTTACCTACTGATTTTTACTAGCTGCTGAGCCGTAAAATAATAAAAAATCGTACAAATAGGAGATTTTTATCGGGTTTTTTGCATTTCTCTAATTTCTGCAATTAAAACCGAGTATTTAACGCCAAAAAACTAGCCCTATCGGCGAAATTTAAGAATTTCGTTTTTTTACCTACTGATTTTTACTAGCTGCTGAGCCGTAAAATAATAAAAAATCGTACAAATCGGAGATTTTTATCGGGTTTTTTGCATTTCTCTAATTTCTGCAATTAAAACCGAGTATTTAACGCCAAAAAACTAGCCCTATCGGCGAAATTTAAGAATTTCGTTTTTTTACCTACTGATTTTTACTAGCTGCTGAGCCGTAAAATAATACAAAATCGTACAAATAGGAGATTTTTATCGGGTTTTTTGCATTTCTCTAATTTCTGCAATTAAAACCGAGTATTTAACGCCAAAAAACTAGCCCTATCGGCGAAATTTAAGAATTTCGTTTTTTTACCTACTGATTTTTACTAGCTGCTGAGCCGTAAAATAATAAAAAATCGTACAAATAGGAGATTTTTATCGGGTTTTTTGCATTTCTCTAATTTCTGCAATTAAAACCGAGTATTTAACGCCAAAAAACTAGCCCTATCGGCGAAATTTAAGAATTTCGTTTTTTTACCTACTGATTTTTACTAGCTGCTGAGCCGTAAAATAATAAAAAATCGTACAAATAGGAGATTTTTATCGGGTTTTTTGCATTTCTCTAATTTCTGCAATTAAAACCGAGTATTTAACGCCAAAAAACTAGCCCTATCGGCGATATTTAAGAGTTTCGTTTTTTTACCTACTGATTTTTACTAGCTGCTGAGCCGTAAAATAATAAAAAATCGTACAAATAGGAGATTTTTATCGGGTTTTTTGCATTTCTCTAATTTCTGCAATTAAAACCGAGTATTTAACGCCAAAAAACTAGCCCTATCGGCGAAATTTAAGAATTTCGTTTTTTTACCTACTGATTTTTACTAGCTGCTGAGCCGTAAAATAATAAAAAATCGTACAAATAGGAGATTTTTATCGGGTTTTTTGCATTTCTCTAATTTCTGCAATTAAATCCGAATATTTAACGCCAAAAAACTAGCCCTATCGGCGAAATTTAAGAATTTCGTTTTTTTACCTACTGATTTTTACTAGCTGCTGAGCCGTAAAATAATAAAAAATCGTACAAATTGGAGATTTTTATCGGGTTTTTTGCATTTTTCTACTTTCTGCAATTAAAACCGAGTATTTAACGCCAAAAAACTAGCCCTATCGGCGAAATTTAAGAATTTCGTTTTTTTACCTACTGATTTTTACTAGCTGCTGAGCCGTAAAATAATAAAAAATCGTACAAATAGGAGATTTTTATCGGGTTTTTTGCATTTCTCTAATTTCTGCAATTAAAGCCGAGTATTTAACGCCAATAAACTAGCCCTATCGGCGAAATTTAAGAATTTCGTTTTTTTACCTACTGATTTTTACTAGCTGCTGAGCCGTAAAATAATAAAAAATCCTACAAATAAGAGATTTTTATCGGGTTTTTTGCATTTCTCTAATTTCTGCAATTAAAACCGAGTATTTAACGCCAAAAAACTAGCCCTATCGGCGCAATTTAAGAATTTCGTTTTTTTACCTATTGATTTTTACTAGCTGCTGAGCAGTAAAATAATAAAAAATCGTACAAATAGGAGATTTTTATCGGGTTTTTTGCATTTCTCTAATTTCTGAAATTAAAACCGAGTATTTAACGCCAAAAAACTAGCCCTATCGGCGATATTTAAGAATTTCGTTTTTTTACCTACTGATTTTTACTAGCTGCTGAGCCGTAAAATAATAAAAAATCGTACAAATAGGAGATTTTTATCGGGTTTTTTGCATTTCTCTAATTTCTGCAATTAAAACCGAGTATTTAACGCCAAAAAACTAGCCCTATCGGCGCAATTTAAGAATTTCGTTTTTTTACCTATTGATTTTTACTAGCTGCTGAGCAGTAAAATAATAAAAAATCGTACAAATAGGAGATTTTTATCGGTTTTTTTGCATTTCTCTAATTTCTGCAATTAAAACCGAGTATTTAACGCCAAAAAACTAGCCCTATCGGCGATATTTAAGAATTTCGTTTTTTTACCTACTGATTTTTACTAGCTGCTGAGCCGTAAAATAATAAAAAATCGTACAAATAGGAGATTTTTATCGGGTTTTTTGCATTTCTCTAATTTCTGCAATTAAAACCGAGTATTTAACGCCAAAAAACTAGCCCTATCGGCGAAATTTAAGAATTTCGTTTTTTTACCTACTGATTTTTACTAGCTGCTGAGCCGTAAAATAATAAAAAATCCTACAAATAGGAGATTTTTATCGGGTTTTTTGCATTTCTCTAATTTCTGCAATTAAAACCGAGTATTTAACGCCAAAAAACTAGCCCTATCGGCGCAATTTAAGAATTTCGTTTTTTTACCTATTGATTTTTACTAGCTGCTGAGCAGTAACATAATAAAAAATCGTACAAATAGGAGATTTTTATCGGGTTTTTTGCATCTCTCTAATTTCTGCAATTAAAACCGAGTATTTAGCGCCAAAAAACTAGCCCTATCGGCGAAATTTAAGAATTTCGTTTTTTTACCTACTGATTTTTACTAGCTGCTGAGCCGTAAAATAATAAAAAATCGTACAAATAGGAGATTTTTATCGTGTTTTTTATATTTCTCTAATTTCTGCAATTAAAGCCGAGTATTTAACGCCAAAAAACTAGCCCTATCGGCGATATTTAAGAATTTCATTTTTTTACCTACTGATTTGTACTAGCTGCTGAGCCGTAAAATAATAAAAAATCGTACAAATAGGAGATTTTTATTGGGTTTTTTGCATTTCTCTAATTTCTGCAATTAAAGCCGAGTATTTAACGCCAATAAACTAGCCCTATCGGCGAAATTTAAGAATTTCGTTTTTTTACCTACTGATTTTTACTAGCTGCTGAGCCGTAAAATAATAAAAAATCGTACAAATAGGAGATTTTTATCGGGTTTTTTGCATTTCTCTAATTTCTGCAATTAAAGCCGCGTATTTAACGCCAAAAAACTAGCCCTATCGGCGATATTTAAGAATTTCATTTTTTTACCTACTGATTTGTACTACATAGCTGCTGAGCCGTAAAATAATAAAAAATCGTACAAATAGGAGATTTTTATTGGGTTTTTTGCATTTCTCTAATTTCTGCAATTAAAGCCGAGTATTTAACGCCAATAAACTAGCCCTATCGGCGAAATTTAAGAATTTCGTTTTTTTACCTACTGATTTTTACTAGCTGCTGAGCCGTAAAATAATAAAAAATCGTACAAATAGGAGATTTTTATCGGGTTTTTTGCATTTCTCTAATTTCTGCAATTAAAACCGAGTATTTAACGCCAAAAAACTAGCCCTATCGGCGAAATTTAAGAATTTCGTTTTTTTACCTACTGATTTTTACTAGCTGCTGAGCCGTAAAATAATAAAAAATCGTACAAATCGGAGATTTTTATCGGGTTTTTTGCATTTCTCTAATTTCTGCAATTAAAACCGAGTATTTAACGCCAAAAAACTAGCCCTATCGGCGAAATTTAAGAATTTCGTTTTTTTACCTACTGATTTTTACTAGCTGCTGAGCCGTAAAATAATACAAAATCGTACAAATAGGAGATTTTTATCGGGTTTTTTGCATTTCTCTAATTTCTGCAATTAAAACCGAGTATTTAACGCCAAAAAACTAGCCCTATCGGCGAAATTTAAGAATTTCGTTTTTTTACCTACTGATTTTTACTAGCTGCTGAGCCGTAAAATAATAAAAAATCGTACAAATAGGAGATTTTTATCGGGTTTTTTGCATTTCTCTAATTTCTGCAATTAAAACCGAGTATTTAACGCCAAAAAACTAGCCCTATCGGCGAAATTTAAGAATTTCGTTTTTTTACCTACTGATTTTTACTAGCTGCTGAGCCGTAAAATAATAAAAAATCGTACAAATAGGAGATTTTTATCGGGTTTTTTGCATTTCTCTAATTTCTGCAATTAAAACCGAGTATTTAACGCCAAAAAACTAGCCCTATCGGCGATATTTAAGAGTTTCGTTTTTTTACCTACTGATTTTTACTAGCTGCTGAGCCGTAAAATAATAAAAAATCGTACAAATAGGAGATTTTTATCGGGTTTTTTGCATTTCTCTAATTTCTGCAATTAAAACCGAGTATTTAACGCCAAAAAACTAGCCCTATCGGCGAAATTTAAGAATTTCGTTTTTTTACCTACTGATTTTTACTAGCTGCTGAGCCGTAAAATAATAAAAAATCGTACAAATAGGAGATTTTTATCGGGTTTTTTGCATTTCTCTAATTTCTGCAATTAAATCCGAATATTTAACGCCAAAAAACTAGCCCTATCGGCGAAATTTAAGAATTTCGTTTTTTTACCTACTGATTTTTACTAGCTGCTGAGCCGTAAAATAATAAAAAATCGTACAAATTGGAGATTTTTATCGGGTTTTTTGCATTTTTCTACTTTCTGCAATTAAAACCGAGTATTTAACGCCAAAAAACTAGCCCTATCGGCGAAATTTAAGAATTTCGTTTTTTTACCTACTGATTTTTACTAGCTGCTGAGCCGTAAAATAATAAAAAATCGTACAAATAGGAGATTTTTATCGGGTTTTTTGCATTTCTCTAATTTCTGCAATTAAAACCGAGTATTTAACGCCAAAAAACTAGCCTATCGGCGTAATTTAACAATTTCGTTTTTTTACCTACTGATTTTTACTAGCTGCTGAGCCGTAAAATAATAAAAAATCGTACAAATAGGAGATTTTTATCGGGTTTTTTGCATTTCTCTAATTTCTGCAATTAAATCCGAGTATTTAACGCCAAAAAACTAGCCCTATCGGCGAAATTTAAGAATTTCGTTTTTTTACCTACTGATTTTTACTAGCTGCTGAGCCGTAAAATAATAAAAAATCGTACAAATAGGAGATTTTTAACGGGTTTTTTGCATTTCTCTACTTTCTGCAACTAAAACCGAGTATTTAACGCCAAAAAACTAGCCCTATCGGCGAAATTTAAGAATTTCGTTTTTTTTACCTACTGATTTTTACTAGCTGCTAAGCCGTAAAATAATAAAAAATCGTACAAATAGGAGATTTTTATCGGGTTTTTTGCATTTCTCTAATTTCTGCAATTAAAACCGAGTATTTAACGCCAAAAAACTAGCCCTATCGGCAAAATTTAAAATTTCGTTTTCTTACCTACTGATTTTTACTAGCTGCTGAGCCGTAAAATAATAAAAAATCGTACAAATAGGAGATTTTTATCGGGTTTTTTGCATCTCTCTAATTTCTGCAATTAAAACCGAGTATTTAACGCCAAAAAACTAGCCCTATCGGCGAAATTTAAGAATTTCGGTTTTTTACCTACTGATTTTTACTAGCTGCTGAGCCGTAAAATAATAAAAAATCCTACAAATAAGAGATTTTTATCGGGTTTTTTGCATTTCTCTAATTTCTGCAATTAAAACCGAGTATTTAACGCCAAAAAACTAGCCCTATCGGCGAAATTTAAGAATTTCGTTTTTTTACCTACTGATTTTTACTAGCTGCTGAGCCGTAAAATAATAAAAAATCCTACAAATAGGAGATTTTTATCGGGTTTTTTGCATTTCTCTACTTTCTGCAACTAAAACCGAGTATTTAACGCCAAAAAACTAGCCCTATCGGCGAAATTTAAGAATTTCGTTTTTTTTACCTACTGATTTTTACTAGCTGCTAAGCCGTAAAATAATAAAAAATCGTACAAATAGGAGATTTTTATCGGGTTTTTTGCATTTCTCTAATTTCTGCAATTAAAACCGAGTATTTAACGCCAAAAAACTAGCCCTATCGGCAAAATTTAAAATTTCGTTTTTTTACCTACTGATTTTTAATAGCTGCTGAGCCGTAAAATAATAAAAAATCGTACAAATAGGAGATTTTTATCGGGTTTTTTGCATCTCTCTAATTTCTGCAATTAAAACCGAGTATTTAACGCCAAAAAACTAGCCCTATCGGGGAAATTTAAGAATTTCGTTTTTTTACCTACTGATTTTTACTAGCTGCTGAGCCGTAAAATAATAAAAAATCCTACAAATAGGTGATTTTTATCGGGTTTTTTGCATTTCTCTAATTTCTGCAATTAAAACCGAGTATTTAACGCCAAAAAACTAGCCCTATCGGCGAAATTTAAGAATTTCGTTTTTTTACCTACTGATTTTTACTAGCTGCTGAGCCGTAAAATAATAAAAAATCGTACAAATAGGAGATTTTTATCGGGTTTTTTGCATTTCTCTAATTTCTGCAATTAAAACCGAGTATTTAACGCCAAAAAACTAGCCTATCGGCGTAATTTAACAATTTCGTTTTTTTACCTACTGATTTTTACTAGCTGCTGAGCCGTAAAATAATAAAAAATCGTACAAATAGGAGATTTTTATCGGGTTTTTTGCATTTCTCTAATTTCTGCAATTAAATCCGAGTATTTAACGCCAAAAAACTAGCCCTATCGGCGAAATTTAAGAATTTCGTTTTTTTACCTATTGATTTTTACTAGCTGCTGAGCCGTAAAATAATAAAAAATCGTACAAATAGGAGATTTTTATCGGTTTTTTTGCATATCTCTAATTTCTGCTATTAAAACCGAGTATTTAACGCCAAAAAACTAGCCCTATCGGCGAAATTTAAGAATTTCGTTTTTTTACCTACTGATTTTTACTAGCTGCTGAGCCGTAAAATAATAAAAAATCGTACAAATAGGAGATTTTTATCGGGTTTTTTGCATTTCTCTACTTTCTGCAACTAAAACCGAGTATTTAACGCCAAAAAACTAGCCCTATCGGCGAAATTTAAGAATTTCGTTTTTTTTACCTACTGATTTTTACTAGCTGCTGAGCCGTAAAATAATAAAAAATCGTACAAATAGGAGATTTTTATCGGGTTTTTTGCATCTCTCTAATTTCTGCAATTAAAACCGAGTATTTAACGCCAAAAAACTAGCCCTATGGGCGAAATTTAAGAATTTCGGTTTTTTACCTACTGATTTTTACTAGCTGCTGAGCCGTAAAATAATAAAAAATCCTACAAATAAGAGATTTTTATCGGGTTTTTTGCATTTCTCTAATTTCTGCAATTAAAACCGAGTATTTAACGCCAAAAAACTAGCCCTATCGGCGAAATTTAAGAATTTCGTTTTTTTACCTACTGATTTTTACTAGCTGCTGAGCCGTAAAATAATAAAAAATCGTACAAATAGGATATTTTTATTGGGTTTTTTGCATTTCTCTAATTTCTGCAATTAAAACCGAGTATTTAACGCCAAAAAACTAGCCCTATCGGCAAAATTTAAAATTTCGTTTTTTTACCTACTGATTTTTACTAGCTGCTGAGCCGTAAAATAATAAAAAATCGTACAAATAGGAGATTTTTATTGGGTTTTTTGCATCTCTCTAACTTCTGCAATTAAAACCGAGTATTTAACGCCAAAAAACTAGCCCTATCGGGGAAATTTAAGTATTTCGTTTTTTTACCTACTGATTTTTACTAGCTGCTGAGCCGTAAAATAATAAAAAATCCTACAAATAAGAGATTTTTATCGGGTTTTTTGCATTTCTCTAATTTCTGCAATTACAACCGAGTATTTAACGCCAAAAAACTAAACCTATCGGGGAAATTTAAGAATTTCGTTTTTTTACCTACTGATTTTTACTAGCTGCTGAGCCGTAAAATAATAAAAAATCCTACAAATAGGTGATTTTTATCGGGTTTTTTGCATTTCTCTAATTTCTGCAATTAAAACCGAGTATTTAACGCCAAAAAACTAGCCCTATCGGCGAAATTTAAGAATTTCGTTTTTTTACCTACTGATTTTTACTAGCTGCTGAGCCGTAAAATAATAAAAAATCGTACAAATAGAAGATTTTTGTCGGGTTTTTTGCATTTCTCTAATTTCTGCAATTAAAACCGAGTATTTAACGCCAAAAAACTAGCCCTATCGGCGATATTTAAGAATTTCGTTTTTTTACCTACTGATTTTTACTAGCTGCTGAGCCGTAAAATAATAAAAAATCGTACAAATAGGAGATTTTTATCGGGTTTTTTGCATTTCTCTAATTTCTGCAATTAAAACCGAGTATTTAACGCCAAAAACCTAGCCCTATCGGCGAAATTTAAGAATTTCGTTTTTTTACCTACTGATTTTTACTAGCTGCTGAGCCGTAAAATAATAAAAAATCGTACAAATAGGAGATTTTTATCGGGTTTTTTGCATTTCTCTACTTTCTGCAATTAAAACCGAGTATTTAACGCCAAAAAACTAGCCCTATCGGCGAAATTTAAGAATTTCGTTTTTTTACCTACTGATTTTTACTAGCTGCTGAGCCGTAAAATAATAAAAAATCGTACAAATAGGAGATTTTTATTGGGTTTTTTGCATTTCTCTAATTTCTGCAATTAAAACCGAGTATTTAACGCCAAAAAACTAGCCCTATCGGCGAAATTTAAGAATTTCGTTTTTTTACCTACTGATTTTTACTAGCTGCTGAGCCGTAAAATAATAAAAAATCGTACAAATAGGAGATTTTTATCGGGTTTTTTGCATTTCTCTAATTTCTGCAATTAAAACCGAGTATTTAACGCCAAAAAACTAGCCCTATCGGCGAAATTTAAGAATTTCGTTTTTTTACCTACTGATTTTTACTAGCTGCTGAGCCGTAAAATAATAAAAAATCCTACAAATAGGAGATTTTTATTGGGTTTTTTGCATTTCTCTAATTTCTGCAATTAAAACCGAGTATTTAGCGCCAAAAAACTAGCCCTATCGGCGAAATTTAAGAATTTCGTTTTTTTACCTACTGATTTTTACTAGCTGCTGAGCCGTAAAATAATAAAAAATCGTACAAATAGGAGATTTTTATCGGGTTTTTTGCATTTCTCTACTTTCTGCAATTAGAACCGAGTATTTAACGCCAAAAAACTAGCCCTATCGGCGATATTTAAGAGTTTCGTTTTTTTACCTACTGATTTTTACTAGCTGCTGAGCCGTAAAATAATAAAAAATCGTACAAATAGGAGATTTTTATCGGGTTTTTTGCATTTTTCTAATTTCTGCAATTAAAACCGAGTATTTAACGCCAAAAAACTAGCCCTATCGGCGAAATTTAAGAATTTCGTCTTTTTACCTACTGATTTTTACTAGCTGCTGAGCCGTAAAATAATAAAAAAATCCTACAAATAGGAGATTTTTATCCGGTTTTTTGCATTTCTCTAATTTCTGCAATTAAAACCGAGTATTTAACGCCAAAAAACTAGCCTATCGGCGTAATTTAACAATTTCGTTTTTTTACCTACTGATTTTTACTAGCTGCTGAGCCGTAAAATAATAAAAAATCGTACAAATAGGAGATTTTTATCGGGTTTTTTGCATTTCTCTAATTTCTGCAATTAAATCCGAGTATTTAACGCCAAAAAACTAGCCCTATCGGCGAAATTTAAGAATTTCGTTTTTTTACCTATTGATTTTTACTAGCTGCTGAGCCGTAAAATAATAAAAAATCGTACAAATAGGAGATTTTTATCGGTTTTTTTGCATATCTCTAATTTCTGCAATTAAAACCGAGTATTTAACGCCAAAAAACTAGCCCTATCGGCGAAATTTAAGAATTTCGTTTTTTTACCTACTGATTTTTACTAGCTGCTGAGCCGTAAAATAATAAAAAATCGTACAAATAGGAGATTTTATCGGGTTTTTTGCATTTCTCTACTTTCTGCAACTAAAACCGAGTATTTAACGCCAAAAAACTAGCCCTATCGGCGAAATTTAAGAATTTCGTTTTTTTTACCTACTGATTTTTACTAGCTGCTAAGCCGTAAAATAATAAAAAATCGTACAAATAGGAGATTTTTATCGGGTTTTTTGCATTTCTCTAATTTCTGCAATTAAAACCGAGTATTTAACGCCAAAAAACTAGCCCTATCGGCAAAATTTAAAATTTCGTTTTTTTACCTACTGATTTTTACTAGCTGCTGAGCCGTAAAATAATAAAAAATCGTACAAATAGGAGATTTTTATCGGGTTTTTTGCATCTCTCTAATTTCTGCAATTAAAACCGAGTATTTAACGTCAAAAAACTAGCCCTATCGGCGAAATTTAAGAATTTCGGTTTTTTACCTACTGATTTTTACTAGCTGCTGAGCCGTAAAATAATAAAAAATCGTCCAAATAGGAGATTTTTATCGGGTTTTTTGCATTTCTCTAATTTCTGCAATTAAAACCGAGTATTTAACGCCAAAAAACTAGCCCTATCGGCGAAATTTAAGAATTTCGTTTTTTTACCTACTGATTTTTACTAGCTGCTGAGCCGTAAAATAATAAAAAATCGTACAAATAGGAGATTTTTATTGGGTTTTTTGCATTTCTCTAATTTCTGCAATTAAAACCGAGTATTTAACGCCAAAAAACTAGCCCTATCGGCAAAATTTAAAATTTCGTTTTTTTACCTACTGATTTTTACTAGGTGCTGAGCCGTAAAATAATAAAAAATCGTACAAATAGGAGATTTTTATCGGGTTTTTTGCATCTCTCTAATTTCTGCAATTAAAACCGAGTATTTAACGCCAAAAAACTAGACCTATCGGGGAAATTTAAGAATTTAGTTTTTTTACCTACTGATTTTTACTAGCTGCTGAGCCGTAAAATAATAAAAAATCCTACAAATAAGAGATTTTTATCGGGTTTTTTGCATTTCTCTAATTTCTGCAATTACTACCGAGTATTTAACGCCAAAAAACAAGCCCTATCGGCGAAATTTAAGAATTTCGTTTTTTTACCTACTGATTTTTACTAGCTGCTGAGCCGTAAAATAATAAAAAATCCTACAAATAGGAGATTTTTATCGGGTTTTTTGCATTTCTCTAATTTCTGCAATTAAAACCGAGTATTTAACGCCAAAAAACTAGCCCTATCGGCGAAATTTAAGAATTTCGTTTTTTTACCTACTGATTTTTAATAGCTGCTAAGCCGTAAAATAATAAAAAATCGTACAAATAGGAGATTTTTATCGGTTTTTTTGCATTTCTCTAATTTCTGCAATTAAAACCGAGTATTTAACGCCAAAAAACTAGCCCTATCGGCGAAATTTAAGAATTTCGTTTTTTTACCTACTGATTTTTACTAGCTGCTGAGCCGTAAAATAATAAAAAATCGTACAAATAGGAGATTTTTATCGGGTTTTTTGCATTTCTCTAATTTCTGCAATTAAAACCGAGTATTTAACGCCAAAAAACTAGCCCTATCGGCGAAATTTAACAATTTCGTTTTTTTACCTACTGATTTTTACTAGCTGCTGAGCCGTAAAATAATAAAAAATTGTACAAATAGGAGATTTTTATCGGGTTTTTTGCATTTCTCTAATTTCTGTAATTAAAACCGAGTATTTAACGCCAAAAAACTAGCCCTATCGGCGAAATTTAAGAATTTCGTTTTTTTACCTACTGATTTTTACTAGCTGCTGAGCCGTAAAATAATAAAAAATCGTACAAATAGGAGATTTTTATCGGGTTTTTTGCATTTCTCTACTTTCTGCAATTAAAACCGAGTATTTAACGCCAAAAAACTAGCCCTATCGGCGAAATTTAAGAATTTCGTTTTTTTACCTACTGATTTTTACTAGCTGCTGAGCCGTAAAATAATAAGAAATCGTACAAATAGGAGATTTTTATCGGGTTTTTTGCATTTCTCTAATTTCTGCAATTAAAACCGAGTATTTAACGCCAAAAACTAGCCCTATCGGCGAAATTTAAGAATTTCGTTTTTTTACCTACTGATTTTTACTAGCTGCTGAGCCGTAAAATAATAAAAAATCCTACAAATAGGAGATTTTTATTGGGTTTTTTGCATTTCTCTAATTTCTGCAATTAAAACCGAGTATTTAACGCCAAAAAACTAGCCCTATCGGCGAAATTTAAGAATTTCGTTTTTTTACCCACTGATTTTTACTAGCTGCTGAGCCGTAAAATAATAAAAAATCGTACAAATAGGAGATTTTTATCGGGTTTTTTGCATTTCTCTAATTTCTGCAATTAAAACCGAGTATTTAACGCCAAAAAACTAGCCCTATCGGCGAAATTTAAGAATTTCGTTTTTTTACCTACTGATTTTTACTAGCTGCTGAGCCGTAAAATAATAAAAAATCGTACAAATAGGAGATTTTTATCGGGTTTTTTGCATTTCTCTACTTTCTGCAATTAGAACCGAGTATTTAACGCCAAAAAACTAGCCCTATCGGCGATATTTAAGAGTTTCGTTTTTTTACCTACTGATTTTTACTAGCTGCTGAGCCGTAAAATAATAAAAAATCGTACAAATAGGAGTTTTTTATCGGGTTTTTTGCATTTCTCTAATTTCTGCAATTAAAATTGAGTATTTAACGCCAAAAAACTAGCCCTATCGGCGAAATTTAAGAATTTCGTTTTTTTACCTACTGATTTTTACTAGCTGCTGAGCCGTAAAATAATAAAAAATCGTACAAATAGGAGATTTTTATCGGGTTTTTTGCATTTCTCTAATTTCTGCAATTAAAACCGAGTATTTAACGCCAAAAAACTAGCCCTATCGGCGAAATTTAAGAATTTCGTTTTTTTACCTACTGATTTTTACTAGCTGCTGAGCCGTAAAATAATAAAAAATCCTACAAATAGGAGATTTTTATTGGGTTTTTTGCATTTCTCTAATTTCTGCAATTAAAACCGAGTATTTAACGCCAAAAAACTAGCCCTATCCGCGAAATTTAAGAATTTCGTTTTTTTACCTACTGATTTTTACTAGCTGCTGAGCCGTAAAATAATAAAAAATCGTACAAATAGGAGATTTTTATCGGGTTTTTTGCATTTCTCTAATTTCTGCAATTAAAACCGAGTATTTAACGCCAAAAAACTAGCCCTATCGGCGAAATTTAAGAATTTCGTTTTTTTACCTACTGATTTTTACTAGCTGCTGAGCCGTAAAATAATAAAAAATCGTACAAATAGGAGATTTTTATCGGGTTTTTTGCATTTCTCTACTTTCTGCAATTAGAACCGAGTATTTAACGCCAAAAAACTAGCCCTATCGGCGATATTTAAGAGTTTCGTTTTTTTACCTACTGATTTTTACTAGCTGCTGAGCCGTAAAATAATAAAAAATCGTACAAATAGGAGATTTTTATCGGGTTTTTTGCATTTCTCTAATTTCTGCAATTAAAACCGAGTATTTAACGCCAAAAAACTAGCCCTATCGGCGAAATTTAAGAATTTCGTTTTTTTACCTACTGATTTTTACTAGCTGCTGAGCCGTAAAATAATAAAAAATCCTACAAATAGGAGATTTTTATCGGGTTTTTTGCATTTCTCTAATTTCTGCAATTAAAACCGAGTATTTAACGCCAAAAAACTAGCCCTATCGGCGAAATTTAAGAATTTCGTTTTTTTACCTACTGATTTTTAATAGCTGCTAAGCCGTAAAATAATAAAAAATCGTACAAATAGGAGATTTTTATCGGTTTTTTTGCATTTCTCTAATTTCTGCAATTAAAACCGAGTATTTAACGCCAAAAAACTAGCCCTATCGGCGAAATTTAAGAATTTCGTTTTTTTACCTACTGATTTTTACTAGCTGCTGAGCCCTAAAATAATAAAAAATCGTACAAATAGGAGATTTTTATCGGTTTTTTTTGCATTTCTCTAATTTCTGCAATTAAAACCGAGTATTTAACGCCAAAAAACTAGCCCTATCGGGGAAATTTAAGAATTTCGTTTTTTTACCTACTGATTTTTACTAGCTGCTGAGCCGTACAATAATAATAAATCGTACAAATAGGAGATTTTTATCGGGTTTTTTGCATTTCTCTAATTTCTGCAATTAAAACCGAGTATTTAAAGCCAAAAAACTAGCCCTATCGGCGAAATTTAAGAATTTCGTTTTTTTACCTACTGATTTTTACTAGCTGCTGAGCCGTAAAATAATAAAAACTCCTACAAATAAGAGATTTTTATGGGGTTTTTTGCATTTCTCTAATTTCTGCAATTAAAACCGAGTATTTAACGCCAAAAAAATAGCCCTATCGGCGAAATTTAAGAATTTCGTTTTTTTACCTACTGATTTTTACTAGCTGCGAGCCGTAAAATAATAAAAAATCCTACAAATAAGAGATTTTTATCGGGTTTTTTGCATTTCTCTAATTTCTGCAATTAAAACCGAGTATTTAACGCCAAAAAACTAGCCCTATCGGCGAAATTTAAGAATTTCGTTTTTTTACCTACTGATTTTTACTAGCTGCTGAGCCGTAAAATAATAAAAAATCGTACAAATAGGAGATTTTTATCGGGTTTTTTGCATTTCTCTAATTTCTGCAATTAAAACCGAGTATTTAACGCCAAAAAACTAGCCCTATCGGCGAAATTTAACAATTTCGTTTTTTTACCTACTGATTTTTACTAGCTGCTGAGCCGTAAAATAATAAAAAATCGTACAAATATGAGATTTTTATCGGGTTTTTTGCATTTCTCTTATTTCTGCAATTAAAACGGAGTATTTAACGCCAAAAAACTAACCCTATCGGCGAAATTTAAGAATTTCGTTTTTTTACCTACTGATTTTTACTAGCTGCTGAGCCGTAAAATAATAAAAAATCGTACAAATAGGAGATTTTTATCGGGTTTTTTGCATTTCTCTAATTTCTGCAATTAAAACCGAGTATTTAACGCCAAAAAACTAGCCCTATCGGCGAAATTTAACAATTTCGTTTTTTTACCTACTGATTTTTACTAGCTGCTGAGCCGTACAATAATAATAAATCGTACAAATAGGAGATTTTTATGGGGTTTTTTGCATTTCTCTAATTTCTGCAATTAAAACCGAGTATTTAAAGCCAAAAAACTAGCCCTATCGGCGAAATTTAAGAATTTCGTTTTTTTACCTACTGATTTTTACTAGCTGCGAGCCGTAAAATAATAAAAAATCCTACAAATAAGAGATTTTTATCGGGTTTTTTGCATTTCTCTAATTTCTGCAATTAAAACCGAGTATTTAACGCCAAAAAAATAGCCCTATCGGCGAAATTTAAGAATTTCGTTTTTTTACCTACTGATTTTTACTAGCTGCTGAGCCGTAAAATAATAAAAAATCCTACAAATAGGAAATTTTTATCGGGTTTTTTGCATTTCTCTAATTTCTGCAATTAAAACCGAGTATTTAACGCCAAAAAACTAGCCCTATCGGCGAAATTTAAGAATTTCGTTTTTTTACCTACTGATTTTTACTAGCTGCTGAGCCGTAAAATAATAAAAAATCGTACAAATACGAGATTTTTATCGGGTTTTTTGCATTTCTCTAATTTCTGCAATTAAAACCGAGTATTTAACGCCAAAAAACTAGCCCTATCGGCGAAATTTAAGAATTTCGTTTTTTTACTCACTGATTTTTACTAGCTGCTGAGCCGTAAAATAATAAAAAATCCTACAAATAGGAGATTTTTATCGGGTTTTTTGCATTTCTCTAATTTCTGCAATTAAAACCGATTATTTAACGCCAAAAAACTAGCCCTATCGGGGAAATTTAAGAATTTCGTTTTTTTACCTACTGATTTTTACTAGCTGCTGAGCCGTAAAATAATAAAAAATCTTACAAATAGGAGATTTTTATCGGGTTTTTTGCATTTCTCTAATTTCTGCAATTAAAACCGAGTATTTAACGCCAAAAAACTAGCCCTATCGGCGAAATTTAAGAATTTCGTTTTTTTACTTACTGATTTTTACTAGCTGCTGAGCCGTAAAATAATAAAAAATCGTACAAATATGAGATTTTTATCGGGTTTTTTGCATTTCTCTTATTTCTGCAATTAAAACGGAGTATTTAACGCCAAAAAACTAGCCCTATCGGCGAAATTTAAGAATTTCGTTTTTTTACCTACTGATTTTTACTAGCTGCGAGCCGTAAAATAATAAAAAATCCTACAAATAAGAGATTTTTATCGGGTTTTTTGCATTTCTCTAATTTCTGCAATTAAAACCGAGTATTTAACGCCAAAAAACTAGCCCTATCGGCGAAATTTAAGAATTTCGTTTTTTTACCTACTGATTTTTACTAGCTGCTGAGCCGTAAAATAATAAAAAATCGTACAAATAGGAGATTTTTATCGGGTTTTTTGCATTTCTCTAATTTCTGCAATTAAAACCGAGTATTTAACGCCAAAAAACTAGCCCTATCGGCGAAATTTAAGAATTTCGTTTTTTTACCTACTGATTTTTACTAGCTGCTGAGCCGTAAAATAATAAAAAAACGTACAAATAGGAGATTTTTATCGGGTTTTTTGCATTTCTCTAATTTCTGCAATTAAAACCGAGTATTTAACGCCAAAAAACTAGCCCTATCGGCGAAATTTAAGAATTTCGTTTTTTTACCTACTGATTTTTACTAGCTGCTGAGCCGTAAAATAATAAAAAATCGTACAAATAGGAGATTTTTATCCGGTTTTTTGCATTTCTCTAATTTCTGCAATTAAAACCGAGTATTTAACGCCAAAAAACTAGCCCTATCGGCGAAATTTAAGAATTTCGTTTTTTTACCTACTGATTTTTACTAGCTGCTGAGCCGTAAAATAATAAAAAATCGTACAAATAGGAGATTTTTATCGGGTTTTTTGCATTTCTCTTATTTCTGTAATTAAAACCGATTATTTAACGCCAAAAAACTAGCCCTATCGGGGAAATTTAAGAATTTCGTTTTTTTACCTACTGATTTTTACTAGCTGCTGAGCCGTAAAATAATAAAAAATCGTACAAATAGGAGATTTTTATCGGGTTTTTTGCATTTCTCTAATTTCTGCAATTAAAACCGAGTATTTAACGCCAAAAAACTAGCCCTATCGGCGAAATTTAACAATTTCGTTTTTTTACCTACTTATTTTTACTAGCTGCTGAGCCGTACAATAATAATAAATCGTACAAATAGGAGATTTTTATGGGGTTTTTTGCATTTCTCTAATTTCTGCAATTAAAACCGAGTATTTAAAGCCAAAAAACTAGCCCTATCGGCGAAATTTAAGAATTTCGTTTTTTTACCTACTGATTTTTACTAGCTGCTGAGCCGTAAAATAATAAAAACTCCTACAAATAAGAGATTTTTATGGGGTTTTTTGCATTTCTCTAATTTCTGCAATTAAAACCGAGTATTTAACGCCAAAAAAAAAGCCCTATCGGCGAAATTTAAGAATTTCGTTTTTTTACCTACTGATTTTTACTAGCTGCGAGCCGTAAAATAATAAAAAATCCTACAAATAAGAGATTTTTATCGGGTTTTTTGCATTTCTCTAATTTCTGCAATTAAAACCGAGTATTTAACGCCAAAAAACTAGCCCTATCGGCGAAATTTAAGAATTTCGTTTTTTTACCTACTGATTTTTACTAGCTGCTGAGCCGTAAAATAATAAAAAATCGTACAAATATGAGATTTTTATCGGGTTTTTTGCATTTCTCTTATTTCTGCAATTAAAACGGAGTATTTAACGCCAAAAAACTAGCCCTATCGGCGAAATTTAAGAATTTCGTTTTTTTACCTACTGATTTTTACTAGCTGCTGAGCCGTAAAATAATAAAAAATCGTACAAATAGGAGATTTTTATCCGGTTTTTTGCATTTCTCTAATTTCTGCAATTAAAACCGAGTATTTAACGCCAAAAAACTAGCCCTATCGGCGAAATTTAAGAATTTCGTTTTTTTACCTACTGATTTTTACTAGCTGCTGAGCCGTAAAATAATAAAAAATCGTACAAATATGAGATTTTTATCGGGTTTTTTGCATTTCTCTAATTTCTGCAATTAAAACCGAGTATTTAACGCCAAAAAACTAGCCCTATCGGCGAAATTTAAGAATTTCGTTTTTTTACCTACTGATTTTTACTAGCTGCTGAGCCGTAAAATAATAAAAAATCGTACAAATAGGAGATTTTTATCCGGTTTTTTGCATTTCTCTAATTTCTGCAATTAAAACCGAGTATTTAACGCCAAAAAACTAGCCCTATCGGCGAAATTTAAGAATTTCGTTTTTTTACCTACTGATTTTTACTAGCTGCTGAGCCGTAAAATAATAAAAAATCGTACAAATAGGAGATTTTTATCGGGTTTTTTGCATTTCTCTTATTTCTGTAATTAAAACCGATTATTTAACGCCAAAAAACTAGCCCTATCGGGGAAATTTAAGAATTTCGTTTTTTTACCTACTGATTTTTACTAGCTGCTGAGCCGTAAAATAATAAAAAATCGTACAAATAGGAGATTTTTATCGGGTTTTTTGCATTTCTCTAATTTCTGCAATTAAAACCGAGTATTTAACGCCAAAAAACTAGCCCTATCGGCGAAATTTAACAATTTCGTTTTTTTACCTACTTATTTTTACTAGCTGCTGAGCCGTACAATAATAATAAATCGTACAAATAGGAGATTTTTATGGGGTTTTTTGCATTTCTCTAATTTCTGCAATTAAAACCGAGTATTTAAAGCCAAAAAACTAGCCCTATCGGCGAAATTTAAGAATTTCGTTTTTTTACCTACTGATTTTTACTAGCTGCTGAGCCGTAAAATAATAAAAACTCCTACAAATAAGAGATTTTTATGGGGTTTTTTGCATTTCTCTAATTTCTGCAATTAAAACCGAGTATTTAACGCCAAAAAACTAGCCCTATCGGCGAAATTTAACAATTTCGTTTTTTTACCTACTGATTTTTACTAGCTGCTGAGCCGTAAAATAATAAAAAATCGTACAAATAGGAGATTTTTATCGGGTTTTTTGCATTTCTCTTATTTCTGCAATTAAAACCGATTATTTAACGCCAAAAAACTAGCCCTATAGGGGAAATTTAAGAATTTCGTTTTTTTACCTACTGATTTTTACTAGCTGCTGAGCCGTAAAATAATAAAAAATCGTACAAATAGGAGATTTTTATCGGGTTTTTTGCATTTCTCTAATTTCTGCAATTAAAACCGAGTATTTAACGCCAAAAAACTAGCCCTATCGGCGAAATTAAAGAATTTCGTTTTTTTACCTACTGATTTTTACTAGCTGCTGAGCCGTACAATAATAATAAATCGTACAAATAGGAGATTTTTATGGGGTTTTTTGCATTTCTCTAATTTCTGCAATTAAAACCGAGTATTTAAAGCCAAAAAACTAGCCCTATCGGCGAAATTTAAGAATTTCGTTTTTTTACCTACTGATTTTTACTAGCTGCGAGCCGTAAAGTAATAAAAAATCCTACAAATAAGAGATTTTTATCGGGTTTTTTGCATTTCTCTAATTTCTGCAATTAAAACCGAGTATTTAACGCCAAAAAACTAGCCCTATCGGCGAAATTTAAGAATTTCGTTTTTTGACCTACTGATTTTTACTAGCTGCTGAGCCGTAAAATAATAAAAAATCCTACAAATAGGAAATTTTTATCGAGTTTTTTGCATTTCTCTAATTTCTGCAATTAAAAACGAGTATTTAACGCCAAAAAACCAGCCCTATCGGCGAAATTTAAGAATTTCGTTTTTTTACCTACTGATTTTTACTAGCTGCTGAGCCGTAAAATAATAAAAAATCGTACAAATAGGAGATTTTTATCGGGTTTTTTGCATTTCTCTAATTTCTGCAATTAAAACCGAGTATTTAACGACAAAAAACTAGCCCTATCGGCGAAATTTAAGAATTTCGTTTTTTTACTTACTGATTTTTACTAGCTGCTGAGCCGTAAAATAATAAAAAATCCTACAAATAGGAGATTTTTATCGGGTTTTTTGCATTTCTCTAATTTCTGCAATTAAAACCGATTATTTAACGCCAAAAAACTAGCCCTATCGCTTAAATTTAAGAATTTCGTTTTTTTACCTACTGATTTTTACTAGCTGCTGAGCCGTAAAATAATAAAAAATCGTACAAATAGGAAATTTTTATCGGGTTTTTACTAGCTGCTGAGCCGTAAAATAGTAAAAAATCGTACAAATAGGAGATTTTTATCGGGTTTTTTGCATTTCTCTAATTTCTGCAATTAAAACCGAGTATTTAACGCCAAAAAACTAGCCCTATCGGCGAAATTTAACAATTTCGTTTTTTTACCTACTGATTTTTACTAGCTGCTGAGCCGTAAAATAATAAAAAATCGTACAAATAGGAGATTTTTATCGGGTTTTTTGCATTTCTCTAATTTCTGCAATTAAAACCGAGTATTTAACGCCAAAAAACTAGCCCTATCGGCGAAATTTAACAATTTCGTTTTTTTACCTACTGATTTTTACTAGCTGCTGAGCCGTAAAATAATAAAAAATCGTACAAATATGAGATTTTTATCGGGTTTTTTGCATTTCTCTTATTTCTGCAATTAAAACGGAGTATTTAACGCCAAAAAACTAGCCCTATCGGCGAAATTTAAGAATTTCGTTTTTTTACCTACTGATTTTTACTAGCTGCTAAGCCGTAAAATAGTAAAAAATCGTACAAATAGGAGATTTTTATCGGGTTTTTTGCATTTCTCTAATTTCTGCAATTAAAACCGAGTATTTAACGCCAAAAAACTAGCCCTATCGGCGAAATTTAACAATTTCGTTTTTTTACCTACTGATTTTTACTAGCTGCTGAGCCGTAAAATAATAAAAAATCGTACAAATACGTGATTTTTATCGGGTTTTTTGCATTTCTCTAATTTCTGTAATTAAAACCGAGTATTTAACGCCAAAAAACTAGCCCTATCGGCAAAATTTAAGAATTTCGTTTTTTTACCTACTGATTTTTACTAGCTGCTGAGCCGTAAAATAATAAAAAATCGTACAAATAGGAGATTTTTATCGGGTTTTTTGCATTTCTCTAATTTCTGCAATTAAAACCGAGTATTTAACTCCAAAAAACTAGCCCTATCGGCGAAATTTAACAATTTCGTTTTTTTACCTACTGATTTTTACTAGCTGCTGAGCCGTAAAATAATAAAAAATCGTACAAATTGGAAATTTTTATCGGGTTTTTTGCATTTCTCTAATTTCTGCAATTAAAACCGAGTATTTAACGCCAAAAAACTAGCCCTATCGGCGAAATTTAAGAATTTCGTTTTTTTACCTACTGATTTTTACTAGCTGCTGAGCCGTAAAATAATAAAAAATCGTACAAATAGGAGATTTTTATCCGGTTTTTTGCATTTCTCTAATTTCTGCAATTAAAACCGAGTATTTAACGCCAAAAAACTAGCCCTATCGGCGAAATTTAACAATTTCGTTTTTTTACCTACTGATTTTTACTAGCTGCTGAGCCGTAAAATAATAAAAAATCGTACAAATAGGAGATTTTTATCGGGTTTTTTGCATTTCTCTAATTTCTGCAATTAAAACCGAGTATTTAACGCCAAAAAACTAGCTCTATCGGCGAAATTTAAGAATTTCGTGTTTTTACCTACTGATTTTTACTAGCTGCTGAGCCGTAAAATAATACAAAATCGTACAATCGGAGATTTTTATCGGGTTTTTTGCATTTCTCTAATTTCTGCAATTAAAACCGAGTATTTAACGCCAAAAAACTAGCCCTATCGGCGAAATTTAAGAATTTCGTTTTTTTACCTACTGATTTTTACTAGCTGCTGAGCCGTAAAATAATAAAAAATCGTACAAATATGAGATTTTTATTGGGTTTTTTGCATTTCTCTTATTTCTGCAATTAAAACGGAGTATTTAACGCCAAAAAACTAACCCTATCGGCGAAATTTAAGAATTTCGTTTTTTTACCTACTGATTTTTACTAGCTGCTGAGCCGTAAAATAATAAAAAAACGTACAAATAGGAGATTTTTATCGGGTTTTTTGCATTTCTCTAATTTCTGCAATTAAAACCGAGTATTTAACGCCAAAAAACTAGCCCTATCGGCGAAATTTAAAATTTCGTTTTTTTACCTACTGATTTTTACTAGCTGCTGAGCCGTAAAATAATAAAAAATCGTACAAATAGGAGATTTTTATCGGGTTTTTTGCATTTCTCTAATTTCTGCAATTAAAACCGAGTATTTAACGCCAAAAAACTAGCCCTATCGGCAAAATTTAAGAATTTCGTTTTTTTACCTACTGATTTTTACTAGCTGCTGAGCCGTAAAATAATAAAAAATCGTACAAATAGGAGATTTTTATCGGGTTTTTTGCATTTCTCTAATTTCTGTAATTAAAACCGAGTATTTAACGCCAAAAAACTAGCCCTATCGGCAAAATTTAAGAATTTCGTTTTTTTACCTACTGATTTTTACTAGCTGCTGAGCCGTAAAATAATAAAAAATCGTACAAATAGGAGATTTTTATCGGGTTTTTTGCATTTCTCTAATTTCTGCAATTAAAACCGAGTATTTAACTCCAAAAAACTAGCCCTATCGGCGAAATTTAACAATTTCGTTTTTTTACCTACTGATTTTTACTAGCTGCTGAGCCGTAAAATAATAAAAAATCGTACAAATTGGAAATTTTTATCGGGTTTTTTGCATTTCTCTAATTTCTGCAATTAAAACCGAGTATTTAACGCCAAAAAACTAGCCCTATCGGCGAAATTTAAGAATTTCGTTTTTTTACCTACTGATTTTTACTAGCTGCTGAGCCGTAAAATAATAAAAAATCGTACAAATAGGAGATTTTTATCCGGTTTTTTGCATTTCTCTAATTTCTGCAATTAAAACCGAGTATTTAACGCCAAAAAACTAGCCCTATCGGCGAAATTTAACAATTTCGTTTTTTTACCTATTGATTTTTACTAGCTGCTGAGCCGTAAAATAATAAAAAATCGTACAAATAGGAGATTTTTATCGGGTTTTTTGCATTTCTCTAATTTCTGCAATTAAAACCGAGTATTTAACGCCAAAAAACTAGCTCTATCGGCGAAATTTAAGAATTTCGTGTTTTTACCTACTGATTTTTACTAGCTGCTGAGCCGTAAAATAATACAAAATCGTACAATCGGAGATTTTTATCGGGTTTTTTGCATTTCTCTAATTTCTGCAATTAAAACCGAGTATTTAACGCCAAAAAACTAGCCCTATCGGCGAAATTTAAGAATTTCGTTTTTTTACCTACTGATTTTTACTAGCTGCTGAGCCGTAAAATAATAAAAAATCGTACAAATATGAGATTTTTATTGGGTTTTTTGCATTTCTCTTATTTCTGCAATTAAAACGGAGTATTTAACGCCAAAAAACTAACCCTATCGGCGAAATTTAAGAATTTCGTTTTTTTACCTACTGATTTTTACTAGCTGCTGAGCCGTAAAATAATAAAAAAACGTACAAATAGGAGATTTTTATCGGGTTTTTTGCATTTCTCTAATTTCTGCAATTAAAACCGAGTATTTAACGCCAAAAAACTAGCCCTATCGGCGAAATTTAAAATTTCGTTTTTTTACCTACTGATTTTTACTAGCTGCTGAGCCGTAAAATAATAAAAAATCGTACAAATAGGAGATTTTTATCGGGTTTTTTGCATTTCTCTAATTTCTGCAATTAAAACCGAGTATTTAACGCCAAAAAACTAGCCCTATCGGCGAAATTTAAGAATTTCGTTTTTTTACCTACTGATTTTTACTAGCTGCTGAGCCGTAAAATAATAAAAAATCGTACAAATAGGAGATTTTTATCGGGTTTTTTGCATTTCTCTAATTTCTGCAATTAAAACCGAGTATTTAACGCCAAAAAACTAGCCCTATCGGGGAAATTTAAGAATTTCGTTTTTTTACCTACTGATTTTTACTAGCTGCTGAGCCGTAGAATAATAAAAAATCGTACAAATAGGAGATTTTTATCAGGTTTTTTGCACTTCTCTAATTTCTGCAATTAAAACCGAGTATTTAACGCCAAAAAACTAGCCCTATCGGCGAAATTTAAGAATTTCGTTTTTTTACCTACTGATTTTTACTAGCTGCTGAGCCGTAAAATAATAAAAAATCCTACAAATAGGAGATTTTTATCGGGTTTTTTGCATTTCTCTAATTTCTGCAATTAAAACCGAGTATTTAACGCCAAAAAACTAGCCCTATCGGCGAAATTTAAGAATTTCGTTTTTTTACCTACTGATTTTTACTAGCTGCTGAGCCGTAAAATAATAAAAAATCGTACAAATAGGAGATTTTTATCGGTTTTTTTGCATTTCTTTAATTTCAGCAATTAAAGCCGAGTATTTAACGTCAAAAAACTAGCCCTATCGGCGAAATGTAAGAATTTCGTTTTTTTACCTACTGATTTTTACTAGCTGCTGAGCCGTAAAATAATAAAAAATCGTACAAATAGGAAATTTTTATCGGGTTTTTTGCATTTCTCTAATTTCTGCAATTAAAACCGAGTATTTAACGCCAAAAAACTAGCCCTATCGGCGAAATTTAAGAATTTCGTTTTTTTACCTACTGATTTTTACTAGCTGCTGAGCCGTAAAATAATAAAAAATCGTACAAATAGGAGATTTTTATCGGGTTTTTTGCATTTCTCTAATTTCTGCAATTAAAACCGAGTATTTAACGCCAAAAAACTAGCCCTATCGGCGGAATTTAAGAATTTCGTTTTTTTACCTACTGATTTTTACTAGCTGCTGAGCCGTAAAATAATAAAAAAACGTACAAATAGGAGATTTTTATCGGGTTTTTTGCATTTCTCTAATTTCTGCAATTAAAACCGAGTATTTAACGCCAAAAAACTAGCCCTATCGGCGAAATTTAAGAATTTCGTTTTTTTACCTACTGATTTTTACTAGCTGCTGAGCCGTAAAATAATAAAAAATCGTACAAATAGGAGATTTTTATCCGGTTTTTTGCATTTCTCTAATTTCTGCAATTAAAACCGAGTATTTAACGCCAAAAAACTAGCCCTATCGGCGAAATTTAAGAATTTCGTTTTTTTACCTACTGATTTTTACTAGCTGCTGAGCCGTAAAATAATAAAAAATCGTACAAATAGGAGATTTTTATCGGGTTTTTTGCATTTCTCTTATTTCTGCAATTAAAACCGATTATTTAACGCCAAAAAACTAGCCCTATCGGGGAAATTTAAGAATTTCGTTTTTTTACCTACTGATTTTTACTAGCTGCTGAGCCGTACAATAATAATAAATCGTACAAATAGGAGATTTTTATGGGGTTTTTTGCATTTCTCTAATTTCTGCAATTAAAACCGAGTATTTAACGCCAAAAAACTAGCCCTATCGGCGAAATTTAACAATTTCGTTTTTTTACCTACTGATTTTTACTAGCTGCTGAGCCGTAAAATAATAAAAACTCCTACAAATAAGAGATTTTTATGGGGTTTTTTGCATTTCTCTAACTTCTGCAATTAAAACCGAGTATTTAACGCCAAAAAAATAGCCCTATCGGCGAAATTTAAGAATTTCGTTTTTTTACCTACTGATTTTTACTAGCTGCGAGCCGTAAAATAATAAAAAATCCTACAAATAAGAGATTTTTATCGGGTTTTTTGCATTTCTCTAATTTCTGCAATTAAAACCGAGTATTTAACGCCAAAAAACTAGCCCTATCGGCGAAATTTAAGAATTTCGTTTTTTTACCTACTGATTTTTACTAGCTGCTGAGCCGTAAAATAATAAAAAATCGTACAAATATGAGATTTTTATCGGGTTTTTTGCATTTCTCTTATTTCTGCAATTAAAACGGAGTATTTAACGCCAAAAAACTAACCCTATCGGCGAAATTTAAGAATTTCGTTTTTTTACCTACTGATTTTTACTAGCTGCTGAGCCGTAAAATAATAAAAAAACGTACAAATAGGAGATTTTTATCGGGTTTTTTGCATTTCTCTAATTTCTGCAATTAAAACCGAGTACTTATTTAACGCCAAAAAACTAGCCCTATCGGCGAAATTTAAGAATTTCGTTTTTTTACCTACTGATTTTTACTAGCTGCTGAGCCGTAAAATAATAAAAAATCGTACAAATAGGAGATTTTTATCCGGTTTTTTGCATTTCTCTAATTTCTGCAATTAAAACCGAGTATTTAACGCCAAAAAACTAGCCCTATCGGCGAAATTTAACAATTTCGTTTTTTTACCTACTGATTTTTACTAGCTGCTGAGCCGTAAAATAATAAAAAATCGTACAAATAGGAGATTTTTATCGGGTTTTTTGCATTTCTCTTATTTCTGCAATTAAAACCGATTATTTAACGCCAAAAAACTAGCCCTATAGGGGAAATTTAAGAATTTCGTTTTTTTACCTACTGATTTTTACTAGCTGCTGAGCCGTAAAATAATAAAAAATCGTACAAATAGGAGATTTTTATCGGGTTTTTTGCATTTCTCTAATTTCTGCAATTAAAACCGAGTATTTAACGCCAAAAAACTAGCCCTATCGGCGAAATTAAAGAATTTCGTTTTTTTACCTACTGATTTTTACTAGCTGCTGAGCCGTACAATAATAATAAATCGTACAAACAGGAGATTTTTATGGGGTTTTTTGCATTTCTCTAATTTCTGCAATTAAAACCGAGTATTTAAAGCCAAAAAACTAGCCCTATCGGCGAAATTTAAGAATTTCGTTTTTTTACCTACTGATTTTTACTAGCTGCTGAGCCGTAAAATAATAAAAACTCCTACAAATAAGAGATTTTTATGGGGTTTTTTGCATTTCTCGAATTTCTGCAATTAAAACCGAGTATTTAACGCCAAAAAAATAGCCGTATCGGCGAAATTTAAGAATTTCGTTTTTTTACCTACTGATTTTTACTAGCTGCGAGCCGTAAAATAATAAAAAATCCTACAAATAAGAGATTTTTATCGGGTTTTTTGCATTTCTCTAATTTCTGCAATTAAAACCGAGTATTTAACGCCAAAAAACTAGCCCTATCGGCGAAATTTAAGAATTTCGTTTTTTGACCTACTGATTTTTACTAGCTGCTGAGCCGTAAAATAATAAAAAATCCTACAAATAGGAAATTTTTATCGGGTTTTTTGCATTTCTCTAATTTCTGCAATTAAAACCGAGTATTTAACGCCAAAAAACTAGCCCTATCGGCGAAATTTAAGAATTTCGTTTTTTTACCTACTGATTTTTACTAGCTGCTGAGCCGTAAAATAATAAAATATCCTACAAATAGGAGATTTTTATCGGGTTTTTTGCATTTCTCTAATTTCTGCAATTAAAACCGAGTATTTAACGCCAAAAAACCAGCCCTATCGGCGAAATTTAAGAATTTCGTTTTTTTACCTACTGATTTTTACTAGCTGCTGAGCCGTAAAATAATAAAAAATCGTACAAATAGGAGATTTTTATCGGGTTTTTTGCATTTCTCTAATTTCTGCAATTAAAACCGAGTATTTAACGACAAAAAACTAGCCCTATCGCGGAAATTTAAGAATTTCGTTTTTTTACCTACTGATTTTTACTAGCTGCTGAGCCGTAAAATAATAAAAAACCGTACAAATAGGAAATTTTTATCGGGTTTTTACTAGCTGCTGAGCCGTAAAATAGTAAAAAATCGTACAAATAGGAGATTTTTATCGGGTTTTTTGCATTTCTCTAATTTCTGCAATTAAAACCGAGTATTTAACGCCAAAAAACTAGCCCTATCGGCGAAATTTAACAATTTCGTTTTTTTACCTACTGATTTTTACTAGCTGCTGAGCCGTAAAATAATAAAAAATCGTACAAATAGGAGATTTTTATCGGGTTTTTTGCATTTCTCTAATTTCTGCAATTAAAACCGAGTATTTAACGCCAAAAAACTAGCCCTATCGGCGAAATTTAAGAATTTCGTTTTTTTACCTACTGATTTTTACTAGCTGCTGAGCCGTAAAATAATAAAAAATCGTACAAATAGGAGATTTTTATCGGGTTTTTTGCATTTCTCTAATTTCTGCATTTAAAACCGAGTATTTAACGCCAAAAAACTAGCCCTATCGGCGAAATTTAACAATTTCGTTTTTTTACCTACTGATTTTTACTAGCTGCTGAGCCGTAAAATAATAAAAAATCGTACAAAGAGGAAATTTTTATCGGGTTTTTTGCATTTCTCTAATTTCTGCAATTAAAACCGAGTATTTAACGCCAAAAAACTAGCCCTATCGGCGAAATTTAAGAATTTCGTTTTTTTACCTACTGATTTTTACTAGCTGCTGAGCCGTAAAATAATAAAAAAACGTACAAATAGGAGATTTTTATCGGGTTTTTTGCATTTCTCTAATTTCTGCAATTAAAACCGAGTATTTAACGCCAAAAAACTAGCCCTATCGGCGAAATTTAACAATTTCGTTTTTTTACCTACTGATTTTTACTAGCTGCTGAGCCGTAAAATAATAAAAAATCGTACAAAAAGGAGATTTTTATCGGGTTTTTTGCATTTCTCTAATTTCTGCAATTAAAACCGAGTATTTAACGCCAAAAAACTAGCCCTATCGGCGAAATTTAAGAATTTCGTTTTTTCACCTACTGATTTTTACTAGCTGCTGAGCCGTAAAATAATAAAAAATCGTACAAATAGGAGATTTTTATCCGGTTTTTTGCATTTCTCTAATTTCTGCAATTAAAACCGAGTATTTAACGCCAAAAAACTAGCCCTATCGGCGAAATTTAAGAATTTCGTTTTTTTACCTACTGATTTTTACTACCTGCTGAGCCGTAAAATAATAAAAAATCCTACAAATAGGAGATTTTTATCGGGTTTTTTGCATTTCTCTAATTTCTGCAATTAAAACCGAGTATTTAACGCCAAAAAACTAGCCCTATCGGCGAAATTTAAGAATTTCGTTTTTTTACCTACTGATTTTTACTAGCTGCTGAGCCGTAAAATAATAAAAAAAGTCGGACAAGTGCGAGTTGAACTCGCGTGAAAAGGGTTCCGTACGATGTTACCTATCATGTTTTTTGGAATCTGACCCAAATTTGTTTGTGGTAACTAAAAAAAGTATGAATGGTACCTGATTGTAGAGGGATATTACTAAATATATTATCTATTGTTGAATTCTGTCTTGTTGTATATTCTTGAATACGTGGAGTAAGACCGAGTGACCAGTTCCGGATTAGCCCATAAGCAAATTAAGCAATTGCTTAGGGCATCACGTCTCGGGGGGCACCATAAACAGCACCGAAAAAATATTTTCTCGCTCGCACATGAAAGGCAAGGCTGTTTGAAAATCCGCGCCTTTAAATTGACTAGAGCAATGATCCCACTAGGAATTTAGGTTTGTTTTTCATAAAGTTCTAACTAGGACAACCGATTTTTGAACTCGGTCCTAATAAGGTCTGAATGTGATAACCCTATAAGATCTTCGTTAGAATTTTTATAAAATAAATTCAACTTTGATTTTGAAATAAATAATTTTGACTTAGAGGAGAGTCGAACCTACGACCGATAGCGCGTACACGACTTAAACCCGCTCGGCTATTCTATTACTTGAGTTCTATTCTAGATAGAAATATGGGTCTACATAATTATATATTTTTATTACATCTATAAATATCATCAAGAGTAGAACTCCTAAATTTGCCTGAGTTAGGGAATGCCTTCAATATTACTTACGACAATCTAATTTAAAATCATTCAGGCACCCCTTATTTTGACTATCCTCATAAGGACCTCTTTAGGGAATAATTAGACTTTTCTAAATTTTCGAAATTCTTTGTTAAGAAACCTAGAAACGGCAACAAGAGAATGTTGGAGCCAATAAGTAATTATAAACTGCCAGCCTACATTAGAAAACATACGCGTTTTCACCAGGCTGCAAAGGCCGCAGACGGCGACGAGGATAAAGTACCTGGTTGGGACTTTCCCGTAATAAAGGATTTCGGGAGAGTCATATAAAAAGGTTTCTTCGCGTTGAGTCGCAGTTTGCTGGGGTCTGCAGTTTCTTTTAAAAACTCAAAATTTCGATCACTGTTCGATCGGCCGTTGAAGACGCAACAGAGTCTTTATTTTGTAATTTTGTAAATTGAATGAGGTTTTTTATGCCATCTCCAAGGCTTTTTCCTCAGTTTTTTAAGCGCTAATAAAAATATAGTAAAGCGCAAATCGTGAGTTTGATTTTTTACCCGACATCACCCTTCCTAGGGACATGTGTGCCCGTCGTCGGACCCAGTCAGGACCAGCGAATTTTTTTGATATCAAAGACATAAACAATATCTAAGGTACGTAGTGATCTATCTCGTTATAATAAATACGTTAAAAAATTTTTAAAGACCCATTCTATTTTACTAGTGGATAGGGGGTGCCTACAGGCGTAGATTGCTTAGGGCATCGAGTAGTCTTAATCCGGCACTGCGAGTGACAGAAGGTATTCTGATATTTATTTTGCTTCTTTAAGAAGTTGCACTTATATTACTTTTAAAGGCATTCGTAGAGAATCTACCCTTGGTAGAAACTCTTAAAAGTAAAAATAGACTTCTCAAAAGACATCTTATTCTGATTACTACCTTATAATGGTTTTATGATAGGCTATTATAAGAAAAATCAGAACAAATTCTTTTAAGAGTTTAACTTAAAGCTTTTTTAAAAACAAGGGTTTGGAATCTGTGGTTTACAATCTTATAAGATCATTATAGGAATTAAAGCCGATCTAGATCCTGTGTAAAAGTTTTAAAAGTTAATGACTTCATATTAAGTTTAAATAAGAACTTTATAAGAACTGCTTAGCTATTTGCAAATTACTTAAAGAACAATCTGACAGTTTATGGTTTGTTTACAACTATATATTGAAACAAGACACTAGCGCGAGAACCTGTCCCAAGTAGAGCAACGTGACAGTCATGTAAAAGCATAACTCACAATGCCGTAGTAAGGGCCTGCGCCTTACTAAGCATTTATTTGTCATACTGCGTGCGGAATTAAATTGAAAAATTGAAAAATTAATATCTCCTAAAATATTGGCCGTAGAATGCCCATCGTGGGCTCATTTTTTTCGTTGAATATTTATCTACAAACCGATTCAACAAAACTTAACATTGGAGTTGAAAAATATGTTCTCCCACACATTCCAACTGCAAATGTAAGTTACACAATATTGAGTGATTTACCACGTTATTTTAATATCATGGACTTCTTATAGGTTTTCCCATAATCTATAAGTAGAAAACTAATTTCTGTATTTTTTTCAAAATTTTAGGTTTAGTAGTTTCGGAGATAAGGGGGGGGAACGGTCAATTTTCGTCTATTTTCTTGAATAACTTGGAAACTATTTATTTTAAAATTACAAAAAAAATATATTTGACATCCTCACAACAAGCCCTTTCATTTGATATGTCACACGATGCAATTTGCCAAAAAAATTTTTTTAATTTTCCATCTTGCCCCCCAAAAGTGACCCCCATAATCAGATTTCGTCTATTCACGTCACACGTCCGCGTTTGCGTCATAGAAATTGATATGTGTACCAAATTTCAACTTAATCGGTCTGGTAGATTCGGAGAAAATTGACTGTGACAGACGGACAGACGGACACACGAGTGATCCTATAAGGGTTCCTTTTTTCCTTTTGAGGTACGGAACCCTAAAAATCGTACAAATATGAGATTTTTATCGGGTTTTTTGCATTTCTCTAATTTCTGCAATTAAAACCGATTATTTAACGCCAAAAAACTAGCCCTATCGGGGAAATTTAAGAATTTCGTTTTTTTACCTACTGATTTTTACTAGCTGCTGAGCCGTAAAATAATAAAAAATCGTACAAATAGGAAATTTTTATCGGGTTTTTACTAGCTGCTGAGCCGTAAAATAGTAAAAAATCGTACAAATAGGAGATTTTTATCGGGTTTTTTGCATTTCTCTAATTTCTGCAATTAAAACCGAGTATTTAACGCCAAAAAACTAGCCCTATCGGCGAAATTTAACAATTTCGTTTTTTTACCTACTGATTTTTACTAGCTGTTGAGCCGTAAAATAATAAAAAATCGTACAAATAGGAGATTTTTATCGGGTTTTTTGCAGTTCTCTAATTTCTGCAATTAAAACCGAGTATTTAACGGCAAAAAACTAGCCCTATCGGCGAAATTTAAGAATTTCGTTTTTTTACCTACTGATTTTTACTAGCTGCTGAGCCGTAAAATAATAAAAAATCGTACAAATAGGAGATTTTTATCGGGTTTTTTGCATTTCTCTAATTTCTGCAATTAAAACCGATTATTTAACGCCAAAAAACTAGCCCTATCGGGGAAATTTAAGAATTTCGTTTTTTTACCTACTGATTTTTACTAGCTGCTGAGCCGTAAAATAATAAAAAATCGTACAAATAGGAGATTTTTATCGGGTTTTTTGCATTTCTCTAATTTCTGCAATTAAAACCGAGTATTTAACGCCAAAAAACTAGCCCTATCGGCGAAATTTAAGAATTTCGTTTTTTTACCTACTGATTTTTACTAGCTGCTGAGCCGTACAATAATAATAAATCGTACAAATAGGAGATTTTTATGGGGTTTTTTGCATTTCTCTAATTTCTGCAATTAAAACCGAGTATTTAAAGCCAAAAAACTAGCCCTATCGGCGAAATTTAAGAATTTCGTTTTTTTACCTACTGATTTTTACTAGCTGCTGAGCCGTAAAATAATAAAAAATCCTACAAATAAGAGATTTTTATCGGGTTTTTTGCATTTCTCTAATTTCTGCAATTAAAACCGAGTATTTAACGCCAAAAAACTAGCCCTATCGGCGAAATTTAAGAATTTCGTTTTTTTACCTACTGATTTTTACTAGCTGCTGAGCCGTAAAATAATAAAAAATCCTACAAATAGGAGATTTTTATCGGGTTTTTTGCATTTCTCTAATTTCAGTAATTAAAACCGAGTATTTAACGACAAAAAACTAGCCCTATCGGCGAAATTTAAGAATTTCGTTTTTTTACTTACTGATTTTTACTAGCTGCTGAGCCGTAAAATAATAAAAAATCCTACAAATAGGAGATTTTTATCGGGTTTTTTGCATTTCTCTAATTTCTGCAATTAAAACCGATTATTTAACGCCAAAAAACTAGCCCTATCGGGGAAATTTAAGAATTTCGTTTTTTTACCTACTGATTTTTACTAGCTGCTGAGCCGTAAAATAATAAAAAATCGTACAAATATGAGATTTTTATCGGGTTTTTTGCATTTCTCTTATTTCTGCAATTAAAAAGGAGTATTTAACGCCAAAAAACTAGCCCTATCGGCGAAATTTAAGAATTTCGTTTTTTTACCTACTGATTTTTACTAGCTGCTGAGCCGTAAAATAATAAAAAATCGTACAAATAGGAGATTTTTATCGGGTTTTTTGCATTTCTCTAATTTCTGCAATTAAAACCGAGTATTTAACGCCAAAAAACTAGCCCTATCTGCGAAATTTAAGAATTTCGTTTTTTTACCTACTGATTTTTACTAGCTGCTGAGCCGTAAAATAATAAAAAATCGTACAAATAGGAGATTTTTATCGGGTTTTTTGCATTTCTCTAATTTCTGCAATTAAAACCGAGTATTTAACGCCAAAAAACTGGCCCTATCTGCGAAATTTAAGAATTTCGTTTTTTTACCTACTGATTTTTACTAGCTGCTGAGCCGTAAAATAATAAAAAATCGTACAAATAGGAGATTTTTATCGGGTTTTTTGCATTTCTCTAATTTCTGCAATTAAAACCGAGTATTTAACGCCAAAAAACTAGCCCTATCTGCGAAATTGAAGAATTTCGTTTTTTTACCTACTGATTTTTACTAGCTGCTGAGCCGAAAAATAATAAAAAATCCTACAAATAAGAGATTTTATTCGTTTTTTTGCATTTCTCTAATTTCTGCAATTAAAACCGAGTATTTAACGCCAAAAAACTAGCCCTATCGGCGAAATTTAAGAATTTCGTTTTTTTACCTACTGATTTTTACTAGCTGCTGAGCCGTAAAATAATAAAAAATCCTACAAATAGGAGATTTTTATCGGGTTTTTTGCATTTCTCTAATTTCTGCAATTAAAACCGAGTATTTAACGCCAAAAAACTAGCCCTATCGGCGAAATTTAAGAATTTCGTTTTTTTACCTACTGATTTTTACTAGCTGCTGAGCCGTAAAATAAT
This sequence comes from Eutolmus rufibarbis, assembly GCA_963920795.1. Lineage (NCBI taxonomy): Eukaryota > Metazoa > Arthropoda > Insecta > Diptera > Asilidae > Eutolmus > Eutolmus rufibarbis. The sequence continues at coordinate 14,282,108 of OY987205.1, forward strand.
AAAAAATCGTACAAATAGGAGATTTTTATCGGGTTTTTTGCATTTCTCTAATTTCTGCAATTAAAACCGAGTATTTAACGCCAAAAAACTAGCCCTATCGGGGAAATTTAAGAATTTCCTTTTTTTACCTACTGATTTTTACTAGCTGCTGAGCCGTTAAATAATAAAAAAATCGTACAAATAGGAGATTTTTATCGGTTTTTTTGCATTTTTCTAATTTCTGCAATTAAAACCGAGTATTTAACGCCAAAAAACTAGCCCTATCGGCGAAATTTAAAATTTCGTTTTTATACCTACTGATTTTTACTAGCTGCTGAGCCGTAAAATAATAAAAAATTGTACAAATAGGAGATTTTTATCGGGTTTTTTGCATTTCTCTAATTTCTGCAATTAAAACCGAGTATTTAACGCCAAAAAACTAGCCCTATCGGGGAAATTTAAGAATTTTGTTTTTTTACCTACTGATTTTTACTAGCTGCTGAGCCGTAGAATAATAAAAAATCGTACAAATAGGAGATTTTTATCAGGTTTTTTGCACTTCTCTAATTTCTGCAATTAAAACCGAGTATTTAACGCCAAAAAACTAGCCCTATCGGCGAAATTTAAGAATTTCATTTTTTTACCTACTGATTTTTACTAGCTGCTGAGCCGTAAAATAATAAAAAATCGTACAAATAGGAGATTTTTATCGGGTTTTTTGCATTTCTCTAATTTCTGCAATTAAAACCGAGTATTTAACGCCAAAAAACTAGCCCTATCGGCTAAATTTAAGAATTTCGTTTTTTTACCTACTGATTTTTACTAGCTGCTGAGCCGTAAAATAATAAAAAATCGTACAAATAGGAGATTTTTATGGGGTTTTTTTGCATTTCTCTAATTTCTGCAATTAAAACCGAGTATTTAACGCCAAAAAACTAGCCCTATCTGCGAAATTTAAGAATTTCGTTTTTTTACCTACTGATTTTTACTAGCTGCTGAGCCGTAAAATAATAAAAAATCGTACAAATAGGAGATTTTTATCGGGTTTTTTGCATTTCTCTAATTTCTGCAATTAAAACCGAGTATTTAACGCCAAAAAACTAGCCCTATCTGCGAAATTTAAGAATTTCGTTTTTTTACCTACTGATTTTTACTAGCTGCTGAGCCGTAAAATAATAAAAAATCGTACAAATATGAGATTTTTATCGGGTTTTTTGCATTTCTCTTATTTCTGCAATTAAAAAGGAGTATTTAACGCCAAAAAACTAGCCCTATCGGCGAAATTTAAGAATTTCGTTTTTTTACCTACTGATTTTTACTAGCTGCTGAGCCGTAAAATAATAAAAAATCGTACAAATAGGAGATTTTTATCGGGTTTTTTGCATTTCTCTAATTTCTGCAATTAAAACCGAGTATTTAACGCCAAAAAACTAGCCCTATCGGCGAAATTTAAGAATTTCGTTTTTTTACCTACTGATTTTTACTAGCTGCTGAGGCCTACAATAATAATAAATCGTACAAATAGGAGATTTTTATCGGGTTTTTTGCATTTCTCTAATTTGTGCAATTAAAACCGAGTATTTAAAGCCAAAAAACTAGCCCTATCGGCGAAATTTAAGAATTTCGTTTTTTTACCTACTGATTTTTACTAGCTGCTGAGCCGTAAAATAATAAAAAATCGTACAAATATGAGATTTTTATCGGGTTTTTTGCATTTCTCTTATTTCTGCAATTAAAAAGGAGTATTTAACGCCAAAAAACTAGCCCTATCTGCGAAATTTAAGAATTTCGTTTTTTTACCTACTGATTTTTACTAGCTGCTGAGCCGTAAAATAATAAAAAATCGTACAAATAGGAGATTTTTATCGGGTTTTTTGCATTTCTCTAATTTCTGCAATTAAAACCGAGTATTTAACGCCAAAAAACTAGCCCTATCGGCGAAATTTAAGAATTTCGTTTTTTTACCTACTGATTTTTACTAGCTGCTGAGGCCTACAATAATAATAAATCGTACAAATAGGAGATTTTTATCGGGTTTTTTGCATTTCTCTAATTTGTGCAATTAAAACCGAGTATTTAAAGCCAAAAAACTAGCCCTATCGGCGAAATTTAAGAATTTCGTTTTTTTACCTACTGATTTTTACTAGCTGCTGAGCCGTAAAATAATAAAAAATCGTACAAATATGAGATTTTTATCGGGTTTTTTGCATTTCTCTTATTTCTGCAATTAAAAAGGAGTATTTAACGCCAAAAAACTAGCCCTATCGGCGAAATTTAAGAATTTCGTTTTTTTACCTACTGATTTTTACTAGCTGCCGAGCTGTAAAATAATAAAAAATCCTACAAATAGGAGATTTTTATCGGGTTTTTTGCATTTCTCTAATTTCTGCAATTAAAACCGAGTATTTAACGCCAAAAAACTAGCCCTATCGGCGAAATTTAAGAATTTCGTTTTTTTACCTACTGATTTTTACTAGCTGCTGAGCCGTAAAATAATAAAAAATCGTACAAATATGAGATTTTTATCGGGCTTTTTGCATTTCTCTAATTTCTGCTATTAAAACCGAGTATTTAACGCCAAAAAACTAGCCCTATCGGTGATATTTAAGAATTTCGTTTTTTTACCCGCTGATTTTTGCTAGCTGCTGAGCCGTAAAATAATAAAAAATCGTACAAATATGAGATTTTTATCGGGTTTTTTGCATTTCTCTAATTTCTGCAATTAAAACCGAGTATTTAACGACAAAAAACTAGCCCTATCGGCGAAATTTAAGAATTTCGTTTTTTTACCTACTGATTTTTCTAGCTGCTGAGCCGTAAAATAATAAAAAATCGTACAAATAGGAGATTTTTATCGGGTTTTTTGCATTTCTCTAATTTCTGCAATTAAAACCGAGTATTTAACGCCAAAAAACTAGCCCTATCGGCGAAATTTAAGAATTTGGTTTTTTTACCTACTGATTTTTACTAGCTGCTGAGCCGTAAAATAATAAAAAATCGTACAAATAGGAGATTTTTATCGGTTTTTTTGCATTTCTCTAATTTCTGCAATTAGAACCGAGTATTTAACGACAAAAAACTAGCCCTATCGGCGAAATTTAAGAATTTCGTTTTTTTACCTACTGATTTTTACTAGCTGCTGAGCCGTAAAATAATAAAAAATCTTACAAATAGGAGATTTTTATCGGGTTTTTTGCATTTCTCTAATTTCTGCAATTAAAACGGAGTATTTAACGCCAAAAAACTAGCCCTATCGGCGAAATTTAAGAATTTCGTTTTTTTACCTACTGATTTTTACTAGCTGCTGAGCCGTAAAATAATAAAAAATCGTACAAATATGAGATTTTTATCGGGCTTTTTGCATTTCTCTAATTTCTGCTATTAAAACCGAGTATTTAACGCCAAAAAACTAGCCCTATCGGCGATATTTAAGAATTTCGTTTTTTTACCTGCTGATTTTTGCTAGCTGCTGAGCCGTAAAATAATAAAAAATCGAACAAATATGAGATTTTTATCGGGTTTTTTGCATTTCTCTAATTTCTGCAATTAAAACCGAGTATTTAACGCCAAAAAACTAGCCCTATCGGCGAAATTTAAGAATTTGGTTTTTTTATCTACTGATTTTGACTAGCTGCTGAGCCGTAAAATAATAAAAAATCGTACAAATAGGAGATTTTTATCGGTTTTTTTGCATTTCTCTAATTTCTGCAATTAGAACCGAGTATTTAACGACAAAAAACTAGCCCTATCGGCGAAATTTAAGAATTTCGTTTTTTTACCTACTGATTTTTACTGGCTGCTGAGCCGTAAAATAATAAAAAATCGTCCAAATAGGAGATTTTTATCGGTTTTTTTGCATTTCTCTAATTTCTGCAATTAAAACCGAGTATTTAACGCCAAAAAACTAGCCCTATCGGCGAAATGTAAGAATTTCGTTTTTTTACCTACTGATTTTTACTAGCTGCTGAGCCGTAAAATAATAAAAAATCGTACAAATAGGAGATTTTTATCGGGTTTTTTGCATTTCTCTAATTTCTGCAATTAAAACCGAGTATTTAACGCCAAAAAACTAGCCCTATCGGCGAAATTTAAGAATTTCGTTTTTTTACCTACTGATTTTTACTAGCTGCTGAGCCGTAAAATAATAAAAAATCGTCCAAATAGGAGATTTTTATCGGGTTTTTTGCATTTCTCTAATTTCTGCAATTAAAACCGAGTATTTAACGCCAAAAAACTAGCCCTATCGGCGAAATTTAAGAATTTCGTTTTTTTACCTACTGATTTTTACTAGCTGCTGAGCCGTAAAATAATAAAAAAATCGTACAAATAGGAGATTTTTATCGGGTTTTTTGCATTTCTCTAATTTCTGCAATTAAAACCGAGTATTTAACGCCGAAAAACTAGCCCTATCGGCGAAATTTAACAATTTCGTTTTTTTACCTACTGATTTTTACTAGCTGCTGAGCCGTAAAATAATAAAAAATCGTACAAATAGGAGATTTTTATCGGGTTTATTGCATTTATCTAATTTCTGCAATTAAAACCGAGTATTTAACGCCAAAAAACTAGCCCTATCGGCGAAATTTAAGAATTTCGTTTTTTTACCTACTGATTTTTACTAGCTGCTGAGCCGTAAAATAATAAAAAATCGTCCAAATAGGAGATTTTTATCGGGTTTTTTGCATTTCTCTAATTTCTGCAATTAAAACCGAGTATTTAACGCCAAAAAACTAGCCCTATCGGCGAAATGTAAGAATTTCGTTTTTTTACCTACTGATTTTTACTAGCTGCTGAGCCGTAAAATAATAAAAAATCGTACAAATAGGAGATTTTTACCGGGTTTTTTGCATTTCTCTAATTTCTGCAATTAAAACCGAGTATTTAACGCCAAAAAACTAGCCCTATCGGCGAAATTTAAGAATTTCGTTTTTTTACCTACTGATTTTTACTAGCTGCTGAGCCGTAAAATAATAAAAAATCGTCCAAATAGGAGATTTTTTTCGAGTTTTTTGCATTTCTCTAGTTTCTGCAATTAAAACCGAGTATTTAACGCCAAAAAACTAGCCCTATCGGCGAAATTTAAGAATTTCGTTTTTTTACCTACTGATTTTTACTAGCTGCTGAGCCGTAAAATAATAAAAAATCGTACAAAAAGGAGATTTTTATCGGGTTTTTTGCATTTCGCTAATTTCTGCAATTAAAACCGAGTATTTAACGCCAAAAAACTAGCCCTATCGGCGAAATTTAAGAATTTCGTTTTTTTACCTACTGATTTTTACTAGCTGCTGAGCCGTAAAATAATAAAAAATCGTCCAAATAGGAGATTTTTTTCGAGTTTTTTGCATTTCTCTAGTTTCTGCAATTAAAACCGAGTATTTAAAGCCAAAAAACTAGCCCTATCGGCGAAATTTAAGAATTTCGTTTTTTTACCTACTGATTTTTACTAGCTGCTGAGCCGTAAAATAATAAAAAATCGTCCAAATAGGAGATTTTTTTCGAGTTTTTTGCATTTCTCTAGTTTCTGCAATTAAAACCGAGTATTTAACGCCAAAAAACTAGCCCTATCGGCGAAATTTAAGAATTTCGTTTTTTTACCTACTGATTTTTACTAGCTGCTGAGCCGTAAAATAATAAAAAATCGTACAAATAGGAGATTTTTACCGGGTTTTTTGCATTTCTCTAATTTCTGCAATTAAAACCGAGTATTTAACGCCAAAAAACTAGCCCTATCGGCGAAATTTAAGAATTTCGTTTTTTTACCTACTGATTTTTACTAGCTGCTGAGCCGTAAAATAATAAAAAATCGTCCAAATAGGAGATTTTTTTCGAGTTTTTTGCATTTCTCTAGTTTCTGCAATTAAAACCGAGTATTTAAAGCCAAAAAACTAGCCCTATCGGCGAAATTTAAGAATTTCGTTTTTTTACCTACTTGTTTTTACTAGCTGCTGAGCCGTAAAATAATAAAAAATCGTACAAATAGGCGATTTTTATCGGGTTTTTTGCATTTCTCTTATTTCTGCAATTAAAACCGAGTATTTAACGCCAAAAAACTAGCCCTATCGGCGAAATTTAAGAATTTCGTTTTTTTACCTACTGATTTTTACTAGCTGCTGAGCCGTAAAATAATAAAAAATCGTCCAAATAGGAGATTTTTTTCGAGTTTTTTGCATTTCTCTAGTTTCTGCAATTAAAACCGAGTATTTAAAGCCAAAAAACTAGCCCTATCGGCGAAATTTAAGAATTTCGTTTTTTTACCTACTGATTTTAACTAGCTGCTGAGCCGTAAAATAATAAAAAATCGTCCAAATAGGAGATTTTTTTCGAGTTTTTTGCATTTCTCTAGTTTCTGCAATTAAAACCGAGTATTTAACGCCAAAAAACTAGCCCTATCGGCGAAATTTAAGAATTTCGTTTTTTTACCTACTGATTTTTACTAGCTGCTGAGCCGTAAAATAATAAAAAATCGTACAAATAGGAGATTTTTACCGGGTTTTTTGCATTTCTCTAATTTCTGCAATTAAAACCGAGTATTTAACGCCAAAAAACTAGCCCTATCGGCGAAATTTAAGAATTTCGTTTTTTTACCTACTGATTTTTACTAGCTGCTGAGCCGTAAAATAATAAAAAATCGTCCAAATAGGAGATTTTTTTCGAGTTTTTTGCATTTCTCTAGTTTCTGCAATTAAAACCGAGTATTTAAAGCCAAAAAACTAGCCCTATCGGCGAAATTTAAGAATTTCGTTTTTTTACCTACTTGTTTTTACTAGCTGCTGAGCCGTAAAATAATAAAAAATCGTACAAATAGGCGATTTTTATCGGGTTTTTTGCATTTCTCTTATTTCTGCAATTAAAACCGAGTATTTAACGCCAAAAAACTAGCCCTATCGGCGAAATTTAAGAATTTCGTTTTTTTACCTACTGATTTTTACTAGCTGCTGAGCCGTAAAATAATAAAAAATCGTCCAAATAGGAGATTTTTTTCGAGTTTTTTGCATTTCTCTAGTTTCTGCAATTAAAACCGAGTATTTAAAGCCAAAAAACTAGCCCTATCGGCGAAATTTAAGAATTTCGTTTTTTTACCTACTGATTTTAACTAGCTGCTGAGCCGTAAAATAATAAAAAATCGTCCAAATAGGAGATTTTTTTCGAGTTTTTTGCATTTCTCTAGTTTCTGCAATTAAAACCGAGTATTTAACGCCAAAAAACTAGCCCTATCGGCGAAATTTAAGAATTTCGTTTTTTTACCTACTGATTTTTACTAGCTGCTGAGCCGTAAAATAATAAAAAATCGTACAAATAGGAGATTTTTACCGGGTTTTTTGCATTTCTCTAATTTCTGCAATTAAAACCGAGTATTTAACGCCAAAAAACTAGCCCTATCGGCGAAATTTAAGAATTTCGTTTTTTTACCTACTGATTTTTACTAGCTGCTGAGCCGTAAAATAATAAAAAATCGTCCAAATAGGAGATTTTTTTCGAGTTTTTTGCATTTCTCTAGTTTCTGCAATTAAAACCGAGTATTTAAAGCCAAAAAACTAGCCCTATCGGCGAAATTTAAGAATTTCGTTTTTTTACCTACTTGTTTTTACTAGCTGCTGAGCCGTAAAATAATAAAAAATCGTACAAATAGGCGATTTTTATCGGGTTTTTTGCATTTCTCTTATTTCTGCAATTAAAACCGAGTATTTAACGCCAAAAAACTAGCCCTATCGGCGAAATTTAAGAATTTCGTTTTTTTACCTACTGATTTTTACTAGCTGCTGAGCCGTAAAATAATAAAAAATCGTCCAAATAGGAGATTTTTTTCGAGTTTTTTGCATTTCTCTAGTTTCTGCAATTAAAACCGAGTATTTAAAGCCAAAAAACTAGCCCTATCGGCGAAATTTAAGAATTTCGTTTTTTTACCTACTGATTTTAACTAGCTGCTGAGCCGTAAAATAATAAAAAATCGTCCAAATAGGAGATTTTTTTCGAGTTTTTTGCATTTCTCTAGTTTCTGCAATTAAAACCGAGTATTTAACGCCAAAAAACTAGCCCTATCGGCGAAATTTAAGAATTTCGTTTTTTTACCTACTGATTTTTACTAGCTGCTGAGCCGTAAAATAATAAAAAATCGTACAAATAGGAGATTTTTACCGGGTTTTTTGCATTTCTCTAATTTCTGCAATTAAAACCGAGTATTTAACGCCAAAAAACTAGCCCTATCGGCGAAATTTAAGAATTTCGTTTTTTTACCTACTGATTTTTACTAGCTGCTGAGCCGTAAAATAATAAAAAATCGTCCAAATAGGAGATTTTTTTCGAGTTTTTTGCATTTCTCTAGTTTCTGCAATTAAAACCGAGTATTTAAAGCCAAAAAACTAGCCCTATCGGCGAAATTTAAGAATTTCGTTTTTTTACCTACTTGTTTTTACTAGCTGCTGAGCCGTAAAATAATAAAAAATCGTACAAATAGGCGATTTTTATCGGGTTTTTTGCATTTCTCTTATTTCTGCAATTAAAACCGAGTATTTAACGCCAAAAAACTAGCCCTATCGGCGAAATTTAAGAATTTCGTTTTTTTACCTACTGATTTTTACTAGTTGCTGAGCCGTAAAATAATAAAAAATCGTACAAATAGGAGATTTTTATCGGGTTTTTTGCATTTCTCTAATTTCTGCAATTAAAACCGAGTATTTAACGCCAAAAAACTAGCCCTATCGGCGAAATTTAAGAATTTCGTTTTTTTACCTACTGGAGTTTACTAGCTGCTGAGCCGTAAAATAATAAAAAATCGTACAAATAGGAGATTTTTATCGGGTTTTTTGCATTTCTCTAATTTCTGGAATTAAAACCGAGTATTTAACGCCAAAAAACTAGCCCTATCGGCGAAATTTAAGAATTTCGTTTTTTTACCTACTGGAGTTTACTAGCTGCTGAGCCGTAAAATAATAAAAAATCGTACAAATAGGAGATTTTTATCGGGTTTTTTGCATTTCTCTAATTTCTGCAATTAAAACCGAGTATTTAACGCCAAAAAACTAGCCCTATCGGCGAAATTTAAGAATTTCGTTTTTTTACCTACTGATTTTTACTAGCTGCTGAGCCGTAAAATAATAAAAAATCGTACAAATAGGAGATTTTTATCGGGTTTTTTGCATTTCTCTAATTTCTGCAATTAAAACCGAGTATTTAACGCCAAAAAACTAGCCCTATCGGCGAAATTTAAGAATTTCGTTTTTTTACCTACTGATTTTTACTAGCTGCTGAGCCGTAAAATAATAAAAAATCGTACAAATAGGAGATTTTTATCGGTTTTTTTGCATTTCTCTAATTTCTGCAATTAAAACCGAGTATTTAACGCCAAAAAACTAGCCCTATCGGCGAAATTTAAGAATTTCGTTTTTTTACCTACTGATTTTTACTAGCTGCTGAGCCGTAAAATAATAAAAAATCGTACAAATAGGAGATTTTTATCGGGTTTTTTGCATTTCTCTAATTTCTGCAATTAAAACCGAGTATTTAACGCCAAAAAACTAGCCCTATCGGCGAAATTTAAGAATTTCGTTTTTTTACCTACTGATTTTTACTAGCTGCTGAGCCGTAAAATAATAAAAAATCGTACAAATAGGAGATTTTTATCGGGTTTTTTGCATCTCTCTAATTTCTGCAATTAAAACCGAGTATTTAACGCCAAAAAACTAGCCCTATCGGCGAAATTTAAGAATTTCGTTTTTTTACCTACTGATTTTTACTAGCTGCTGAGCCGTAAAATAATAAAAAATCGTCCAAATAGGAGATTTTTATCGGGTTTTTTGCATTTCTCTAATTTCTGCAATTAAAACCGAGTATTTAACGCCAAAAAACTAGCCCTATCGGCGAAATTTAAGAATTTCGTTTTTTTACCTACTGGAGTTTACTAGCTGCTGAGCCGTAAAATAATAAAAAATCGTACAAATAGGAGATTTTTATCGGGTTTTTTGCATTTCTCTAATTTCTGCAATTAAAACCGAGTATTTAACGCCAAAAAACTAGCCCTATCGGCGAAATTTAAGAATTTCGTTTTTTTACCTACTGATTTTTACTAGCTGCTGAGCCGTAAAATAATAAAAAATCGTACAAATAGGAGATTTTTATCGGGTTTTTTGCATTTCTCTAATTTCTGCAATTAAAACCGAGTATTTAACGCCAAAAAACTAGCCCTATCGGCGAAATTTAAGAATTTCGTTTTTTTACCTACTGGAGTTTACTAGCTGCTGAGCCGTAAAATAATAAAAAATCGTACAAATAGGAGATTTTTATCGGGTTTTTTGCATTTCTCTAATTTCTGCAATTAAAACCGAGTATTTAACGCCAAAAAACTAGCCCTATCGGCGAAATTTAAGAATTTCGTTTTTTTACCTACTGATTTTTACTAGCTGCTGAGCCGTAAAATAATAAAAAATCGTACAAATAGGAGATTTTTATCGGGTTTTTTGCATTTCTCTAATTTCTGCAATTAAAACCGAGTATTTAACGCCAAAAAACTAGCCCTATCGGCGAAATTTAAGAATTTCGTTTTTTTACCTACTGATTTTTACTAGCTGCTGAGCCGTAAAATAATAAAAAATCGTCCAAATAGGAGATTTTTATCGGGTTTTTTGCATTTCTCTAATTTCTGCAATTAAAACCGAGTATTTAACTCCAAAAAACTAGCCCTATCGGCGAAATTTAAGAATTTCGTTTTTTTACCTACTGATTTTTACTAGCTGCTGAGCCGTAAAATAATAAAAAAATCGTACAAATAGGAGATTTTTATCGGGTTTTTTGCATTTCTCTAATTTCTGCAATTAAAACCGAGTATTTAACGCCGAAAAACTAGCCCTATCGGCGAAATTTAACAATTTCGTTTTTTTACCTACTGATTTTTACTAGCTGCTGAGCCGTAAAATAATAAAAAATCGTACAAATAGGAGATTTTTATCGGGTTTATTGCATTTATCTAATTTCTGCAATTAAAACCGAGTATTTAACGCCAAAAAACTAGCCCTATCGGCGAAATTTAAGAATTTCGTTTTTTTACCTACTGATTTTTACTAGCTGCTGAGCCGTAAAATAATAAAAAATCGTCCAAATAGGAGATTTTTATCGGGTTTTTTGCATTTCTCTAATTTCTGCAATTAAAACCGAGTATTTAACGCCAAAAAACTAGCCCTATCGGCGAAATGTAAGAATTTCGTTTTTTTACCTACTGATTTTTACTAGCTGCTGAGCCGTAAAATAATAAAAAATCGTACAAATAGGAGATTTTTACCGGGTTTTTTGCATTTCTCTAATTTCTGCAATTAAAACCGAGTATTTAACGCCAAAAAACTAGCCCTATCGGCGAAATTTAAGAATTTCGTTTTTTTACCTACTGATTTTTACTAGCTGCTGAGCCGTAAAATAATAAAAAATCGTCCAAATAGGAGATTTTTTTCGAGTTTTTTGCATTTCTCTAGTTTCTGCAATTAAAACCGAGTATTTAACGCCAAAAAACTAGCCCTATCGGCGAAATTTAAGAATTTCGTTTTTTTACCTACTGATTTTTACTAGCTGCTGAGCCGTAAAATAATAAAAAATCGTACAAAAAGGAGATTTTTATCGGGTTTTTTGCATTTCGCTAATTTCTGCAATTAAAACCGAGTATTTAAAGCCAAAAAACTAGCCCTATCGGCGAAATTTAAGAATTTCGTTTTTTTACCTACTTGTTTTTACTAGCTGCTGAGCCGTAAAATAATAAAAAATCGTACAAATAGGCGATTTTTATCGGGTTTTTTGCATTTCTCTTATTTCTGCAATTAAAACCGAGTATTTAACGCCAAAAAACTAGCCCTATCGGCGAAATTTAAGAATTTCGTTTTTTTACCTACTGATTTTTACTAGTTGCTGAGCCGTAAAATAATAAAAAATCGTACAAATAGGAGATTTTTATCGGGTTTTTTGCATTTCTCTAATTTCTGCAATTAAAACCGAGTATTTAACGCCAAAAAACTAGCCCTATCGGCGAAATTTAAGAATTTCGTTTTTTTACCTACTGGAGTTTACTAGCTGCTGAGCCGTAAAATAATAAAAAATCGTACAAATAGGAGATTTTTATCGGGTTTTTTGCATTTCTCTAATTTCTGCAATTAAAACCGAGTATTTAACGCCAAAAAACTAGCCCTATCGGCGAAATTTAAGAATTTCGTTTTTTTACCTACTGGAGTTTACTAGCTGCTGAGCCGTAAAATAATAAAAAATCGTACAAATAGGAGATTTTTACCGGGTTTTTTGCATTTCTCTAATTTCTGCAATTAAAACCGAGTATTTAACGCCAAAAAACTAGCCCTATCGGCGAAATTTAAGAATTTCGTTTTTTTACCTACTGATTTTTACTAGCTGCTGAGCCGTAAAATAATAAAAAATCGTCCAAATAGGAGATTTTTTTCGAGTTTTTTGCATTTCTCTAGTTTCTGCAATTAAAACCGAGTATTTAACGCCAAAAAACTAGCCCTATCGGCGAAATTTAAGAATTTCGTTTTTTTACCTACTGATTTTTACTAGCTGCTGAGCCGTAAAATAATAAAAAATCGTACAAAAAGGAGATTTTTATCGGGTTTTTTGCATTTCGCTAATTTCTGCAATTAAAACCGAGTATTTAAAGCCAAAAAACTAGCCCTATCGGCGAAATTTAAGAATTTCGTTTTTTTACCTACTTGTTTTTACTAGCTGCTGAGCCGTAAAATAATAAAAAATCGTACAAATAGGCGATTTTTATCGGGTTTTTTGCATTTCTCTTATTTCTGCAATTAAAACCGAGTATTTAACCCCAAAAAACTAGCCCTATCGGCGAAATTTAAGAATTTCGTTTTTTTACCTACTGATTTTTACTAGTTGCTGAGCCGTAAAATAATAAAAAATCGTACAAATAGGAGATTTTTATCGGGTTTTTTGCATTTCTCTAATTTCTGCAATTAAAACCGAGTATTTAACGCCAAAAAACTAGCCCTATCGGCGAAATTTAAGAATTTCGTTTTTTTACCTACTGGAGTTTACTAGCTGCTGAGCCGTAAAATAATAAAAAATCGTACAAATAGGAGATTTTTATCGGGTTTTTTGCATTTCTCTAATTTCTGCAATTAAAACCGAGTATTTAACGCCAAAAAACTAGCCCTATCGGCGAAATTTAAGAATTTCGTTTTTTTACCTACTGGAGTTTACTAGCTGCTGAGCCGTAAAATAATAAAAAATCGTACAAATAGGAGATTTTTATCGGGTTTTTTGCATTTCTCTAATTTCTGGAATTAAAACCGAGTATTTAACGCCAAAAAACTAGCCCTATCGGCGAAATTTAAGAATTTCGTTTTTTTACCTACTGGAGTTTACTAGCTGCTGAGCCGTAAAATAATAAAAAATCGTACAAATAGGAGATTTTTATCGGGTTTTTTGCATTTCTCTAATTTCTGCAATTAAAACCGAGTATTTAACGCCAAAAAACTAGCCCTATCGGCGAAATTTAACAATTTCGTTTTTTTACCTACTGATTTTTACTAGCTGCTGAGCCGTAAAATAATAAAAAATCGTACAAATAGGAGATTTTTATCGGGTTTTTTGCATTTCTCTAATTTCTGGAATTAAAACCGAGTATTTAACGCCAAAAAACTAGCCCTATCGGCGAAATTTAAGAATTTCGTTTTTTTACCTACTGGAGTTTACTAGCTGCTGAGCCGTAAAATAATAAAAAATCGTACAAATAGGAGATTTTTATCGGGTTTTTTGCATTTCTCTAATTTCTGCAATTAAAACCGAGTATTTAACGCCAAAAAACTAGCCCTATCGGCGAAATTTAAGAATTTCGTTTTTTTACCTACTGATTTTTACTAGCTGCTGAGCCGTAAAATAATAAAAAATCATACAAATATTAGATTTTTATCGGGTTTTTTGCATTTCTCTAATTTCTGCAATTAAAACCGAGTATTTAACGCCAAAAAACTAGCCCTATCGGCGAAATTTAAGAATTTCGTTTTTTTACCTACGGATTTTTACTAGCTGCTGAGCCGTAAAATAATAAAAAATCGTACAAATAGGAGATTTTTATCGGGTTTTTTGCATTTCTCTAATTTCTGCAATTAAAGCCGAGTATTTAACGCCAAAAAACTAGCCCTATCGGGGAAATTTAAGAATTTCGTTTTTTTACCTACTGCTTTTCACTAGCTGCTGAGCCGTAAAATAATAAAAAATCGTACAAATAGGAGATTTTTATCGGGTTTTTTGCATTTCTCTAATTTCTGCAATTAAAACCGAGTATTTAACGCCAAAAAACTAGCCCTATCGGCGAAATTTAACAATTTCGTTTTTTTACCTACTGATTTTTACTAGCTGCTGAGCCGTAAAATAATAAAAAATCGTACAAATAGGAGATTTTTATCGGGTTTTTTGCATTTCTCTAATTTCTGGAATTAAAACCGAGTATTTAACGCCAAAAAACTAGCCCTATCGGCGAAATTTAAGAATTTCGTTTTTTTACCTACTGGAGTTTACTAGCTGCTGAGCCGTAAAATAATAAAAAATCGTACAAATAGGAGATTTTTATCGGGTTTTTTGCATTTCTCTAATTTCTGCAATTAAAACCGAGTATTTAACGCCAAAAAACTAGCCCTATCGGCGAAATTTAAGAATTTCGTTTTTTTACCTACTGATTTTTACTAGCTGCTGAGCCGTAAAATAATAAAAAATCATACAAATATTAGATTTTTATCGGGTTTTTTGCATTTCTCTAATTTCTGCAATTAAAACCGAGTATTTAACGCCAAAAAACTAGCCCTATCGGCGAAATTTAAGAATTTCGTTTTTTTACCTACGGATTTTTACTAGCTGCTGAGCCGTAAAATAATAAAAAATCGTACAAATAGGAGATTTTTATCGGGTTTTTTGCATTTCTCTAATTTCTGCAATTAAAGCCGAGTATTTAACGCCAAAAAACTAGCCCTATCGGGGAAATTTAAGAATTTCGTTTTTTTACCTACTGCTTTTCACTAGCTGCTGAGCCGTAAAATAATAAAAAATCGTACAAATAGGAGATTTTTATCGGGTTTTTTGCATTTCTCTAATTTCTGCAATTAAAACCGAGTATTTAACGCCAAAAAACTAGCCCTATCGGCGAAATTTAACAATTTCGTTTTTTTACCTACTTGTTTTTACTAGCTGCTGAGCCGTAAAATAATAAAAAATCGTACAAATAGGAGATTTTTATCGGGTTTTTTGCATTTCTCTTATTTCTGCAATTAAATCCGAGTATTTAACGCCAAAAAACTAGCCCTATCGGCGAAATTTAAGAATTTCGTTTTTTTACCTACTGATTTTTACTAGCTGCTGAGCCGTAAAACAATAAAAAATCGTACAAATAGGAGATTTTTATCGGGTTTTTTGCATTTCTCTAATTTCTGGAATTAAAACCGAGTATTTAACGCCAAAAAACTAGCCCTATCGGCGAAATTTAAGAATTTCGTTTTTTTACCTACTGATTTTTACTAGCTGCTGAGCCGTAAAATAATAAAAAATCGTACAAATAGGAGATTTTTATCGGTTTTTTTGCATTTCTCTAATTTCTGCAATTAAAACCGAGTATTTAACGCCAAAAAACTAGCCCTATCGGCGAAATTTAAGAATTTCGTTTTTTTACCTACTGATTTTTACTAGCTGCTGAGCCGTACAATAATAATAAGTCGTACAAATAGGATATTTTTATCGGGTTTTTTGCATTTCTCTAATTTCTGCAATTAAAACCGAGTATTTAAAGCCAAAAAACTAGCCCTATCGGCGAAATTTAAGAATTTCGCTTTTTTACCTACTGATTTTTACTGGCTGCTGAGCCGTAAAATAATAAAAACTCCTACAAATAAGAGATTTTTATCGGGTTTTTTGCATTTCTCTAATTTCTGCAATTAAAACCGAGTATTTAACGCCAAAAAAGTAGCCCTATCGGCGAAATTTAAGAATTTCGTTTTTTTACCTACTGATTTTTACTAGCTGCTGAGCCGTAAAATAATAAAAAATCGTACAAATAGGAGATTTTTATCGGGTTTTTTGCATTTCTCTAATTTCTGCAATTAAAACCGAGTATTTAACGCCAAAAAACTAGCCCTATCGGCGAAATTTAACAATTTCGTTTTTTTACCTACTGATTTTTACTAGCTGCTGAGCCGTAAAATAATAAAAAATCGTACAAATAGGAGATTTTTATCGGGTTTTTTGCATTTCTCTAATTTCTGGAATTAAAACCGAGTATTTAACGCCAAAAAACTAGCCCTATCGGCGAAATTTAAGAATTTCGTTTTTTTACCTACTGATTTTTACTAGCTGCTGAGCCGTAAAATAATAAAAAATCGTATAAATAGGAGATTTTTATCGGTTTTTTTGCATTTCTCTAATTTCTGCAATTAAAACCGAGTATTTAACGCCAAAAAACTAGCCCTATCGGCGAAATTTAAGAATTTCGTTTTTTTACCTACTGATTTTTACTAGCTGCTGAGCCGTACAATAATAATAAATCGTACAAATAGGATATTTTTATCGGGTTTTTTGCATTTCTCTAATTTCTGCAATTAAAACCGAGTATTTAAAGCCAAAAAACTAGCCCTATCGGCGAAATTTAAGAATTTCGCTTTTTTACCTACTGATTTTTACTAGCTGCTGAGCCGTAAAATAATAAAAACTCCTACAAATAAGAGATTTTTATCGGGTTTTTTGCATTTCTCTAATTTCTGCAATTAAAACCGAGTATTTAACGCCAAAAAAGTAGCCCTATCGGCGAAATTTAAGAATTTCGTTTTTTTACCTACTGATTTTTACTAGCTGCTGAGCCGTAAAATAATAAAAAATCGTACAAATAGGAGATTTTTATCGGGTTTTTTGCATTTCTCTAATTTCTGCAATTAAAACCGAGTATTTAACGCCGAAAAACTAGCCCTATCGGCGAAATTTAACAATTTCGTTTTTTTACCTACTGATTTTTACTAGCTGCTGAGCCTTAAAATAATAAAAAATCGTACAAATAGGAGATTTTTTTCGGGTTTTTTGCATTTCTCTAATTTCTACAATTGAAACCGAGTATTTAACGCCAAAAAACTAGCCCTATCGGCGAAATTTAAGAATTTCGTTTTTTTACCTACTGATTTTTACTATCTGCTGAGCCGTAAAATAATAAAAAATCGTACAAATAGGAGATTTTTATCGGGTTTTTTGCATTTATCTAATTTCTGCAATTAAAACCGAGTATTTAACGCCAAAAAACTAGCCCTATCGGCGAAATTTAAGAATTTCGTTTTTTTACCTACTGATTTTTACTAGCTGCTGAGCCGTAAAATAATAAAAAATCGTACAAATAGGAGATTTTTATCGGGTTTTTTGCATTTCGCTAATTTCTGCAATTAAAACCGAGTATTTAACGCCAAAAAACTAGCCCTATCGGCGAAATTTAAGAATTTCGTTTTTTTACCTACTGATTTTTACTAGCTGCTGAGCCGTAAAATAATAAAAAATCGTACAAATAGGAGATTTTTATCGGGTTTTTTGCATTTCTCTAATTTCTGCAATTAAAACCGAGTATTTAACTCCAAAAAACTAGCCCTATCGGCGAAATTTAAGAATTTCGTTTTTTTACCTACTGGAGTTTACTAGCTGCTGAGCCGTAAAATAATAAAAAATCGTACAAATAAGAGATTTTTATCGGGTTTTTTGCATTTCTCTAATTTCTGCAATTAAAACCGAGTATTTAACGCCAAAAAAGTAGCCCTATCGGCGAAATTTAAGAATTTCGTTTTTTTACCTACTGATTTTTACTAGCTGCTGAGCCGTAAAATAATAAAAAATCATACAAATATTAGATTTTTATCGGGTTTTTGGATTTCTCTAATTTCTGCAATTAAAACCGAGTATTTAACGCCAAAAAACTAGCCCTATCGGCGAAATTTAAGAATTTCGTTTTTTTACCTACGGATTTTTACTAGCTGCTGAGCCGTAAAATAATAAAAAATCGTACAAATAGGAGATTTTTATCGGGTTTTTTACATTTCTCTAATTTCTGCAATTAAAACCGAGTATTTAACGCCAAAAAACTAGCCCTATCGGCGAAATTTAAGAATTTCGTTTTTTTACCTACTGCTTTTTACTAGCTGCTGAGCCGTAAAATAATAAAAAATCGTACAAATAGGAGATTTTTATCGGGTTTTTGGATTTCTCTAATTTCTGCAATTAAAACCGAGTATTTAACGCCAAAAAACTAGCCCTATCGGCGAAATTTAAGAATTTCGTTTTTTTACCTACTGCTTTTTACTAGCTGCTGAGCCGTAAAATAATAAAAAATCGTACAAATAGGAGATTTTTATCGGGTTTTTTGCATTTCTCTGATTTCTGCAATTAAAACCGAGTATTTAACGCCAAAAAACTAGCCCTATCGGCGAAATTTAAGAATTTCGTTTTTTTACCTACTTGTTTTTACTAGCTGCTGAGCCGTAAAATAATAAAAAATCGTACAAATAGGAGATTTTTATCGGGTTTTTTGCATTTCTCTTATTTCTGCAATTAAAACCGAGTATTTAACGCCAAAAAACTAGCCCTATCGGCGAAATTTAAGAATTTCGTTTTTTTACCTACTGATTTTTACTGGCTGCTGAGCCGTAAAATAATAAAAAATCGTACAAATAGGAGATTTTTATCGGGTTTTTTGCATTTCTCTAATTTCTGCAATTAAAACCGAGTATTTAACGCCAAAAAACTAGCCCTATCGGCGAAATTTAAGAATTTCGTTTTTTTACCTACTGATTTTTACTAGCTGCTGAGCCGTAAAATAATAAAAAATCGTACAAATAGGAGATTTTTATCGGGTTTTTTGCATTTCTCTAATTTCTGCAATTAAAACCGAGTATTTAACGCCAAAAAACTAGCCCTATCGGCGTAATTTAACAATTTCGTTTTTTTACCTACTGATTTTTACTAGCTGCTGAGCCGTATAACAATAAAAAATCGTACAAATAGGAGATTTTTATCGGGTTTTTTGCATTTCTCTAATTTCTGCAATTAAAACCGAGTATTTAACGCCAAAAAACTAGCCCTATCGGCGAAATTTAAGAATTTCGTTTTTTTACCAATTGATTTTTACTAGCTGCTGAGCCGTAAAATAATAAAAAATCGTACAAATAGGAGATTTTTATCGGTTTTTTTGCATTTCTCTAATTTCTGCAATTAAAACCGAGTATTTAACGCCAAAAAACTAGCCCTATCGGCGAAATTAAAGAATTTCGTTTTTTTACCTACTGATTTTTACTAGCTGCTGAGCCGTACAATAATAATAAATCGTACAAATAGGAGATTTTTATCAGGTTTTTTGAATTTCTCTAATTTCTGCAATTAAAACGGAGTATTTAAAGCCAAAAAACTAGCCCTATCGGCGAAATTTAAGAATTTCGCTTTTTTACCTACTGATTTTTACTAGCTGCTGAGCCGTAAAATAATAAAAACTCCTACAAATAAGAGATTTTTATCGGGTTTTTTGCATTTCTCTAATTTCTGCAATTAAAACCGAGTATTTAACGCCAAAAAAGTAGCCCTATCGGCGAAATTTAAGAATTTCGTTTTTTTACCTACTGATTTTTGCTAGCTGCTGAGCCGTAAAATAATAAAAAATCGTACAAACAGGAGATTTTTATCGGGTTTTTTGCATTTCTCTAATTTCTGCAATTAAAACCGAGTCTTTAACGCCAAAAAACTAGCCCTATCGGCGAAATTTAAGAATTTCGTTTTTTTACCTACTGCTTTTTACTAGCTGCTGAGCCGTAAAATAATAAAAAATCGTACAAATAGGAGATTTTTATCGGGTTTTTGGATTTCTCTAATTTCTGCAATTAAAACCGAGTATTTAACGCCAAAAAACTAGCCCTATCGGCGAAATTTAAGAATTTCGTTTTTTTACCTACTGCTTTTTACTAGCTGCTGAGCCGTAAAATAATAAAAAATCGTACAAATAGGAGATTTTTATCGGGTTTTTTGCATTTCTCTAATTTCTACAATTAAAACCGAGTATTTAACGCCAAAAAACTAGCCCTATCGGCGAAATTTTAGAATTTCGTTTTTTTACCTACGGATTTTTACTAGCTGCTGAGCCGTAAAATAATAAAAAATCGTACAAATAGGAGATTTTTATCGGGTTTTTTGCATTTCTCTAATTTCTGCAATTAAAACCGAGTATTTAACGCCAAAAAACTAGCCCTATCGGCGAAATTTAAGAATTTAGTTTTTTTACCTACTGGAGTTTACTAGCTGCTGAGCCGTAAAATAATAAAAAATCGAACAAATAGGAGATTTTTATCGGGTTTTTTGCATTTCGCTAATTTCTGCAATTAAAACCGAGTATTTAACGCCAAAAAACTAGCCCTATCGGCGAAATTTAAGAATTTCGTTTTTTTACCTACTGCTTTTTACTAGCTGCTGAGCCGTAAAATAATAAAAAATCGTACAAATAGGAGATTTTTATCGGGTTTTTTGCATTTCTCTAATTTCTGCAATTAAAACCGAGTATTTAACGCCAAAAAACTAGCCCTATCGGCGAAATTTAAGAATTTCGTTTTTTTACCTACTGATTTTTACTAGCTGCTGAGCCGTAAAATAATAAAAAATCGTACAAATAGGAGATTTTTATCGGGTTTTTTGCATTTCTCTAATTTCTGCAATTAAAACCGAGTATTTAACGCCAAAAAACTAGCCCTATCAGCGAAATTTAAGAATTTCGTTTTTTTACCTACTGATTTTTACTAGCTGCTGAGCCGTAAAATAATAAAAAATCATACAAATAGGAGATTTTTATCGGGTTTTTTGCATTTCGCTAATTTCTGCAATTAAAACCGAGTATTTAACGCCAAAAAACTAGCCCTATCGGCGAAATTTAAGAATTTCGTTTTTTTACCTACTGCTTTTTACTAGCTGCTGAGCCGTAAAATAATAAAAAATCGTACAAATAGGAGATTTTTATCGGGTTTTTTGCATTTCTCTAATTTCTGCAATTAAAACCGAGTATTTAACGCCAAAAAACTAGCCCTATCGGCGAAATTTAAGAATTTCGTTTTTTTACCTACTGATTTTTACTAGCTGCTGAGCCGTAAAATAATAAAAAATCGTACAAATAGGAGATTTTTATCGGGTTTTTTGCATTTCTCTAATTTCTGCAATTAAAACCGAGTATTTAACGCCAAAAAACTAGCCCTATCGGCGAAATTTAAGAATTTCGTTTTTTTACCTACTGATTTTTACTAGCTGCTGAGCCGTAAAATAATAAAAAATCCTACAAATAGGAGATTTTTATAGGGTTTTTTGCATCTCTCTAATTTCTGCAATTAAAACCGAGTATTTAACGCCAAAAAACTAGCCCTATCGGCGAAATTTAAGAATTTCGTTTTTTTACCTACGGATTTTTACTAGCTGCTGAGCCGTAAAATAATAAAAAATCGTACAAATAGGAGATTTTTATCGGGTTTTTTGCATTTCTCTAATTTCTGCAATTAGAACCGAGTATTTAACGCCAAAAAACTAGCCCTATCGGCGAAATTTAAGAATTTCGTTTTTTTACCTACTGATTTTTACTAGCTGCTGAGCCGTAAAATAATAAAAAATCGTACAAGTAGGAGATTTTTATCGGGTTTTTTGCATTTCTCTAATTTCTGCAATTAAAACCGAGTATTTAACGCCAAAAAACTAGCCCTATCGGGGAAATTTAACAATTTCGTTTTTTTACCTACTGCTTTTTACTAGCTGCTGAGCCGTAAAATAATAAAAAATCGTACAAATAGGAGATTTTTATCGGGTTTTTTGCATTTCTCTAATTTCTCCAATTAAATCCGAGTATTTAACGCCACAAAACTAGCCCTATCGGCGAAATTTAAGAATTTCGTTTTTTTACCTACTGATTTTTACTAGCTGCTGAGCCGTACAATAATAATAAATCGTACAAATAGGAGATTTTTATCGGGTTTTTTGCATTTCTCTAATTTCTGCAATTAAAACCGAGTATTTAACGCCAAAAAACTAGCCCTATCGGCGAAATTTAAGAATTTCGTTTTTTTACCTACTGATTTTTACTAGCTGCTGAGCCGTAAAATAATAAAAAATCGTACAAATAGGAGATTTTTATCGGGTTTTTTGCATTTCTCTAATTTCTGCAATTAAAACCGAGTATTTAACGCCAAAAAACTAGCCCTATCGGCGAAATTTAACAATTTCGTTTTTTTCCCTACTGATTTTTACTAGCCGCTGAGCCGTAAAATAATAAAAACTCCTACAAATAAGAGATTTTTATCGGGTTTTTTGCATTTCTCTAATTTCTGCAATTACAACCGAGTATTTAACGCCAAAAAACTAGCCCTATCGGCGAAATGTAAGAATTTCGTTTTTTTACCTACTGATTTTTACTAGCTGCTGAGCCGTAAAATAATAAAAAATCGTACAAATAGGAGATTTTTATCGGGTTTTTTGCATTTGTCTAATTTCTGCAATTAAAACCGAGTATTTAACGCCCAA
This sequence comes from Eutolmus rufibarbis, assembly GCA_963920795.1. Taxonomy (NCBI): domain Eukaryota; kingdom Metazoa; phylum Arthropoda; class Insecta; order Diptera; family Asilidae; genus Eutolmus; species Eutolmus rufibarbis. The sequence continues at coordinate 14,304,632 of OY987205.1, forward strand.
AAACTAGCCCTATCGGCGAAATTTAAGAATTTCTTTTTTTTATCTACTGATTTTTACTAGCTGCTGAGCCGTAAAATAATAAAAACTCCTACAAATAAGAGATTTTTATCGGGTTTTTTGCATTTCTCTAATTTCTGCAATTACAACCGAGTATTTAACGCCAAAAAACTAGCCCTATCGGCGAAATGTAAGAATTTCGTTTTTTTACCTACTGATTTTTACTAGCTGCTGAGCCGTAAAATAATAAAAAATCGTACAAATAGGAGATTTTTATCGGGTTTTTTGCATTTCTCTAATTTCTGCAATTAAAACCGAGTATTTAACGCCAAAAAACTAGCCCTATCGGCGAAATTTAACAATTTCGTTTTTTTACCTACGGATTTTTACTAGCTGCTGAGCCGTAAAATAATAAAAACTCCTACAAATAAGAGATTTTTATCGGGTTTTTTGCATTTCTCTAATTTCTGCAATTACAACCGAGTATTTAACGCCAAAAAACTAGCCCTATCGGCGAAATGTAAGAATTTCGTTTTTTTACCTACTGATTTTTACTAGCTGCTGAGCCGTAAAATAATAAAAAATCGTACAAATAGGAGATTTTTATCGGGTTTTTTGCATTTCTCTAATTTCTGCAATTAAAACCGAGTATTTAACGCCCAAAAACTAGCCCTATCGGCGAAATTTAAGAATTTCTTTTTTTTATCTACTGATTTTTACTAGCTGCTGAGCCGTAAAATAATAAAAACTCCTACAAATAAGAGATTTTTATCGGGTTTTTTGCATTTCTCTAATTTCTGCAATTACAACCGAGTATTTAACGCCAAAAAACTAGCCCTATCGGCGAAATTTAAGAATTTCGTTTTTTTACCTACTGGAGTTTACTAGCTGCTGAGCCGTAAAATAATAAAAAATCGTACAAATAGGAGATTTTTATCGGGTTTTTTGCATTTCTCTAATTTCTGCAATTAAAACCGAGTATTTAACGCCAAAAAACTAGCCCTATCGGCGAAATTTAAGAATTTCGTTTTTTTACCTACTGATTTTTACTAGCTGCTGAGCCGTAAAATAATAAAAAATCATGCAAATAGGAGATTTTTATCGGGTTTTTTGCATTTCTCTAATTTCTGCAATTAAAACCGAGTATTTAACGCCAAAAAACTAGCCCTATCGGCGAAATTTAAGAATTTCGTTTTTTTACCTACGGATTTTTACTAGCTGCTGAGCCGTAAAATAATAAAAAATCGTCCAAAAAGGAGATTTTTATCGGGTTTTTTGCATTTCGCTAATTTCTGCAATTAAAACCGAGTATTTAACGCCAAAAAACTAGCCCTATCGGCGAAATTTAAGAATTTCGTTTTTTTACCTACTGGAGTTTACTAGCTGCTGAGCCGTAAAATAATAAAAAATCGTACAAATAGGAGATTTTTATCGGGTTTTTTGCATTTCTCTAATTTCTGCAATTAAAACCGAGTATTTAACGCCAAAAAACTAGCCCTATCGGCGAAATTTAAGAATTTCGTTTTTTTACCTACTGATTTTTACTAGCTGCTGAGCCGTAAAATAATAAAAAATCATACAAATAGGAGATTTTTATCGGGTTTTTTGCACTTCTCTAATTTCTGCAATTAAAACCGAGTATTTAACGCCAAAAAACTAGCCTTATCGGCGAAATTTAAGAATTTCGTTTTTTTACCTATGGATTTTTACTAGCTGCTGAGCCGTAAAATAATAAAAAATCCTACAAATATGAGATTTTTATCGGGTTTTTTGAATTTCTCTAATTTCTGCAATTAAAACCGAGTATTTAACGCCAAAAAACTAGCCCTATCGGCGAAATTTAGGAATTTCGTTTTTTTACCTACTGATTTTTACTAGCTGCTGAGCAGTAAAATAATACAAAATCGTACAATCGGAGATTTTTATAGGGTTTTTTGCATCTCTCTAATTTCTGCAATTAAAACCGTGTATTTAACGCCAAAAAACTAGCCCTATCGGGAAAATTTAAGAATTTCGTTTTTTTACCTACTGATTTTTACTAGCTGCTGAGCCGTTAAATAATAAAAAATCGTACAAATAGGAGATTTATATCGGGTTTTTTGCATTTCTCTTATTTCTGCAATTAAAACCGAGTATTTAACGCCAAAAAACTAGCCCTATCGGGGAAATTTAAGAATTTCGTTTTTTTACCTACTGATTTTTACTAGCTGCTGAGCCGTAAAATAATAAAAAATCGTACAAATAGGAGATTTTTATCGGGTTTTTTGCATTTCTCTAATTTCTGCAATTAAAACCGAGTATTTAACGCCAAAAAACTAGCCCTATCGGCGAAATTTAAGAATTTCGTTTTTTTACCTACTGATTTTTACTAGCTGCTGAGCCGTAAAATAATAAAAAATCCTACAAATAGGAGATTTTTATCGGGTTTTTTACATTTCTCTAATTTCTGCAATTAAAACCGAGTATTTAACGCCAAAAAACTAGCCCTATCGGCGAAATGTAAGAATTTCGTTTTTTTACCTACTGATTTTTACTAGCTGCTGAGCCGTAAAATAATAAAAAATCGTACAAATGGGAGATTTTTATCGGGTTTTTTGCATTTCTCTAATTTCTGCAATTAAAACCGAGTATTTAACGCCAAAAAACTAGCCCTATCGGCGAAATTTAAGAATTTCGTTTTTTTACCTACTGATTTTTACTAGCTGCTGAGCCGTAAAATAATAAAAAATCCTACAAATAGGAGATTTTTATCGGGTTTTTTGCATTTCTCTAATTTCTGCAATTAAAACCGAGTATTTAACGCCAAAAAACTAGCCCTATCGGCGATATTTAAGAATTTCGTTTTTTTACCTACTGATTTTTACTAGCTGCTGAGCAGTAAAATAATAAAAAATCGTACAAATATGAGATTTTTATCTTGTTTTTTGCATTTCTCTAATTTCTGCAATTAAAACCGAGTATTTAACGCCAAAAAACTAGCCCTATCGGCGAAATTTAAGAATTTCGTTTTTTTACCTACTGATTTTTACTAGCTGCTGAGCCGTAAAATAATAAAAAATCGTACAAATAGGAGATTTCTATCGGGTTTTTTGCATTTCTCTAATTTCTGCAATTAAAACGGAGTATTTAACGCCAAAAAACTAGCTCTATCGGCGAAATGTAAGAATTTCGTTTTTTTACCTACTGATTTTTACTAGCTGCTGAGCCGTAAAATAATAAAAAATCGTACAAATAGGAGATTTCTATCGGGTTTTTTGCATTTCTCTAATTTCTGCAATTAAAACCGAGTATTTAACGCCAAAAAACTAGCCCTATCGGCGAAATTTAAGAATTTCGTTTTTTTACCTACTGATTTTTACTAGCTGCTGAGCCGTAAAATAATAAAAAATCCTACAAATAGGAGATTTTTATCGGGTTTTTTGCATTTCTCTAATTTCTGCAATTAAAACCGAGTATTTAACGCCAAAAAACTAGCCCTATCGGCGATATTTAAGAATTTCGTTTTTTTACCTACTGATTTTTACTAGCTGCTGAGCCGTACAATAATAATAAATCGTACAAATAGGAGATTTTTATCGGGTTTTTTGCATTTCTCTAATTTCTGCAATTAAAACCGAGTATTTAACGCCAAAAAACTAGCCCTATCGGCGAAATTTAAGAATTTCGTTTTTTTACCTACTGATTTTTACTAGCTGCTGAGCCGTAAAATAATAAAAAATCGTCCAAATAGGAGATTTTTATCGGGTTTTTTGCATTTCTCTAATTTCTACAATTAAAACCGAGTATTTAACGCCAAAAAACTAGACCTATCGGCGATATTTACGAATTTCGTTTTTTTACCTACTGATTTTTACTAGCTGCTGAGCCGTACAATAATAATAAATCGTACAAATAGGAGATTTTTATCGGGTTTTTTGCATTTCTCTAATTTCTGCAATTAAAACCGAGTATTTAACGCCAAAAAACTAGCCCTATCGGCGAAATTTAAGAATTTCGTTTTTTTACCTACTGATCTTTACTAGCTGCTGAGCCGTAAAATAATAAAAAATCGTACAAATAGGAGATTTTTATCGGGTTTTTTGCATTTCTCTAATTTCTGCAATTAAAACCGAGTATTTAACGCCAAAAAACTAGCCCTATCGGCGAAATTTAAGAATTTCGTTTTTTTACCTACTGATTTTTACTAGCTGCTGAGCCGTAAAATAATAAAAAATCGTACAAATAGGAGATTTTTATAGGGTTTATTGCATCTCTCTAATTTCTGCAATTAAAACCGAGTATTTAACGCCAAAAAACTAGCCCTATCGGCGAAATTCAAGAATTTCGTTTTTTTACCTACTGATTTTTACTAGCTGCTGAGCCGTAAAATAATAAAAAATCCTACAAATAAGAGATTTTTATGGGGTTTTTTGCATTTCTCTAATTTCTGCAATTACAACCGAGTATTTAACGCCAAAAAACTAGCCCTATCGGCGAAATTTAAGAATTTCGTTTTTTTACCTACTGATTTTTACTAGCTGCTGAGCCGTAAAATAATAAAAAATCCTACAAATAGGAGATTTTTATCGGGTTTTTTGCATTTCTCTAATTTCTGCAATTAAAACCGAGTATTTAACGCCAAAAAACTAGCCCTATCGGCGATATTTAAGAATTTCGTTTTTTTACCTACTGATTTTTACTAGCTGCTGAGCCGTACAATAATAATAAATCGTACAAATAGGAGATTTTTATCGGGTTTTTTGCATTTCTCTAATTTCTGCAATTAAAACCGAGTATTTAACGCCAAAAAACTAGCCCTATCGGCGAAATTTAAGAATTTCGTTTTTTTACCTACTGATTTTTACTAGCTGCTGAGCCGTAAAATAATAAAAAATCGTCCAAATAGGAGATTTTTATCGGGTTTTTTGCATTTCTCTAATTTCTACAATTAAAACCGAGTATTTAACGCCAAAAAACTAGACCTATCGGCGATATTTACGAATTTCGTTTTTTTACCTACTGATTTTTACTAGCTGCTGAGCCGTAAAATAATAATAAATCGTACAAATAGGAGATTTTTATCGGGTTTTTTGCATTTCTCTAATTTCTGCAATTAAAACCGAGTATTTAACGCCAAAAAACTAGCCCTATCGGCGATATTTAAGAATTTCGTTTTTTTACCTACTGATTTTTACTAGCTGCTGAGCCGTACAATAATAATAAATCGTACAAATAGGAGATTTTTATCGGGTTTTTTGCATTTCTCTAATTTCTGCAATTAAAACCGAGTATTTAACGCCAAAAAACTAGCCCTATCGGCGAAATTTAAGAATTTCGTTTTTTTACCTACTGATCTTTACTAGCTGCTGAGCCGTAAAATAATAAAAAATCGTACAAATAGGAGATTTTTATCGGGTTTTTTGCATTTCTCTAATTTCTGCAATTAAAACCGAGTATTTAACGCCAAAAAACTAGCCCTATCGGCGAAATTTAAGAATTTCGTTTTTTTACCTACTGATTTTTACTAGCTGCTGAGCCGTAAAATAATAAAAAATCGTACAAATAGGAGATTTTTATAGGGTTTATTGCATCTCTCTAATTTCTGCAATTAAAACCGAGTATTTAACGCCAAAAAACTAGCCCTATCGGCGAAATTCAAGAATTTCGTTTTTTTACCTACTGATTTTTACTAGCTGCTGAGCCGTAAAATAATAAAAAATCGTCCAAATAGGAGATTTTTATCGGGTTTTTTGCATATCTCTAATTTCTGCAATTAAAACCGAGTATTTAACGCCAAAAAACTAGCCCTATCGGCGATTTTTAAGAATTTCGTTTTTTTACCTATTGATTTTTACTAGCTGCTGAGCCGTAAAATAATAAAAAATCGTACAAAAAGGAGATTTTTATCGGGTTTTTTGCATTTCGCTAATTTCTGCAATTAAAACCGAGTATTTAACGGCAAAAAACTAGCCCTATCGGCGAAATTTAAGAATTTCGTTTTTTTACCTACTGACTTTTACTAGCTGCTGAGCCGTAAAATAATAAAAAATCGTACAAATAGGAGATTTTTATCGGGTTTTTTGCATTTCTCTAATTTCTGCAATTAAAACCGAGTATTTAACGCCAAAAAACTAGCCCTATCGGCGAAATGTAAGAATTTCGTTTTTTTACCTACTGATTTTTACTAGCTGCTGAGCCGTAAAATAATAAAAAATCGTACAAATAGGAGATTTTTATCGGTTTTTTTGCATTTCTCTAATTTCTCCAATTAAATCCGAGTATTTAACGCCACAAAACTAGCCCTATCGGCGAAATTTAAGAATTTCGTTTTTTTACCTACTGTTTTTTACTAGCTGCTGAGCCGTACAATAATAATAAATCGTACAAATAGGAGATTTTTATCGGGTTTTTCGCATTTCTCTAATTTCTGCAATTAAAACCGAGTATTTAACGCCAAAAAACTAGCCCTATCGGCGAAATTTAATAATTTCGTTTTTTTACCTACTGATTTTTACTAGCTGCTGAGCCGTAAAATAATAAAAAATCGTACAAATAGGAGATTTTTATCGGGGTTTTTGCATTTCTCTAATTTCTGCAATTAAAACCGAGCATTTAACGCCAAAAAACTAGCCCTATCGGCGAAATTTAACAATTTCGTTTTTTTACCTACTGATTTTTACTAGCTGCTGAGCCGTTAAATAATAAAAAATCGTAAAAATAGGAGATTTTTATCGGGTTTTTTGCATTTCTCTAATTTCTACAATTAAAACCGAGTATTTAACGCCAAAAAACTAGCCCTATCGGCGAAATTTAAGAATTTCGTTTTTTTACCTACTGATTTTTACTATCTGCTGAGCCGTAAAATAATAAAAAATCGTACAAATAGGAGATTTTTATCGGGTTTTTTGCATTTCTCTAATTTCTGCAATTAAAACCGAGTATTTAACGCCAAAAAACTAGCCCTATCGGCGAAATTTAAGAATTTCGTTTTTTTACCTACTGATTTTTACTAGCTGCTGAGCCGTAAAATAATAAAAAATCCTACAAATAGGAGATTTTTATCGGATTTTTTGCATTTCTCGAATTTCTGCAATTAAAACCGAGTATTTAACGCCAAAAAACTAGCCCTATCGGCGATATTAAAGAATTTCGTTTTTTTACCTACTGATTTTTACTAGCTGCTGAGCCGTAAAATAATAAAAAATCGTACAAATATGAGATTTTTATCGGGTTTTTTGCATTTCTCTAATTTCTGCAATTAAAACCGAGTATTTTACGCCATAAAACTAGCCCTATCGGGGAAATTTAAGAATTTCGTTTTTTTACCTACTGATTTTTACTAGCTGCTGAGCCGTAAAATAATAAAAAATCGTACAAATATGAGATTTTTATCGGGTTTTTTGCATTTCTCTAATTTCTGCAATTAAAACCGAGTATTTAACGCCAAAAAACTAGCCCTATCGGCGAAATTTAAGAATTTCGTTTTTTTACCTACTGATTTTTACTAGCTACTGAGCCGTAAAATAATATAAAATCGTACAAATAGGAGATTTTTATCGGGTTTTTTGCATTTCTCTAATTTCTGCAATTAAAACCGAGTATTTAACGCCAAAAAACTAGCCCTATCGGCGAAATTTAAGAATTTCGTATTTTTACCTACTGATTTTTACTAGCTGCTGAGCCGTAAAATAATAAAAAATCGTACAAATAGGAGATTTTTATCGGGTTTTTTGCATTTCTCTAATTTCTGCAATTAAAACCGAGTATTTAACGCCAAAAAACTAGCCCTATCGGCGAAATTTAAGAATTTCGTTTTTTTACCTACTGATTTTTACTAGCTGCTGAGCCGTAAAATAATAAAAAATCCTACAAATAGGAGATTTTTTGCATTTCTCTAATTTCTGCAATTAAAACCGAGTATTTAACGCCACAAAACTAGCCCTATCGGCGAAATTTAAGAATTTCGTTTTTTTACCTACTGATTTTTACTAGCTGCTGAGCCGTAAAATAATAAAAAATCCTACAAATAGGAGATTTTTATCGGGTTTTTTGCATTTCTCTAATTTCTGCAATTAAAACCGAGTATTTAACGCCAAAAAACTAGCCCTATCGGGGAAATTTAAGAATTTCGTTTTTTTACCTACTGATTTTTACTAGCTGCTGAGCCGTAAAATAATAAAAAATCGTACAAATATGAGATTTTTATCGGGTTTTTTGCATTTCTCTAATTTCTGCAATTAAAACCGTGTATTTAACGCCAAAAAACTAGCCCTATGGGGGAAATTTAAGAATTTCGTTTTTTTACCTACTGATTTTTACTAGCTGCTGAGCCGTAAAATAATAAAAAATCGTACAAATATGAGATTTTTATCGGGTTTTTTGCATTTCTCTAATTTCTGCAATTAAAACCGTGTATTTAACGCCAAAAAACTAGCCCAATGGGGGAAATTTAAGAATTTCGTTTTTTTACCTACTGATTTTTACTAGCTGCTGAGCCGTAAAATAATAAAAAATCGTACAAATATGAGATTTTTATCGGGTTTTTTGCATTTCTCTAATTTCTGCAATTAAAACCGTGTATTTAACGCCAAAAAACTAGCCCTATGGGGGAAATTTAAGAATTTCGTTTTTTTACCTACTGATTTTTACTAGCTGCTGAGCCGTAAAATAATAAAAAATCGTACAAATATGAGATTTTTATCGGGTTTTTTGCATTTCTCTAATTTCTGCAATTAAAACCGAGTATTTAACGCCAAAAAACTAGCCCTATCGGAGAAATTTAAGAATTTCGTTTTTTTACCTACTGATTTTTACTAGCTGCTGAGCCGTAAAATAATAAAAAATCCTACAAATAGGAGATTTTTATCGGATTTTTTGCATTTCTCTAATTTCTGCAATTAAAACCGAGTATTTAACGCCACAAAACTAGCCCTATCGGCGAAATTTAAGAATTTCGTTTTTTTACCTACTGATTTTTACTAGCTGCTGAGCCGTAAAATAATAAAAAATCGTACAAATATGAGATTTTTATCGGGTTTTTTGCATTTCTCTAATTTCTGCAATTAAAACCGAGTATTTAACGCCAAAAAACTAGCCCTATCGGCGAAATTTAAGAATTTCGTTTTTTTACCTACTGATTTTTACTAGCTGCTGAGCCGTAAAATAATAAAAAATCCTACAAATAGGAGATTTTTTGCATTTCTCTAATTTCTGCAATTAAAACCGAGTATTTAACGCCACAAAACTAGCCCTATCGGCGAAATTTAAGAATTTCGTTTTTTTACCTACTGATTTTTACCAGCTGCTGAGCCGTAAAATAATAAAAAATCGTACAAATAGGAGATTTTTATCGGGTTTTTTGCATTTCTCTAATTTCTGCAATTAAAACCGAGTATTTAACGCCAAAAAACTAGCCCTATCGGGGAAATTTAAGAATTTCGTTTTTTTACCTACTGATTTTTACTAGCTGCTGAGCCGTAAAATAATAAAAAATCGTACAAATATGAGATTTTTATCGGGTTTTTTGCATTTCTCTAATTTCTGCAATTAAAACCGTGTATTTAACGCCAAAAAACTAGCCCAATGGGGGAAATTTAAGAATTTCGTTTTTTTACCTACTGATTTTTACTAGCTGCTGAGCCGTAAAATAATAAAAAATCGTACAAATATGAGATTTTTATCGGGTTTTTTGCATTTCTCTAATTTCTGCAATTAAAACCGTGTATTTAACGCCAAAAAACTAGCCCTATGGGGGAAATTTAAGAATTTCGTTTTTTTACCTACTGATTTTTACTAGCTGCTGAGCCGTAAAATAATAAAAAATCGTACAAATATGAGATTTTTATCGGGTTTTTTGCATTTCTCTAATTTCTGCAATTAAAACCGAGTATTTAACGCCAAAAAACTAGCCCTATCGGCGAAATTTAAGAATTTCGTTTTTTTACCTACTGATTTTTACTAGCTGCTGAGCCGTAAAATAATAAAAAATCCTACAAATAGGAGATTTTTATCGGATTTTTTGCATTTCTCTAATTTCTGCAATTAAAACCGAGTATTTAACGCCAAAAAACTAGCCCTATCGGCGATTTTTAAGAATTTCGTTTTTTTACCTATTGATTTTTACTAGCTGCTGAGCCGTAAAATAATAAAAAATCGTACAAAAAGGAGATTTTTATCGGGTTTTTTGCATTTCGCTAATTTCTGCAATTAAAACCGAGTATTTAACGGCAAAAAACTAGCCCTATCGGCGAAATTTAAGAATTTCGTTTTTTTACCTACTGACTTTTACTAGCTGCTGAGCCGTAAAATAATAAAAAATCGTACAAATAGGAGATTTTTATCGGGTTTTTTGCATTTCTCTAATTTCTGCAATTAAAACCGAGTATTTAACGCCAAAAAACTAGCCCTATCGGCGAAATGTAAGAATTTCGTTTTTTTACCTACTGATTTTTACTAGCTGCTGAGCCGTAAAATAATAAAAAATCGTACAAATAGGAGATTTTTATCGGTTTTTTTGCATTTCTCTAATTTCTCCAATTAAATCCGAGTATTTAACGCCACAAAACTAGCCCTATCGGCGAAATTTAAGAATTTCGTTTTTTTACCTACTGATTTTTACTAGCTGCAGAGCCGTACAATAATAATAAATCGTACAAATAGGAGATTTTTATCGGGTTTTTCGCATTTCTCTAATTTCTGCAATTAAAACCGAGTATTTAACGCCAAAAAACTAGCCCTATCGGCGAAATTTAATAATTTCGTTTTTTTACCTACTGATTTTTACTAGCTGCTGAGCCGTAAAATAATAAAAAATCGTACAAATAGGAGATTTTTATCGGGTTTTTTGCATTTCTCTAATTTCTGCAATTAAAACCGAGTATTTAACGCCAAAAAACTAGCCCTATCGGCGAAATTTAAGAATTTCGTTTTTTTACCTACTGATTTTTACTAGCTGCTGAGCCGTAAAATAATAAAAAATCCTACAAATAGGAGATTTTTATCGGATTTTTTGCATTTCTCGAATTTCTGCAATTAAAATCGAGTATTTAACGCCAAAAAACTAGCCCTATCGGCGAAATTTAAGAATTTCGTATTTTTACCTACTGATTTTTACTAGCTGCTGAGCCGTAAAATAATAAAAAATCGTACAAATAGGAGATTTTTATCGGGTTTTTTGCATTTCTCTAATTTCTGCAATTAAAACCGAGTATTTAACGCCAAAAAACTAGCCCTATCGGCGAAATTTAAGAATTTCGTTTTTTTACCTACTGATTTTTACTAGCTGCTGAGCCGTAAAATAATAAAAAATCGTACAAATAGGAGATTTTTATCGGTTTTTTTGCATTTCTCTAATTTCTCCAATTAAATCCGAGTATTTAACGCCACAAAACTAGCCCTATCGGCGAAATTTAAGAATTTCGTTTTTTTACCTACTGATTTTTACTAGCTGCTGAGCCGTAAAATAATAAAAAATCCTACAAATAGGAGATTTTTATCGGGTTTTTTGCATTTCTCTAATTTCTGCAATTAAAACCGTGTATTTAACGCCAAAAAACTAGCCCTATGGGGGAAATTTAAGAATTTCGTTTTTTTACCTACTGATTTTTACTAGCTGCTGAGCCGTAAAATAATAAAAAATCGTACAAATATGAGATTTTTATCGGGTTTTTTGCATTTCTCTAATTTCTGCAATTAAAACCGAGTATTTAACGCCAAAAAACTAGCCCTATCGGCGAAATTTAAGAATTTCGTTTTTTTACCTACTGATTTTTACTAGCTGCTGAGCCGTAAAATAATAAAAAATCCTACAAATAGGAGATTTTTATCGGATTTTTTGCATTTCTCTAATTTCTGCAATTAAAACCGAGTATTTAACGCCAAAAAACTAGCCCTATCGGCGATTTTTAAGAATTTCGTTTTTTTACCTATTGATTTTTACTAGCTGCTGAGCCGTAAAATAATAAAAAATCGTACAAAAAGGAGATTTTTATCGGGTTTTTTGCATTTCGCTAATTTCTGCAATTAAAACCGAGTATTTAACGGCAAAAAACTAGCCCTATCGGCGAAATTTAAGAATTTCGTTTTTTTACCTACTGACTTTTACTAGCTGCTGAGCCGTAAAATAATAAAAAATCGTACAAATAGGAGATTTTTATCGGGTTTTTTGCATTTCTCTAATTTCTGCAATTAAAACCGAGTATTTAACGCCAAAAAACTAGCCCTATCGGCGAAATGTAAGAATTTCGTTTTTTTACCTACTGATTTTTACTAGCTGCTGAGCCGTAAAATAATAAAAAATCGTACAAATAGGAGATTTTTATCGGTTTTTTTGCATTTCTCTAATTTGTCCAATTAAATCCGAGTATTTAACGCCACAAAACTAGCCCTATCGGCGAAATTTAAGAATTTCGTTTTTTTACCTACTGATTTTTACTAGCTGCTGAGCCGTACAATAATAATAAATCGTACAAATAGGAGATTTTTATCGGGTTTTTCGCATTTCTCTAATTTCTGCAATTAAAACCGAGTATTTAACGCCAAAAAACTAGCCCTATCGGCGAAATTTAATAATTTCGTTTTTTTACCTACTGATTTTTACTAGCTGCTGAGCCGTAAAATAATAAAAAATCGTACAAATAGGAGATTTTTATCGGGTTTTTTGCATTTCTCTAATTTCTGCAATTAAAACCGAGTATTTAACGCCAAAAAACTAGCCCTATCGGCGAAATTTAAGAATTTCGTTTTTTTACCTACTGATTTTTACTAGCTGCTGAGCCGTAAAATAATAAAAAATCCTACAAATAGGAGATTTTTATCGGATTTTTTGCATTTCTCGAATTTCTGCAATTAAAACCGAGTATTTAACGCCAAAAAACTAGCCCTATCGGCGATATTTAAGAATTTCGTTTTTTTACCTACTGATTTTTACTAGCTGCTGAGCCGTAAAATAATAAAAAATCGTACAAATATGAGATTTTTATCGGGTTTTTTGCATTTCTCTAATTTCTGCAATTAAAACCGAGTATTTAACGCCAAAAAACTAGCCCTATCGGCGAAATTTAAGAATTTCGTTTTTTTACCTACTGATTTTTACTAGCTACTGAGCCGTAAAATAATATAAAATCGTACAAATAGGAGATTTTTATCGGGTTTTTTGCATTTCTCTAATTTCTGCAATTAAAACCGAGTATTTAACGCCAAAAAACTAGCCCTATCGGCGAAATTTAAGAATTTCGTATTTTTACCTACTGATTTTTACTAGCTGCTGAGCCGTAAAATAATAAAAAATCGTACAAATAGGAGATTTTTATCGGGTTTTTTGCATTTCTCTAATTTCTGCAATTAAAACCGAGTATTTAACGCCAAAAAACTAGCCCTATCGGCGAAATTTAAGAATTTCGTTTTTTTACCTACTGATTTTTACTAGCTGCTGAGCCGTAAAATAATAAAAAATCCTACAAATAGGAGATTTTTTGCATTTCTCTAATTTCTGCAATTAAAACCGAGTATTTAACGCCACAAAACTAGCCCTATCGGCGAAATTTAAGAATTTCGTTTTTTTACCTACTGATTTTTACTAGCTGCTGAGCCGTAAAATAATAAAAAATCGTACAAATAGGAGATTTTTATCGGGTTTTTTGCATTTCTCTAATTTCTGCAATTAAAACCGAGTATTTAACGCCAAAAAACTAGCCCTATCGGGGAAATTTAAGAATTTCGTTTTTTTACCTACTGATTTTTACTAGCTGCTGAGCCGTAAAATAATAAAAAATCGTACAAATATGAGATTTTTATCGGGTTTTTTGCATTTCTCTAATTTCTGCAATTAAAACCGTGTATTTAACGCCAAAAAACTAGCCCTATGGGGGAAATTTAAGAATTTCGTTTTTTTACCTACTGATTTTTACTAGCTGCTGAGCCGTAAAATAATAAAAAATCGTACAAATATGAGATTTTTATCGGGTTTTTTGCATTTCTCTAATTTCTGCAATTAAAACCGTGTATTTAACGCCAAAAAACTAGCCCAATGGGGGAAATTTAAGAATTTCGTTTTTTTACCTACTGATTTTTACTAGCTGCTGAGCCGTAAAATAATAAAAAATCGTACAAATATGAGATTTTTATCGGGTTTTTTGCATTTCTCTAATTTCTGCAATTAAAACCGTGTATTTAACGCCAAAAAACTAGCCCTATGGGGGAAATTTAAGAATTTCGTTTTTTTACCTACTGATTTTTACTAGCTGCTGAGCCGTAAAATAATAAAAAATCGTACAAATATGAGATTTTTATCGGGTTTTTTGCATTTCTCTAATTTCTGCAATTAAAACCGAGTATTTAACGCCAAAAAACTAGCCCTATCGGAGAAATTTAAGAATTTCGTTTTTTTACCTACTGATTTTTACTAGCTGCTGAGCCGTAAAATAATAAAAAATCCTACAAATAGGAGATTTTTATCGGATTTTTTGCATTTCTCTAATTTCTGCAATTAAAACCGAGTATTTAACGCCACAAAACTAGCCCTATCGGCGAAATTTAAGAATTTCGTTTTTTTACCTACTGATTTTTACTAGCTGCTGAGCCGTAAAATAATAAAAAATCGTTTCTCTAATTTCTGCAATTAAAACCGTGTATTTAACGCCAAAAAACTAGCCCTATGGGGGAAATTTAAGAATTTCGTTTTTTTACCTACTGATTTTTACTAGCTGCTGAGCCGTAAAATAATAAAAAATCGTACAAATATGAGATTTTTATCGGGTTTTTTGCATTTCTCTAATTTCTGCAATTAAAACCGAGTATTTAACGCCAAAAAACTAGCCCTATCGGAGAAATTTAAGAATTTCGTTTTTTTACCTACTGATTTTTACTAGCTGCTGAGCCGTAAAATAATAAAAAATCCTACAAATAGGAGATTTTTATCGGATTTTTTGCATTTCTCTAATTTCTGCAATTAAAACCGAGTATTTAACGCCACAAAACTAGCCCTATCGGCGAAATTTAAGAATTTCGTTTTTTTACCTACTGATTTTTACTAGCTGCTGAGCCGTAAAATAATAAAAAATCGTACAAATATGAGATTTTTATCGGGTTTTTTGCATTTCTCTAATTTCTGCAATTAAAACCGAGTATTTAACGCCAAAAAACTAGCCCTTTCGGCGAAATTTAAGAATTTCGTTTTTTTACCTACTGATTTTTACTAGCTGCTGAGCCGTAAAATAATAAAAAATCCTACAAATAGGAGATTTTTTGCATTTCTCTAATTTCTGCAATTAAAACCGAGTATTTAACGCCACAAAACTAGCCCTATCGGCGAAATTTAAGAATTTCGTTTTTTTACCTACTGATTTTTACTAGCTGCTGAGCCGTAAAATAATAAAAAATCGTACAAATAGGAGATTTTTATCGGGTTTTTTGCATTTCTCTAATTTCTGCAATTAAAACCGAGTATTTAACGCCAAAAAACTAGCCCTATCGGGGAAATTTAAGAATTTCGTTTTTTTACCTACTGATTTTTACTAGCTGCTGAGCCGTAAAATAATAAAAAATCGTACAAATATGAGATTTTTATCGGGTTTTTTGCATTTCTCTAATTTCTGCAATTAAAACCGTGTATTTAACGCCAAAAAACTAGCCCAATGGGGGAAATTTAAGAATTTGGTTTTTTTACCTACTGATTTTTACTAGCTGCTGAGCCGTAAAATAATAAAAAATCGTACAAATATGAGATTTTTATCGGGTTTTTTGCATTTCTCTAATTTCTGCAATTAAAACCGTGTATTTAACGCCAAAAAACTAGCCCTATGGGGGAAATTTAAGAATTTAGTTTTTTTACCTACTGATTTTTACTAGCTGCTGAGCCGTAAAATAATAAAAAATCGTACAAATATGAGATTTTTATCGGGTTTTTTGCATTTCTCTAATTTCTGCAATTAAAACCGTGTATTTAACGCCAAAAAACTAGCCCTATGGGGGAAATTTAAGAATTTCGTTTTTTTACCTACTGATTTTTACTAGCTGCTGAGCCGTAAAATAATAAAAAATCGTACAAATATGAGATTTTTATCGGGTTTTTTGCATTTCTCTAATTTCTGCAATTAAAACCGAGTATTTAACGCCAAAAAACTAGCCCTATCGGCGAAATTTAAGAATTTCGTTTTTTTACCTACTGATTTTTACTAGCTGCTGAGCCGTAAAATAATAAAAAATCCTACAAATAGGAGATTTTTATCGGATTTTTTGCATTTCTCTAATTTCTGCAATTAAAACCGAGTATTTAACGCCACAAAACTAGCCCTATCGGCGAAATTTAAGAATTTCGTTTTTTTACCTACTGATTTTTACTAGCTGCTGAGCCGTAAAATAATAAAAAATCGTACAAATATGAGATTTTTATCGGGTTTTTTGCATTTCTCTAATTTCTGCAATTAAAACCGAGTATTTAACGCCAAAAAACTAGCCCTATCGGCGAAATTTAAGAATTTCGTTTTTTTACCTACTGATTTTTACTAGCTACTGAGCCGTAAAATAATATAAAATCGTACAAATAGGAGATTTTTATCGGGTTTTTTGCATTTCTCTAATTTCTGCAATTAAAACCGAGTATTTAACGCCAAAAAACTAGCCCTATCGGCGAAATTTAAGAATTTCGTTTTTTTACCTACTGATTTTTACTAGCTGCTGAGCCGTAAAATAATAAAAAATCGTACAAATAGGAGATTTTTATCGGGTTTTTTGCATTTCTCTAATTTCTGCAATTAAAACCGAGTATTTAACGCCAAAAAACTAGCCCTATCGGCGAAATTTAAGAATTTCGTTTTTTTACCTACTGATTTTTACTAGCTGCTGAGCCGTAAAATAATAAAAAATCCTACAAATAGGAGATTTTTTGCATTTCTCTAATTTCTGCAATTAAAACCGAGTATTTAACGCCACAAAACTAGCCCTATCGGCGAAATTTAAGAATTTCGTTTTTTTACCTACTGATTTTTACTAGCTGCTGAGCCGTAAAATAATAAAAAATCGTACAAATAGGAGATTTTTATCGGGTTTTTTGCATTTCTCTAATTTCTGCAATTAAAACCGAGTATTTAACGCCAAAAAACTAGCCCTATCGGGGAAATTTAAGAATTTCGTTTTTTTACCTACTGATTTTTACTAGCTGCTGAGCCGTAAAATAATAAAAAATCGTACAAATATGAGATTTTTATCGGGTTTTTTGCATTTCTCTAATTTCTGCAATTAAAACCGTGTATTTAACGCCAAAAAACTAGCCCTATGGGGGAAATTTAAGAATTTCGTTTTTTTACCTACTGATTTTTACTAGCTGCTGAGCCGTAAAATAATAAAAAATCGTACAAATATGAGATTTTTATCGGGTTTTTTGCATTTCTCTAATTTCTGCAATTAAAACCGAGTATTTAACGCCAAAAAACTAGCCCTATCGGCGAAATTTAAGAATTTCGTTTTTTTACCTACTGATTTTTACTAGCTACTGAGCCGTAAAATAATATAAAATCGTACAAATAGGAGATTTTTATCGGGTTTTTTGCATTTCTCTAATTTCTGCAATTAAAACCGAGTATTTAACGCCAAAAAACTAGCCCTATCGGCGAAATTTAAGAATTTCGTTTTTTTACCTACTGATTTTTACTAGCTGCTGAGCCGTAAAATAATAAAAAATCGTACAAATAGGAGATTTTTATCGGGTTTTTTGCATTTCTCTAATTTCTGCAATTAAAACCGAGTATTTAACGCCAAAAAACTAGCCCTATCGGGGAAATTTAAGAATTTCGTTTTTTTACCTACTGATTTTTACTAGCTGCTGAGCCGTAAAATAATAAAAAATCGTACAAATATGAGATTTTTATCGGGTTTTTTGCATTTCTCTAATTTCTGCAATTAAAACCGAGTATTTAACGCCAAAAAACTAGCCCTATCGGCGAAATTTAAGAATTTCGTTTTTTTACCTACTGATTTTTACTAGCTGCTGAGCCGTAAAATAGTAAAAAATCCTACAAATAGGAGATTTTTATCGGATTTTTTGCATTTCTCGAATTTCTGCAATTAAAACCGAGTATTTAACGCCAAAAAACTAGCCCTATCGGCGATATTTAAGAATTTCGTTTTTTTACCTACTGATTTTTACTAGCTGCTGAGCCGTAAAATAATAAAAAATCGTACAAATATGAGATTTTTATCGGGTTTTTTGCATTTCTCTAATTTCTGCAATTAAAACCGAGTATTTAACGCCAAAAAACTAGCCCTATCGGCGAAATTTAAGAATTTCGTTTTTTTACCTACTGATTTTTACTAGCTACTGAGCCGTAAAATAATAAAAAATCGTACAAATATGAGATTTTTATCGGGTTTTTTGCATTTCTCTAATTTCTGCAATTAAAACCGAGTATTTAACGCCAAAAAACTAGCCCTATCGGCGAAATTTAAGAATTTCGTTTTTTTACCTACTGATTTTTACTAGCTACTGAGCCGTAAAATAATATAAAATCGTACAAATAGGAGATTTTTATCGGGTTTTTTGCATTTCTCTAATTTCTGCAATTAAAACCGAGTATTTAACGCCAAAAAACTAGCCCTATCGGCGAAATTTAAGAATTTCGTTTTTTTACCTACTGATTTTTACTAGCTGCTGAGCCGTAAAATAATAAAAAATCGTACAAATAGGAGATTTTTATCGGGTTTTTTGCATTTCTCTAATTTCTGCAATTAAAACCGAGTATTTAACGCCAAAAAACTAGCCCTATCGGCGAAATTTAAGAATTTCGTTTTTTTACCTACTGATTTTTACTAGCTGCTGGAGCCGTAAAATAATAAAAAATCCTACAAATAGGAGATTTTTTGCATTTCTCTAATTTCTGCAATTAAAACCGAGTATTTAACGCCACAAAACTAGCCCTATCGGCGAAATTTAAGAATTTCGTTTTTTTACCTGCTGATTTTTACTAGCTGCTGAGCCGTAAAATAATAAAAAATCCTACAAATAGGAGATTTTTATGGGGTTTTTTGCATTTCTCTAATTTCTGCAATTAAAACCGAGTATTTAACGCCAAAAAACTAGCCCTATCGGGGAAATTTAAGAATTTCGTTTTTTTACCTACTGATTTTTACTAGCTGCTGAGCCGTAAAATAATAAAAAATCGTACAAATATGAGATTTTTATCGGGTTTTTTGCATTTCTCTAATTTCTGCAATTAAAACCGAGTATTTAATGCCAAAAAACTAGCTCTATCGGGGAAATTTAAGAATTTCGTTTTTTTACCTACTGATTTTTACTAGCTGCTGAGCCGTAAAATAACAAAAAATCGTACAAATAGGAGATTTTTATCGGGTTTTTTGCATTTCTCTAATTTCTGCAATTAAAACCGAGTATTTAACGCCAAAAATCTAGCCCTATCGGCGAAATTTAAGAATTTCGTTTTTTTACCTACTGATTTTTACTAGCTGCTGAGCCGTAAAATAATAAAAAATCCTACAAATAGGAGATTTTTTGCATTTCTCTAATTTCTGCAATTAAAACCGAGTATTTAACGCCACAAAACTAGCCCTATCGGCGAAATTTAAGAATTTCGTTTTTTTACCTACTGATTTTTACTAGCTGCTGAGCCGTAAAATAATAAAAAATCGTACAAATAGGAGATTTTTATCGGGTTTTTTGCATTTCTCTGATTTCTGCAATTAAAACCGAGTATTTAACGCCAAAAAACTAGCCCTATCGGGGAAATTTAAGAATTTCGTTTTTTTACCTACTGATTTTTACTAGCTGCTGAGCCGTAAAATAATAAAAAATCGTACAAATATGAGATTTTTATCGGGTTTTTTGCATTTCTCTAATTTCTGCAATTAAAACCGTGTATTTAACGCCAAAAAACTAGCCCTATGGGGGAAATTTAAGAATTTCGTTTTTTTACCTACTGATTTTTACTAGCTGCTGAGCCGTAAAATAATAAAAAATCGTACAAATATGAGATTTTTATCGGGTTTTTTGCATTTCTCTAATTTCTGCAATTAAAACCGTGTATTTAACGCCAAAAAACTAGCCCAATGGGGGAAATTTAAGAATTTCGTTTTTTTACCTACTGATTTTTACTAGCTGCTGAGCCGTAAAATAATAAAAAATCGTACAAATATGAGATTTTTATCGGGTTTTTTGCATTTCTCTAATTTCTGCAATTAAAACCGTGTATTTAACGCCAAAAAACTAGCCCTATGGGGGAAATTTAAGAATTTCGTTTTTTTACCTACTGATTTTTACTAGCTGCTGAGCCGTAAAATAATAAAAAATCGTACAAATATGAGATTTTTATCGGGTTTTTTGCATTTCTCTAATTTCTGCAATTAAAACCGAGTATTTAACGCCAAAAAACTAGCCCTATCGGAGAAATTTAAGAATTTCGTTTTTTTACCTACTGATTTTTACTAGCTGCTGAGCCGTAAAATAATAAAAAATCCTACAAATAGGAGATTTTTATCGGATTTTTTGCATTTCTCTAATTTCTGCAATTAAAACCGAGTATTTAACGCCACAAAACTAGCCCTATCGGCGAAATTTAAGAATTTCGTTTTTTTACCTACTGATTTTTACTAGCTGCTGAGCCGTAAAATAATAAAAAATCGTTTCTCTAATTTCTGCAATTAAAACCGTGTATTTAACGCCAAAAAACTAGCCCTATGGGGGAAATTTAAGAATTTCGTTTTTTTACCTACTGATTTTTACTAGCTGCTGAGCCGTAAAATAATAAAAAATCGTACAAATATGAGATTTTTATCGGGTTTTTTGCATTTC
Source organism: Eutolmus rufibarbis (assembly GCA_963920795.1). Taxonomy (NCBI): domain Eukaryota; kingdom Metazoa; phylum Arthropoda; class Insecta; order Diptera; family Asilidae; genus Eutolmus; species Eutolmus rufibarbis. The sequence continues at coordinate 14,325,405 of OY987205.1, forward strand.
TCTAATTTCTGCAATTAAAACCGAGTATTTAACGCCAAAAAACTAGCCCTATCGGAGAAATTTAAGAATTTCGTTTTTTTACCTACTGATTTTTACTAGCTGCTGAGCCGTAAAATAATAAAAAATCCTACAAATAGGAGATTTTTATCGGATTTTTTGCATTTCTCTAATTTCTGCAATTAAAACCGAGTATTTAACGCCACAAAACTAGCCCTATCGGCGAAATTTAAGAATTTCGTTTTTTTACCTACTGATTTTTACTAGCTGCTGAGCCGTAAAATAATAAAAAATCGTACAAATATGAGATTTTTATCGGGTTTTTTGCATTTCTCTAATTTCTGCAATTAAAACCGAGTATTTAACGCCAAAAAACTAGCCCTTTCGGCGAAATTTAAGAATTTCGTTTTTTTACCTACTGATTTTTACTAGCTGCTGAGCCGTAAAATAATAAAAAATCCTACAAATAGGAGATTTTTTGCATTTCTCTAATTTCTGCAATTAAAACCGAGTATTTAACGCCACAAAACTAGCCCTATCGGCGAAATTTAAGAATTTCGTTTTTTTACCTACTGATTTTTACTAGCTGCTGAGCCGTAAAATAATAAAAAATCGTACAAATAGGAGATTTTTATCGGGTTTTTTGCATTTCTCTAATTTCTGCAATTAAAACCGAGTATTTAACGCCAAAAAACTAGCCCTATCGGGGAAATTTAAGAATTTCGTTTTTTTACCTACTGATTTTTACTAGCTGCTGAGCCGTAAAATAATAAAAAATCGTACAAATATGAGATTTTTATCGGGTTTTTTGCATTTCTCTAATTTCTGCAATTAAAACCGTGTATTTAACGCCAAAAAACTAGCCCAATGGGGGAAATTTAAGAATTTCGTTTTTTTACCTACTGATTTTTACTAGCTGCTGAGCCGTAAAATAATAAAAAATCGTACAAATATGAGATTTTTATCGGGTTTTTTGCATTTCTCTAATTTCTGCAATTAAAACCGTGTATTTAACGCCAAAAAACTAGCCCTATGGGGGAAATTTAAGAATTTAGTTTTTTTACCTACTGATTTTTACTAGCTGCTGAGCCGTAAAATAATAAAAAATCGTACAAATATGAGATTTTTATCGGGTTTTTTGCATTTCTCTAATTTCTGCAATTAAAACCGTGTATTTAACGCCAAAAAACTAGCCCTATGGGGGAAATTTAAGAATTTCGTTTTTTTACCTACTGATTTTTACTAGCTGCTGAGCCGTAAAATAATAAAAAATCGTACAAATATGAGATTTTTATCGGGTTTTTTGCATTTCTCTAATTTCTGCAATTAAAACCGAGTATTTAACGCCAAAAAACTAGCCCTATCGGCGAAATTTAAGAATTTCGTTTTTTTACCTACTGATTTTTACTAGCTGCTGAGCCGTAAAATAATAAAAAATCCTACAAATAGGAGATTTTTATCGGATTTTTTGCATTTCTCTAATTTCTGCAATTAAAACCGAGTATTTAACGCCACAAAACTAGCCCTATCGGCGAAATTTAAGAATTTCGTTTTTTTACCTACTGATTTTTACTAGCTGCTGAGCCGTAAAATAATAAAAAATCGTACAAATATGAGATTTTTATCGGGTTTTTTGCATTTCTCTAATTTCTGCAATTAAAACCGAGTATTTAACGCCAAAAAACTAGCCCTATCGGCGAAATTTAAGAATTTCGTTTTTTTACCTACTGATTTTTACTAGCTACTGAGCCGTAAAATAATATAAAATCGTACAAATAGGAGATTTTTATCGGGTTTTTTGCATTTCTCTAATTTCTGCAATTAAAACCGAGTATTTAACGCCAAAAAACTAGCCCTATCGGCGAAATTTAAGAATTTCGTTTTTTTACCTACTGATTTTTACTAGCTGCTGAGCCGTAAAATAATAAAAAATCGTACAAATAGGAGATTTTTATCGGGTTTTTTGCATTTCTCTAATTTCTGCAATTAAAACCGAGTATTTAACGCCAAAAAACTAGCCCTATCGGCGAAATTTAAGAATTTCGTTTTTTTACCTACTGATTTTTACTAGCTGCTGAGCCGTAAAATAATAAAAAATCCTACAAATAGGAGATTTTTTGCATTTCTCTAATTTCTGCAATTAAAACCGAGTATTTAACGCCACAAAACTAGCCCTATCGGCGAAATTTAAGAATTTCGTTTTTTTACCTACTGATTTTTACTAGCTGCTGAGCCGTAAAATAATAAAAAATCGTACAAATAGGAGATTTTTATCGGGTTTTTTGCATTTCTCTAATTTCTGCAATTAAAACCGAGTATTTAACGCCAAAAAACTAGCCCTATCGGGGAAATTTAAGAATTTCGTTTTTTTACCTACTGATTTTTACTAGCTGCTGAGCCGTAAAATAATAAAAAATCGTACAAATATGAGATTTTTATCGGGTTTTTTGCATTTCTCTAATTTCTGCAATTAAAACCGTGTATTTAACGCCAAAAAACTAGCCCTATGGGGGAAATTTAAGAATTTCGTTTTTTTACCTACTGATTTTTACTAGCTGCTGAGCCGTAAAATAATAAAAAATCGTACAAATATGAGATTTTTATCGGGTTTTTTGCATTTCTCTAATTTCTGCAATTAAAACCGAGTATTTAACGCCAAAAAACTAGCCCTATCGGCGAAATTTAAGAATTTCGTTTTTTTACCTACTGATTTTTACTAGCTACTGAGCCGTAAAATAATATAAAATCGTACAAATAGGAGATTTTTATCGGGTTTTTTGCATTTCTCTAATTTCTGCAATTAAAACCGAGTATTTAACGCCAAAAAACTAGCCCTATCGGCGAAATTTAAGAATTTCGTTTTTTTACCTACTGATTTTTACTAGCTGCTGAGCCGTAAAATAATAAAAAATCGTACAAATAGGAGATTTTTATCGGGTTTTTTGCATTTCTCTAATTTCTGCAATTAAAACCGAGTATTTAACGCCAAAAAACTAGCCCTATCGGGGAAATTTAAGAATTTCGTTTTTGTACCTACTGATTTTTACTAGCTGCTGAGCCGTAAAATAATAAAAAATCGTACAAATATGAGATTTTTATCGGGTTTTTTGCATTTCTCTAATTTCTGCAATTAAAACCGAGTATTTAACGCCAAAAAACTAGCCCTATCGGCGAAATTTAAGAATTTCGTTTTTTTACCTACTGATTTTTACTAGCTGCTGAGCCGTAAAATAGTAAAAAATCCTACAAATAGGAGATTTTTATCGGATTTTTTGCATTTCTCGAATTTCTGCAATTAAAACCGAGTATTTAACGCCAAAAAACTAGCCCTATCGGCGATATTTAAGAATTTCGTTTTTTTACCTACTGATTTTTACTAGCTGCTGAGCCGTAAAATAATAAAAAATCGTACAAATATGAGATTTTTATCGGGTTTTTTGCATTTCTCTAATTTCTGCAATTAAAACCGAGTATTTAACGCCAAAAAACTAGCCCTATCGGCGAAATTTAAGAATTTCGTTTTTTTACCTACTGATTTTTACTAGCTACTGAGCCGTAAAATAATAAAAAATCGTACAAATATGAGATTTTTATCGGGTTTTTTGCATTTCTCTAATTTCTGCAATTAAAACCGAGTATTTAACGCCAAAAAACTAGCCCTATCGGCGAAATTTAAGAATTTCGTTTTTTTACCTACTGATTTTTACTAGCTACTGAGCCGTAAAATAATATAAAATCGTACAAATAGGAGATTTTTATCGGGTTTTTTGCATTTCTCTAATTTCTGCAATTAAAACCGAGTATTTAACGCCAAAAAACTAGCCCTATCGGCGAAATTTAAGAATTTCGTTTTTTTACCTACTGATTTTTACTAGCTGCTGAGCCGTAAAATAATAAAAAATCGTACAAATAGGAGATTTTTATCGGGTTTTTTGCATTTCTCTAATTTCTGCAATTAAAACCGAGTATTTAACGCCAAAAAACTAGCCCTATCGGCGAAATTTAAGAATTTCGTTTTTTTACCTACTGATTTTTACTAGCTGCTGGAGCCGTAAAATAATAAAAAATCCTACAAATAGGAGATTTTTTGCATTTCTCTAATTTCTGCAATTAAAACCGAGTATTTAACGCCACAAAACTAGCCCTATCGGCGAAATTTAAGAATTTCGTTTTTTTACCTGCTGATTTTTACTAGCTGCTGAGCCGTAAAATAATAAAAAATCGTACAAATAGGAGATTTTTATGGGGTTTTTTGCATTTCTCTAATTTCTGCAATTAAAACCGAGTATTTAACGCCAAAAAACTAGCCCTATCGGGGAAATTTAAGAATTTCGTTTTTTTACCTACTGATTTTTACTAGCTGCTGAGCCGTAAAATAATAAAAAATCGTACAAATATGAGATTTTTATCGGGTTTTTTGCATTTCTCTAATTTCTGCAATTAAAACCGAGTATTTAATGCCAAAAAACTAGCTCTATCGGGGAAATTTAAGAATTTCGTTTTTTTACCTACTGATTTTTACTAGCTGCTGAGCCGTAAAATAATAAAAAATCGTACAAATAGGAGATTTTTATGGGGTTTTTTGCATTTCTCTAATTTCTGCAATTAAAACCGAGTATTTAACGCCAAAAAACTAGCCCTATCGGGGAAATTTAAGAATTTCGTTTTTTTACCTACTGATTTTTACTAGCTGCTGAGCCGTAAAATAATAAAAAATCGTACAAATAGGAGATTTTTATCGGGTTTTTTGCATTTCTCTAATTTCTGCAATTAAAACCGAGTATTTAACGCCAAAAATCTAGCCCTATCGGCGAAATTTAAGAATTTCGTTTTTTTACCTACTGATTTTTACTAGCTGCTGAGCCGTAAAATAATAAAAAATCCTACAAATAGGAGATTTTTTGCATTTCTCTAATTTCTGCAATTAAAACCGAGTATTTAACGCCACAAAACTAGCCCTATCGGCGAAATTTAAGAATTTCGTTTTTTTACCTACTGATTTTTACTAGCTGCTGAGCCGTAAAATAATAAAAAATCGTACAAATAGGAGATTTTTATCGGGTTTTTTGCATTTCTCTAATTTCTGCAATTAAAACCGAGTATTTAACGCCAAAAAACTAGCCCTATCGGGGAAATTTAAGAATTTCGTTTTTTTACCTACTGATTTTTACTAGCTGCTGAGCCGTAAAATAATAAAAAATCGTACAAATATGAGATTTTTATCGGGTTTTTTGCATTTCTCTAATTTCTGCAATTAAAACCGAGTATTTAACGCCAAAAAACTAGCCCTATCGGCGAAATTTAAGAATTTCGTTTTTTTACCTACTGATTTTTACTAGCTGCTGAGCCGTAAAATAATAAAAAATCGTACAAATAGGAGATTTTTATCGGGTTTTTTGCATTTCTCTAATTTCTGCAATTAAAACCGAGTATTTAACGCCAAAAAACTAGCCCTATCGGGGAAATTTAAGAATTTCGTTTTTTTACCTACTGATTTTTACTAGCTGCTGAGCCGTAAAATAGTAAAAAATCCTACAAATAGGAGATTTTTATCGGATTTTTTGCATTTCTCGAATTTCTGCAATTAAAACCGAGTATTTAACGCCAAAAAACTAGCCCTATCGGCGATATTTAAGAATTTCGTTTTTTTACCTACTGATTTTTACTAGCTGCTGAGCCGTAAAATAATAAAAAATCGTACAAATATGAGATTTTTATCGGGTTTTTTGCATTTCTCTAATTTCTGCAATTAAAACCGAGTATTTTGCGCCATAAAACTAGCCCTATCGGGGAAATTTAAGAATTTCGTTTTTTTACCTACTGATTTTTACTAGCTGCTGAGCCGTAAAATAATAAAAAATCCTACAAATAGGAGATTTTTATCGGATTTTTTGCATTTCTCTAATTTCTGCAATTAAAACCGAGTATTTAACGCCAAAAAACTAGCCCTATCGGCGAAATTTAAGAATTTCGTTTTTTTACCTACTGATTTTTACTAGCTGCTGAGCCGTAAAATAATAAAAAATCGTACAAATATGAGATTTTTATCGGGTTTTTTGCATTTCTCTAATTTCTGCAATTAAAACCGAGTATTTAACGCCAAAAAACTAGCCCTATCGGCGAAATTTAAGAATTTCGTTTTTTTACCTACTGATTTTTACTAGCTACTGAGCCGTAAAATAATATAAAATCGTACAAATAGGAGATTTTTATCGGGTTTTTTGCATTTCTCTAATTTCTGCAATTAAAACCGAGTATTTAACGCCAAAAAACTAGCCCTATCGGCGAAATTTAAGAATTTCGTTTTTTTACCTACTGATTTTTACTAGCTGCTGAGCCGTAAAATAATAAAAAATCGTACAAATAGGAGATTTTTATCGGGTTTTTTGCATTTCTCTAATTTCTGCAATTAAAACCGAGTATTTAACGCCACAAAACTAGCCCTATCGGCGAAATTTAAGAATTTCGTTTTTTTACCTGCTGATTTTTACTAGCTGCTGAGCCGTAAAATAATAAAAAATCGTACAAATAGGAGATTTTTATCGGGTTTTTTGCATTTCTCTAATTTCTGCAATTAAAACCGAGTATTTAACGCCAAAAAACTAGCCCTATCGGGGAAATTTAAGAATTTCGTTTTTTTACCTACTGATTTTTACTAGCTGCTGAGCCGTAAAATAATAAAAAATCGTACAAATATGAGATTTTTATCGGGTTTTTTGCATTTCTCTAATTTCTGCAATTAAAACCGAGTATTTAACGCCAAAAAACTAGCCCTATCGGGGAAATTTAAGAATTTCGTTTTTTTACCTACTGATTTTTACTAGCTGCTGAGCCGTAAAATAATAAAAAATCGTACAAATAGGAGATTTTTATCGGGTTTTTTGCATTTCTCTAATTTCTGCAATTAAAACCGAGTATTTAACGCCAAAAATCTAGCCCTATCGGCGAAATTTAAGAATTTCGTTTTTTTACCTACTGATTTTTACTAGCTGCTGAGCCGTAAAATAATAAAAAATCCTACAAATAGGAGATTTTTTGCATTTCTCTAATTTCTGCAATTAAAACCGAGTATTTAACGCCACAAAACTAGCCCTATCGGCGAAATTTAAGAATTTCGTTTTTTTACCTACTGATTTTTACTAGCTGCTGAGCCGTAAAATAATAAAAAATCGTACAAATAGGAGATTTTTATCGGGTTTTTTGCATTTCTCTAATTTCTGCAATTAAAACCGAGTATTTAACGCCAAAAAACTAGCCCTATCGGGGAAATTTAAGAATTTCGTTTTTTTACCTACTGATTTTTACTAGCTGCTGAGCCGTAAAATAATAAAAAATCGTACAAATAGGAGATTTTTATCGGGTTTTTTGCATTTCTCTAATTTCTGCAATTAAAACCGAGTATTTAACGCCAAAAAACTAGCCCTATCGGCGAAATTTAAGAATTTCGTTTTTTTACCTACTGATTTTTACTAGCTACTGAGCCGTAAAATAATATAAAATCGTACAAATAGGAGATTTTTATCGGGTTTTTTGCATTTCTCTAATTTCTGCAATTAAAACCGAGTATTTAACGCCAAAAAACTAGCCCTATCGGCGAAATTTAAGAATTTCGTTTTTTTACCTACTGATTTTTACTAGCTGCTGAGCCGTAAAATAATAAAAAATCGTACAAATAGGAGATTTTTATCGGGTTTTTTGCATTTCTCTAATTTCTGCAATTAAAACCGAGTATTTAACGCCAAAAAACTAGCCCTATCGGCGAAATTTAAGAATTTCGTTTTTTTACCTACTGATTTTTACTAGCTGCTGAGCCGTAAAATAATAAAAAATCCTACAAATAGGAGATTTTTTGCATTTCTCTAATTTCTGCAATTAAAACCGAGTATTTAACGCCACAAAACTAGCCCTATCGGCGAAATTTAAGAATTTCGTTTTTTTACCTGCTGATTTTTACTAGCTGCTGAGCCGTAAAATAATAAAAAATCGTACAAATAGGAGATTTTTATGGGGTTTTTTGCATTTCTCTAATTTCTGCAATTAAAACCGAGTATTTAACGCCAAAAAACTAGCCCTATCGGGGAAATTTAAGAATTTCGTTTTTTTACCTACTGATTTTTACTAGCTGCTGAGCCGTAAAATAATAAAAAATCGTACAAATATGAGATTTTTATCGGGTTTTTTGCATTTCTCTAATTTCTGCAATTAAAACCGAGTATTTAACGCCAAAAAACTAGCCCTATCGGGGAAATTTAAGAATTTCGTTTTTTTACCTACTGATTTTTACTAGCTGCTGAGCCGTAAAATAACAAAAAATCGTACAAATAGGAGATTTTTAACGGGTTTTTTGCATTTCTCTAATTTCTGCAATTAAAACCGAGTATTTAACGCCAAAAATCTAGCCCTATCGGCGAAATTTAAGAATTTCGTTTTTTTACCTACTGATTTTTACTAGCTGCTGAGCCGTAAAATAATAAAAAATCCTACAAATAGGAGATTTTTTGCATTTCTCTAATTTCTGCAATTAAAACCGAGTATTTAACGCCACAAAACTAGCCCTATCGGCGAAATTTAAGAATTTCGTTTTTTTACCTACTGATTTTTACTAGCTGCTGAGCCGTAAAATAATAAAAAATCGTACAAATAGGAGATTTTTATCGGGTTTTTTGCATTTCTCTAATTTCTGCAATTAAAACCGAGTATTTAACGCCAAAAAACTAGCCCTATCGGGGAAATTTAAGAATTTCGTTTTTTTACCTACTGATTTTTACTAGCTGCTGAGCCGTAAAATAATAAAAAATCGTACAAATATGAGATTTTTATCGGGTTTTTTGCATTTCTCTAATTTCTGCAATTAAAACCGAGTATTTTACGCCATAAAACTAGCCCTATCGGGGAAATTTAAGAATTTCGTTTTTTTACCTACTGATTTTTACTAGCTGCTGAGCCGTAAAATAATAAAAAATCCTACAAATAGGAGATTTTTATCGGACTTTTTGCATTTCTCTAATTTCTGCAATTAAAACCGAGTATTTAACGCCACAAAACTAGCCCTATCGGCGAAATTTAAGAATTTCGTTTTTTTACCTACTGATTTTTACTAGCTACTGAGCCGTAAAATAATATAAAATCGTACAAATAGGAGATTTTTATCGGGTTTTTTGCATTTCTCTAATTTCTGCAATTAAAACCGAGTATTTTACGCCATAAAACTAGCCCTATCGGGGAAATTTAAGAATTTCGTTTTTTTACCTACTGATTTTTACTAGCTACTGAGCCGTAAAATAATATAAAATCGTACAAATAGGAGATTTTTATCGGGTTTTTTGCATTTCTCTAATTTCTGCAATTAAAACCGAGTATTTTACGCCATAAAACTAGCCCTATCGGCGAAATTTAAGAATTTCGTTTTTTTACCTACTGATTTTTACTAGCTACTGAGCCGTAAAATAATATAAAATCGTACAAATAGGAGATTTTTATCGGGTTTTTTGCATTTCTCTAATTTCTGCAATTAAAACCGAGTATTTTACGCCATAAAACTAGCCCTATCGGCGAAATTTAAGAATTTCGTTTTTTTACCTACTGATTTTTACTAGCTACTGAGCCGTAAAATAATATAAAATCGTACAAATAGGAGATTTTTATCGGGTTTTTTGCATTTCTCTAATTTCTGCAATTAAAACCGAGTATTTTACGCCATAAAACTAGCCCTATCGGCGAAATTTAAGAATTTCGTTTTTTTACCTACTGATTTTTACTAGCTACTGAGCCGTAAAATAATATAAAATCGTACAAATAGGAGATTTTTATCGGGTTTTTTGCATTTCTCTAATTTCTGCAATTAAAACCGAGTATTTTACGCCATAAAACTAGCCCTATCGGCGAAATTTAAGAATTTCGTTTTTTTACCTACTGATTTTTACTAGCTACTGAGCCGTAAAATAATATAAAATCGTACAAATAGGAGATTTTTATCGGGTTTTTTGCATTTCTCTAATTTCTGCAATTAAAACCGAGTATTTTACGCCATAAAACTAGCCCTATCGGCGAAATTTAAGAATTTCGTTTTTTTACCTACTGATTTTTACTAGCTACTGAGCCGTAAAATAATATAAAATCGTACAAATAGGAGATTTTTATCGGGTTTTTTGCATTTCTCTAATTTCTGCAATTAAAACCGAGTATTTTACGCCATAAAACTAGCCCTATCGGCGAAATTTAAGAATTTCGTTTTTTTACCTACTGATTTTTACTAGCTACTGAGCCGTAAAATAATATAAAATCGTACAAATAGGAGATTTTTATCGGGTTTTTTGCATTTCTCTAATTTCTGCAATTAAAACCGAGTATTTTACGCCATAAAACTAGCCCTATCGGCGAAATTTAAGAATTTCGTTTTTTTACCTACTGATTTTTACTAGCTACTGAGCCGTAAAATAATATAAAATCGTACAAATAGGAGATTTTTATCGGGTTTTTTGCATTTCTCTAATTTCTGCAATTAAAACCGAGTATTTTACGCCATAAAACTAGCCCTATCGGCGATATTTAAGAATTTCGATTTTTTACCTACTGATTTTTACTAGCTGCTGAGCCGTAAAATAATAAAAAATCGTACAAATAGGAGATTTTTATGGGGTTTTTTGCATTTCTCTAATTTCTGCAATTAAAACCGAGTATTTAACGCCAGAAAACTAGCCCTATCGGGGAAATTTAAGAATTTCGTTTTTTTACCTACTGATTTTTACTAGCTGCTGAGCCGTAAAATAATAAAAAATCGTACAAATATGAGATTTTTATCGGGTTTTTTGCATTTCTCTAATTTCTGCAATTAAAACCGAGTATTTAACGCCAAAAAACTAGCCCTATCGGGGAAATTTAAGAATTTCGTTTTTTTACCTACTGATTTTTACTAGCTGCTGAGCCGTAAAATAACAAAAAATCGTACAAATAGGAGATTTTTAACGGGTTTTTTGCATTTCTCTAATTTCTGCAATTAAAACCGAGTATTTAACGCCAAAAATCTAGCCCTATCGGCGAAATTTAAGAATTTCGTTTTTTTACCTACTGATTTTTACTAGCTGCTGAGCCGTAAAATAATAAAAAATCCTACAAATAGGAGATTTTTTGCATTTCTCTAATTTCTGCAATTAAAACCGAGTATTTAACGCCACAAAACTAGCCCTATCGGCGAAATTTAAGAATTTCGTTTTTTTACCTACTGATTTTTACTAGCTGCTGAGCCGTAAAATAATAAAAAATCGTACAAATAGGAGATTTTTATCGGGTTTTTTGCATTTCTCTAATTTCTGCAATTAAAACCGAGTATTTGACGCCAAAAAACTAGCCCTATCGGGGAAATTTAAGAATTTCGTTTTTTTACCTACTGATTTTTACTAGCTGCTGAGCCGTAAAATAATAAAAAATCGTACAAATATGAGATTTTTATCGGGTTTTTTGCATTTCTCTAATTTCTGCAATTAAAACCGAGTATTTAACGCCAAAAAACTAGCCCTATCGGCGAAATTTAAGAATTTCGTTTTTTTACCTACTGATTTTTACTAGCTGCTGAGCCGTAAAATAGTAAAAAATCCTACAAATAGGAGATTTTTATCGGATTTTTTGCATTTCTCGAATTTCTGCAATTAAAACCGAGTATTTAACGCCAAAAAACTAGCCCTATCGGCGATATTTAAGAATTTCGTTTTTTTACCTACTGATTTTTACTAGCTGCTGAGCCGTAAAATAATAAAAAATCGTACAAATAGGAGATTTTTATCGGGTTTTTTGCATTTCTCTAATTTCTGCAATTAAAACCGAGTATTTAACGCCAAAAAACTAGCCCTATCGGGGAAATTTAAGAATTTCGTTTTTTTACCTACTGATTTTTACTAGCTGCTGAGCCGTAAAATAATAAAAAATCGTACAAATATGAGATTTTTATCGGGTTTTTTGCATTTCTCTAATTTCTGCAATTAAAACCGAGTATTTTACGCCATAAAACTAGCCCTATCGGGGAAATTTAAGAATTTCGTTTTTTTACCTACTGATTTTTACTAGCTGCTGAGCCGTAAAATAATAAAAAATCCTACAAATAGGAGATTTTTATCGGACTTTTTGCATTTCTCTAATTTCTGCAATTAAAACCGAGTATTTAACGCCACAAAACTAGCCCTATCGGCGAAATTTAAGAATTTCGTTTTTTTACCTACTGATTTTTACTAGCTACTGAGCCGTAAAATAATATAAAATCGTACAAATAGGAGATTTTTATCGGGTTTTTTGCATTTCTCTAATTTCTGCAATTAAAACCGAGTATTTTACGCCATAAAACTAGCCCTATCGGCGAAATTTAAGAATTTCGTTTTTTTACCTACTGATTTTTACTAGCTACTGAGCCGTAAAATAATATAAAATCGTACAAATAGGAGATTTTTATCGGGTTTTTTGCATTTCTCTAATTTCTGCAATTAAAACCGAGTATTTTACGCCATAAAACTAGCCCTATCGGCGAAATTTAAGAATTTCGTTTTTTTACCTACTGATTTTTACTAGCTACTGAGCCGTAAAATAATATAAAATCGTACAAATAGGAGATTTTTATCGGGTTTTTTGCATTTCTCTAATTTCTGCAATTAAAACCGAGTATTTTACGCCATAAAACTAGCCCTATCGGCGAAATTTAAGAATTTCGTTTTTTTACCTACTGATTTTTACTAGCTACTGAGCCGTAAAATAATATAAAATCGTACAAATAGGAGATTTTTATCGGGTTTTTTGCATTTCTCTAATTACTGCAATTAAAACCGAGTATTTTACGCCATAAAACTAGCCCTATCGGCGAAATTTAAGAATTTCGTTTTTTTACCTACTGATTTTTACTAGCTACTGAGCCGTAAAATAATATAAAATCGTACAAATAGGAGATTTTTATCGGGTTTTTTGCATTTCTCTAATTTCTGCAATTAAAACCGAGTATTTTACGCCATAAAACTAGCCCTATCGGCGAAATTTAAGAATTTCGTTTTTTTACCTACTGATTTTTACTAGCTACTGAGCCGTAAAATAATATAAAATCGTACAAATAGGAGATTTTTATCGGGTTTTTTGCATTTCTCTAATTTCTGCAATTAAAACCGAGTATTTTACGCCATAAAACTAGCCCTATCGGCGAAATTTAAGAATTTCGTTTTTTTACCTACTGATTTTTACTAGCTACTGAGCCGTAAAATAATATAAAATCGTACAAATAGGAGATTTTTATCGGGTTTTTTGCATTTCTCTAATTTCTGCAATTAAAACCGAGTATTTTACGCCATAAAACTAGCCCTATCGGCGAAATTTAAGAATTTCGTTTTTTTACCTACTGATTTTTACTAGCTACTGAGCCGTAAAATAATATAAAATCGTACAAATAGGAGATTTTTATCGGGTTTTTTGCATTTCTCTAATTTCTGCAATTAAAACCGAGTATTTTACGCCATAAAACTAGCCCTATCGGCGAAATTTAAGAATTTCGTTTTTTTACCTACTGATTTTTACTAGCTACTGAGCCGTAAAATAATATAAAATCGTACAAATAGGAGATTTTTATCGGGTTTTTTGCATTTCTCTAATTTCTGCAATTAAAACCGAGTATTTTACGCCATAAAACTAGCCCTATCGGCGATATTTAAGAATTTCGATTTTTTACCTACTGATTTTTACTAGCTGCTGAGCCGTAAAATAATAAAAAATCGTACAAATAGGAGATTTTTATGGGGTTTTTTGCATTTCTCTAATTTCTGCAATTAAAACCGAGTATTTAACGCCAGAAAACTAGCCCTATCGGGGAAATTTAAGAATTTCGTTTTTTTACCTACTGATTTTTACTAGCTGCTGAGCCGTAAAATAATAAAAAATCGTACAAATATGAGATTTTTATCGGGTTTTTTGCATTTCTCTAATTTCTGCAATTAAAACCGAGTATTTAACGCCAAAAAACTAGCCCTATCGGGGAAATTTAAGAATTTCGTTTTTTTACCTACTGATTTTTACTAGCTGCTGAGCCGTAAAATAACAAAAAATCGTACAAATAGGAGATTTTTAACGGGTTTTTTGCATTTCTCTAATTTCTGCAATTAAAACCGAGTATTTAACGCCAAAAATCTAGCCCTATCGGCGAAATTTAAGAATTTCGTTTTTTTACCTACTGATTTTTACTAGCTGCTGAGCCGTAAAATAATAAAAAATCCTACAAATAGGAGATTTTTTGCATTTCTCTAATTTCTGCAATTAAAACCGAGTATTTAACGCCACAAAACTAGCCCTATCGGCGAAATTTAAGAATTTCGTTTTTTTACCTACTGATTTTTACTAGCTGCTGAGCCGTAAAATAATAAAAAATCGTACAAATAGGAGATTTTTATCGGGTTTTTTGCATTTCTCTAATTTCTGCAATTAAAACCGAGTATTTAACGCCAAAAAACTAGCCCTATCGGGGAAATTTAAGAATTTCGTTTTTTTACCTACTGATTTTTACTAGCTGCTGAGCCGTAAAATAATAAAAAATCGTACAAATATGAGATTTTTATCGGGTTTTTTGCATTTCTCTAATTTCTGCAATTAAAACCGAGTATTTAACGCCAAAAAACTAGCCCTATCGGCGAAATTTAAGAATTTCGTTTTTTTACCTACTGATTTTTACTAGCTGCTGAGCCGTAAAATAGTAAAAAATCCTACAAATAGGAGATTTTTATCGGATTTTTTGCATTTCTCGAATTTCTGCAATTAAAACCGAGTATTTAACGCCAAAAAACTAGCCCTATCGGCGATATTTAAGAATTTCGTTTTTTTACCTACTGATTTTTACTAGCTGCTGAGCCGTAAAATAATAAAAAATCGTACAAATATGAGATTTTTATCGGGTTTTTTGCATTTCTCTAATTTCTGCAATTAAAACCGAGTATTTTACGCCATAAAACTAGCCCTATCGTGGAAATTTAAGAATTTCGTTTTTTTACCTACTGATTTTTACTAGCTGCTGAGCCGTAAAATAATAAAAAATCCTACAAATAGGAGATTTTTATCGGATTTTTTGCATTTCTCTAATTTCTGCAATTAAAACCGAGTATTTAACGCCACAAAACTAGCCCTATCGGCGAAATTTAAGAATTTCGTTTTTTTACCTACTGATTTTTACTAGCTACTGAGCCGTAAAATAATATAAAATCGTACAAATAGGAGATTTTTATCGGGTTTTTTGCATTTCTCTAATTTCTGCAATTAAAACCGAGTATTTTACGCCATAAAACTAGCCCTATCGGCGAAATTTAAGAATTTCGTTTTTTTACCTACTGATTTTTACTAGCTACAGAGCCGTAAAATAATATAAAATCGTACAAATAGGAGATTTTTATCGGGTTTTTTGCATTTCTCTAATTTCTGCAATTAAAACCGAGTATTTTACGCCATAAAACTAGCCCTATCGGCGAAATTTAAGAATTTCGTTTTTTTACCTACTGATTTTTACTAGCTACTGAGCCGTAAAATAATATAAAATCGTACAAATAGGAGATTTTTATCGGGTTTTTTGCATTTCTCTAATTTCTGCAATTAAAACCGAGTATTTTACGCCATAAAACTAGCCCTATCGGCGAAATTTAAGAATTTCGTTTTTTTACCTACTGATTTTTACTAGCTACTGAGCCGTAAAATAATATAAAATCGTACAAATAGGAGATTTTTATCGGGTTTTTTGCATTTCTCTAATTTCTGCAATTAAAACCGAGTATTTTACGCCATATAACTAGCCCTATCGGCGAAATTTAAGAATTTCGTTTTTTTACCTACTGATTTTTACTAGCTACTGAGCCGTAAAATAATATAAAATCGTACAAATAGGAGATTTTTATCGGGTTTTTTGCATTTCTCTAATTTCTGCAATTAAAACCGAGTATTTTACGCCATAAAACTAGCCCTATCGGGGAAATTTAAGAATTTCGTTTTTTTACCTACTGATTTTTACTAGCTACTGAGCCGTAAAATAATATAAAATCGTACAAATAGGAGATTTTTATCGGGTTTTTTGCAGTTCTCTAATTTCTGCAATTAAAACCGAGTATTTTACGCCATAAAACTAGCCCTATCGGCGAAATTTAAGAATTTCGTTTTTTTACCTACTGATTTTTACTAGCTACTGAGCCGTAAAATAATATAAAATCGTACAAATAGGAGATTTTTATCGGGTTTTTTGCATTTCTCTAATTTCTGCAATTAAAACCGAGTATTTTACGCCATAAAACTAGCCCTATCGGCGAAATTTAAGAATTTCGTTTTTTTACCTACTGATTTTTACTAGCTACTGAGCCGTAAAATAATATAAAATCGTACAAATAGGAGATTTTTATCGGGTTTTTTGCATTTCTCTAATTTCTGCAATTAAAACCGAGTATTTTACGCCATAAAACTAGCCCTATCGGCGAAATTTAAGAATTTCGTTTTTTTACCTACTGATTTTTACTAGCTACTGAGCCGTAAAATAATATAAAATCGTACAAATAGGAGATTTTTATCGGGTTTTTTGCATTTCTCTAATTTCTGCAATTAAAACCGAGTATTTTACGCCATAAAACTAGCCCTATCGGCGAAATTTAAGAATTTCGTTTTTTTACCTACTGATTTTTACTAGCTACTGAGCCGTAAAATAATATAAAATCGTACAAATAGGAGATTTTTATCGGGTTTTTTGCATTTCTCTAATTTCTGCAATTAAAACCGAGTATTTTACGCCATAAAACTAGCCCTATCGGCGAAATTTAAGAATTTCGTTTTTTTACCTACTGATTTTTACTAGCTACTGAGCCGTAAAATAATATAAAATCGTACAAATAGGAGATTTTTATCGGGTTTTTTGCATTTCTCTAATTTCTGCAATTAAAACCGAGTATTTTACGCCATAAAACTAGCCCTATCGGGGAAATTTAAGAATTTCGTTTTTTTACCTACTGATTTTTACTAGCTACTGAGCCGTAAAATAATATAAAATCGTACAAATAGGAGATTTTTATCGGGTTTTTTGCATTTCTCTAATTTCTGCAATTAAAACCGAGTATTTTACGCCATAAAACTAGCCCTATCGGCGAAATTTAAGAATTTCGTTTTTTTACCTACTGATTTTTACTAGCTACTGAGCCGTAAAATAATATAAAATCGTACAAATAGGAGATTTTTATCGGGTTTTTTGCATTTCTCTAATTTCTGCAATTAAAACCGAGTATTTAAAGCCAAAAAACTAGCCCTATCGGCGAAATTTAAGAATTTCGTTTTTTTACCTACTGATTTGTACTAGTTGCTGAGCCGTAAAATAATAAAAAATCGTACAAATAGGAGATTTTTATCGGGTTTTTTGCATTTCTCTAATTTCTGCAATTAAAACCGAGTATTTAACGCCAAAAAACTAGCCCTATCGGCGAAATTTAAGAATTTCGTTTTTTTACCTTCTGATTTTTACTAGCTGCTGAGCCGTAAAATAATAAAAAATCCTACAAATAGGAGATTTTTTGCATTTCTCTAATTTCTGCAATTAAAACCGAGTATTTAACGCCACAAAACTAGCCCTATCGGCGAAATTTAAGAATTTCGTTTTTTTACCTGCTGATTTTTACTAGCTGCTGAGCCGTAAAATAATAAAAAATCGTACAAATAGGAGATTTTTATCGGGTTTTTTGCATTTCTCTAATTTCTGCAATTAAAACCGAGTATTTAACGCCAAAAAACTAGCCCTATCGGGGAAATTTAAGAATTTCGTTTTTTTACCTACTGATTTTTACTAGCTGCTGAGCCGTAAAATAATAAAAAATCGTACAAATATGAGATTTTTATCGGGTTTTTTGCATTTCTCTAATTTCTGCAATTAAAACCGAGTATTTAACGCCAAAAAACTAGCCCTATCGGGGAAATTTAAGAATTTCGTTTTTTTACCTACTGATTTTTACTAGCTGCTGAGCCGTAAAATAACAAAAAATCGTACAAATAGGAGATTTTTATCGGGTTTTTTGCATTTCTCTAATTTCTGCAATTAAAACCGAGTATTTAACGCCAAAAATCTAGCCCTATCGGCGAAATTTAAGAATTTCGTTTTTTTACCTACTGATTTTTACTAGCTGCTGAGCCGTAAAATAATAAAAAATCCTACAAATAGGAGATTTTTTGCATTTCTCTAATTTCTGCAATTAAAACCGAGTATTTAACGCCACAAAACTAGCCCTATCGGCGAAATTTAAGAATTTCGTTTTTTTACCTACTGATTTTTACTAGCTGCTGAGCCGTAAAATAATAAAAAATCGTACAAATAGGAGATTTTTATCGGGTTTTTTGCATTTCTCTAATTTCTGCAATTAAAACCGAGTATTTAACGCCAAAAAACTAGCCCTATCGGGGAAATTTAAGAATTTCGTTTTTTTACCTACTGATTTTTACTAGCTGCTGAGCCGTAAAATAATAAAAAATCGTACAAATATGAGATTTTTATCGGGTTTTTTGCATTTCTCTAATTTCTGCAATTAAAACCGAGTATTTAACGCCAAAAAACTAGCCCTATCGGCGAAATTTAAGAATTTCGTTTTTTTACCTACTGATTTTTACTAGCTGCTGAGCCGTAAAATAGTAAAAAATCCTACAAATAGGAGATTTTTATCGGATTTTTTGCATTTCTCGAATTTCTGCAATTAAAACCGAGTATTTAACGCCAAAAAACTAGCCCTATCGGCGATATTTAAGAATTTCGTTTTTTTACCTACTGATTTTTACTAGCTGCTGAGCCGTAAAATAATAAAAAATCGTACAAATATGAGATTTTTATCGGTTTTTTTGCACATCTCTAATTTCTGCAATTAAAACCGAGTATTTTACGCCATAAAACTAGCCCTATCGGGGAAATTTAAGAATTTCGTTTTTTTACCTACTGATTTTTACTAGCTGCTGAGCCGTAAAATAATAAAAAATCCTACAAATAGGAGATTTTTATCGGATTTTTTGCATTTCTCTAATTTCTGCAATTAAAACCGAGTATTTAACGCCACAAAACTAGCCCTATCGGCGAAATTTAAGAATTTCGTTTTTTTACCTACTGATTTTTACTAGCTGCTGAGCCGTAAAATAATAAAAAATCGTACAAATATGAGATTTTTATCGGGTTTTTTGCATTTCTCTAATTTCTGCAATTAAAACCGAGTATTTAACGCCAAAAAACTAGCCCTATCGGCGAAATTTAAGAATTTCGTTTTTTTACCTACTGATTTTTACTAGCTACTGAGCCGTAAAATAATATAAAAGCGTACAAATAGGAGATTTTTATCGGATTTTTTGCATTTCTCTAATTTCTGCAATTAAAACCGAGTATTTAATGCCACAAAACTAGCCCTATCGGCGAAATTTAAGAATTTCGTTTTTTTACCTACTGATTTTTACTAGCTGCTGAGCCGTAAAATAATAAAAAATCGTACAAATATGAGATTTTTATCGGGTTTTTTGCATTTCTCTAATTTCTGCAATTAAAACCGAGTATTTAACGCCAAAAAACTAGCCCTATCGGCGAAATTTAAGAATTTCGTTTTTTTACCTACTGATTTTTACTAGCTGCTGAGCCGTAAAATAATAAAAAATCGTACAAATAGGAGATTTTTATCGGGTTTTTTGCATTTCTCTAATTTCTGCAATTAAAACCGAGTATTTAACGCCAAAAAACTAGCCCTATCGGCGAAATTTAAGAATTTCGTTTTTTTACCTACTGATTTTTACTAGCTGCTGAGCCGTAAAATAATAAAAAATCGTACAAATAGGAGATCTTTATCGGGTTTTTTGCATTTCTCTAATTTCTGCAATTAAAACCGAGTATTTAACGCCAAAAAACTAGCCCTATCGGGGAAATTTAAGAATTTCGTTTTTTTACCTACTGATTTTTAATAGCTGCTGAGCCGTAAAATAGTAAAAAATCCTACAAATAGGAGATTTTTTGCATTTCTCTAATTTCTGCAATTAAAACCGAGTATTTAACGCCACAAAACTAGCCCTATCGGCGAAATTTAAGAATTTCGTTTTTTTACCTGCTGATTTTTACTAGCTGCTGAGCCGTAAAATAATAAAAAATCGTACAAATAGGAGATCTTTATCGGGTTTTTTGCATTTCTCTAATTTCTGCAATTAAAACCGAGTATTTAACGCCAAAAAACTAGCCCTATCGGGGAAATTTAAGAATTTCGTTTTTTTACCTACTGATTTTTACTAGCTGCTGAGCCGTAAAATAATAAAAAATCGTACAAATATGAGATTTTTATCGGGTTTTTTGCATTTCTCTAATTTCTGCAATTAAAACCGAGTATTTAACGCCAAAAAACTAGCCCTATCGGGGAAATTTAAGAATTTCGTTTTATTACCTACTGATTTTTACTAGCTGCTGAGCCGTAAAATAATAAAAAATCGTACAAATAGGAGATTTTTATCGGGTTTTTTGCATTTCTCTAATTTCTGCAATTAAAACCGAGTATTTAACGCCAAAAATCTAGCCCTATCGGCGAAATTTAAGAATTTCGTTTTTTTACCTACTGATTTTTACTAGCTGCTGAGCCGTAAAATAATAAAAATCCTACAAATAGGAGATTTTTATCGGGTTTTTTGCATTTCTCTAATTTCTGCAATTAAAACCGAGTATTTAACGCCAAAAAACTAGCCCTATCGGGGAAATTTAAGAATTTCGTTTTTTTACCTACTGATTTTTACTAGCTGCTGAGCCGTAAAATAATAAAAAATCGTACAAATATGAGATTTTTATCGGGTTTTTTGCATTTCTCTAATTTCTGCAATTAAAACCGAGTATTTAACGCCAAAAAACTAGCCCTATCGGCGAAATTTAAGAATTTCGTTTTTTTACCTACTGATTTTTACTAGCTACTGAGCCGTAAAATAATATAAAAGCGTACAAATAGGAGATTTTTATCGGATTTTTTGCATTTCTCTAATTTCTGCAATTAAAACCGAGTATTTAATGCCACAAAACTAGCCCTATCGGCGAAATTTAAGAATTTCGTTTTTTTACCTACTGATTTTTACTAGCTGCTGAGCCGTAAAATAATAAAAAATCGTACAAATATGAGATTTTTATCGGGTTTTTTGCATTTCTCTAATTTCTGCAATTAAAACCGAGTATTTAACGCCAAAAAACTAGCCCTATCGGCGAAATTTAAGAATTTCGTTTTTTTACCTACTGATTTTTACTAGCTGCTGAGCCGTAAAATAATAAAAAATCGTACAAATAGGAGATTTTTATCGGGTTTTTTGCATTTCTCTAATTTCTGCAATTAAAACCGAGTATTTAACGCCAAAAAACTAGCCCTATCGGCGAAATTTAAGAATTTCGTTTTTTTACCTACTGATTTTTACTAGCTGCTGAGCCGTAAAATAATAAAAAATCGTACAAATAGGAGATCTTTATCGGGTTTTTTGCATTTCTCTAATTTCTGCAATTAAAACCGAGTATTTAACGCCAAAAAACTAGCCCTATCGGGGAAATTTAAGAATTTCGTTTTTTTACCTACTGATTTTTACTAGCTGCTGAGCCGTAAAATAGTAAAAAATCCTACAAATAGGAGATTTTTTGCATTTCTCTAATTTCTGCAATTAAAACCGAGTATTTAACGCCACAAAACTAGCCCTATCGGCGAAATTTAAGAATTTCGTTTTTTTACCTGCTGATTTTTACTAGCTGCTGAGCCGTAAAATAATAAAAAATCGTACAAATAGGAGATCTTTATCGGGTTTTTTGCATTTCTCTAATTTCTGCAATTAAAACCGAGTATTTAACGCCAAAAAACTAGCCCTATCGGGGAAATTTAAGAATTTCGTTTTTTTACCTACTGATTTTTACTAGCTGCTGAGCCGTAAAATAATAAAAAATCGTACAAATATGAGATTTTTATCGGGTTTTTTGCATTTCTCTAATTTCTGCAATTAAAACCGAGTATTTAACGCCAAAAAACTAGCCCTATCGGGGAAATTTAAGAATTTCGTTTTATTACCTACTGATTTTTACTAGCTGCTGAGCCGTAAAATAATAAAAAATCGTACAAATAGGAGATTTTTATCGGGTTTTTTGCATTTCTCTAATTTCTGCAATTAAAACCGAGTATTTAACGCCAAAAATCTAGCCCTATCGGCGAAATTTAAGTATTTCGTTTTTTTACCTACTGATTTTTACTAGCTGCTGAGCCGTAAAATAATAAAAATCCTACAAATAGGAGATTTTTATCGGGTTTTTTGCATTTCTCTAATTTCTGCAATTAAAACCGAGTATTTAACGCCAAAAAACTAGCCCTATCGGGGAAATTTAAGAATTTCGTTTTTTTACCTACTGATTTTTACTAGCTGCTGAGCCGTAAAATAGTAAAAAATCCTACAAATAGGAGATTTTTATCGGATTTTTTGCATTTCTCGAATTTCTGCAATTAAAACCGAGTATTTAACGCCAAAAAACTAGCCCTATCGGCGAAATGTAAGAATTTCGTTTTTTTACCTGCTGATTTTTACTAGCTGCTGAGCCGTAAAATAATAAAAAATCCTACAAATAGGAGATTTTTATCGGGTTTTTTGCATTTCTCTAATTTCTGCAATTAAAACTGAGTATTTAACGCCAAAAAACTAGCCCTATCGGCGAAATTTAAGAATTTCGTTTTTTTACCTACTGACTTTTACTAGCTGCTGAGCCGTACAATAATAAAAAATCGTACAAATAAGAGATTTTTATCGGGTTTTTTGCATTTCTCTAATTTCTGCAATTAGAACCGAGTATTTAACGACAAAAAACTAGCCCTATCGGCGAAATTTAAGAATGTCGTTTTTTTACTTACTGATTTTTACTAGCTGCTGAGCCGTAAAGTAATAAAAAATCTTACAAATAGGAGATTTTTATCGGGTTTTTTGCATTTCTCTAATTTCTGCAATTAAAACCGAGTATTTAACGCCAAAAAACTAGCCCTATCGGCGAAATTTAAGAATTTCGTTTTTTTACCTACTGATTTTTACTAGCTGCTGAGCCGTAAAATAATAAAAAATCGTACAAATAGGAGATTTTTATCGGGTTGTTTGCATTTCTCTAATTTCTGCTATTAAAACCGAGCATTTAACGCCAAAAAACTAGCCCTATCGGGGAAATTTAAGAATTTCGTTTTTTTACCTACTGATTTTTACTAGCTGCTGAGCCGTAAAATAATAAAAAATCGTACAAATATGAGATTTTTATCGGGTTTTTTGCATTTCTCTAATTTCTGCAATTAAAACCGAGTATTTAACGCCAAAAAACTACCCCTATCGGCGAAATTTAAGAATTTCGTTTTTTTACCTACTGATTTTTACTAGCTGCTGAGCCGTAAAATAATAAAAAATCCTACAAATAAGAGATCTTTATCGGATTTTTTGCATTTCTCTAATTTCTGCAATTAAAACCGAGTATTTAACGCCAAAAAACTAGCCCTATCGGCGAAATGTAAGAATTTCGTTTTTTTACCTACTGATTTTTACTAGCTGCTGAGCCGTAAAATAATAAAAAATCGTACAAATAGGAGATTTTTATCGGGTTTTTTGCATTTCTCTAATTTCTGCAATTAAAACCGAGTATTTAACGCCAAAAAACTAGCCCCATCGGCGAAATTTAAGAATTTCGTTTTTTTACCTACTGATTTTTACTAGCTGCTGAGCCGTAAAATAATAAAAAATCCTACAAATAGGAGATTTTTATCGGATTTTTTGCATTTCTCTAATTTCTGCAATTAAAACCGAGTATTTAACGCCAAAAAACTAGCCCTATCGGCGATATTTAAGAATTTCGTTTTTTTACCTACTGATTTTTACTAGCTGCTGAGCCGTAAAATAATAAAAAATCGTACAAATATGAGATTTTTATCGGGTTTTTTGCATTTCTCTAATTTCTGCAATTAAAACCGAGTATTTTACGCCAAAAAACTAGCCCTATCGGGGAAATTTAAGAATTTCGTTTTTTTACCTACTGATTTTTACTAGCTGCTGAGCCGTAAAATAATAAAAAATCGTACAAATAGGAGATTTTTATCGGGTTTTTTGCATTTCTCTAATTTCTGCAATTAAAACCGAGTATTTAACGCCAAAAAACTAGCCCTATCGGCGAAATTTAAGAATTTCGTTTTTTTACCTACTGATTTTTACTAGCTGCTGAGCCGTAAAATAATAAAAAATCGTACAAATAGGAGATTTTTATCGGGTTTTTTGCATTTCTCTACTTTCTGCAACTAAAACCGAGTATTTAACGCCAAAAAACTAGCCCTATCGGCGAAATTTAAGAATTTCGTTTTTTTACCTACTGATTTTTACTAGCTGCTAAGCCGTAAAATAATAAAAAATCGTACAAATAGGAGATTTTTATCGGGTTTTTTGCATTTCTCTAATTTCTGCAATTAAAACCGAGTATTTTACGCCAAAAAACTAGCCCTATCGGGGAAATTTAAGAATTTCGTTTTTTTACCTACTGATTTTTACTAGCTGCTGAGCCGTAAAATAATAAAAAATCGTACAAATAGGAGATTTTTATCGGGTTTTTTGCATTTCTCTAATTTCTGCAATTAAAACCGAGTATTTAACGCCAAAAAACTAGCCCTATCGGCGAAATTTAAGAATTTCGTTTTTTTACCTACTGATTTTTACTAGCTGCTGAGCCGTAAAATAATAAAAAATCGTACAAATAGGAGATTTTTATCGGGTTTTTTGCATTTCTCTACTTTCTGCAACTAAAACCGAGTATTTAACGCCAAAAAACTAGCCCTATCGGCGAAATTTAAGAATTTCGTTTTTTTACCTACTGATTTTTACTAGCTGCTAAGCCGTAAAATAATAAAAAATCGTACAAATAGGAGATTTTTATCGGGTTTTTTGCATTTCTCTAATTTCTGCAATTAAATCCGAGTATTTAACGCCAAAAAACTAGCCTTATCGGGGAAATTTAAGAATTTCGTTTTTTTACCTACTGATTTTTACTAGCTGCTGAGCCGTAAAATAATAAAAAATCCTACAAATAGGTGATTTTTATCGGGTTTTTTGCATTTCTCTAATTTCTGCAATTAAAACCGAGTATTTAACGCCAAAAAACTAGCCCTATCGGCGAAATTTAAGAATTTCGTTTTTTTACCTACTGCTTTTTACTAGCTGCTGAGCCGTAAAATAATAAAAAATCGTACAAATAGGAGATTTTTATCGGGTTTTTTGCATTTCTCTAATTTCTGCAATTAAAACCGAGTATTTAACGCCAAAAAACTAGCCCTATCGGCGAAATTTAAGAATTTCGTTTTTTTACCTACTGATTTTTACTAGCTGCTGAGCCGTAAAATAATAAAAAATCCTACAAATAGGAGATTTTTATCGGGTTTTTTGCATTTCTCTAATTTCTGCAATTAAAACCGAGTATTTAACGCCAAAAAACTAGCCCAATCGGCGAAATTTAAGAATTTCGTTTTTTTACCTACTGATTTTTACTAGCTACTGAGCCGTAAAATAATATAAAATCGTACAAATAGGAGATTTTTATCGGGTTTTTTGCATTTCTCTAATTTCTGCAATTAAAACCGAGTATTTTACGCCATAAAACTAGCCCTATCGGCGAAATTTAAGAATTTCGTTTTTTTACCTACTGATTTTTACTAGCTACTGAGCCGTAAAATAATATAAAATCGTACAAATAGGAGATTTTTATCGGGTTTTTTGCATTTCTCTAATTTCTGCAATTAAAACCGAGTATTTAACGCCACAAAACTAGCCCTATCGGCGAAATTTAAGAATTTCGTTTTTTTACCTGCTGATTTTTACTAGCTGCTGAGCCGTAAAATAATAAAAAATCGTACAAATAGGAGATTTTTATCGGGTTTTTTGCATTTCTCTAATTTCTGCAATTAAAACCGAGTATTTAACGCCAAAAAACTAGCCCTATCGGGGAAATTTAAGAATTTCGTTTTTTTACCTACTGATTTTTACTAGCTGCTGAGCCGTAAAATAATAAAAAATCGTACAAATATGAGATTTTTATCGGGTTTTTTGCATTTCTCTAATTTCTGCAATTAAAACCGAGTATTTAACGCCAAAAAACTAGCCCTATCGGGGAAATTTAAGAATTTCGTTTTTTTACCTACTGATTTTTACTAGCTGCTGAGCCGTAAAATAATAAAAAATCGTACAAATAGGAGATTTTTATCGGGTTTTTTGCATTTCTCTAATTTCTGCAATTAAAACCGAGTATTTAACGCCAAAAAACTAGCCCTATCGGGGAAATTTAAGAATTTCGTTTTTTTACCTACTGATTTTTACTAGCTGCTGAGCCGTAAAATAATAAAAAATCGTACAAATATGAGATTTTTATCGGGTTTTTTGCATTTCTCTAATTTCTGCAATTAAAACCGAGTATTTAACGCCAAAAAACTAGCCCTATCGGCGAAATTTAAGAATTTCGTTTTTTTACCTACTGATTTTTACTAGCTGCTGAGCCGTAAAATAGTAAAAAATCCTACAAATAGGAGATTTTTATCGGATTTTTTGCATTTCTCGAATTTCTGCAATTAAAACCGAGTATTTAACGCCAAAAAACTAGCCCTATCGGCGATATTTAAGAATTTCGTTTTTTTACCTACTGATTTTTACTAGCTGCTGAGCCGTAAAATAATAAAAAATCGTACAAATATGAGATTTTTATCGGGTTTTTTGCACATCTCTAATTTCTGCAATTAAAACCGAGTATTTTACGCCATAAAACTAGCCCTATCGGGGAAATTTAAGAATTTCGTTTTTTTACCTACTGATTTTTACTAGCTGCTGAGCCGTAAAATAATAAAAAATCCTACAAATAGGAGATTTTTATCGGATTTTTTGCATTTCTCTAATTTCTGCAATTAAAACCGAGTATTTAACGCCACAAAACTAGCCCTATCGGCGAAATTTAAGAATTTCGTTTTTTTACCTACTGATTTTTACTAGCTGCTGAGCCGTAAAATAATAAAAAATCGTACAAATATGAGATTTTTATCGGGTTTTTTGCATTTCTCTAATTTCTGCAATTAAAACCGAGTATTTAACGCCAAAAAACTAGCCCTATCGGCGAAATTTAAGAATTTCGTTTTTTTACCTACTGATTTTTACTAGCTACTGAGCCGTAAAATAATATAAAATCGTACAAATAGGAGATTTTTATCGGATTTTTTGCATTTCTCTAATTTCTGCAATTAAAACCGAGTATTTAATGCCACAAAACTAGCCCTATCGGCGAAATTTAAGAATTTCGTTTTTTTACCTACTGATTTTTACTAGCTGCTGAGCCGTAAAATAATAAAAAATCGTACAAATATGAGATTTTTATCGGGTTTTTTGCATTTCTCTAATTTCTGCAATTAAAACCGAGTATTTAACGCCAAAAAACTAGCCCTATCGGCGAAATTTAAGAATTTCGTTTTTTTACCTACTGATTTTTACTAGCTGCTGAGCCGTAAAATAATAAAAAATCGTACAAATAGGAGATTTTTATCGGGTTTTTTGCATTTCTCTAATTTCTGCAATTAAAACCGAGTATTTAACGCCAAAAAACTAGCCCTATCGGCGAAATTTAAGAATTTCGTTTTTTTACCTACTGATTTTTACTAGCTGCTGAGCCGTAAAATAATAAAAAATCCTACAAATAGGAGATTTTTTGCATTTCTCTAATTTCTGCAATTAAAACCGAGTATTTAACGCCACAAAACTAGCCCTATCGGCGAAATTTAAGAATTTCGTTTTTTTACCTGCTGATTTTTACTAGCTGCTGAGCCGTAAAATAATAAAAAATCGTACAAATAGGAGATCTTTATCGGGTTTTTTGCATTTCTCTAATTTCTGCAATTAAAACCGAGTATTTAATGCCAAAAAACTAGCCCTATCGGGGAAATTTAAGAATTTCGTTTTTTTACCTACTGATTTTTACTAGCTGCTGAGCCGTAAAATAATAAAAAATCGTACAAATATGAGATTTTTATCGGGTTTTTTGCATTTCTCTAATTTCTGCAATTAAAACCGAGTATTTAACGCCAAAAAACTAGCCCTATCGGGGAAATTTAAGAATTTCGTTTTATTACCTACTGATTTTTACTAGCTGCTGAGCCGTAAAATAATAAAAAATCGTACAAATAGGAGATTTTTATCGGGTTTTTTGCATTTCTCTAATTTCTGCAATTAAAACCGAGTATTTAACGCCAAAAATCTAGCCCTATCGGCGAAATTTAAGAATTTCGTTTTTTTACCTACTGATTTTTACTAGCTGCTGAGCCGTAAAATAATAAAAATCCTACAAATAGGAGATTTTTATCGGGTTTTTTGCATTTCTCTAATTTCTGCAATTAAAACCGAGTATTTAACGCCAAAAAACTAGCCCTATCGGGGAAATTTAAGAATTTCGTTTTTTTACCTACTGATTTTTACTAGCTGCTGAGCCGTAAAATAGTAAAAAATCCTACAAATAGGAGATTTTTATCGGATTTTTTGCATTTCTCGAATTTCTGCAATTAAAACCGAGTATTTAACGCCAAAAAACTAGCCCTATCGGCGATATTTAAGAATTTCGTTTTTTTACCTACTGATTTTTACTAGCTGCTGAGCCGTAAAATAATAAAAAATCGTACAAATATGAGATTTTTATCGGGTTTTTTGCATTTCTCTAATTTCTGCAATTAAAACCGAGTATTTTACGCCATAAAACTAGCCCTATCGGGGAAATTTAAGAATTTCGTTTTTTTACCTACTGATTTTTACTAGCTGCTGAGCCGTAAAATAATAAAAAATCCTACAAATAGGAGATTTTTATCGGATTTTTTACATTTCTCTAATTTCTGCAATTAAAACCGAGTATTTAACGCCACAAAACTAGCCCTATCGGCGAAATTTACGAATTTCGTTTTTTTACCTACTGATTTTTACTACCTACTGAGCCGTAAAATAATATAAAATCGTACAAATAGGAGATTTTTATCGGGTTTTTTGCATTTCTCTAATTTCTGCAATTAAAACCGAGTATTTAACGCCAAAAAACTAGCCCTATCGGCGAAATTTAAGAATTTCGTTTTTTTACCTACTGATTTTTACTAGCTGCTGAGCCGTAAAATAATAAAAAATCGTACAAATAGGAGATTTTTATCGGGTTTTTTGCATTTCTCTAATTTCTGCAATTAAAACCGAGTATTTAACGCCAAAAAACTAGCCCTATCGGCGAAATTTAAGAATTTCGTTTTTTTACCTACTGATTTTTACTAGCTGCTGAGCCGTAAAATAATAAAAAATCCTACAAATAGGAGATTTTTTGCATTTCTCTAATTTCTGCAATTAAAACCGAGTATTTAACGCCACAAAACTAGCCCTATCGGCGAAATTTAAGAATTTCGTTTTTTTACCTGCTGATTTTTACTAGCTGCTGAGCCGTAAAATAATAAAAAATCGTACAAATAGGAGATCTTTATCGGGTTTTTTGCATTTCTCTAATTTCTGCAATTAAAACCGAGTATTTAACGCCAAAAAACTAGCCCTATCGGGGAAATTTAAGAATTTCGTTTTTTTACCTACTGATTTTTACTAGCTGCTGAGCCGTAAAATAATAAAAAATCGTACAAATATGAGATTTTTATCGGGTTTTTTGCATTTCTCTAATTTCTGCAATTAAAACCGAGTATTTAACGCCAAAAAACTAGCCCTATCGGCGATATTTAAGAATTTCGTTTTTTTACCTACTGATTTTTACTAGCTGCTGAGCCGTAAAATAATAAAAAATCGTACAAATATGAGATTTTTATCGGGTTTTTTGCATTTCTCTAATTTCTGCAATTAAAACCGAGTATTTTACGCCATAAAACTAGCCCTATCGGGGAAATTTAAGAATTTCGTTTTTTTACCTACTGATTTTTACTAGCTGCTGAGCCGTAAAATAATAAAAAATCCTACAAATAGGAGATTTTTATCGGATTTTTTACATTTCTCTAATTTCTGCAATTAAAACCGAGTATTTAACGCCACAAAACTAGCCCTATCGGCGAAATTTAAGAATTTCGTTTTTTTACCTACTGATTTTTACTAGCTACTGAGCCGTAAAATAATATAAAATCGTACAAATAGGAGATTTTTATCGGGTTTTTTGCATTTCTCTAATTTCTGCAATTAAAACCGAGTATTTAACGCCAAAAAACTAGCCCTATCGGCGAAATTTAAGAATTTCGTTTTTTTACCTACTGATTTTTACTAGCTGCTGAGCCGTAAAATAATAAAAAATCGTACAAATAGGAGATTTTTATCGGGTTTTTTGCATTTCTCTAATTTCTGCAATTAAAACCGAGTATTTAACGCCAAAAAACTAGCCCTATCGGGGAAATTTAAGAATTTCGTTTTTTTACCTACTGATTTTTACTAGCTGCTGAGCCGTAAAATAATAAAAAATCGTACAAATATGAGATTTTTATCGGGTTTTTTGCATTTCTCTAATTTCTGCAATTAAAACCGAGTATTTAACGCCAAAAAACTAGCCCTATCGGCGAAATTTAAGAATTTCGTTTTTTTACCTACTGATTTTTACTAGCTGCTGAGCCGTAAAATAATAAAAAATCCTACAAATAGGAGATTTTTTGCATTTCTCTAATTTCTGCAATTAAAACCGAGTATTTAACGCCACAAAACTAGCCCTATCGGCGAAATTTAAGAATTTCGTTTTTTTACCTGCTGATTTTTACTAGCTGCTGAGCCGTAAAATAATAAAAAATCGTACAAATAGGAGATCTTTATCGGGTTTTTTGCATTTCTCTAATTTCTGCAATTAAAACCGAGTATTTAACGCCAAAAAACTAGCCCTATCGGGGAAATTTAAGAATTTCGTTTTTTTACCTACTGATTTTTACTAGCTGCTGAGCCGTAAAATAATAAAAAATCGTACAAATATGAGATTTTTATCGGGTTTTTTGCATTTCTCTAATTTCTGCAATTAAAACCGAGTATTTAACGCCAAAAAACTAGCCCTATCGGCGATATTTAAGAATTTCGTTTTTTTACCTACTGATTTTTACTAGCTGCTGAGCCGTAAAATAATAAAAAATCGTACAAATATGAGATTTTTATCGGGTTTTTTGCATTTCTCTAATTTCTGCAATTAAAACCGAGTATTTTACGCCATAAAACTAGCCCTATCGGGGAAATTTAAGAATTTCGTTTTTTTACCTACTGATTTTTACTAGCTGCTGAGCCGTAAAATAATAAAAAATCCTACAAATAGGAGATTTTTATCGGATTTTTTACATTTCTCTAATTTCTGCAATTAAAACCGAGTATTTAACGCCACAAAACTAGCCCTATCGGCGAAATTTAAGAATTTCGTTTTTTTACCTACTGATTTTTACTAGCTACTGAGCCGTAAAATAATATAAAATCGTACAAATAGGAGATTTTTATCGGGTTTTTTGCATTTCTCTAATTTCTGCAATTAAAACCGAGTATTTAACGCCAAAAAACTAGCCCTATCGGCGAAATTTAAGAATTTCGTTTTTTTACCTACTGATTTTTACTAGCTGCTGAGCCGTAAAATAATAAAAAATCGTACAAATAGGAGATTTTTATCGGGTTTTTTGCATTTCTCTAATTTCTGCAATTAAAACCGAGTATTTAACGCCACAAAACTAGCCCTATCGGCGAAATTTAAGAATTTCGTTTTTTTACCTACTGATTTTTACTAGCTGCTGAGCCGTAAAATAATAAAAAATCCTACAAATAGGAGATTTTTATCGGATTTTTTGCATTTCTCTAATTTCTGCAATTAAAACGGAGTATTTAACGCCAAAAAACTAGCCCTATCGACGAAATGTAAGAATTTCGTTTTTTTACCTGCTGATTTTTACTAGCTGCTGAGCCGTAAAATAATAAAAAATCCTACAAATAGGAGATTTTTATCGGGTTTTTTGCATTTCTCTAATTTCTGCAATTAAAACTGAGTATTTAACGCCAAAAAACTAGCCCTATCGGCGAAATTTAAGAATTTCGTTTTTTTACCTACTGACTTTTACTAGCTGCTGAGCCGTACAATAATAAAAAATCGTACAAATAAGAGATTTTTATCGGGTTTTTTGCATTTCTCTAATTTCTGCAATTAGAACCGAGTATTTAACGACAAAAAACTAGCCCTATCGGCGAAATTTAAGAATGTCGTTTTTTTACTTACTGATTTTTACTAGCTGCTGAGCCGTAAAGTAATAAAAAATCTTACAAATAGGAGATTTTTATCGGGTTTTTTGCATTTCTCTAATTTCTGCAATTAAAACGGAGTATTTAACGCCAAAAAACTAGCCCTATCGGCGAAATTTAAGAATTTCGTTTTTTTACCTACTGATTTTTACTAGCTGCTGAGCCGTAAAATAATAAAAAATCGTACAAATAGGAGATTTTTATCGGGTTGTTTGCATTTCTCTAATTTCTGCTATTAAAACCGAGCATTTAACGCCAAAAAACTAGCCCTATCGGGGAAATTTAAGAATTTCGTTTTTTTACCTACTGATTTTTACTAGCTGCTGAGCCGTAAAATAATAAAAAATCGTACAAATATGAGATTTTTATCGGGTTTTTTGCATTTCTCTAATTTCTGCAATTAAAACCGAGTATTTAACGCCAAAAAACTAGCCCTATCGGCGAAATTTAAGAATTTGGTTTTTTACCTACTGATTTTTACTAGCTGCTGAGCCGTAAAATAATAAAAAATCCTACAAATAGGAGATTTTTATCGGGTTTTTTGCATTTCTCTAATTTCTGCAATTAAAACCGAGTATTTAACGCCAAAAAACTAGCCCTATCGGCGAAATTTAAGAATTTCGTTTTTTTTACCTACTGATTTTTACTAGCTGCTGAGCCGTAAAATAATAAAAAATCGTACAAATAGGAGATTTTTATCGGGTTTTTTGCATTTCTCTAATTTCTGCAATTAAAACCGAGTATTTAACGCCAAAAAACTAGCCCTATCGGCGAAATTTAAGAATTTCGTTTTTTTACCTACTGATTTTTACTAGCTGCTGAGCCGTAAAATAATAAAAAATCCTACAAATAGGAGATTTTTTGCATTTCTCTAATTTCTGCAATTAAAACCGAGTATTTAACGCCACAAAACTAGCCCTATCGGCGAAATTTAAGAATTTCGTTTTTTTACCTACTGATTTTTACTAGCTGCTGAGCCGTAAAATAATAAAAAATCGTACAAATAGGAGATTTTTATCGGGTTTTTTGCATTTCTCTAATTTCTGCAATTAAAACCGAGTATTTAACGCCACAAAACTAGCCCTATCGGCGAAATTTAAGAATTTCGTTTTTTTACCTACTGATTTTTACTAGCTGCTGAGCCGTAAAATAATAAAAAATCCTACAAATAGGAGATTTTTATCGGATTTTTTGCATTTCTCTAATTTCTGCAATTAAAACGGAGTATTTAACGCCAAAAAACTAGCCCTATCGACGAAATGTAAGAATTTCGTTTTTTTACCTGCTGATTTTTACTAGCTGCTGAGCCGTAAAATAATAAAAAATCCTACAAATAGGAGATTTTTATCGGGTTTTTTGCATTTCTCTAATTTCTGCAATTAAAACTGAGTATTTAACGCCAAAAAACTAGCCCTATCGGCGAAATTTAAGAATTTCGTTTTTTTACCTACTGACTTTTACTAGCTGCTGAGCCGTACAATAATAAAAAATCGTACAAATAAGAGATTTTTATCGGGTTTTTTGCATTTCTCTAATTTCTGCAATTAGAACCGAGTATTTAACGACAAAAAACTAGCCCTATCGGCGAAATTTAAGAATGTCGTTTTTTTACTTACTGATTTTTACTAGCTGCTGAGCCGTAAAGTAATAAAAAATCTTACAAATAGGAGATTTTTATCGGGTTTTTTGCATTTCTCTAATTTCTGCAATTAAAACGGAGTATTTAACGCCAAAAAACTAGCCCTATCGGCGAAATTTAAGAATTTCGTTTTTTTACCTACTGATTTTTACTAGCTGCTGAGCCGTAAAATAATAAAAAATCGTACAAATAGGAGATTTTTATCGGGTTGTTTGCATTTCTCTAATTTCTGCTATTAAAACCGAGCATTTAACGCCAAAAAACTAGCCCTATCGGGGAAATTTAAGAATTTCGTTTTTTTACCTACTGATTTTTACTAGCTGCTGAGCCGTAAAATAATAAAAAATCGTACAAATATGAGATTGTTATCGGGTTTTTTGCATTTCTCTAATTTCTGCAATTAAAACCGAGTATTTAACGCCAAAAAACTAGCCCTATCGGCGAAATTTAAGAATTTGGTTTTTTACCTACTGATTTTTACTAGCTGCTGAGCCGTAAAATAATAAAAAATCCTACAAATAGGAGATTTTTATCGGGTTTTTTGCATTTCTCTAATTTCTGCAATTAAAACCGAGTATTTAACGCCAAAAAACTAGCCCTATCGGCGAAATTTAAGAATTTCGTTTTTTTTACCTACTGATTTTTACTAGCTGCTGAGCCGTAAAATAATAAAAAATCGTACAAATAGGAGATTTTTATCGGGTTTTTTGCATTTCTCTAATTTCTGCTATTAAAACCGAGTATTTAACGCCAAAAAACTAGCCCTATCGGGGAAATTTAAGAATTTCGTTTTTTTACCTACTGATTTTTACTAGCTGCTGAGCCGTAAAATAATAAAAAATCGTACAAATATGAGATTTTTATCGGGTTTTTTGCATTTCTCTAATTTCTGCAATTAAAACCGAGTATTTAACGCCAAAAAACTAACCCTATCGGCGAAATTTAAGAATTTCGTTTTTTTACCTACTGATTTTTACAAGCTGCTGAGCCGTAAAATAATAAAAAATCCTACAAATAAGAGATCTTTATCGGATTTTTTGCATTTCTCTAATTTCTGCAATTAAAACCGAGTATTTAACGCCAAAAAACTAGCCCTATCGGGGAAATTTAAGAATTTCGTTTTTTTACCTACTGATTTTTACTAGCTGCTGAGCCGTAAAATAATAAAAAATCCTACAAATAGGTGATTTTTATCGGTTTTTTTGCATTTCTCTAATTTCTGCAATTAAAACCGAGTATTTAACGCCAAAAAACTAGCCTTATCGGCGAAATTTAAGAATTTCGTTTTTTTACCTACTGATTTTTACTAGCTGCTGAGCCGTAAAATAATAAAAAATCGTACAAATAGGAGATTTTTATCGGGTTTTTTGCATTTCTCTAATTTCTGCAATTAAAACCGAGTATTTAACGCCAAAAAACTAGCCCTATCGGCGAAATTTAAGAATTTCGTTTTTTTACATACTGATTTTTACTAGCTGCTGAGCCGTAAAATAATAAAAAATCCTACAAATAGGAGATTTTTATCGGGTTTTTTGCATTTCTCTAATTTCTGCAATTAAAACCGAGTATTTAACGCCAAAAAACTAACCCTATCGGCGAAATTTAAGAATTTCGTTTTTTTACCTACTGATTTTTACTAGCTGCTGAGCCGTAAAATAATAAAAAATCCTACAAATAGGAGATTTTTATCGGATTTTTTGCATTTCTCTAATTTCTGCAATTAAAACCGAGTATTTAACGCCAAAAAACTAGCCCTATCGGCGATATTTAAGAATTTCGTTTTTTTACCTACTGATTTTTACTAGCTGCTGAGCCGTAAAATAATAAAAAATCGTACAAATATGAGATTTTTATCGGGTTTTTTGCATTTCTCTAATTTCTGCAATTAAAACCGAGTATTTTACGCCAAAAAACTAGCCCTATCGGCGAAATTTAAGAATTTCGTTTTTTTACCTACTGATTTTTACTAGCTGCTGAGCCGTAAAATAATAAAAAATCGTACAAATAGGAGATTTTTATCGGGTTTTTTGCATTTCTCTAATTTCTGCAATTAAAACCGAGTATTTAACGCCAAAAAACTAGCCCTATCGGCGAAATTTAAGAATTTCGTTTTTTTACCTACTGATTTTTACTAGCTGCTGAGCCGTAAAATAATAAAAAATCGTACAAATAGGAGATTTTTATCGGGTTTTTTGCATTTCTCTACTTTCTGCAACTAAAACCGAGTATTTAACGCCAAAAAACTAGCCCTATCGGCGAAATTTAAGAATTTCGTTTTTTTACCTACTGATTTTTACTAGCTGCTAAGCCGTAAAATAATAAAAAATCGTACAAATAGGAGATTTTTATCAGGTTTTTTGCATTTCTCTAATTTCTGCAATTAAAACCGAGTATTTTACGCCAAAAAACTAGCCCTATCGGGGAAATTTAAGAATTTCGTTTTTTTACCTACTGATTTTTACTAGCTGCTGAGCCGTAAAATAATAAAAAATCGTACAAATAGGAGATTTTTATCGGGTTTTTTGCATTTCTCTAATTTCTGCAATTAAAACCGAGTATTTAACGCCAAAAAACTAGCCCTATCGGCGAAATTTAAGAATTTCGTTTTTTTACCTACTGATTTTTACTAGCTGCTGAGCCGTAAAATAATAAAAAATCGTACAAATAGGAGATTTTTATCGGGTTTTTTGCATTTCTCTACTTTCTGCAACTAAAACCGAGTATTTAACGCCAAAAAACTAGCCCTATCGGCGAAATTTAAGAATTTCGTTTTTTTACCTACTGATTTTTACTAGCTGCTAAGCCGTAAAATAATAAAAAATCGTACAAATAGGAGATTTTTATCAGGTTTTTTGCATTTCTCTAATTTCTGCAATTAAAACCGAGTATTTTACGCCAAAAAACTAGCCCTATCGGGGAAATTTAAGAATTTCGTTTTTTTACCTACTGATTTTTACTAGCTGCTGAGCCGTAAAATAATAAAAAATCGTACAAATAGGAGATTTTTATCGGGTTTTTTGCATTTCTCTAATTTCTGCAATTAAAACCGAGTATTTAACGCCAAAAAACTAGCCCTATCGGCGAAATTTAAGAATTTCGTTTTTTTACCTACTGATTTTTACTAGCTGCTGAGCCGTAAAATAATAAAAAATCGTACAAATAGGAGATTTTTATCGGGTTTTTTGCATTTCTCTACTTTCTGTAACTAAAACCGAGTATTTAACGCCAAAAAACTAGCCCTATCGGCGAAATTTAAGAATTTCGTTTTTTTACCTACTGATTTTTACTAGCTGCTAAGCCGTAAAATAATAAAAAATCGTACAAATAGGAGATTTTTATCGGGTTTTTTGCATTTCTCTAATTTCTGCAATTAAAACCGAGTATTTAACGCCAAAAAACTAGCCTTATCGGGGAAATTTAAGAATTTCGTTTTTTTACCTACTGATTTTTACTAGCTGCTGAGCCGTAAAATAATAAAAAATCGTACAAATAGGAGATTTTTATCGGGTTTTTTGCATTTCTCTAATTTCTGCAATTAAAACCGAGTATTTAACGCCAAAAAACTAGCCCTATCGGCGAAATTTAAGAATTTCGTTTTTTTACCTACTGATTTTTACTAGCTGCTGAGCCGTAAAATAATAAAAAATCCTACAAATAGGAGATTTTTATCGGGTTTTTTGCATTTCTCTAATTTCTGCAATTAAAACCGAGTATTTAACGCCAAAAAACTAGCCCTATCGGCGAAATTTAAGAATTTCGTTTTTTTACCTACTGATTTTTACTAGCTGCTGAGCCGTAAAATAATAAAAAATCGTACAAATGGGAGATTTTTATCGGGTTTTTTGCATTTCTCTAATTTCTGCAATTAAAACCGAGTATTTAACGCCAAAAAACTAGCCCTATCGGCGAAATTTAAGAATTTCGTTTTTTTACCTACTGATTTTTACTAGCTGCTGAGCCGTAAAATAATAAAAAATCGTACAAATAGGAGATTTTTATCGGGTTTTTTTCATTTCTCTACTTTCTGCAACTAAAACCGAGTATTTAACGCCAAAAAACTAGCCCTATCGGCGAAATTTAAGAATTTCGTTTTTTTACCTACTGATTTTTACTAGCTGCTAAGCCGTAAAATAATAAAAAATCGTACAAATAGGAGATTTTTATCGGGTTTTTTGCATTTCTCTAATTTCTGCAATTAAAACCGAGTATTTTACGCCAAAAAACTAGCCCTATCGGGGAAATTTAAGAATTTCGTTTTTTTACCTACTGATTTTTACTAGCTGCTGAGCCGTAAAATAATAAAAAATCGTACAAATAGGAGATTTTTATCGGGTTTTTTGCATTTCTCTAATTTCTGCAATTAAACCCGAGTATTTAACGCCAAAAAACTAGCCCTATCGGCGAAATTTAAGAATTTCGTTTTTTTACCTACTGATTTTTACTAGCTGCTGAGCCGTAAAATAATAAAAAATCGTACAAATAGGAGATTTTTATCGGGTTTTTTGCATTTCTCTACTTTCTGCAACTAAAATCGAGTATTTAACGCCAAAAAACTAGCCCTATCGGCGAAATTTAAGAATTTCGTTTTTTTACCTACTGATTTTTACTAGCTGCTAAGCCGTAAAATAATAAAAAATCGTACAAATAGGAGATTTTTATCGGGTTTTTTGCATTTCTCTAATTTCTGCAATTAAAACCGAGTATTTAACGCCAAAAAACTAGCCTTATCGGGGAAATTTAAGAATTTCGTTTTTTTACCTACTGATTTTTACTAGCTGCTGAGCCGTAAAATAATAAAAAATCCTACAAATAGGTGATTTTTATCGGGTTTTTTGCATTTCTCTAATTTCTGCAATTAAAACCGAGTATTTAACGCCAAAAAACTAGCCCTATCGGCGAAATTTAAGAATTTCGTTTTTTTACCTACTGCTTTTTACTAGCTGCTGAGCCGTAAAATAATAAAAAATCGTACAAATAGGAGATTTTTATCGGGTTTTTTGCATTTCTCTAATTTCTGCAATTAAAACCGAGTATTTAACGCCAAAAAACTAGCCCTATCGGCGAAATTTAAGAATTTCGTTTTTTTACCTACTGATTTTTACTAGCTGCTGAGCCGTAAAATAATAAAAAATCGTACAAATAGGAGATTTTTATCGGGTTTTTTGCATTTCTCTAATTTCTGCAATTAAAACCGAGTATTTAACGACAAAAAACTAGCCCTATCGGCGAAATTTAAGAATTTCGTTTTTTTACCTACTGATTTTTACTAGCTGCTGAGCCGTAAAATAATAAAAAATCGTACAAATAGGAGATTTTTATTGGGTTTTTTGCATTTCTCTAATTTCTGCAATTAAAACCGAGTATTTAACGCCACAAAACTAGCCGTATCGGCGAAATTTAAGAATTTCGTTTTTTTACCTACTGATTTTTACTAGCTGCTGAGCTGTAAAATAATAAAAAATCGTACAAATAGGAGATTTTTATCGGGTTTTTTGCATTTCTCTAATTTCTGCAATTAAAACCGAGTATTTAACGCCAAAAAACTAGCCCTATCGGCGAAATTTAAGAATTTCGTTTTTTTACCTACTGATTTTTACTAGCTGCTGAGCCGTAAAATAATAAAAAATCCTACAAATAGGAGATTTTTATCGGGTTTTTTGCATTTCTCTAATTTTTGCAATTAAAACCGAGTATTTAACGCCAAAAAACTAGCCCTATCGGCGAAATTTAAGAATTTCGTTTTTTTACCTACTGATTTTTACTAGCTGCTGAGCCGTAAAATAATAAAAAATCCTACAAATAGGAGATTTTTATCGGTTTTTTTGCATTTCTCTAATTTCTGCAATTAAAACCGAGTATTTAACGCCAAAAAACTAGCCCTATCGGCGATATTTAAGAATTTCGTTTTTTTACCTACTGATTTTTACTAGCTGCTGAGCCGTAAAATAATAAAAAATCCTACAACTAAGAGATTTTTATCGGGTTTTTTGCATTTCTCTAATTTCTGCAACTAAAACCGAGTATTTAACGCCAAAAAACTAGCCCTATCGGCGAAATTTAAGAATTTCGTTTTTTTACCTACTGATTTTTACTAGCTGCTAAGCCGTAAAATAATAAAAAATCGTACAATCGGAGATTTTTATCGGGTTTTTTGCATTTCTCTAATTTCTGCAATTAAAACCGTGTATTTAACGCCAAAAAACTAGCCCTATTGGGGAAATTTAAGAATTTCGTTTTTTTACCTACTGATTTTTACTAGCTGCTGAGCCGTAAAATAAAAAAAAATCCTACAAATAGGAGATTTTTATCGGGTTTTTTGCATTTCTCTAATTTCTGCAATTAAAACCGAGTATTTAACGCCAAAAAACTAGCCCTATCGGCGAAATTTAAGAATTTCGTTTTTTTACCTACTGATTTTTACTAGCTGCTGAGCCGTAAAATAATAAAAAATCGTACAAATATGAGATTTTTATCGGGTTTTTTGCATTTCTCTAATTTCTGCAATTAAAACCGAGTATTTAACGCCAAAAAACTAGCCCTATCGGCGAAATTTAAGAATTTCGTTTTTTTACCTGCTGATTTTTACTAGCTGCTGAGCCGTAAAATAATAAAAAATCGTACAAATAGGAGATCTTTATCGGGTTTTTTGCATTTCTCTAATTTCTGCAATTAAAACCGAGTATTTAACGCCAAAAAACTAGCCCTATCGGGGAAATTTAAGAATTTCGTTTTTTTACCTACTGATTTTTACTAGCTGCTGAGCCGTAAAATAATAAAAAATCGTACAAATATGAGATTTTTATCGGGTTTTTTGCATTTCTCTAATTTCTGCAATTAAAACCGAGTATTTAACGCCAAAAAACTAGCCCTATCGGGGAAATTTAAGAATTTCGTTTTATTACCTACTGATTTTTACTAGCTGCTGAGCCGTAAAATAATAAAAAATCGTACAAATAGGAGATTTTTATCGGGTTTTTTGCATTTCTCTAATTTCTGCAATTAAAACCGAGTATTTAACGCCAAAAATCTAGCCCTATCGGCGAAATTTAAGAATTTCGTTTTTTTACCTACTGATTTTTACTAGCTGCTGAGCCGTAAAATAATAAAAATCCTACAAATAGGAGATTTTTATCGGGTTTTTTGCATTTCTCTAATTTCTGCAATTAAAACCGAGTATTTAACGCCAAAAAACTAGCCCTATCGGGGAAATTTAAGAATTTCGTTTTTTTACCTACTGATTTTTACTAGCTGCTGAGCCGTAAAATAGTAAAAAATCCTACAAATAGGAGATTTTTATCGGATTTTTTGCATTTCTCGAATTTCTGCAATTAAAACCGAGTATTTAACGCCAAAAAACTAGCCCTATCGGCGATATTTAAGAATTTCGTTTTTTTACCTACTGATTTTTACTAGCTGCTGAGCCGTAAAATAATAAAAAATCGTACAAATATGAGATTTTTATCGGGTTTTTTGCATTTCTCTAATTTCTGCAATTAAAACCGAGTATTTTACGCCATAAAACTAGCCCTATCGGGGAAATTTAAGAATTTCGTTTTTTTACCTACTGATTTTTACTAGCTGCTG
Organism: Eutolmus rufibarbis; assembly: GCA_963920795.1. NCBI lineage: Eukaryota > Metazoa > Arthropoda > Insecta > Diptera > Asilidae > Eutolmus > Eutolmus rufibarbis. The sequence goes on from OY987205.1 coordinate 14,366,899, forward strand.
AGCCGTAAAATAATAAAAAATCCTACAAATAGGAGATTTTTATCGGGTTTTTTGCATTTCTCTAATTTCTGCAATTACAACCGAGTATATAACGCCAAAAAACTAGCCCTATCGGCGAAATTTAAGAATTTCGTTTTTTTACCTACTGATTTTTACTAGCTGCTGAGCCATAAAATAATAAAAAATCCTACAAATAGGAGATTTTTATCGGGTTTTTTGCATCTCTCTAATTTCTGCAATTAAAACCGAGTATTTAGCGCCAAAAAACTAGCCCTATCGGGGAAATTTAAGAATTTCGTTTTTTTACCTACTGATTTTTAATAACTGCTGAGCCGTAAAATAATAAAAAATCGTACAAATAGGAGATTTTTATCGGGTTTTTTGCATTTCTCTAATTTCTGCAATTAGAACCGGGTATTTAACGCCAAAAAACTAGCCCTATCGGCGAAATTTAAGAATTTCGTTTTTTTACCTACTGATTTTTACTAGCTGCTGAGCCGTAAAATAAAAAAAAATCCTACAAATAGGAGATTTTTATCGGGTTTTTTGCCTTTCTCTAATTTCTGCAATTAAAACCGAGTATTTAACGCCAAAAAACTAGCCCTATCGGCGAAATTTAAGAATTTCGTTTTTTTACCTACTGATTTTTACTAGCTGCTGAGCCGTAAAATAAAAAAAAATCGTACAATCGGAGATTTTTATCGGGTTTTTTGCATTTCTCTAATTTCTGCAATTAAAACCGAGTATTTAACGCCAAAAAACTAGCCCTATTGGGGAAATTTAAGAATTTCGTTTTTTTACCTACTGATTTTTACTAGCTGCTGAGCCGTAAAATAAAAAAAAATCCTACAAATAGGAGATTTTTATCGGGTTTTTTGCATTTCTCTAATTTCTGCAATTAAAACCGAGTATTTAACGCCAAAAAACTAGCCCTATCGGCGAAATTTAAGAATTTCGTTTTTTTACCTACTGATTTTTACTAGCTGCTGAGCCGTAAAATAATAAAAAATCCTACAAATAGGAGATTTTTATCGGGTTTTTTGCATTTCTCTAATTTCTGCAATTAAAACCGAGTATTTAACGCCAAAAAACTAGCCCTATCGGCGAAATTTAAGAATTTCGTTTTTTTACCTACTGATTTTTACTAGCTGCTGAGCCGTAAAATAATAAAAAATCCTACAAATAGGAGATTTTTATCGGGTTTTTTGCATTTCTCCAATTTCTGCAATTAAAACCGAGTATTTAACGCCAAAAAACTAGCCCTATCGGCGAAATTTAAGAATTTCGTTTTTTTACCTACTGATTTTTACTAGCTGCTGAGCCGTAAAATAATAAAAAATCCTACAAATAGGAGATTTTTATCGGGTTTTTTGCATTTCTCTAATTTCTGCAATTACAACCGAGTATATAACGCCAAAAAACTAGCCCTATCGGCGAAATTTAAGAATTTCGTTTTTTTACCTACTGATTTTTACTAGCTGCTGAGCCATAAAATAATAAAAAATCCTACAAATAGGAGATTTTTATCGGGTTTTTTGCATCTCTCTAATTTCTGCAATTAAAACCGAGTATTTAGCGCCAAAAAACTAGCCCTATCGGGGAAATTTAAGAATTTCGTTTTTTTACCTACTGATTTTTAATAACTGCTGAGCCGTAAAATAATAAAAAATCGTACAAATAGGAGATTTTTATCGGGTTTTTTGCATTTCTCTAATTTCTGCAATTAGAACCGGGTATTTAACGCCAAAAAACTAGCCCTATCGGCGAAATTTAAGAATTTCGTTTTTTTACCTACTGATTTTTACTAGCTGCTGAGCCGTAAAATAAAAAAAAATCCTACAAATAGGAGATTTTTATCGGGTTTTTTGCCTTTCTCTAATTTCTGCAATTAAAACCGAGTATTTAACGCCAAAAAACTAGCCCTATCGGCGAAATTTAAGAATTTCGTTTTTTTACCTACTGATTTTTACTAGCTGCTGAGCCGTAAAATAAAAAAAAATCGTACAATCGGAGATTTTTATCGGGTTTTTTGCATTTCTCTAATTTCTGCAATTAAAACCGAGTATTTAACGCCAAAAAACTAGCCCTATTGGGGAAATTTAAGAATTTCGTTTTTTTACCTACTGATTTTTACTAGCTGCTGAGCCGTAAAATAAAAAAAAATCCTACAAATAGGAGATTTTTATCGGGTTTTTTGCATTTCTCTAATTTCTGCAATTAAAACCGAGTATTTAACGCCAAAAAACTAGCCCTATCGGCGAAATTTAAGAATTTCGTTTTTTTACCTACTGATTTTTACTAGCTGCTGAGCCGTAAAATAATAAAAAATCCTACAAATAGGAGATTTTTATCGGGTTTTTTGCATTTCTCTAATTTCTGCAATTAAAACCGAGTATTTAACGCCAAAAAACTAGCCCTATCGGCGAAATTTAAGAATTTCGTTTTTTTACCTACTGATTTTTACTAGCTGCTGAGCCGTAAAATAAAAAAAAATCGTACAGTCGGAGATTTTTATCGGGTTTTTTGCATTTCTCTAATTTCTGCAATTAAAACCGAGTATTTAACGCCAAAAAACTAGCCCTATTGGGGAAATTTAAGAATTTCGTTTTTTTACCTACTGATTTTTACTAGCTGCTGAGCCGTAAAATAAAAAAAAATCCTACAAATAGGAGATTTTTATCGGGTTTTTTGCATTTCTCTAATTTCTGCAATTAAAACCGAGTATTTAACGCCAAAAAACTAGCCCTATTGGGGAAATTTAAGAATTTCGTTTTTTTACCTACTGATTTTTACTAGCTGCTGAGCCGTAAAATAATAAAAAATCGTACAAATAGGAGATTTTTATCGGTTTTTTTGCATTTCTCTAATTTCTGCAATTAAAACCGAGTATTTAACGCCAAAAAACTAGCCCTATCGGCGAAATTTAAGAATTTCGTTTTTTTACCTACTGATTGTTACTAGCTGCTGAGCCGTAAAATAATAAAAAATCGTACAAATAGGAGATTTTTATCGGGTTTTTTGCATTTCTCTAATTTCTGCAATTAAAACCGAGTATTTAACGCCAAAAAACTAGCCCTATTGGGGAAATTTAAGAATTTCGTTTTTTTACCTACTGATTTTTACTAGCTGCTGAGCCGTAAAATAAAAAAAAATCCTACAAATATGAGATTTTTATCGGGTTTTTTGCATTTCTCTAATTTCTGCAATTAAAACCGAGTATTTAACGCCAAAAAACTAGACCTATCGGCGAAATTTAAGAATTTCTTTTTTTTACCTACTGATTTTTACTAGCTGCTGAGCCGTAAAATAATAAAAAATCGTACAAATAGGAGATTTTTATCGGGTTTTTTGCATTTCTCTAATTTCTGCAATTAAAACCGAGTATTTAACGCCAAAAAACTAGCCCTATCGGCGAAATTTAAGAATTTCGTTTTTTTACCTACTGATTGTTACTAGCTGCTGAGCCGTAAAATAATAAAAAATCGTACAAATAGGAGATTTTTATCGGGTTTTTTGCATTTCTCTAATTTCTGCAATTACAGCCGAGTATTTAACGCCAAAAAACTAGCCCTATCGGCGAAATTTAAGAATTTCGTTTTTTTACCTACTGATTGTTACTAGCTGCTGAGCCGTAAAATAATAAAAAATCCTACAAATAGGAGATTTTTATCGGGTTTTTTGCATTTCTCTAATTTCTGCAATTACAGCCGAGTATTTAACGCCAAAAAACTAGCCCTATCGGCGAAATTTAAGAATTTCGTTTTTTTACCTACTGATTTTTACTAGCTGCTGAGCCGTAAAATAATAAAAAATCCTACAAATAGGAGATTTTTATCGGGTTTTTTGCATTTCTCTAATTTCTGCAATTAAAACCGAGTATTTAACGCCAAAAAACTAGCCCTATCGGCGATATTTAAGAATTTCGTTTTTTTACCTACTGATTTTTACTAGCTGCTGAGCCGTAAAATAATAAAAAATCGTACAAATAGGAGATTTTTATCAGGTTTTTTGCATTTCTCTAATTTCTGCAATTAAAACCGAGTATTTAACGCCAAAAAACTAGCCCTATCGGCGAAATTTAAGAATTTCGTTTTTTTACCTACTGATTTTTACTAGCTGCTGAGCCGTAAAATATTAAAAAATCCTACAAATAGGAGATTTTTATCGGGTTTTTTGCATTTCTCTAATTTCTGCAATTAAAACCGAGTATTTAACGCCAAAAAACTAGCCCTATCGGCAAAATTTAAAATTTCGTTTTTTTACCTACTGATTTTTACTAGCTGCTGAGCCGTAAAATAATAAAAAATCCTACAAATAGGAGATTTTTATCGGATTTTTTGCATCTCTCTAATTTCTGCAATTAAAACCGAGTATTTAACGCCAAAAAACTAGCCCTATCGGGGAAATTTAAGAATTTCGTTTTTTTACCTACTGATTTTTACTAGCTGCTGAGCCGTAAAATAATAAAAAATCCTACAACTAAGAGATTTTTATCGGGTTTTTTGCATTTCTCTAATTTCTGCAACTAAAACCGAGTATTTAACGCCAAAAAACTAGCCCTATCGGCGAAATTTAAGAATTTCGTTTTTTTACCTACTGATTTTTACTAGCTGCTAAGCCGTAAAATAATAAAAAATCGTACAATCGGAGATTTTTATCGGGTTTTTTGCATTTCTCTAATTTCTGCAATTAAAACCGTGTATTTAACGCCAAAAAACTAGCCCTATTGGGGAAATTTAAGAATTTCGTTTTTTTACCTACTGATTTTTACTAGCTGCTGAGCCGTAAAATAAAAAAAAATCCTACAAATAGGAGATTTTTATCGGGTTTTTTGCATTTCTCTAATTTCTGCAATTAAAACCGAGTATTTAACGCCAAAAAACTAGCCCTATCGGCGAAATTTAAGAATTTCGTTTTTTTACCTACTGATTTTTACTAGCTGCTGAGCCGTAAAATAATAAAAAATCGTACAAATATGAGATTTTTATCGGGTTTTTTGCATTTCTCTAATTTCTGCAATTAAAACCGAGTATTTAACGCCAAAAAACTAGCCCTATCGGCGAAATTTAAGAATTTCGTTTTTTTACCTACTGATTTTTACTAGCTGCTGAGCCGTAAAATAATAAAAAATCCTACAAATAGGAGATTTTTATCGGGTTTTTTGCATTTCTCCAATTTCTGCAATTAAAACCGAGTATTTAACGCCAAAAAACTAGCCCTATCGGCGAAATTTAAGAATTTCGTTTTTTTACCTACTGATTTTTTCTAGCTGCTGAGCCGTAAAATAATAAAAAATCCTACAAATAGGAGATTTTTATCGGGTTTTTTGCATTTCTCTAATTTCTGCAATTACAACCGAGTATATAACGCCAAAAAACTAGCCCTATCGGCGAAATTTAAGAATTTCGTTTTTTTACCTACTGATTTTTACTAGCTGCTGAGCCATAAAATAATAAAAAATCCTACAAATAGGAGATTTTTATCGGGTTTTTTGCATCTCTCTAATTTCTGCAATTAAAACCGAGTATTTAGCGCCAAAAAACTAGCCCTATCGGGGAAATTTAAGAATTTCGTTTTTTTACCTACTGATTTTTAATAACTGCTGAGCCGTAAAATAATAAAAAATCGTACAAATAGGAGATTTTTATCGGGTTTTTTGCATTTCTCTAATTTCTGCAATTAGAACCGGGTATTTAACGCCAAAAAACTAGCCCTATCGGCGAAATTTAAGAATTTCGTTTTTTTACCTACTGATTTTTACTAGCTGCTGAGCCGTAAAATAAAAAAAAATCCTACAAATAGGAGATTTTTATCGGGTTTTTTGCATTTCTCTAATTTCTGCAATTAAAACCGAGTATTTAACGCCAAAAAACTAGCCCTATCGGCGAAATTTAAGAATTTCGTTTTTTTACCTACTGATTTTTACTAGCTGCTGAGCCGTAAAATAAAAAAAAATCGTACAATCGGAGATTTTTATCGGGTTTTTTGCATTTCTCTAATTTCTGCAATTAAAACCGAGTATTTAACGCCAAAAAACTAGCCCTATTGGGGAAATTTAAGAATTTCGTTTTTTTACCTACTGATTTTTACTAGCTGCTGAGCCGTAAAATAAAAAAAAATCCTACAAATAGGAGATTTTTATCGGGTTTTTTGCATTTCTCTAATTTCTGCAATTAAAACCGAGTATTTAACGCCAAAAAACTAGCCCTATTGGGGAAATTTAAGAATTTCGTTTTTTTACCTACTGATTTTTACTAGCTGCTGAGCCGTAAAATAATAAAAAATCCTACAAATAGGAGATTTTTATCGGGTTTTTTGCATTTCTCTAATTTCTGCAATTAAAACCGAGTATTTAACGCCAAAAAACTAGCCCTATCGGCGAAATTTAAGAATTTCGTTTTTTTACCTACTGATTTTTACTAGCTGCTGAGCCGTAAAATAAAAAAAAATCGTACAGTCGGAGATTTTTATCGGGTTTTTTGCATTTCTCTAATTTCTGCAATTAAAACCGAGTATTTAACGCCAAAAAACTAGCCCTATTGGGGAAATTTAAGAATTTCGTTTTCTTACCTACTGATTTTTACTAGCTGCTGAGCCGTAAAATAAAAAAAAATCCTACAAATAGGAGATTTTTATCGGGTTTTTTGCATTTCTCTAATTTCTGCAATTAAAACCGAGTATTTAACGCCAAAAAACTAGCCCTATTGGGGAAATTTAAGAAATTCGTTTTTTTACCTACTGATTTTTACTAGCTGCTGAGCCGTAAAATAATAAAAAATCGTACAAATAGGAGATTTTTATCGGTTTTTTTGCATTTCTCTAATTTCTGCAATTAAAACCGAGTATTTAACGCCAAAAAACTAGCCCTATCGGCGAAATTTAAGAATTTCGTTTTTTTACCTACTGATTGTTACTAGCTGCTGAGCCGTAAAATAATAAAAAATCGTACAAATAGGAGATTTTTATCGGGTTTTTTGCATTTCTCTAATTTCTGCAATTACAACCGAGTATTTAACGCCAAAAAACTAGCCCTATCGGCGAAATTTAAGAATTTCGTTTTTTTACCTACTGATTTTTACTAGCTGCTGAGCCGTAAAATAATAAAAAATCCTACAACTAAGAGATTTTTATCGGGTTTTTTGCATTTCTCTAATTTCTGCAATTAAAACCGAGTATTTAACGCCAAAAAACTAGCCCTATCGGCGAAATTTAAGAATTTCGTTTTTTTACCTACTGATTTTTACTAGCTGCTAAGCCGTAAAATAATAAAAAATCGTACAATCGGAGATTTTTATCGGGTTTTTTGCATTTCTCTAATTTCTGCAATTAAAATCGAGTATTTAACGCCAAAAAACTAGCCCTATTGGGGAAATTTAAGAATTTCGTTTTTTTACCTACTGATTTTTACTAGCTGCTGAGCCGTAAAATAAAAAAAAATCCTACAAATATGAGATTTTTATCGGGTTTTTTGCATTTCTCTAATTTCTGCAATTAAAACCGAGTATTTAACGCCAAAAAACTAGCCCTATCGGCGAAATTTAAGAATTTCTTTTTTTTACCTACTGATTTTTACTAGCTGCTGAGCCGTAAAATAATAAAAAATCGTACAAATAGGAGATTTTTATCGGGTTTTTTGCATTTCTCTAATTTCTGCAATTAAAACCGAGTATTTAACGCCAAAAAACTAGCCCTATCGGCGAAATTTAAGAATTTCGTTTTTTTACCTACTGATTGTTACTAGCTGCTGAGCCGTAAAATAATAAAAAATCGTACAAATAGGAGATTTTTATCGGGTTTTTTGCATTTCTCTAATTTCTGCAATTACAGCCGAGTATTTAACGCCAAAAAACTAGCCCTATCGGCGAAATTTAAGAATTTCGTTTTTTTACCTACTGATTTTTACTAGCTGCTGAGCCGTAAAATAATAAAAAATCCTACAACTAAGAGATTTTTATCGGGTTTTTTGCATTTCTCTAATTTCTGCAATTAAAACCGAGTATTTAACGCCAAAAAACTAGCCCTATCGGCGAAATTTAAGAATTTCGTTTTTTTACCTACTGATTTTTACTAGCTGCTAAGCCGTAAAATAATAAAAAATCGTACAATCGGAGATTTTTATCGGGTTTTTTGCATTTCTCTAATTTCTGCAATTAAAACCGAGTATTTAACGCCAAAAAACTAGCCCTATTGGGGAAATTTAAGAATTTCGTTTTTTTACCTACTGATTTTTACTAGCTGCTGAGCCGTAAAATAAAAAAAAATCCTACAAATATGAGATTTTTATCGGGTTTTTTGCATTTCTCTAATTTCTGCAATTAAAACCGAGTATTTAACGCCAAAAAACTAGCCCTATCGGCGAAATTTAAGAATTTCTTTTTTTTACCTACTGATTTTTACTAGCTGCTGAGCCGTAAAATAATAAAAAATCGTACAAATAGGAGATTTTTATCGGGTTTTTTGCATTTCTCTAATTTCTGCAATTAAAACCGAGTATTTAACGCCAAAAAACTAGCCCTATCGGCGAAATTTAAGAATTTCGTTTTTTTACCTACTGATTGTTACTAGCTGCTGAGCCGTAAAATAATAAAAAATCCTACAAATAGGAGATTTTTATCGGGTTTTTTGCATTTCTCTAATTTCTGCAATTACAACCGAGTATTTAACGCCAAAAAACTAGCCCTATCGGCGAAATTTAAGAATTTCGTTTTTTTACCTACTGATTTTTACTAGCTGCTGAGCCGTAAAATAATAAAAAATCCTACAACTAAGAGATTTTTATCGGGTTTTTTGCATTTCTCTAATTTCTGCAATTAAAACCGAGTATTTAACGCCAAAAAACTAGCCCTATCGGCGAAATTTAAGAATTTCGTTTTTTTACCTACTGATTTTTACTAGCTGCTGAGCCGTAAAATAATAAAAAATCGTACAAATACGAGATTTTTATCGGGTTTTTTGCATTTCTCTAATTTCTGCAATTAAAACCGAGTATTTAGCGCCAAAAAACTAGCCCTATCGGCGAAATTTAAGAATTTCGTTTTTTTACCTACTGATTGTTACTAGCTGCTGAGCCGTAAAATAATAAAAAATCCTACAAATAGGAGATTTTTATCGGGTTTTTTGCATTTATCTAATTTCTGCAATTAAAACCGAGTATTTAACGCCAAAAAACTAGCCCTATTGGGGAAATTTAAGAATTTCGTTTTTTTACCTACTGATTTTTACTAGCTGCTGAGCCGTAAAATAATAAAAAATCCTACAAATAGGAGATTTTTATCGGGTTTTTTGCATTTCTCCAATTTCTGCAATTAAAACCGAGTATTTAACGCCAAAAAACTAGCCCTATCGGCGAAATTTAAGAATTTCGTTTTTTTACCTACTGATTTTTACTAGCTGCTGAGCCGTAAAATAATAAAAAATCCTACAAATAGGAGATTTTTATCGGGTTTTTTGCATTTCTCCAATTTCTGCAATTAAAACCGAGTATTTAACGCCAAAAAACAAGCCCTATCGGCGAAATTTAAGAATTTCGTTTTTTTACCTACTGATTTTTACTAGCTGCTGAGCCGTAAAATAATAAAAAATCCTACAAATAGGAGATTTTTATCGGGTTTTTTGCATTTCTCTAATTTCTGCAATTACAACCGAGTATATAACGCCAAAAAACTAGCCCTATCGGCGAAATTTAAGAATTTCGTTTTTTTACCTACTGATTTTTACTAGCTGCTGAGCCACAAAATAATAAAAAATCCTACAAATAGGAGATTTTTATCGGGTTTTTTGCATCTCTCTAATTTCTGCAATTAAAACCGAGTATTTAGCGCCAAAAAACTAGCCCTATCGGGGAAATTTAAGAATTTCGTTTTTTTACCTACTGATTTTTACTAGCTGCTGAGCCGTAAAATAATAAAAAATCGTACAAATAGGAGATTTTTATCGGGTTTTTTGCATTTCTCTAATTTCTGCAATTAAAACCGAGTATTTAACGCCAAAAAACTAGCCCTATCGGCGAAATTTAAGAATTTCGTTTTTTTACCTACTGATTTTTACTAGCTGCTGAGCCGTAAAATAATACAAAATCCTGCAAATTGGATATTTTTATCGGGTTTTTTGCATTTCTCCAATTTCTGCAATTAAAGCCGAGTATTTAACGCCAAAAAACTAGCCCTATCGGCGAAATTTAAGAATTTCGTTTTTTTACCTACTGATTTTTACTAGCTGCTGAGCCGTAAAATAATAAAAAATCCTACAAATAGGAGATTTTTATCGGGTTTTTTGCATTTCTCTAATTTCTGCAATTAGAACCGGGTATTTAACGCCAAAAAACTAGCCCTATCGGCGAAATTTAAGAATTTCGTTTTTTCACCTACTGATTTTTACTAGCTGCTGAGCCGTAAAATAATAAAAAATCCTACAAATAGGAGATTTTTATCGGGTTTTTTGCATTTCTCTAATTTCTGCAATTAAAACCGAGTATTTAACGCCAAAAAACTAGCCCTATCGGCGAAATTTAAGAATTTCGTTTTTTTACCTACTGATTTTTACTAGCTGCTGAGCCGTAAAATAAAAAAAAATCGTACAATCGGAGATTTTTATCGGGTTTTTTGCATTTCTCTAATTTTTGCAATTAAAACCGAGTATTTAACGCCAAAAAACTAGCCCTATTGGGGAAATTTAAGAATTTCGTTTTTTTACCTACTGATTTTTACTAGCTGCTGAGCCGTAAAATAAAAAAAAATCCTACAAATAGGAGATTTTTATCGGGTTTTTTGCATTTCTCTAATTTCTGCAATTAAAACCGAGTATTTAACGCCAAAAAACTAGCCCTATCGGCGAAATTTAAGAATTTCGTTTTTTTACCTACTGATTTTTACTAGCTGCTGAGCCGTAAAATAATAAAAAATCCTACAAATAGGAGATTTTTATCGGGTTTTTTGCATTTCTCTAATTTCTGCAATTAAAACCGAGTATTTAACGCCAAAAAACTAGCCCTATCGGCGAAATTTAAGAATTTCGTTTTTTTACCTACTGATTTTTACTAGCTGCTGAGCCGTAAAATAAAAAAAAATCGTGCAATCGGAGATTTTTATCGGGTTTTTTGCATTTCTCTAATTTCTGCAATTAAAACCGAGTATTTAACGGCAAAAAACTAGCCCTATTGGGGAAATTTAAGAATTTCGTTTTTTTACCTACTGATTTTTACTAGCTGCTGAGCCGTAAAATAAAAAAAAATCCTACAAATAGGAGATTTTTATCGGGTTTTTTGCATTTCTCTAATTTCTGCAATTAAAACCGAGTATTTAACGCCAAAAAACTAGCCCTATTGGGGAAATTTAAGAATTTCGTTTTTTTACCTACTGATTTTTACTAGCTGCTGAGCCGTAAAATAATAAAAAATCCTACAAATAGGAGATTTTTATCGGGTTTTTTGCATTTCTCTAATTTCTGCAATTAAAACCGAGTATTTAACGCCAAAAAACTAGCCCTATCGGCGAAATTTAAGAATTTCGTTTTTTTACCTACTGATTGTTACTAGCTGCTGAGCCGTAAAATAATAAAAAATCCTACAAATAGGAGATTTTTATCGGGTTTTTTGCATTTCTCTAATTTCTGCAATTACGACCGAGTATTTAACGCCAAAAAACTAGCCCTATCGGCGAAATTTAAGAATTTCGTTTTTTTACCTACTGATTTTTACTAGCTGCTGAGCCGTAAAATAATAAAAAATCCTACAAATAGGAGATTTTTATCGGGTTTTTTGCATCTCTCTAATTTCTGCAATTAAAACCGAGTATTTAACGCCAAAGAACTAGCCCTATCGGGGAAATTTAAGAATTTCGTTTTTTTACCTACTGATTTTTAATAGCTGCTGAGCCGTAAAATAATAAAAAATCGTACAAATAGGGGATTTTTATCGGGTTTTTTGCATTTCTGTAATTTCTGCAATTAAAACCGAGTATTTAACGCCAAAAAACTAGCCCTATCGGCGAAATTTAAGAATTTCGTTTTTTTACCTACTGATTTTTACTAGCTGCTGAGCAATAAAATAATAAAAAATCCTACAAATAGGAGATTTTTATCGGGTTTTTTGCATCTCTCTAATTTCTGCAATTAAAACCGAGTATTTAGCGCCAAAAAACTAGCCCTATCGGGGAAATTTAAGAATTTCGTTTTTTTACCTACTGATTTTTACTAGCTGCTGAGCCGTAAAATAATAAAAAATCGTACAAATAGGAGATTTTTATCGGGTTTTTTGCATTTCTCTAATTTCTGCAATTAAAACCGAGTATTTAACGCCAAAAAACTAGCCCTATCGGCGAAATTTAAGAATTTCGTTTTTTTACCTATACTGATTTTTACTAGCTGCTGAGCCGTAAAATAATAAAAAATCGTACAAATAGGAGATTTTTATCGGGTTTTTTGCATTTCTCTAATTTCTGCAATTAAAACCGAGTATTTAACGCCAAAAAACTAGCCCTATCAGCGAAATTTAAGAATTTCGTTTTTTTACCTACTGATTGTTACTAGCTGCTGAGCCGTAAAATAATAAAAAATCCTACAAATAGGAGATTTTTATCGGGTTATTTGCATTTCTCTAATTTCTGCAATTACAACCGAGTATTTAACGCCAAAAAACTAGCCCTATCGGCGAAATTTAAGAATTTTGTTTTTTTACCTACTGATTTTTACTAGCTGCTGAGCCGTAAAATAATAAAAAATCCTACAAATAGGAGATTTTTATCGGTTTTTTTGCATTTCTCTAATTTCTGCAATTAGAACCGGGTATTTAACGCCAAAAAACTAGCCCTATCGGCGAAATTTAAGAATTTCGTTTTTTTACCTACTGATTTTTACTAGCTGCTGAGCCGTAAAATAATAAAAAATCCTACAAATAGGAGATTTTTATCGGGTTTTTTGCATTTCTCTAATTTCTGCAATTAAAACCGAGTATTTAACGCCAAAAAACTAGCCCTATCGACGAAATTTAAGAATTTCGTTTTTTTACCTACTGATTTTTACTAGCTGCTGAGCCGTAAAATAAAAAAAAATCGTACAATCGGAGATTTTTATCGGGTTTTTTGCATTTCTCTAATTTCTGCAATTAAAACCGAGTATTTAACGCCAAAAAACTAGCCCTATCGGCGAAATTTAAGAATTTCGTTTTTTTACCTACTGATTTTTACTAGCTGCTGAGCCGTAAAATAATAAAAAATCCTACAAATAGGAGATTTTTATCGGGTTTTTTGCATTTCTCCAATTTCTGCAATTAAAACCGAGTATTTAACGCCAAAAAACTAGCCCTATTGGGGAAATTTAAGAACTTCGTTTTTTTACCTACTGATTTTTACTAGCTGCTGAGCCGTAAAATAATAAAAAATCGTACAAATAGGAGATTTTTATCGGGTTTTTTGCATTTCTCTAATTTCTGCAATTAAAACCGAGTATTTAACGCCAAAAAACTAGACCTATCGGCGAAATTTAAGAATTTCGTTTTTTTACCTACTGATTGTTACTAGCTGCTGAGCCGTAAAATAATAAAAAATCCTACAAATAGGAGATTTTTATCGGGTTTTTTGCATTTCTCTAATTTCTGCAATTACAACCGAGTATTTAACGCCAAAAAACTAGCCCTATCGGCGAAATTTAAGAATTTCGTTTTTTTACCTACTGATTTTTACTAGCTGCTGAGCCGTAAAATAATAAAAAATCCTACAAATAGGAGATTTTTATCGGGTTTTTTGCATCTCTCTAATTTCTGCAATTAAAACCGAGTATTTAACGCCAAAGAACTAGCCCTATCGGGGAAATTTAAGAATTTCGTTTTTTTACCTATACTGATTTTTAATAGCTGCTGAGCCGTAAAATAATAAAAAATCCTACAAATAGGAGATTTTTATCGGGTTATTTGCATTTCTCTAATTTCTGCAATTACAACCGAGTATTTAACGCCAAAAAACTAGCCCTATCGGCGAAATTTAAGAATTTCGTTTTTTTACCTACTGATTTTTACTAGCTGCTGAGCCGTAAAATAATAAAAAATCCTACAAATAGGAGATTTTTATCGGGTTATTTGCATTTCTCTAATTTCTGCAATTACAACCGAGTATTTAACGCCAAAAAACTAGCCCTTTCGGCGAAATTTAAGAATTTCGTTTTTTTACCTACTGATTTTTACTAGCTGCTGAGCCGTAAAATAATAAAAAATCCTACAAATAGGAGATTTTTATCGGGTTTTTTGCATTTCTCTAATTTCTGCAATTAGAACCGGGTATTTAACGCCAAAAAACTAGCCCTATCGGCGAAATTTAAGAATTTCGTTTTTTTACCTACTGATTTTTACTAGCTGCTGAGCCGTAAAATAATAAAAAATCCTACAAATAGGAGATTTTTATCGGGTTTTTTGCATTTCTCTAATTTCTGCAATTAAAACCGAGTATTTAACGCCAAAAAACTAGCCCTATCGGCGAAATTTAAGAATTTCGTTTTTTTACCTACTGATTTTTACTAGCTGCTGAGCCGTAAAATAAAAAAAAATCGTACAATCGGAGATTTTTATCGGGTTTTTTGCATTTCTCTAATTTCTGCAATTAAAACCGAGTATTTAACGCCAAAAAACTAGCCCTATCGGCGAAATTTAAGAATTTCGTTTTTTTACCTACTGATTTTTACTAGCTGCTGAGCCGTAAAATAATAAAAAATCCTACAAATAGGAGATTTTTATCGGGTTTTTTGCATTTCTCCAATTTCTGCAATTAAAACCGAGTATTTAACGCCAAAAAACTAGCCCTATCGGCGAAATTTAAGAATTTCGTTTTTTTACCTACTGATTTTTACTAGCTGCTGAGCCGTAAAATAATAAATAAAAAATTTGAAAAAAAAATTTTTTAGGAAACGCTTTTCTTTACCTTAGTGTAAATCAAATTAAACAAAAATCAACTAAAAAGTAAAAAATAAAAACTTAAACAAACTTAAAAAAATTTTGAAAAAATCTGTTACAAACAAATTTTTAAAAAATCGAGAAAATCTCACACATTCGTTAAAGAAAAGCGTGGGGCGAGTCATTATGGTATAAACTTTTTAAACAGTGAATTTTTTGCTGTGAATTATTATGGAACAGGGTAACATATCGGATTTAAAGATTTGGAGTTTCAAATGGCGTTTAAAATCTTGGTCCGTATAACGTAACGTATAAAGATTTTTCGTTGTTAGACAAAGACAATACGGACCAAGATATGTTTGAGGGTTCGTAACAAACTTCCAATTGAAACGCAAAAACAAATTAAATCGTTAATTGTAGCATGAAACGTCACCAGCGATAGTGAAAAGACTACGCGAAAAAAACACGAAATTGTAGGATTCTACTTTTGGTTCAATTTTTGTTTTGTTTCGTAGTGAAGTTCGACACGAATAAGCGCTGATGTTTATAAACACAAAGATAAAAGCATTCGAAATCGTCGCCCCATAGTATGTTTATGAAATATATAAAAGTGTCCGGAACTGGCAAGAAATTCCAAAATTAATTGTTTATTTATATTGTTTATTTATATTTAAATTAACGTAAAATGTTAAATTATGTATACTTCATATAATAAACTACAATCTGTGAAAGTTTCGAGTCTCTACATTGTAAAGAACGAGAGAATTTTTCGCATTTTCAATAAAAATCATTTTTTTTTATTTAAACAATAAATAAACAATGAAAATCATTTTTTATTGCATATTGGTGAATTATCTCGGGAAATACGTATGTCTGCAAAATTTCATTCATTTTCATTAAAGGAAAGGCAGTCAAATTAACGTCCAAAGTTTTGACCCAAAAGTGTGAAGTAAAGAAAAGCTTTTAAAAATCCTACAAATAGGAGATTTTTATCGGGTTTTTTGCATCTCTCTAATTTCTGCAATTAAAACCGAGTATTTAACGCCAAAGAACTAGCCCTATCGGGGAAATTTAAGAATTTCGTTTTTTTACCTACTGATTTTTAATAGCTGCTGAGCCGTAAAATAATAAAAAATCGTACAAATAGGAGATTTTTATCGGGTTTTTTGCATTTCTCTAATTTCTGCAATTACAACCGAGTATATAACGCCAAAAAACTAGCCCTATCGGCGAAATTTAAGAATTTCGTTTTTTTACCTACTGATTTTTACTAGCTGCTGAGCCATAAAATAATAAAAAATCCTACAAATAGGAGATTTTTATCGGGTTTTTTGCATCTCTCTAATTTCTGCAATTAAAACCGAGTATTTAGCGCCAAAAAACTAGCCCTATCGGGGAAATTTAAGAATTTCGTTTTTTTACCTACTGATTTTTACTAGCTGCTGAGCCGTAAAATAATAAAAAATCGTACAAATAGGAGATTTTTATCGGGTTTTTTGCATTTCTCTAATTTCTGCAATTAAATCCGAGTTTTTAACTCCAAAAAACTAGCCCTATCGGCGAAATTTAAGAATTTCGTTTTTTTACCTACTGATTTTTACTAGCTGCTGAGCCGTAAAATAATAAAAAATCCTACAAATAGGAGATTTTTATCGGGTTTTTTGCATTTCTCCAATTTCTGCAATTAAAACCGAGTATTTAACGCCAAAAAACTAGCCCTATCGGCGAAATTTAAGAATTTCGTTTTTTTACCTACTGATTTTTACTAGCTGCTGAGCCGTAAAATAATAAAAAATCCTACAAATAGGAGATTTTTATCGGGTTTTTTGCATTTCTCTAATTTCTGCAATTAAAACCGGGTATTTAACGCCAAAAAACTAGCCCTATCGGCGAAATTTAAGAATTTCGTTTTTTTACCTACTGATTTTTACTAGCTGCTGAGCCGTAAAATAATAAAAAATCCTACAAATAGGAGATTTTTATCGGCTTTTTTGCATTTCTCTAATTTCTGCAATTAAAACCGAGTATTTAACGCCAAAAAACTAGCCCTATCGGCGAAATTTAAGAATTTCGTTTCTTTACCTACTGATTTTTACTAGCTGCTGAGCCGTAAAATAAAAAAAAATCGTACAATCGGAGATTTTTATCGGGTTTTTTGCATTTCTCTAATTTCTGCAATTAAAACCGAGCATTTAACGCCAAAAAACTAGCCCTATTGGGGAAATTTAAGAATTTCGTTTTTTTACCTACTGATTTTTACTAGCTGCTGAGCCGTAAAATAAAAAAAAATCCTACAAATAGGAGATTTTTATCGGGTTTTTTGCATTTCTCTAATTTCTGCAATTAAAACCGAGTATTTAAAGCCAAAAAACTAGCCCTATCGGCGAAATTTAAGAATTTCGTTTTTTTACCTACTGATTTTTACTAGCTGCTGAGCCGTAAAATAATAAAAAATCCTACAAATAGGAGATTTTTATCGGGTTTTTTGCATTTCTCTAATTTCTGCAATTAAAACCGAGTATTTAACGCCAAAAAACTAGCCCTATCGGCGAAATTTAAGAATTTCGTTTTTTTACCTACTGATTTTTACTAGCTGCTGAGCCGTAAAATAAAAAAAAATCGTACAATCGGAGATTTTTATCGGGTTTTTTGCATTTCTCTAATTTCTGCAATTAAAACCGAGTATTTAACGGCAAAAAACTAGCCCTATTGGGGAAATTTAAGAATTTCGTTTTTTTACCTACTGATTTTTACTAGCTGCTGAGCCGTAAAATAATAAAAAATCCTACAAATAGGAGATTTTTATCGGGTTTTTTGCATTTCTCTAATTTCTGCAATTAAAACCGAGTATTTAACGCCAAAAAACTAGACCTATCGGCGAAATTTAAGAATTTCGTTTTTTTACCTACTGATTGTTACTAGCTGCTGAGCCGTAAAATAATAAAAAATCTTACAAATAGGAGATTTTTATCGGGTTTTTTGCATTTCTCTAATTTCTGCAATTACAACCGAGTATTTAACGCCAAAAAACTAGCCCTATCGGCGAAATTTAAGAATTTCGTTTTTTTACCTACTGATTTTTACTAGCTGCTGAGCCGTAAAATAATAAAAAATCCTACAAATAGGAGATTTTTATCGGGTATTTTGCATCTCTCTAATTTCTGCAATTAAAACCGAGTATTTAACGCCACAAAACTAGACCTATCGGCGAAATTTAAGAATTTCGTTTTTTTACCTACTGATTGTTACTAGCTGCTGAGCCGTAAAATAATAAAAAATCTTACAAATAGGAGATTTTTATCGGGTTTTTTGCATTTCTCTAATTTCTGCAATTACAACCGAGTATTTAACGCCAAAAAACTAGCCCTATCGGCGAAATTTAAGAATTTCGTTTTTTTACCTACTGATTTTTACTAGCTGCTGAGCCGTAAAATAATAAAAAATCCTACAAATAGGAGATTTTTATCGGGTTTTTTGCATCTCTCTAATTTCTGCAATTAAAACCGAGTATTTAACGCCAAAAAACTAGCCCTATCGGCGAAATTTAAGAATTTCGGTTTTTTACCTACTGATTTTTACTAGCTGCTGAGCCGTAAAATAATAAAAAATCTTACAAATAGGAGATTTTTATCGGGTTTTTTGCATTTCTCTAATTTCTGCAATTACAACCGAGTATTTAACGCCAAAAAACTAGCCCTATCGGCGAAATTTAAGAATTTCGTTTTTTTACCTACTGATTTTTACTAGCTGCTGAGCCGTAAAATAATAAAAAATCCTACAAATAAGAGATTTTTATCGGGTTTTTTGCATCTCTCTAATTTCTGCAATTAAAACCGAGTATTTAACGCCAAAAAACTAGACCTATCGGCGAAATTTAAGAATTTCGTTTTTTTACCTACTGATTGTTACTAGCTGCTGAGCCGTAAAATAATAAAAAATCTTACAAATAGGAGATTTTTATCGGGTTTTTTGCATTTCTCTAATTTCTGCAATTACAACCGAGTATTTAACGCCAAAAAACTAGCCCTATCGGCGAAATTTAAGAATTTCGTTTTTTTACCTACTGATTTTTACTAGCTGCTGAGCCGTAAAATAATAAAAAATCCTACAAATAAGAGATTTTTATCGGGTTTTTTGCATTTCTCTAATTTCTGCAATTAAAACCGAGTATTTAACGCCAAAAAACTAGCCCTATCGGCGAAATTTAAGAATTTCGTTTTTTTACCTACTGATTTTTACTAGCTGCTGAGCCGTAAAATAATAAAAAATCCTACAAATAGGAGATTTTTATCGGGTTTTTTGCATCTCTCTAATTTCTGCAATTAAAACCGAGTATTTAACGCCAAAAAACTAGCCCTATCGGCGAAATTTAAGAATTTCGGTTTTTTACCTACTGATTTTTACTAGCTGCTGAGCCGTAAAATAATAAAAAATCCTACAAATAAGAGATTTTTATCGGGTTTTTTGCATTTCTCTAATTTCTGCAATTAAAACCGAGTATTTAACGCCAAAAAACTAGCCCTATCGGCGAAATTTAAGAATTTCGTTTTTTTACCTACTGCTTTTTACTAGCTGCTGAGCCGTAAAATAATAAAAAATCGTACAAATAGGAGATTTTTATCGGGTTTTTTGCATTTCTCTAATTTCTGCAATTAAAACCGAGTATTTAACGCCAAAAAACTAGCCCTATCGGCGAAATTTAAGAATTTCGTTTTTTTACCTACTGATTTTTACTAGCTGCTGAGCCGTAAAATAATAAAAAATCCTACAAATAGGAGATTTTTATCGGGTTTTTTGCATTTCTCTAATTTCTGCAATTAAAACCGAGTATTTAACGCCAAAAAACTAGCCCTATCGGCGATATTTAAGAATTTCGTTTTTTTACCTACTGATTTTTACTAGCTGCTGAGCCGTAAAATAATAAAAAATCGTACAAATAGGAGATTTTTATTGGGTTTTTTGCATTTCTCTAATTTCTGCAATTAAAACCGAGTATTTAACGCCACAAAACTAGCCCTATCGGCGAAATTTAAGAATTTCGTTTTTTTACCTACTGATTTTTACTAGCTGCTGAGCCGTAAAATAATAAAAAAATCGTACAAATAGGAGATTTTTATCGGGTTTTTTGCATTTCTCTAATTTCTGCAATTAAAACCGAGTATTTAACGCCAAAAAACTAGCCCTATCGGCGAAATTTAAGAATTTCGTTTTTTTACCTACTTATTTTTACTAGCTGCTGAGCCGTAAAATAATAAAAAATCGTACAAATAGGAGATTTTTATCGGGTTTTTTGCATTTCTCTACTTTCTGCAATTAAAACCGAGTATTTAGCGCACAAAAACTAGCCCTATCGGCGATATTTAAGAGTTTCGTTTTTTTACCTACTGATTTTTACTAGCTGCTGAGCCGTAAAATAATAAAAAATCGTACAAATAGGAGATTTTTATCGGGTTTTTTGCATTTCTCTAATTTCTGCAATTACAACCGAGTATTTAACGCCAAAAAACTAGCCCTATCGGCGAAATTTAAGAATTTCGTTTTTTTACCTACTGATTTTTACTAGCTGCTGAGCCGTAAAATAATAAAAAATCCTACAAATAGGAGATTTTTATCGGGTATTTTGCATCTCTCTAATTTCTGCAATTAAAACCGAGTATTTAACGCCACAAAACTAGACCTATCGGCGAAATTTAAGAATTTCGTTTTTTTACCTACTGATTGTTACTAGCTGCTGAGCCGTAAAATAATAAAAAATCTTACAAATAGGAGATTTTTATCGGGTTTTTTGCATTTCTCTAATTTCTGCAATTACAACCGAGTATTTAACGCCAAAAAACTAGCCCTATCGGCGAAATTTAAGAATTTCGTTTTTTTACCTACTGATTTTTACTAGCTGCTGAGCCGTAAAATAATAAAAAATCCTACAAATAGGAGATTTTTATCGGGTTTTTTGCATCTCTCTAATTTCTGCAATTAAAACCGAGTATTTAACGCCAAAAAACTAGCCCTATCGGCGAAATTTAAGAATTTCGGTTTTTTACCTACTGATTTTTACTAGCTGCTGAGCCGTAAAATAATAAAAAATCTTACAAATAGGAGATTTTTATCGGGTTTTTTGCATTTCTCTAATTTCTGCAATTACAACCGAGTATTTAACGCCAAAAAACTAGCCCTATCGGCGAAATTTAAGAATTTCGTTTTTTTACCTACTGATTTTTACTAGCTGCTGAGCCGTAAAATAATAAAAAATCCTACAAATAAGAGATTTTTATCGGGTTTTTTGCATCTCTCTAATTTCTGCAATTAAAACCGAGTATTTAACGCCAAAAAACTAGACCTATCGGCGAAATTTAAGAATTTCGTTTTTTTACCTACTGATTGTTACTAGCTGCTGAGCCGTAAAATAATAAAAAATCTTACAAATAGGAGATTTTTATCGGGTTTTTTGCATTTCTCTAATTTCTGCAATTACAACCGAGTATTTAACGCCAAAAAACTAGCCCTATCGGCGAAATTTAAGAATTTCGTTTTTTTACCTACTGATTTTTACTAGCTGCTGAGCCGTAAAATAATAAAAAATCCTACAAATAAGAGATTTTTATCGGGTTTTTTGCATTTCTCTAATTTCTGCAATTAAAACCGAGTATTTAACGCCAAAAAACTAGCCCTATCGGCGAAATTTAAGAATTTCGTTTTTTTACCTACTGATTTTTACTAGCTGCTGAGCCGTAAAATAATAAAAAATCCTACAAATAGGAGATTTTTATCGGGTTTTTTGCATCTCTCTAATTTCTGCAATTAAAACCGAGTATTTAACGCCAAAAAACTAGCCCTATCGGCGAAATTTAAGAATTTCGGTTTTTTACCTACTGATTTTTACTAGCTGCTGAGCCGTAAAATAATAAAAAATCCTACAAATAAGAGATTTTTATCGGGTTTTTTGCATTTCTCTAATTTCTGCAATTAAAACCGAGTATTTAACGCCAAAAAACTAGCCCTATCGGCGAAATTTAAGAATTTCGTTTTTTTACCTACTGCTTTTTACTAGCTGCTGAGCCGTAAAATAATAAAAAATCGTACAAATAGGAGATTTTTATCGGGTTTTTTGCATTTCTCTAATTTCTGCAATTAAAACCGAGTATTTAACGCCAAAAAACTAGCCCTATCGGCGAAATTTAAGAATTTCGTTTTTTTACCTACTGATTTTTACTAGCTGCTGAGCCGTAAAATAATAAAAAATCCTACAAATAGGAGATTTTTATCGGGTTTTTTGCATTTCTCTAATTTCTGCAATTAAAACCGAGTATTTAACGCCAAAAAACTAGCCCTATCGGCGATATTTAAGAATTTCGTTTTTTTACCTACTGATTTTTACTAGCTGCTGAGCCGTAAAATAATAAAAAATCGTACAAATAGGAGATTTTTATTGGGTTTTTTGCATTTCTCTAATTTCTGCAATTAAAACCGAGTATTTAACGCCACAAAACTAGCCCTATCGGCGAAATTTAAGAATTTCGTTTTTTTACCTACTGATTTTTACTAGCTGCTGAGCCGTAAAATAATAAAAAAATCGTACAAATAGGAGATTTTTATCGGGTTTTTTGCATTTCTCTAATTTCTGCAATTAAAACCGAGTATTTAACGCCAAAAAACTAGCCCTATCGGCGAAATTTAAGAATTTCGTTTTTTTACCTACTTATTTTTACTAGCTGCTGAGCCGTAAAATAATAAAAAATCGTACAAATAGGAGATTTTTATCGGGTTTTTTGCATTTCTCTACTTTCTGCAATTAAAACCGAGTATTTAGCGCACAAAAACTAGCCCTATCGGCGATATTTAAGAGTTTCGTTTTTTTACCTACTGATTTTTACTAGCTGCTGAGCCGTAAAATAATAAAAAATCGTACAAATAGGAGATTTTTATCGGGTTTTTTGCATTTCTCTAATTTCTGCAATTAAAACCGAGTATTTAACGCCAAAAAACTA
The DNA here is from genome assembly GCA_963920795.1 of Eutolmus rufibarbis. Taxonomy (NCBI): domain Eukaryota; kingdom Metazoa; phylum Arthropoda; class Insecta; order Diptera; family Asilidae; genus Eutolmus; species Eutolmus rufibarbis. Next base: position 14,389,759 of record OY987205.1, read on the forward strand.
GCCCTATCGGCGAAATTTAAGAATTTCGTTTTTTTACCTACTGATTTTTACTAGCTGCTGAGCCGTAAAATAATAAAAAATCCTACAAATAGGAGATTTTTATCGGGTTTTTTGCATTTCTCTATTTTCTGCAATTAAAACCGAGTATTTAACGCCAAAAAACTAGCCCTATCGGCGATATTTAAGAATTTCGTTTTTTTACCTACTGATTTTTACTAGCTGCTGAGCCGTAAAATAATAAAAAATCGTACAAATAGGAGATTTTTATCGGGTTTTTTGCATTTCTCTAATTTCTGCAATTAAAACCGAGTATTTAACGCCAAAAAACTAGCCCTATCGGCGATATTTAAGAATTTCGTTTTTTTACCTACTGATTTTTACTAGCTGCTGAGCCGTAAAATAATAAAAAATCCTACAAATAGGAGATTTTTATCGGGTTTTTTGCATCTCTCTAATTTCTGCAATTAAAACCGAGTATTTAACGCCAAAAAACTAGCCCTATCGGCGAAATTTAAGAATTTCGGTTTTTTACCTACTGATTTTTACTAGCTGCTGAGCCGTAAAATAATAAAAAATCCTACAAATAAGAGATTTTTATCGGGTTTTTTGCATTTCTCTAATTTCTGCAATTAAAACCGAGTATTTAACGCCAAAAAACTAGCCCTATCGGGGAAATTTAAGAATTTCGTTTTTTTACCTACTGATTTTTACTAGCTGCTGAGCCGTAAAATAATAAAAAATCCTACAAATAGGTGATTTTTATCGGGTTTTTTGCATTTCTCTAATTTCTGCAATTAAAACCGAGTATTTAACGCCAAAAAACTAGCCCTATCGGCGAAATTTAAGAATTTCGTTTTTTTACCTACTGATTTTTACTAGCTGCTGAGCCGTAAAATAATAAAAAATCCTACAAATAGGAGATTTTTATCGGGTTTTTTGCATTTCTCTAATTTCTGCAATTAAAACCGAGTATTTAACGCCAAAAAACTAGCCCTATCGGCGATATTTAAGAATTTCGTTTTTTTACCTACTGATTTTTACTAGCTGCTGAGCCGTAAAATAATAAAAAATCGTACAAATAGGAGATTTTTATCGGGTTTTTTGCATTTCTCTAATTTCTGCAATTAAAACCGAGTATTTAACGCCAAAAAACTAGCCCTATCGGCGAAATTTAAGAATTTCGTTTTTTTACCTACTGATTTTTACTAGCTGCTGAGCCGTAAAATAATAAAAAATCGTACTAATAGGAGATTTTTATTGGGTTTTTTGCATTTCTCTAATTTCTGCAATTAAAACCGAGTATTTAACGCCACAAAACTAGCCCTATCGGCGAAATTTAAGAATTTCGTTTTTTTACCTACTGATTTTTACTAGCTGCTGAGCCGTAAAATAATAAAAAATCGTACAAATAGGAGATTTTTATCGGGTTTTTTGCATTTCTCTAATTTCTGCAATTAAAACCGAGTATTTAACGCCAAAAAACTAGCCCTATCGGCGAAATTTAAGAATTTCGTTTTTTTACCTACTGATTTTTACTAGCTGCTGAGCCGTAAAATAATAAAAAATCGTACAAATAGGAGATTTTTATCGGGTTTTTTGCATTTCTCTACTTTCTGCAATTAAAACCGAGTATTTAACGCACAAAAACTAGCCCTATCGGCGATATTTAAGAGTTTCGTTTTTTTACCTACTGATTATTACTAGCTGCTGAGCCGTAAAATAATAAAAAATCGTACAAATAGGAGATTTTTATCGGGTTTTTTGCATTTCTCTAATTTCTGCAATTAAAACCGAGTATTTAACGCCAAAAAACTAGCCCTATCGGCGAAATTTAAGAATTTCGTTTTTTTACCTACTGATTTTTACTAGCTGCTGAGCCGTAAAATAATAAAAAATCGTACAAATAGGAGATTTTTATCGGGTTTTTTGCATTTCTCTACTTTCTGCAATTAAAACCGAGTATTTAACGCCAAAAAACTAGCCCTATCGGCGATATTTAAGAATTTCGTTTTTTTACCTACTGATTTTTACTAGCTGCTGAGCCGTAAAATAATAAAAAATCCTACAAATAGGAGATTTTTATCGGGTTTTTTGCATTTCTCTAATTTCTGCAATTAAAACCGAGTATTTAACGCCAAAAAACTAGCCCTATCGGCGATATTTAAGAGTTTCGTTTTTTTACCTACTGATTTTTACTAGCTGCTGAGCCGTAAAATAATAAAAAATCGTACAAATAGGAGATTTTTATCGGGTTTTTTGCATTTCTCTAATTTCTGCAATTAAAACCGAGTATTTAACGCCAAAAAACTAGCCCTATCGGCGATATTTAAGAGTTTCGTTTTTTTACCTACTGATTTTTACTAGCTGCTGAGCCGTAAAATAATAAAAAATCGTACAAATAGGAGATTTTTATCGGGTTTTTTGCATTTCTCTAATTTCTGCAATTAAAACCGAGTATTTAACGCCAAAAAACTAGCCCTATCGGCGAAATTTAAGAATTTCGTTTTTTTACCTACTGATTTTTACTAGCTGCTGAGCCGTAAAATAATAAAAAATCCTACAAATAGGAGATTTTTATCGGGTTTTTTGCATTTCTCTAATTTCTGCAATTAAAACCGAGTATTTAACGCCAAAAAACTAGCCCTATCGGCGATATTTAAGAATTTCGTTTTTTTACCTACTGATTTTTACTAGCTGCTGAGCCGTAAAATAATAAAAAATCGTACAAATAGGAGATTTTTATCGGGTTTTTTGCATTTCTCTAATTTCTGCAATTAAAACCGAGTATTTAACGCCAAAAAACTAGCCCTATCGGCAAAATTTAAAATTTCGTTTTTTTACCTACTGATTTTTACTAGCTGCTGAGCCGTTAAATAATAAAAAATCCTACAAATAGGAGATTTTTATCGGGTTTTTTGCATCTCTCTAATTTCTGCAATTAAAACCGAGTATTTAACGCCAAAAAACTAGCCCTATCGGGGAAATTTAAGAATTTCGTTTTTTTACCTACTGATTTTTACTAGCTGCTGAGCCGTAAAATAATAAAAAATCCTACAACTAAGAGATTTTTATCGGGTTTTTTGCATTTCTCTAATTTCTGCAATTAAAACCGAGTATTTAACGCCAAAAAACTAGCCCTATCGGCGAAATTTAAGAATTTCGTTTTTTTACCTACTGATTTTTACTAGCTGCTAAGCCGTAAAATAATAAAAAATCGTACAATCGGAGATTTTTATCGGGTTTTTTGCATTTCTCTAATTTCTGCAATTAATACCGAGTATTTAACGCCAAAAAACTAGCCCTATTGGGGAAATTTAAGAATTTCGTTTTTTTACCTACTGATTTTTACTAGCTGCTGAGCCGTAAAATAAAAAAAAATCCTACAAACAGGAGATTTTTATCGGGTTTTTTGCATTTCTCTAATTTCTGCAATTAAAACCGAGTATTTAACGCCAAAAAACTAGCCCTATCGGCGAAATTTAAGAATTTCGTTTTTTTACCTACTGATTTTTACTAGCTGCTGAGCCGTAAAATAATAAAAAATCCTACAAATAGGAGATTTTTATCGGGTTTTTTGCATTTCTCCAATTTCTGCAATTAAAACCGTGTATTTAACGCCAAAAAACTAGCCCTATCGGCGAAATTTAAGAATTTCGTTTTTTTACCTACTGATTTTTACTAGCTGCTGAGCCGTAAAATAATAAAAAATCCTACAAATAGGAGATTTTTATCGGGTTTTTTGCATCTCTCTAATTTCTGCAATTAAAACCGAGTATTTAACGCCAAAAAACTAGCCCTATCGGGGAAATTTAAGAATTTCGTTTTTTTACCTACTGATTTTTAATAGCTGCTGAGCCGTAAAATAATAAAAAATCCTACAACTAAGAGATTTTTATCGGGTTTTTTGCATTTCTCTAATTTCTGCAATTAAAACCGAGTATTTAACGCCAAAAAACTAGCCCTATCGGCGAAATTTAAGAATTTCGTTTTTTTACCTACTGATTTTTACTAGCTGCTAAGCCGTAAAATAATAAAAAATCGTACAATCGGAGATTTTTATCGGGTTTTTTGCATTTCTCTAATTTCTGCAATTAATACCGAGTATTTAACGCCAAAAAACTAGCCCTATTGGGGAAATTTAAGAATTTCGTTTTTTTACCTACTGATTTTTACTAGCTGCTGAGCCGTAAAATAAAAAAAAATCCTACAAATAGGAGATTTTTATCGGGTTTTTTGCATTTCTCTAATTTCTGCAATTAAAACCGAGTATTTAACGCCAAAAAACTAGCCCTATCGGCGAAATTTAAGAATTTCGTTTTTTTACCTACTGATTTTTACTAGCTGCTGAGCCGTAAAATAATAAAAAATCGTACAAATAGGAGATTTTTATTGGGTTTTTTGCATTTCTCTAATTTCTGCAATTAAAACCGAGTATTTAACGCCACAAAACTAGCCCTATCGGCGAAATTTAAGAATTTCGTTTTTTTACCTACTGATTTTTACTAGCTGCTGAGCCGTAAAATAATAAAAAATCGTACAAATAGGAGATTTTTATCGGGTTTTTTGCATTTCTCTAATTTCTGCAATTAAAACCGAGTATTTAACGCCAAAAAACTAGCCCTCTCGGCGAAATTTAAGAATTTCGTTTTTTTACCTACTGATTTTTACTAGCTGCTGAGCCGTAAAATAATAAAAAATCCTACAAATAGGAGATTTTTATCGGGTTTTTTGCATTTCTCTAATTTCTGCAATTAAAACCGAGTATTTAACGCCAAAAAACTAGCCCTCTCGGCGAAATTTAAGAATTTCGTTTTTTTACCTACTGATTTTTACTAGCTGCTGAGCCGTAAAATAATAAAAAATCCTACAAATAGGAGATTTTTATCGGGTTTTTTGCATTTCTCTAATTTCTGCAATTAAAACCGAGCATTTAACGCCACAAAACTAGCCCTATCGGCGAAATTTAAGAATTTCGTTTTTTTACCTACTGATTTTTACTAGCTGCTGAGCCGTAAAATAATAAAAAATCGTACAAATAGGAGATTTTTATCGGGTTTTTTGCATTTCTCTACTTTCTGCAATTAAAACCGAGTATTTAACGCACAAAAACTAGCCCTATCGGCGATATTTAAGAGTTTCGTTTTTTTACCTACTGATTTTTACTAGCTGCTGAGCCGTAAAATAATAAAAAATCGTACAAATAGGAGATTTTTATCGGGTTTTTTGCATTTCTCTAATTTCTGCAATTAAAGCCGAGTATTTAACGCCAAAAAACTAGCCCTATCGGCGAAATTTAAGAATTTCGTTTTTTTACCTACTGATTTTTACTAGCTGCTGAGCCGTAAAATAATAAAAAATCCTACAAATAGGAGATTTTTATCGGGTTTTTTGCATTTCTCTAATTTCTGCAATTAAAACCGAGTATTTAACGCCAAAAAACTAGCCCTATCGGCGATATTTAAGAATTTCGTTTTTTTACCTACTGATTTTTACTAGCTGCTGAGCCGTAAAATAATAAAAAATCGTACAAATAGGAGATTTTTATCGGGTTTTTTGCATTTCTCTAATTTCTGCAATTAAAACCGAGTATTTAACGCCAAAAAACTAGCCCTATCGGCGAAATTTAAGAATTTCGTTTTTTTACCTACTGATTTTTACTAGCTGCTGAGCCGTAAAATAATAAAAAATCCTACAAATAGGAGATTTTTATCGGGTTTTTTGCATTTCTCTAATTTCTGCAATTAAAACCGAGTATTTAACGCCAAAAAACTAGCCCTATCGGCGAAATTTAAGAATTTCGTTTTTTTACCTACTGATTTTTACTAGCTGCTGAGCCGTAAAATAATAAAAAATCCTACAAATAGGAGATTTTTATCGGGTTTTTTGCATTTCTCTAATTTCTGCAATTAAAACCGAGTATTTAACGCCAAAAAACTAGCCCTATCGGCAAAATTTAAAATTTCGTTTTTTTACCTACTGATTTTTACTAGCTGCTGAGCCGTTAAATAATAAAAAATCCTACAAATAGGAGATTTTTATCGGGTTTTTTGCATTTCTCTACTTTCTGCAATTAAAACCGAGTATTTAACGCCAAAAAACTAGCCCTATCGGCGAAATTTAAGAATTTCGTTTTTTTACCTACTGATTTTTACTAGCTGCTAAGCCGTAAAATAATAAAAAATCGTACAATCGGAGATTTTTATCGGGTTTTTTGCATTTCTCTAATTTCTGCAATTAATACCGAGTATTTAACGCCAAAAAACTAGCCCTATTGGGGAAATTTAAGAATTTCGTTTTTTTACCTACTGATTTTTACTAGCTGCTGAGCCGTAAAATAAAAAAAAATCCTACAAATAGGAGATTTTTATCGGGTTTTTTGCATTTCTCTAATTTCTGCAATTAAAACCGAGTATTTAACGCCAAAAAACTAGCCCTATCGGCGAAATTTAAAAATTTCGTTTTTTTACCTACTGATTTTTACTAGCTGCTGAGCCGTAAAATAATAAAAAATCGTACAAATAGGAGATTTTTATCGGGTTTTTTGCATTTCTCTAATTTCTGCAATTAAAATCGAGTATTTAACGCCAAAAAACTAGCCCTATCGGCGAAATTTAAGAATTTCGTTTTTTTACCTACTGATTTTTACTAGCTGCTGAGCCGTAAAATAATAAAAAATCCTACAAATAGGAGATTTTTATCGGGTTTTTTGCATTTCTCCAATTTCTGCAATTAAAACCGAGTATTTAACCCCAAAAAACTAGCCCTATCGGCGAAATTTAAGAATTTCGTTTTTTTACCTACTGATTTTTACTAGCTGCTGAGCCGTAAAATAATAAAAAATCCTACAAATAGGAGATTTTTATCGGGTTTTTTGCATTTCTCTAATTTCTGCAATTACAACCGAGTATATAACGCCAAAAAACTAGCCCTATCGGCGAAATTTAAGAATTTCGTTTTTTTACCTACTGATTTTTACTAGCTGCTGAGCCGTAAAATAATAAAAAATCCTACAAATAGGAGATTTTTATCGGGTTTTTTGCATCTCTCTAATTTCTGCAATTAAAACCGAGTATTTAGCGCCAAAAAACTAGCCCTATCGGGGAAATTTAAGAATTTCGTTTTTTTACCTACTGATTTTTACTAGCTGCTGAGCCGTAAAATAATAAAAAATCCTACAAATAGGAGATTTTTATCGGGTTTTTTGCATTTCTCTAATTTCTGCAATTAAAACCGAGTATTTAACGCCAAAAAACTAGCCCTATCGGCGATATTTAAGAATTTCGTTTTTTTACCTACTGATTTTTACTAGCTGCTGAGCCGTAAAATAATAAAAAATCGTACAAATAGGAGATTTTTATCGGGTTTTTTGCATTTCTCTAATTTCTGCAATTAAAACCGAGTATTTAACGCCAAAAAACTAGCCCTATCGGCAAAATTTAAAATTTCGTTTTTTTACCTACTGATTTTTACTAGCTGCTGAGCCGTAAAATAATAAAAAATCCTACAAATAGGAGATTTTTATCGGGTTTTTTGCATCTCTCTAATTTCTGCAATTAAAACCGAGTATTTAACGCCAAAAAACTAGCCCTATCGGGGAAATTTAAGAATTTCGTTTTTTTACCTACTGATTTTTACTAGCTGCTGAGCCGTAAAATAATAAAAAATCCTACAACTAAGAGATTTTTATCGGGTTTTTTGCATTTCTCTAATTTCTGCAAGTAAAACCGAGTATTTAACGCCAAAAAACTAGCCCTATCGGCGAAATTTAAGAATTTCGTTTTTTTACCTACTGATTTTTACTAGCTGCTAAGCCGTAAAATAATAAAAAATCGTACAATCGGAGATTTTTATCGGGTTTTTTGCATTTCTCTAATTTCTGCAATTAATACCGAGTATTTAACGCCAAAAAACTAGCCCTATTGGGGAAATTTAAGAATTTCGTTTTTTTACCTACTGATTTTTACTAGCTGCTGAGCCGTAAAATAAAAAAAAATCCTACAAATAGGAGATTTTTATCGGGTTTTTTGCATTTCACTAATTTCTGCAAGTAAAACCGAGTATTTAACGCCAAAAAACTAGCCCTATCGGCGAAATTTAAGAATTTCGTTTTTTTACCTACTGATTTTTACTAGCTGCTGAGCCGTAAAATAATAAAAAATCGTACAAATAGGAGATTTTTATCGGGTTTTTTGCATTTCTCTAATTTCTGCAATTAAAACCAAGTATTTAACGCCAAAAAACTAGCCCTATCGGCGAAATTTAAGAATTTCGTTTTTTTAACTACTGATTTTTACTAGCTGCTGAGCCGTAAAATAATAAAAAATCCTACAAGTAGGAGATTTTTATCGGGTTTTTTGCATTTCTCCAATTTCTGCAATTAAAACCGAGTATTTAACGCCAAAAAACTAGCCCTATCGGCGAAATTTAAGAATTTCGTTTTTTTACCTACTGATTTTTACTAGCTGCTGAGCCGTAAAATAATAAAAAATCCTACAAATAGGAGATTTTTATCGGGTTTTTTGCATCTCTCTAATTTCTGCAATTAAAACCGAGTATTTAACGCCAAAAAACTAGCCCTATCGGGGAAATTTAAGAATTTCGTTTTTTTACCTACTGATTTTTACTAGCTGCTGAGCCGTAAAATAATAAAAAATCCTACAACTAAGAGATTTTTATCGGGTTTTTTGCATTTCTCTAATTTCTGCAATTAAAACCGAGTATTTAACGCCAAAAAACTAGCCCTATCGGCGAAATTTAAGAATTTCGTTTTTTTACCTACTGATTTTTACTAGCTGCTAAGCCGTAAAATAATAAAAAATCGTACAATCGGAGATTTTTATCGGGTTTTTTGCATTTCTCTAATTTCTGCAATTAATACCGAGTATTTAACGCCAAAAAACTAGCCCTATTGGGGAAATTTAAGAATTTCGTTTTTTTACCTACTGATTTTTACTAGCTGCTGAGCCGTAAAATAAAAAAAAATCCTACAAATAGGAGATTTGTATCGGGTTTTTTGCATTTCTCTAATTTCTGCAATTAAAACCGAGTATTTAACGCCAAAAAACTAGCCCTATCGGCGAAATTTAAGAATTTCGTTTTTTTACCTACTGATTTTTACTAGCTGCTGAGCCGTAAAATAATAAAAAATCGTACAAATAGGAGATTTTTATCGGGTTTTTTGCATTTCTCTAATTTCTGCAATTAAAACCGAGTATTTAACGCCAAAAAACTAGCCCTATCGGCGAAATTTAAGAATTTCGTTTTTTTACCTACTGATTTTTACTAGCTGCTGAGCCGTAAAATAATAAAAAATCCTACAAATAGGAGATTTTAGTAGGTAAACAAAGAGAGTTCTGGCTCATTTTGCCCATACAAAATTTGAGCCAGAACTCTCATAGATTTGGGGTAGATTTGTGAGAGTTCTGGCTCATTTTGGCCATACAAAATTTGAGCCAGAACTCTCATAGATTTGGGGTAGATTTGTTTATGTAGAATTGTGTTGGATTTGTGTTTGTATTGGTTGGTGTTATGTGTGTGTGTTGGTGTGGGGTGAGTCATTGGGCTTGGGTTCGTGGGGTCATTGACCTATTTTCGTTTGGGGTTGTTTCCCTCCCCTCGGTTCCCTCCCCTAGTTCCCTCACCTTGGCAGGTGTTGCCCTGCACTTGGTTGGGGCCTGGTCGGGGCCTGGTCGGGGCCTGGTCGGGGCCTGGTCGGGGGTTGTTCGGGTTTGTTCGGATATTTGGGTGGTAAACAAGTGTGAAAATAGTAAGAATTTTATTTCCATAACACCGAAGAGTACAAAAAATTTTGCTCTAAATTCTTAAATCACATTAAGTAATTTTGCCACCCACACTTCTGGGGTCATTGAAATTTCTTTCCCACACATTTATCAAAAATTTAACAGCACAGTAGTCGCATGTCCAGAGATGGCACGAGCCAAGCATATTTCATTGATAAGAAGCTTTTGTAAATTCTCTCTTCTGTGTGTGCCCAAAAACTATTTGTAAGTCAAGTTCATGGACACGCTGATATGTTCTTATCAGGTAGACAGATGATCCATGCAACATTCCTTAATTTTTAGTTTATGTAGTACATATCTGTTGATAAATTTTCTGCAGGTGTACTGTTTTGATTGAAATTTTCTCAGAAAATAACGATAAATTAAAAAAAATAAAGATGCAGTTTTGTAGAGAATTTAAAATTATGGTGAGTAGCATCAAAATCGACAATTTTGCAGTTGTGCGGTTTTGATCATCCCCGCAGCTGCGCATCAATTCGATGAAAACACAAGAGGGAAACTTTGCTTGCGGTTTGTGGGATGATGCGCGCGAAATTTTGTTGGAACTTTGTGCGTGGGTTGATGCGCAGCTGCGGGGATGATGTGTGTGAAAATTTGGTGGAACTTTGTGCGTGGGTTGATGCGCAGCCGCATGCGGTTTTATTATTTTTATGTGTAAATAAGTGGAGCATTTTTTTTTACCAACAACACCCGTGGGAATAAAACTATGTAAAAAATTGTTTGTGAAAATTTGGTAACCGCAGCGTGTTAAAAAAATCTTTTCACTTTCCTGATTTATGATATAAATAAGAAGTGGTGTTTCATGATAAGATTAGTTCTTAGGGAGAATTTGAGTAAGTACAGATAACCTTTGCATAAAATTTGTATTGTTGGTTATTAAAAATTTCTCTTTTTATTTTAACTTACAAAGTCAACATGAGCCTTATGGATATTTGGGATTTAACACCACCATTAAGTGAAAACGAGGAGGAGGAGGGTGAAGATATGGAAGTAGCTGATGGTGATGATGATGATGATGAAGATGATGAGGATTTAACACCACCATCAAGTGAAAACGAGGAGGAGGAGGAGGGTGAAGATATGGAAGTAGCTGATGTTGATGCTGATGATGGTGATGATGATGATGAAGATGACAACGATGATGAATCTGATATACTAGTTTATCCTCCAGAAGATAAAATTATACCGGTTCGAAAAATCAACCCGTTTAGCTTACAGTATTTAGCTTTAAAAGTGTGGTTTAACTCAATTTATTGGGATGAAGCCGTATATGAATTTTTCCGGCACCAAACTGTTTGGGATAGTTTATATTATCAATTTTCTCGTACTTCTTTATTAGCGCTAAATGAACATATATTAAATATACCAATGGCGAACATTATTCGAAAACAATTGTGTAAATTGTGTGTTGATATACAAAGCGAATGTAGTAGGTTGCCACTAAATATACGAAATCAGAATGTAAATGGATATTTTAAGAATAATGAATATTTTTTAAGGAATTATGCATATCATAAGGTAGATCAATCTAAGTATTTTTTTGTTTGTACAGAGCAAGGAGATAAGGAAGACCATGGATATTGTAAGATTGTGGAACTTTATGATTTTGGATATAATAATACAATACTTGACATATTTCGTCAAATTATAAATTGATACATGCTTTTTATTTTTTAAAGTGCGAAAGCAAAGGGTGGGGGAAAAATTATTCTATATAAAGTTATGGTTCTCCCTTGAAGTGTTCAGTTTAAAGTCAAGTTCGGTGAACGGTAAATTGAGATTTCTATTTCTTCTAGAAAGGTTATTTGATTCTGAAAATAATGGCACAACAGCAGCATGAAACAATAAGCAGAGTATTGAGCAAGATTAACGATTGCTCCTACAAGGAAATATTGAGAGTTAAGGATATGGAGATCAACAAGCCCTACAAAATAATAGCAGCACGGAAATGTACAACGCAGTATGGCCGAAAAGTTGTATTGGAGCTGGATTCTAACATCATTTACATGCCGCAGAGATTCGATAATGTAGAAGATTCCGTACTGGAGGATATTAATAAAGATGGCAACTTCTATATTATCAGTAAAGGCGAAATTGGAAAATCTTTCGATGTAAAGATTATACACCAAATTGAATTAAATGTTTACACTCCAAATCCTTCTGTAAATTATTATGATCACACATATTAAAAGTTTAAAAAAACAAATCTTTTTCCTGGGGTGTTTGGGGGATTGCAATATATGATTGTTAGAGAGAGAGTGAGAGCTATAACATATCAAGATATGTTTAGTTGAGGGTGGGGGGGCAATTTTTAGTATAAAAATCTGATGCTAAGAGTATTATTACTAAAGTTTTGTGGCAACTTTAGAACAGAAGACTGTTTGTGAAGATTAAAAAAGTTATAGTATCTGCATATATACATTTGAGGTAATAGTTCAATCCACCGTTGTTACAGTGCATTTTTGTATAAGCATATGTGTTATTTAGATTTGCTAAAGAAAATGGCTTCAACTACAAAGAGCGTGGTCAACATGGTTGCAGAAATTAAAGATTCCTTAAGAAATCTAAATGATGGTGGAGTGGAGATCAATGATGTTCTTAAGAAGTGCAAACTATACATTCAAAGAGCGCGCTCTGTCCTGAAGATTTCTTCTAATACAGGATCTATAAGATGTCTTCAGAGATGTATTGCCGAGCTGAAAGGATTCAAAGTAAAACTACACGCACTTTTACATCGTGGGAGTGGCATTAATTCTCAGCGTCAAACAAGGAAATCTCGTATAACATGGGAAGATATAGAATCTGCATTTAGAGATCGAATTAGAACAGGTGTGGTAATTAATATAGTGCATAAGGATCCGAAAGTATTTTTAGAAGATGCTCGGCATTTAGTTACAAGACGGATTCAAAATATTTTAAAGAAGCACAAATCCCTCAAAATTAATACTACCTTCGGTGGAGAATTTAAAATTGTTCGCAAGGATGGTGAAGAATTGGAATATAAATATTTTAATACAAAGAATGTTGCAGTGGATCAAAGTATTAACTTAAAGCAATGGTTTTCTGAATCTGTTACAAAAGATATTATAGATCAACTCGAAGATTTCCAAGAACGTGATAGTGGATGGGCTCTATCAAGTATTATTAATTTAGTTGTTAATATCAATAAATATGAACATTTTCGTGGATCATCATATATCGATTTACCACCTGAAATAAAGTTAAGGCATGCGTGTATTAATGTTAATAATTCTGATGTTGCATGCTTTGCATGGTCTATAGTGTCAGCACTTTGTCCCACCAATCATAATGTGAATAGAGTATCAAGTTACCCACATTATAGTGAAATATTGAATTTAAATGGAATTAATTTACCACCAGCATTAAATGAAATATCTAAATTTGAAAAGCTGAATGCTATTTCAGTAAATATATTTGGTTTGGAAAAAATTAAAAACAAATTTAAAGTTACTCCAACACGTCTTACCAAAGATAAACAAGAAAGACATGTTAATTTACTGTTGATTCAAGATAATTATTATGGCGATGATGATGATGATGATGATGAAGGGAATGATAATTTTGAAATTAAATACCACTACTGTTGGATTAAGAACTTGTCACGTTTAGTTTCTCATCAAGTTTCTCAAAACAACGGAAGAAAATATATTTGTGACAGATGTCTTTGTTATTTTGTATCAGAAGAAAAATTAGCTGCTCATGTTGAAGATTGTGCGAAAAAGAACGATGAGAAAGTAGTTTTACCAACTAACTATAATAAATGGTTAAGCTTTAAAAATTTTAATTTTAAAGAAAATGTGCCTTTTATAATATATGCAGATTTTGAATGTTTGTTGAAACCGCATACTATTGTGGATACGATAAGAACCACAAAATATCAAAAACATGAGGCATTTAGTGTAGGATATTATTTCAATTGTTCTTTTAATAGTAGTCTCAGCTATTTTCGTTCTTATAGAGGTACTGATTGTCAATATTGGTTCGCAAACCAACTACAACAAATTGTGACCAATGTGGAGGAAATATTTTCACAGATTAAACCAATTGCTGCATTAACTGCAGATGAAAAAGTGCAATATACCCAAATCAGTTGTTGTCATATTTGCGAAAAACCTTTTACAGTTGAATCAAAACGTGTACGAGATCATTGCCATCTAACTGGAAGGTACAGAGGTCCGGCACATGAGGATTGTAATCTTAATTATCAAAATACACGTATAATTCCAATAGTATTCCATAATTTAAGTGGTTATGATGCTCATTTTGTAATAAAGGAAATCGCAACTGCATTTGAAGGTCGGGTGGATCTTTTGCCAATAAATAAGGAACGCTATATATCCTTCACAAAAAATGTGAGGGACAGTGAAGTAAAATTTCGATTCATTGATTCGTTTAAATTTATGGCGTCATCTTTAGATAAATTGGTCTCATATTTACCTAAAGAACAACTGATTATAACAAAAAAGGAGTGGAGCAATTTAAATTCTACAGGATTTAACCTTGTAACGAGAAAAGGTGTATTTCCCTATGATTACATTAGCGATATGGAAAAATTGAATGAAACAAAATTACCTCCGCAGCAAACTTTTTATAGTCAATTAAATGAATCAGATATATCTAATGATGATTATGTACATGCACAAACTGTGTGGAAAATATTTGGCATACAAACTCTTGGAGAATACTCCGATTTGTATTTAAAAACAGATGTTTTATTATTATCAGATATATTTGAGAATTTTAGAAAGGTATCTCAGAAAACGTATGGTTTGGACCCTGCTCACTATTATACGCTCCCAGGATTAACATGGGATGCAATGTTGAAATATACGAAAATCGAGTTAGAATTGTTAACTGACATCGAAATGGTTATGTTTATAGAAGATGGAATTCGAGGAGGAGTAAGTCAGTGCTCAAATCGATATAGTAAAGCGAATAACAGTTATATGGAAAACTACAACGACCAAGAAGATAGCAAATATATTATGTACTTTGATGCTACTAATCTTTACGGTTGGGCAATGTCCCAATATCTTCCAACACATGGTTTCAAATGGGTAAATGTGGATATAGAAATAATTAATGTGTCAGATGAATCACCAATAGGCTACATATTAGAAGTTGATCTTGAGTATCCGCAGGTTTTGCATGACAAACATTCAGATTTGCCATTTTGTCCACTACATGATGTAGCTGATGGATCTTCATATAAAAAACTATTGACAACATTATCGAATAAAGAGAAATATATTATCCATTATAGAAATCTAAAACAATGTTTAAGTCATGGGCTAATTTTAAAAAAAATACATCGTGTTCTTCAGTTTAATCAGTCGCCATGGTTAAAGGAATATATTGATTTAAATACAGAAATGCGAAAGAAAGCCTTAAATGATTTCGAGAAAAATAAATATAAGTTGATGAACAACGCGGTCTTTGGAAAAACTATCGAAAACGTACGTAAACATTCTATCGTTAAGTTGCTTACAAAGTGGGAAGGTCGATATGGAGCTAAAGTTATGATTGCCAAACCAAATTTTCGTAGCAGAACAATTTTTGATACAAATTTAATTGCGATTGAATTGAAAAAAACTGAAGTTTTTTTTAATAAACCCATTTATATTGGAATGTGTGTACTTGATATATCTAAAACATGTCTTTATAAATTCCATTATGATTATGTATTATCCAAAATGAACGAAAATTGTAAACTATTGTATACTGATACAGACTCTCTAATTTATGAATTTAAATGCGATGATATTTATAAGGTTATAAAAGCAGATGTTAATTATTTTGATACTAGTGATTATCCTCCAAATAATCTATATAATATACCTTTAGTAAATAAAAAAGTTCCTGGACTTATGAAGGATGAATTAAATGGTAAAATAGTAACTGAATTTGTAGGACTCAGATCAAAAATGTATTGTATTAGAGTAAATAATGAGGATTTAATAAAAAGATCTAAAGGTGTCAAAAGAAATGTAGTAGAGAATAGTATTACTTTCGATGACTATTTAACATGTTTGAATGATTGTGTTGAAATAGTAAGGACTCAACAAACTATTCAGTCAGATAAGCATAATGTATATAGTGTGAGACAAAATAAAGTAGCATTGAGCCCTTACGATACTAAACGTTTTATAAGGGAAAATTCAACTGACACACTTGCTTGGGGACATTTTAGGATAATGGAATAAAACTTACTTTTGTTACTACTTAAAATATGATTTTTATTTATTTGTATATTATTATAATATTTCACTTTTATTGATCCATGAATTGTGTTTTTCATGAAAACCTAACCATTTTACAAAGAATTTATTTCCCTTCCTCTTTAAAACTTTTTCAACTAGATAATCATGAGGATACTTTGACTTCAGCAGCTCTTGGTCGTAAAAGCCACCCTTTATAGGATGTCCTTGAAAATCCTCCAGAAGATATGTTACAGGATTCGTGTTCTGCACAGACTTAATTCGAAAGACTTCTGTTGTCCAATTTGGAGTATATCCTTTATCGAAAACATGTTTGTATTTGCTAATGCGAACATAATCACCAACTTTATATTTTGCTTTTTTACTCATTTTTATGCGGTTGTATGCTGTTTTTAATAAAGCATTTTTGTTCGAATTATTAACATCTGAAGGTCGCATTTGAATTGTTCTATGTTTTTTGTTGTTGTATTCACTGACTAGTTTTTTTACCATATCTATCCATCGATAAGAACCGGTTTTACTAAATTCTTTCCACATCATACCCTTAAATGTTCTGTTAAACCTTTCAACTATTGAAGCCTTCAATATGCTATAAGTAGAATAATGATTTATTTGGTGGTCTTGCATTAATTTCTGAAATATTTTATTATAAAATTCTTTGCCATCATCAGTTTGTAAGTTTTTAGGAACACGTCCATTTTTTAAGATTTTCTCCATAACATTTTTAACCTCCACACCAGTTTTATTCTTAATAGGTTCCACCCAAGCATATTTGGAAAATGTATCAATTACAGTTAACAAAAAACGGTATCCATTATTTTCGCGAGCATAAGAGCCCATTTCTACCAAATCCGCTTGCCATAGATCATCAAAATCTTTGATGATTACACGTCGTCTAGGGAAGTTACGACGGGCTGCTCTATGCAACTCATTAACAACAGCTTCTTTACTCATTTCAGAATACAATGATAAAATATCTTAGTACGGAATGTTATATTTATTGATCCTCGTTTGACAGACGGTTCATTAGGACCTTCAAACCATTTTTCAGTTTTACTTGATCCTCTTCAATCATTCTTTTTATATTTTTGAAAAAGGGTACTTCATCAGTGTTGACATCGACATTGGTAATGAGTTCATTGAGGACATCATATATTTTTATTGCAGCTCTAAGCAAATCAGTATGAAACTCGGTGTAATATTTATCTGTTATGGATAATCTATCATCCAAATAATTTTTGCAAACAGCATCATATTTATCAATAGGATTCTTCAAATTTTTAATATTTTTATGTCGCATATCATAGTTGCCATCATCAGTTAAAAGAAACCCACTTCCTGGTGTACCAATAAGACCTCTTTCACCAGACGGTCCAATTGGCCCTCTTTCACCAGACGGTCCAGGTAAACCTCTTTCACCACGCGGTCCAGACGGTCCAGGTAAACCTCTTTCACCACGCGGTCCAATTGGTCCTAGACCCTTTTGTACTATAGTACTTTTGTGATGTCGTCCAAACTTATCAACACTCATTATAAATCTGATGCTTGGAATTAGAATTTTATTTATTATTATATTATAATATCAGCTTCTTTTAATTCTTCTATTATAGAGATGATTTCGTTGCGATGGTTATTATGACCAGCTTGTTCAGATGCTGTTAGAAGATGAAGTCTCTCTACTAATTCATTTGGATCATTCCAGTATATATAATCAATATTATCTTTAGGAATCTGCATTAAACCTTTTCCAGTATGATGAAGGAATTTACTTATAATATATTTATATTTATCACTTTTGCTACCCTTTATTTGGCCATCTGAACTATAACCACGCCTGTAAGCATTGCTTTCATTTAAAATTTCACCATAATCTTCCAGATCATCAGCATTATATAAACTATGTGCAGGATTTTTCATAAAAAGTAGTTCACATAAGCCTAATGTAATTTTATAAGATTTTCCATTAATTGAAAAGTTTTCCTCATCAAGTATAATATTAGAATTCCCAATTTTCCACTCGTTACTGTCTTTATCTTTATAAATACCATAAGTATAGTCGATTTTTGGATTGTTTTGAAGATATAGTTGAAAATATTTATTAACTATGTTCGTGGATAAGTTCAGAGTAGATTCAGATTTTTCTACAAAAGTTCTTGAATGTGTTGGTGTTTCATATTTATCTTCCGATGTTTCCCCATATTTCAGTGCTGTACTTGTTGTGCGCATTCCAAAATACTTTTGTTTTGGAGTACGTTCTATGCTGTAATCATTTCTGTTATCTTTAGGTTCTAATTTTGTATACTCATGAACACTTCGCTTTACTTTACTCTCATCCACAAGCTGCTCTAAAGGTTCTGTTATAGGTTTAAATGTTGTCTTAAGCTGAGCTTCTGCTTCAGTTCGACCAGACTTTAGGGCTTGATACTTTTTTATAATAGAATTTCTAGATTGTATTATATCTTCAATTAACTTCTTCTTCTTAGTTGTTTTACCCATTAAGACAGCTGATTTGTTTGATCTGCTTTATTATCAGCTTAACTGCTCTATGATCTTCTTTCTTAACAGCTTTAACTGGTGATCTGATTATTAACAGCTTTAACTGGTCTTTAACTGTTCTAAGTAGTTGTTTAGCTGATCAAACCATTAAGACAGCTGATTTGTTCGATCTGCTTTATTATCAGCTTAACTGCTCTATGATCTTCTTTCTTAACAGCTTTAACTGGTTTTTAACGGCTAACTGATCTGATTATTAACAGCTTTAACTGGTCTTTAACTGTTCTAAGTAGTTGTTTAGCTGATCGAAGGGATCTGATATTTTATTTAATGACCAATTATATTTATAGGACAATATATGCATCAAATCCTCTACGATATCGCCCATTATTTAACGGACTATCTTTGTCTATTACTAGAAATCCATATTTATCTTCCCAACATTCTGCACATAAATCTCGAAAAGTATTAAAGCTCATATCGGTGTTTATATGATCACCGTATATATGCTTCAGATTCAAATCATCTTGTTTAAATAATATAAGAAAGTTTGTGTTGTCTCGTATCAAGTGTTTTGGTATACGTGTGTAAGTTTGACAGAGATAAAAGCTATCAACATTATTATGTCGACCCATGCAAAAATAAGAACGTATATTATCTTGTTTCTCACAAGCAACATCATCAAAAATGAATATAGAATTTTGTTTTGCTTCTTTCAGAGGTATCACATCACTGTTGTTAGAAAATGTATAATACCCTAGACCTCGTATTGGTTTTAAAAGTTTCTTCAAATATTCATATTTTGGTTGGAAAAGTGACTTAGAATATACATAAACGTTTTCAAAGCTTAGCCCATTAGGATGCTCTAATAAGCTTATCATTACATTTGTCTTTCCACAGTTAGAAGGTCCAACAACAACAGCACGTATACTGCTAGGTAATAATAAACTATGTCTTTTAAATTCCTTTGTATCACTCTTAAAATCATTATTTTGAATTGGTAATGATAGATTTTGTTTAATTAACTTCATTTTGACTACTGGCCTTAAGATATAAATACTCATGTAATTTATATACTCTTTAGTTTAAATTTGAAAGTTGAATAATACAGTCTATGTTGGAATATAATCAGAATCTACGGAAAAGAAAAGGAGCAACTGGGGGAGGTGTAATTAACACATTAGTTAATAAATTGCCATTTGAGTTACATCTTCCAGGCTATCAATATTGTGGGCCAGGTACCCGCTTAGCTGAAAGATTAGCTCGTGGAGATCCTGGAATAAATTCTTTAGACAAGGCTTGTAAAGAGCATGATATAGTGTATTCAAAATTTAAAAGTATAGCTGATCGTAATATAGCAGATAAAATTTTGGCTAATAAAGCTTGGAGTAGGGTTAAGGCCATTGACGCAAACTTTGGTGAGCGTGCAAACGCATTACTAGTAACAAACATTATGAATGCTAAGTCAAAACTTGGAATGGGTATGTCAAGAAAATCGGTGAAGACAAATAATAGAAAGAGAGGTAAAAAACTTCGAAGTATTATTACGCTCAGAAAAGCAATGACAAGAGCTAGAAATGTTATTGAAAAACAAAAACCTGATTCCATAAAAGCAGCCATTGCATTGGCGCAAAAAGAAGTAAGAAGTACAATTAAACACAGGAGAAAAAATCTAAAAATTCCACGAGTTATATCGGTACCCAAAACTGGTGGAATTTTACCGTTCCTGATTCCATTATTCGCAGGCCTTTCTGCTGCTGGAGCGTTAGCTGGCGGAGCAAGCAGCATTGTGAAGGCTGTCAATGCGGCGAAACATGCAAATGAAAAACTGAAAGAAAGTGAGAGACACAACCAAACAATGGAAGCTATTGCTATAGGAAAAGGGCTATTTCTTAAACCTTATAAAAAAGGTCTTGGATTATTTTTAAACCCTCCTTCAAAAAACTATTGAAAACGCTACCTAAAAGAGCCCTGACTGATGTGGATCTTCAAAAGTTTGCAAGAAATTTACCAAATTTTAGAGGAGTTTTCATGCGTGATAAACTTCCAAAGAAGCCTAAAAAACTAGAATGTGGCATCATTAATTTAGATATATCTTCAGGGTTTGGCACTCATTGGGTAGCATATTATAAAAATGGTGAAAATAGTCAATACTTTGATAGCTTCGGCAATTTGCAACCACCGTTAGAAGTTATAAAATATTTGGGACATAATTTAAAGTATAATTATCTTCCATACCAAACATATAATACAGTGATATGTGGTCATTTATGTTTAGAATTTTTGTACAATTGTAATGATAATAATAATAAATAATCCTAATAAATAAATAAATAAATTCATGTTTTATTAGTTTAAAATATAGCCTCCTCAATGTTATATATAAATAAAAGCTCAACATTGAAATAACATCATTCAAACAATGTCGCTAACACTTACATTAAGTGGGAATACATCTGTATTAACAGCTGAATATTTTCCACCGTTAGATTTACCTGCAGATTATGTATGTGGGTTAATAGATTTTCATACATACAATTCTATACCTAATATTCAGGAGAAAAAAAATAATTTGTTTCATGTTGGAAAGAATGTTGTGGAAATGCCCACAGGATCATATGAGATCGATGATATTGATGAATATCTCGGACAAAAATTAAACAAATTGAAAAATGGACCCACCATAGGGTTAAGAGCAAATAATAACACTTTGAAATGTGAAATAATATCTAGTGATATAATTTATTTTGATAGAGAACATTCAATAGGCTCTCTGCTAGGGTTTAGTAAACGTGTCTTGGAAGCTAATCGATTGCACACATCAGATTTACCTGTAAATATAATAAAGGTAAATGCAATAAGGGTAGAATGTAATTTAATATCTGGCGCTTTCATGAATGGTATAAGAGTTCATACTTTACATGAATTTGCTCCAAAGGTTGGGCCTGGGTATAAAATAGTTGAGGTACCAACAAATGTGATTTATTTACCAGTAAACACTCGAAGAATTAGCTCAATCACCTTAAAGCTCCTTGATCAAGACGGGGATTTAATTAATTTTAGGAGTGAAATAATTACAATCAGATTACATTTGAAACTGCAAGCATGATAATATATAATCGGCATAAATTTAGTATTAACAATAGTTCTTCTTTACCGCTTAAAGAGCTTAAACCCCAAAGGAGGAACCAATTTAAACTCTCAAGTCAAAACAAACAAATCTTGAAATCGTTAGGTTTTGCTTTAAAAAATAAAAATGAATGAAATATTAAATGTAAGAGAAGCTGTAAACTATGACAACAGCATTATAAAATTTGAATATCACTCTTATTCACCATTCATTAATTCATTCAAAAATAATGATGAAATACGTATAGCTATTCAATACCAAGATATCTATGTACTTCCAAGCCAAAGTTTTATTTACATAGAAGGAAAACTACAATGCACTCCAACTAAGCAAGATAATGTGAAGTTTACCAATAACCCAATAGCATTTTTGTTTGAGGAGATCCGTTATGAAATTAATGGTGTAGAAATTGATCGCAATAAAAATGTTGGTCTTACCTCAACAATAAAGAACAAGCTTTCTTTAAATGAATGGGAAAGTAAAATGCTTCTAAATTCAGGATGGTCTCTAACCAATATAAATGTTAGCTCTGATGGCGAATTTAATTTTTGTATACCGTTGAAATATCTTCTTGGCTTTGCTGAAGATTATAAGAAAATAATAATAAATGCTAAGCATGAACTCGTTCTAATTCGCTCACGAACGGATCTAAATGCAATTTATGCTAAAGATTGTGAAGCTAATGTAAATATTTCGAAATTGCAATGGCATATGCCACATGTTACTGCAGCCGATAAGGAAAAATTGTCATTGTTAAAAATTACTGAAAACAATCAACCAATTGAAATGTCATTTCGAAGTTGGGACTTGTACGAATATCCAACCTTACCACAATCTTCTCGACATACATGGGCAGTTAAAACAGTTAATCAGCTAGAAAAGCCAAGATTTGTTATTTTTGCTTTGCAAACTGACCGTAAAGATTCAAAAGAGAAAGATGCATCTAAATTTGATCATTGCAATCTCACAGATTTAAAAGTCTACTTAAACGCTGAAAAATACCCCTATAATGATCTCCATGTGAAATACAGCACAAACCAATATGCTTTATTATATGATATGTATTGCAAATTTCAACAATCATATTACAACCACCGATCTGAACCGTTGCTTACGCGAGAACAGTTCAAGAATTTAGCTCCGTTCGTTGTCATAGATTGTTCGCGACAAAACGAGTACCTTAAAACTGGTCCTGTGGATATAAGAATAGAATTTCAAACATCTGACAATATTCCTGAAAAAACCGCTGCATACTGTTTACTTTTACACGATAGAATAGTTCAGTATAATCCGCTAACGAGTGAAGTTCAAAAATTGTAAAATCATGAGTTACATAATCGATGTGCAAGGATTCAAAGGAGCTGGACATACATTCATCTTAAAAGAAATTGCTATTATTACCCAAGAGAATATGTTACAACACTTTATTTTAAAACCACCATACATCTTTGATAATCTACCA
Organism: Eutolmus rufibarbis; assembly: GCA_963920795.1. Taxonomy (NCBI): domain Eukaryota; kingdom Metazoa; phylum Arthropoda; class Insecta; order Diptera; family Asilidae; genus Eutolmus; species Eutolmus rufibarbis. Next base: position 14,412,883 of record OY987205.1, read on the forward strand.
CCCGAATTGAAAAAGCAGGCATTATGGCTACACCAGTATCATCATGGTTTAACGTGGGATGAAGGATACACTTCATTGGAGGATGTCACCAACCTTTTTACTCACACCCTCCAAAATAAGACCATTTACGTTAAAGGGGGTCAAAAAATTAAATGGCTTATTCAATTGTTTAAGCTAGATATGTACACCACAATTTATAATTTAGAAGATCTAGGATGTCCAGATATTGAACATTTAAGAAAAACTTTTACCGATGCACCACGCTGTATTCTTCATTCGGGCAAATGTGCAAAACAAAATGTTTTTTTATGTAAAAAATTTATGGATGGATATAATAAAATACTTTATTAATATAATAAGTTTTTTATTCTTAAATTACATAATGATGACAATAAGTTTTTATTCTTCAATTACATAATATCCATATTATAGGCTTGATGCAATTTCTTTCTATTAACAAAAGGGATATTAGACATCTGCGATGTATCATTTTCTACATATCTCTCTATTTCACCATTGCTTAAAATTCTTTCTCCAGCTAATTCATGGAATTCATAACAAGATATTCTTAAGGTTTTATGCTGATAATTGCTATCATATGTGCAACGTACTTTTATCGATTTATCGTCTTCAAAATTTAATTTAAAATGTCTGTAAAAAACACGATCACTTTCTAGAATTCCACCAATATCTCGCTCTTTGTTAATCAAATCTTGCCTAAATCCCTCAATCGCTTCTTCGACGGTTACTAAATCCCCTTCTGGTGATATAACTTCTACATCGTTTTCTTTTGCTGAATCATTTTCTGAAGAAGAAGAAGAAAGACTAAGAGGTGCAGAAGAAGTTGGTGTTGTTGTTGTTGATGTTAATGAATCATCGGCAACTATATTTTTCACAAATAAACGAAATGATAGGGAAATTTTAACAGTGTCATTATTAGGTAATAATAAATTAAATTGAACTTCATCGTTTGCCTTATCATTCAATTTTACATCAATTGGAGCTGATAAACAATGTGGATATAAAAAACAGATTGCAAATAATGCAAAAATTGTCGACTTCATTTTAGTTCTCTAAAAGATTAAGATGTCACTTGTTCAAGGCTGTTATTTCGACTACATGTAATCAGTTTAATCTATAAATACTTATATTGTTTTTATTGTATCTGCGCTACTTGGTTCTTCTTCTTCTTCTTTTTGTTTTATTGGTTTTCGATTCCAATTTTCATCAGTATCTGCGCTACTTGGTTCTTCTTCTTCTTTTTGTTTTATTGGTTTTCGATTCCACTCTTCCTCACCTGCAAACGGACAATTGTGTGGAAAAAAGCTTGTACTTGGGCGCTTGGTTAAACCATCTTGTACCCAACCCAATACAGTTATTTCCCCTCCTTTGACTTCTATCTTAACATGTTCAAAAGGTTTAACTCGCATCTCAACCAAAGCTGAAGGAATGTTTTGACCTCTAGTCATTGTCAATATCTTACATCTTTTCCCATCTTCTGCAGTCATATAAACTTTAATTATATCATACTTAATAACAGCATGCACAATTCTCATGTACATCCAACCGGACAAACATGTGCAAAAATGTGTTTCATCCCATATACTATCAACCCACAACATTTTACCTTTTAAGCGTTTAGAATGTGAGTGAGATAAAGTACATGTGCATTATTTTTATATATGTATGTACCACATAAAATTAGTTGCATGGATCATCTGTTTGCCTGATAAAAACATATCAGCGTGGCCATGAACTTAACTTACAAATAGTTTTTTGGGGGGTACGCACAGTTGATAAGAACATGGGAATTTGTAAAAGCTCTCTGGCAATGAATGAAGTATTATGCTTGGCTCGTGACATCTCTAGGCACGAGACTACCATGTGTTATTAAATTCCAGATAAGTGTATGGGAAAAAAATGTCAATGCCTCCAGAGGCATGGGTATGTGGGCGGCCAAATTACTTAATGTGATTTAAGAATTTAGAGCAAAATTCTACTTTTTTTGCGTTTGCGTTCTTGTGGTTTTGAGTGTTATTTAAAATAAAATTCTTGTGCTATACTTGGTACTTGTTGAGCTGTGGGAACCAAGATTTTTTCTTAATGTGATTTAAGAATTTAGAGCAAAATTCTACTTTTTGCGTTCTTGTGGTAAGATTGTTTTTTGCTTAATTCGTGTGGGCTTCCTTCTAAGGCTTTAAGCATTATGGGAACAAAAATTTTTCTAAGTTTCGGGTGAAAAATTTGAACTAAAATTTGGCTATAAAAGTCCATCACATAAACTTTGTGATTTACTTTTTGAAGCAAACGTTTCAAGAATAAGTTCATTAAAAGTTAAGAAGAATAAGTTCATTAATATTCATTAATTCGCCCCAAATATGAACATGAGCGCTACCCATTGGTAAGTAATTTTATTTATGTTTTCTTAAAAGAAATTTTAAATTAAACCATTTTTCTATTCATAGTGAACTGACTGCCTTGATCGCTAGAGTGAAGGATGATATTTCGTCACTAGGCCAGCTCCTTCAATGCACACAAGCTGAGATCTCCTTTGAAGATATAGAAAGTCTTCAACTGAACCTCATGGCAATGTTGAAGATTATCTATGTCTTAGGGTTAGGGGAGGAAGACGACTTGGAAGAACTGGAAAATCTTTACCTAGCCATCACGGAGGGTCGCCAGCACTTAGATGAGGATGACTTAGACTTCATCATCTACTGCGGGTCCATAACGAGTAAGATTGAAGCTGAATTAAATTCAATTCAATATTGATAATATCAAAATAAAAACGCATAAAAATTAATTTGTTGTTGTTTTTATGGAGTAGTTTTGGGGGTTTCTGCATCATTTCAGAGGTCTTGGACTATTTTTTCATTTCAGAGGTCTTGGACTATTTTTTTATTTTTCCCACTGCAGGTAAAGGAAAGCAACAAAAAATTATTCAAAGTAAACAAAGATAACCGACTCAACTTGGTCCACAGGCAATCATCATTGTCAGCATCATATCTAAATTATGAAATGTGATACCTCTTCAATTAATTTTTAAACCTGACTCAACTTCCCAATGAAAAATTGTTTTCTAGATATGAATCATTTTATTAATCCAAAATTTGTGCTCTAAGTCTTTTATACAATTTCAATAATTTCACTAAACTCGTATACTTTTGTCTGACATGCCAACAGTCGCAGGTTTCTGGTCCCGATGTTGTTGTATCATATGCCCAGCAGCACAATTCATAATGTGCTCCTTCAGATGATGTCAAAATTTTTTTCTTTTTATATGCCTTCAAAAAGTTGTAACACTCCACTATTTCCTCCGCATGCTCCTCGAAGAGAATATTATTATACTGTTGCAAAAATTCATCGAGGTCAAAGTACTCAAAAAATGATTGAAGGCTTGTATTGAACTTATCCATGCTGCTGCTTATGAAAAATGTCTACCACAGAAATAACTGAATAATTCAACGAATTACCATAACTTTATATACAATAATTTTTCCCCCACCCTTTGCTTTCACACTTTAAAATAAAAAATATGCATCAATTTATAATTCTTCATCGAAATACCTCATGTATTTTATCATATTCTACAAATTAACAATATTTTTTATCTTCTTTATATCATTACTGTGTACAAACAAGAGCATCATCATCATCATCAGCAACAGCATCATCATCATCATAATCGTCATTATTATTGTCATCATCATTCCCTCCTCCTTCACATTTTCACTTAATGGTGGTGTTAATTCCCAAATATTTTCACTTGGTGGTGGTGTTAACTCCCAAAAATCAATAAGGCTCATGTTGACTTTCTAAGTTACGATAAAACGAAAAATTGTTATTAACCAACAATTAATATAAATTTTATAAACGGGTTATCTCTACTTACACGCATTTTTCCCTAAGAACTCATTTCATCATGAAACACCACTTCTTATTTATATCATAAATCATAGGAAAGCAACAAGATTTTTTTTATTCAACACACTGTGGATACCAAATTTTCATACAGTTTTATTCCCATGGGTTCAGTGTTGTTGGTCAAGAAATGCTCCACTTATTTACACATAAAAAATAATAAAACCACAAGCAGCTGCGCATCAACCCACGCGCAAAAGCTATTTTCCACCAAATTTTCGTGCACATGACAAATAATAAAACCATACGCAGCTGCGCATCAACCCACGTGCAAAAATTATTTTCCAACAAATCTTTTTTCTCCACAAACTTGTTTACCACCCAAATATGCACCAGCGTCCGATCATCCCCCGACCAGGCCCCGACCATCAACCCACACACAAAGTTCCACCAAATTTTCACACACATCATCCCCGCAGCTGCGCATCAACCCACGCACAAAGTTCCAACAAAATTTCGCGCGCATCATCCCACAAACCGCAAGCAAAGTTTCCCTCTTGTTTTTTCTTCGAAATCACAGCTGCACGTCGACCCACCCACACACAAACCGCAACCCGACAAGTTTTCAGCTTAAATTCTTTTCCAGAGGTTTTTTTCCTTTTTCAGACCAAATTCTTTTTTCTTCGCAAACTTTTATTTTCACACTTGTTTACCACCCAAATATCCGAACAAACCCGAACAACCCCCAACCAGGCCCCGACCAGGCCCCGACCAGGCCCCGACCAGGCCCCGACCAGGCCCCAACCAAGTGCAGGGCAACACCTGCCAAGGTGAGGGAACCGAGGGGAGGGAAACAACCCCAAACGAAAATAGGTCAATGACCCCACGAACCCAAGCCCAATGACTCACCCCACACCAACACACACACATAACACCAACCAATACAAACACAAATCCAACACAATTCTACATAAACAAATCTACCCCAAATCTATGAGAGTTCTGGCTCAAATTTTGTATGGCCAAAATGAGCCAGAACTCTCTTTGTTTACCTACTGATTTTTATCGGGTTTTTTGCATTTCTCTAATTTCTGCAATTACAACCGAGTATATAACGCCAAAAAACTAGCCCTATCGGCGAAATTTAAGAATTTCGTTTTTTTACCTACTGATTTTTACTAGCTGCTGAGCCGTAAAATAATAAAAAATCCTACAAATAGGAGATTTTTATCGGGTTTTTTGCATCTCTCTAATTTCTGCAATTAAAACCGAGTATTTAGCGCCAAAAAACTAGCCCTATCGGGGAAATTTAAGAATTTCGTTTTTTTACCTACTGATTTTTAATAACTGCTGAGCCGTAAAATAATAAAAAATCGTACAAATAGGAGATTTTTATCGGGTTTTTTGCATTTCTCTAATTTCTGCAATTAGAACCGGGTATTTAACGCCAAAAAACTAGCCCTATCGGCGAAATTTAAGAATTTCGTTTTTTTACCTACTGATTTTTACTAGCTGCTGAGCCGTAAAATAATAAAAAATCCTACAAATAGGAGATTTTTATCGGGTTTTTTGCATTTCTCTAATTTCTGCAATTAAAACCGAGTATTTAACGCCAAAAAACTAGCCCTATCGGCGAAATTTAAGAATTTCGTTTTTTTACCTACTGATTTTTACTAGCTGCTGAGCCGTAAAATAAAAAAAAATCGTACAATCGGAGATTTTTATCGGGTTTTTTGCATTTCTCTAATTTCTGCAATTAAAACCGAGTATTTAACGCCAAAAAACTAGCCCTATTGGGGAAATTTAAGAATTTCGTTTTTTTACCTACTGATTTTTACTAGCTGCTGTGCCGTAAAATAAAAAAAAATCCTACAAATAGGAGATTTTTATCGGGTTTTTTGCATTTCTCTCATTTCTGCAATTAAAACCGAGTATTTAACGCCAAAAAACTAGCCCTATCGGCGAAATTTAAGAATTTCGTGTTTTTACCTACTGATTTTTACTAGCTGCTGAGCCGTAAAATAATAAAAAATCCTACAAATAGGAGATTTTTATCGGGTTTTTTGCATTTCTCTAATTTCTGCAATTAAAACCGAGTATTTAACGCCAAAAAACTAGCCCTATCGGCGAAATTTAAGAATTTCGTTTTTTTACCTACTGATTTTTACTAGCTGCTGAGCCGTAAAATAATAAAAAATCGTACAAATAGGAGATTTTTATCGGGTTTTTTGCATTTCTCTAATTTCTGCAATTAAAACCGAGTATTTAACGCCAAAAAACTAGCCCTATCGGCGAAATTTAAGAATTTCGTTTTTTTACCTACTGATTGTTACTAGCTGCTGAGCCGTAAAATAATAAAAAATCCTACAAATAGGAGATTTTTATCGGGTTTTTTGCATTTCTCTAATTTCTGCAATTACAACCGAGTATTTAACGCCAAAAAACTAGCCCTATCGGCGAAATTTAAGAATTTCGTTTTTTTACCTACTGATTTTTACTAGCTGCTGAGCCGTAAAATAATAAAAAATCCTACAAATAGGAGATTTTTATCGGGTTTTTTGCATCTCTCTAATTTCTGCAATTAAAACCGAGTATTTAACGCCAAAAAACTAGCCCTATCGGCGAAATTTAAGAATTTCGTTTTTTTACCTACTGATTTTTACTAGCTGCTGAGCCGTAAAATAATAAAAAATCCTACAAATAGGAGATTTTTATCGGGTTTTTTGCATCTCTCTAATTTCTGCAATTAAAACCGAGTATTTGACGCCAAAAAACTAGCCCTATCGGGGAAATTTAAGAATTTCGTTTTTTTACCTACTGATTTTTACTAGCTGCTGAGCCGTAAAATAATAAAAAATCCTACAAATAAGAGATTTTTATCGGGTTTTTTGCATTTCTCTAATTTCTGCAATTAAAACCGAGTATTTAACGCCAAAAAACTAGCCCTATCGGCGAAATTTAAGAATTTCGTTCTTTTACCTACTGATTTTTACTAGCTGCTGAGCCGTAAAATAAAAAAAAATCGTACAATCGGAGATTTTTATCGGGTTTTTTGCATTTCTCTAATTTCTGCAATTAAAACCGAGTATTTAACGCCAAAAAACTAGCCCTATTGGGGAAATTTATGAATTTCGTTTTTTTACCTACTGATTTTTACTAGCTGCTGAGCCGTAAAATAAAAAAAAATCCTACAAATAGGAGATTTTTATCGGGTTTTTTGCATTTCTCTAATTTCTGCAATTAAAACCGAGTATTTAACGCCAAAAAACTAGCCCTATCGGCGAAATTTAAGAATTTCGTTTTTTTACCTACTGATTTTTACTAGCTGCTGAGCCGTAAAATAATAAAAAATCGTACAAATAGGAGATTTTTATCGGGTTTTTTGCATTTCTCTAATTTCTGCAATTAAAACCGAGTATTTAACGCCAAAAAACTAGCCCTATCGGCGAAATTTAAGAATTTCGTTTTTTTACCTACTGATTTTTACTAGCTGCTGAGCCGTAAAATAAAAAAAAATCGTACAATCGGAGATTTTTATCGGGTTTTTTGCATTTCTCTAATTTCTGCAATTAAAACCGAGTATTTAACGCCAAAAAACTAGCCCTATTGGGGAAATTTAAGAATTTCGTTTTTTTACCTACTGATTTTTACTAGCTGCTGAGCCGTAAAATAAAAAAAAATCCTACAAATAGGAGATTTTTATCGGGTTTTTTGCATTTCTCTAATTTCTGCAATTAAAACCGAGTATTTAACGCCAAAAAACTAGCCCTATTGGGGAAATTTAAGAATTTCGTTTTTTTACCTACTGATTTTTACTAGCTGCTGAGCCGTAAAATAATAAAAAATCGTACAAATAGGAGATTTTTATCGGGTTTTTTGCATTTCTCTAATTTCTGCAATTAAAACCGAGTATTTAACGCCAAAAAACTAGCCCTATCGGCGAAATTTAAGAATTTCGTTTTTTTACCTACTGATTGTTACTAGCTGCTGAGCCGTAAAATAATAAAAAATCCTACAAATAGGAGATTTTTATCGGGTTTTTTGCATTTCTCTAATTTCTGCAATTACAACCGAGTATTTAACGCCAAAAAACTAGCCCTATCGGCGAAATTTAAGAATTTCGTTTTTTTACCTACTGATTTTTACTAGCTGCTGAGCCGTAAAATAATAAAAAATCGTACAAATAGGAGATTTTTATCGGGTTTTTTGCATTTCTCTAATTTCTGCAATTAAAACCGAGTATTTAACGCCAAAAAACTAGCCCTATCGGCGAAATTTAAGAATTTCGTTCTTTTACCTACTGATTTTTACTAGCTGCTGAGCCGTAAAATAAAAAAAAATCGTACAATCGGAGATTTTTATCGGTTTTTTTGCATTTCTCTAATTTCTGCAATTAAAACCGAGTATTTAACGCCAAAAAACTAGCCCTATTGGGGAAATTTAAGAATTTCGTTTTTTTACCTACTGATTTTTACTAGCTGCTGAGCCGTAAAATAATAAAAAATCGTACAAATAGGAGATTTTTATCGGGTTTTTTGCATTTCTCTAATTTCTGCAATTAAAACCGAGTATTTAACGCCAAAAAACTAGCCCTATCGGCGAAATTTAAGAATTTCGTTCTTTTACCTACTGATTTTTACTAGCTGCTGAGCCGTAAAATAAAAAAAAATCGTACAATCGGAGATTTTTATCGGGTTTTTTGCATTTCTCTAATTTCTGCAATTAAAACCGAGTATTTAACGCCAAAAAACTAGCCCTATTGGGGAAATTTAAGAATTTCGTTTTTTTACCTACTGATTTTTACTAGCTGCTGAGCCGTAAAATAATAAAAAATCGTACAAATAGGAGATTTTTATCGGGTTTTTTGCATTTCTCTAATTTCTGCAATTAAAACCGAGTATTTAACGCCAAAAAACTAGCCCTATCGGCGAAATTTAAGAATTTCGTTTTTTTACCTACTGATTGTTACTAGCTGCTGAGCCGTAAAATAATAAAAAATCCTACAAATAGGAGATTTTTATCGGGTTTTTTGCATTTCTCTAATTTCTGCAATTACAACCGAGTATTTAACGCCAAAAAACTAGCCCTATCGGCGAAATTTAAGAATTTCGTTTTTTTACCTACTGATTTTTACTAGCTGCTGAGCCGTAAAATAATAAAAAATCCTACAAATAGGAGATTTTTATCGGGTTTTTTGCATCTCTCTAATTTCTGCAATTAAAACCGAGTATTTAACGCCAAAAAACTAGCCCTATCGGCGAAATTTAAGAATTTCGTTTTTTTACCTACTGATTGTTACTAGCTGCTGAGCCGTAAAATAATAAAAAATCCTACAAATAGGAGATTTTTATCGGGTTTTTTGCATTTCTCTAATTTCTGCAATTACAACCGAGTATTTAACGCCAAAAAACTAGCCCTATCGGCGAAATTTAAGAATTTCGTTTTTTTACCTACTGATTTTTACTAGCTGCTGAGCCGTAAAATAATAAAAAATCCTACAAATAGGAGATTTTTATCGGGTTTTTTGCATCTCTCTAATTTCTGCAATTAAAACCGAGTATTTAACGCCAAAAAACTAGCCCTATCGGCGAAATTTAAGAATTTCGTTTTTTTACCTACTGATTTTTACTAGCTGCTGAGCCGTAAAATAATAAAAAATCCTACAAATAGGAGATTTTTATCGGGTTTTTTGCATCTCTCTAATTTCTGCAATTAAAACCGAGTATTTAACGCCAAAAAACTAGCCCTATCGGGGAAATTTAAGAATTTCGTTTTTTTACCTACTGATTTTTACTAGCTGCTGAGCCGTAAAATAATAAAAAATCCTACAAATAGGAGATTTTTATCGGGTTTTTTGCATCTCTCTAATTTCTGCAATTAAAACCGAGTATTTAACGCCAAAAAACTAGCCCTATCGGCGAAATTTAAGAATTTCGTTTTTTTACCTACTGATTTTTACTAGCTGCTGAGCCGTAAAATAATAAAAAATCCTACAAATAGGAGATTTTTATCGGGTTTTTTGCATTTCTCTAATTTCTGCAATTAAAACCGAGTATTTAACGCCAAAAAACTAGCCCTATCGGCGAAATTTAAGAATTTCGTTTTTTTACCTACTGATTGTTACTAGCTGCTGAGCCGTAAAATAATAAAAAATCCTACAAATAGGAGATTTTTATCGGGTTTTTTGCATTTCTCTAATTTCTGCAATTACAACCGAGTATTTAACGCCAAAAAACTAGCCCTATCGGCGAAATTTAAGAATTTCGTTTTTTTACCTACTGATTTTTACTAGCTGCTCAGCCGTAAAATACTAAAAAATCGTACAAATAGGAGATTTTTATCGGGTTTTTTGCACTTCTCTAATTTCTGCAATTAAAAGCGAGTATTTAACGCCATAAAATTAGCCCTATCGGCGAAATTTAAGAATTTCGTTTTTTTACCTACTGATTTTTATTAGCTGCTGAGCCGTAAAATAATAAAAAATCCTACAAATAGGAGATTTTTATCGGGTTTTTTGCATTTCTCTAATTTCTGCAATTACAACCGAGTATTTAACGCCAAAAAACTAGCCCTATCGGCGAAATTTAAGAATTTCGTTTTTTTACCTACTGATTTTTACTAGCTGCTGAGCCGTAAAATTATAAAAAATCGTTCAAATAGGAGATTTTTATCGGGTTTTTTGCATTTCTCTAATTTCTGCAATTAAAACCGAGTATTTAACGCCAAAAAACTAGCCCTATCGGGGAAATTTAAGAATTTCGTTTTTTTACCTACTGATTTTTACTAGCTGCTGAGCCGTAAAATAATAAAAAATCGTACAAATAGGAGATTTTTATCGGGTTTTTTGCATTTCTCTAATTTCTGCAATTAAAACCGAGTATTTAACGCCAAAAAACTAGCCCTATCGGGGAAATTTAAGAATTTCGTTTTTTTACCTACTGATTTTTACTAGCTGCTGAGCCGTAAAATAATAAAAAATCGTACAAATAGGAGATTTTTATCGGGTTTTTTGCACTTCTCTAATTTCTGCAATTAAAACCGAGTATTTAACGCCAAAAAACTAGCCCTATCGGCGAAATTTAAGAATTTCGTTTTTTTACCTACTGATTTTTACTAGCTGCTGAGCCGTAAAATAATAAAAAATCGTACAAATAGAAGATTTTTATCGGGTTTTTTGCATCTCTCTAATTTCTGCAATTAAAACCGAGTATTTAACGCCAAAAAACTAGCCCTATCGGGTAGATTTAAGAATTTCGTTTTTTTACCTACTGATTTTTACTAGCTGCTGAGCCGTAAAATAATAAAAAATCGTTCAAATAGGAGATTTTTATCGGGTTTTTGCATTTCTCTAATTTCTGCAATTAAAACCGAGTATTTAACGCCAAAAAACTAGCCCTATCGGGGAAATTTAAGAATTTCGTTTTTTTACCTACTGATTTTTACTTGCTGCTGAGCCGTAAAATAATAAAAAATCGTACAAATAGGAGATTTTTATCGGGTTTTTTGCATTTCTCTAATTTCTGCAATTAAAACCGAGTATTTAACGGCAAAAAACTAGCCCTATCGGGGAAATTTAAGAATTTCGTTTTTTTACCTACTGATTTTTACTAGCTGCTGAGACGTAAATAATAAAAAATCGTACAAATAGGAGATTTTTATCGGGTTTTTTGCATTTCTCTAATTTCTGCAATTAAAACCGAGTATTTATCGCCAAAAAACTAGCCCTCTCGGGGAGATTTAAGAATTTCGTTTTTTTACCTACTGATTTTTACTAGCTGCTGAGCCGTAAAATAATAAAAAATCGTACAAATAGGAGATTTTTATCGGGTTTTTTGCATTTCTCTAATTTCTGCAATTAAAACCGAGTATTTAACGCCAAGAAACTAGCCCTATCGGCGAAATTTAAGAATTTCGTTTTTTTACCTACTGATTTTTACTAGCTGCTGAGCCGTAAAATAATAAAAAATCCTACAAATAGGAGATTTTTATCGGGTTTTTTGCATTTCTCTAATTTCTGCAATTAAAACCGAGTATTTAACGCCAAAAAACTAGCCCTATCGGGGAAATTTAAGAATTTCGTTTTTTTACCTACTTGTTTTTACTAGCTGCTGAGCCGTAAAATAATAAAAAATCCTACAAATAGGAGATTTTGATCGGGTTTTTTTCATTTCTCTAATTTCTGCAATTAAAATCGAGTATTTAACGCCAAAAAACTAGCCCTATCGGCGAAATTTAAGAATTTCGTTTTTTTACCTACTGATTTTTACTAGCTGCTGAGCCGTAAAATAATAAAAAATCCTACAAATAGGAGATTTTTATCGGGTTTTTTGCATTTCTCTAATTTCTGCAATTAAAACCGAGTATTTAACGCCAAAAAACTAGCCCTATCGGCAAAATTTAAGAATTTCGTTTTTTTACCTACTGATTTTTACTAGCTGCTGAGCCGTAAAATAATAAAAAATCGTACAAATAGGAGATTTTTATCGGGTTTTTTGCATTTCTCTAATTTCTGCAATTACAACCGAGTATTTAACGCCAAAAAACTAGCCCTATCGGCGAAATTTAAGAATTTCGTTTTTTTACCTACTGATTTTTACTAGCTGCTGAGCCGTAAAATAATAAAAAATCCTACAAATAGGAGATTTTTATCGGGTTTTTTGCATTTCTCGAATTTCTGCAATTAAAACCGAGTATTTAACGCCAAAAAACTAGCCCTATCGGGGAGATTTAAGAATTTCGTTTTTTTACCTACTGATTTTTACTAGCTGCTGAGCCGTAAAATAATAAAAAATCGTACAAACAGGAGATTTTTATCGGGTTTTTTGCATTTCTCTAATTTCTGCAATTAAAACCGAGTATTTAACGCCAAAAAACTAGCCGTATCGGGGAAATTTAAGAATTTCGTTTTTTTACCTACTGATTTTTACTAGCTGCTGAGCCGTAAAATAATAAAAAATCGTACAAATAGGAGATTTTTATCGGGTTTTTTGCATTTCTCTAATTTCTGCAATTAAAACCGAGTATGTAACGCCAAAAAACTAGCCCTATCGGCGAAATTTAAGAATTTCGTTTTTTTACCTATTGATTTTTACTAGCTGCTGAGCCGTAAAATAATAAAAAAAATTTGAAAAAAAAAATTTTTTAGGAAACGCTTTTCTTTACCTTAGTGTGAATCAAATTAAACAAAAATCAACTAAAAGGTAAAAAATAAAAACTTAAACAAACTTAAACAAAATTTTGAAAAAATCTGTTGCAAACAAATTTTTAAAAAATGGAGAAAATCTCACACATTTGTTAAAGAAAAGCGTGGGGCGAGTCATTATGGTATAAACTTTTTAAACAGTGAATTTTTTGCTGTGAATTCTTATGGAACAGGGTAACATATCGGATTTAAAGATTTGGAGTTTCAAATGGCGTTTAAAATCTTGGTCCGTATTGTCTTTGTCTAACAACGAAAAATCTTTATACGTTACGTTATACGGACCAAGATTTTAAACGCCATTTGAAACTCCAAATCTTTAAATCCGATATGTTACCCTGTTCCATAAGAATTCACAGCAAAAAATTCACTGTTTAAAAAGTTTATACCATAATGACTCGCCCCACGCTTTTCTTTAACAAATGTGTGAGATTTTCTCCATTTTTTAAAAATTTGTTTGCAACAGATTTTTTCAAAATTTTGTTTAAGTTTGTTTAAGTTTTTATTTTTTACCTTTTAGTTGATTTTTGTTTAATTTGATTCACACTAAGGTAAAGAAAAGCGTTTCCTAAAAAATTTTTTTTTTCAAATTTTTTATTTTTTACTTTTTAGTCCGAACAATATCTACATTAGAAAACTTTCTATTAGCCTGTATAAATGAGAAAAATGAATATCATTAACATTTTCATTTTGTCATATATTTCAACAAATTTTATATACCATTACATACATTTTTTCTAACGCTATTTTTAACTGGGACTTTTAAAAATGAAAACGTTTGAAAAGATTCAATATTTTGTTGAAAAATGCGTACTTTTAGTGATAGTTTAGAATTTCTAGTATTAATTTACATTGATACGTCATCATATGATTAATCAAAGAAAATCGACAGATTTAATGTTAATATGTTTGTTTAAAAACTTGAAAATTTTAAATAGCAGTTAACTAGTTAATGCAAATTGCCACAGAAAATATTAATGCGTCAAATATTTGGTACACATACCTTCACACTGGACCCTGAATTGTACGATGTCACATGATAATATTCGCAGCACATATAGATCACAGAAACACTTGTTTATAAATGAACCCTTAATATGTTTGAGGGTTCGTAACAAACTTCCAATTGAAACGCAAAAACAAATTAAATCGTTAATTGTAGCATGAAACGTCACCAGCGATAGTGAAAAGACTACGCGAAAAACACGAAATTGTAGGATTCTACTTTTGGTTCAATTTTTGTTTTGTTTCGTAGTGAAGTTCGACACGAATAAGCGCTGATGTTTATAAACACAAAGATAAAAGCATTCGAAATCGTCGCCCCATAGTATGTTTATGAAATATATAAAAGTGTCCGGAACTGGGCTGCTGGAGAATCATTGTGTTTTGGCTTATTCCAATTCCAATCAGAATCTGCAGTTGTGTAAAAGGCGAGAGCTAAAAAAAATTTGTTGTGCATTGCAAGGGGACGGAAGACGTCCTGTTAATTTTGTTACGGACCTAATCGGGATTGTGCGAAGCCTTGAGAAGTGCTAAAAACCTTGTGCAAAAGTGCAACTCAACGTAAAACTTCAAAAGGACTGAAAGTGGACCTCGGGAACAGACAAAACATTTCGGTTGCCTGAGGCGAGATGTGATGCCATAATTAGCGCTGTGCAAATTGTAGGATTCTACTTTTGGTTCAATTTTTGTTTTGTTTCGTAGTGAAGTTCGACACGAATAAGCGCTGATGTTTATAAACACAAATATAAAAGCATTCGAAATCGTCGCCCCATAGTATGTTTATGAAATATATAAAAGTGTCCGGAACTGGCAAGAAATTCCAAAATTAATTGTTTATTTATATTGTTTATTTATATTTAAATTAACGTAAAATGTTAAATTATGTGTACTTCATATAATAAACTACAATCTGTGAAAGTTTCGAGTCTCTACATTGTAAAGAACGAAAGAATTTTTCGCATTTTCAATAAAAATCATTTTTTTTTATTTAAACAATAAATAAACAATGAAAATCATTTTTTATTGCATATTCGTGAATTATCTCGAGAAATACGTATGTCTGCAAAATTTCATTCATTTTCATTGAAGGAAAGGCAGTCAAATTAACGTCCAAAGTTTTGACCCAAAAGTGTGAAGTAAAGAAAAGCGTTTAAAAATCGTACAAATAGGAGATTTTTATCGGGTTTTTTGCATTTCTCTAATTTCTGCAATTAAAACCGAGTATTTAACGGCAAAAAACTAGCCCTATCGGCGTAATTTAACAATTTCGTTTTTTTACCTACTGATTTTTACTAGCTGCTGAGCCGTAAAATAATAAAAAATCCTACAAAT
Organism: Eutolmus rufibarbis; assembly: GCA_963920795.1. Classification (NCBI taxonomy): domain Eukaryota; kingdom Metazoa; phylum Arthropoda; class Insecta; order Diptera; family Asilidae; genus Eutolmus; species Eutolmus rufibarbis. The sequence continues at coordinate 14,428,277 of OY987205.1, forward strand.
AGGAGATTTTTATCGGTTTTTTTGCATTTCTCTAATTTCTGCAATTAAAACCGAGTATTTAACGCCAAAAAACTAGCCCTATCGGCGTAATTTAACAATTTCGTTTTTTTACCTACTGATTTTTACTAGCTGCTGAGCCGTGAAATAATAAAAAATCGTACAAATAGGAGATTTTTATCGGTTTTTTTGCATTTCTCTAATTTCTGCAATTAAAACCGAGTATTTAACGCCAAAAAACTAGCCCTATCGGCGAAATTTAAGAATTTCGTTTTTTTACCTACTGATTTTTACTAGCTGCTGAGCCGTAAAATAATAAAAAATCGTACAAATAGGAGATTTTTATCGGGTTTTTTGCATTTCTCTAATTTCTGCAATTAAAACCGAGTATTTAACGCCAAAAAACTAGCCCTATCGGCGAAATTTAAGAATTTCGTTTTTTTACCTACTGATTTTTACTAGCTGCTGAGCCGTAAAATAATAAAAAATCGTACAAATAGGAGATTTTTATCGGGTTTTTTGCATTTCTCTAATTTCTGCAATTAAAACCGAGTATTTAACGCCAAAAAACTAGCCCTATCGGGGAAATTTAAGAATTTCGTTTTTTTACCTACTGATTTTTACTAGCTGCTGAGCCGTAAAATAATAAAAAGTCGTACAAATAGGAGATTTTTATCGGGTTTTTTGCATTTCTCTAATTTCTGCAATTAAAACCGAGTATTTAACGCCAAAAAACTAGCCCTATCGGCGAAATTTAAGAATTTCGTTTTTTTACCTACTGATTTTTACTAGCTGCTGAGCCGTAAAATAATAAAAAATCGTACAAATAGGAGATTTTTATCGGGTTTTTTGCATTTCTCTAATTTCTGCAATTAAAACCGAGTATGTAACGCCAAAAAACTAGCCCTATCGGCGAAAGTTAAGAATTTCGTTTTTTTACCTACTGATTTTTACTAGCTGCTGAGCCGTAAAATAATAAAAAATCCTACAAATAGGAGATTTTTATCGGGTTTTTTGCATTCATCTAATTTCTGCAATTAAAACCGAGTATTTAACGCCAAAAAACTTGCCCTATCGGGGAAATTTAAGAATTTCGTTTTTTTACCTACTGATTTTTACTAGCTGCTGAGCCGTAAAATAATAAAAAATCGTACAAATAGGAGATTTTTATCGGGTTTTTTGCTTTTCTCTAATTTCTGCAATTAAAACCGAGTATTTAACGCCAAAAAACTAGCCCTATCGGCGAAATTTAAGAATTTCGTTTTTTTACCTACTGATTTTTACTAGCTGCTGAGCCGTAAAATAATAAAAAATCCTACAAATAGGAGATTTTTATCGGGTTTTTTGCATTTCTCTAATTTCTGCAATTAAAACCGAGTATGTAACGCCAAAAAACTAGCCCTATCGGCGAAATTTAAGAATTTCGTTTTTTTACCTATTGATTTTTACTAGCTGCTGAGCCGTAAAATAATAAAAAATCGTACAAATAGGAGATTTTTATCGGGTTTTTTGCATTTCTCTAATTTCTGCAATTAAAACCGAGTATTTAACGCCAAAAAACTAGCCCTATCGGCGAAATTTAAGAATTTCGTTTTTTTACCTACTGATTTTTACTAGCTGCTGAGCCGTAAAATAATAAAAAATCGTACAAATAGGAGATTTTTATCGGGTTTTTTGCATTTCTCTAATTTCTGCAATTAAAACCGAGTATGTAACGCCAAAAAACTAGCCCTATCGGCGAAATTTAAGAATTTCTTTTTTTTACCTACTGATTTTTACTAGCTGCTGAGCCGTAAAATAATAAAAAATCGTACAAATAGGAGATTTTTATCGGGTTTTTTGCATTTCTCTAATTTCTGCAATTAAAACCGAGTATGTAACGCCAAAAAACTAGCCCTATCGGCGAAATTTAAGAATTTCGTTTTTTTACCTATTGATTTTTACTAGCTGCTGAGCCGTAAAATAATAAAAAATCGTACAAATAGGAGATTTTTATCGGTTTTTTTGCATTTCTCTAATTTCTGCAATTAAAACCGAGTATTTAACGGCAAAAAACTAGCCCTATCGGCGTAATTTAACAATTTCGTTTTTTTACCTACTGATTTTTACTAGCTGCTGAGCCGTAAAATAATAAAAAATCGTACAAATAGGAGATTTTTATCGGGTTTTTTGCATTCATCTAATTTCTGCAATTAAAACCGAGTATGTAACGCCAAAAAACTAGCCCTATCGGCGAAATTTAAGAATTTCGTTTTTTTACCTATTGATTTTTACTAGCTGCTGAGCCGTAAAATAATAAAAAATCGTACAAATAGGAGATTTTTATCGGTTTTTTTGCATTTCTCTAATTTCTGCAGTTAAAACCGAGTATTTAACGCCAAAAAACTAGCCCTATCGGCGTAATTTAACAATTTCGTTTTTTTACCTACTGATTTTTACTAGCTGCTGAGCCGTAAAATAATAAAAAATCGTACAAATAGGAGATTTTTATCGGTTTTTTTGCATTTCTCTAATTTCTGCAATTAAAACCGAGTATTTAACGCCAAAAAACTAGCCCTATCGGCGTAATTTAACAATTTCGTTTTTTTACCTACTGATTTTTACTAGCTGCTGAGCCGTGAAATAATAAAAAATCGTACAAATAGGAGATTTTTATCGGTTTTTTTGCATTTCTCTAATTTCTGTAATTAAAACCGAGTATTTAACGCCAAAAAACTAGCCCTATCGGCGTAATTTAACAATTTCGTTTTTTTACCTACTGATTTTTACTAGCTGCTGAGCCGTGAAATAATAAAAAATCGTACAAATAGGAGATTTTTATCGGTTTTTTTGCATTTCTCTAATTTCTGCAATTAAAACAGAGTATTTAACGCCAAAAAACTAGCCCTATCGCCGAAATTTAAGAATTTCGTTTTTTTACCTACTGATTTTTACTAGCTGCTGAGCCGTAAAATAATAAAAAATCGTACAAATAGGAGATTTTTATCGGGTTTTTTGCATTTCTCTAATTTCTGCAATTAAAACCGAGTATTTAACGCCAAAAAACTAGCCCTATCGGCGAAATTTAAGAATTTCGTTTTTTTACCTACTGATTACTAGCTGCTGAGCCGTAAAATAATAAAAAATCGTACAAATAGGAGATTTTTATCGGGTTTTTTGCATTTCTCTAATTTCTGCAATTAAAACCGAGTATGTAACGCCAAAAAACTAGCCCTATCGGCGAAATTTAAGAATTTCTTTTTTTTACCTACTGATTTTTACTAGCTGCTGAGCCGTAAAATAATAAAAAATCGTACAAATAGGAGATTTTTATCGGGTTTTTTGCATTTCTCTAATTTCTGCAATTAAAACCGAGTATGTAACGCCAAAAAACTAGCCCTATCGGCGAAATTTAAGAATTTCGTTTTTTTACCTACTGTTTTTTACTAGCTGCTGAGCCGTAAAATAATAAAAAATCGTACAAATAGGAGATTTTTATCGGGTTTTTTGCATTCATCTAATTTCTGCAATTAAAACCGAGTATTTAACGCCAAAAAACTAGCCCTATCGGCGAAATTTAAGAATTTCGTTTTTTTACCTACTGATTTTTACTAGCTGCTGAGCCGTAAAATAATAAAAAATCGTACAAATAGGAGATTTTTATCGGGTTTTTTGCATTTCTCTAATTTCTGCAATTAAAACCGAGTATTTAACGCCAAAAAACTAGCCCTATCGGCGAAATTTAAGAATTTCGTTTTTTTACATACTGATTTTTACTAGCTGCTGAGCCGTAAAATAATAAAAAATCCTACAAATAGGAGATTTTTATTGGGTTTTTCGCATTTCTCTAATTTCTGCAATTAAAACCGAGTATTTAACGCCAAAAAACTAGCCGTATCGGGGAAATTTAAGAATTTCGTTTTTTTACCTACTGATTTTTACTAGCTGCTGAGCCGTAAAATAATAAAAAATCGTACAAATAGGAGATTTTTATCGGGTTTTTTGCATTTCTCGAATTTCTGCAATTAATACCGAGTATTTAACGCCAAAAAACTAGCCCTTTCGGGGAGATTTAAGAATTTCGTTTTTTTACCTACTGATTTTTACTAGCTGCTGAGCCGTAAAATAATAAAAAATCGTACAAACAGGAGATTTTTATCGGGTTTTTTGCATTTCTCTAATTTCTGCAATTAAAACCGAGTATTTAACGCCAAAAAACTAGCCGTATCGGGGAAATTTAAGAATTTCGTTTTTTTACCTACTGATTTTTACTAGCTGCTGAGCCGTAAAATAATAAAAAATCGTACAAATAGGAGATTTTTATCGGGTTTTTTGCATTTCTCTAATTTCTGCAATTAAAACCGAGTATGTAACGCCAAAAAAGTAGCCCTATCGGCGAAATTTAAGAATTTCGTTTTTTTACCTACTGATTTTTACTAGCTGCTGAGCCGTAAAATAATAAAAAATCGTACAAATAGGAGATTTTTATCGGGTTTTTTGCATTTCTCTAATTTCTGCAATTAAAACCGAGTATTTAACGCCAAAAAACTAGCCCTATCGGCGAAATTTAAGAATTTCGTTTTTTTACCTACTGATTTTTACTAGCTGCTGAGCCGTAAAATAATAAAAAATCCTACAAATAGGAGATTTTTATCGGGTTTTTTGCATTTCTCTAATTTCTGCAATTAAAACCGAGTATGTAACGCCAAAAAACTAGCCCTATCGGCGAAATTTAAGAATTTTCTTTTTTTTACCTACTGATTTTTACTAGCTGCTGAGCCGTAAAATAATAAAAAATCGTACAAATAGGAGATTTTTATCGGGTTTTTTGGATTTCTCTAATTTCTGCAATTAAAACCGAGTATTTAACGCCAAAAAACTAGCCCTATCGGCGAAATTTAAGAATTTCGTTTTTTTACCTACTGATTTTTACTAGCTGCTGAGCCGTAAAATAATAAAAAATCGTACAAATAGGAGATTTTTATCGGGTTTTTTGCATTTCTCTAATTTCTGCAATTAAAACCGAGTATGTAACGCCAAAAAACTAGCCCTATCGGCGAAATTTAAGAATTTCTTTTTTTTACCTACTGATTTTTACTAGCTGCTGAGCCGTAAAATAATAAAAAATCGTACAAATAGGAGATTTTTATCGGGTTTTTTGCATTTCTCTAATTTCTGCAATTAAAACCGAGTATTTAACGCCAAAAAACTAGCCCTATCGGCGAAATTTAAGAATTTCGTTTTTTTACCTACTGATTTTTACTAGCTGCTGAGCCGTAAAATAATAAAAAATCCTACAAATAGGAGATTTTTATCGGGTTTTTTGCATTTCTCTAATTTCTGCAATTAAAACCGAGTATGTAACGCCAAAAAACTAGCCCTATCGGCGAAATTTAAGAATTTCGTTTTTTTACCTACTGATTTTTACTAGCTGCTGAGCCGTAAAATAATAAAAAATCCTACAAATAGGAGATTTTTATCGGGTTTTTTGCATTTCTCTAATTTCTGCAATTAAAACCGAGTATGTAACGCCAAAAAACTAGCCCTATCGGCGAAATTTAAGAATTTATTTTTTTTACCTACTGATTTTTACTAGCTGCTGAGCCGTAAAATAATAAAAAATCGTACAAATAGGAGATTTTTATCGGGTTTTTTGCATTTCTCTAATTTCTGCAATTAAAACCGAGTATGTAACGCCAAAAAACTAGCCCTATCGGCGAAATTTAAGAATTTCGTTTTTTTACCTACTGTTTTTTACTAGCTGCTGAGCCGTAAAATAATAAAAAATCGTACAAATAGGAGATTTTTATCGGGTTTTTTGCATTCATCTAATTTCTGCAATTAAAACCGAGTATTTAACGCCAAAAAACTAGCCCTATCGGCGAAATTTAAGAATTTCGTTTTTTTACCTACTGATTTTTACTAGCTGCTGAGCCGTAAAATAATAAAAAATCCTACAAATAGGAGATTTTTATCGGGTTTTTTGCATTTCTCTAATTTCTGCAATTAAAACCGAGTATTTAACGCCAAAAAACTAGCCCTATCGGCGAAATTTAAGAATTTCGTTTTTTTACCTACTGATTTTTACTAGCTGCTGAGCCGTAAAATAATAAAAAATCGTACAAATAGGAGATTTTTATCGGTTTTTTTGCATTTCTCTAATTTCTGCAATTAAAACCGAGTATTTAACGCCAAAAAACTAGCCCTATCGGCGAAATTTAAGAATTTCGTTTTTTTACATACTGATTTTTACTAGCTGCTGAGCCGTAAAATAATAAAAAATCCTACAAATAGGAGATTTTTATTGGGTTTTTCGCATTTCTCTAATTTCTGCAATTAAAACCGAGTATTTAACGCCAAAAAACTAGCCGTATCGGGGAAATTTAAGAATTTCGTTTTTTTACCTACTGATTTTTACTAGCTGCTGAGCCGTAAAATAATAAAAAATCCTACAAATAGGAGATTTTTATCGGGTTTTTTGCATTTCTCGAATTTCTGCAATTAAAACCGAGTATTTAACGCCAAAAAACTAGCCCTATCGGGGAGATTTAAGAATTTCGTTTTTTTACCTACTGATTTTTACTAGCTGCTGAGCCGTAAAATAATAAAAAATCGTACAAACAGGAGATTTTTATCGGGTTTTTTGCATTTCTCTAATTTCTGCAATTAAAACCGAGTATTTAACGCCAAAAAACTAGCCCTATCGGGGAAATTTAAGAATTTCGTTTTTTTACCTACTGATTTTTACTAGCTGCTGAGCCGTAAAATAATAAAAAATCCTACAAATAGGAGATTTTTATCGGGTTTTTTGCATTTCTCTAATTTCTGCAATTAAAACCGAGTATTTAACGCCAAAAAACTAGCCCTATCGGCGAAATTTAAGAATTTCGTTTTTTTACCTACTGATTTTTACTAGCTGCTGAGCCGTAAAATAATAAAAAATCCTACAAATAGGAGATTTTTATCGGGTTTTTTGCATTTCTCCAAATTCTGCAATTAAAACCGAGTATTTAACGCCAAAAAACTAGCCCTATCGGGGAAATTTAAGAATTTCGTTTTTTTACCTACTGATTTTTACTAGCTGCTGAGCCGTAAAATAATAAAAAATCGTACAAATAGGAGATTTTTATCGGGTTTTTTGCATTTCTCTAATTTCTGCAAATAAAGCTGAGTATGTAACGCCAAAAAACTAGCCCTATCGGCGAAATTTAAGAATTTCGTTTTTTTACCTACTGATTTTTACTAGCTGCTGAGCCGTAAAATAATAAAAAATCGTACAAATAGGAGATTTTTATCGGGTTTTTTGCATTTCTCTAATTTCTGCAATTAAAACCGAGTATTTAACGCCAAAAAACTAGCCCTATCGGCGAAATTTAAGAATTTCGTTTTTTTACCTACTGATTTTTACTAGCTGTTGAGCCGTAAAATAATAAAAAATCGTACAAATAGGAGATTTTTATCGGGTTTTTTGCATTTCTCTAATTTCTGCAATTAAAACCGAGTATATAACGCCAAAAAACTAGCCCTATCGGCGAAATTTAAGAATTTCGTTTTTTTACCTACTGATTTTTACTAGCTGCTGAGCCGTAAAATAATAAAAAATCGTACAAATAGGAGATTTTTATCGGGTTTTTTGCATTTCTCTAATTTCTGCAATTAAAACCGAGTATGTAACGCCAAAAAACTTGCCCTATCGGCGAAATTTAAGAATTTCGTTTTTTTACCTACTGTTTTTTACTAGCTGTTGAGCCGTAAAATAATAAAAAATCGTACATATAGGAGATTTTTATCGGGTTTTTTGCATTCATCTGATTTCTGCAATTAAAACCGAGTATTTAACGCCAAAAAACTAGCCCTATCGGCGAAATTTAAGAATTTCGTTTTTTTACCTACTGATTTTTACTAGCTGCTGAGCCGTAAAATAATAAAAAATCCTACAAATAGGAGATTTTTATCGGGTTTTTTGCATTTCTCTAATTTCTGCAATTAAAACCGAGTATTTAACGCCAAAAAACTAGTCCTATCGGCGAAATTTAAGAATTTCGTTTTTTTACCTACTGATTTTTACTAGCTGCTGAGCCGTAAAATAATAAAAAATCGTACAAATAGGAGATTTTCATCGGGTTTCTTGCATTTCTCTAATTTCTGCAATTAAAACCGAGTATTTAACGCCAAAAAACTAGCCCTATCGGCGAAATTTAAGAATTTCGTTTTTTTACCTACTGATTTTTACTAGCTGCTGAGCCGTAAAATAATAAAAAATCGTACAAACAGGAGATTTTTATCGGGTTTTTTGCATTTCTCTAATTTCTGCAATTAAAACCGAGTATTTAACGCCAAAAAACTAGCCCTATCGGGGAAATTTAAGAATTTCGTTTTTTTACCTACTGATTTTTACTAGCTGCTGAGCCGTAAAATAATAAAAAATCCTACAAATAGGAGATTTTTATCGGGTTTTTTGCATTTCTCTAATTTCTGCAATTAAAACCGAGTATTTAACGCCAAAAAACTAGCCCTATCGGCGAAATTTAAGAATTTCGTTTTTTTACCTACTGATTTTTACTAGCTGCTGAGCCGTAAAATAATAAAAAATCCTACAAATAGGAGATTTTTATCGGGTTTTTTGCATTTCTCCAAATTCTGCAATTAAAACCGAGTATTTAACGCCAAAAAACTAGCCCTATCGGGGAAATTTAAGAATTTCGTTTTTTTACCTACTGATTTTTACTAGCTGCTGAGCCGTAAAATAATAAAAAATCGTACAAATAGGAGATTTTTATCGGGTTTTTTGCATTTCTCTAATTTCTGCAAATAAAGCTGAGTATGTAACGCCAAAAAACTAGCCCTATCGGCGAAATTTAAGAATTTCGTTTTTTTACCTACTGATTTTTACTAGCTGCTGAGCCGTAAAATAATAAAAAATCGTACAAATAGGAGATTTTTATCGGGTTTTTTGCATTTCTCTAATTTCTGCAATTAAAACCGAGTATTTAACGCCAAAAAACTAGCCCTATCGGCGAAATTTAAGAATTTCGTTTTTTTACCTACTGATTTTTACTAGCTGTTGAGCCGTAAAATAATAAAAAATCGTACAAATAGGAGATTTTTATCGGGTTTTTTGCATTCATCTGATTTCTGCAATTAAAACCGAGTATTTAACGCCAAAAAACTAGCCCTATCGGCGAAATTTAAGAATTTCGTTTTTTTACCTACTGATTTTTACTAGCTGCTGAGCCGTAAAATAATAAAAAATCCTACAAATAGGAGATTTTTATCGGGTTTTTTGCATTTCTCTAATTTCTGCAATTAAAACCGAGTATTTAACGCCAAAAAACTAGTCCTATCGGCGAAATTTAAGAATTTCGTTTTTTTACCTACTGATTTTTACTAGCTGCTGAGCCGTAAAATAATAAAAAATCGTACAAATAGGAGATTTTCATCGGGTTTCTTGCATTTCTCTAATTTCTGCAATTAAAACCGAGTATTTAACGCCAAAAAACTAGCCCTATCGGCGAAATTTAAGAATTTCGTTTTTTTACCTACTGATTTTTACTAGCTGCTGAGCCGTAAAATAATAAAAAATCGTACAAATAGGAGATTTTTATCGGGTTTTTTGCATTTCTCTAATTTCTGCAATTAAAACCGAGTATGTAACGCCAAAAAACTTGCCCTATCGGCGAAAATTAAGAATTTCGTTTTTTTACCTACTGTTTTTTACTTGCTGTTGAGCCGTAAAATAATAAAAAATCGTACAAATAGGAGATTTTTATCGGGTTTTTTGCATTCATCTAATTTCTGCAATTAAAACCGAGTATTTAACGCCAAAAAACTAGCCCTATCGGCGAAATTTAAGAATTTCGTTTTTTTACCTACTGATTTTTACTAGCTGCTGAGCCGTAAAATAATAAAAAATCCTACAAATAGGAGATTTTTATCGGGTTTTTTGCATTTCTCTAATTTCTGCAATTAAAACCGAGTATTTAACGCCAAAAAACTAGCCCTATCGGCGAAATTAAGGAATTTCGTTTTTTTACCTACTGATTTTTACTAGCTGCTGAGCCGTAAAATAATAAAAAATCGTACAAATAGGAGATTTTCATCAGGTTTCTTGCATTTCTCTAATTTCTGCAATTAAAACCGAGTATTTAACGCCAAAAAACTAGCCCTATCGGCGAAATTTAAGAATTTCGTTTTTTTACCTACTGATTTTTACTAGCTGCTGAGCCGTAAAATAATAAAAAATCGTACAAATAGGAGATTTTTATCGGGTTTTTTGCATTTCTCTAATTTCTGCAATTAAAACCGAGTATTTAACGCCAAAAAACTAGCCCTATCGGCGAAATTTAAGAATTTCGTTTTTTTACATACTGATTTTTACTAGCTGCTGAGCCGTAAAATAATAAAAAATCCTACAAATAGGAGATTTTTATTGGGTTTTTCGCATTTCTCTAATTTCTGCAATTAAAACCGAGTATTTAACGCCAAAAAACTAGCCGTATCGGGGAAATTTAAGAATTCCGTTTTTTTACCTACTGATTTTTACTAGCTGCTGAGCCGTAAAATAATAAAAAATCGTACAAATAGGAGATTTTTATCGGGTTTTTTGCATTTCTCTAATTTCTGCAAATAAAGCTGAGTATGTAACGCCAAAAAACTAGCCCTATCGGCGAAATTTAAGAATTTCGTTTTTTTACCTACTGATTTTTACTAGCTGCTGAGCCGTAAAATAATAAAAAATCGTACAAATAGGAGATTTTTATCGGGTTTTTTGCATTTCTCTAATTTCTGCAATTAAAACCGAGTATTTAACGCCAAAAAACTAGCCCTATCGGCGAAATTTAAGAATTTCGTTTTTTTACCTACTGATTTTTACTAGCTGTTGAGCCGTAAAATAATAAAAAATCGTACAAATAGGAGATTTTTATCGGGTTTTTTGCATTCATCTGATTTCTGCAATTAAAACCGAGTATTTAACGCCAAAAAACTAGCCCTATCGGCGAAATTTAAGAATTTCGTTTTTTTACCTACTGATTTTTACTAGCTGCTGAGCCGTAAAATAATAAAAAATCCTACAAATAGGAGATTTTTATCGGGTTTTTTGCATTTCTCTAATTTCTGCAATTAAAACCGAGTATTTAACGCCAAAAAACTAGTCCTATCGGCGAAATTTAAGAATTTCGTTTTTTTACCTACTGATTTTTACTAGCTGCTGAGCCGTAAAATAATAAAAAATCGTACAAATAGGAGATTTTCATCGGGTTTCTTGCATTTCTCTAATTTCTGCAATTAAAACCGAGTATTTAACGCCAAAAAACTAGCCCTATCGGCGAAATTTAAGAATTTCGTTTTTTTACCTACTGATTTTTACTAGCTGCTGAGCCGTAAAATAATAAAAAATCGTACAAATAGGAGATTTTTATCGGGTTTTTTGCATTTCTCTAATTTCTGCAATTAAAACCGAGTATGTAACGCCAAAAAACTTGCCCTATCGGCGAAATTTAAGAATTTCGTTTTTTTACCTACTGTTTTTTACTTGCTGTTGAGCCGTAAAATAATAAAAAATCGTACAAATAGGAGATTTTTATCGGGTTTTTTGCATTTCTCTAATTTCTGCAATTAAAACCGAGTATTTAACGCCAAAAAACTAGCCCTATCGGCGAAATTTAAGAATTTCGTTTTTTTACCTACTGATTTTTACTAGCTGCTGAGCCGTAAAATAATAAAAAATCCTACAAATAGGAGATTTTTATCGGGTTTTTTGCATTTCTCCAAATTCTGCAATTAAAACCGAGTATTTAACGCCAAAAAACTAGCCCTATCGGCGAAATTTAAGAATTTCGTTTTTTTACCTACTGATTTTTACTAGCTGCTGAGCCGTAAAATAATAAAAAATCGTACAAATAGGAGATTTTTATCGGGTTTTTTGCATTTCTCTAATTTCTGCAATTAAAACCGAGTGTGTAACGCCAAAAAACTTGCCCTATCGGCGAAATTTAAGAATTTCGTTTTTTTACCTACTGTTTTTTACTTGCTGTTGAGCCGTAAAATAATAAAAAATCGTACAAATAGGAGATTTTTATCGGGTTTTTTGCATTCATCTAATTTCTGCAATTAAAACCGAGTATTTAACGCCAAAAAACTAGCCCTATCGGCGAAATTTAAGAATTTCGTTTTTTTACCTACTGATTTTTACTAGCTGCTGAGCCGTAAAATAATAAAAAATCCTACAAATAGGAGATTTTTATCGGGTTTTTTGCATTTCTCTAATTTCTGCAATTAAAACCGAGTATTTAACGCCAAAAAACTAGCCCTATCGGCGAAATTAAGGAATTTCGTTTTTTTACCTACTGATTTTTACTAGCTGCTGAGCCGTAAAATAATAAAAAATCGTACAAATAGGAGATTTTCATCAGGTTTCTTGCATTTCTCTAATTTCTGCAATTAAAACCGAGTATTTAACGCCAAAAAACTAGCCCTATCGGCGAAATTTAAGAATTTCGTTTTTTTACCTACTGATTTTTACTAGCTGCTGAGCCGTAAAATAATAAAAAATCGTACAAATAGGAGATTTTTATCGGGTTTTTTGCATTTCTCTAATTTCTGCAATTAAAACCGAGTATTTAACGCCAAAAAACTAGCCCTATCGGCGAAATTTAAGAATTTCGTTTTTTTACATACTGATTTTTACTAGCTGCTGAGCCGTAAAATAATAAAAAATCCTACAAATAGGAGATTTTTATCGGGTTTTTTGCATTTCTCTAATTTCTGCAATTAAAACCGAGTATTTAACGCCAAAAAACTAGTCCTATCGGGGAGATTTAAGAATTTCGTTTTTTTACCTACTGATTTTTACTAGCTGCTGAGCCGTAAAATAATAAAAAATCCTACAAATAGGAGATTTTTATCGGGTTTTTTGCATTTCTCTAATTTCTGCAATTAAAACCGAGTATGTAACGCCAAAAAACTAGCCCTATCGGCGAAATTTAAGAATTTCGTTTTTTTACCTACTGATTTTTACTAGCTGCTGAGCCGTAAAATAATAAAAAATCGTACAAATAGGAGATTTTTATCGGGTTTTTTGCATTTCTCTAATTTCTGCAATTAAAACCGAGTATTTAACGCCAAAAAACTAGCCCTATCGGGGAGATTTAAGAATTTCGTTTTTTTACCTACTGATTTTTACTAGCTGCCGAGCCGTAAAATAATAAAAAATCGTACAAACAGGAGATTTTTATCGGGTTTTTTGTATTTCTCTAATTTCTGCAATTAAAACCGAGTATTTAACGCCAAAAAACTAGCCCTATCGGGGAAATTTAAGAATTTCGTTTTTTTACCTACTGATTTTTACTAGCTGCTGAGCCGTAAAATAATAAAAAATCGTACAAACAGGAGATTTTTATCGGGTTTTTTGCATTTCTCTAATTTCTGCAATTAAAACCGAGTATTTAACGCCAAAAAACTAGCCCTATCGGGGAGATTTAAGAATTTCGTTTTTTTACCTACTGATTTTTACTAGCTGCTGAGCCGTAAAATAATAAAAAATCGTACAAACAGGAGATTTTTATCGGGTTTTTTGCATTTCTCTAATTTCTGCAATTAAAACCGAGTATTTAACGCCAAAAAACTAGCCCTATCGGGGAGATTTAAGAATTTCGTTTTTTTACCTACTGATTTTTACTAGCTGCTGAGCCGTAAAATAATAAAAAATCGTACAAACAGGAGATTTTTATCGGGTTTTTTGCATTCCTCTAATTTCTGCAATTAAAACCGAGTATTTAACTCCAAAAAACTAGCCCTATCGGGGAGATTTAAGAATTTCGTTTTTTTACCTACTGATTTTTACTAGCTGCTGAGCCGTAAAATAATAAAAAATCGTACAAACAGGAGATTTTTATCGGGTTTTTTGCATTTCTCTAATTACTGCAATTAAAACCGAGTATTTAACGCCAAAAAACTAGCCCTATCGGGGAAATTTAAGAATTTCGTTTTTTTACCTACTGATTTTTACTAGCTGCTGAGCCGTAAAATAATAAAAAATCGTACAAACAGGAGATTTTTATCGGGTTTTTTGCATTCCTCTAATTTCTGCAATTAAAACCGAGTATTTAACTCCAAAAAACTAGCCCTATCGGGGAAATTTAAGAATTTCGTTTTTTTACCTACTGATTTTTACTAGCTGCTGAGCCGTAAAATAATAAAAAATCGTACAAACAGGAGATTTTTATCGGGTTTTTGCATTTCTCTAATTTCTGCAATTAAAACCGAGTATTTAACGCCAAAAAACTAGCCCTATCGGGGAGATTTAAGAATTTCGTTTTTTTACCTACTGATTTTTACTAGCTGCTGAGCCGTAAAATAATAAAAAATCGTACAAACAGGAGATTTTTATCGGGTTTTTTGCATTCCTCTAATTTCTGCAATTAAAACCGAGTATTTAACTCCAAAAAACTAGCCCTATCGGGGAGATTTAAGAATTTCGTTTTTTTACCTACTGATTTTTACTAGCTGCTGAGCCGTAAAATAATAAAAAATCGTACAAACAGGAGATTTTTATCGGGTTTTTTGCATTTCTCTAATTTCTGCAATTAAAACCGAGTATTTAACGCCAAAAAACTAGCCCTATCGGGGAAATTTAAGAATTTCGTTTTTTTACCTACTGATTTTTACTAGCTGCTGAGCCGTAAAATAATAAAAAATCGTACAAACAGGAGATTTTTATCGGGTTTTTTGCATTCCTCTAATTTCTGCAATTAAAACCGAGTATTTAACTCCAAAAAACTAGCCCTATCGGGGAGATTTAAGAATTTCGTTTTTTTACCTACTGATTTTTACTAGCTGCTGAGCAGTAAAATAATAAAAAATCGTACAAACAGGAGATTTTTATCGGGTTTTTTGCATTTCTCTAATTTCTGCAATTAAAACCGAGTATTTAACGCCAAAAAACTAGCCTTATCGGGGAAATTTAAGAATTTCGTTTTTTTACCTACTGATTTTTACTAGCTGCTGAGCCGTAAAATAATAAAAAATCGTACAAACAGGAGATTTTTATCGGGTTTTTTGCATTTCTCTAATTTCTGCAATTAAAACCGAGTATTTAACGCCAAAAAACTAGCCCTATCGGGGAGATTTAAGAATTTCGTTTTTTTACCTACTGATTTTTACTAGCTGCTGAGCCGTAAAATAATAAAAAATCGTACAAACAGGAGATTTTTATCGGGTTTTTTGCATTTCTCTAATTTCTGCAATTAAAACCGAGTATTTAACGCCAAAAAACTAGCCCTATCGGGGAGATTTAAGAATTTCGTTTTTTTACCTACTGATTTTTACTAGCTGCTGAGCCGTAAAATAATAAAAAATCGTACAAACAGGAGATTTTTATCGGGTTTTTTGCATTTCTCTAATTTCTGCAATTAAAACCGAGTATTTAACGCCAAAAAACTAGCCCTATCGGGGAAATTTAAGAATTTCGTTTTTTTACCTACTGATTTTTACTAGCTGCTGAGCCGTAAAATAATAAAAAATCGTACAAATAGGAGATTTTTATCGGGTTTTTTGCATTTCTCTAATTTCTGCAATTAAAACCGAGTATGTAACGCCAAAAAACTAGCCCTATCGGCGAAATTTAAGAATTTCGTTTTTTTACCTACTGATTTTTACTAGCTGCTGAGCCGTAAAATAATAAAAAATCGTACAAATAGGAGATTTTTATCGGGTTTTTTGCATTTCTCTAATTTCTGCAATTAAAACCGAGTATTTAACGCCAAAAAACTAGCCCTATCGGGGAGATTTAAGAATTTCGTTTTTTTACCTACTGATTTTTACTAGCTGCTGAGCCGTAAAATAATAAAAAATCGTACAAACAGGAGATTTTTATCGGGTTTTTTGCATTTCTCTAATTTCTGCAATTAAAACCGAGTATTTAACGCCAAAAAACTAGCCCTATCGGGGAAATTTAAGAATTTCGTTTTTTTACCTACTGATTTTTACTAGCTGCTGAGCCGTAAAATAATAAAAAATCGTACAAACAGGAGATTTTTATCGGGTTTTTTGCATTTCTCTAATTTCTGCAATTAAAACCGAGTATTTAACGCCAAAAAACTAGCCCTATCGGGGAGATTTAAGAATTTCGTTTTTTTACCTACTGATTTTTACTAGCTGCTGAGCCGTAAAATAATAAAAAATCGTACAAACAGGAGATTTTTATCGGGTTTTTTGCATTTCTCTAATTTCTGCAATTAAAACCGAGTATTTAACGCCAAAAAACTAGCCCTATCGGGGAAATTTAAGAATTTCGTTTTTTTACCTACTGATTTTTACTAGCTGCTGAGCCGTAAAATAATAAAAAATCGTACAAATAGGAGATTTTTATCGGGTTTTTTGCATTTCTCTAATTTCTGCAATTAAAACCGAGTATGTAACGCCAAAAAACTAGCCCTATCGGCGAAATTTAAGAATTTCGTTTTTTTACCTACTGATTTTTACTAGCTGCTGAGCCGTAAAATAATAAAAAATCGTACAAATAGGAGATTTTTATCGGGTTTTTTGCATTTCTCTAATTTCTGCAATTAAAACCGAGTATTTAGCGCCAAAAAACTAGCCCTATCGGGGAGATTTAAGAATTTCGTTTTTTTACCTACTGATTTTTACTAGCTGCTGAGCCGTAAAATAATAAAAAATCGTACAAATAGGAGATTTTTATCGGGTTTTTTGCATTTCTCTAATTTCTGCAATTAAAACCGAGTATTTAACGCCAAAAAACTAGCCCTATCGGGGAGATTTAAGAATTTCGTTTTTTTACCTACTGATTTTTACTAGCTGCTGAGCCGTAAAATAATAAAAAATCGTACAAACAGGAGATTTTTATCGGGTTTTTTGCATTTCTCTAATTTCTGCAATTAAAACCGAGTATTTAACGCCAAAAAACTAGCCCTATCGGGGAAATTTAAGAATTTCGTTTTTTTACCTACTGATTTTTACTAGCTGCTGAGCCGTAAAATAATAAAAAATCGTACAAACAGGAGATTTTTATCGGGTTTTTTGCATTTCTCTAATTTCTGCAATTAAAACCGAGTATTTAACGCCAAAAAACTAGCCCTATCGGGGAGATTTAAGAATTTCGTTTTTTTACCTACTGATTTTTACTAGCTGCTGAGCCGTAAAATAATAAAAAATCGTACAAACAGGAGATTTTTATCGGGTTTTTTGCATTTCTCTAATTTCTGCAATTAAAACCGAGTATTTAACGCCAAAAAACTAGCCCTATCGGGGAAATTTAAGAATTTCGTTTTTTTACCTACTGATTTTTACTAGCTGCTGAGCCGTAAAATAATAAAAAATCGTACAAATAGGAGATTTTTATCGGGTTTTTTGCATTTCTCTAATTTCTGCAATTAAAACCGAGTATGTAACGCCAAAAAACTAGCCCTATCGGCGAAATTTAAGAATTTCGTTTTTTTACCTACTGATTTTTACTAGCTGCTGAGCCGTAAAATAATAAAAAATCGTACAAATAGGAGATTTTTATCGGGTTTTTTGCATTTCTCTAATTTCTGCAATTAAAACCGAGTATTTAGCGCCAAAAAACTAGCCCTATCGGGGAGATTTAAGAATTTCGTTTTTTTACCTACTGATTTTTACTAGCTGCTGAGCCGTAAAATAATAAAAAATCGTACAAATAGGAGATTTTTATCGGGTTTTTTGCATTTCTCTAATTTCTGCAATTAAAACCGAGTATTTAACGCCAAAAAACTAGCCCTATCGGGGAAATTTAAGAATTTCGTTTTTTTACCTACTGATTTTTACTAGCTGCTGAGCCGTTAAATAATAAAAAATCGTACAAAAAGGAGATTTTTGTCGGGTTTTTTGCATTTCTCTAATTTCTGCAATTAAAACCGAGTATTTAACGCCAAAAAACTAGCCCTATCGGCGAAATTAAAAATTTCGTTTTTTTACCTACTGATTTTTACTAGCTGCTGAGCCGTAAAATAATAAAAAATCGTACAAATAGGAGATTTTTATCGGGTTTTTTGCATTTCTCTAATTTCTGCAATTAAAACCGAGTATTTAACGCCAAAAAACTAGCCCTATCGGCGAAATTTAAGAATTTCGTTTTTTTACATACTGATTTTTACTAGCTGCTGAGCCGTAAAATAATAAAAAATCCTACAAATAGGAGATTTTTATTGGGTTTTCCGCATTTCTCTAATTTCTGCAATTAAAACCGAGTATTTAACGCCAAAAAACTAGCCCTATCGGGGAGATTTAAGAATTTCGTTTTTTTACCTACTGATTTTTACTAGCTGCTGAGCCGTAAAATAATAAAAAATCCTACAAATAGGAGATTTTTATTGGGTTTTCCGCATTTCTCTAATTTCTGCAATTAAAACCGAGTATTTAACGCCAAAAAACTAGCCCTATCGGGGAAATTTAAGAATTTCGTTTTTTTACCTACTGATTTTTACTAGCTGCTGAGCCGTAAAATAATAAAAAATCGTACAAATAGGAGATTTTTGTCGGGTTTTTTGCATTTCTCTAATTTCTGCAATTAAAACCGAGTATTTAACGCCAAAAAACTAGCCTTATCGGGGAGATTTAAGAATTTCGTTTTTTTACCTACTGATTTTTACTAGCTGCTGAGCCGTAAAATAATAAAAAATCCTACAAATAGGAGATTTTTATTGGGTTTTCCGCATTTCTCTAATTTCTGCAATTAAAACCGAGTATTTAACGCCAAAAAACTAGCCCTATTGGGGAAATTTAAGAATTTCGTTTTTTTACCTACTGATTTTTACTAGCTGCTGAGCCGTAAAATAATAAAAAATCGTACAAATAGGAGATTTTTGTCGGGTTTTTTGCATTTCTCTAATTTCTGCAATTAAAACCGAGTATTTAACGCCAAAAAACTAGCCCTATCGGGCAGATTTAAGAATTTCGTTTTTTTACCTACTGATTTTTACTAGCTGCTGAGCCGTAAAATAATAAAAAATCGTACAAACAGGAGATTTTTATCGGGTTTTTTGCATTTCTCTAATTTCTGCAATTAATACCGAGTATTTAACGCCAAAAAACTAGCCCTATCGGGGAAATTTAAGAATTTCGTTTTTTTACCTACTGATTTTTACTAGCTGCTGAGCCGTAAAATAATAAAAAATCGTACAAATAGGAGATTTTTATCGGGTTTTTTGCATTTCTCTAATTTCTGCAATTAAAACCGAGTATGTAACGCCAAAAAACTAGCCCTATCGGCGAAATTTAAGAATTTCGTTTTTTTACCTACTGATTTTTACTAGCTGCTGAGCCGTAAAATAATAAAAAATCGTACAAATAGGAGATTTTTATCGGGTTTTTTGCATTTCTCTAATTTCTGCAATTAAAACCGAGTATGTAACGCCAAAAAACTAGCCCTATCGGCGAAATTTAAGAATTTATTTTTTTTACCTACTGATTTTTACTAGCTGCTGAGCCGTAAAATAATAAAAAATCGTACAAATAGGAGATTTTTATCGGGTTTTTTGCATTTCTCTAATTTCTGCAATTAAAACCGAGTATTTAACGCCAAAAAACTAGCCGTATCGGGGAAATTTAAGAATTTCGTTTTTTTACCTACTGATTTTTACTAGCTGCTGAGCCGTAAAATAATAAAAAATCGTACAAATAGGAGATTTTTATCGGGTTTTTTGCATTTCTCTAATTTCTGCAATTAAAGCCGAGTATTTAACTCCAAAAAACTAGCCCTATCGGGGAGATTTAAGAATTTCGTTTTTTTACCTACTGATTTTTACTAGCTGCTGAGCCGTAAAATAATAAAAAATCGTACAAATAGGAGATTTTTATCGGGTTTTTTGCATTTCTCTAATTTCTGCAATTAGAACCGAGTATTTAACGCCAAAAAACTAGCCCTATCGGGGAGATTTAAGAATTTCGTTTTTTTACCTACTGATTTTTACTAGCTGCTGAGCCGTAAAATAAGAAAAAATCGTACAAATAGGAGATTTTTATCGGGTTTTTTGCATTTCTCTAATTTCTGCAATTAAAACCGAGTATTTAACGCCAAAAAACTAGCCCTATCGGGGAAATTTAAGAATTTCGTTTTTTTACCTACTGATTTTTACTAGCTGCTGAGCCGTAAAATAATAAAAAATCCTACAAATAGGAGATTTTTATCGGGTTTTTTGCATTTCTCTAATTTCTGCAATTAAAACCGAGTATTTAACGCCAAAAAACTAGCCGTATCAGGGAAATTTAAGAATTTCGTTTTTTTACCTACTGATTTTTACTAGCTGCTGAGCCGTAAAATAATAAAAAATCGTACAAATAGGAGATTTTTATCGGGTTTTTTGCATTTCTCTAATTTCTGCAATTAAAACCGAGTATTTAACGCCAAAAAACTAGCCCTATCGGCGAAATTTAAGAATTTCGTTTTTTTACCTACTGATTTTTACTAGCTGCTGAGCCGTAAAATAATAAAAAATCGTACAAATAGGAGATTTTTAACGGGTTTTTTGCATTTCTCTAATTTCTGCAATTAAAACCGAGTATTTAACGCCAAAAAACTAGGCCTATCGGCGAAATTTAAGAATTTCGTTTTTTTACCTACTGATTTTTACTAGCTGCTGAGCCGTAAAATAATAAAAAATCCTACAAATAGGAGATTTTTATCGGGTTTTTTGCATTTCTCTAATTTCTGCAATTAAAACCGAGTATTTAACGCCAAAAAACTAGCCCTATCGGCGAAATTTAAGAATTTCGTTTTTTTACCTACTGATTTTTACTAGCTGCTGAGCCGTAAAATAATAAAAAATCGTACAAATAGGAGATTTTTATCGGGTGTTTTGCATTTCTCTAATTTCTGCAATTAAAACCGAGTATTTAACGCCAAAAAACTAGCCCTATCGGGGAAATTTAAGAATTTCGTTTTTTTACCTACTGATTTTTACTAGTTGCTGAGCCGTAAAATAATAAAAAATCGTACAAATAGGAGATTTTTATCGGGTTTTTTGCATTTCTCTAATTTCTGCAATTAAAACCGAGTATTTAACGCCAAAAAACTAGCCCTATCGGCGAAATTTAAGAATTTCGTTTTTTTACCTACTGATTTTTACTAGCTGCTGAGCCGTAAAATAATAAAAAATCGTACAAATAGGAGATTTTTATCGGGTTTTTTGCATTTCTCTAATTTCTGCAATTAAAACCGAGTATTTAACGCCAAAAAACTAGCCCTATCGGCGAAATTTAAGAATTTCGTTTTTTAACCTACTGATTTTTACTAGCTGCTGAGCCGTAAAATAATAAAAAATCGTACAAATAGGAGATTTTTATCGGGTTTTTTGCATTTCTCTAATTTCTGCAATTAGAACCGAGTATTTAACGCCAAAAAACTAGCCCTATCGGGGAGGTTTAAGAATTTCGTTTTTTTACCTACTGATTTTTACTAGCTGCTGAGCCGTAAAATAATAAAAAATCGTACAAATAGGAGATTTTTATCGGGTGCTTTGCATTTCTCTAATTTCTGCAATTAAAACCGAGTATTTAACGCCAAAAAACTAGCCCTATCGGGGAAATTTAGGAATTTCGTGTTTTTACCTACTGATTTTTACTAGCTGCTGAGCCGTAAAATAATAAAAAATCGTACAAATAGGAGATTTTTATCGGGTTTTTTGCAGTTCTCTAAATTCTGCAATTAAAACCGAGTATTTAACGCCAAAAAATTAGCCCTATCGGCGGAATTTAAGAATTTCGTTTTTTTACCTACTGATTTTTACTAGCTGCTGAGCCGTAAAATAATAAAAAATCGTACAAATAGGAGATTTTTATCGGGTTTTTTGCATTTCTCTAATTTCTGCAATTAAAACCGAGTATTTAACGACAAAAAACTAGCCCTATCGGGGAAATTTAAGAATTTCGTTTTTTTACATACTGATTTTTACTAGCTGCTGAGCCGTAAAATAATAAAAAATCCTACAAATAGGAGATTTTTATGGGGTTTTTTGCATTTCTCTAATTTCTGCAATTAAAACCGAGTATTTAACGCCAAAAAACTAGCCCTATCGGCGAAATTTAAGAATTTCGTTTTTTTACCTACTGCTTTTTACTAGCTGCTGAGCCGTAAAATAATAAAAAATCGTACAAATAGGAGATTTTTATCGGGTTTTTTGCATTTTTCTAATTTCTGCAATTAAAACCGAGTATTTAACGCCAAAAAACTAGCCCTATCGGGGAGATTTAAGAATTTCGTTTTTTTACCTACTGATTTTTACTAGCTGCTGAGCCGTAAAATAATAAAAAATCGTACAAATAGGAGATTTTTATCGGGTGTTTTGCATTTGTCTAATTTCTGCAATTAAAACCGAGTATTTAACGCCAAAAAACTAGCCCTATCGGGGAAATTGAAGAATTTCGTTTTTTTACCTACTGATTTTTACTAGCTGCTGAGCCGTAAAATAATAAAAAATCGTACAAATAGGAGATTTTTATCGGGTTTTTTGCATTTCTCTAATTTCTGCAATTAAAACCGAGTATTTAACGCCAAAAAACTAGCCCTATCGGCGAAATTTAAGAATTTCGTTTTTTTACCTACTGATTTTTACTAGCTGCTGTGCCGTAAAATAATAAAAAATCGTACAAATAGGAGATTTTTATCGGGTTTTTTGCATTTCTCTAATTTCTGCAATTAAAACCGAGTATTTAACGCCAAAAAACTAGCCCTATCGGGGAAATTTAAGAATTTCGTTTTTTTACCTACTGATTTTTACTAGCTGCTGAGCCGTAAAATAATAAAAAATCGTACAAATAGGAGATTTTTATCGGGTTTTTTGCATTTCTCTAATTTCTGCAATTAAAACCGAGTATTTAACGCCAAAAAACTAGCCCTATCGGGGAAATTTAAGAATTTCGTTTTTTTACCTACTGATTTTTACTAGCTGCTGAGCCGTAAAATAATAAAAAATCGTACAAATAGGAGATTTTTATCGAGTTTTTTGCATTTCTCTAATTTCTGCAATTAAAGCCGAGTATTTAACGCCAAAAAACTAGCCCTATCGGGGAGATTTAAGAATTTCGTTTTTTTACCTACTGATTTTTACTAGCTGCTGAGCCGTAAAATAATAAAAAATCGTACAAATAGGAGATTTTTATCGGGTTTTTTGCATTTCTCTAATTTCTGCAATTGAAACCGAGTATTTAACGCCAAAAAACTAGCCCTATCGGCGAAATTTAAGAATTTCGTTTTTTTACCTACTGATTTTTACTAGCTGCTGAGCCGTAAAATAATAAAAAATCGTACAAATAGGAGATTTTTATTGGGTTTTTTGCATTTCTCTAATTTCTGCAATTAAAACCGAGTATTTAACGCCCAAAAACTAACCCTATCGGCGAAATTTAAGAATTTCGTTTTTTTACCTACTGATTTTTACTAGCTGCTGAGCCGTAAAATAATAAAAAATCGTACAAATAGGAGATTTTTATCGGGTTTTTTGCATTTCTCTAATTTCTGCAATTAAAACCGAGTATTTAACGCCAAAAAACTAGCCCTATCGGCGAAATTTAAGAATTTCGTTTTTTTACATACTGATTTTTACTAGCTCCTGAGCCGTAAAATAATAAAAAATCGTACAAATAGGAGATTTTTATCGGGTTTTTTGCATTTCTCTAATTTCTGCAATTAAAACCGAGTATTTAACGCCAAAAAACTAGCCCTATCGGGGAGATTTAAGAATTTCGTTTTTTTACCTACTGATTTTTACTAGCTGCTGAGCCGTAAAATAATAAAAAATCGTACAAATAGGAGATTTTTATCGGGTTTTTTGCATTTCTCTAATTTCTGCAATTAAAACCGAGTATTTAACGCCAAAAAACTAGCCCTATCGGCGAAATTTAAGAATTTCGTTTTTTTACCTACTGATTTTTACTAGCTGCTGAGCCGTAAAATAATAAAAAATCCTACAAATAGAAGATTTTTATCGGGTTTTTTGCATTCTAATTTCTGCAATTAAAACCGGGTATTTAACGCCAAAAAACTAGCCCTATCAGGGAAATTTAAGAATTTCGTTTTTTTACCTACTGATTTTTACTAGCTGCTGAGCCGTAAAATAATAAAAAATCGTACAAATAGGAGATTTTTATCGGGTTTTTTGCATTTCTCTAATTTCTGCAATTAAAACCGAGTATTTAACGCCAAAAAACTAGCCCTATCGGCGAAATTTAAGAATTTCGTTTTTTTACCTACTGATTTTTACTAGCTGCTGAGCCGTAAAATAATAAAAAATCCTACAAATAGGAGATTTTTATCGGGTTTTTTGCATTTCTCTAATTTCTGCAATTAAAACCGGGTATTTAACGCCAAAAAACTAGCCGTATCGGGGAAATTTAAGAATTTCGTTTTTTTACCTACTGATTTTTACTAGCTGCTGAGCCGTAAAATAATAAAAAATCGTACAAATAGGAGATTTTTATCGGGTTTTTTGCATTTGTCTGATTTCTGCAATTAAAACCGAGTATTTAACGCCAAAAAACTAGCCCTATCGGGGAGATTTAAGAATTTCGTTTTTTTACCTACTGATTTTTACTAGCTGCTGAGCCGTAAAATAATAAAAAATCGTACACATAGGAGATTTTTATCGGGTTTTTTGCATTTCTCTAATTTCTGCAATTAAAACCGAGTATTTAACGCCAAAAAACTAGCCCTATCGGGGAAATTTAAGAATTTCGTTTTTTTACCTACTGATTTTTACTAGCTGCTGAGCCGTAAAATAATAAAAAATCGTACAAATAGGAGATTTTTATCGGGTTTTTTGCATTTCTCTAATTTCTGCAATTAAAACCGAGTATTTAACGCCAAAAAACTAGCCCTATCGGGGAAATTTAAGAATTTCGTTTTTTTACCTACTGATTTTTACTAGCTGCTGAGCCGTAAAATAATAAAAAATCGTACAAATAGGAGATTTTTATCGGGTTTTTTGCATTTCTCTAATTTCTGCAATTAAAGCCGAGTATTTAACGCCAAAAAACTAGCCCTATCGGGGAGATTTAAGAATTTCGTTTTTTTACCTACTGATTTTTACTAGCTGCTGAGCCGTAAAATAATAAAAAATCGTACAAATAGGAGATTTTTATCGGGTTTTTTGCATTTCTCTAATTTCTGCAATTAAAACCGAGTATTTAACGCCAAAAAACTAGCCCTATGGGGGAAATTTAAGAATTTCGTTTTTTTACCTACTGATTTTTACTAGCTGCTGAGCCGTAAAATAATAAAAAATCGTACAAATAGGAGATTTTTATCGGGTTTTTTCCATTTCTCTAATTTCTGCAATTAAAGCCGAGTATTTAACGCCAAAAAACTAGCCCTATCGGGGAGATTTAAGAATTTCGTTTTTTTACCTACTGATTTTTACTAGCTGCTGAGCCGTAAAATAATAAAAAATCGTACAAAGAGGAGATTTTTATCGGGTTTTTTGCATTTCTCTAATTTCTGCAATTAAAACCGAGTATTTAACGCCAAAAAACTAGCCCTATCGGCGAAATTTAAGAATTTCGTTTTTTTACCTACTGATTTTTACTAGCTGCTGAGCCGTAAAATAATAAAAAATCGTACAAATAGGAGATTTTTATCGGGTTTTTTGCATTTCTCTAATTTCTGCAATTCAAACCGAGTATTTAACGCCAAAAAACTAGCCCTGTCGACGAAATTTAAGAATTTCGTTTTTTTACCTACTGATTTTTACTAGCTGCTGAGCCGTAAAATAATAAAAATTCCTACAAATAGGAGATTTTTATCGGGTTTTTTGCATTTCTCTAATTTCTGCAATTAAAACCGAGTATTTAACGCCAAAAAACTAGCCCTATTGGCGAAATTTAAGAATTTCGTTTTTTTACCTACTGATTTTTACGAGCTGCTGAGCCGTAAAATAATAAAAAATCCTACAAATAGGAGATTTTTATCGGGTTTTTTGCATTTCTCTAATTTCTGCAATTAAAACCGGGTATTTAACGCCAAAAAACTAGCCCTATCGGGGAAATTTAAGAATTTCGTTTTTTTACCTACTGATTTTTACTAGCTGCTGAGCCGTAAAATAATAAAAAATCGTACACATAGGAGATTTTTATCGGGTTTTTTGCATTTCTCTAATTTCTGCAATTAAAACCGAGTATTTAACGCCAAAAAACTAGCCCTATCGGCGAAATTTAAGAATTTCGTTTTTTTACCTACTGATTTTTACTAGCTGCTGAGCCGTAAAATAATAAAAAATCGTACACATAGGAGATTTTTATCGGGTTTTTTGCATTTCTCTAATTTCTGCAATTAAAACCGAGTATTTAACGCCAAAAAACTAGCCCTATCGGGGAAATTTAAGAATTTCGTTTTTTTACCTACTGATTTTTACTAGTTGCTGAGCCGTAAAATAATAAAAAATCGTACAAATCGGAGATTTTTATCGGGTTTTTTGCATTTCTCTAATTTCTGCAATTAAAACCGAGTATTTAACGCCAAAAAACTAGCCCTATCGGGGAAATTTAAGAATTTCCTTTTTTTACCTACTGATTTTTACTAGCTGCTGAGCCGTAAAATAAAAAAAAATCGTACAAATAGGAGATTTTTATCGGGTTTTTTGCATTTCTCTAATTTCTGCAATTAAAGCCGAGTATTTAACGCCAAAAAACTAGCCCTATCGGGGAGATTTAAGAATTTCGTTTTTTTACCTACTGATTTTTACTAGCTGCTGAGCCGTAAAATAATAAAAAATCGTACAAAGAGGAGATTTTTATCGGGTTTTTTGCATTTCTCTAATTTCTGCAATTAAAACCGAGTATTTAACGCCAAAAAACTAGCCCTATGGGGGAAATTTAAGAATTTCGTTTTTTTACCTACTGATTTTTACTAGCTGCTGAGCCGTAAAATAATAAAAAATCGTACAAATAGGAGATTTTTATCAGGTTTTTTGCATTTCTCTAATTTCTGCAATTAAAACCGAGTATTTAACGCCAAAAAACTAGCCCTATGGGGGAAATTTAAGAATTTCGTTTTTTTACCTACTGATTTTTACTAGCTGCTGAGCCGTAAAATAATAAAAAATCGTACAAATAGGAGATTTTTATCGGGTTTTTTCCATTTCTCTAATTTCTGCAATTAAAGCCGAGTATTTAACGCCAAAAAACTAGCCCTATCGGGGAGATTTAAGAATTTCGTTTTTTTACCTACTGATTTTTACTAGCTGCTGAGCCGTAAAATAATAAAAAATCGTACAAAGAGGAGATTTTTATCGGGTTTTTTGCATTTCTCTAATTTCTGCAATTAAAACCGAGTATTTAACGCCAAAAAACTAGCCCTATCGGCGAAATGTAAGAATTTCGTTTTTTTACCTACTGATTTTTACTAGCTGCTGAGCCGTAAAATAATAAAAAATCGTACAAATAGGAGATTTTTATCGGGTTTTTTGCATTTCTCTAATTTCTGCAATTCAAACCGAGTATTTAACGCCAAAAAACTAGCCCTGTCGACGAAATTTAAGAATTTCGTTTTTTTACCTACTGATTTTTACTAGCTGCTGAGCCGTAAAATAATAAAAATTCCTACAAATAGGAGATTTTTATCGGGTTTTTTGCATTTCTCTAATTTCTGCAATTAAAACCGAGTATTTAACGCCAAAAAACTAGCCCTATTGGCGAAATTTAAGAATTTCGTTTTTTTACCTACTGATTTTTACGAGCTGCTGAGCCGTAAAATAATAAAAAATCCTACAAATAGGAGATTTTTATCGGGTTTTTTGCATTTCTCTAATTTCTGCAATTAAAACCGGGTATTTAAAGCCAAAAAACTAGCCCTATCGGGGAAATTTAAGAATTTCGTTTTTTTACCTACTGATTTTTACTAGCTGCTGAGCCGTAAAATAATAAAAAATCGTACACATAGGAGATTTTTATCGGGTTTTTTGCATTTCTCTAATTTCTGCAATTAAAACCGAGTATTTAACGCCAAAAAACTAGCCCTATCGGCGAAATTTAAGAATTTCGTTTTTTTACCTACTGATTTTTACTAGCTGCTGAGCCGTAAAATAATAAAAAATCCTACAAATAGGAGATTTTTATCGGGTTTTTTGCATTTCTCTAATTTCTGCAATTAAAACCGAGTATTTAACGCCAAAAAACTAGCCCTATCGGCGAAATTTAAGAATTTCGTTTTTTTACCTACTGATTTTTACTAGCTGCTGAGCCGTAAAATAATAAAAAATCCTACAAATAGGAGATTTTTATCGGGTTTTTTGCATTTCTCTAATTTCTGCAATTAAAACCGGGTATTTAACGCCAAAAAACTAGCCGTATCGGGGAAATTTAAGAATTTCGTTTTTTTACCTACTGATTTTTACTAGCTGCTGAGCCGTAAAATAATAAAAAATCGTACACATAGGAGATTTTTATCGGGCTTTTTGCATTTCTCTAATTTCTGCAATTAAAACCGAGTATTTAACGCCAAAAAACTAGCCCTATCGGGGAAATTTAAGAATTTCGTTTTTTTACCTACTGATTTTTACTAGCTGCTGAGCCGTAAAATAATAAGAAATCGTACAAATAGGAGATTTTTATCGGGTTTTTTGCATTTCTCTAATTTCTGCAATTAAAACCGAGTATTTAACGCCAAAAAACTAGCCCTATCGGCGAAATTTAAGAATTTCGTCTTTTTACCTACTGATTTTTACTAGCTGCTGAGCCGTAAAATAATAAAAAATCGTACAAATAGGAGATTTTTATCGGGTTTTTTGCATTTCTCTAATTTCTGCAATTAAAACCGAGTATTTAACGCCAAAAAACTAGCCCTATCGGGGAGATTTAAGAATTTCGTTTTTTTACCTACTGATTTTTACTAGCTGCTGAGCCGTAAAATAATAAAAAAGTCGGACAAGTGCGAGTTGAACTCGCGTGAAAAGGGTTCCGTACGATGTTACCTATCATGTTTTTTGGAATCTGACCCAAATTTGTTTGTGGTAACTAAAAAAAGTATGAATGGTACCTGATTGTAGAGGGATATTACTAAATATATTATCTATTGTTGAATTCTGTCTTGTTGTATATTCTTGAATACGTGGAGTAAGACCGAGTGACCAGTTCCGGATTAGCCCATAAGCAAATTAAGCAATTGCTTAGGGCATCACGTCTCGGGGGGCACCATAAACAGCACCGAAAAAATATTTTCTCGCTCGCACATGAAAGGCAAGGCTGTTTGAAAATCCGCGCCTTTAAATTGACTAGAGCAATGATCCCACTAGGAATTTAGGTTTGTTTTTCATAAAGTTCTAACTAGGACAACCGATTTTTGAACTCGGTCCTAATAAGGTCTGAATGTGATAACCCTATAAGATCTTCGTTAGAATTTTTATAAAATAAATTCAACTTTGATTTTGAAATAAATAATTTTGACTTAGAGGAGAGTCGAACCTACGACCGATAGCGCGTACACGACTTAAACCCGCTCGGCTATTCTATTACTTGAGTTCTATTCTAGATAGAAATATGGGTCTACATAATTATATATTTTTATTACATCTATAAATATCATCAAGAGTAGAACTCCAAAATTTGCCTGAGTTAGGGAATGCCTTCAATATTACTTACGACAATCTAATTTAAAATCATTCAGGCACCCCTTATTTTGACTATCCTCATAAGGACCTCTTTAGGGAATAATTAGACTTTTCTAAATTTTCGAAATTCTTTGTTAAGAAACCTAGAAACGGCAACAAGAGAATGTTGGAGCCAATAAGTAATTATAAACTGCCAGCCTACATTAGAAAACATACGCGTTTTCACCAGGCTGCAAAGGCCGCAGACGGCGACGAGGATAAAGTACCTGGATGGGACTTTCCCGTAATAAAGGATTTCGGGAGAGTCATATAAAAAGGTTTCTTCGCGTTGAGTCGCAGTTTGCTGGGGTCTGCAGTTTCTTTTAAAAACTCAAAATTTCGATCACTGTTCGATCGGCCGTTGAAGACGCAACAGAGTCTTTATTTTGTAATTTTGTAAATTGAATGAGGTTTTTTATGCCATCTCCAAGGCTTTTTCCTCAGTTTTTTAAGCGCTAATAAAAATATAGTAAAGCGCAAATCGTGAGTTTGATTTTTTACCCGACATCACCCTTCCTAGGGACATGTGTGCCCGTCGTCGGACCCAGTCAGGACCAGCGAATTTTTTTGATATCAAAGACATAAACAATATCTAAGGTACGTAGTGATCTATCTCGTTATAATAAATACGTTAAAAAATTTTTAAAGACCCATTCTATTTTACTAGTGGATAGGGGGTGCCTACAGGCGTAGATTGCTTAGGGCATCGAGTAGTCTTAATCCGGCACTGCGAGTGACAGAAGGTATTCTGATATTTATTTTGCTTCTTTAAGAAGTTGCACTTATATTACTTTTAAAGGCATTCGTAGAGAATCTACCCTTGGTAGAAACTCTTAAAAGTAAAAATAGACTTCTCAAAAGACATCTTATTCTGATTACTACCTTATAATGGTTTTATGATAGGCTATTATAAGAAAAATCAGAACAAATTCTTTTAAGAGTTTAACTTAAAGCTTTTTTAAAAACAAGGGTTTGGAATCTGTGGTTTACAATCTTATAAGATCATTATAGGAATTAAAGCCGATCTAGATCCTGTGTAAAAGTTTTAAAAGTTAATGACTTCATATTAAGTTTAAATAAGAACTTTATAAGAACTGCTTAGCTATTTGCAAATTACTTAAAGAACAATCTGACAGTTTATGGTTTGTTTACAACTATATATTGAAACAAGACACTAGCGCGAGAACCTGTCCCAAGTAGAGCAACGTGACAGTCATGTAAAAGCATAACTCACAATGCCGTAGTAAGGGCCTGCGCCTTACTAAGCATTTATTTGTCATACTGCGTGCGGAATTAAATTGAAAAATTGAAAAATTAATATCTCCTAAAATATTGGCCGTAGAATGCCCATCGTGGGCTCATTTTTTTCGTTGAATATTTATCTACAAACCGATTCAACAAAACTTAACATTGGAGTTGAAAAATATGTTCTCCCACACATTCCAACTGCAAATGTAAGTTACACAATATTGAGTGATTTACCACGTTATTTTAATATCATGGACTTCTTATAGGTTTTCCCATAATCTATAAGTAGAAAACTAATTTCTGTATTTTTTTCAAAATTTTAGGTTTAGTAGTTTCGGAGATAAGGGGGGGGAACGGTCAATTTTCGTCTATTTTCTTGAACAACTTGGAAACTATTTATTTTAAAATTACAAAAAAAATATATTTGACATCCTCACAACAAGCCCTTTCATTTGATATGTCACACGATGCAATTTGCCAAAAAACTTTTTTTAATTTTCCATCTTGCCCCCCAAAAGTGACCCCCATAATCAGATTTCGTCTATTCACGTCACACGTCCGCGTTTGCGTCATAGAAATTGATATGTGTACCAAATTTCAACTTAATCGGTCTGGTAGATTCGGAGAAAATTGACTGTGACAGACGGACAGACGGACACACGAGTGATCCTATAAGGGTTCCTTTTTTCCTTTTGAGGTGCGGAACCCTAAAAATCGTACAAACAGGAGATTTTTATCGGGTTTTTTGCATTTCTCTAATTTCTGCAATTAAAACCGAGTATTTAACGCCAAAAAACTAGCCCTATGGGGGAAATTTAAGAATTTCGTTTTTTTACCTACTGATTTTTACTTGCTGCTGAGCCGTAAAATAATAAAAAATCGTACAAATAGGAGATTTTTATCGGGTTTTTTGCATTTCTCTAATTTCTGCAATTAAAGCCGAGTATTTAACGCCAAAAAACTAGCCCTATCGGGGAGATTTAAGAATTTCGTTTTTTTACCTACTGATTTTTACTAGCTGCTGAGCCGTAAAATAATAAAAAATCGTACAAAGAGGAGATTTTTATCGGGTTTTTTGCATTTCTCTAATTTCAGCAATTAAAACCGAGTATTTAACGCCAAAAAACTAGCCCTATCGGCGAAATTTAAGAATTTCGTTTTTTTACCTACTGATTTTTACTAGCTGCTGAGCCGTAAAATAATAAAAAATCGTACAAATAGGAGATTTTTATCGGGTTTTTTGCATTTCTTTAATTTCTGCAATTCAAACCGAGTATTTAACGCCAAAAAACTAGCCCTGTTGACGAAATTTAAGAATTTCGTTTTTTTACCTACTGATTTTTACTAGCTGCTGAGCCGTAAAATAATAAAAATTCCTACAAATAGGAGATTTTTATCGGGTTTTTTGCATTTCTCTAATTTCTGCAATTAAAACCGAGTATTTAACGCCAAAAAACTAGCCCTATCGGCGAAATTTAAGAATTTCGTTTTTTTACCTTAGGTAAAAAAACGAAATTCCTAAATTTCCCCGATAGGGCTAGTTTTTTGGCGTTAAATACTCGGTTTTAATTGCAGAAATTAGAGAAATGCAAAAAACACGATAAAAATCTCCGATTGTACGATTTTGTATTATTTTACGGCTCAGCAGCTAGTAAAAATCAGTAGGTAAAAAAACGAAATTCTTAAATTTCGCCGATAGGGCTAGTTTTATGGCGTTAAATACTCGGTTGTAATTGCAGAAATTAGAGAAATGCAAAAAACCCGATAAAAATATCCTATTTGTACGATTTTTTATTATTTTACGGCTCAGCAGCTAGTAAAAATCAGTAGGTAAAAAAACGAAATTCTTAAATTTCGCCGATAGGGCTAGTTTTTTGGCGTTAAATACTCGGTTTTAATTGCAGAAATAAGAGAAATGCAAAAAACCCGATAAAAATCTCCTATTTGTAGGATTTTTTATTATTTTACGGCTCAGCAGCTAGTAAAAACAAGTAGGTAAAAAAACGAAATTCTTAAATTTCGCCGATAGGGCTAGTTTTTTGGCTTTAAATACTCGGTTTTAATTGGAGAAATTAGCGAAATGCAAAAAACCCGATAAAAATCTCCTTTTTGTACGATTTTTTATTATTTTACGGCTCAGCAGCAAGTAAAAATCAGTAGGTAAAAAAACGAAATTCTTAAATTTCGCCGATAGGGCTAGTTTTTTGGCGTTAAATACTCGGTTTTAATTGCAGAAACTAGAGAAATGCAAAAAAACCCGAAAAAAATCTCCTATTTGGACGATTTTTTATTATTTTACGGCTCAGCAGCAAGTAAAAATCAGTAGGTAAAAAAACGAAATTCTTAAATTTCGCCGATAGGGCTAGTTTTTTGGCGTTAAATACTCGGTTTTAATTGCAGAAATTAGAGAAATGCAACAAACCCGATAAAAATCTCTTATTTGTAGGAGTTTTTATTATTTTACGGCTCAGCAGCTAGTAAAAATCAGTTGGTAAAAAAACGAAATTCTTAAATTTCGCCGATAGGGCTAGTTTTTTGGCGTTAAATACTCGGTTTTAATTGCAGAAATTAGAGAAATGCAAAAAACCCGATAAAAATCTCCTATTTGTAGGATTTTTTATTATTTTACGGCTCAGCAGCTAGTAAAAATCAGTAGGTAAAAAAACGAAATTCTTAAATTTCGCCGATAGGGCTAGTTTTTTGGCGTTAAATACTCGGTTTTAATTGCAGAAATTAGAGAAATGCAAAAAACCCGATAAAAATCTCCTATTTGTACGATTTTTTATTATTTTACGGCTCAGCAGCTAGTAAACTCCAGTAGGTAAAAAAAGGAAATTCTTAAATTTCGCCGATAGGGCTAGTTTTTTGGCGTTAAATACTCGGTTTTAATTCCAGAAATTAGAGAAATGCAAAAAACCCGATAAAAATCTCCTATTTGTACGATTTTTTATTATTTTACGGCTCAACAGCTAGTAAAAATCAGTAGGTAAAAAAACGAAATTGTTAAATTTCGCCGATAGGGCTAGTTTTTATGCGTTAAATACTCGGTTTTAATTGCAGAAATTAGAGAAATGCAAAAAACCCGATAAAAATATCCTATTTGTACGATTTTTTATTATTTTACGGCTCAGCAGCTAGTAAAAATCAGTAGGTAAAAAAACGAAATTCTTAAATTTCGCCGATAGGGCTAGTTTTTTGGCGTTAAATACTCGGTTTTAATTGCAGAAACTAGAGAAATGCAAAAAACCCGAAAAAAATCTCCTATTTGGACGATTTTTTATTATTTTACGGCTCAGCAGCTAGTAAAAATCAGAAGGTAAAAAAACGAAATTCTTAAATTTCGCCGATAGGGCTAGTTTTTTGGCGTTAAATACTCGGTTTTAATTGCAGAAATTAGAGAAATGCAACAAACCCGATAAAAATCTCTTATTTGTAGGAGTTTTTATTATTTTACGGCTCAGCAGCTAGTAAAAATCAGTTGGTAAAAAAACGAAATTCTTAAATTTCGCCGATAGGGCTAGTTTTTTGGCGTTAAATACTCGGTTTTAATTGCAGAAATTAGAGAAATGCAAAAAACCCGATAAAAATCTCCTATTTGTAGGATTTTTTATTATTTTACGGCTCAGCAGCTAGTAAAAATCAGTAGGTAAAAAAACGAAATTCTTAAATTTCGCCGATAGGGCTAGTTTTTTGGCGTTAAATACTCGGTTTTAATTGCAGAAATTAGAGAAATGCAAAAAAACCGATAAAAATCTCCTATTTGTACGATTTTTTATTATTTTACGGCTCAGCAGCTAGTAAACTCCAGTAGGTAAAAAAACGAAATTCTTAAATTTCGCCGATAGGGCTAGTTTTTTGGCGTTAAATACTCGGTTTTAATTCCAGAAATTAGAGAAATGCAAAAAACCCGATAAAAATCTCCTATTTGTACGATTTTTTATTATTTTACGGCTCAACAGCTAGTAAAAATCAGTAGGTAAAAAAACGAAATTGTTAAATTTCGCCGATAGGGCTAGTTTTTATGCGTTAAATACTCGGTTTTAATTGCAGAAATTAGAGAAATGCAAAAAACCCGATAAAAATATCCTATTTGTACGATTTTTTATTATTTTACGGCTCAGCAGCTAGTAAAAATCAGTAGGTAAAAAAACGAAATTCTTAAATTTCGCCGATAGGGCTAGTTTTTTGGCGTTAAATACTCGGTTTTAATTGCAGAAATAAGAGAAATGCAAAAAACCCGATACAAATCTCCTATTTGTAGGATTTTTTATTATTTTACGGCTCAGCAGCTAGTAAAAACAAGTAGGTAAAAAAACGAAATTCTTAAATTTCGCCGATAGGGCTAGTTTTTTGGCTTTAAATACTCGGTTTTAATTGCAGAAATTAGCGAAATGCAAAAAACCCGATAAAAATCTCCTTTTTGTACGATTTTTTATTATTTTACGGCTCAGCAGCTAGTAAAAATCAGTAGGTAAAAAAACGAAATTCTTAAATTTCGCCGATAGGGCTAGTTTTTTGGCGTTAAATACTCGGTTTTAATTGCAGAAACTAGAGAAATGCAAAAAACCCGAAAAAAATCTCCTATTTGGACGATTTTTTATTATTTTACGGCTCAGCAGCTAGTAAAAATCAGTAGGTAAAAAAACGAAATTCTTAAATTTCGCCGATAGGGCTAGTTTTTTGGCGTTAAATACTCGGTTTTAATTGCAGAAATTAGAGAAATGCAACAAACCCGATAAAAATCTCTTATTTGTAGGAGTTTTTATTATTTTACGGCTCAGCAGCTAGTAAAAATCAGTTGGTAAAAAAACGAAATTCTTAAATTTCGCCGATAGGGCTAGTTTTTTGGCGTTAAATACTCGGTTTTAATTGCAGAAATTAGAGAAATGCAAAAAACCCGATAAAAATCTCCTATTTGTAGGATTTTTTATTATTTTACGGCTCAGCAGCTAGTAAAAATCAGTAGGTAAAAAAACGAAATTCTTAAATTTCGCCGATAGGGCTATTTTTTGGCGTTAAATACTCGGTTTTAATTGCAGAAATTAGAGAAATGCAAAAAACCCGATAAAAATCTCCTATTTGTAGGATTTTTTATTATTTTACGGCTCAGCAGCTAGTAAAAATCAGTAGGTAAAAAAATGAAATTCTTAAATTTCGCCGATAGGGCTAGTTTTTTGGCGTTAAATACTCGGTTTTAATTGCAGAAATTAGAGAAATGCAAAAAACCCGATAAAAATCTCCTATTTGTACGATTTTTTATTATTTTACGGCTCAGCAGCTAGTAAAAATCAGTAGGTAAAAAAACGAAATTCTTAAATTTCGCCGATAGGGCTAGTTTTTTGGCGTTAAATACTCGGCTTTAATTGCAGAAATTAGAGAAATGCAAAAAACCCGATAAAAATCTCCGATTGTAGGATTTTTTATTATTTTACGGCTTAGCAGCTAGTAAAAATCAGTAGGTAAAAAAACGAAATTCTTAAATTTCGCCGATAGGGCTAGTTTTTTGGCGTTAAATACTCGGTTGTAATTGCAGAAATTAGAGAAATGCAAAAAACCCGATAAAAATCTCCTATTTGTAGGATTTTTTATTATTTTACGGCTCAGCAGCTAGTAAAAACAAGTAGGTAAAAAAACGAAATTCTTAAATTTCGCCGATAGGGCTAGTTTTTTGGCTTTAAATACTCGGTTTTAATTGCAGAAATTAGCGAAATGCAAAAAACCCGATAAAAATCTCCTTTTTGTACGATTTTTTATTATTTTACGGCTCAGCAGCTAGTAAAAATCAGTAGGTAAAAAAACGAAATTCTTAAATTTCGCCGATAGGGCTAGTTTTTTGGCGTTAAATACTCGGTTTTAATTGCAGAAACTAGAGAAATGCAAAAAACCCGAAAAAAATCTCCTATTTGGACGATTTTTTATTATTTTACGGCTCAGCAGCTAGTAAAAATCAGTAGGTAAAAAAACGAAATTCTTAAATTTCGCCGATAGGGCTAGTTTTTTGGCGTTAAATACTCGGTTTTAATTGCAGAAATTAGAGAAATGCAACAAACCCGATAAAAATCTCTTATTTGTAGGAGTTTTTATTATTTTACGGCTCAGCAGCTAGTAAAAATCAGTTGGTAAAAAAACGAAATTCTTAAATTTCGCCGATAGGGCTAGTTTTTTGGCGTTAAATACTCGGTTTTAATTGCAGAAATTAGAGAAATGCAAAAAACCCGATAAAAATCTCCTATTTGTAGGATTTTTTATTATTTTACGGCTCAGCAGCTAGTAAAAATCAGTAGGTAAAAAAACGAAATTCTTAAATTTCGCCGATAGGGCTAGTTTTTTGGCGTTAAATACTCGGTTTTAATTGCAGAAATTAGAGAAATGCAAAAAACCCGATAAAAATCTCCTATTTGTAGGATTTTTTATTATTTTACGGCTCAGCAGCTAGTAAAAATCAGTAGGTAAAAAAATGAAATTCTTAAATTTCGCCGATAGGGCTAGTTTTTTGGCGTTAAATACTCGGTTTTAATTGCGGAAATTAGAGAAATGCAAAAAACCCGATAAAAATCTCCTATTTGTACGATTTTTTATTATTTTACGGCTCAGCAGCTAGTAAAAATCAGTAGGTAAAAAAACGAAATTCTTAAATTTCGCCGATAGGGCTAGTTTTTTGGCGTTAAATACTCGGCTTTAATTGCAGAAATTAGAGAAATGCAAAAAACCCGATAAAAATCTCCGATTGTAGGATTTTTTATTATTTTACGGCTTAGCAGCTAGTAAAAATCAGTAGGTAAAAAAACGAAATTCTTAAATTTCGCCGATAGGGCTAGTTTTTTGGCGTTAAATACTCGGTTGTAATTGCAGAAATTAGAGAAATGCAAAAAACCCGATAAAAATCTCCTATTTGTAGGATTTTTTATTATTTTGCGGATCAGCAGCTAGTAAAAATCAGTAGGTAAAAAAACGAAATTCTTAAATTTCGCCGATAGGGCTAGTTTTTTGGCGTTAAATACTCGGTTTTAATTGCAGAAATTAGAGAAATGCAAAAAACCCGATAAAAATCTCCTATTTGTACGATTTTTTATTATTTTACGGCTCAGCAGCTAGTAAAAATCAGTAGGTAAAAAAACGAAATTTTAAATTTCGCCGATAGGGCTAGTTTTTTGGCGTTAAATACTCGGTTTTAATTCCAGAAATTAGAGAAATGCAAAAAAACCGATAAAAATCTCCTATTTGTACGATTTTTTATTATTTTACGGCTCAGCAGCTAGTAATAATCAGTAGGTAAAAAAACGAAATTCTTAAATTTCGCCGATAGGGCTAGTTTTTTGGCGTTAAATACTCGGCTTTAATTGCAGAAATTAGAGAAATGCAAAAAACCCGAAAAAAATCTCCGATTGTAGGATTTTTTATTATTTTACGGCTTAGCAGCTAGTAAAAATCAGTAGGTAAAAAAACGAAATTCTTAAATTTCGCCGATAGGGCTAGTTTTTTGGCGTTAAATACTCGGTTTTAATTGCAGAAATTAGAGAAATGCAAAAAACCCGATAAAAATCTCCTATTTGTACGATTTTTTATTATTTTACGGCTCAGCAGCTAGTAAAAATCAGTAGGTAAAAAAACGAAATTCTTAAATTTCGCCGATAGGGCTAGTTTTTTGGCGTTAAATACTCGGTTTTAATTGCAGAAATTAGAGAAATGCAAAAAACCCGATAAAAATCTCCTATTTGTAGGATTTTTTATTATTTTACGGCTCAGCAGCTAGTAAAAATCAATAGGTAAAAAAATGAAATTCTTAAATTTCGCCGATAGGGCTAGTTTTTTGGCGTTAAATACTCGGTTTTAATTGCAGAAATTAGAGAAATGCAAAAAACCCGATAAAAATCTCCTATTTGTACGATTTTTTATTATTTTACGGCTCAGCAGCTAGTAAAAATCAGTAGGTAAAAAAACGAAATTTTAAATTTCGCCGATAGGGCTAGTTTTTTGGCGTTAAATACTCGGTTTTAATTCCAGAAATTAGAGAAATGCAAAAAAACCGATAAAAATCTCCTATTTGTACGATTTTTTATTATTTTACGGCTCAGCAGCTAGTAAAAATCATTAGGTAAAAAAACGAAATTCTTAAATTTCGCCGATAGGGCTAGTTTTTTGGCGTTAAATACTCGGCTTTAATTGCAGAAATTAGAGAAATGCAAAAAACCCGATAAAAATCTCCGATTGTAGGATTTTTTATTATTTTACGGCTTAGCAGCTAGTAAAAATCAGTAGGTAAAAAAACGAAATTCTTAAATTTCGCCGATAGGGCTAGTTTTTTGGCGTTAAATACTCGGTTGTAATTGCAGAAATTAGAGAAATGCAAAAAACCCGATAAAAATCTCCTATTTGTAGGATTTTTTATTATTTTACGGCTCAGCAGCTAGTAAAAATCAGTAGGAAAAAAAACGAAATTCTTAAATTTCGTCGATAGGGCTAGTTTTTTGGCGTTAAATACTCGGTTTGAATTGCAGAAAGTAGAGAAATGCAAAAAACCCGATAAAAATCTCCTATTTGTACGATTTTTTATTATTTTACGGCTCAGCAGCCAGTAAAAATCAGTAGGTAAAAAAACGAAAATCTTAAATTTCGTCGATAGGGCTAGTTTTTTGGCGTTAAATACTCGGTTTGAATTGCAGAAATTAGAGAAATGCAAAAAAACCCGATAAAAATCTCCTATTTGTACGATTTTTTATTATTTTACGGCTCAGCAGCTAGTAAAAATCAGTAGGTAAAAAAACGAAATTCTTAAATTTCGTCGATAGGGCTAGTTTTTTGGCGTTAAATACTCGGTTTGAATTGCAGAAAGTAGAGAAATGCAAAAAACCCGATAAAAATCTCCTATTTGTACGATTTTTTATTATTTTACGGCTCAGCAGCTAGTAAAAATCAGTAGGTAAAAAAAACGAAATTCTTAAATCTCCCCGATAGGGCTAGTTTTTTGGCGTTAAATACTCGGCTTTAATTGCAGAAATTAGAGAAATGCAAAAAACCCGATAAAAATCTCCTATTTGTACGATTTTTTATTATTTTACGGCTCAGCAGCTAGTAAAAATCAGTAGGTAAAAAAACGAAATTCTTAAATTTCGTCGATTGGGCTAGTTTTTTGGCGTTAAATACTCGGTTTGAATTGCAGAAATTAGAGAAATGCAAAAAACCCGATAAAAATCTCCTATTTGTACGATTTTTTATTATTTTACGGCTCAGCAGCTAGTAAAAATCAGTAGGTAAAAAAACGAAATTCTTAAATTTCGCCGATAGGGCTAGTTTTTTGGCGTTAAATACTCGGTTTTAATTGCAGAAATTAGAGAAATGCAAAAAACCCGATAAAAATCTCCTATTTGTACGATTTTTTATTATTTTACGGCTCAGCAGCTAGTAAAAATCAGTAGGTAAAAAAACGAAATTTTAAATTTCGCCGATAGGGCTTGTTTTTTGGCGTTAAATACTCGGTTTTAATTCCAGAAATTAGAGAAATGCAAAAAAACCGATAAAAATCTCCTATTTGTACGATTTTTTATTATTTTACGGCTCAGCAGCTAGTAATAATCAGTAGGTAAAAAAACGAAATTCTTAAATTTCGCCGATAGGGCTAGTTTTTTGGCGTTAAATACTCGGCTTTAATTGCAGAAATTAGAGAAATGCAAAAAACCCGATAAAAATCTCCGATTGTAGGATTTTTTATTATTTTACGGCTTAGCAGCTAGTAAAAATCAGTAGGTAAAAAAACGAAATTCTTAAATTTCGCCGATAGGGCTAGTTTTTTGGCGTTAAATACTCGGTTTTAATTGCAGAAATTAGAGAAATGCAAAAAACCCGATAAAAATCTCCTATTTGTACGATTTTTTATTATTTTACGGCTCAGCAGCTAGTAAAAATCAGTAGGTAAAAAAACGAAATTCTTAAATTTCGCCGATAGGGCTAGTTTTTTGGCGCTAAATACTCGGTTTTAATTGCAGAAATTAGAGAAATGCAAAAAACCCGATAAAAATCTCCTATTTGTAGGATTTTTTATTATTTTACGGCTCAGCAGCTAGTAAAAATCAGTAGGTAAAAAAATTAAATTCTTAAATTTCGCCGATAGGGCTAGTTTTTTGGCGTTAAATACTCGGTTTTAATTGCAGAAATTAGAGAAATGCAAAAAACCCGATAAAAATCTCCTATTTGTACGATTTTTTATTATTTTACGGCTCAGCAGCTAGTAAAAATCAGTAGGTAAAAAAACGAAATTTTAAATTTCGCCGATAGGGCTAGTTTTTTGGCGTTAAATACTCGGTTTTAATTCCAGAAATTAGAGAAATGCAAAAAAACCGATAAAAATCTCCTATTTGTACGATTTTTTATTATTTTACGGCTCAGCAGCTAGTAAAAATCAGTAGGTAAAAAAACGAAATTCTTAAATTTCGCCGATAGGGCTAGTTTTTTGGCGTTAAATACTCGGCTTTAATTGCAGAAATTAGAGAAATGCAAAAAACCCGATAAAAATCTCCGATTGTAGGATTTTTTATTATTTTACGGCTTAGCAGCTAGTAAAAATCAGTAGGTAAAAAAACGAAATTCTTAAATTTCGCCGATAGGGCTAGTTTTTTGGCGTTAAATACTCGGTTGTAATTGCTGAAATTAGAGAAATGCAAAAAACCCGATAAAAATCTCCTACTTGTAGGATTTTTTATTATTTTACGGCTCAGTAGCTAGTAAAAATCAGTAGGTAAAAAAACGAAATTCTTAAATTTCGCCGATAGGGCTAGTTTTTTGGCGTTAAATACTCGGTTTTAATTGCAGAAATTGGAGAAATGCAAAAAAACCGATAAAAATCTCCTATTTGTAGGATTTTTTATTATTTTACGGCTCAGCAGCTAGTAAAAATCAGTAGGTAAAAAAACGAAATTCTTAAATCTCCCCGATAGGGCTAGTTTTTTGGCGTTAAATACTCGGCTTTAATTGCAGAAATTAGAGAAATGCAAAAAACCCGATAAAAATCTCCTATTTGTACGATTTTTTATTATTTTACGGCTCAGCAACTAGTAAAAATCAGTAGGTAAAAAAACGAAATTCTTAAATCTCCCCGATAGGGCTAGTTTTTTGGCGTTAAATACTGGGTTTTAATTGCAGAAATTAGAGAAATGCAAAAAACCCGATAAAAATCTTTTATTTGTACGATTTTTTATTATTTTACGGCTCAGCAGCTAGTAAAAATCAGTAGGTAAAAAAACGAAATTCTTAAATTTCGTCGATAGGGCTAGTTTTTTGGCGTTAAATACTCGGTTTGAATTGCAGAAAGTAGAGAAATGCAAAAAACCCGATAAAAATCTCCTATTTGTACGATTTTTTATTATTTTACGGCTCAGCAGCTAGTAAAAATCAGTAGGTAAAAAAAACGAAATTCTTAAATCTCCCCGATAGGGCTAGTTTTTTGGCGTTAAATACTCGGCTTTAATTGCAGAAATTAGAGAAATGCAAAAAACCCGATAAAAATCTCCTATTTGTAGGATTTTTTATTATTTTACGGCTCAGCAGCTAGTAAAAATCAGTACGTAAAAAAACGAAGTTCTTAAATTTCGTCGATAGGGCTAGTTTTTTGGCGTTAAATACTCGGTTTGAATTGCAGAAATTAGAGAAATGCAAAAAACCCGATAAAAATCTCCTATTTGTACGATTTTTTATTATTTTACGGCTCAGCAGCTAGTAAAAATCAGTAGGTAAAAAAACGAAATTCTTAAATCTCCCCGATAGGGCTAGTTTTTTGGCGTTAAATACTCGGCTTTAATTGCAGAAATTAGAGAAATGCAAAAAATCCGATAAAAATCTCCTATTTGTACGATTTTTTATTATTTTACGGCTCAGCAACTAGTAAAAATCAGTAGGTAAAAAAAAGAAATTCTTAAATTTCCCCGATAGGGCTAGTTTTTTGGCGTTAAATACTCGGTTTTAATTGCAGAAATTAGAGAAATGCAAAAAACCTGATAAAAATCCCCTATTTGTACGATTTTTTATTATTTTACGGCTCAGCAGCTAGTAAAAATCAGTAGGTAAAAAAACGAAATTCTTAAATCTCCCCGATAGGGCTAGTTTTTTGGCGTTAAATACTGGGTTTGAATTGCAGAAATTAGAGAAATGCAAAAAACCCGATAAAAATCTTTTATTTGTACGATTTTTTATTATTTTACGGCTCAGCAGCTAGTAAAAATCAGTAGGTAAAAAAACGAAATTCTTAAATTTCGTCGATAGGGCTAGTTTTTTGGCGTTAAATACTCGGCTTGAATTGCAGAAATTAGAGAAATGCAAAAAACCCGATAAAAATCTCCTATTTGAACGATTTTTTATTATTTTACGGCTCAGCAGCTAGTAAAAATCAGTAGGTAAAAAAAACGAAATTCTTAAATTTCCCCGATAGGGCTAGTTTTTTGGAGTTAAATACTCGGTTTTAATTGCAGAAATTAGAGAAATGCAAAAAACCTGATAAAATTCTCCTATTTGTACGGTTTTTTATTATTTTACGGCTCAGCAGCTAGTAAAAATCAGTAGGTAAAAAAACGAAATTCTTAAATTTCGTCGATAGGGCTAGTTTTTTGGCGTTAAATACTCGGTTTGAATTGCAGAAATTAGAGAAATGCAAAAAACCCGATAAAAATCTCCTATTTGTACGATTTTTTATTATTTTACGGCTCAGCAGCTAGTAAAAATCAGTAGGTAAAAAAACGAAATTCTTAAATTTCGCCGATAGGGCTAGTTTTTTGGCGTTAAATACTCGGTTTTAAATGCAGAAATTAGAGAAATGCA
Organism: Eutolmus rufibarbis; assembly: GCA_963920795.1. Taxonomy (NCBI): domain Eukaryota; kingdom Metazoa; phylum Arthropoda; class Insecta; order Diptera; family Asilidae; genus Eutolmus; species Eutolmus rufibarbis. The sequence continues at coordinate 14,471,914 of OY987205.1, forward strand.
AAAAAACCGATAAAAATCTCATATTTGTAGGATTTTTTATTATTTTACGGCTCAGCAGCTAGTAAAAATCAGTAGGTAAAAAAACGAAATTCTTAAATATCGCCGATAGGGCTAGTTTTTTGGCGTTAAATACTCGGTTTTAATTGCAGAAATTAGAGAAATGCAAAAAACCCGATAAAAATCTCATATTTGTACGATTTTTTATTATTTTACGGCTCAGCAGCTAGTAAAAATCAGTAGGTAAAAAAACGAAATTCTTAAATTTCCCCGATAGGGCTAGTTTTTTGGCGTTAAATACTCGGTTTTAATAGCAGAAATTAGAGAAATGCAAAAAGCCCGATAAAAATCTCCTATTTGTACGATTTTTTATTATTTTACGGCTCAGCAGCTAGTAAAAATCAGTAGGTAAAAAAACGAAATTGTTAAATTTCGCCGATAGGGCTAGTTTTTTGGCGTTAAATACTCGGTTTTAATTGCAGAAATTAGAGAAATGCAAAAAAACCGATAAAAATCTCATATTTGTACGATTTTTTATTATTTTACGGCTCAGCAGCTAGTAAAAATCAGTAGGTAAAAAAACGAAATTCTTAAATATCGCCGATAGGGCTAGTTTTTTGGCGTTAAATACTCGGTTTTAATTGCAGAAATTAGAGAAATGCAAAAAACCCGATAAAAATCTCATATTTGTACGATTTTTTATTATTTTACGGCTCAGCAGCTAGTAAAAATCAGTAGGTAAAAAAACGAAATTCTTAAATTTCCCCGATAGGGCTAGTTTTTTGGCGTTAAATACTCGGTTTTAATAGCAGAAATTAGAGAAATGCAAAAAGCCCGATAAAAATCTCCTATTTGTACGATTTTTTATTATTTTACGGCTCAGCAGCTAGTAAAAATCAGTAGGTAAAAAAACGAAATTGTTAAATTTCGCCGATAGGGCTAGTTTTTTGGCGTTAAATACTCGGTTTTAATTGCAGAAATTAGAGAAATGCAAAAAACCCGTTAAAAATCTCCTATTTGTACGATTTATTATTATTGTACGGCTCAGCAGCTAGTAAAAATCAGTAGGTAAAAAAACGAAATTCTTAAATTTCGCCGATAGGGCTAGTTTTTTGGCGTTAAATACTCGGTTTTAATTGCAGAAATTAGAGAAATGCAATAAAACCGATAAAAATCTCATATTTGTACGATTTTTTATTATTTTACGGCTCAGCAGCTAGTAAAAATCAGTAGGTAAAAAAACGAAATTCTTAAATATCGCCGATAGGGCTAGTTTTTTGGCGTTAAATACTCGGTTTTAATTGCAGAAATTAGAGAAATGCAAAAAACCCGATAAAAATCTCATATTTGTACGATTTTTTATTATTTTACGGCTCAGCAGCTAGTAAAAATCAGTAGGTAAAAAAACGAAATTCTTAAATTTCCCCGATAGGGCTAGTTTTTTGGCGTTAAATACTCGGTTTTAATAGCAGAAATTAGAGAAATGCAAAAAGCCCGATAAAAATCTCCTATTTGTACGATTTTTTATTATTTTACGGCTCAGCAGCTAGTAAAAATCAGTAGGTAAAAAAACGAAATTGTTAAATTTCGCCGATAGGGCTAGTTTTTTGGCGTTAAATACTCGGTTTTAATTGCAGAAATTAGAGAAATGCAAAAAACCCGATAAAAATCTCCTATTTGTACGATTTTTTATAATTTTACGGCTCAGCAGCTAGTAAAAATCAGTAGGTAAAAAAACGAAATTCTTAAATTTCCCCGATAGGGCTAGTTTTTTGGCGTTAAATACTCGGTTTTAATAGCAGAAATTAGAGAAATGCAAAAAGCCCGATAAAAATCTCTTATTTGTACGATTTTTTATTATTTTACGGCTCAGCAGCTAGTAAAAATCAGTAGGTAAAAAAACGAAATTCTTAAATTTCGCCGATAGGGCTAGTTTTTTGGCGTTAAATACTCCGTTTTAATTGCAGAAATTAGAGAAATGCAAAAAACCCGATAAAAATCTCCTATTTGTACGATTTTTTATTATTTTACGGCTCAGCAGCTAGTAAAAATCAGTAGGTAAAAAAACGAAATTCTTAAATTTCCCCGATAGGGCTAGTTTTTTGGCGTTAAATACTCGGTTTTAATAGCAGAAATTAGAGAAATGCAAAAAGCCCGATAAAAATCTCCTATTTGTACGATTTTTTATTATTTTACGGCTCAGCAGCTAGTAAAAATCAGTAGGTAAAAAAACGAAATTGTTAAATTTCGCCGATAGGGCTAGTTTTTTGGCGTTAAATACTCGGTTTTAATTGCAGAAATTAGAGAAATGCAAAAAACCCGATAAAAATCTCCTATTTGTACGATTTTTTATAATTTTACGGCTCAGCAGCTAGTAAAAATCAGTAGGTAAAAAAACGAAATTCTTAAATTTCCCCGATAGGGCTAGTTTTTTGGCGTTAAATACTCGGTTTTAATAGCAGAAATTAGAGAAATGCAAAAAGCCCGATAAAAATCTCTTATTTGTACGATTTTTTATTATTTTACGGCTCAGCAGCTAGTAAAAATCAGTAGTTAAAAAAACGAAATTCTTAAATTTCGCCGATAGGGCTAGTTTTTTGGCGTTAAATACTCCGTTTTAATTGCAGAAATTAGAGAAATGCAAAAAACCCGATAAAAATCTCCTATTTGTAAGATTTTTAATTCTTTTACGGCGCAGCAGCTAGTAAAAATCAGTAGGTAAAAAAACGAAATTCTTAAATTTCGCCGATAGGGCTAGTTTTTTGTCGTTAAATACTCGGTTCTAATTGCAGAAATTAGAGAAATGCAAAAAAACCGATAAAAATCTCCTATTTGTACGATTTTTTATTATTTTACGGCTCAGCAGCTAGTCAAAATCAGTAGCTAAAAAAACCAAATTCTTAAATTTCGCCGATAGGGCTAGTTTTTTGGCGTTAAATACTCGGTTTTAATTGCAGAAATTAGAGAAATGCAAAAAACCCGATAAAAATCTTATATTTGTACGATTTTTTATTATTTTACGGCTCAGCAGCTAGCAAAAATCAGCAGGTAAAAAAACGAAATTCTTAAATTTCCCCGATAGGGCTAGTTTTTTGGCGTTAAATACTCGGTTTTAATAGCAGAAATTAGAGAAATGCAAAAAGCCCGATAAAAATCTCCTATTTGTACGATTTTTTATTATTTTACGGCTCAGCAGCTAGTAAAAATCAGTAGGTAAAAAAACGAAATTCTTAAATTTCGCCGATAGGGCTAGTTTTTTGGCGTTAAATACTCCGTTTTAATTGCAGAAATTAGAGAAATGCAAAAAACCCGATAAAAATCTCCTATTTGTAAGATTTTTTATTATTTTACGGCTCAGCAGCTAGTAAAAATCAGTAGGTAAAAAACGAAATTCTTAAATTTCGCCGATAGGGCTAGTTTTTTGTCGTTAAATACTCGGTTCTAATTGCAGAAATTAGAGAAATGCAAAAAAACCGATAAAAATCTCCTATTTGTACGATTTTTTATTATTTTACGGCTCAGCGGCTAGTAAAAATCAGTAGGTAAAAAAACGAAATTCTTAAATTTCGCCGATAGGGCTAGTTTTTTGGCGTTAAATACTCGGTTTTAATTGCAGAAATTAGAGAAATGCAAAAAACCCGATAAAAATCTCCTATTTGTACGATTTTTTATTATTTTACGGCTCAGCAGCTAGTAAAAATCAGTAGGTAAAAAAACGAAATTCTTAAATTTCGCCGATAGGGCTAGTTTTTTGGCGTAAAATACTCGGTTTTAATTGCAGAAATTAGAGAAATGCAAAAAACCCGATAAAAATCTCATATTTGTACGATTTTTTATTATTTTACGGCTCAGCAGCTAGTAAAAATCAGTAGGTAAAAAAACGAAATTCTTAAATATCGCCGATAGGGCTAGTTTTTTGGCGTTAAATACTCGGTTTTAATTGCAGAAATTAGAGAAATGCTAAAAACCCGATAAAAATCTCCTATTTGTGGGATTTTTTATTATTTTACGGCTCAGCAGCTAGTAAAAATCAGTAGGTAAAAAAACGAAATTCTTAAATTTCGCCGCTAGGGCTAGTTTTTTGGCGTTAAATACTCGGTTTTATTTGCAGAAATTAGAGAAATGCAAAAAACCCGATAAAAATCTCCTATTTGTACGATTTTTTATTATTTTACGGCTCAGCAGCTAGTAAAAATCAGTAGGTAAAAAAACGAAATTCTTAAATTTCGCCGATAGGGCTAGTTTTTTGTTGTTAAATACTCGGTTTTAATTGCAGAAATTAGAGAAATGCAAAAAAACCGATAAGAATCTCATATTTGTACGATTTTTTATTATTTTACGGCTCAGCAGCTAGTAAAAATCAGTAGGTAAAAAAACGAAATTCTTAAATATCGCCGATAGGGCTAGTTTTTTGGCGTTAAATACTCGGTTTTAATTGCAGAAATTAGAGAAATGCAAAAAACCCGATAAAAATCTCATATTTGTACGATTTTTTATTATTTTACGGCTCAGCAGCTAGTAAAAATCAGTAGGTAAAAAAACGAAATTCTTAAATTTCCCCGATAGGGCTAGTTTTTTGGCGTTAAATACTCGGTTTTAATAGCAGAAATTAGAGAAATGCAAAAAGCCCGATAAAAATCTCCTATTTGTACGATTTTTTATTATTTTACGGCTCAGCAGCTAGTAAAAATCAGTAGGTAAAAAAACGAAATTGTTAAATTTCGCCGATAGGGCTAGTTTTTTGGCGTTAAATACTCGGTTTTAATTGCAGAAATTAGAGAAATGCAAAAAAACCGATAAAAATCTCATATTTGTACGATTTTTTATTATTTTACGGCTCAGCAGCTAGTAAAAATCAGTAGGTAAAAAAACGAAATTCTTAAATATCGCCGATAGGGCTAGTTTTTTGGCGTTAAATACTCGGTTTTAATTGCAGAAATTAGAGAAATGCAAAAAACCCGATAAAAATCTCATATTTGTACGATTTTTTATTATTTTACGGCTCAGCAGCTAGTAAAAATCAGTAGGTAAAAAAACGAAATTCTTAAATTTCCCCGATAGGGCTAGTTTTTTGGCGTTAAATACTCGGTTTTAATAGCAGAAATTAGAGAAATGCAAAAAGCCCGATAAAAATCTCCTATTTGTACGATTTTTTATTATTTTACGGCTCAGCAGCTAGTAAAAATCAGTAGGTAAAAAAATGAAATTGTTAAATTTCGCCGATAGGGCTAGTTTTTTGGCGTTAAATACTCGGTTTTAATTGGAGAAATTAGAGAAATGCAAAAAAACCGATAAAAATCTCATATTTGTACGATTTTTTATTATTTTACGGCTCAGCAGCTAGTAAAAATCAGTAGGTAAAAAAACGAAATTCTTAAATATCGCCGATAGGGCTAGTTTTTTGGCGTTAAATACTCGGTTTTAATTGCAGAAATTAGAGAAATGCAAAAAACCCGATAAAAATCTCATATTTGTACGATTTTTTATTATTTTACGGCTCAGCAGCTAGTAAAAATCAGTAGGTAAAAAAACGAAATTCTTAAATTTCCCCGATAGGGCTAGTTTTTTGGCGTTAAATACTCGGTTTTAATAGCAGAAATTAGAGAAATGCAAAAAGCCCGATAAAAATCTCCTATTTGTACGATTTTTTATTATTTTACGGCTCAGCAGCTAGTAAAAATCAGTAGGTAAAAAAATGAAATTGTTAAATTTCGCCGATAGGGCTAGTTTCTTGGCGTTAAATACTCGGTTTTAATTGCAGAAATTAGAGAAATGCAAAAAACCCGATAAAAATCTCCTATTTGTACGATTTTTTATTATTTTACGGCTCAGCAGCTAGTAAAAATCCGTAGGTAAAAAAACGAAATTCTTAAATTTCGCCGATAGGGCTAGTTTTTTGGCGTTAAATACTCGGTTTTAATTGCAGAAATTAGAGAAATGCAAAAAACCCGATAAAAATCTAATATTTGTATGATTTTTTATTATTTTACGGCTCAGCAGCTAGTAAAAATCAGTAGGTAAAAAAACGAAATTCTTAAATTTCGCCGATAGGGCTAGTTTTTTGGCGTTAAATACTCGGTTTTAATTGCAGAAATTAGAGAAATGCAAAAAACCCGATAAAAATCTCCTATTTGTACGATTTTTTATTATTTTACGGCTCAGCAGCTAGTAAAAATCAGTAGGTAAAAAAACGAAATTCTTAAATTTCGCCGATAGGGCTAGTTTTTTGGCGTTATATACTCGGTTTTAATTGCAGAAATTAGAGAAATGCAAAAAACCCGATAAAAATCTCCTATTTGTACGATTTTTTATTATTTTACGGCTCAGCAGCTAGTAAAAATCAGTAGGTAAAAAAACGAAATTCTTAAATTTCGCCGATAGGGCTAGTTTTTTGGCGTTAAATACTCGGTTTTAATTGCAGAAACTAGAGAAATGCAAAAAACCCGATAAAAATCTCCTATTTGTACGATTTTTTATTATTTTACGGCTCAGCAGCTAGTAAAAATCCGTAGGTAAAAAAACGAAATTCTTAAATTTCGCCGATAGGGCTAGTTTTTTGGCGTTAAATACTCGGTTTTAATTGCAGAAATTAGAGAAATGCAAAAAACCCGATAAAAATCTAATATTTGTATGATTTTTTATTATTTTACGGCTCAGCAGCTAGTAAAAATCAGTAGGTAAAAAAACGAAATTCTTAAATTTCGCCGATAGGGCTAGTTTTTTGGCGTTAAATACTCGGTTTTAATTGCAGAAATTAGAGAAATGCAAAAAAACCGATAAAAATCTCATATTTGTACGATTTTTTATTATTTTACGGCTCAGCAGCTAGTAAAAATCAGTAGGTAAAAAAACGAAATTCTTAAATATCGCCGATAGGGCTAGTTTTTGGCGTTAAATACTCGGTTTTAATTGCAGAAATTAGAGAAATGCAAAAAACCCGATAAAAATCTCATATTTGTACGATTTTTTATTATTTTACGGCTCAGCAGCTAGTAAAAATCAGTAGGTAAAAAAACGAAATTCTTAAATTTCCCCGATAGGGCTAGTTTTTTGGCGTTAAATACTCGGTTTTAATAGCAGAAATTAGAGAAATGCAAAAAGCCCGATAAAAATCTCCTATTTGTACGATTTTTTATTATTTTACGGCTCAGCAGCTAGTAAAAATCAGTAGGTAAAAAAATGAAATTGTTAAATTTCGCCGATAGGGCTAGTTTTTTGGCGTTAAATACTCGGTTTTAATTGCAGAAATTAGAGAAATGCAAAAAAACCGATAAAAATCTCATATTTGTACGATTTTTTATTATTTTACGGCTCAGCAGCTAGTAAAAATCAGTAGGTAAAAAAACGAAATTCTTAAATATCGCCGATAGGGCTAGTTTTTTGGCGTTAAATACTCGGTTTTAATTGCAGAAATTAGAGAAATGCAAAAAACCCGATAAAAATCTCATATTTGTACGATTTTTTATTATTTTACGGCTCAGCAGCTAGTAAAAATCAGTAGGTAAAAAAACGAAATTCTTAAATTTCCCCGATAGAGCTAGTTTTTTGGCGTTAAATACTCGGTTTTAATAGCAGAAATTAGAGAAATGCAAAAAGCCCGATAAAAATCTCCTATTTGTACGATTTTTTATTATTTTACGGCTCAGCAGCTAGTAAAAATCAGTAGGTAAAAAAATGAAATTGTTAAATTTCGCCGATAGGGCTAGTTTTTTGGCGTTAAATACTCGGTTTTAATTGCAGAAATTAGAGAAATGCAAAAAACCCGATAAAAATCTCCTATTTGTACGATTTTTTATTATTTTACGGCTCAGCAGCTAGTAAAAATCCGTAGGTAAAAAAACGAAATTCTTAAATTTCGCCGATAGGGCTAGTTTTTTGGCGTTAAATACTCGGTTTTAATTGCAGAAATTAGAGAAATGCAAAAAACCCGATAAAAATCTAATATTTGTATGATTTTTTATTACTTTACGGCTCAGCAGCTAGTAAAAATCAGTAGGTAAAAAAACGAAATTCTTAAATTTCGCCGATAGGGCTAGTTTTTTGGCGTTAAATACTCGGTTTTAATTGCAGAAATTAGAGAAATGCAAAAAACCCGATAAATATCTCCTATTTGTACGATTTTTTATTATTTTACGGCTCAGCAGCTAGTAAAAATCAGTAGGTAAAAAAACGAAATTCTTAAATTTCGCCGATAGGGCTAGTTTTTTGGCGTTATATACTCGGTTTTAATTGCAGAAATTAGAGAAATGCAAAAAACCCGATAAAAATCTCCTATTTGTACGATTTTTTATTATTTTACGGCTCAGCAGCTAGTAAAAATCAGTAGGTAAAAAAACGAAATTCTTAAATTTCGCCGATAGGGCTAGTTTTTTGGCGTTAAATACTCGGTTTTAATTGCAGAAACTAGAGAAATGCAAAAAACCCGATAAAAATCTCCTATTTGTACGATTTTTTATTATTTTACGGCTCAGCAGCTAGTAAAAATCCGTAGGTAAAAAAACGAAATTCTTAAATTTCGCCGATAGGGCTAGTTTTTTGGCGTTAAATACTCGGTTTTAATTGCAGAAATTAGAGAAATGCAAAAAACCCGATAAAAATCTCCTATTTGTACGATTTTTTATTATTTTACGGCTCAGCAGCTAGTAAAAATCAGTAGGTAAAAAAACGAAATTCTTACATTTCGCCGATAGGGCTAGTTTTTTGGCGTTAAATACTCGGTTTTAATTGTAGAAATTAGAGAAATGCAAAAAAACCGATAAAAATCTCCTATTTGGACGATTTTTTATTATTTTACGGCTCAGCAGCTAGTAAAAATCAGTAGGTAAAAAAACGAAATTCTTAAATTTCGCCGATAGGGCTAGTTTTTTGGCGTTAAATACTCGGTTTTAATTGGAGAAATTAGAGAAATGCAAAAAACCCGATAAAAATCTCCTATTTGTACGATTTTTTATTATTTTACGGCTCAGCAGATAGTAAAAATCAGTAGGTAAAAAAACGAAATTCTTAAATTTCGCCGATAGGGCTAGTTTTTTGGCATTAAATACTCGGTTTTAATTGTAGAAATTAGAGAAATGCAAAAAACCCGATAAAAATCTCCTATTTGTACGATTTTTTATTATTTTACGGCTCAGCAGCTAGTCAAAATCAGTAGGTAAAAAAACGAAATTGTTAAATTTCGCCGATAGGGCTAGTTTTTTGGCGTTAAATACTCGGTTTTAATTGCAGAAATTAGAGAAATGCAAAAAACCCGATAAAAATCTCCTATTTGTACGATTTTTTATTATTTTACGGCTCAGCAGCTAGTAAAAATCAGTAGGTAAAAAAACGAAATTCTTAAATTTCGCCGATAGGGCTCGTTTTTTGGCGTTAAATACTCGGTTTTAATTGCAGAAATTAGAGAAATGCAAAAAACCCGATAAAAATCTCCTATTTGTACGATTTATTATTATTGTACGGCTCAGCAGCTAGTAAAAATCAGTAGGTAAAAAAACAAAATTCTTAAATTTCGCCGATAGGGCTAGTTTTTTGGCGTTAAATACTCGGTTTTAATTGCAGAAATTAGAGAAATGCAAAAAACCCGATAAAAATCTCATATTTGTACGATTTTTTATTATTTTACGGCTCAGCAGCTAGTAAAAATCAGTAGGTAAAAAAACGAAATTGTTAAATTTCCCCGATAGGGCTAGTTTTTTGGCGTTAAATACTCGGTTTTAATAGCAGAAATTAGAGAAATGCAAAAAGCCCGATAAAAATCTCCTATTTGTACGATTTTTTATTATTTTACGGCTCAGCAGCTAGTAAAAATCAGTAGGTAAAAAAACGAAATTCTTAAATTTCGCCGATAGGGCTAGTTTTTTGTCGTTAAATACTCGGTTCTAATTGCAGAAATTAGAGAAATGCAAAAAAACCGATAAAAATCTCCTATTTGTACCATTTTTTATTATTTTACGGCTCAGCAGCTAGTCAAAATCAGTAGGTAAAAAAACCAAATTCTTAAATTTCGCCGATAGGGCTAGTTTTTTGGCGTTAAATACTCGGTTTTAATTGCAGAAATTAGAGAAATGCAAAAAACCCGATAAAAATCTCATATTTGTACGATTTTTTATTATTTTACGGCTCAGCAGCTAGCAAAAATCAGCAGGTAAAAAAACGAAATTCTTAAATATCGCCGATAGGGCTAGTTTTTTGGCGTTAAATACTCGGTTTTAATAGCAGAAATTAGAGAAATGCAAAAAGCCCGATAAAAATCTCATATTTGTACGATTTTTTATTATTTTACGGCTCAGCAGCTAGTAAAAATCAGTAGGTAAAAAAACGAAATTCTTAAATTTCGCCGATAGGGCTAGTTTTTTGGCGTTAAATACTCCGTTTTAATTGCAGAAATTAGAGAAATGCAAAAAACCCGATAAAAATCTCCTATATGTAAGATTTTTTATTATTTTACGGCTCAGCAGCTAGTAAAAATCAGTAGGTAAAAAAACGAAATTCTTAAATTTCGCCGATAGGGCTAGTTTTTTGTCGTTAAATACTCGGTTCTAATTGCAGAAATTAGAGAAATGCAAAAAAACCGATAAAAATCTCCTATTAGTACGATTTTTTATTATTTTACGACTCAGCAGCTAGTAAAAATCAGTAGGTAAAAAAACCAAATTCTTAAATTTCGCCGATAGGGCTAGTTTTTTGGCGTTAAATACTCGGTTTTAATTGCAGAAATTAGAGAAATGCAAAAAACCCGATAAAAATCTCCTATTTGTACGATTTTTTATTATTTTACGGCTCAGCAGCTAGTAAAAATCAGTAGGTAAAAAAACGAAATTCTTAAATTTCCCCGATAGGGCTAGTTTTTTGGCGTTAAATACTCGGTTTTAATTGCAGAAATTAGAGAAATGCAAAAAACCCGATAAAAATCTCCTATTTGTACGATTTTTTATTATTTTTCGGCTCAGCAGCTAGAAAAATCAGTAGGTAAAAAAACGAAATTCTTAAATTTCGCCGATAGGGCTAGTTTTTTGGCGTTAAATACTCGGTTTTAATTGCAGAAATTAGAGAAATGCAAAAAACCCGATAAAAATCTCATATTTGTATGATTTTTTATTATTTTACGGCTCAGCAGCTAGCAAAAATCAGCAGGTAAAAAAACGAAATTCTTAAATATCGCCGATAGGGCTAGTTTTTTGGCGTTAAATACTCGGTTTTAATAGCAGAAATTAGAGAAATGCAAAAAGCCCGATAAAAATCTCATATTTGTACGATTTTTTATTATTTTACGGCTCAGCAGCTAGTAAAAATCAGTAGGTAAAAAAACGAAATTCTTAAATTTCGCCGATAGGGCTAGTTTTTTGGCGTTAAATACTCCGTTTTAATTGCAGAAATTAGAGAAATGCAAAAAACCCGATAAAAATCTCCTATTTGTAAGATTTTTTATTATTTTACGGCTCAGCAGCTAGTAAAAATCAGTAGGTAAAAAAACGAAATTCTTAAATTTCGCCGATAGGGCTAGTTTTTTGTCGTTAAATACTCGGTTCTAATTGCAGAAATTAGAGAAATGCAAAAAAACCGATAAAAATCTCCTATTTGTACGATTTTTTATTATTTTACGGCTCAGCAGCTAGTAAAAATCAGTAGGTAAAAAAACGAAATTCTTAAATTTCGCCGATAGGGCTAGTTTTTTGGCGTTAAATACTCGGTTTTAATTGCAGAAATTAGAGAAATGCAAAAAACCCGATAAAAATCTCCTATTTGTACGATTTTTTATTATTTTACGGCTCAGCAGCTAGTAAAAATCAGTAGGTAAAAAAACGAAATTCTTAAATTTCGCCGATAGGGCTAGTTTTTTGGCGTTAAATACTCGGTTTTAATTGCAGAAATTAGAGAAATGCAAAAAACCCGATAAAAATCTCCTATTTGTACGATTTTTTATTATTTTACGGCTCAGCAGCTAGAAAAATCAGTAGGTAAAAAAACGAAATTCTTAAATTTCGCCGATAGGGCTAGTTTTTTGGCGTTAAATACTCGGTTTTAATTGCAGAAATTAGAGAAATGCAAAAAACCCGATAAAAATCTCCTATTTGTACGATTTTTTATTATTTTACGGCTCAGCAGCTAGAAAAATCAGTAGGTAAAAAAACGAAATTCTTAAATTTCGCCGATAGGGCTAGTTTTTTGGCGTTAAATACTCCGTTTTAATTGCAGAAATTAGAGAAATGCAAAAAACCCGATAAAAATCTCCTATTTGTAAGATTTTTTATTATTTTACGGCTCAGCAGCTAGTAAAAATCAGTATGTAAAAAAACGAAATTCTTAAATTTCGCCGATAGGGCTAGTTTTTTGTCGTTAAATACTCGGTTCTAATTGCAGAAATTAGAGAAATGCAAAAAAACCGATAAAAATCTCCTATTTGTACGATTTTTTATTATTTTACGGCTCAGCAGCTAGTAAAAATCAGTAGGTAAAAAAACGAAATTCTTAAATTTCGCCGATAGGGCTAGTTTTTTGGCGTTAAATACTCGGTTTTAATTGCAGAAATTAGAGAAATGCAAAAAACCCGATAAAAATCTCCTATTTGTACGATTTTTTATTATTTTACGGCTCAGCAGCTAGTAAAAATCAGTAGGTAAAAAAACGAAATTCTTAAATTTCGCCGATAGGGCTAGTTTTTTGGCGTTAAATACTCGGTTTTAATTGCAGAAATTAGAGAAATGCAAAAAACCCGATAAAAATCTCCTATTTGTACGATTTTTTATTATTTTACGGCTCAGCAGCTAGAAAAATCAGTAGGTAAAAAAACGAAATTCTTAAATTTCGCCGATAGGGCTAGTTTTTTGGCGTTAAATACTCGGTTTTAATTGCAGAAATTAGAGGAATGCAAAAAACCCGATAAAAATCTCCTATTTGTACGATTTTTTATTATTTTACGGCTCAGCAGCTAGTAAAAATCAGTAGGTAAAAAAACGAAATTCTTAAATTTCCCCGATAGGGCTAGTTTTTTGGCGTTAAATACTCGGTTTTAATTGCAGAAATTAGAGAAATGCAAAAAACCCGATAAAAAGCTCCTATTTGTACGATTTATTATTATTGTACGGCTCAGCAGCTAGTAAAAATCAGTAGGTAAAAAAACGAAATTCTTAAATTTCGCCGATAGGGCTAGTTTTTTGGCGTTAAATACTCGGTTTTAATTGCAGAAATTAGAGAAATGCAAAAAAACCGATAAAAATCTCATATTTGTACGATTTTTTATTATTTTACGGCTCAGCAGCTGGTAAAAATCAGTAGGTAAAAAAACGAAATTCTTAAATATCGCCGATAGGGCTAGTTATTTGGCGTTAAATACTCGGTTTTAATTGCAGAAATTAGAGAAATGCAAAAAACCCGATAAAAATCTCATATTTGTACGATTTTTTATTATTTTACGGCTCAGCAGCTGGTAAAAATCAGTAGGTAAAAAAACGAAATTCTTAAATATCGCCGATAGGGCTAGTTATTTGGCGTTAAATACTCGGTTTTAATTGCAGAAATTAGAGAAATGCAAAAAACCCGATAAAAATCTCATATTTGTACGATTTTTTATTATTTTACGGCTCAGCAGCTAGTAAAAATCAGTAGGTAAAAAAACGAAATTGTTAAATTTCCCCGATAGGGCTAGTTTTTTGGCGTTAAATACTCGGTTTTAATAGCAGAAATTAGAGAAATGCAAAAAGCCCGATAAAAATCTCCTATTTGTACGATTTTTTATTATTTTACGGCTCAGCAGCTAGTAAAAATCAGTAGGTAAAAAAACGAAATTCTTAAATTTCGCCAATAGGGCTAGTTTTTTGGCGATAAATACTCCGTTTTAATTGCAGAAATTAGAGAAATACAAAAAACCCGATAAAAATCTCCTATTTGTAAGATTTTTAATTATTTTACGGCTCAGCAGCTAGTAAAAATCAGTAGGTAAAAAAACGAAATTCTTAAATTTCGACGATAGGGCTAGTTTTTTGTCGTTAAATACTCGGTTCTAATTGCAGAAATTAGAGAAATGCAAAAAAACCGATAAAAATCTCCTATTTGTACCATTTTTTATTATTTTACGGCTCAGCAGCTAGTCAAAATCAATAGGTAAAAAAACCAAATTCTTAAATTTCGCCGATAGGGCTAGTTTTTTGGCGTTAAATACTCGGTTTTAATTGCAGAAATTAGAGAAATGCAAAAAACCCGATAAAAATCTCATATTTGTACGATTTTTTATTATTTTACGGCTCAGCAGCTAGCAAAAATCAGCAGGTAAAAAAACGAAATTCTTAAATATCGCCGATAGGGCTAGTTTTTTGGCGTTAAATACTCGGTTTTAATAGCAGAAATTAGAGAAATGCAAAAAGCCCGATAAAAATCTCATATTTGTACGATTTTTTATTATTTTACGGCTCAGCAGCTAGTAAAAATCAGTAGGTAAAAAAACGAAATTCTTAAATTTCGCCGATAGGGCTAGTTTTTTGGCGTTAAATACTCCGTTTTAATTGCAGAAATTAGAGAAATGCAAAAAACCCGATAAAAATCTCCTATTTGTAAGATTTTTTATTATTTTACGGCTCAGCAGCTAGTAAAAATCAGTAGGTAAAAAAACGAAATTCTTAAATTTCGCCGATAGGGCTAGTTTTTTGTCGTTAAATACTCGGTTCTAATTGCAGAAATTAGAGAAATGCAAAAAAACCGATAAAAATCTCCTATTAGTACGATTTTTTATTATTTTACGGCTCAGCAGCTAGTAAAAATCAGTAGGTAAAAAAACGAAATTCTTAAATTTCGCCGATAGGGCTAGTTTTTTGGCGTTAAATACTCGGTTTTAATTGCAGAAATTAGAGAAATGCAAAAAACCCGATAAAAATCTCCTATTTGTACGATTTTTTATTATTTTACGGCTCAGCAGCTAGCAAAAATCAGCAGGTAAAAAAACGAAATTCTTAAATATCGCCGATAGGGCTAGTTTTTTGGCGTTAAATACTCGGTTTTAATAGCAGAAATTAGAGAAATGCAAAAAGCCCGATAAAAATCTCATATTTGTACGATTTTTTATTATTTTACGGCTCAGCAGCTAGTAAAAATCAGTAGGTAAAAAAACGAAATTCTTAAATTTCGCCGATAGGGCTAGTTTTTTGGCGTTAAATACTCCGTTTTAATTGCAGAAATTAGAGAAATGCAAAAAACCCGATAAAAATCTCCTATTTGTAAGATTTTTTATTATTTTACGGCTCAGCAGCTAGTAAAAATCAGTAGGTAAAAAACGAAATTCTTAAATTTCGCCGATAGGGCTAGTTTTTTGTCGTTAAATACTCGGTTCTAATTGCAGAAATTAGAGAAATGCAAAAAAACCGATAAAAATCTCCTATTTGTACGATTTTTTATTATTTTACGGCTCAGCAGCTAGTAAAAATCAGTAGGTAAAAAAACGAAATTCTTAAATTTCGCCGATAGGGCTAGTTTTTTGGCGTTAAATACTCGGTTTTAATTGCAGAAATTAGAGAAATGCAAAAAACCCGATAAAAATCTCCTATTTGTACGATTTTTTATTATTTTACGGCTCAGCAGCTAGTAAAAATCAGTAGGTAAAAAAACGAAATTCTTAAATTTCGCCGATAGGGCTAGTTTTTTGGCGTTAAATACTCGGTTTTAATTGCAGAAATTAGAGAAATGCAAAAAACCCGATAGAAATCTCATATTTGTACGATTTTTTATTATTTTACGGCTCAGCAGCTAGCAAAAATCAGCAGGTAAAAAAACGAAATTCTTAAATATCGCCGATAGGGCTAGTTTTTTGGCGTTAAATACTCGGTTTTAATAGCAGAAATTAGAGAAATGCAAAAAGCCCGATAAAAATCTCATATTTGTACGATTTTTTATTATTTTACGGCTCAGCAGCTAGTAAAAATCAGTAGGTAAAAAAACGAAATTCTTAAATTTCGCCGATAGGGCTAGTTTTTTGGCGTTAAATACTTCGTTTTAATTGCAGAAATTAGAGAAATGCAAAAAACCCGATAAAAATCTCCTATTTGTAAGATTTTTTATTATTTTACGGCTCAGCAGCTAGTAAAAATCAGTAGGTAAAAAAACGAAATTCTTAAATTTCGCCGATAGGGCTAGTTTTTTGTCGTTAAATACTCGGTTCTAATTGCAGAAATTAGAGAAATGCAAAAAAACCGATAAAAATCTCCTATTTGTACGATTTTTTATTATTTTACGGCTCAGCAGCTAGTAAAAATCAGTAGGTAAAAAAACGAAATTCTTAAATTTCGCCGATAGGGCTAATTTTTTGGCGTTAAATACTCGGTTTTAATTGCAGAAATTAGAGAAATGCAAAAAACCCGATAAAAATCTCCTATTTGTACGATTTTTTATTATTTTACGGCTCAGCAGCTAGTAAAAATCAGTAGGTAAAAAAACGAAATTCTTAAATTTCGCCGATAGGGCTAGTTTTTTGGCGTTAAATACTCGGTTTTAATTGCAGAAATTAGAGAAATGCAAAAAACCCGATAAAAATTCCCTATTTGTACGATTTTTTATTATTTTACGGCTCAGCAGCTAGAAAAATCAGTAGGTAAAAAAACGAAATTCTTAAATTTCGCCGATAGGGCTAGTTTTTTGGCGTTAAATACTCGGTTTTAATTGCAGAAATTAGAGAAATGCAAAAAACCCGATAAAAATCTCATATTTGTACGATTTTTTATTATTTTACGGCTCAGCAGCTAGTAAAAATCAGTAGGTAAAAAAACGAAATTCTTAAATTTCCCCGATAGGGCTAGTTTTTTGGCGTAAAATACTCGGTTTTAATTGCAGAAATTAGAGAAATGCAAAAAACCCGATGAAAATCTCATATTTGTACGATTTTTTATTATTTTACGGCTCAGCAGCTAGTAAAAATCAGTAGGTAAAAAAACGAAATTCTTAAATATCGCCGATAGGGCTAGTTTTTTGGCGTTAAATACTCGGTTTTAATTGCAGAAATTAGAGAAATGCAAAAAACCCGATAGAAATCTCATATTTGTACGATTTTTTATTATTTTACGGCTCAGCAGCTAGCAAAAATCAGCAGGTAAAAAAACGAAATTCTTAAATATCGCCGATAGGGCTAGTTTTTTGGCGTTAAATACTCGGTTTTAATAGCAGAAATTAGAGAAATGCAAAAAGCCCGATAAAAATCTCATATTTGTACGATTTTTTATAATTTTACGGCTCAGCAGCTAGTAAAAATCAGTAGGTAATGGCGTTAAATACTTCGTTTTAATTGCAGAAATTAGAGAAATGCAAAAAACCCGATAAAAATCTCCTATTTGTAAGATTTTTTATTATTTTACGGCTCAGCAGCTAGTAAAAATCAGTAGGTAAAAAAACGAAATTCTTAAATTTCGCCGATAGGGCTAGTTTTTTGTCGTTAAATACTCGGTTCTAATTGCAGAAATTAGAGAAATGCAAAAAAACCGATAAAAATCTCCTATTAGTACGATTTTTTATTATTTTACGGCTCAGCAGCTAGTATAAATCAGTAGGTAAAAAAACCAAATTCTTAAATTTCGCCGATAGGGCTAGTTTTTTGGCGTTAAATACTCGGTTTTAATTGCAGAAATTAGAGAAATTCAAAAAACCCGATAAAAATCTCCTATTTGTACGATTTTTTATTATTTTACGGCTCAGCAGCTAGAAAAATCAGTAGGTAAAAAAACGAAATTCTTAAATTTCGCCGATAGGGCTAGTTTTTTGGCGTTAAATACTCGGTTTTAATTGCAGAAATTAGAGAAATGCAAAAAACCCGATAAAAATCTCATATTTGTACGATTTTTTATTATTTTACGGCTCAGCAGCTAGCAAAAATCAGCAGGTAAAAAAACGAAATTCTTAAATATCGCCGATAGGGCTAGTTTTTTGGCGTTAAATACTCGGCTTTAATAGCAGAAATTAGAGAAATGCAAAAAGCCCGATAAAAATCTCATATTTGTACGATTTTTTATTATTTTACGGCTCAGCAGCTAGTAAAAATCAGTAGGTAAAAAAACGAAATTCTTAAATTTCGCCGATAGGGCTAGTTTTTTGGCGTTAAATACTCCGTTTTAATTGCAGAAATTAGAGAAATGCAAAAAACCCGATAAAAATCTCCTATTTGTAAGATTTTTTATTATTTTACGGCTCAGCAGCTAGTAAAAATCAGTTAGGTAAAAAAACGAAATTCTTAAATTTCGCCGATAGGGCTAGTTTTTTGTCGTTAAATACTCGGTTCTAATTGCAGAAATTAGATAAATGCAAAAAAACCGATAAAAATCTCCTATTTGTACGATTTTTTATTATTTTACGGCTCAGCAGCTAGTAAAAATCAGTAGGTAAAAAAACGAAATTCTTAAATTTCGCCGATAGGGCTAGTTTTTTGGCGTTAAATACTCGGTTTTAATTGCAGAAATTAGAGAAATGCAAAAAACCCGATAAAAATCTCCTATTTGTACGATTTTTTATTATTTTACGGCTCAGCAGCTAGTAAAAATCAGTAGGTAAAAAAACGAAATTCTTAAATTTCGCCGATAGGGCTAGTTTTTTGGCGTTAAATACTCGGTTTTAATTGCAGAAATTAGAGAAATGCAAAAAACCCGATAGAAATCTCATATTTGTACGATTTTTTATTATTTTACGGCTCAGCAGCTAGCAAAAATCAGCAGGTAAAAAAACGAAATTCTTAAATATCGCCGATAGGGCTAGTTTTTTGGCGTTAAATACTCGGTTTTAATAGCAGAAATTAGAGAAATGCAAAAAGCCCGATAAAAATCTCATATTTGTACGATTTTTTATTATTTTACGGCTCAGCAGCTAGTAAAAATCAGTAGGTAAAAAAACGAAATTCTTAAATTTCGCCGATAGGGCTAGTTTTTTGGCGTTAAATACTTCGTTTTAATTGCAGAAATTAGAGAAATGCAAAAAACCCGATAAAAATCTCCTATTTGTAAGATTTTTTATTATTTTACGGCTCAGCAGCTAGTAAAAATCAGTAGGTAAAAAAACGAAATTCTTAAATTTCGCCGATAGGGCTAGTTTTTTGTCGTTAAATACTCGGTTCTAATTGCAGAAATTAGAGAAATGCAAAAAAACCGATAAAAATCTCCTATTTGTACGATTTTTTATTATTTTACGGCTCAGCAGCTAGTAAAAATCAGTAGGTAAAAAAACGAAATTCTTAAATTTCGCCGATAGGGCTAATTTTTTGGCGTTAAATACTCGGTTTTAATTGCAGAAATTAGAGAAATGCAAAAAACCCGATAAAAATCTCCTATTTGTACGATTTTTTATTATTTTACGGCTCAGCAGCTAGTAAAAATCAGTAGGTAAAAAAACGAAATTCTTAAATTTCGCCGATAGGGCTAGTTTTTTGGCGTTAAATACTCGGTTTTAATTGCAGAAATTAGAGAAATGCAAAAAACCCGATAAAAATTCCCTATTTGTACGATTTTTTATTATTTTACGGCTCAGCAGCTAGAAAAATCAGTAGGTAAAAAAACGAAATTCTTAAATTTCGCCGATAGGGCTAGTTTTTTGGCGTTAAATACTCGGTTTTAATTGCAGAAATTAGAGAAATGCAAAAAACCCGATAAAAATCTCATATTTGTACGATTTTTTATTATTTTACGGCTCAGCAGCTAGTAAAAATCAGTAGGTAAAAAAACGAAATTCTTAAATTTCCCCGATAGGGCTAGTTTTTTGGCGTAAAATACTCGGTTTTAATTGCAGAAATTAGAGAAATGCAAAAAACCCGATGAAAATCTCATATTTGTACGATTTTTTATTATTTTACGGCTCAGCAGCTAGTAAAAATCAGTAGGTAAAAAAACGAAATTCTTAAATATCGCCGATAGGGCTAGTTTTTTGGCGTTAAATACTCGGTTTTAATTGCAGAAATTAGAGAAATGCAAAAAACCCGATAGAAATCTCATATTTGTACGATTTTTTATTATTTTACGGCTCAGCAGCTAGCAAAAATCAGCAGGTAAAAAAACGAAATTCTTAAATATCGCCGATAGGGCTAGTTTTTTGGCGTTAAATACTCGGTTTTAATAGCAGAAATTAGAGAAATGCAAAAAGCCCGATAAAAATCTCATATTTGTACGATTTTTTATAATTTTACGGCTCAGCAGCTAGTAAAAATCAGTAGGTAAAAAAACGAAATTCTTAAATTTCGCCGATAGGGCTAGTTTTTTGGCGTTAAATACTTCGTTTTAATTGCAGAAATTAGAGAAATGCAAAAAACCCGATAAAAATCTCCTATTTGTAAGATTTTTTATTATTTTACGGCTCAGCAGCTAGTAAAAATCAGTAGGTAAAAAAACGAAATTCTTAAATTTCGCCGATAGGGCTAGTTTTTTGTCGTTAAATACTCGGTTCTAATTGCAGAAATTAGAGAAATGCAAAAAAACCGATAAAAATCTCCTATTAGTACGATTTTTTATTATTTTACGGCTCAGCAGCTAGTATAAATCAGTAGGTAAAAAAACCAAATTCTTAAATTTCGCCGATAGGGCTAGTTTTTTGGCGTTAAATACTCGGTTTTAATTGCAGAAATTAGAGAAATTCAAAAAACCCGATAAAAATCTCCTATTTGTACGATTTTTTATTATTTTACGGCTCAGCAGCTAGAAAAATCAGTAGGTAAAAAAACGAAATTCTTAAATTTCGCCGATAGGGCTAGTTTTTTGGCGTTAAATACTCGGTTTTAATTGCAGAAATTAGAGAAATGCAAAAAACCCGATAAAAATCTCATATTTGTACGATTTTTTATTATTTTACGGCTCAGCAGCTAGCAAAAATCAGCAGGTAAAAAAACGAAATTCTTAAATATCGCCGATAGGGCTAGTTTTTTGGCGTTAAATACTCGGCTTTAATAGCAGAAATTAGAGAAATGCAAAAAGCCCGATAAAAATCTCATATTTGTACGATTTTTTATTATTTTACGGCTCAGCAGCTAGTAAAAATCAGTAGGTAAAAAAACGAAATTCTTAAATTTCGCCGATAGGGCTAGTTTTTTGGCGTTAAATACTCCGTTTTAATTGCAGAAATTAGAGAAATGCAAAAAACCCGATAAAAATCTCCTATTTGTAAGATTTTTTATTATTTTACGGCTCAGCAGCTAGTAAAAATCAGTTAGGTAAAAAAACGAAATTCTTAAATTTCGCCGATAGGGCTAGTTTTTTGTCGTTAAATACTCGGTTCTAATTGCAGAAATTAGAGAAATGCAAAAAAACCGATAAAAATCTCCTATTTGTACGATTTTTTATTATTTTACGGCTCAGCAGCTAGTAAAAATCAGTAGGTAAAAAAACGAAATTCTTAAATTTCGCCGATAGGGCTAGTTTTTTGGCGTTAAATACTCGGTTTTAATTGCAGAAATTAGAGAAATGCAAAAAACCCGATAAAAATCTCCTATTTGTACGATTTTTTATTATTTTACGGCTCAGCAGCTAGTAAAAATCAGTAGGTAAAAAAACGAAATTCTTAAATTTCGCCGATAGGGCTAGTTTTTTGGCGTTAAATACTCGGTTTTAATTCCAGAAATTAGAGATATGCAAAAAACCCGATAAAAATCTCCTATTTGTACGATTTTTTATTATTTTACGGCTCAGCAGCTAGAAAAATCAGTAGGTAAAAAAACGAAATTCTTAAATTTCGCCGATAGGGCTAGTTTTTTGGCGTTAAATACTCGGTTTTAATTGCAGAAATTAGAGAAATGCAAAAAACCCGATAAAAATCTCCTATTTGTACGATTTTTTATTATTTTACGGCTCAGCAGCTAGTAAAAATCAGTAGGTAAAAAAACGAAATTCTTAAATTTCCCCGATAGGGCTAGTTTTTTGGCGTAAAATACTCGGTTTTAATTGCAGAAATTAGAGAAATGCAAAAAACCCGATGAAAATCTCATATTTGTACGATTTTTTATTATTTTACGGCTCAGCAGCTAGTAAAAATCAGTAGGTAAAAAAACGAAATTCTTAAATATCGCCGATAGGGCTAGTTTTTTGGCGTTAAATACTCGGTTTTAATTGCAGAAATTAGAGAAATGCAAAAAAACCGATAAAAATCTCCTATTTGGACGATTTTTTTATTATTTTACGGCTCAGCAGCTAGTAAAAATCAGTAGGTAAAAAAACGAAATTCTTAAATTTCGCCGATAGGGCTAGTTTTTTGGCGTTAAATACTCGGTTTTAATTGCAGAAATTAGAGAAATGCAAAAAACCCGATAAAAATCTCCTATTTGTACGATTTTTTATTATTTTACGGCTCAGCAGATAGTAAAAATCAGTAGGTAAAAAAACGAAATTCTTAAATTTCGCCGCTAGGGCTAGTTTTTTGGCGTTAAATACTCGGTTTTAATTGTAGAAATTAGAGAAATGCAAAAAACCCGATAAAAATCTCCTATTTGTACGATTTTTTATTATTTTACGGCTCAGCAGCTAGTAAAAATCAGTAGGTAAAAAAACGAAATTGTTAAATTTCGCCGATAGGGCTAGTTTTTTGGCGTTAAATACTCGGTTTTAATTGCAGAAATTAGAGAAATGCAAAAAACCCGATAAAAATCTCCTATTTGTACGATTTATTATTATTGTACGGCTCAGCAGCTAGTAAAAATCAGTAGGTAAAAAAACAAAATTCTTAAATTTCGCCGATAGGGCTAGTTTTTTGGCGTTAAATACTCGGTTTTAATTGCAGAAATTAGAGAAATGCAAAAAAACCGATAAAAATCTCATATTTGTACGATTTTTTATTATTTTACGGCTCAGCAGCTAGTAAAAATCAGTAGGTAAAAAAACGAAATTCTTAAATATCGCCGATAGGGCTAGTTTTTTGGCGTTAAATACTCGGTTTTAATTGCAGAAATTAGAGAAATGCAAAAAACCCGATAAAAATCTCATATTTGTACGATTTTTTATTATTTTACGGCTCAGCAGCTAGTAAAAATCAGTAGGTAAAAAAACGAAATTGTTAAATTTCGCCGATAGGGCTAGTTTTTTGGCGTTAAATACTCGGTTTTAATAGCAGAAATTAGAGAAATGCAAAAAGCCCGATAAAAATCTCCTATTTGTACGATTTTTTATTATTTTACGGCTCAGCAGCTAGTAAAAATCAGTAGGTAAAAAAACGAAATTCTTAAATTTCGCCGATAGGGCTCGTTTTTTGGCGTTAAATACTCCGTTTTAATTGCAGAAATTAGAGAAATGCAAAAAACCCGATGAAAATCTCCTATTTGTAAGATTTTTAATTATTTTACGGCTCAGCAGCTAGTAAAAATCAGTAGGTAAAAAAACGAAATTCTTAAATATCGCCGATAGGGCTAGTTTTTTGGCGTTAAATACTCGGTTTTAATTGCAGAAATTAGAGAAATGCAAAAAACCCGATAAAAATCTCATATTTGTACGATTTTTTATTATTTTACGGCTCAGCAGCTAGCAAAAATCAGCAGGTAAAAAAACGAAATTCTTAAATTTCCCCGATAGGGCTAGTTTTTTGGCGTTAAATACTCGGTTTTAATAGCAGAAATTAGAGAAATGCAAAAAGCCCGATAAAAATCTCATATTTGTACGATTTTTTATTATTTTACGGCTCAGCAGCTAGTAAAAATCAGTAGGTAAAATAACGAAATTCTTAAATTTCGCCGATAGGGCTAGTTTTTTGGCGTTAAATACTCCGTTTTAATTGCAGAAATTAGAGAGATGCACAAAACTCGATAAAAATCTCCTATTTGTACGATTTTTTATTATTTTACGGCTCAGCAGCTAGTAAAAATCAGTAGGTAAAAAAACGAAATTCTTAAATTTCGCCGATAGGGCTAGTTTTTTGGCGTTAAATACTCGGTTTTAATTGCAGAAATTAGAGAAATGCAAAAAACCCGATAAAAATCTCCTATTTGTACGATTTTTTATTATTTTACGGCTCAGCAGCTAGAAAAATCAGTAGGTAAAAAAACGAAATTCTTAAATTTCGCCGATAGGGCTAGTTTTTTGGCGTAAAATACTCGGTTTTAATTGCAGAAATTAGAGAAATGCAAAAAACCCGATAAAAATCTCATATTTGTACGATTTTTTATTATTTTACGGCTCAGCAGCTAGTAAAAATCAGTAGGTAAAAAAAAGAAATTCTTAAATTTCGCCGATAGGGCTAGTTTTTTGGCGTTAAATACTCGGTTTTAATTGCAGAAATTAGAGAAATGCAAAAAACCCGATAAAAATCTCCTATTTGTAGGATTTTTTATTATTTTACGGCTCAGCAGCTAGTAAAAATCAGTAGGTAAAAAAACGAAATTCTTAAATTTCGCCGATAGGGCTAGTTTTTTGGCGTTAAATACTCGGTTTTAATTGCAGAAATTAGAGAAATGCAAAAAACCCGATAAAAAACTCCTATTTGTACGATTTTTTATTATTTTACGGCTCAGCAGCTAGTAAAAATCAGTAGGTAAAAAAACGAAATTCTTAAATTTCGCCGATAATGCTAGTTTTTTGGCGTTAAATACTCGGTTTTAATTGCAGAAATTAGAGAAGTGCAAAAAACCTGATAAAAATCTCCTATTTGTACGATTTTTTATTATTCTACGGCTCAGCAGCTAGTAAAAATCAGTAGGTAAAAAAACGAAATTCTTAAATTTCCCCGATAGGGCTAGTTTTTTGGCGTTAAATACTCGGTTTTAATTGCAGAAATTAGAGAAATGCAAAAAACCCGATAAAAATCTCCTATTTGTACGATTTTTTATTATTTTACGGCTCAGCAGCTAGTAAAAATCAGTAGGTAAAAAAACGAAATTCTTAAATATCGCCGATAGGGCTAGTTTTTTGGCGTTAAATACTCGGTTTTAATTGCAGAAATTAGAGAAATGCAAAAAAACCGATAAAAATCTCCTATTTGGACGATTTTTTTATTATTTTACGGCTCAGCAGCTAGTAAAAATCAGTAGGTAAAAAAACGAAATTCTTAAATTTCGCCGATAGGGCTAGTTTTTTGGCGTTAAATACTCGGTTTTAATTGCAGAAATTAGAGAAATGCAAAAAACCCGATAAAAATCTCCTATTTGTACGATTTTTTATTATTTTACGGCTCAGCAGATAGTAAAAATCAGTAGGTAAAAAAACGAAATTCTTAAATTTCGCCGCTAGGGCTAGTTTTTTGGCGTTAAATACTCGGTTTTAATTGTAGAAATTAGAGAAATGCAAAAAACCCGATAAAAATCTCCTATTTGTACGATTTTTTATTATTTTACGGCTCAGCAGCTAGTAAAAATCAGTAGGTAAAAAAACGAAATTGTTAAATTTCGCCGATAGGGCTAGTTTTTTGGCGTTAAATACTCGGTTTTAATTGCAGAAATTAGAGAAATGCAAAAAAACCGATAAAAATCTCCTATTTGGACGATTTTTTTATTATTTTACGGCTCAGCAGCTAGTAAAAATCAGTAGGTAAAAAAACGAAATTCTTAAATTTCGCCGATAGGGCTAGTTTTTTGGCGTTAAATACTCGGTTTTAATTGCAGAAATTAGAGAAATGCAAAAAACCCGATAAAAATCTCCTATTTGTACGATTTTTTATTATTTTACGGCTCAGCAGATAGTAAAAATCAGTAGGTAAAAAAACGAAATTCTTAAATTTCGCCGCTAGGGCTAGTTTTTTGGCGTTAAATACTCGGTTTTAATTGTAGAAATTAGAGAAATGCAAAAAACCCGATAAAAATCTCCTATTTGTACGATTTTTTATTATTTTACGGCTCAGCAGCTAGTAAAAATCAGTAGGTAAAAAAACGAAATTGTTAAATTTCGCCGATAGGGCTAGTTTTTTGGCGTTAAATACTCGGTTTTAATTGCAGAAATTAGAGAAATGCAAAAAACCCGATAAAAATCTCCTATTTGTACGATTTATTATTATTGTACGGCTCAGCAGCTAGTAAAAATCAGTAGGTAAAAAAACAAAATTCTTAAATTTCGCCGATAGGGCTAGTTTTTTGGCGTTAAATACTCGGTTTTAATTGCAGAAATTAGAGAAATGCAAAAAAACCGATAAAAATCTCATATTTGTACGATTTTTTATTATTTTACGGCTCAGCAGCTAGTAAAAATCAGTAGGTAAAAAAACGAAATTCTTAAATATCGCCGATAGGGCTAGTTTTTTGGCGTTAAATACTCGGTTTTAATTGCAGAAATTAGAGAAATGCAAAAAACCCGATAAAAATCTCATATTTGTACGATTTTTTATTATTTTACGGCTCAGCAGCTAGTAAAAATCAGTAGGTAAAAAAACGAAATTGTTAAATTTCCCCGATAGGGCTAGTTTTTTGGCGTTAAATACTCGGTTTTAATAGCAGAAATTAGAGAAATGCAAAAAGCCCGATAAAAATCTCCTATTTGTACGATTTTTTATTATTTTACGGCTCAGCAGCTAGTAAAAATCAGTAGGTAAAAAAACGAAATTCTTAAATTTCGCCGATAGGGCTCGTTTTTTGGCGTTAAATACTCCGTTTTAATTGCAGAAATTAGAGAAATGCAAAAAACCCGATGAAAATCTCCTATTTGTAAGATTTTTAATTATTTTACGGCTCAGCAGCTAGTAAAAATCAGTAGGTAAAAAAACGAAATTCTTAAATATCGCCGATAGGGCTAGTTTTTTGGCGTTAAATACTCGGTTTTAATTGCAGAAATTAGAGAAATGCAAAAAACCCGATAAAAATCTCATATTTGTACGATTTTTTATTATTTTACGGCTCAGCAGCTAGCAAAAATCAGCAGGTAAAAAAACGAAATTCTTAAATATCGCCGATAGGGCTAGTTTTTTGGCGTTAAATACTCGGTTTTAATAGCAGAAATTAGAGAAATGCAAAAAGCCCGATAAAAATCTCATATTTGTACGATTTTTTATTATTTTACGGCTCAGCAGCTAGTAAAAATCAGTAGGTAAAAAAACGAAATTCTTAAATATCGCCGATAGGGCTAGTTTTTTGGCGTTAAATACTCGGTTTTAATTGCAGAAATTAGAGAAATGCAAAAAACCCGATAAAAATCTCATATTTGTACGATTTTTTATTATTTTACGGCTCAGCAGCTAGCAAAAATCAGCAGGTAAAAAAACGAAATTCTTAAATATCGCCGATAGGGCTAGTTTTTTGGCGTTAAATACTCGGTTTTAATAGCAGAAATTAGAGAAATGCAAAAAGCCCGATAAAAATCTCATATTTGTACGATTTTTTATTATTTTACGGCTCAGCAGCTAGTAAAAATCAGTAGGTAAAATAACGAAATTCTTAAATTTCGCCGATAGGGCTAGTTTTTTGGCGTTAAATACTCCGTTTTAATTGCAGAAATTAGAGAGATGCACAAAACTCGATAAAAATCTCCTATTTGTACGATTTTTTATTATTTTACGGCTCAGCAGCTAGTAAAAATCAGTAGGTAAAAAAACGAAATTCTTAAATTTCGCCGATAGGGCTAGTTTTTTGGCGTTAAATACTCGGTTTTAATTGCAGAAATTAGAGAAATGCAAAAAACCCGATAAAAATCTCCTATTTGTACGATTTTTTATTATTTTACGGCTCAGCAGCTAGAAAAATCAGTAGGTAAAAAAACGAAATTCTTAAATTTCGCCGATAGGGCTAGTTTTTTGGCGTAAAATACTCGGTTTTAATTGCAGAAATTAGAGAAATGCAAAAAACCCGATAAAAATCTCATATTTGTACGATTTTTTATTATTTTACGGCTCAGCAGCTAGTAAAAATCAGTAGGTAAAAAAAAGAAATTCTTAAATTTCGCCGATAGGGCTAGTTTTTTGGCGTTAAATACTCGGTTTTAATTGCAGAAATTAGAGAAATGCAAAAAACCCGATAAAAATCTCCTATTTGTACGATTTTTTATTATTTTACGGCTCAGCAGCTAGAAAAATCAGTAGGTAAAAAAACGAAATTCTTAAATTTCGCCGATAGGGCTAGTTTTTTGGCGTTAAATACTCGGTTTTAATTGCAGAAATTAGAGAAATGCAAAAAAACCGATAAAAATCTCATATTTGTACGATTTTTTATTATTTTACGGCTCAGCAGCTAGTAAAAATCAGTAGGTAAAAAAACGAAATTCTTAAATTTCGCCGATAGGGCTAGTTTTTTGGCGTTAAATACTCCGTTTTAATTGCAGAAATTAGAGAAATGCAAAAAACCCGATGAAAATCTCCTATTTGTAAGATTTTTAATTATTTTACGGCTCAGCAGCTAGTAAAAATCAGTAGGTAAAAAAACGAAATTCTTAAATATCGCCGATAGGGCTAGTTTTTTGGCGTTAAATACTCGGTTTTAATTGCAGAAATTAGAGAAATGCAAAAAACCCGATAAAAATCTCCTATTTGTAGGATTTTTTATTATTTTACGGCTCAGCAGCTAGTAAAAATCAGTAGGTAAAAAAACGAAATTCTTAAATTTCGCCGATAGGGCTAGTTTCTTGGCGTTAAATACTCGGTTTTAATTGCAGAAATTAGAGAAATGCAAAAAACCCGATAAAAATCTCCTATTTGTACGATTTTTTATTATTTTACGGCTCAGCAGCTAGAAAAATCAGTAGGTAAAAAAACGAAATTCTTAAATTTCGCCGATAGGGCTAGTTTTTTGGCGTAAAATACTCGGTTTTAATTGCAGAAATTAGAGAAATGCAAAAAACCCGATAAAAATCTCATATTTGTACGATTTTTTATTATTTTACGGCTCAGCAGCTAGTAAAAATCAGTAGGTAAAAAAAAGAAATTCTTAAATTTCGCCGATAGGGCTAGTTTTTTGGCGTTAAATACTCGGTTTTAATTGCAGAAATTAGAGAAATGCAAAAAACCCGATAAAAATCTCCTATTTGTAGGATTTTTTATTATTTTACGGCTCAGCAGCTAGTAAAAATCAGTAGGTAAAAAAACGAAATTCTTAAATTTCGCCGATAGGGCTAGTTTTTTGGCGTTAAATACTCGGTTTTAATTGCAGAAATTACAGAAATGCAAAAAACCCGATAAAAATCTCCTATTTGTACGATTTTTTATTATTTTACGGCTCAGCAGCTAGTAAAAATCAGTAGGTAAAAAAACGAAATTCTTAAATTTCGCCGATAATGCTAGTTTTTTGGCGTTAAATACTCGGTTTTAATTGCAGAAATTAGAGAAGTGCAAAAAACCTGATAAAAATCTCCTATTTGTACGATTTTTTATTATTCTACGGCTCAGCAGCTAGTAAAAATCAGTAGGTAAAAAAACGAAATTCTTAAATTTCCCCGATAGGGCTAGTTTTTTGGCGTTAAATACTCGGTTTTAATTGCAGAAATTAGAGAAATGCAAAAAACCCGATAAAAATCTCCTATTTGTACGATTTTTTATTATTTTACGGCTCAGCAGCTAGTAAAAATCAGTAGGTAAAAAAACGAAATTCTTAAATTTCCCCGATAGGGCTAGTTTTTTGGCGTTAAATACTCGGTTTTAATTGCAGAAATTAGAGAAATGCAAAAAACCCGATAAAAAGCTCCTATTTGTACGATTTTTTATTATTTTACGACTCAGCAGCTAGTAAAAATCAGTAGGTAAAAAAACGAAATTCTTACATTTCGCCGATAGGGCTAGTTTTTTGGCGTTAAATACTCGGTTGTAATTGCTGAAATTAAAGAAATGCAAAAAAACCGATAAAAATCTCCTATTTGTACGATTTTTTATTATTTTACGGCTCAGCAGCTAGTAAAAATCAGTAGGTAAAAAAACGAAATTCTTAAATTTCGCCGATAGGGCTAGTTTTTTGGCGTTAAATACTCGGTTTTAATTGCACAAATTAGAGAAATGCAAAAAACCCGATAAAAATCTCCTATTTGTACGATTTTTTATTATTTTACGGCTCAGCAGCTAGTAAAAATCAGTAGGTAAAAAAACGAAATTCTTAAATTTCGCCGATAGGGCTAGTTTTTTGGCGTTAAATACTCGGTTTTAATTGCAGAAATTAGAGAAATGCAAAAAACCCGATAAAAATCTACTATTTGTACGATTTTTTATTATTTTACGACTCAGCAGCTAGTAAAAATCAGTAGGTAAAAAAACGAAATTCTTACATTTCGCCGATAGGGCTAGTTTTTTGGCGTTAAATACTCGGTTTTAATTGCTGAAATTAAAGAAATGCAAAAAAACCGATAAAAATCTCCTATTTGTACGATTTTTTATTATTTTACGGCTCAGCAGCTAGTAAAAATCAGTAGGTAAAAAAACGAAATTTTAAATTTCGCCGATAGGGCTAGTTTTTTGGCGTTAAATACTCGGTTTTAATTGCAGAAATTAGAGAAATGCAAAAAAACCGATAAAAATCTCCTATTTGTACGATTTTTTATTATTCTACGGCTCAGCAGCTAGTAAAAATCAGTAGGTAAAAAAACGAAATTCTTAAATTTCCCCGATAGGGCTAGTTTTTTGGCGTTAAATACTCGGTTTTAATTGCAGAAATTAGAGAAATGCAAAAAACCCGATAAAAATCTCCGATTGTACGATTTTTTATTATTTTACGGCTTAGCAGCTAGTAAAAATCAGTAGGTAAAAAAACGAAATTCTTAAATTTCGCCGATAGGGCTAGTTTTTTGGCGTTAAATACTCGGTTTTAATTGCAGAAATTAGAGAAATGCAAAAAACCCGATAAAAATCTCTTATTTGTAGGAGTTTTTATTATTTTACGGCTCAGCAGCCAGTAAAAATCAGTAGGTAAAAAAACGAAATTCTTAAATTTCGCCGATAGGGCTAGTTTTTTGGCTTTAAATACTCGGTTTTAATTGCACAAATTTGAGAAATGCAAAAAACCCGATAAAAATCTCCTATTTGTACGATTTATTATTATTGTACGCCTCAGCAGCTAGTAAAAATCAGTAGGTAAAAAAACGAAATTCTTAAATTTCGCCGATAGGGCTAGTTTTTTGGCGTTAAATACTCGGTTTTAATTGCAGAAATTAGAGAAATGCAAAAAACCCGATAAAAATCTCCTATTTGTACGATTTTTTATTATTTTACGGCTCAGCAGCTAGTAAAAATCAGTAGGTAAAAAACGAAATTCTTAAATTTCGCCGATAGGGCTAGTTTTTTGGCGTTAAATACTCCTTTTTAATTGCAGAAATAAGAGAAATGCAAAAAACCCGATAAAAATCTCATATTTGTACGATTTTTTATTATTTTACGGCTCAGCAGCTAGTAAAAATCAGTAGGTAAAAAAACGAAATTCTTAAATTTCGCAGATAGGGCTAGTTTTTTGGCGTTAAATACTCGGTTTTAATTGCAGAAATTAGAGAAATGCAAAAAACCCGATAAAAATCTCCTATTTGTACGATTTTTTATTATTTTACGGCTCAGCAGCTAGTAAAAATCAGTAGGTAAAAAAACGAAATTCTTACATTTCGCCGATAGGGCTAGTTTTTTGGCGTTAAATACTCGGTTTTAATTGCTGAAATTAAAGAAATGCAAAAAAACCGATAAAAATCTCCTATTTGTACGATTTTTTATTATTTTACGGCTCAGCAGCTAGTAAAAATCAGTAGGTAAAAAAACGAAATTTTAAATTTCGCCGATAGGGCTAGTTTTTTGGCGTTAAATACTCGGTTTTAATTGCAGAAATTAGAGAAATGCAAAAAAACCGATAAAAATCTCCTATTTGTACGATTTTTTATTATTCTACGGCTCAGCAGCTAGTAAAAATCAGTAGGTAAAAAAACGAAATTCTTAAATTTCCCCGATAGGGCTAGTTTTTTGGCGTTAAATACTCGGTTTTAATTGCAGAAATTAGAGAAATGCAAAAAACCCGATAAAAATCTCCGATTGTACGATTTTTTATTATTTTACGGCTTAGCAGCTAGTAAAAATCAGTAGGTAAAAAAACGAAATTCTTAAATTTCGCCGATAGGGCTAGTTTTTTGGCGTTATATACTCGGTTTTAATTGCAGAAATTAGAGAAATGCAAAAAAACCGATAAAAATCTCCTATTTGTACGATTTTTTATTATTCTACGGCTCAGCAGCTAGTAAAAATCAGTAGGTAAAAAAACGAAATTCTTAAATTTCCCCGATAGGGCTAGTTTTTTGGCGTTAAATACTCGGTTTTAATTGCAGAAATTAGAGAAATGCAAAAAACCCGATAAAAATCTCTTATTTGTAGGAGTTTTTATTATTTTACGGCTCAGCAGCCAGTAAAAATCAGTAGGTAAAAAAACGAAATTCTTAAATTTCGCCGATAGGGCTAGTTTTTTGGCTTTAAATACTCGGTTTTAATTGCACAAATTTGAGAAATGCAAAAAACCCGATAAAAATTTCCTATTTGTACGATTTATTATTATTGTACGCCTCAGCAGCTAGTAAATATCAGTAGGTAAAAAAACGAAATTCTTAAATTTCGCCGATAGGGCTAGTTTTTTGGCGTTAAATACTCGGTTTTAATTGCAGAAATTAGAGAAATGCAAAAAACCCGATAAAAATCTCCTATTTGTACGATTTTTTATTATTTTACGGCTCAGCAGCTAGTAAAAATCAGTAGGTAAAAAACGAAATTCTTAAATTTCGCCGATAGGGCTAGTTTTTTGGCGTTAAATACTCCTTTTTAATTGCAGAAATAAGAGAAATGCAAAAAACCCGATAAAAATCTCATATTTGTACGATTTTTTATTATTTTACGGCTCAGCAGCTAGTAAAAATCAGTAGGTAAAAAAACGAAATTCTTAAATTTCGCAGATAGGGCTAGTTTTTTGGCGTTAAATACTCGGTTTTAATTGCAGAAATTAGAGAAATGCAAAAAACCCGATAAAAATCTCCTATTTGTACGATTTTTTATTATTTTACGGCTCAGCAGCTAGTAAAAATCAGTAGGTAAAAAAACGAAATTCTTAAATTTCGCAGATAGGGCTAGTTTTTTGGCGTTAAATACTCGGTTTTAATTGCAGAAATTAGAGAAATGCAAAAAACCCGATAAAAATCTCCTATTTGTACGATTTTTTATTATTTTACGGCTCAGCAGCTAGTAAAAATCAGTAGGTAAAATAACGAAATTCTTAAATTTCGCCGATAGGGCTATTTTTTTGGCGTTAAATACTCGGTTTTAATTGCAGAAATTAGAGAAATGCAAAAAACCCGATAAAAATCTCATATTTGTACGATTTTTTATTATTTTACGGCTCAGCAGCTAGCAAAAATCAGCAGGTAAAAAAACGAAATTCTTAAATTTCCCCGATAGGGCTAGTTTTTTGGCGTTAAATACTCGGTTTTAATAGCAGAAATTAGAGAAATGCAAAAAGCCCGATAAAAATCTCATATTTGTACGATTTTTTATTATTTTACGGCTCAGCAGCTAGTAAAAATCAGTAGGTAAAAAAACGAAATTCTTAAATTTCGCCGATAGGGCTAGTTTTTTGGCGTTAAATACTCCGTTTTAATTGCAGAAATTAGAGAGATACAAAAAACCCGATAAAAATCTCCTATTTGTACGATTTTTTATTATTTTACGGCTCAGCAGCTAGTAAAAATCAGTAGGTAAAATAACGAAATTCTTAAATTTCGCCGATAGGGCTATTTTTTTGGCGTTAAATACTCGGTTTTAATTGCAGAAATTAGAGAAATGCAAAAAACCCGATAAAAATCTCATATTTGTACGATTTTTTATTATTTTACGGCTCAGCAGCTAGCAAAAATCAGCAGGTAAAAAAACGAAATTCTTAAATTTCCCCGATAGGGCTAGTTTTTTGGCGTTAAATACTCGGTTTTAATAGCAGAAATTAGAGAAATGCAAAAAGCCCGATAAAAATCTCATATTTGTACGATTTTTTATTATTTTACGGCTCAGCAGCTAGTAAAAATCAGTAGGTAAAAAAACGAAATTCTTAAATTTCGCCGATAGGGCTAGTTTTTTGGCGTTAAATACTTCGTTTTAATTGCAGAAATTAGAGAAATGCAAAAAACCCGATAAAAATCTCCTATTTGTAAGATTTTTTATTATTTTACGGCTCAGCAGCTAGTAAAAATCAGTAGGTAAAAAAACGAAATTCTTAAATTTCGCCGATAGGGCTAGTTTTTTGTCGTTAAATACTCGGTTCTAATTGCAGAAATTAGAGAAATGCAAAAAAACCGATAAAAATCTCCTATTTGTACGATTTTTTATTATTTTACGGCTCAGCAGCTAGTAAAAATCAGTAGGTAAAAAAACGAAATTCTTAAATTTCGCCGATAGGGCTAGTTTTTTGGCGTTAAATACTCGGTTTTAATTGCAGAAATTAGAGAAATGCAAAAAACCCGATAAAAATCTCCTATTTGTACGATTTTTTATTATTTTACGGCTCAGCAGCTAGTAAAAATCAGTAGGTAAAAAAACGAAATTCTTAAATTTCGCCGATAGGGCTAGTTTTTTGGCGTTAAACACTCGGTTTTAATTGCAGAAATTAGAGAAATGCAAAAAACCCGATAAAAATCTCCTATTTGTACGATTTTTTATTATTTTACGGCTCAGCAGCTAGTAATAATCAGTAGGTAAAAAAACGAAATTCTTAAATTTCGCCGATAGGGCTAGTTTTTTGGCGTTAAATACTCGGTTTTAATTGCAGAAATTAGAGAAATTCAAAAAACCCGATAAAAATCTCCTATTTGTACGATTTTTTATTATTTTACGGCTCAGCAGCTAGAAAAATCAGTAGGTAAAAAAACGAAATTCTTAAATTTCGCCGATAGGGCTAGTTTTTTGGCGTTAAATACTCGGTTTTAATTGCAGAAATTAGAGAAATGCAAAAAACCCGATAAAAATCTCATATTTGTACGATTTTTTATTATTTTACGGCTCAGCAGCTAGCAAAAATCAGCAGGTAAAAAAACGAAATTCTTAAATATCGCCGATAGGGCTAGTTTTTTGGCGTTAAATACTCGGTTTTAATAGCAGAAATTAGAGAAATGCAAAAAGCCCGATAAAAATCTCATATTTGTACGATTTTTTATTATTTTACGGCTCAGCAGCTAGTAAAAATCAGTAGGTAAAAAAACGAAATTCTTAAATTTCGCCGATAGGGCTAGTTTTTTGGCGTTAAATACTCCGTTTTAATTGCAGAAATTAGAGAAATGCAAAAAACCCGATAAAAATCTCCTATTTGTAAGATTTTTTATTATTTTACGGCTCAGCAGCTAGTAAAAATCAGTAGGTAAAAAAACGAAATTCTTAAATTTCGCCGATAGGGCTAGTTTTTTGTCGTTAAATACTCGGTTCTAATTGCAGAAATTAGAGAAATGCAAAAAAACCGATAAAAATCTCCTATTTGTACGATTTTTTATTATTTTACGGCTCAGCAGCTAGTAAAAATCAGTAGGTAAAAAAACGAAATTCTTAAATTTCGCCGATAGGGCTAGTTTTTTGGCGTTAAATACTCGGTTTTAATTGCAGAAATTAGAGAAATGCAAAAAACCCGATAAAAATCTCCTATTTGTACGATTTTTTATTATTTTACGGCTCAGCAGCTAGTAAAAATCAGTAGGTAAAAAAACGAAATTCTTAAATTTCGCCGATAGGGCTAGTTTTTTGGCGTTAAATACTCGGTTTTAATTGCAGAAATTAGAGAAATGCAAAAAACCCGATAAAAATCTCCTATTTGTACGATTTTTTATTATTTTACGGCTCAGCAGCTAGCAAAAATCAGTAGGTAAAAAAACGAAATTCTTAAATATCGCCGATAGGGCTAGTTTTTTGGCGTTAAATACTCGGTTTTAATTGCAGAAATTAGAGAAATGCAAAAAACCCGATAAAAATCTCCTATTTGTACGATTTTTTATTATTTTACGGCTCAGCAGCTAGTAAAAATCAGTAGGTAAAAAAACGAAATTCTTAAATTTCCCCGATAGGGCTAGTTTTTTGGCGTAAAATACTCGGTTTTAATTGCAGAAATTAGAGAAATGCAAAAAACCCGATAAAAATCTCATATTTGTACGATTTTTTATTATTTTACGGCTCAGCAGCTAGTAAAAATCAGTAGGTAAAAAAACGAAATTCTTAAATATCGCCGATAGGGCTAGTTTTTTGGCGTTAAATACTCGGTTTTAATTGCAGAAATTAGAGAAATGCAAAAAACCCGATAGAAATCTCATATTTGTACGATTTTTTATTATTTTACGGCTCAGCAGCTAGCAAAAATCAGCAGGTAAAAAAACGAAATTCTTAAATATCGCCGATAGGGCTAGTTTTTTGGCGTTAAATACTCGGTTTTAATAGCAGAAATTAGAGAAATGCAAAAAGCCCGATAAAAATCTCATATTTGTACGATTTTTTATTATTTTACGGCTCAGCAGCTAGTAAAAATCAGTAGGTAAAAAAACGAAATTCTTAAATTTCGCCGATAGGGCTAGTTTTTTGGCGTTAAATACTTCGTTTTAATTGCAGAAATTAGAGAAATGCAAAAAACCCGATAAAAATCTCCTATTTGTAAGATTTTTTATTATTTTACGGCTCAGCAGCTAGTAAAAATCAGTAGGTAAAAAAACGAAATTCTTAAATTTCGCCGATAGGGCTAGTTTTTTGTCGTTAAATACTCGGTTCTAATTGCAGAAATTAGAGAAATGCAAAAAAACCGATAAAAATCTCCTATTAGTACGATTTTTTATTATTTTACGGCTCAGCAGCTAGTATAAATCAGTAGGTAAAAAAACCAAATTCTTAAATTTCGCCGATAGGGCTAGTTTTTTGGCGTTAAATACTCGGTTTTAATTGCAGAAATTAGAGAAATTCAAAAAACCCGATAAAAATCTCCTATTTGTACGATTTTTTATTATTTTACGGCTCAGCAGCTAGCAAAAATCAGCAGGTAAAAAAACGAAATTCTTAAATATCGCCGATAGGGCTAGTTTTTTGGCGTTAAATACTCGGTTTTAATTGCAGAAATTAGAGAAATTCAAAAAACCCGATAAAAATCTCCTATTTGTACGATTTTTTATTATTTTACGGCTCAGCAGCTAGAAAAATCAGTAGGTAAAAAAACGAAATTCTTAAATTTCGCCGATAGGGCTAGTTTTTTGGCGTTAAATACTCGGTTTTAATTGCAGAAATTAGAGAAATGCAAAAAACCCGATAAAAATCTCATATTTGTACGATTTTTTATTATTTTACGGCTCAGCAGCTAGTAAAAATCAGTAGGTAAAAAAACGAAATTCTTAAATTTCGCCGATAGGGCTAGTTTTTTGGCGTTAAATACTCCGTTTTAATTGCAGAAATTAGAGAAATGCAAAAAACCCGATAAAAATCTCCTATTTGTAAGATTTTTTATTATTTTACGGCTCAGCAGCTAGTAAAAATCAGTAGGTAAAAAAACGAAATTCTTAAATTTCGCCGATAGGGCTAGTTTTTTGTCGTTAAATACTCGGTTCTAATTGCAGAAATTAGAGAAATGCAAAAAAACCGATAAAAATCTCCT
Source organism: Eutolmus rufibarbis (assembly GCA_963920795.1). NCBI lineage: Eukaryota > Metazoa > Arthropoda > Insecta > Diptera > Asilidae > Eutolmus > Eutolmus rufibarbis. Next base: position 14,509,331 of record OY987205.1, read on the forward strand.
ATTTGTACGATTTTTTATTATTTTACGGCTCAGCAGCTAGTAAAAATCAGTAGGTAAAAAAACGAAATTCTTAAATTTCGCCGATAGGGCTAGTTTTTTGGCGTTAAATACTCGGTTTTAATTGCAGAAATTAGAGAAATGCAAAAAACCCGATAAAAATCTCCTATTTGTACGATTTTTTATTATTTTACGGCTCAGCAGCTAGTAAAAATCAGTAGGTAAAAAAACGAAATTCTTAAATTTCGCCGATAGGGCTAGTTTTTTGGCGTTAAATACTCGGTTTTAATTCCAGAAATTAGAGATATGCAAAAAACCCGATAAAAATCTCCTATTTGTACGATTTTTTATTATTTTACGGCTCAGCAGCTAGAAAAATCAGTAGGTAAAAAAACGAAATTCTTAAATTTCGCCGATAGGGCTAGTTTTTTGGCGTTAAATACTCGGTTTTAATTGCAGAAATTAGAGAAATGCAAAAAACCCGATAAAAGTCTCCTATTTGTACGATTTTTTATTATTTTACGGCTCAGCAGCTAGTAAAAATCAGTAGGTAAAAAAACGAAATTCTTAAATTTCCCCGATAGGGCTAGTTTTTTGGCGTAAAATACTCGGTTTTAATTGCAGAAATTAGAGAAATGCAAAAAACCCGATGAAAATCTCATATTTGTACGATTTTTTATTATTTTACGGCTCAGCAGCTAGTAAAAATCAGTAGGTAAAAAAACGAAATTCTTAAATATCGCCGATAGGGCTAGTTTTTTGGCGTTAAATACTCGGTTTTAATTGCAGAAATTAGAGAAATGCAAAAAAACCGATAAAAATCTCCTATTTGGACGATTTTTTTATTATTTTACGGCTCAGCAGCTAGTAAAAATCAGTAGGTAAAAAAACGAAATTCTTAAATTTCGCCGATAGGGCTAGTTTTTTGGCGTTAAATACTCGGTTTTAATTGCAGAAATTAGAGAAATGCAAAAAACCCGATAAAAATCTCCTATTTGTACGATTTTTTATTATTTTACGGCTCAGCAGATAGTAAAAATCAGTAGGTAAAAAAACGAAATTCTTAAATTTCGCCGCTAGGGCTAGTTTTTTGGCGTTAAATACTCGGTTTTAATTGTAGAAATTAGAGAAATGCAAAAAACCCGATAAAAATCTCCTATTTGTACGATTTTTTATTATTTTACGGCTCAGCAGCTAGTAAAAATCAGTAGGTAAAAAAACGAAATTGTTAAATTTCGCCGATAGGGCTAGTTTTTTGGCGTTAAATACTCGGTTTTAATTGCAGAAATTAGAGAAATGCAAAAAACCCGATAAAAATCTCCTATTTGTACGATTTATTATTATTGTACGGCTCAGCAGCTAGTAAAAATCAGTAGGTAAAAAAACAAAATTCTTAAATTTCGCCGATAGGGCTAGTTTTTTGGCGTTAAATACTCGGTTTTAATTGCAGAAATTAGAGAAATGCAAAAAAACCGATAAAAATCTCATATTTGTACGATTTTTTATTATTTTACGGCTCAGCAGCTAGTAAAAATCAGTAGGTAAAAAAACGAAATTCTTAAATATCGCCGATAGGGCTAGTTTTTTGGCGTTAAATACTCGGTTTTAATTGCAGAAATTAGAGAAATGCAAAAAACCCGATAAAAATCTCATATTTGTACGATTTTTTATTATTTTACGGCTCAGCAGCTAGTAAAAATCAGTAGGTAAAAAAACGAAATTGTTAAATTTCCCCGATAGGGCTAGTTTTTTGGCGTTAAATACTCGGTTTTAATAGCAGAAATTAGAGAAATGCAAAAAGCCCGATAAAAATCTCCTATTTGTACGATTTTTTATTATTTTACGGCTCAGCAGCTAGTAAAAATCAGTAGGTAAAAAAACGAAATTCTTAAATTTCGCCGATAGGGCTCGTTTTTTGGCGTTAAATACTCCGTTTTAATTGCAGAAATTAGAGAAATGCAAAAAACCCGATGAAAATCTCCTATTTGTAAGATTTTTAATTATTTTACGGCTCAGCAGCTAGTAAAAATCAGTAGGTAAAAAAACGAAATTCTTAAATATCGCCGATAGGGCTAGTTTTTTGGCGTTAAATACTCGGTTTTAATTGCAGAAATTAGAGAAATGCAAAAAACCCGATAAAAATCTCATATTTGTACGATTTTTTATTATTTTACGGCTCAGCAGCTAGCAAAAATCAGCAGGTAAAAAAACGAAATTCTTAAATTTCCCCGATAGGGCTAGTTTTTTGGCGTTAAATACTCGGTTTTAATAGCAGAAATTAGAGAAATGCAAAAAGCCCGATAAAAATCTCATATTTGTACGATTTTTTATTATTTTACGGCTCAGCAGCTAGTAAAAATCAGTAGGTAAAATAACGAAATTCTTAAATTTCGCCGATAGGGCTAGTTTTTTGGCGTTAAATACTCCGTTTTAATTGCAGAAATTAGAGAGATGCACAAAACTCGATAAAAATCTCCTATTTGTACGATTTTTTATTATTTTACGGCTCAGCAGCTAGTAAAAATCAGTAGGTAAAAAAACGAAATTCTTAAATTTCGCCGATAGGGCTAGTTTTTTGGCGTTAAATACTCGGTTTTAATTGCAGAAATTAGAGAAATGCAAAAAACCCGATAAAAATCTCCTATTTGTACGATTTTTTATTATTTTACGGCTCAGCAGCTAGAAAAATCAGTAGGTAAAAAAACGAAATTCTTAAATTTCGCCGATAGGGCTAGTTTTTTGGCGTAAAATACTCGGTTTTAATTGCAGAAATTAGAGAAATGCAAAAAACCCGATAAAAATCTCATATTTGTACGATTTTTTATTATTTTACGGCTCAGCAGCTAGTAAAAATCAGTAGGTAAAAAAAAGAAATTCTTAAATTTCGCCGATAGGGCTAGTTTTTTGGCGTTAAATACTCGGTTTTAATTGCAGAAATTAGAGAAATGCAAAAAACCCGATAAAAATCTCCTATTTGTAGGATTTTTTATTATTTTACGGCTCAGCAGCTAGTAAAAATCAGTAGGTAAAAAAACGAAATTCTTAAATTTCGCCGATAGGGCTAGTTTTTTGGCGTTAAATACTCGGTTTTAATTGCAGAAATTAGAGAAATGCAAAAAACCCGATAAAAATCTCCTATTTGTACGATTTTTTATTATTTTACGGCTCAGCAGCTAGTAAAAATCAGTAGGTAAAAAAAAGAAATTCTTAAATTTCGCCGATAGGGCTAGTTTTTTGGCGTTAAATACTCGGTTTTAATTGCAGAAATTAGAGAAATGCAAAAAACCCGATAAAAATCTCCTATTTGTAGGATTTTTTATTATTTTACGGCTCAGCAGCTAGTAAAAATCAGTAGGTAAAAAAACGAAATTCTTAAATTTCGCCGATAGGGCTAGTTTTTTGGCGTTAAATACTCGGTTTTAATTGCAGAAATTAGAGAAGTGCAAAAAACCTGATAAAAATCTCCTATTTGTACGATTTTTTATTATTCTACGGCTCAGCAGCTAGTAAAAATCAGTAGGTAAAAAAACGAAATTCTTAAATTTCCCCGATAGGGCTAGTTTTTTGGCGTTAAATACTCGGTTTTAATTGCAGAAATTAGAGAAATGCAAAAAACCCGATAAAAATCTCCTATTTGTACGATTTTTTATTATTTTACGGCTCAGCAGCTAGTAAAAATCAGTAGGTAAAAAAACGAAATTCTTAAATTTCCCCGATAGGGCTAGTTTTTTGGCGTTAAATACTCGGTTTTAATTGCAGAAATTAGAGAAATGCAAAAAACCCGATAAAAAGCTCCTATTTGTACGATTTTTTATTATTTTACGACTCAGCAGCTAGTAAAAATCAGTAGGTAAAAAAACGAAATTCTTACATTTCGCCGATAGGGCTAGTTTTTTGGCGTTAAATACTCGGTTTTAATTGCTGAAATTAAAGAAATGCAAAAAAACCGATAAAAATCTCCTATTTGTACGATTTTTTATTATTTTACGGCTCAGCAGCTAGTAAAAATCAGTAGGTAAAAAAACGAAATTCTTAAATTTCGCCGATAGGGCTAGTTTTTTGGCGTTAAATACTCGGTTTTAATTGCACAAATTAGAGAAATGCAAAAAACCCGATAAAAATCTCCTATTTGTACGATTTTTTATTATTTTACGGCTCAGCAGCTAGTAAAAATCAGTAGGTAAAAAAACGAAATTTTAAATTTCGCCGATAGGGCTAGTTTTTTGGCGTTAAATACTCGGTTTTAATTGCAGAAATTAGAGAAATGCAAAAAAACCGATAAAAATCTCCTATTTGTACGATTTTTTATTATTCTACGGCTCAGCAGCTAGTAAAAATCAGTAGGTAAAAAAACGAAATTCTTAAATTTCCCCGATAGGGCTAGTTTTTTGGCGTTAAATACTCGGTTTTAATTGCAGAAATTAGAGAAATGCAAAAAACCCGATAAAAATCTCCGATTGTACGATTTTTTATTATTTTACGGCTTAGCAGCTAGTAAAAATCAGTAGGTAAAAAAACGAAATTCTTAAATTTCGCCGATAGGGCTAGTTTTTTGGCGTTAAATACTCGGTTTTAATTGCAGAAATTAGAGAAATGCAAAAAACCCGATAAAAATCTCTTATTTGTAGGAGTTTTTATTATTTTACGGCTCAGCAGCCAGTAAAAATCAGTAGGTAAAAAAACGAAATTCTTAAATTTCGCCGATAGGGCTAGTTTTTTGGCTTTAAATACTCGGTTTTAATTGCACAAATTTGAGAAATGCAAAAAACCCGATAAAAATCTCCTATTTGTACGATTTATTATTATTGTACGCCTCAGCAGCTAGTAAAAATCAGTAGGTAAAAAAACGAAATTCTTAAATTTCGCCGATAGGGCTAGTTTTTTGGCGTTAAATACTCGGTTTTAATTGCAGAAATTAGAGAAATGCAAAAAACCCGATAAAAATCTCCTATTTGTACGATTTTTTATTATTTTACGGCTCAGCAGCTAGTAAAAATCAGTAGGTAAAAAACGAAATTCTTAAATTTCGCCGATAGGGCTAGTTTTTTGGCGTTAAATACTCCTTTTTAATTGCAGAAATAAGAGAAATGCAAAAAACCCGATAAAAATCTCATATTTGTACGATTTTTTATTATTTTACGGCTCAGCAGCTAGTAAAAATCAGTAGGTAAAAAAACGAAATTCTTAAATTTCGCAGATAGGGCTAGTTTTTTGGCGTTAAATACTCGGTTTTAATTGCAGAAATTAGAGAAATGCAAAAAACCCGATAAAAATCTCCTATTTGTACGATTTTTTATTATTTTACGGCTCAGCAGCTAGTAAAAATCAGTAGGTAAAAAAACGAAATTCTTAAATTTCGCAGATAGGGCTAGTTTTTTGGCGTTAAATACTCGGTTTTAATTGCAGAAATTAGAGAAATGCAAAAAACCCGATAAAAATCTCCTATTTGTACGATTTTTTATTATTTTACGGCTCAGCAGCTAGTAAAAATCAGTAGGTAAAAAAACGAAATTCTTAAATTTCGCCGATAGGGCTATTTTTTTGGCGTTAAATACTCGGTTTTAATTGCAGAAATTAGAGAAATGCAAAAAACCCGATAAAAATCTCATATTTGTACGATTTTTTATTATTTTACGGCTCAGCAGCTAGCAAAAATCAGCAGGTAAAAAAACGAAATTCTTAAATTTCCCCGATAGGGCTAGTTTTTTGGCGTTAAATACTCGGTTTTAATAGCAGAAATTAGAGAAATGCAAAAAGCCCGATAAAAATCTCATATTTGTACGATTTTTTATTATTTTACGGCTCAGCAGCTAGTAAAAATCAGTAGGTAAAAAAACGAAATTCTTAAATTTCGCCGATAGGGCTAGTTTTTTGGCGTTAAATACTCCGTTTTAATTGCAGAAATTAGAGAGATGCAAAAAACCCGATAAAAATCTCCTATTTGTACGATTTTTTATTATTTTACGGCTCAGCAGCTAGTAAAAATCAGTAGGTAAAAAAACGAAATTCTTAAATTTCGCCGATAGGGCTAGTTTTTTGGCGTTAAATACTCGGTTTTAATTGCACAAATTAGAGAAATGCAAAAAACCCGATAAAAATCTCCTATTTGTACGATTTTTTATTATTTTACGGCTCAGCAGCTAGTAAAAATCAGTAGGTAAAAAAACGAAATTCTTAAATTTCGCCGATAATGCTAGTTTTTTGGCGTTAAATACTCGGTTTTAATTGCAGAAATTAGAGAAGTGCAAAAAACCTGATAAAAATCTCCTATTTGTACGATTTTTTATTATTCTACGGCTCAGCAGCTAGTAAAAATCAGTAGGTAAAAAAACGAAATTCTTAAATTTCCCCGATAGGGCTAGTTTTTTGGCGTTAAATACTCGGTTTTAATTGCAGAAATTAGAGAAATGCAAAAAACCCCATAAAAATCTCCTATTTGTACGATTTTTTATTATTTTACGGCTCAGCAGCTAGTAAAAATCAGTAGGTAAAAAAACGAAATTCTTAAATTTCCCCGATAGGGCTAGTTTTTTGGCGTTAAATACTCGGTTTTAATTGCAGAAATTAGAGAAATGCAAAAAACCCGATAAAAATCTCCTATTTGTAGGATTTTTTATTATTTTACGGCTCAGCAGGTAGTAAAAATCAGTAGGTAAAAAAACGAAATTCTTAAATTTCGCCGATAGGGCTAGTTTTTTGGCGTTAAATACTCGGTTTTAATTGCAGAAATTAGAGAAATGCAAAAAACCCCATAAAAATCTCTTATTTGTAGGATTTTTTATTATTTTACGGCTCAGCAGCTAGTAAAAATCAGTAGGTAAAAAAACGAAATTCTTAAATTTCGCCGATAGGGCTAGTTTTTTGGCTTTAAATACTCGGTTTTAATTGCAGAAATTAGAGAAATGCAAAAAACCCCATAAAAATCTCCTATTTGTACGATTTAGTATTATTGTACGGCTCAGCAGCTAGTAAAAATCAGTAGGTAAATAAACGAAATTCTTAAATTTCGCCGATAGGGCTAGTTTTTTGGCGTTAAATACTCGGTTTTAATTGCAGAAATTAGAGAAATGCAAAAAACCCGATAAAAATCTCCTATTTGTACGATTTTTTATTATTTTACGGCTCAGCAGCTAGTAAAAATCAGTAGGTAAAAAAACGAAATTCTTAAATTTTGCCGATAGGGCTAGTTTTTTGGCGTTAAATACTCGGTTTTAATTGCAGAAATTAGAGAAATGCAAAAAACCCCATAAAAATCTCCTATTTGTACGATTTTTTATTATTTTACGGCTCAGCAGCTAGTAAAAATCAGTAGGTAAAAAAACGAAATTCTTAAATTTCGCCGATAGGGCTAGTTTTTTGGCGTTAAATACTCGGTTTTAATTGCAGAAATTAGAGAAATGCAAAAAAACCGATAAAAATTTCCTATTTGTACGATTTTTTATTATTTTACGGCTCAGCAGCTAGTAAAAATCAGTAGGTAAAAAAACGAAATTCTTAAATTTCGCCGATAGGGCTAGTTTTTTGGCGTTAAATACTCCTTTTTAATTGCAGAAATAAGAGAAATGTAAAAAACCCGATAAAAATCTCATATTTGTACGATTTTTTATTATTTTACGGCTCAGCAGCTAGTAAAAATCAGTAGGTAAAAAAACGAAATTCTTAAATTCCGCAGATAGGGCTAGTTTTTTGGCGTTAAATACTCGGTTTTAATTGCAGAAATTAGAGAAATGCAAAAAAACCGATAAAAATCTCCTATTTGTACGATTTTTTATTATTTTACGGCTCAGCAGCTAGTAAAAATCAGTAGGTAAAAAAACGAAATTCTTAAATTTCGCCGATAGGGCTAGTTTTTTGGCGTTAAATACTCCTTTTTAATTGCAGAAATAAGAGAAATGCAAAAAACCCGATAAAAATCTCATATTTGTACGATTTTTTATTATTTTACGGCTCAGCAGCTAGTAAAAATCAGTAGGTAAAAAAACGAAATTCTTAAATTCCGCAGATAGGGCTAGTTTTTTGGCGTTAAATACTCGGTTTTAATTGCAGAAATTAGAGAAATGCAAAAAACCCGATAAAAATCTCCTATTTGTAGGATTTTTTATTATTTTACGGCTCAGCAGGTAGTAAAAATCAGTAGGTAAAAAAACGAAATTCTTAAATTTCGCCGATAGGGCTAGTTTTTTGGCGTTAAATACTCGGTTTTAATTGCAGAAATTAGAGAAATGCAAAAAACCCCATAAAAATCTCTTATTTGTAGGATTTTTTATTATTTTACGGCTCAGCAGCTAGTAAAAATCAGTAGGTAAAAAAACGAAATTCTTAAATTTCGCCGATAGGGCTAGTTTTTTGGCTTTAAATACTCGGTTTTAATTGCAGAAATTAGAGAAATGCAAAAAACCCCATAAAAATCTCCTATTTGTACGATTTAGTATTATTGTACGGCTCAGCAGCTAGTAAAAATCAGTAGGTAAATAAACGAAATTCTTAAATTTCGCCGATAGGGCTAGTTTTTTGGCGTTAAATACTCGGTTTTAATTGCAGAAATTAGAGAAATGCAAAAAACCCGATAAAAATCTCCTATTTGTACGATTTTTTATTATTTTACGGCTCAGCAGCTAGTAAAAATCAGTAGGTAAAAAAACGAAATTCTTAAATTTTGCCGATAGGGCTAGTTTTTTGGCGTTAAATACTCGGTTTTAATTGCAGAAATTAGAGAAATGCAAAAAACCGGATAAAAATCTCCTATTTGTACGATTTTTTATTATTTTACGGCTCAGCAGCTAGTAAAAATCAGTAGGTAAAAAAACGAAATTCTTAAATTTCGCCGATAGGGCTAGTTTTTTGGCGTTAAATACTCGGTTTTAATTGCAGAAATTAGAGAAATGCAAAAAAACCGATAAAAATTTCCTATTTGTACGATTTTTTATTATTTTACGGCTCAGCAGCTAGTAAAAATCAGTAGGTAAAAAAACGAAATTGTTAAATTTCGCCGATAGGGCTAGTTTTTTGGCGTTAAATACTCGGTTTTAATTGCAGAAATTAGAGAAATGCAAAAAACCCGATAAAAATCTCCTATTTGTCCTATTTTTTATTATTTTACGGCTCAGCAGCTAGTAAAAATCAGTAGGTAAAAAAACGAAATTGTTAAATTTCGCCGATAGGGCTAGTTTTTTGGCCTTAAATACTCGGTTTTAATTGCAGAAATTAGAGAAATACAAAAAACCCGATAAAAATCTCCTATTTGTACGATTTTTTATTATTTTACGGCTCAGCAGCTAGTAAAAATCAGTAGGTAAAAAAACGAAATTCTTAAATTTCGCCGATAGGGCTAGTTTTTTGGCGTTAAATAATCGGTTTTAATTGCAGAAATTAGAGAAATACAAAAAACCCGATAAAAATCTCCTATTTGTACGATTTTTTATTATTTTACGGCTCAGCAGCTAGTAAAAATCAGTAGGTAAAAAAGCGAAATTCTTAAATTTCGCCGATAGGGCTAGTTTTTTGGCGTTAAATAATCGGTTTTAATTGCAGAAATTAGAGAAATGCAAAAAACCCGATAAAAATCTCCTATTTGTAGGATTTTTTATTATTTTACGGCTCAGCAGCTAGTAAAAATCAGTAGGTAAAAAAACGAAATTCTTAAATTTCGCCGATAGGTCTATTTTTTTGGCGTTAAATACTCGGTTTTAATTGCAGAAATTAGAGAAATGCAAAAAACCCGATAAAAATCTCTTATTTGTAGGAGTTTTTATTATTTTACGGCTCAGCAGCTAGTAAAAATCAGTAGGTAAAAAAACGAAATTCTTAAATTTCGCCGATAGGGCTAGTTTTTTGGCTTTAAATACTCGGTTTTAATTGCACAAATTAGAGAAATGCAAAAAACCCGATAAAAATCTCCTATTTGTACGATTTATTATTATTGTACGGCTCAGCAGCTAGTAAAAATCAATAGGTAAAAAAACGAAATTCTTAAATTTAGCCGATAGGGCTAGTTTTTTGGCGTTAAATACTCGGTTTTAATTGCAGAAATTAGAGAAATGCAAAAAACCCGATAAAAATCTCCTATTTGTACGATTTTTTATTATTTTACGGCTCAGCAGCTAGTAAAAATCAGTAGGTAAAAAAACGAAATTCTTAAATTTCGCCGATAGGGCTAGTTTTTTGGCGTTAAATACTCCTTTTTAATTGCAGAAATAAGAGAAATGTAAAAAACCCGATAAAAATCTCATATTTGTACGATTTTTTATTATTTTACGGCTCAGCAGCTAGTAAAAATCAGTAGGTAAAAAAACGAAATTCTTAAATTCCGCAGATAGGGCTAGTTTTTTGGCGTTAAATACTCGGTTTTAATTGCAGAAATTAGAGAAATGCAAAAAACCCGATAAAAATCTCCTATTTGTACGATTTTTTATTATTTTACGGCTCAGCAGCTAGTAAAAATCAGTAGGTAAAAAAACGAAATTGTTAAATTTCGCCGATAGGGCTAGTTTTTTGGCGTTAAATACTCGGTTTTAATTGCAGAAATTAGAGAAATGCAAAAAACCCGATAAAAATCTCCTATTTGTCCTATTTTTTATTATTTTACGGCTCAGCAGCTAGTAAAAATCAGTAGGTAAAAAAACGAAATTGTTAAATTTCGCCGATAGGGCTAGTTTTTTGGCGTTAAATACTCGGTTTTAATTGCAGAAATTAGAGAAATGCAAAAAACCCGATAAAAATCTCCTATTTGTACGATTTTTTATTATTTTACGGCTCAGCAGCTAGTAAAAATCAGTAAGTAAAAAAACGAAATTCTTAAATTTCGCCGATAGGGCTAGTTTTTTGTCGTTAAATACTCGGTTTTAATTGCAGAAATTAGAGAAATGCAAAAAACCCGATAAAAATCTCCTATTTGTACGATTTTTTATTATTTTACGGCTCAGCAGCTAGTAAAAATCAGTAGGTAAAAAAACGAAATTCTTAAATTTCGCCGATAGGGCTAGTTTTTTGGCGTTAAATACTCGGTTTTAATTGCAGAAATTAGAGAAATGCAAAAAACCCGATAAAAATCTCCTATTTGTAGGATATTTTATTATTTTACGGCTCAGCAGCTAGTAAAAATCAGTAGGTAAAAAAACGAAATTCTTAAATTTCGCCGATAGGGCTAGTTTTTTGGCGTTAAATACTCGGTTTTAATTGCAGAAATTAGAGAAATGCAAAAAACCCGATAAAAATCTCTTATTTGTAGGATTTTTTATTATTTTACGGCTCGCAGCTAGTAAAAATCAGTAGGTAAAAAAACGAAATTCTTAAATTTCGCCGATAGGGCTATTTTTTTGGCGTTAAATACTCGGTTTTAATTGCAGAAATTAGAGAAATGCAAAAAACCCCATAAAAATCTCTTATTTGTAGGAGTTTTTATTATTTTACGGCTCAGCAGCTAGTAAAAATCAGTAGGTAAAAAAACGAAATTCTTAAATTTCGCCGATAGGGCTAGTTTTTTGGCTTTAAATACTCGGTTTTAATTGCAGAAATTAGAGAAATGCAAAAAACCCCATAAAAATCTCCTATTTGTACGATTTATTATTATTGTACGGCTCAGCAGCTAGTAAAAATCAGTAGGTAAAAAAACGAAATTGTTAAATTTCGCCGATAGGGCTAGTTTTTTGGCGTTAAATACTCTGTTTTAATTGCAGAAATTAGAGAAATGCAAAAAACCCGATAAAATTCCCTATTTGTACGATTTTTTATTATTTTACGGCTCAGCAGCTAGTAAAAATCAGTAGGTAAAAAAACGAAATTCTTAAATTTCTCCGATAGGGCTAGTTTTTTGGCGTTAAATAATCGGTTTTAATTGCAGAAATAAGAGAAATGCAAAAAACCCGATAAAAATCTCCTATTTGTACGATTTTTTATTATTTTACGGCTCAGCAGCTAGTAAAAATCAGTAGGTAAAAAAACGAAATTGTTAAATTTCGCCGACAGGGCTAGTTTTTTGGCGTTAAATACTCGGTTTTAATTGCAGAAATTAGAGAAATGCAAAAAACCCGATAAAAATCTCCTATTTGTAGGTTTTTTTATTATTTTACGGCTCAGCAGCTAGTAAAAATCAGTAGGTAAAAAAACGAAATTCTTAAATTTCGCCGATAGGGCTAGTTTTTTGGCGTTAAATACTCGGTTTTAATTGCAGAAATTAGAGAAATGCAAAAAACCCGATAAAAATCTCCTATTTGTACGATTTTTTATTATTTTACGGCTCAGCAGCTAGTAAAAATCAGTAGGTAAAAAAACGAAATTGTTAAATTTCGCCGATAGGGCTAGTTTTTTGGCGTTAAATACTCGGTTTTAATTGCAGAAATTAGAGAAATGCAAAATACCCGATAAAAATCTCCTATTTGTACGATTTTTTATTATTTTACGGCTCAGCAGCTAGTAAAAATCAGTAGGTAAAAAAAGCGGCCAAGTGCGAGTCGGACTCGCCCATGAAGGGTTCCGTAGCAGCAAGTAACATAATATGAAAGTTCTTGTAGTTCATTGTAACTTTGATCGATGTTAAATTAAATGTTTTTTTTTTTTTTTTTTACACGCTTTATATTAGCTTCACTTGTAACTAACTATGTATGTAAGAAAATCTTGGAATGTTAATTTGACCCACTTCCCGGTCTTCGATTAGGATGAAATTTTGCACACGCTCTGAGTTCTGATGACAATACATGACTAGCTAAGAAACATCATTACAAATCCAATATGGCGGCCTCCCCAAGATATGAGATGAGAAACTACATTTTTCAGTGAAGTAAGCATGGAGAAAGCTTATTTATTTATTTATTTATTACTAATAGGACATAAGTAAACTTAAATCCTATCCTTAAACTAGCGCTCTCGGGAGCGGTGCCCATATGGCGCATCTTATGACAAATTAACGATTATTATTATTAGGGTTTTAGGACTAGATTAGATAAGAAATACTAAAAGTAGGACATTAGGATTAAGCTAGGTTAATACTACCAGTAGGGACTTAAGACTACCTCTTAGGACTAGGTTAGATTCGTATTACAATAGGGCTTTAAGCCTAGGTTAGGATAATACTAGTGATAGGGCCTTACGACTAGGTTAGATTAAGATTAGTAATACAATTATGGCCTTAAATTTTAGGTTAGATTAGTACTAGAGTAGGGCCTTAAGACTAAGTTAGATCATTGACGAGATTCCCATGGTGTTAATTAGGCTCAGTAGGGCTTCTGGATCGGAGGGGTCCAACAGGGTGGCCAAGGGGGGTAGTCCTGGACAGTAGTGCGATCTGGCTTCGTCACAGGTGAGTAGATGTTTAGTTGTAAGTGGGCACTGGCAAAGCGTGCAACCTCGCTGTGGGATACCCAGATATATGTGGCCTTTTGTGTAAAGTGTATGGCCGGTTCTCATCCTGAAAATTATGGTGCCCTCTCTCCTGGAGAGATTCCTATTGTATACTGGTGGTTTAGTGGTTGGCCAGAGTTCAGCTAGAAAGGTTGGCGAATTAAGCCAGGACTCTTCGTAGACTCCCTTAATAATTTGGAGGCTGAAACGACGGATATAGCCCATGAGAGGTGGAATGTTAGGTGGCTCGGAAGATAGGGCGTGAAGTCCATCCCTGGCTGCTATGTCGGCGAGTTCATTGCCATGTATTCCACAATGGCTGGGGACCCATTCAATGATTATTCCACCTTTGGCCTTGATCACCGTCGACCTGATTTCAGCGAGGAGGGCCTCCTCCGGGCTCGAATTATTCAGCGCCTGTACAGCTGCCATGCAGTCGGAGAAGATGATGCAATTCCCGGGTAGAGATCGGCAATGTTCAATAGCTTTCCACAGCGCAAACACTTCGGCATCGAAGCTGGAGCTGTATTCGGTGAGTGCGTAGGTTCTGGTGTTGGGTGTTGCTGTGGACGGTGGGAAGATGACCACTGAGGCTGTCACTTGGTTAAGCTTTTTTGACCCATCCGTGTAGATCCTATGCCATCCACGGAGCCGAGAAATTCTCTCCAGGTGATGTTGCTGATGTTCGATCGCTGATCTCTTATTTTTGTTACCAATGGCGAAGGTAACAGGCTGTGGGAGGAGTTCCTGGGTAGATTGGCTGGTCTCCGGAGGGGTGCAGGGTGTCGGGAGGGCGATTCCTAGGCTAAGGACGAGCTGTAGTGCACTTTTAAGCGCTGATGTGGCGCCTGGGCGGGGGTGGGTTCCGTGTAGGTTCCTGAGGGTGTAGTGGTGCGGTTTCCTCCAGTCAATCCAATTTTTGGCCACAAGTTTGGCCATTATGATTTCCGCTCTCGTTGTTATATCGGGTAGGCCCGCTTCTACCCAAAGGGCTCGATTAGGGGTGGATGGAAGGGCTCCGAAAGCTGCCCTGAGTGCTTTGTTAATGGCGGTTTGGATACCCTTTAAATTTTGCTTAGCTGTTATCGCAAAGATTGGGAGAGCGTAGTTAGTGACGCCTCTGATAAGGGTGGTGGCTATCTGGAGAGCGGAATGGAGTGGGGCCCCGTTGCCTTTCGCTGCTATAGCCCGAATTAAGTTGGTGATTTTTCCTACCCTCGTTGCCAGCTTTTTGCAGTGCCCGGTCCAACTGAGCTTGTGTGTGAAGTCCACCCCGAGTATCCTGATGCGGTCCGTTGTTGTGATCTCGCTGTCTCCGATTTCTAGCGTCCTCCTGGATGGCATCCTCTTGCGCGAGAAGATGATACATTCATTTTTTTCCTCTGGGATCCTTGCACCCGTGTGTCGCGTCCAAACCTCCAAGGCGAAGAGAGCTCTTCTTAGCGTATCTGTCGGTAGTCTGTCCGTCGTAGTTAGAAGTAGATTGTCGGCGTAGATGTAGAAGTTTAGTCCGTCTATGTCCTGTAGTTGGGGCAGGAGGGTAGAAAGGTAAGTATTAAAAAGGGAGGTAGATAGGGGGGAGCCTTGGGGGAGGGCGTTATTTAGAGATTTCTGGGATGAAGTGTAGCCATTAACTCGTACCTGAAGGGATCGGGAGGATAGGAAATTTTTTATCAGGTGGATGAAGGGCGCATCGACGCCCCAAACCTGGAGCTGGGTGGTAATAATGTCCCATCTAACCCTGTCGTATGCCTTCTCAATGTCGGCTGATAGAAGGTAGAGTTCTCTCCCCTTCCCGAACGTACCCCTGATGGAACTCTCGAGTTCAAGAAGCAACGAGGTGGTACCACGATGCCTCCGGAAGCCGTGAACACCACTTGGGAGGATGCTCTCTAGAAGGGAGGAGAGTCTATGGCCCAAGATTTTTTCGAGAAGTCGGGAAAGACAGGATAATAGGGAGATTGGGCGAAGATCCTTGGGAGTGAGGGTGCCATTAGCAGAGACTGTCTTCTTACGAATTGGGATGAGGGTGGCATTTTTCCATGCATGGGGAAAAGTGCTTCTCATGAGTATTAAGTTATAAAGGGAGACGAGTCTCTCTTTGAAGGAGTCAGGGGCTTCTTTAATCATTCTGTAAGAGACTTTGTCGTGCCCTGGTGTTGAACCCTTACATTTGCTAAGGGTAACTCTTAGCTCATGAAGGGATATTGGGGTAGAGAGGTTTCTTTCTGGGTCAGGGGAGAAGGGCCTGTCCGTGAAGGACCAGGAGGACTTAGCCTGGATTTGTTCTGGGCTGAAGGTGTTGTCGTTGGAGTAGCTAGACCAGGATTGTGCTAGTTGTTGGGCAATACTTGTGGAGTCGGTGTACAGCCTGCTATTAACTGTCAAATTAGCAATCAGGCTAGGAGACCTGTTGCCGGAAATTGCCTTGACTCGACTCCATGCATCGGCTAAATTAAGGTAAGGATCAATTGAGTTAGCGAAGTCAACCCAAGATTGTTTTTTCGCTTCCTTAATTTCTTTCTTTGATTGTGCCGATTTCCTACGATAGTCAAGCAGGTTATTATCTGTAGGGTGCCTCTGAAACTTTTTCCAGGCCCTGTTTTTCTCCCTGATAGAGGAGAGGATGTGCGAATTCATCCACACTGGTTGGGTTCTGGTTTTAGGGCTGGAGACAGGCATGCTACCCGCCGCAGCCATTCTAATGATTCTCGTAATCTGCGCGGCTTCATGATTAATATTGGAGGAAGGGGGACGGAGGGAGGCCTCCGCCCCAATTAAGTCCCTATATTTTTCCCAGTTCGCCTGGTGTTCTGCAAACTTGTGAGTGGGTATGCTAGCGGCGGCTTGAAAGGCGCCCCTAATTATGATAGGGAAGTGATCACTCCCCTCGGGGTTGTCATGTAGGAACCAATCAAGGCGGGGGGTAATGTCGGGTGGTGCGAGGGAGAGGTCTATTGCAGTAAGGGAACCAGTATTGGAGAGGAAGGTGGGGGATCCGGTGTTGAGAATGCAGAGAGAGCGAGACTCGATCCAGGCGGCAACCTGTCGCCCTCTAGGACTCCACCTCTCAGAGCCCCATAAGGGACTGTGAGCGTTGAAGTCCCCACCATAAATGGTGTTTTCGGGGAGCTGGCTAGCCAAGGCCCCAAGATCTTGTGTCGTTATCTCGGCTCCATTCTCAAGGTAAAAATTGGCTAGTGTGAGTGGCTGGGGAAAGTTAATAGAAACCGCGCAAGCCATAAGGTCAGAGTTGATGTTAATCTCTGCGGCCGGGAGGGAGTTGTGAACCAAGATGGCCACTCCTCCATGCCTGTGCTCACGGATGGAATTGTATCCGTAAAACGAATAGGAGCCCAGCCGTTCAGGCTGTTGTTCCAGCAGGATATGTGTTTCCTGAAGGAGAACTATGTGAGGTTTGTACTGGGCGGTCAGGATTTCAAGGTGGGGGAGGTTATTATACAAACCTCTAATGTTCCATTGTAGGATCGTTAAATCCCTAAATGGAAGACGAGAGGTAGGGTTCATGGGAAAATTCATGAATGAAATCTACTATTCGAGTTCGTCATCTTCCCCCTCGCCAGAGAAGGTCGATACTGGTGGGTAGGTTGAAAGTGATGGGGAAGGTTCCATATCTTCTTCATCAATTTCTTGTATGGGGGCAGGGCTGTCCAGGCTCGGGCCTGAGAAAGCCAAAATTTCGAAATTGTTGGGCTGAAGCCCTGAGATATCTTTGACGATGGTGTTAATAGTGTTTTTGGTGTTGGGCGTTAGGGGACGGGGTTGGGAGGAGGGTATGTCTGTGTTAGTGAATGTTGTTGTTTTGTGTGTGTTTTTGTTGTCCCGTGGTTTGTTTTGTCCTGTGGAGTTGTTAGATAGGGCGGCAGAGGAGCTTACCTGTTCGCTGTTGGGTAGGTTTTTGGTGGTAGTTGGTTTGCTGTTGTCCTTGGTCCTGGGGTTGTGAGTGTTGTTGGTGCTGGGGGGGGTTTTGATGTTGTCGTTGCCATTGTTGTTGCCATTGGAAGGTTGGTTGGGGCTAGATTTGGGGGTTGGTCTTCCTGCACTGGCGCTAGCTATCTCTGCATACGAGGGTCCTGTCTGGGCTTTGTAGGTGGCGTAGAACTCCTTCCTTGCTTCGTATAGCGAGCATTTCTTCATTGTTTTTATTTTTATTATTTCCTTCGCCTTGAGGAATTCCGGGCAGTCTCGGCTAGAAGAGCTGTGGGTGTCTGCACTACAGTTCACGCAGTGCTTACCGTTGCAGTCTTTACTTTCGTGTGGTCCTGGTTGTCCGCAGATGGCGCATGTGGCGGTTGTCTCTTTGCACCATTTGGCCGTATGTCCTAAGCGCTGGCAGTTCCTACATCGCATCGGCGTGGGGTAGTATTCCTTGACTTGGAGGGTGGTCCATGCTCCTTGAATGTGCGAGGGGATCTTGTAGGCATTAAACGTTAGGATCAGCAGGCCGGTAGGGACCCTTTTTCCTGGCTCGTCTCCTGGGCGGGTGATTTGGACCACTTCGGTGATGTCCTGGTCCTTAAGTCCCTCGAAGATTTCCTCCTGGGACATGAGTCTGAAGTCAGGGGAGAACACTGTGCCTTTAACTGAGTTTAAAGACTCATGCATTTTCACGGCAACTGCGATTCCGGCGATTTCCTTGGCTTTGAGGAAGATGTTGGCGATTTTTTGATTATCGACTAGTAATAGAAGCGAACCGTCCCGGATGTAGCTGGCTTTAGAAAATTTTGTGGAAATGGCGTCAACACCTTTTCTAACCAGGAAGTGGTTGTGGAATTTAAGTGCCTTGTTGGGGTCAGTCGTCTGGATCGTAATATATTTAGGCTGGTTATGCCTCGGGTCGCATACGAGGGACTGCTCTGGCAATGCTGGAAATGCCTCATGGAGTGGGGAGCTCTTGTTTCGTTTAGTCCCTTGCTTCATCCTTTTGGGTGGTTGTATTTCTAGCACCGAGAACCTGTTGGCGTCGGCACTGCCGGCCGCCATTTTCCCGTGCGGAAGTATCAGAGGCACAAAATTTGTTTTTTTTTTTTTTTTTTTTTTTTCTCTAAGTCCACTCAATTAGTTCTTTCCTCGTAGGATTGGGAGGTGTACACAGCTGAGCTGTCAGTGACAGCTGAAACCACGTAGAGTTCAGCTCACAACCGCGGGCTCCGAGCAGCCGCGGCACAACAAATCTCCCGCAGGAGCACACTCCCGGGTGAAAAAGAAAACACTCCGGGCGAGGGGAAAGCACACTGAAGTCCAGAAAAACTGTTCAAAATCGCCGCTATAAACTACCAATACACTGGAAAGTTTAAACCAAAAGTCAGGAACCGCCGACGTCCGTCCACTATGATAGCTGAACCTGTACTGATGGAGAAAGCTGTTTTATTTCCCTGACGATATTCGACTTCAAAATCATAATGCTGAAGGAAGGCCCTTTTGTAATTTTTAGTGCGTGCTAAAAGCGTGTTTTTTAGTTCTTTAAACTATTATATTATTTATCTAAAGAATAAAATCTATTTAGTACAAACGATCATCGCATTGCGCCAAGAATATTACAATTTATTCATTTATACTCTTGGTTTAAAAAATTGGTGGCCCTGAAAAGGGCCTTTTTGTTTAGTTGAAATTTTCCTGGTCACGATCAAGTTATTTCGAGCTGGTATATTTGGTAACGGCCTTCGTCCCTTCACTAACAGCATGTTTTGCAAGTTCTCCGGGCAACAAGAGTCTGACGGCGGTTTGAATTTCCCGACTTGTAATCGTTGAGCGCTTATTATAATGAGCCAAACGCGACGCCTCAGCGGCAATCCTTTCAAAGATATCATTCACAAAACTGTTCATAATACTCATTGCCTTTGATGAAATGCCAGTGTCAGGATGAACTTGCTTCAGAACTTTGTAAATGTAAATGGCATAGCTTTCCTTCCTCTTGCGCTTCTTCTTCTTATCAGTCTTTGATATATTTTTCTGGGCTTTACCAGCCTTCTTCGCTGCCTTTCCACTTGTCTTTGGGGGCATTTTCACAAAATCGCTGAACTTCACTTGAGATAACAACTTAACTCAACGGCACTTAGTCACAAACTGTGCTACATTCTATCGAAACAGTAATTCTTATTCATTTAGCGTGTGTTCGTTCTATCCCCTCTCTAAAAAGGTGCATATTTGTGTTGGTATGCGGAAAAGTTGCGCATAAATAGGAGCGCTTGTGAAGAACGATCTCATTCTTGTGAGAATTGTATTGTCGTTTAGCTCAGTGGGTTAATTCTGTTTGTGCTAACTAAGTTATAAAAATGTCTGGACGAGGTAAAGGTGGAAAAGTGAAGGGCAAGGCAAAGTCCCGGTCGAATCGCGCTGGTTTGCAATTTCCAGTTGGTCGTATTCATCGTTTATTGCGAAAAGGAAATTATGCTGAACGTGTTGGAGCCGGAGCACCGGTATATTTGGCCGCAGTTATGGAATATTTAGCTGCTGAAGTTTTGGAATTGGCGGGTAATGCTGCTCGTGATAACAAAAAGACGAGAATTATTCCGAGGCATTTACAATTGGCTATTCGCAATGACGAGGAATTGAACAAATTACTTTCGGGAGTTACAATCGCTCAAGGTGGTGTTTTGCCAAATATTCAAGCTGTGTTGCTACCCAAGAAGACGGAAAAGAAGGCATAAAAAAACGATTGAGATTTTATCAAAAGACGCAAGAAACAAAACAGCCCTTTTAAGGGCTACCAAGAATTTTATGAAAGAGTAAACTATTATTGTAATTGTACATTTTTTTAACGTTATCAATTAAAGTGAAAAAACAAATATTTTCTTTTCAATAAATTTGTTTTAAGACAATGTTAGGTCATTAATTGTTTTTTTCCCAAACGAGCCTACATATATTTATAGGTATAGGCTATAGTTTTATGTGGCAAGCGAGGAGTTGCGAAAAACGTATTAAAAAATTAAAAGAAGACATCTGAACAAAAATTCAAATAATTCACTAAAATTTTGAGAAAATCTTTAAAAACGTAGAAACCGAAAACGAGAATGAATCATTTCATAATTAAAATTTATTTTAAGTTTGAGAAATTTTCCTAGCACAAATAAAAATAAAAATCAGATCTTAGGTTAGCTGAGAAATTATTTAAAATATAATACACGTGTTTCTATGGAGAAATTATCGAAAGGGGTTTTTGGCTAATAAAAGCTGACTGCAAGTTTATAAACATACATATGCATATTTTTTTACTAATTTATTTTTCTTCACAAAATATTTGCTAGAAATTTTCTCCGACTCTGCTTAAACATTGAAATCATTTCTAAATTTTAATAGACTATAAATTTATTTAATACAATATAAGCATCGGGCGAAAATAATAATATTGAAGCACTAAATTTTGCATGAAACTATTATTTACAAAAATATATAACGACTATTCCATTCGAATGCCTTTTTTCGGTGGTTTTCTTGGCTGAAAATAACAATGAAAATCCTCAAAGCATCCAACTCCTCAGTTTGTCAGTTGAACGAAAGAAAAAATTATTTATTTCATCAAGTTGAGTTGTTTTACACAAAATCAGATTATTTTTAGAAGGGCATGATAGATATACACTATTTCCGACTAATAAAAACTCTTTACCATGTTTAGATTATTTATAAATAATTTTTATCTGAAAATTTTTTTCCGAAAGCGAGACTTTTAATGCAGTTTTTCGGAAATTTCAATGCTAAGAATGAGATTTTTATTGAAAATGATATTTTTTTACAATTCTAGAGTTGCAGCTTTATTGATTTGTGCGCAAAAACATAGTGAAAAGTTAAAAAAACCATAAATTGCATTAAACAAAATTGTTCCCAATTTGTATGGAGACAAAATCATTTTGCTTGAAAACTTTCGTCGAACTTCTCACGAAAAAGTAGCAGGGGATTGGTTTAAAAGCAGCAAGCCAAACAAGCTCGTAGAATAAAGTTTAGTGTGTGTTATCTCGAGTTTATTGAAGAAGTGTTTGTGAATCGTGAATATGGCCGAAGTAAGCACAGCAGTTGTTGCGGTAGTGAGTAAGGGAGAGTCTCAGAAGGCTAAAAAGGCGGCAGCTGCTCCTAAGAAACCAAAAGCGAAGGCGTCTCATCCGCCAACTTCGGAAATGGTTACAAATGCCATTAAGATGTTGAAAGAACGAGGTGGGTCTTCGTTGCCTGCCATTAAGAAATATCTTGCAGGAAATTACAAGGTTGACGTTGATAGATTGGCGCCATTTATTAAAAAATACTTGAAAAGTGCAGTGTCAAATGGAGTTTTGATTCAAACAAAAGGTAAAGGTGCTGCCGGTTCTTTTAAATTATCAAAATCTGTTGCAAAGCCAAAACCGAAAGTGAAAAGCATTGAGGCTAAGGAGAAAATGCCTGCCGCTTCGAAGAAAGTAGCCAAGAAGCCGAAGAAGGAAAAAGAAGCTAGTGAATCGAAGAAACAACCTGCATCTGTAAAAAAAGTGGAAAAGAAGAAAACGGCGAAAGCTGTCGCTAAAACTGCAAAAAAATCGGGAGAAGTGAAAAGCAAGGCATCCAAACAAAAGCCCACAAAGCCAACAAAAGCTGCGACAAAATCTCCAAAACCAGCCAAGCCAAAAGTAGTCACAAAACAAGGTGCTGCTAAGAAAGTCGCTAAAAAATAAGCAAAACGCGAAAACAAACATGACCAACAAAAAAAGCCCTTTTCAGGGCTACCAATATTTTTAAAAGAGTAAATTACTATTCATTGTGATCATAACACAGCTAAATTTTATCAAATTTTTTCATTTGAAAAAAAAAAAATGATATTTTAATGAATTTGCTTGTTTGGAAGCATTTTTCACTGAGTGAGCCTCCTTATTTTTCCTGCAGGAAAACTTCTCAATTTTTTTTTGATTCCTTCCATTAAAATTTGAAAGAAACATCTATTTGTAGGATGATTTTATAATAATTTCACTCTATGGTAAAAAATAATTTGTGGTCCTGAAAAGGACCGATTTTCCGTAGTAATTTTGAATTTTTTAGCCGCCGAATCCATAAAGAGTGCGCCCTTGTCTTTTCAAGGCATAAACGACATCCATCGCAGTCACCGTTTTCCTTTTGGCATGTTCTGTGTAAGTAACAGCGTCACGAATCACATTTTCTAAGAATACTTTTAGAACTCCACGAGTTTCCTCATAAATTAAGCCAGATATCCGCTTGACACCACCACGACGAGCCAAGCGACGAATGGCCGGCTTTGTAATGCCTTGAATGTTATCACGTAGAACTTTACGATGGCGTTTGGCTCCTCCTTTTCCCAAACCCTTTCCACCTTTGCCGCGACCAGTCATTTTTAAAACACTTTAATTCACTTAAGAGAACCTTTCACTTCAAGAACAGAGCACCAATTGACGGAGCTGCCAAATGGTCGGCTTATTTATACAAAATTTTCACAATACTAACACCATTTTCACACAGTAAAATAATGCTTGTTTTTGAATGTGTGTGTGAAATGCCACAATATAAATAAGCGTCGCTGGGTGTGGAACTGGTCATTCTTGGAGTGTTCTTCGTGTGTTGTGTTGTGCAGTGCTCTAGAGTTCAGAATTAATAAAGTGACTTGAATTTGTGAAATGGCGCGAACCAAGCAAACAGCTCGTAAATCGACTGGCGGTAAAGCTCCCCGCAAGCAGTTGGCAACAAAGGCTGCGCGTAAAAGTGCACCAGCTACTGGTGGCGTTAAAAAACCCCATCGTTATCGTCCTGGAACTGTTGCTCTTCGTGAAATTCGACGCTATCAAAAGAGTACTGAATTGCTAATCAGAAAATTACCATTCCAACGGTTAGTGAGGGAAATTGCGCAAGATTTTAAAACTGACTTACGCTTCCAAAGCTCCGCTGTTATGGCTTTGCAAGAAGCCAGCGAAGCCTACTTGGTCGGTTTATTCGAAGATACAAACTTGTGCGCTATTCATGCTAAACGTGTTACAATAATGCCAAAAGACATTCAATTGGCCAGGCGAATTCGAGGCGAACGTGCTTAAACATCTAAAAACAATCTCAAAAGAAAAATCGGTCCTTTTCGGGACCACAAATTATAATAAACATTGAGTAAAGTTGATATAGGAAATACAGACACACATCATCCCTTTGTTAACGCATTAAATATGGCCATTTGTAAATTAATGCAAATATCGGATTCTGAATTTCAACTCGAAAAAACAAAAGAAAATTTCTTTACCTTTTTCTCACTTTTTTCGTCCCAGTTTTGATTGCGTGATTTAAATTTTATTATAGTTTTTTTTTATAGAGCTGATTTTTACACGCTTTATATTAGCTACACTTGTAACTAACTATGTATGTAAGAAAATCTTGGAATGTTAATTTGACCCACTTCCCGGTCTTCGATTAGGATGAAATTTTGCACACGCTCTGAGTTCTGATGACAATACATGACTAGCTAAGAAACATCATTACAAATCCAATATGGCGGCCTCCCCAAGATATGAGATGAGAAACTACATTTTTCAGTGAAGTAAGCATGGAGAAAGCTGTCTTATTTCCCTGACGATATTCGACTTCAAAATCATAATGCTGAAGGAAGGCCCTTTTGTAATTTTTAGTGCGTGCTAAAAGCGTGTTTTTTAGTTTTTTAAACTATTATATTTTTATATTTGAGTTGATTGAATGAAAGGTAAATTGCGGTTTACGATTTATGACGTACTCAAAAAAAACTACTTACTAGATCTCGTTCAAACCAATTTTCGGTGGAAGTTTGCATGGTAATGTACATCATATATTTTTTTTAGTTTTATCATTCTCTTATTTTAGAAGTTAGAGGGGGGGGGACACACATTTTACCACTTTGAAAGTGTCTCTCGCGCAAACTATTCAGTTTAGAAAAAAATGATATTAGAAACCTCAATATCATTTTTGAAGACCTATCCATAGAAAACCGAGTATTTAACGCAAAAAAACTAGCCCTATCGGCGAAATTTAAGAATTTCGTTTTTTAGGGTTTAGGCGGTACGATATTGCGCGTTATGGCAAGGGGTGCTTAACTCAGTAAGGAATTAGCTAATCACTTAGAATGTTTTTTTGAAGCAATCGCCTGGTCTCAGCCCTCTCTATGCCGCAAGTCGCTATCCCCGAGGGAAATTCCCGATTCCCGATCGGAGTACTGAAGGCACCGCGCGGAAAAGGAAAAGAACCTACAGGAGGCTTCAGTCGAGGGGACCGACCGCAACCCGGAGTAGGTGATCGCAGCACCGCGCCCCAACGCAAATGCTGAAAAGAAAAACTCCAACCTGATTGAGGAAAATTCCGAAATGGCGAAATGGAAAAGAGCCTTAAGGCATTGCCGTCCAAGATCGACTAAAATCGGCAAGAACGAGCGTAGCCATCGGAAGTCGGAGTTGGGCCGGGCCGATCGGAAACCTCCGGTAGGTGAAGCGGGCGGTCCCCATAAGTCAGTCCAGGAGGAGTTTGCGAGGGAATCGTAAGGAGCTGGAATCGGGATAGGAGGAAAATTTATCGGAGCCCGTCCGAGGAAGGGGATTCGGAGGAGAGGGAGCGCGACAGACAGGCGGAGCGAAGGAGGATCGCCTGGAAAAGTCAGGATTGCCGACGGCTTTAAGAGGGTGGCTGGGCCAGGCTACCAGGGACCTCGGCGTGGTCGGGCAAAGCCCGCAGAAGTTAAGTACTGCTTTCCTTGTTTTCTTTTTTTTTATAGATCTTCCTTTTTCCTTCCTTTCGCCCCGGCCTTTTCTCGAGCCACCTCGCCGGTCTCTTGATTTTCCCGAAGGTTCTTGTAGAATCACGTAATTTCTTTAGCGTTCTTTTTCTATGGCGATACCTCCCAGTAGGGGGAAAATAATCAATTGTAACTCTTTTAGTTTTTTGTTCGTAATATCCTCCGGCGGGAAAAGGAAAAAAAAATGATATGTTTGAATTTTGCAATGCCCAGTGGGGAAAATTAGGATAATATAGTTGAATTTTCTGGAGTCTGAGTCTTTTCTTCCTTTTTTTTGTTAAGAGTTGGTTCTCGGTGAGCCAGGGGAAAAACCGAGTGGCGCCCAGGAGTAATTACGATCGGCTGGAAAAAGAAAAAAAAAAACAGAAAAAAAAATCGAGGCACCCCGCCCCATCTCCAATCGCTAGCCGGGTGCTCGTGCGAAAAATCTCGCACGTAACAAAATACTCGGTTTTAATTGCAGAAATTAGAGAGATGCAAAAAACCCGATAAAAATCTCCTATTTGTAGGATTTTTTATTATTTTACGGCTCAGCAGCTAGTAAAAATCAGTAGGTAAAAAAACGAAATTCTTAAATTTCCCCGATAGGGCTAGTTTTTTGGCGTTAAATACTCGGTTTTAATTGCAGAAATTAGAGAAATGCAAAAAACCCGATAGAAATCTCCTATTTGTACGATTTTTTATTATTTTACGGCTCAGCAGCTATTAAAAATCAGTAGGTAAAAAAACGAAATTCTTAAATTTCCCCGATGGGCTAGTTTTTTGGCGTTAAATACTCGGTTTTAATTGCAGAAATTAGAGAAATGCAAAAAACCCGATAAAAATCTCCTATTTGTAGGATTTTTTATTATTTTACGGCTCAGCAGCTAGTAAAAATCAGTAGGTAAAAAAACGAAATTCTTAAATTTCGCCGATAGGGCTAGTTTTTTGGCGTTAAATACTCGGTTTTAATTGCAGAAATTAGAGAAATGCAAAAAACCCAATAAAAATCTCCTATTTGTAGGATTTTTTATTATTTTACGGCTCAGCAGCTAGTAAAAATCAGTAGGTAAAAAAACGAAATTCTTAAATTTCGCCGATAGGGCTAGTTTTTTGGCGTTAAATACTCGGTTTTAATTGCAGAAATTAGAGAAATGCAAAAAACCCGATAAAAATCTCTTAGTTCTAGGATTTTTTATTATTTTACGGCTCAGCAGCTAGTAAAAATCAGTAGGTAAAAAAACGAAATTCTTAAATTTCGCCGATAGGGCTAGTTTTTTGGCGTTAAATACTCGGTTTTAATTGCACAAATTAGAGAAATGCAAAAAACCCGATAAAAATCTCTTAGTTCTAGGATTTTTTATTATTTTACGGCTCAGCAGCTAGTAAAAATCAGTAGGTAAAAAAACGAAATTCTTAAATTTCCCCAATAGGGCTAGTTTTTTGGCGTTAAATACTCGGTTTTAATTGCAGAAATTAGAGAAATGCAAAAAACCCGATAAAAATCTCCTATTTGTACGATTTTTTAATATTTTACGGCTCAGCAGCTAGTAAAAATCAGTAGGTAAAAAAACGAAATTCTTAAATTTCGCCGATAGGGCTAGTTTTTTGGCGTTAAATACTCGGTTTTAATTGCAGAAATTAGAGAAATGCAAAAAACCCAATAAAAATCTCCTATTTGTAGGATTTTTTATTATTTTACGGCTCAGCAGCTAGTAAAAATCAGTAGGTAAAAAAACGAAATTCTTAAATTTCGCCGATAGGGCTAGTTTTTTGGCGTTAAATACTCGGTTTTAATTGCAGAAATTAGAGAAATGCAAAAAACCCAATAAAAATCTCCTATTTGTAGGATTTTTTATTATTTTACGGCTCAGCAGCTAGTAAAAATCAGTATAGGTAAAAAAACGAAATTCTTAAATTTCGCCGATAGGGCTAGTTTTTTGGCGTTAAATACTCGGTTTTAATTGCAGAAATTAGAGAAATGCAAAAAACCCAATAAAAATCTCCTATTTGTAGGATTTTTTATTATTTTACGGCTCAGCAGCTAGTAAAAATCAGTAGGTAAAAAAACGAAATTCTTAAATTTCGCCGATAGGGCTAGTTTTTTGGCGTTAAATACTCGGTTTTAATTGCAGAAATTAGAGAAATGCAAAAAACCCAATAAAAATCTCCTATTTGTAGGATTTTTTATTATTTTACGGCTCAGCAGCTAGTAAAAATCAGTAGGTAAAAAAACGAAATTCTTAAATTTCGCCGATAGGGCTAGTTTTTTGGCGTTAAATACTCGGTTTTAATTGCAGAAATTAGAGAAATGCAAAAAACCCGATAAAAATCTCCTATTTGTACGATTTTTTATTATTTTACGGCTCAGCAGCTAGTAAAAATCAGTAGGTAAAAAAACGAAATTCTTAAATTTCGCCGATAGGGCTAGTTTTTTTGGCGTTAAATACTCGGTTTTAATTGCAGAAATTAGAGAAATGCAAAAAACCCGATAAAAATCTCTTAGTTCTAGGATTTTTTATTATTTTACGGCTCAGCAGCTAGTAAAAATCAGTAGGTAAAAAAACGAAATTCTTAAATTTCCCCAATAGGGCTAGTTTTTTGGCGTTAAATACTCGGTTTTAATTGCAGAAATTAGAGAAATGCAAAAAACCCGATAAAAATCTCCTATTTGTACGATTTTTTATTATTTTACGGCTCAGCAGCTAGTAAAAATCAGTAGGTAAAAAAACGATATTCTTAAATTTCGCCGATAGGGCTAGTTTTTTGGCGTTAAATACTCGGTTTTAATTGCAGAAATTAGAGAAATGCAAAAAACCCGATAAAAATCTCCTCTTTGTAGGATTTTTTTTTATTTTACGGCTCAGCAGCTAGTAAAAATCAGTAGGTAAAAAAACGAAATTCTTAAATTTCCCCAATAGGGCTAGTTTTTTGGCGTTAAATACTCGGTTTTAATTGCAGAAATTAGAGAAATGCAAAAAACCCGATAAAAATCTCCGATTGTACGATTTTTTATTATTTTACGGCTTAGCAGCTAGTAAAAATCAGTAGGTAAAAAAACGAAATTCTTAAATTTCGCCGATAGGGCTAGTTTTTTGGCGTTAAATACTCGGTTCTAATTGCAGAAATTAGAGAAATACAAAAAACCCGATAAAAATCTCCTATTTGTACGATTTTTTATTATTTTACGGCTCAGCAGCTATTAAAAATCAGTAGGTAAAAAAACGAAATTCTTAAATTTCCCCGATAGGGCTAGTTTTTTGGCGTTAAATACTCGGTTTTAATTGCAGAAATTAGAGAGATGCAAAAAACCCGATAAAAATCTCCTATTTGTAGGATTTTTTATTATTTTACGGCTCAGCAGCTAGTAAAAATCAGTAGGTAAAAAAACGAAATTCTTAAATTTCGCCGATAGGGCTAGTTTTTTGGCGTTAAATACTCGGTTGTAATTGCAGAAATTAGAGAAATGCAAAAAACCCGATAAAAATCTCCTATTTGTAGGATTTTTTATTATTTTACGGCTCAGCAGCTAATAAAAATCAGTAGGTAAAAAAACGAAATTCTTAAATTTCGCCGATAGGGCTAGTTTTTTGGCGTTAAATACTCGGTTTTAATTGCACAAATTAGAGAAATGCAAAAAACCCGATAAAAATCTCTTAGTTCTAGGATTTTTTATTATTTTACGGCTCAGCAGCTAGTAAAAATCAGTAGGTAAAAAAACGAAATTCTTAAATTTCCCCAATAGGGCTAGTTTTTTGGCGTTAAATACTCGGTTTTAATTGCAGAAATTAGAGAAATGCAAAAAACCCGATAAAAATCTCCTATTTGTACGATTTTTTAATATTTTACGGCTCAGCAGCTAGTAAAAATCAGTAGGTAAAAAAACGAAATTCTTAAATTTCGCCGATAGGGCTAGTTTTTTGGCGTTAAATACTCGGTTTTAATTGCAGAAATTAGAGAAATGCAAAAAACCCAATAAAAATCTCCTATTTGTAGGATTTTTTATTATTTTACGGCTCAGCAGCTAGTAAAAATCAGTAGGTAAAAAAACGAAATTCTTAAATTTCGCCGATAGGGCTAGTTTTTTGGCGTTAAATACTCGGTTTTAATTGCAGAAATTAGAGAAATGCAAAAAACCCAATAAAAATCTCCTATTTGTAGGATTTTTTATTATTTTACGGCTCAGCAGCTAGTAAAAATCAGTATAGGTAAAAAAACGAAATTCTTAAATTTCGCCGATAGGGCTAGTTTTTTGGCGTTAAATACTCGGTTTTAATTGCAGAAATTAGAGAAATGCAAAAAACCCAATAAAAATCTCCTATTTGTAGGATTTTTTATTATTTTACGGCTCAGCAGCTAGTAAAAATCAGTAGGTAAAAAAATGAAATTCTTAAATTTCGCCGATAGGGCTAGTTTTTTGGCGTTAAATACTCGGTTTTAATTGCAGAAATTAGAGAAATGCAAAAAACCCAATAAAAATCTCCTATTTGTAGGATTTTTTATTATTTTACGGCTCAGCAGCAAGTAAAAATCAGTAGGTAAAAAAACGAAATTCTTAAATTTCGCCGATAGGGCTAGTTTTTTGGCGTTAAATACTCGGTTTTAATTGCAGAAATTAGAGAAATGCAAAAAACCCGATAAAAATCTCCTATTTGTACGATTTTTTATTATTTTACGGCTCAGCAGCTAGTAAAAATCAGTAGGTAAAAAAACGAAATTCTTAAATTTCGCCGATAGGGCTAGTTTTTTGGCGTTAAATACTCGGTTTTAATTGCAGAAATTAGAG
Source organism: Eutolmus rufibarbis (assembly GCA_963920795.1). NCBI lineage: Eukaryota > Metazoa > Arthropoda > Insecta > Diptera > Asilidae > Eutolmus > Eutolmus rufibarbis. Next base: position 14,539,159 of record OY987205.1, read on the forward strand.
AAATGCAAAAAACCCGATAAAAATCTCTTAGTTCTAGGATTTTTTATTATTTTACGGCTCAGCAGCTAGTAAAAATCAGTAGGTAAAAAAACGAAATTCTTAAATTTCCCCAATAGGGCTAGTTTTTTGGCGTTAAATACTCGGTTTTAATTGCAGAAATTAGAGAAATGCAAAAAACCCGATAAAAATCTCTTATTTGTACGATTTTTTATTATTTTACGGCTCAGCAGCTAGTAAAAATCAGTAGGTAAAAAAACGATATTCTTAAATTTCGCCGATAGGGCTAGTTTTTTGGCGTTAAATACTCGGTTTTAATTGCAGAAATTAGAGAAATGCAAAAAACCCGATAAAAATCTCCTCTTTGTAGGATTTTTTTTTATTTTACGGCTCAGCAGCTAGTAAAAATCAGTAGGTAAAAAAACGAAATTCTTAAATTTCCCCAATAGGGCTAGTTTTTTGGCGTTAAATACTCGGTTTTAATTGCAGAAATTAGAGAAATGCAAAAAACCCGATAAAAATCTCCGATTGTACGATTTTTTATTATTTTACGGCTTAGCAGCTAGTAAAAATCAGTAGGTAAAAAAACGAAATTCTTAAATTTCGCCGATAGGGCTAGTTTTTTGGCGTTAAATACTCGGTTCTAATTGCAGAAATTAGAGAAATACAAAAAACCCGATAAAAATCTCCTATTTGTACGATTTTTTATTATTTTACGGCTCAGCAGCTATTAAAAATCAGTAGGTAAAAAAACGAAATTCTTAAATTTCCCCGATAGGGCTAGTTTTTTGGCGTTAAATACTCGGTTTTAATTGCAGAAATTAGAGAGATGCAAAAAACCCGATAAAAATCTCCTATTTGTAGGATTTTTTATTATTTTACGGCTCAGCAGCTAGTAAAAATCAGTAGGTAAAAAAACGAAATTCTTAAATTTCGCCGATAGGGCTAGTTTTTTGGCGTTAAATACTCGGTTGTAATTGCAGAAATTAGAGAAATGCAAAAAACCCGATAAAAATCTCCTATTTGTAGGATTTTTTATTATTTTACGGCTCAGCAGCTAATAAAAATCAGTAGGTAAAAAAACGAAATTCTTAAATTTCGCCGATAGGGCTAGTTTTTTGGCGTTAAATACTCGGTTTTAATTGCAGAAATTAGAGAAATGCAAAAAACCCGATAAAAATCTCTTATTTGTAGGATTTTTTATTATTTTACGGCTCAGCAGCTAGTAAAAATCAGTAGGTAAAAAAACGAAATTCTTAAATTTCCCCGATAGGGCTAGTTTTTTAGCGTTAAATACTCGGTTTTAATTGCAGAAATTGGAGAAATGCAAAAAACCCGATAAAAATCTCCTATTTGTACGATTTTTTATTATTTTACGGCTCAGCAGCTAGTAAAAATCAGTAGGTAAAAAAACGAAATTCTTAAATTTCGTCGACAGGGCTAGTTTTTTGGCGTTAAATACTCGGTTTGAATTGCAGAAATTAGAGAGATGCAAAAAACCCGATAAAAATCTCCTATTTGTACGATTTTTTATTATTTTACGGCTCAGCAGCTACTAAAAATCAGTAGGTAAAAAAACGAAATTCTTAAATTTCGCCGATAGGGCTAGTTTTTTGGCGTTAAATACTCGGTTTTAATTGCAGAAATTAGAGAAATGCAAAAAACCCGATAAAAATCTCTTATTTGTAGGATTTTTTATTATTTTACGGCTCAGCAGCTAGTAAAAATCAGTAGGTAAAAAAACGAAATTCTTAAATTTCCCCGATAGGGCTAGTTTTTTAGCGTTAAATACTCGGTTTTAATTGCAGAAATTAGAGAAATGCAAAAAACCCGATAAAAATCTCCTATTCGTAGGATTTTTTATTATTTTACGGCTCAGCAGCTAGTAAAAATCAGTAGGTAAAAAAACGAAATTCTTAAATTTCGCCGATAGGGTTAGTTTTTTGGCGTTAAATACTCGGTTCTAATTGCAGAAATTAGAGAAATGCAAAAAACCCGATAAAAATCTCCTATTTGTAGGATTTTTTATTATTTTACGGCTCAGCAGCTAATAAAAATCAGTAGGTAAAAAAACGAAATTCTTAAATTTCGCCGATAGGGCTAGTTTTTTGGCGTTAAATACTCGGTTTTAATTGCAGAAATTAGAGAAATGCAAAAAACCCAATAAAAATCTCCTATTTGTAGGATTTTTTATTATTTTACGGCTCAGCAGCTAGTAAAAATCAGTAGGTAAAAAAACGAAATTCTTAAATTTCGCCGATAGGGCTAGTTTTTTGGCGTTAAATACTCGGTTTTAATTGCAGAAATTAGAGAAATGCAAAAAACCCAATAAAAATCTCCTATTTGTAGGATTTTTTATTATTTTACGGCTCAGCAGCTAGTAAAAATCAGTAGGTAAAAAAACGAAATTCTTAAATTTCGCCGATAGGGCTAGTTTTTTGGCGTTAAATACTCGGTTTTAATTGCAGAAATTAGAGAAATGCAAAAAACCCGATAAAAATCTCCTATTTGTACGATTTTTTATTATTTTACGGCTCAGCAGCTAGTAAAAATCAGTAGGTAAAAAAACGAAATTCTTAAATTTCGCCGATAGGGCTAGTTTTTTGGCGTTAAATACTCGGTTTTAATTGCAGAAATTAGAGAAATGCAAAAAACCCGATAAAAATCTCTTAGTTCTAGGATTTTTTATTATTTTACGGCTCAGCAGCTAGTAAAAATCAGTAGGTAAAAAAACGAAATTCTTAAATTTCCCCAATAGGGCTAGTTTTTTGGCGTTAAATACTCGGTTTTAATTGCAGAAATTAGAGAAATGCAAAAAACCCGATAAAAATCTCCTATTTGTACGATTTTTTATTATTTTACGGCTCAGCAGCTAGTAAAAATCAGTAGGTAAAAAAACGATATTCTTAAATTTCGCCGATAGGGCTAGTTTTTTGGCGTTAAATACTCGGTTTTAATTGCAGAAATTAGAGAAATGCAAAAAACCCGATAAAAATCTCCTCTTTGTAGGATTTTTTTTTATTTTACGGCTCAGCAGCTAGTAAAAATCAGTAGGTAAAAAAACGAAATTCTTAAATTTCCCCAATAGGGCTAGTTTTTTGGCGTTAAATACTCGGTTTTAATTGCAGAAATTAGAGAAATGCAAAAAACCCGATAAAAATCTCCGATTGTACGATTTTTAGGGTTCCGTACCTCAAAAGGAAAAAAGGAACCCTTATAGGATCACTCGTGTGTCCGTCTGTCCGTCTGTCACAGTCAATTTTCTCCGAATCTACCAGACCGATTAAGTTGAAATTTGGTACACATATCAATTTCTATGACGCAAACGCGGACGTGTGACGTGAATAGACGAAATTTGATTATGGGGGTCACTTTTGGGGGGCAAGATGGAAAATTAAAAAATTTTTTTTGGCAAATTGCATCGTGTCACATATCAAATGAAAGGGCTTGTTGTGAGGATGTCAAATATATTTTTTTTGTAATTTTAAAATAAATAGTTTCCAAGTTGTTCAAGAAAATAGACGCAAATTGACCGTTCCCCCCCCTTATCTCCGAAACTACTAAACCTAAAATTTTGAAAAAAATACAGAAATTAGTTTTCTACTTATAGATTATGGGAAAACCTATAAGAAGTCCATGATATTAAAATAACGTGGTAAATCACTCAATATTGTGTAACTTACATTTGCAGTTGGAATGTGTGGGAGAACATATTTTTCAACTCCAATGTTAAGTTTTGTTGAATCGGTTTGTAGATAAATATTCAACGAAAAAAATGAGCCCACGATGGGCATTCTACGGCCAATATTTTAGGAGATATTAATTTTTCAATTTTTCAATTTAATTCCGCACGCAGTATGACAAATAAATGCTTAGTAAGGCGCAGGCCCTTACTACGGCATTGTGAGTTATGCTTTTACATGACTGTCACGTTGCTCTACTTGGGACAGGTTCTCGCGCTAGTGTCTTGTTTCAATATATAGTTGTAAACAAACCATAAACTGTCAGATTGTTCTTTAAGTAATTTGCAAATAGCTAAGCAGTTCTTATAAAGTTCTTATTTAAACTTAATATGAAGTCATTAACTTTTAAAACTTTTACACAGGATCTAGATCGGCTTTAATTCCTATAATGATCTTATAAGATTGTAAACCACAGATTCCAAACCCTTGTTTTTAAAAAAGCTTTAAGTTAAACTCTTAAAAGAATTTGTTCTGATTTTTCTTATAATAGCCTATCATAAAACCATTATAAGGTAGTAATCAGAATAAGATGTCTTTTGAGAAGTCTATTTTTACTTTTAAGAGTTTCTACCAAGGGTAGATTCTCTACGAATGCCTTTAAAAGTAATATAAGTGCAACTTCTTAAAGAAGCAAAATAAATATCAGAATACCTTCTGTCACTCGCAGTGCCGGATTAAGACTACTCGATGCCCTAAGCAATCTACGCCTGTAGGCACCCCCTATCCACTAGTAAAATAGAATGGGTCTTTAAAAATTTTTTAACGTATTTATTATAACGAGATAGATCACTACGTACCTTAGATATTGTTTATGTCTTTGATATCAAAAAAATTCGCTGGTCCTGACTGGGTCCGACGACGGGCACACATGTCCCTAGGAAGGGTGATGTCGGGTAAAAAATCAAACTCACGATTTGCGCTTTACTATATTTTTATTAGCGCTTAAAAAACTGAGGAAAAAGCCTTGGAGATGGCATAAAAAACCTCATTCAATTTACAAAATTACAAAATAAAGACTCTGTTGCGTCTTCAACGGCCGATCGAACAGTGATCGAAATTTTGAGTTTTTAAAAGAAACTGCAGACCCCAGCAAACTGCGACTCAACGCGAAGAAACCTTTTTATATGACTCTCCCGAAATCCTTTATTACGGGAAAGTCCCATCCAGGTACTTTATCCTCGTCGCCGTCTGCGGCCTTTGCAGCCTGGTGAAAACGCGTATGTTTTCTAATGTAGGCTGGCAGTTTATAATTACTTATTGGCTCCAACATTCTCTTGTTGCCGTTTCTAGGTTTCTTAACAAAGAATTTCGAAAATTTAGAAAAGTCTAATTATTCCCTAAAGAGGTCCTTATGAGGATAGTCAAAATAAGGGGTGCCTGAATGATTTTAAATTAGATTGTCGTAAGTAATATTGAAGGCATTCCCTAACTCAGGCAAATTTTGGAGTTCTACTCTTGATGATATTTATAGATGTAATAAAAATATATAATTATGTAGACCCATATTTCTATCTAGAATAGAACTCAAGTAATAGAATAGCCGAGCGGGTTTAAGTCGTGTACGCGCTATCGGTCGTAGGTTCGACTCTCCTCTAAGTCAAAATTATTTATTTCAAAATCAAAGTTGAATTTATTTTATAAAAATTCTAACGAAGATCTTATAGGGTTATCACATTCAGACCTTATTAGGACCGAGTTCAAAAATCGGTTGTCCTAGTTAGAACTTTATGAAAAACAAACCTAAATTCCTAGTGGGATCATTGCTCTAGTCAATTTAAAGGCGCGGATTTTCAAACAGCCTTGCCTTTCATGTGCGAGCGAGAAAATATTTTTTCGGTGCTGTTTATGGTGCCCCCCGAGACGTGATGCCCTAAGCAATTGCTTAATTTGCTTATGGGCTAATCCGGAACTGGTCACTCGGTCTTACTCCACGTATTCAAGAATATACAACAAGACAGAATTCAACAATAGATAATATATTTAGTAATATCCCTCTACAATCAGGTACCATTCATACTTTTTTTAGTTACCACAAACAAATTTGGGTCAGATTCCAAAAAACATGATAGGTAACATCGTACGGAACCCTTTTCACGCGAGTTCAACTCGCACTTGTCCGACTTTTTTTTTATTATTTTACGGCTTAGCAGCTAGTAAAAATCAGTAGGTAAAAAAACGAAATTCTTAAATTTCGCCGATAGGGCTAGTTTTTTGGCGTTAAATACTCGGTTCTAATTGCAGAAATTAGAGAAATACAAAAAACCCGATAAAAATCTCCTATTTGTACGATTTTTTATTATTTTACGGCTCAGCAGCTATTAAAAATCAGTAGGTAAAAAAACGAAATTCTTAAATTTCCCCGATAGGGCTAGTTTTTTGGCGTTAAATACTCGGTTTTAATTGCAGAAATTAGAGAGATGCAAAAAACCCGATAAAAATCTCCTATTTGTAGGATTTTTTATTATTTTACGGCTCAGCAGCTAGTAAAAATCAGTAGGTAAAAAAACGAAATTCTTAAATTTCGCCGATAGGGCTAGTTTTTTGGCGTTAAATACTCGGTTGTAATTGCAGAAATTAGAGAAATGCAAAAAACCCGATAAAAATCTCCTATTTGTAGGATTTTTTATTATTTTACGGCTCAGCAGCTAATAAAAATCAGTAGGTAAAAAAACGAAATTCTTAAATTTCGCCGATAGGGCTAGTTTTTTGGCGTTAAATACTCGGTTTTAATTGCAGAAATTAGAGAAATGCAAAAAACCCGATAAAAATCTCTTATTTGTAGGATTTTTTATTATTTTACGGCTCAGCAGCTAGTAAAAATCAGTAGGTAAAAAAACGAAATTCTTAAATTTCCCCGATAGGGCTAGTTTTTTAGCGTTAAATACTCGGTTTTAATTGCAGAAATTGGAGAAATGCAAAAAACCCGATAAAAATCTCCTATTTGTACGATTTTTTATTATTTTACGGCTCAGCAGCTAGTAAAAATCAGTAGGTAAAAAAACGAAATTCTTAAATTTCGTCGACAGGGCTAGTTTTTTGGCGTTAAATACTCGGTTTGAATTGCAGAAATTAGAGAGATGCAAAAAACCCGATAAAAATCTCCTATTTGTACGATTTTTTATTATTTTACGGCTCAGCAGCTACTAAAAATCAGTAGGTAAAAAAACGAAATTCTTAAATTTCGCCGATAGGGCTAGTTTTTTGGCGTTAAATACTCGGTTTTAATTGCAGAAATTAGAGAAATGCAAAAAACCCGATAAAAATCTCTTATTTGTAGGATTTTTTATTATTTTACGGCTCAGCAGCTAGTAAAAATCAGTAGGTAAAAAAACGAAATTCTTAAATTTCCCCGATAGGGCTAGTTTTTTAGCGTTAAATACTCGGTTTTAATTGCAGAAATTAGAGAAATGCAAAAAACCCGATAAAAATCTCCTATTCGTAGGATTTTTTATTATTTTACGGCTCAGCAGCTAGTAAAAATCAGTAGGTAAAAAAACGAAATTCTTAAATTTCGCCGATAGGGTTAGTTTTTTGGCGTTAAATACTCGGTTCTAATTGCAGAAATTAGAGAAATGCAAAAAACCCGATAAAAATCTCCTATTTGTACGATTTTTTATTATTTTACGGCTCAGCAGTTATTAAAAATCAGTAGGTAAAAAAACGAAATTCTTAAATTTCCCCGATAGGGCTAGTTTTTTGGCGCTAAATACTCGGTTTTAATTGCAGAAATTAGAGAGATGCAAAAAACCCGATAAAAATCTATTTGTAGGATTTTTTATTATTTTACGGCTCAGCAGCTAGTAAAAATCAGTAGGTAAAAAAACGAACAGTCTGCGATCTAAGGTGGCGGGAATCGGACTGTGCGAGCTTGCCTCTGCGATTGTTTTGGAGTTTTTGGCGATATTTTCGGTTTTTTTGTTTGCGGAGTGCTCGGAGTTTCGGGTTTCGCGCCCTCCGGAGTCGATTTCTCCCTCGGGATCGTGCGCCTGGTGCGGCAGCGGGCGGAACTGTTGTGTCTCGGGAGTGGTGTTTTGCTTCTCTGGAGGCGGGGCCGAGCCGCTTGCTCGGGCTGGCTCCTGACAGCAATCAGCTGTCTAGGGGGGCCCTCCTGAAAGTGAGTCTAGGATAAAAAAACAAAGTCAAAAACCCTTCGATTAACAAACTAAATTAAGTGATTGAGAGTTTTGTGAATAAAGAACCTTTCACTTGGTGAACAATTAAAAGAAGGCCGACTCCGGCCGACGAATATCGGGGACATGGCGTCTGGGGTTACCAGCGCCAATAGATTCAGCATATTACCGACCATGATAACTAAAAAACATAAAGCCGGGGTCAAAAGACCCAGAGCCGATTTAACGGACTTTTTTCCCTCACTCCCCCCGAAAATACCAATTATTACAGGTAAAAACGAACACCCCAAATTTATTATGATAACAGCTTTGGACCAAAATAAACAATTAAAATCGTATAATCAGTTCGCCGTCCGGAAAGGGGTGGACGCTGTGTCCACCAAATTCTCACAGGCAAATTATCTACGAGACGGGTCTTTACTCCTGCTGGTAGACAACTGCAGAGTCGCTGACATTTTTCTACAAACGACCAGTATAGCCAATATTCCCGTGAATATCCAAATACACCCCACCCTCAACACGGTCAAAGGCACAATTTTCTCGCATGACTTCCGGGGAATGAAAGAAGAGGAAATTTTAGAAGGCCTTAAAGATCAGGGAGTGACAGAAGTAACTATGATAACTAGACCAGGGGACGAGCCTGGCAAACGAACTCCCACAGGGCTGATCATACTAACTTTCACTGCGTATAAAATCCCGGCGTACATCAGAGGACCATGGATTGATTATCAAGTCAAAGAATATTTCCCCCTGCCCATGAAGTGTCGACAATGCCAAAAACTGGGACATACGGCAAAATGGTGCAAGGAAACAATCCAAACCTGTGGTTCCTGCGGCAAACCAGCTCCCCATACCGAAGAAAACTGTATAAGAACATATTGCGTAAATTGTCAATCCGACTCCCATACCTCAACAAGCAGGGACTGTCCCGAATTTCTAAAAGCTAAAGAAATCTTAAAAATAAAAACCCAAAAGAAATGTAGCATGTTCGAGGCAAGGAAGGAATACTATGCCATACATAAGGAGCATACTGGACCTTCCTACGCAGCCGTAGCCAACACCACGCAGCGAGGAAGTCAACAACAAACAGCAACATCAACCACTGGGCAAACAACATCTTTGACCTCCCCCTACATCAAGGACCACCATCCCCAAGTGGCAACACCGACGAGGACAAACATTGCAACCGAGACCAACTCACCACTGGTGGTAAGCCACACTACCCCCTTAAGCAAACCTTCCGACAACAGCAAGAGCAACAACAACAACAACAATAACGCTAGTACGAACACCGCATCACTTTCCCCCACCAACTTACTGACAATGACAAACAACCCAAACACCTCAAACAATGACCTTATACACCCCACCCCCATTCTATTACCTACCCCCCAACCTCAAGTCTCCCCTATTACAAACATCTCAACATCATTTAAACCTCCCCCAACCACCACAAGCGTAAAAATCACCAAGAAATTAACCAAGAAACTTAAAAACACGAAAACTACCAGAAAATCTTCGGAGAAAAAGGGCAAGGAAAACCAAAATAGCAACTCAGAAGATGGAATGAGCATCTCCACCGTCTCAGGATTGTCTGAGGAGGAGGACTAAATTCCCAACATGACCAGCAATTACATAATTAACTCCCATTCTCCCTCCAAAAACATATCGATACTGCAATGGAATATTCGGGGCCTGACGAGTAATCGTCCCGGTCTCGATATCCTTACGGCACAATATAAACCAGACGTAATATTGCTCCAGGAAACACACCTCAGGGACAACGAGATACCCGACAGACTAGGACCCTACCGATGCTTCGGTTTCAACTACTCGAGGGAGCACAGGCATGGAGGAGTGGCCGTCCTCGTCCGCAACTCCATCCCCGTCACGCCCTTCAGAGTAAGTGGACCCATAGCAGCCTGCGCGGTAACGCTAGAAACCGCCCAAAAAATAACAGTGGCATCCATATATCTAGAAAATCCGTTAAATGTCACTACGGCTGATCTAATCGACCTGTCCAACCAGCTTCCTCCTAACACCATTTATGGTGGGGACTTCAACGCACATAGCCCCATATGGGGCTCGGTGCGCTGGAGTCACAGGGGAAGACGGGTTGCCAGGTGGATCGATGACCAAAATCTCTGTGTTTTAAACACGGGAAGGCCCACTTTTTTTTCAGGATCGGGGTGCTCATCACACATCGACATATCCATAGCCCCCCCAAACCTAACACCAAGCCTTACATGGACCACCCATGAATACTTAGAGGGAAGTGACCACTTCCCGATAATCATGCACACCAACATCTGTGTCGCAGGAGGCAAACAAGAGAGTAAGTTCTGTGAGAGAAGGGCCGACTGGCAAAGATTCAGCTTCGTGGTTGAATCGGAGCTAACGCGACGCCCCACCTCTCAGAACATTAATAAAGAAACAGCAGAGCTTACGCGGACGATCAGAGGTGCCGCCGCTTCAAGCATGCCCACAACCCGAATCACATCCAAGACCCAACCCACGTGGATAAATGGGGAAATTATCCAACGTATTAGGGACAAAAACCGGGCCTGGAAGAGGTTTCAGAGGTGCCCAACATTGCAAAATCTGATTGAATACAAGAAAACGGCGGCAATTACAAAAAGACAGGTAAAAGAGGCCAAAAAAGCGGCTTGGGTGAGTTTTGCCGAAACAATCGACCCGAACATTAATCTCAGAGATGCCTGGCAAAAAGTGAGGAGAATCGCGGGGAATTTTCGTGGAACGAAAATAGCGGCCTTGGAATCTAATGGAAATAATTTTACGGACCCCCTCAGTATAGCGGAAGAATTAGCCGAGCAATGGTCGGCTTTCTCCGCGGATACTTCCTTCAGAAGGGACCAATTGGACAAAAGGGATGGATGGACCTACCCCTGCGCCTCACCACCAACACCCACTCGCCGGTCGATTGTCGAACCCATATCCCTTCTCGAGCTAAGCATTACGCTTGGCAAGTGTAAGGGATCTGCGCCTGGACACGATCAGGTGACATATAGAATGCTAAAAGAGACACCTCTTTCCTTCAAGGAAAGGTTGACAGTTCTCTACAACCGCATTTTGACTGAGGGGTATTTCCCACACGTGTGGAAAAACGCCGTCCAAATTCCCATCCCCAAAAGGAACTCGACGTCCAACGGCACTCCAACTCCCCGGGACTTTCGCCCTATCTCCTTATTGCCATGCATGTCGCGATTGTTCGAGAAAATTCTGGCAAGACGTCTCTCAGACCGGGTCCAATCGGAACTACCCAAAAATTTACACGGTTTCCGGAAATTCCACGGGACCACGTCGCTCCTGTTAGAACTAGAGGCCGACATACTGGTCAGCCTCAATAGAAAGAAAACATCATACCTTTTGTCAGCTGATGTTGAAAAGGCTTACGATCGGGTCAGATATGACACGATCCTCGATCAAATGGCCGAATGGAGTTTTGACCCCCCCTCTACTCACCTTATAAAAAATTTCCTCTCCTCACGGTCCTTTCAGGTAAAAGTCAATGGGTTCTCAGCTCCCAGAAGGAAAATAAATAACATTCTACCTCAAGGTTCCCCATTATCCCCCACCCTCTTTAATATATTCATTTCATCCCTGGTCCGGAAACTAGACAGCATAGACGACCTAAAGACATACATATACGCTGACAATTTACTGATCGTAACGGACGCCGAACAGCCTAAGGACCCATTGAGGAGAGCCGCAACTGCCATCGCCGTCTGGGGCCACCAAACTGGAGCTAGAGTCCCGCCAGAAAAAAGCGAGGTCATACTCTTCACGCGGAGAAGGACACCACCACCCAACACCATCGAGATAGCTGATCACCGTCTGCCGATAGTAAGGGAACTAAAAATCCTAGGGCTGACATTCTCCAGTACACTCAAATGGTCAACACATTGCAAAAATGTATCCAACAAACTGGAGAGGATCAACAACGTGGTCAGGGCAATTTGCGCCGGCAAGAGAGGAGCCCCCATCCATGCCTCCATAAAAATTGCCAAAACCCTTTGTGAAGGCGCCAGTAATTATGGGCTGGCAATATACTCAAGGACCACGATTGCCAACTTGACTAACATCCAAACTGCCATCAACAAAGTTCTACGCACCGCCACCAGCGCCCTCAAATCCACCCCAGTACGCGCCATCTGGATGGAATGTGGAGTATGGCCTATAGAAGATAGAGCTAATAGAGCGACCATCAAAATCATCGCACGCAACTGGCTAGACACAGAGAGGCCCCACCACACTACCCTCCACAAGCTCCGAGAGACGAGGACCAAACCCCGGACCACCCCTGCATTAAAAGTAGCCCTTGGTATAGCTTTAAGACTAGGTATTTACCTACTGGACCCTGCCCTCGTCACATGCCCCTCCTCACCCACCTCCTACACCCCATACAATTTCGTACTGCAGTCCCCGGCGCACCACAAGAAAGACACACCTAAAGAAATACACCAAAGCCTACATCGAGAACTTTTATGTAAATTCCCGGATGCGACTAAAATTTACACCGACGGATCCGTATCCGAAGACCATGCCGGTGCAGCTTTTGTCGTTGATCTGCCACACCGAAGGAACTTCAACACCTCCAAACGCTTTAAACTCCCGCTAGGAGTTTCGAGTTTCGAAGCGGAAATATTTGCTATGTGGAAAGCCATCCAATTCGCTAGCAGGGACGGGAACCCAACCATTATCTTCACGGACTCCCAAGCAACAACCAAAGCAATCAATAACGAACAAAACCCTGAACCTATCATCAAATGCTGTAGACAGATGTTAAGACGTCAGAATCAAATCAAATTAGCCTGGGTCCCGGGCCACAAGGGCATTGAAGGAAACGAGAGAGCGGACCACCAAGCCAAAGCCCGTTTCGCACCGAACGAACGTGAGGAGGAAATTCCCATGTCATCATTTATGTGGCGTAAAGGAAAAAATGAACTAGAAAGAAGGCGCCAAGTCTGCTGGGAGAGGGAAACTACTTTTCTGGCGACTCACTGGAAAAAAAGCACCCCCCCGACATACAACAGGGATCTAACGAGAGCCCAGGGAGTGGCTATTTTTAGAGCCAGAACCGGGCACACGCTCCCCACTCACGCCCACTTTTTCACCAGTAGCCCTAAAGCTGGATGCCACCTGTGCCAAAGCCCACTTACCATGAAACACATACTAGAATTTTGTCCCATTACCCAAAGAGCCCATGGGGGTCCCCTTCCCCCCCTTTCCAACCTACTTGACCCCTCCGTTCCCGATGATCTCCTAAAAATCCTAAAAAAAATTAACATTCTAAATAGGCTGTAAATCGAATAAGAATAGGTATAAGGCTACGATTAGGCGTAAATTTACCTTTCTTTCCTTTAAGCTCTTGTGAATTTGGCGCCCTGCAAGGCCTTTTAATCAATGAATCCTACTTCTCTGAAATTTTTTGGTTGCCTATTCTTAAGACATACTCCTAGACCACCAGTTTATATACTTACCTAAGTACCTAGGGAGTCATAAAAGAAGCATACTTCATGGTAAAAAAAAAAAAAAAAAATTTTTTATTTAATTGAGAAAGGATACACGAACTAATTTAAACATTGATTTTGATTGTAACTTACCAATTAGCAAGATTTAGATTTGAAATCAAATTTGTCAAACCTAGCCATTTTGGAAATGATTCACATTTAATTTTGTATTTATTAAGAATCTACCGTTAAAAATTAATGTAAAATATTATCTTGTAAAAATTGTCCAAAAATTGTTAAAATTGTAAAATTGTCCAAAAATTGTTAAAATTGTAAAATTGTCCAAAAATTGTAAAAATTGTCCAAAAATTGTAAAAATTGTAAAAATTGTCCAAATTTTTCCATGTTTGTTCGATGCGCCATATGGGCTGCGTTCCCGAGATTGCGCTTTAGTCTTAAGTAGGGTATAATTCATTGTATTTCTGCTTATTAATAAATAAATAAATAAATAAAAAAACGAAATTCTTAAATATCGCCGATAGGGCTAGTTTTTTGGCGTTAAATACTCGGTTCTAATTGCAGAAATTAGAGAAATGCAAAAAACCCGATAAAAATCTCCTATTTGTACGATTTTTTATTATTTTACGGCTCAGCAGTTATTAAAAATCAGTAGGTAAAAAAACGAAATTCTTAAATTTCCCCGATAGGGCTAGTTTTTTGGCGCTAAATACTCGGTTTTAATTGCAGAAATTAGAGAGATGCAAAAAACCCGATAAAAATCTATTTGTAGGATTTTTTATTATTTTACGGCTCAGCAGCTAGTAAAAATCAGTAGGTAAAAAAACGAAATTCTTAAATATCGCCGATAGGGCTAGTTTTTTGGCGTTAAATACTCGGTTTTAATTGCAGAAATTGGAGAAATGCAAAAAACCCGATAAAAATCTCCTATTTGTACGATTTTTTATTATTTTACGGCTCAGCAGCTAGTAAAAATCAGTAGGTAAAAAAACGAAATTCTTAAATTTCGTCGATAGGGCTAGTTTTTTGGCGTTAAATACTCGGTTTGAATTGCAGAAATTAGAGAGATGCAAAAAACCCGATAAAAATCTCCTATTTGTACGATTTTTTATTATTTTACGGCTCAGCAGCTACTAAAAATCAGTAGGTAAAAAAACGAAATTCTTAAATTTCGCCGATAGGGCTAGTTTTTTGGCGTTAAATACTCGGTTTTAATTGCAGAAATTAGAGAAACGCAAAAACCCGATAAAAATCTCTTATTTGTAGGATTTTTTATTATTTTACGGCTCAGCAGCTAGTAAAAATCAGTAGGTAAAAAAACGAAATTCTTAAATTTCCCCGATAGGGCTAGTTTTTTAGCGTTAAATACTCGGTTTTAATTGCAGAAATTAGAGAAATGCAAAAAACCCGATAAAAATCTCCTATTCGTAGGATTTTTTATTATTTTACGGCTCAGCAGCTAGTAAAAATCAGTAGGTAAAAAAACGAAATTCTTAAATTTTGCCGATAGGGTTAGTTTTTTGGCGTTAAATACTCGGTTCTAATTGCAGAAATTAGAGAAATGCAAAAAACCCGATAAAAATCTCCTATTTGTACGATTTTTTATTATTTTACGGCTCAGCAGTTATTAAAAATCAGTAGGTAAAAAAACGAAATTCTTAAATTTCCCCGATAGGGCTAGTTTTTTGGCGCTAAATACTCGGTTTTAATTGCAGAAATTAGAGAGATGCAAAAAACCCGATAAAAATCTATTTGTAGGATTTTTTATTATTTTACGGCTCAGCAGCTAGTAAAAATCAGTAGGTAAAAAAACGAAATTCTTAAATTTCGCCGATAGGGCTAGTTTTTTGGCGTTAAATACTCGGTTGTAATTGCAGAAATTAGAGAAATGCAAAAAACCCGATAAAAATCTCCTATTTGTAGGATTTTTTATTATTTTACGGCTCAGCAGCTAGTAAAAATCAGTAGGTAAAAAAACGAAATTCTTAAATTTCGCCGATAGGGCTAGTTTTTTGGCGTTAAATACTCGGTTTTAATTGCAGAAATTGGAGAAATGCAAAAAACCCGATAAAAATCTCCTATTTGTAGGATTTTTTATTATTTTACGGCTCAGCAGCTAGTAAAAATCAGTAGGTAAAAAAACGAAATTCTTAAATTTCGCCGATAGGGCTAGTTTTTTGGCGTTAAATACTCGGTTTTAATTGCAGAAATTAGAGAAATGCAAAAAACCCGATAAAAATCTCCTATTTGTAGGATTTTTTATTATTTTACGGCTCAGCAGCTAGTAAAAATCAGTAGGTAAAAAAACGAAATTCTAAAATTTCGCCGATAGGGCTAGTTTTTTGGCGTTAAATACTCGGTTTTAATTGCAGAAATTAGAGAAATGCAAAAAACCCGATAAAAATCTCCTATTTGTACGATTTTTTATTATTTTACGGCTCAGCAGCTAGTAAAAATCAGTAGGTAAAAAAACGAAATTCTTAAATTTCGCCGATAGGGCTAGTTTTTTTTGCGGTAAATACTCGGTTTTAATTGCAGAAATTAGAGAAATGCAAAAAACCCGATAAAAATCTCCGATTGTACGATTTTTTATTATTTTACGGCTTAGCAGCTAGTAAAAATCAGTAGGTAAAAAAACGAAATTCTTAAATTTCGCCGATAGGGCTAGTTTTTTGGCGTTAAATACTCGGTTTTAATTGCAGAAATTAGAGAAATGCAAAAAACCCGATAAAAATCTCTTAGTTCTAGGATTTTTTATTATTTTACGGCTCAGCAGCTAGTAAAAATCAGTAGGTAAAAAAACGAAATTCTTAAATATCGCCGATAGGGCTAGTTTTTTGGCGTTAAATACTCGGTTTTAATTGCAGAAATTAGAGAAATGCAAAAAACCCGATAAAAATCTCCTATTTGTAGGATTTTTTATTATTTTACGGCTCAGCAGTTATTAAAAATCAGTAGGTAAAAAAACGAAATTCTTAAATTTCCCCGATAGGGCTAGTTTTTTGGCGCTAAATACTCGGTTTTAATTGCAGAAATTAGAGAGATGCAAAAAACCCGATAAAAATCTATTTGTAGGATTTTTTATTATTTTACGGCTCAGCAGCTAGTAAAAATCAGTAGGTAAAAAAACGAAATTCTTAAATTTCGCCGATAGGGCTAGTTTTTTGGCGTTAAATACTCGGTTGTAATTGCAGAAATTAGAGAAATGCAAAAAACCCGATAAAAATCTCCTATTTGTAGGATTTTTTATTATTTTACGGCTCAGCAGCTAGTAAAAATCATTAGGTAAAAAAACGAAATTCTTAAATTTCGCCGATAGGGCTAGTTTTTTGGCGTTAAATACTCGGTTTTAATTGCAGAAATTGGAGAAATGCAAAAAACCCGATAAAAATCTCCTATTTGTAGGATTTTTTATTATTTTACGGCTCAGCAGCTAGTAAAAATCAGTAGGTAAAAAAACGAAATTCTTAAATTTCGCCGATAGGGCTAGTTTTTTGGCTTGGCGTTAAATACTCGGTTTTAATTGCAGAAATTAGAGAAATGCAAAAAACCCGATAAAAATCTCCTATTTGTAGGATTTTTTATTATTTTACGGCTCAGCAGCTAGTAAAAATCAGTAGGTAAAAAAACGAAATTCTAAAATTTCGCCGATAGGGCTAGTTTTTTGGCGTTAAATACTCGGTTTTAATTGCAGAAATTAGAGAAATGCAAAAAACCCGATAAAAATCTCCTATTTGTACGATTTTTTATTATTTTACGGCTCAGCAGCTAGTAAAAATCAGTAGGTAAAAAAACGAAATTCTTAAATTTCGCCGATAGGGCTAGTTTTTTTTGCGGTAAATACTCGGTTTTAATTGCAGAAATTAGAGAAATGCAAAAAACCCGATAAAAATCTCCGATTGTACGATTTTTTATTATTTTACGGCTTAGCAGCTAGTAAAAATCAGTAGGTAAAAAAACGAAATTCTTAAATTTCGCCGATAGGGCTAGTTTTTTGGCGTTAAATACTCGGTTTTAATTGCAGAAATTAGAGAAATGCAAAAAACCCGATAAAAATCTCTTAGTTCTAGGATTTTTTATTATTTTACGGCTCAGCAGCTAGTAAAAATCAGTAGGTAAAAAAACGAAATTCTTAAATATCGCCGATAGGGCTAGTTTTTTGGCGTTAAATACTCGGTTTTAATTGCAGAAATTAGAGAAATGCAAAAAACCCGATAAAAATCTCCTATTTGTAGGATTTTTTATTATTTTACGGCTCAGCAGCTAGTAAAAATCAGTAGGTAAAAAAACGAAATTCTTAAATTTCGCCGATAGGGCTAGTTTTTTGGCGTTAAATACTCGGTTTTAATTGCAGAAATTAGAGAAATGCAAAAAACCCGATAAAAATCTCCTATTTGTACGATTTTTTATTATTTTACGGCTCAGCAGCTAGTAAAAATCAGTAGGTAAAAAAACGAAACTCTTAAATTTCGCCGATAGGGCTAGTTTTTTGGCGTTAAATACTCGGTTTTAATTGCAGAAATTAGAGAAATGCAAAAAACCCGATAAAAATCTCCTATTTGTAGGATTTTTTATTATTTTACGGCTCAGCAGCTAGTAAAAATCAGTAGGTAAAAAAACGAAATTCTTAAATTTCGCCGATAGGGCTAGTTTTTTGGCGTTAAATACTCGGTTTTAATTGCAGAAATTAGAGAAATGCAAAAAACCCGATAAAAATCTCCTATTTGTACGATTTTTTATTATTTTACGGCTCAGCAGCTAGTAAAAATCAGTAGGTAAAAAAACGAAACTCTTAAATTTCGCCGATAGGGCTAGTTTTTTTGCGGTAAATACTCGGTTTTAATTGCAGAAATTAGAGAAATGCAAAAAACCCGATAAAAATCTCCGATTGTACGATTTTTTATTATTTTACGGCTTAGCAGCTAGTAAAAATCAGTAGGTAAAAAAACGAAATTCTTAAATTTCGCCGATAGGGCTAGTTTTTTGGCGTTAAATACTCGGTTTTAATTGCAGAAATTAGAGAAATGCAAAAAACCCGATAAAAATCTCTTAGTTCTAGGATTTTTTATTATTTTACGGCTCAGCAGCTAGTAAAAATCAGTAGGTAAAAAAACGAAATTCTTAAATATCGCCGATAGGGCTAGTTTTTTGGCGTTAAATACTCGGTTTTAATTGCAGAAATTAGAGAAATGCAAAAAACCCGATAAAAATCTCCTATTTGTAGGATTTTTTATTATTTTACGGCTCAGCAGCTAGTAAAAATCAGTAGGTAAAAAAACGAAATTCTTAAATTTCGCCGATAGGGCTAGTTTTTTGGCGTTAAATACTCGGTTTTAATTGCAGAAATTAGAGAAATGCAAAAAACCCGATAAAAATCTCCTATTTGTACGATTTTTTATTATTTTACGGCTCAGCAGCTAGTAAAAATCAGTAGGTAAAAAAACGAAATTCTTAAATTTCGCCGATAGGGCTAGTTTTTTTTGCGGTAAATACTCGGTTTTAATTGCAGAAATTAGAGAAATGCAAAAAACCCGATAAAAATCTCCGATTGTACGATTTTTTATTATTTTACGGCTTAGCAGCTAGTAAAAATCAGTAGGTAAAAAAACGAAATTCTTAAATTTCGCCGATAGGGCTAGTTTTTTGGCGTTAAATACTCGGTTTTAATTGCAGAAATTAGAGAAATGCAAAAAACCCGATAAAAATCTCTTAGTTCTAGGATTTTTTATTATTTTACGGCTCAGCAGCTAGTAAAAATCAGTAGGTAAAAAAACGAAATTCTTAAATATCGCCGATAGGGCTAGTTTTTTGGCGTTAAATACTCGGTTTTAATTGCAGAAATTAGAGAAATGCAAAAAACCCGATAAAAATCTCCTATTTGTAGGATTTTTTATTATTTTACGGCTCAGCAGCTAGTAAAAATCAGTAGGTAAAAAAACGAAATTCTTAAATTTCGCCGATAGGGCTAGTTTTTTGGCGTTAAATACTCGGTTTTAATTGCAGAAATTAGAGAAATGCAAAAAACCCGATAAAAATCTCCTATTTGTACGATTTTTTATTATTTTACGGCTCAGCAGCTAGTAAAAATCAGTAGGTAAAAAAACGAAATTCTTAAATTTCGCCGATAGGGCTAGTTTTTTGGCGTTAAATACTCGGTTTTAATTGCAGAAATTAGAGAAATGCAAAAAACCCGATAAAAATCTCCTATTTGTACGATTTTTTATTATTTTACGGCTCAGCAGCTAGTAAAAATCAGTAGGTAAAAAAACGAAATTCTTAAATTTCGCCGATAGGGCCAGTTTTTTGGCGTTAAATACTCGGTTTTAATTGCAGAAATTAGAGAAATGCAAAAAACCCAATAAAAATCTCCTATTTGTACGATTTTTTATTATTTTACGGCTCAGCAGCTAGTAAAAATCAGTAGGTAAAAAAACGAAATTCTTAAATATCGCCGATAGGGCTAGTTTTTTGGCGTTAAATACTCGGTTTTAATTGCAGAAATTAGAGAAATGCAAAAAACCCGATAAAAATCTCCTATTTGTACGATTTTTTATTATTTTACGGCTCAGCAGCTAGTAAAAATCTAGGTAAAAAAACGAAATTCTTAAATTTCGCCGATAGGGCTAGTTTTTTGGCGTTAAATACTCGGTTTTAATTGCAGAAAGTAGAGAAATGCAAAAAACCCGATAAAAATCTCCTATTTGTACGATTTTTTATTATTTTACGGCTCAGCAGCTAGTAAAAATCAGTAGGTAAAAAAACGAAATTCTTAAATTTCGCCGATAGGGCTAGTTTTTTGGCGTTAAATACTCGGTTTTAATTGCAGAAATTAGAGAAATGCAAAAAACCCGATAAAAATCTCCTATTTGTACGATTTTTTATTATTTTACGGCTCAGCAGCTAGTAAAAATCAGTAGGTAAAAAAACGAAATTCTTAAATATCGCCGATAGGGCTAGTTTTTTGGCGTTAAATACTCGGTTTTAATTGCAGAAATTAGAGAAATGCAAAAAACCCGATAAAAATCTCCTATTTGTAGGATTTTTTATTATTTTACGGCTCAGCAGCTAGTAAAAATAAGGTAAAAAAACGAAATTCTTAAATTTCGTCGATAGGGCTAGTTTTTTGGCGTTAAATACTCGGTTTTAATTGCAGAAATTAGAGAAATGCAAAAAACCCGATAAAAATCTCCTATTTGTACGATTTTTTATTATTTTACGGCTCAGCAGCTAGTAAAAATCAGTAGGTAAAAAAACGAAATTCTTAAATTTCCCCGATAGGTTTAGTTTTTTGGCGTTAAATACTCGGTTTTAATTGCAGAAATTAGAGAAAAGCAAAAAATCCGATAAAAATCTCTTATTTGTAGGATTGTTTATTATTTTACGGCTCAGCAGCTAGTAAAAATCAGTAGGCAAAAAAACGAAATTCTTAAATTTCCCCGATAGGGCTAGTTTTTTGGCGTTAAATACTCGGTTTTAATTGCAGAAATTAGAGAGATGCAAAAAACCCGATAAAAATCTCCTATTTGTAGGATTTTTTATTATTTTACGGCTCAGCAGCTAGTAAAAATCAGTAGGTAAAAAAACGAAATTCTTAAATTTCGCCGATAGGGCTCGTTTTTTGGCGTTAAATACTCGGTTTTAATTGCAGAAATTAGAGAAATGCAAAAAACCCGATAAAAATCTCTTATTTGTAGGATTTTTTATTATTTTACGGCTCAGCAGCTAGTAAAAATCAGTAGGTAAAAAAACGAAATTCTTAAATATCGCCGATAGGGCTAGTTTTTTGGCGTTAAATACTCGGTTTTAATTGCAGAAATTAGAGAAATGCAAAAAACCCGATAAAAATCTCCTATTTGTAGGATTTTTTATTATTTTACGGCTCAGCAGCTAGTAAAAATCAGTAGGTAAAAAAACGAAATTCTTAAATTTCGCCGATAGGGCTCGTTTTTTGGCGTTAAATACTCGGTTTTAATTGCAGAAATTAGAGAAATGCAAAAAACCCGATAAAAATCACCTATTTGTAGGATTTTTTATTATTTTACGGCTCAGCAGCTAGTAAAAATCAGTAGGTAAAAAAACGAAATTCTTAAATTTCCCCGATAGGTTTAGTTTTTTGGCGTTAAATACTCGGTTTTAATTGCAGAAATTAGAGAAATGCAAAAAATCCGATAAAAATCTCTTATTTGTAGGATTGTTTATTATTTTACGGCTCAGCAGCTAGTAAAAATCAGTAGGCAAAAAAACGAAATTCTTAAATTTCCCCGATAGGGCTAGTTTTTTGGCGTTAAATACTCGGTTTTAATTGCAGAAATTAGAGAGATGCAAAAAACCCGATAAAAATCTTCTATTTGTACGATTTTTTATTATTTTACGGCTCAGCAGCTAGTAAAAATCAGTAGGTAAAAAAACGAAATTCTTAAATTTCGCCGATAGGGCTAGTTTTTTGGCGTTAAATACTCGGTTTTAATTGCAGAAATTAGAGAAATGCAAAAAACCCGATAAAAATCTCTTATTTGTAGTTTTTTTTATTATTTTACGGCTCAGCAGCTAGTAAAAATCAGTAGGTAAAAAACCGAAATTCTTAAATTTCGCCGATAGGGCTAGTTTTTTGGCGTTAAATACTCGGTTTTAATTGCAGAAATTAGAGAGATGCAAAAAACCCGATAAAAATCTCCTATTTGTACGATTTTTTATTATTTTACGGCTCAGCAGCTAGTAAAAATCAGTAGGTAAAAAAACGAAATTTTAAATTTTGCCGATAGGGATAGTTTTTTGGCGTTAAATACTCGGTTTTAATTGCAGAAATTAGAGAAATGCAAAAAACCCGATAAAAATCTCCTATTTGTACGATTTTTTATTATTTTACGGCTCAGCAGCTAGTAAAAATCAGTAGGTAAAAAAACGAAATTCTTAAATTTCGCCGATAGGGCTAGTTTTTTGGCGTTAAATACTCGGTTTTAATTGCAGAAATTAGAGATATGCAAAAAAACCGATAAAAATCTCCTATTTGTACGATTTTTTATTATTTTACGGCTCAGCAGCTAGTAAAAATCAATAGGTAAAAAAACGAAATTCTTAAATTACGCCGATAGGGCTAGTTTTTTGGCGTTAAATACTCGGATTTAATTGCAGAAATTAGAGAAATGCAAAAAACCCGATAAAAATCTCCTATTTGTACGATTTTTTATTATTTTACGGCTCAGCAGCTTGTAAAAATCAGTAGGTAAAAAAACGAAACTGTTAAATTACGCCGATAGGCTAGTTTTTTGGCGTTAAATACTCGGTTTTAATTGCAGAAATTAGAGAAATGCAAAAAACCCGATAAAAATCTCCTATTTGTACGATTTTTTATTATTTTAGGGGTCAGCAGCTAGTAAAAATCAGTAGGTAAAAAAACGAAATTCTTAAATTTCGCCGATAGGGCTAGTTTTTTGGCGTTAAATACTCGATTTTAATTGCAGAAAGTAGAAAAATGCAAAAAACCCGATAAAAATCTCCTATTTGTACGATTTTTTATTATTTTACGGCTCAGCAGCTAGTAAAAATCAGTAGGTAAAAAAACGAAATTCTTAAATTTCGCCGATAGGGCTAGTTTTTTGGCGTTAAATACTCGGATTTAATTGCAGAAATTAGAGAAATGCAAAAAACCCGATAAAAATCTCCTATTTGTACTATTTTTTATTATTTTACGGCTCAGCAGCTAGTAAAAATCAGTAGGTAAAAAAACGAAATTCTTAAATTTCGCCGATAGGGCTAGTTTTTTGGCGTTAAATACTCGGTTTTAATTGCAGAAATTAGAGAAATGCAAAAAACCCGATAAAAATCTCCTATTTGTACGATTTTTTATTATTTTACGGCTCAGCAGCTAGTAAAAATCAGTAGGTAAAAAAACGAAATTCTTAAATTTCGCCGATAGGGCTAGTTTTTTGGTGTTAAATACTCGGTTTTAATTGCAGAAATTAGAGAAATGCAAAAAACCCGGTCAAAATCACCTATTTGTAGGATTTTTTATTATTTTACGGCTCAGCAGCTAGTAAAAATCAGTAGGTAAAAAAACGAAATTCTTAAATTTCCCCGATAGGGCTAGTTTTTTGGCGTTAAATACTCGGTTTTAATTGCAGAAATTAGAGAAACGCAAAAAACCCGATAAAAAGCTCTTATTTGTAGGATTTTTTATTATTTTACGGCTCAGCACCTAGTAAAAATCAGTAGGTAAAAAAACGAAATTCTTAAATTTCGCCGATAGGGCTAGTTTTTTGGCGTTAAATACTCGGTTTTAATTGCAGAAATTAGAGAGATGCAAAAAACTCGATAAAAATCTCCTATTTGTACGATTTTTTATTATTTTACGGCTCAGCAGCTAGTAAAAATCAGTAGGTAAAAAAACGAAATTTTAAATTTTGCCGATAGGGCTAGTTTTTTGGCGTTAAATACTCGGTTTTAATTGCAGAAATTAGAGAAATGCAAAAAACCCAATAAAAATCTCCTATTTGTACGATTTTTTATTATTTTACGGCTCAGCAGCTAGTAAAAATCAGTAGGTAAAAAAACGAAATTCTTAAATTTCGCCGATAGGGCTAGTTTTTTGGCGTTAAATACTAGGTTTTAATTGCAGAAATTAGAGAGATGCAAAAAACCCGATAAAAATCTCCTATTTGTACGATTTTTTATTATTTTACGGCTCAGCAGCTAGTAAAAATCAGTAGGTAAAAAAACGAAATTCTTAAATTTCGCCGATAGGGCTAATTTTTGGCGTTAAATACTCGGTTTTAATTGCAGAAATTAGAGAAATGCAAAAAACCCGATAAAAATCTCTTATTTGTAGGATTTTTTATTATTTTACGGCTCAGCAGCTAGTAAAAATCAGTAGGTAAAAAACCGAAATTCTTAAATTTCGCCGATAGGGCTAGTTTTTTGGCGTTAAATACTCGGTTTTAATTGCAGAAATTAGAGAGATGCAAAAAACCCGATAAAAATCTCCTATTTGTACGATTTTTTATTATTTTACGGCTCAGCAGCTGGTAAAAATCAGTAGGTAAAAAAACGAAATTTTAAATTTTGCCGATAGGGCTAGTTTTTTGGCGTTAAATACTCGGTTTTAATTGCAGAAATTAGAGAAATACAAAAAACCAGATAAAAATCTCCTATTTGTACGATTTTTTATTATTTTACGGCTTAGCAGCTAGTAAAAATCAGTAGGTAAAAAAACGAAATTCTTAAATTTCGCCGATAGGGCTAGTTTTTTGGCGTTAAGTACTCTGTTTTAGTTGCAGAAAGTAGAGAAATGCAAAAAACCCGATAAAAATCTCCTATTTGTACGATTTTTTATTATTTTACGGCTCAGCAGCTAGTAAAAATCAGTAGGTAAAAAAACGAAATTCTTAAATTTCGCCGATAGGGCTAGTTTTTTGGCGTTAAATACTCGGTTTTAATTGCAGAAATTAGAGAAATGCAAAAAACCCGATAAAAATCTCTTATTTGTAGGATTTTTTATTATTTTACGGCTCAGCAGCTAGTAAAAATCAGTAGGTAAAAAACCGAAATTCTTAAATTTCGCCGATAGGGCTAGTTTTTTGGCGTTAAATACTCGGTTTTAATTGCAGAAATTAGAGAGATGCAAAAAACCCGATAAAAATCTCCTATTTGTACGATTTTTTATTATTTTACGGCTCAGCAGCTAGTAAAAATCAGTAGGTAAAAAAACGAAATTTTAAATTTTTCCGATAGGGCTAGTTTTTTGGCGTTAAATACTCGGTTTTAATTGCAGAAATTAGAGAAATACAAAAAACCCGATAAAAATCTCCTATTTGTACGATTTTGTATTATTTTACGGCTTAGCAGCTAGTAAAAATCAGTAGGTAAAAAAACGAAATTCTTAAATTTCGCCGATAGGGCTAGTTTTTTGGCGTTAAATACTCGGTTTTAGTTGCAGAAAGTAGAGAAATGCAAAAAACCCGATAAAAATCTCCTATTTGTACGATTTTTTATTATTTTACGGCTCAGCAGCTAGTAAAAATCAGTAGGTAAAAAAACGAAATTCTTAAATTTCGCCGATAGGGCTAGTTTTTTGGCGTTAAATACTCGGTTTTAATTGCAGAAATTAGAGATATGCAACAAAACCGATAAAAATCTCCTATTTGTACGATTTTTTATTATTTTACGGCTCAGCAGCTAGTAAAAATCAATAGGTAAAAAAACGAAATTCTTAAATTTCGCCGATAGGGCTAGTTTTTTGGCGTTAAATACTCGGATTTAATTGCAGAAATTAGAGAAATGCAAAAAACCCGATAAAAATCTCCTATTTGTACGATTTTTTATTATTTTACGGCTCAGCAGCTAGTAAAAATCAGTAGGTAAAAAAACGAAATTGTTAAATTACGCCGATAGGGCTAGTTTTTTGGCGTTAAATACTCGGTTTTAATTGCAGATATTAGAGAAATGCAAAAAACCCGATAAAAATCTCCTATTTGTACGATTTTTTATTATTTTACGGCTCAGCAGCTAGTAAAAATCAGTAGGTAAAAAAACGAAATTCTTAAATTTCGCCGATAGGGCTAGTTTTTTGGCGTTAAATACTCGGTTTTAATTGCAGAAAGTAGAAAAATGCAAAAAACCCGATAAAAATCTCCTATTTGTACGATTTTTTATTATTTTACGGCTCAGCAGCTAGTAAAAATCAGTAGGTAAAAAAACGAAATTCTTAAATATCGCCGATAGGGCTAGTTTTTTGGCGTTAAATACTCGGTTTTAATTGCAGAAATTAGAGAAATGCAAAAAAACCGATAAAAATCTCCTATTTGTACGATTTTTTGTTATTTTACGGCTCAGCAGCTAGTAAAAATCAGTAGGTAAAAAAACGAAATTCTTAAATTTCGCCGATAGGGCTAGTTTTTTGGCGTTAAATACTCGGTTTTAATTGCAGAAATTAGAGAAATGCAAAAAACCCGATAAAAATCTCCTATTTGTAGGATTTTTTATTATTTTACGGCTCAGCAGCTAGTAAAAATCAGTAGGTAAAAAAACGAAATTCTTAAATTTCGCCGATAGGGCTAGTTTTTTGGCGTTAAATACTCGGTTTTAATTGCAGAAATTAGAGAAATGCAAAAAACCCGATAAAAATCTCCTATTTGTACGATTTTTTATTATTTTACGGCTCAGCAACTAGTAAAAATCAGTAGGTAAAAAAAGGAAATTCTTAAATATCGCCGATAGGGCTAGTTTTTTGGCGTTAAATACTCGGTTTTAATTGCAGAAATTAGAGATATGCAAAAAAACCGATAAAAATCTCCTATTTGTACGATTTTTTATTATTTTACGGCTCAGCAGCTAGTAAAAATCAATAGGTAAAAAAACGAAATTCTTAAATTTCGCCGATAGGGCTAGTTTTTTGGCGTTAAATACTCGGTTTTAATTGCAGAAATTAGAGAAATGCAAAAAACCCGATAAAAATCTCCTATTTGTACGATTTTTTATTATTTTACGGCTCAGCAGCTAGTAAAAATCAGTAGGTAAAAAAACGAAATTCTTAAATATCGCCGATAGGGCTAGTTTTTTGGCGTTAAATACTCGGTTTTAATTGCAGAAATTAGAGATATGCAAAAAAACCGATAAAAATCTCCTATTTGTACGATTTTTTATTATTTTACGGCTCAGCAGCTAGTAAAAATCAGTAGGTAAAAAAACGAAATTGTTAAATTACGCCGATAGGGCTAGTTTTTTGGCGTTAAATACTCGGTTTTAATTGCAGAAATTAGAGAAATGCAAAAAAACCGATAAAAATCTCCTATTTGTAGGATTTTTTATTATTTTACGGCTCAGCAGCTAGTAAAAATCAGTAGGTAAAAAAACGAAATTCTTAAATTTCGCCGATAGGGCTAGTTTTTTGGCGTTAAATACTCGGTTTTAATTGCAGAAATTAGAGAAATGCAAAAAACCCGATAAAAATCTCCTATTTGTAGGATTTTTTATTATTTTACGGCTCAGCAGCTAGTAAAAATCAGTAGGTAAAAAAACGAAAATCTTAAATTTCGCCGATAGGGCTAGTTTTTTGGCGTTAAATACTCGGTTTTAATTGCAGAAATTAGAGAAATGCAAAAAACCCGATAAAAATCTCCTATTTGTAGGATTTTTTATTATTTTACGGCTCAGCAGCTAGTAAAAATCAGTAGGTAAAAAAACGAAATTCTTAAATTTCGCCGATAGGGCTAGTTTTTTGGCGTTAAATACTCGGTTTTAATTGCAGAAATTAGAGAAATGCAAAAAAACCGATAAAAATCTCCTATTTGTACGATTTTTTATTATTTTACGGCTCAGCAGCTAGTAAAAATCAGTAGGTAAAAAAACGAAATTCTTAAATTTCGCCGATAGGGCTAGTTTTTTGGCGTTAAATACTCGGTTTTAATTGCAGAAATTAGAGAAATGCAAAAAACCCGATAAAAATCTCCTATTTGTAGGATTTTTTATTATTTTACGGCTCAGCAGCTAGTAAAAATCAGTAGGTAAAAAAATGAAATTCTTAAATTTCGCCGATAGGGCTAGTTTGTTGGCGTTAAATACTTGGTTTTAATTGCAGAAATTAGAGAAATGCAAAAAAACCGATAAAAATCTCCTATTTGTACGATTTTTTATTATTTTACGGCTCAGCAGCTAGAAAAAATCAGTAGGTAAAAAAACGAAATTCTTAAATTTCGCCGATAGGGCTAGTTTTTTGGCGTTAAATACTCGGTTTTAATTGCAGAAATTAGAGAAATGCAAAAAACCCGATAAAAATCTCCTATTTGTGCGATTTTTTATTATTTTACGGCTCAGCAGCTAGTAAAAATCAGTAGGTAAAAAAACGAAATTCTTAAATTTCGCCGATAGGGCTAGTTTTTTGGCGTTAAATACTCGGTTTTAAATGCAGAAATTAGAAAAATGCAAAAAACCCAATAAAAATCTCCTATTTGTACGATTTTTTATTATTTTACGGCTCAGCAGCTAGTAAAAATCAGTAGGTAAAAAAACGAAATTCTTAAATATCGCCGATAGGGCTAGTTTTTTGGCGTTAAATACTCGGTTTTAATTGCAGAAATTAGAGAGATGCAAAAAACCCGATAAAAATCTCCTATTTGTACGATTTTTTATTATTTTACGGCTCAGCAGCTAGTAAAAATCAGTAGGTAAAAAAACGAAATTTTAAATTTTGCCGATAGGGCTAGTTTTTTGGCGTTAAATACTCGGTTTTAATTGCAAAAATTAGAGAAATGCAAAAAACCCGATAAAAATCTCCTGTTTGTACGATTTTTTATTATTTTACGGCTCAGCAGCTAGTAAAAATCAGTAGGTAAAAAAACGAAATTGTTAAATTACGCCGATAGGGCTAGTTTTTTGGCGTTAAATACTCGGTTTTAATTGCAGAAATTAGAGAAATGCAAAAAACCCGATAAAAATATCCTGTTTGTACGATTTTTTATTATTTTACGGCTCAGCAGCTAGTAAAAATCAGTAGGTAAAAAAACGAAATTGTTAAATTACGCCGATAGGGCTAGTTTTTTGGCGTTAAATACTCGGTTTTAATTGCAGAAATTAGAGAAATGCAAAAAACCCGATAAAAATCTCCTATTTGTACGATTTTTTATTATTTTACGGCTCAGCAGCTAGTAAAAATCAGTAGGTAAAAAAACGAAACTCTTAAATATCGCCGATAGGGCTAGGTTTTTGGCGTTAAATACTCGGTTTTAATTGCAGAAAGTAGAGAAATGCAAAAAACCCGATAAAAATCTCCTATTTGTACGATTTTTTATTATTTTACGGCTCAGCAGCTAGTAAAAATCAGTAGGTAAAAAAACGAAATTCTTAAATTTCGCCGATAGGGCTAGTTTTTTGGCGTTAAATACTCGGTTTTAATTGCAGAAATTAGAGAAATGCAAAAAACCCGATAAAAATCTCCTATTTGTACGATTTTTTATTATTTTACGGCTCAGCAGCTAGTAAAAATCAGTAGGTAAAAAAACGAAATTCTTAAATATCGCCGATAGGGCTAGTTTTTTGGCGTTAAATACTCGGTTTTAATTGCAGAAATTAGAGATATGCAAAAAAACCGATAAAAATCTCCTATTTGTACGATTTTTTATTATTTTACGGCTCAGCAGCTAGTAAAAATCAATAGGTAAAAAAACGAAATTCTTAAATTTCGCCGATAGGGCTAGTTTTTTGGCGTTAAATACTCGGTTTTAATTGCAGAAATTAGAGAAATGCAAAAAACCCGATAAAAATCTCCTATTTGTACGATTTTTTATTATTTTACGGCTCAGCAGCTAGTAAAAATCAGTAGGTAAAAAACGAAATTCTTAAATATCGCCGATAGGGCTAGTTTTTTGGCGTTAAATACTCGGTTTTAATTGCAGAAATTAGAGATATGCAAAAAAACCGATAAAAATCTCCTATTTGTACGATTTTTTATTATTTTACGGCTCAGCAGCTAGTAAAAATCAGTAGGTAAAAAAACGAAATTTTAAATTTTGCCGATAGGGCTAGTTTTTTGGCGTTAAATACTCGGTTTTAATTGCAGAAATTAGAGAAATGCAAAAAACCCGATAAAAATCTCCTATTTGTACGATTTTTTATTATTTTACGGCTCAGCAGCTAGTAAAAATCAGTAGGTAAAAAAACGAAATTCTTAAATATCGCCGATAGGGCTAGTTTTTTGGCGTTAAATATTCGGTTTTAATTGCAGAAATTAGAGATATGCAAAAAAACCGATAAAAATCTCCTATTTGTACGATTTTTTATTATTTTACGGCTCAGCAGCTAGTAAAAATCAGTAGGTAAAAAAACGAAATTCTTAAATATCGCCGATAGGGCTAGTTTTTTGGCGTTAAATACTCGGTTTTAATTGCAGAAATTAGAGAAATGCAAAAAACCCAATAAAAATCTCTTATTTGTAGGATTTTTTATTATTTTACGGCTCAGCAGCTAGTAAAAATCAGTAGGTAAAAAACCGAAATTCTTAAATTTTGCCGATAGGGCTAGTTTTTTGGCGTTAAATACTCGGTTTTAATTGCAAAAATTAGAGAAATGCAAAAAACCCGATAAAAATCTCCTATTTGTACGATTTTTTATTATTTTACGGCTTAGCAGCTAGTAAAAATCAGTAGGTAAAAAAACGAAATTCTTAAATTTCGCCGATAGGGCTAGTTTTTTGGCGTTAAATACTCGGATTTAATTGCAGAAATTAGAGAAATGCAAAAAACCCGATAAAAATCTCCTGTTTGTACGATTTTTTATTATTTTACGGCTCAGCAGCTAGTAAAAATCAGTAGGTAAAAAAACGAAATTGTTAAATTACGCCGATAGGGCTAGTTTTTTGGCGTTAAATACTCGGTTTTAATTGCAGAAATTAGAGAAATGCAAAAAACCCGATATAAATCTCCTATTTGTACGATTTTTTATTATTTTACGGCTCAGCAGCTAGTAAAAATCAGTAGGTAAAAAAACGAAATTGTTAAATTACGCCGATAGGGCTAGTTTTTTGGCGTTAAAACTCGGTTTTAATTGCAGAAATTAGAGAAATGCAAAAAACCCGATAAAAATCTCCTATTTGTACGATTTTTTATTATTTTACGGCTCAGCAGCTAGTAAAAATCAGTAGGTAAAAAAACGAAACTCTTAAATATCGCCGATAGGGCTGGTTTTTTGGCGTTAAATACTCGGTTTTAATTGCAGAAAGTAGAGAAATGCAAAAAACCCGATAAAAATCTCCTATTTGTACGATTTTTTATTATTTTACGGCTCAGCAGCTAGTAAAAATCAGTAGGTAAAAAAACGAAATTTTAAATTTTGCCGATAGGGCTAGTTTTTTGGCGTTAAATACTCGGTTTTAATTGCAGAAATTAGAGAAATGCAAAAAACCCGATAAAAATCTCCTATTTGTACGATTTTTTATTATTTTACGGCTCAGCAGCTAGTAAAAATCAGTAGGTAAAAAAACGAAATTCTTAAATATCGCCGATAGGGCTAGTTTTTTGGCGTTAAATACTCGGTTTTAATTGCAGAAATTAGAGATATGCAAAAATACCGATAAAAATCTCCTATTTGTACGATTTTTTATTATTTTACGGCTCAGCAGCTAGTAAAAATCAATAGGTAAAAAAACGAAATTCTTAAATTTCGCCGATAGGGCTAGTTTTTTGGCGTTAAGTACTCGGTTTTAATTGCAGAAATTAGAGAAATGCAAAAAACCCGATAAAAATCTCCTATTTGTACGATTTTTTATTATTTTACGGCTCAGCAGCTAGTAAAAATCTGTAGGTAAAAAAACGAAATTCTTAAATATCGCCGATAGGGCTAGTTTTTTGGCGTTAAATACTCGGTTTTAATTGCAGAAATTAGAGATATGCAAAAAAACCGATAAAAATCTCCTATTTGTACGATTTTTTATTATTTTACGGCTCAGCAGCTAGTAAAAATCAATAGGTAAAAAAACGAAATTCTTAAATTTCGCCGATAGGGCTAGTTTTTTGGCGTTAAATACTCGGTTTTAATTGCAGAAATTAGAGAAATGCAAAAAACCCGATAAAAATCTCCTATTTGTACGATTTTTTATTATTTTACGGCTCAGCAGCTAGTAAAAATCAGTAGGTAAAAAAACGAAATTCTTAAACATCGCCGATAGGGCTAGTTTTTTGGCGTTAAATACTCGGTTTTAATTGCAGAAAGTAGAGAAATGCAAAAAAACCGATAAAAATCTCCTATTTGTACGATTTTTTATTATTTTACGGCTCAGCAGCTAGTAAAAATCAGTAGGTAAATAAACGAAATTCTTAAATTTCGACGATAGGGCTAGTTTTTTGGCGTTAAATACTCGGTTTTAATTGCAGAAATTAGAGAAATGCAAAAAACCCGATAAAAATCTCCTATTTGTAGGATTTTTTATTATTTTACGGCTCAGCAGCTTGTAAAAATCAGTAGGTAAAAAAACGAAATTCTTAAATATCGCCGATAGGGCTAGTTTTTTGGCGTTAAATACTCGGTTTTAATTGCAGAAATTAGAGAAATGCAAAAAACCCGATAAAAATCTCCTATTTGTAGGATTTTTTATTATTTTACGGCTCAGCAGCTAGTAAAAATCAGTAGGTAAAAAAACGAAATTCTTAAATTTCGCCGATAGGGCTAGTTTTTTGGCGTTAAATACTCGGTTTTAATTGCAGAAATTAGAGAAATGCAAAAAACCCGATAAAAATCTCCTATTTGTACGATTTTTTATTATTTTACGGCTCAGCAGCTAGTAAAAATCAGTAGGTAAAAAAACGAAATTCTTAAATTTCGCCGATAGGGCTAGTTTTTTGGCGTTAAATACTCGGTTTTAATTGCAGAAATTAGAGAAATGCAAAAAACCCGATAAAAATCACCTATTTGTAGGATTTTTTATTATTTTACGGCTCAGCAGCTAGTAAAAATCAGTAGGTAAAAAAACGAAATTCTTAAATTTCCCCGATAGGGCTAGTTTTTTGGCGTTAAATACTCGGTTTTAATTGCAGAAATTAGATAAATGCAAAAAACCCGATAAAAATCTCTTATTTGTAGGATTTTTTATTATTTTACGGCTCAGCACCTAGTAAAAATCAGTAGGTAAAAAAACGAAATTCTTAAATTTCCCCGATAGGGCTAGTTTTTTGGCGTTAAATACTCGGTTTTAATTGCAGAAATTAGAGAGATGCAAAAAACTCGAAAAAAATCTCCTATTTGTACGATTTTTTATTATTTTACGGCTCAGCAGCTAGTAAAAATCAGTAGGTAAAAAAACGAAATTTTAAATTTTGCCGATAGGGCTAGTTTTTTGGCATTAAATACTCGGTTTTAATTGCAGAAATTAGAGAGATGCAAAAAACCCGATAAAAATCTCCTATTTGTACGATTTTTTATTATTTTACGGCTCAGCAGCTAGTAAAAATCAGTAGGTAAAAAAACGAAATTCTTAAATTTCGCCGATAGGGCTTAGTTTTTTGGCGTTAAATACTCGGTTTTAATTGCAGAAATTAGAGAAATGCAAAGAACCCGATAAAAATCTCTTATTTGTAGGATTTTTTATTATTTTACGGCTCAGCAGCTAGTAAAAATCAGTAGGTATAAAACCGAAATTCTTAAATTTCGCCGATAGGGCTAGTTTTTTGGCGTTAAATACTCGGTTTTAATTGCAGAAATTAGAGAGATGCAAAAAACCCGATAAAAATCTCCTATTTGTACGATTTTTTATTATTTTACGGCTCAGCAGCTAGTAAAAATCAGTAGGTAAAAAAACGAAATTTTAAATTTTGCCGATAGGGCTAGTTTTTTGGCGTTAAATACTCGGTTTTAATTGCAGAAATTAGAGAAATGCAAAAAACCCGATAAAAATCTCCTATTTGTACCATTTTTTATTATTTTACGGCTTAGCAGCTAGTAAAAATCAGTAGGTAAAAAAACGAAATTCTTAAATTTCGCCGATAGGGCTAGTTTTTTGGCGTTAAGTACTCGGTTTTAGTTGCAGAAAGTAGAGAAATGCAAAAAACCCGATAAAAATCTCCTATTTGTACGATTTTTTATTATTTTACGGCTCAGCAGCTAGTAAAAATCAGTAGGTAAAAAAACGAAATTCTTAAATTTCGCCGATAGGGCTAGTTTTTTGGCGTTAAATACTCGGTTTTAATTGCAGAAATTAGAGAAATGCAAAAAACCCGATAAAAATCTCTTATTTGTAGGATTTTTTATTATTTTACGGCTCAGCAGCTAGTAAAAATCAGTAGGTAAAAAACCGAAATTCTTAAATTTCGCCGATAGGGCTAGTTTTTTGGCGTTAAATACTCGGTTTTAATTGCAGAAATTAGAGAGATGCAAAAAACCCGATAAAAATCTCCTATTTGTACGATTTTTTATTATTTTACGGCTCAGCAGCTAGTAAAAATCAGTAGGTAAAAAAACGAAATTTTAAATTTTTCCGATAGGGCTAGTTTTTTGGCGTTAAATACTCGGTTTTAATTGCAGAAATTAGAGAAATGCAAAAAACCCGATAAAAATCTCCTATTTGTACGATTTTGTATTATTTTACGGCTTAGCAGCTAGTAAAAATCAGTAGGTAAAAAAACGATATTCTTAAATTTCGCCGATAGGGCTAGTTTTTTGGCGTTAAATACTCGGTTTTAGTTGCAGAAAGTAGAGAAATGCAAAAAACCCGATAAAAATCTCCTATTTGTACGATTTTTTATTATTTTACGGCTCAGCAGCTAGTAAAAATCAGTAGGTAAAAAAACGAAATTCTTAAATTTCGCCGATAGGGCTAGTTTTTTGGCGTTAAATACTCGGTTTTAATTGCAGAAATTAGAGAAATGCAAAAAACCCGATAAAAATCTCCTATTTGTACGATTTTTTATTATTTTACGGCTCAGCAGCTATTAAAAATCAGTAAGTAAAAAAACGAAATTCTTAAACATCGCCGATAGGGCTAGTTTTTTGGCGTTAAATACTCGGTTTTAATTGCAGAAAGTAGAGAAATGCAAAAAAACCGATAAAAATCTCCTATTTGTACGATTTTTTATTATTTTACGGCTCAGCAGCTAGTAAAAATCAGTAGGTAAAAAAACGAAATTCTTAAATTTCGACGATAGGGCTAGTTTTTTGGCGTTAAATACTCGGTTTTAATTGCAGAAATTAGAGAAATGCAAAAAACCCGATAAAAATCTCCTATTTGTACGATTTTTTATTATTTTACGGCTCAGCAGCTAGTAAAAATCAGTAGGTAAAAAAACGAAATTCTTAAATATCGCCGATAGGGCTAGTTTTTTGGCGTTAAATACTCGGTTTTAATTGCAGAAATTAGAGAAATGCAAAAAACCCGATAAAAATCTCCTATTTGTAGGATTTTTTATTATTTTACGGCTCAGCAGCTAGTAAAAATCAGTAGGTAAAAAAACGAAATTCTTAAATTTCGCCGATAGGGCTAGTTTTTTGGCGTTAAATACTCGGTTTTAATTGCAGAAATTAGAGAAATGCAAAAAACCCGATAAAAATCTCCTATTTGTACGATTTTTTATTATTTTACGGCTCAGCAGCTAGTAAAAATCAGTAGGTAAAAAAACGAAATTCTTAAATTTCGCCGATAGGGCTAGTTTTTTGGCGTTAAATACTCGGTTTTAATTGCAGAAATTAGAGAAATGCAAAAAACCCGATAAAAATCACCTATTTGTAGGATTTTTTATTATTTTACGGCTCAGCAGCTAGTAAAAATCAGTAGGTAAAAAAACGAAATTCTTAAATTTCCCCGATAGGGCTAGTTTTTTGGCGTTAAATACTCGGTTTTAATTGCAGAAATTAGAGAAATGCAAAAAACCCGATAAAAATCTCTTATTTGTAGGATTTTTTATTATTTTACAGCTCAGCACCTAGTAAAAATCAGTAGGTAAAAAAACGAAATTCTTAAATTTCCCCGATAGGGCTAGTTTTTTGGCGTTAAATACTCGGTTTTAATTGCAGAAATTAGAGAGATGCAAAAAACTCGAAAAAAATCTCCTATTTGTACGATTTTTTATTATTTTACGGCTCAGCAGCTAGTAAAAATCAGTAGGTAAAAAAACGAAATTTTAAATTTTGCCGATAGGGCTAGTTTTTTGGCATTAAATACTCGGTTTTAATTGCAGAAATTAGAGAGATGCAAAAAACTCGAAAAAAATCTCCTATTTGTACGATTTTTTATTATTTTACGGCTCAGCAGCTAGTAAAAATCAGTAGGTAAAAAAACGAAATTCTTAAATTTCGCCGATAGGGCTTAGTTTTTTGGCGTTAAATACTCGGTTTTAATTGCAGAAATTAGAGAAATGCAAAGAACCCGATAAAAATCTCTTATTTGTAGGATTTTTTATTATTTTACGGCTCAGCAGCTAGTAAAAATCAGTAGGTATAAAACCGAAATTCTTAAATTTCGCCGATAGGGCTAGTTTTTTGGCGTTAAATACTCGGTTTTAATTGCAGAAATTAGAGAGATGCAAAAAACCCGATAAAAATCTCCTATTTGTACGATTTTTTATTATTTTACGGCTCAGCAGCTAGTAAAAATCAGTAGGTAAAAAAACGAAATTTTAAATTTTGCCGATAGGGCTAGTTTTTTGGCGTTAAATACTCGGTTTTAATTGCAGAAATTAGAGAAATGCAAAAAACCCGATAAAAATCTCCTATTTGTACCATTTTTTATTATTTTACGGCTTAGCAGCTAGTAAAAATCAGTAGGTAAAAAAACGAAATTCTTAAATTTCGCCGATAGGGCTAGTTTTTTGGCGTTAAGTACTCGGTTTTAGTTGCAGAAAGTAGAGAAATGCAAAAAACCCGATAAAAATCTCCTATTTGTACGATTTTTTATTATTTTACGGCTCAGCAGCTAGTAAAAATCAGTAGGTAAAAAAACGAAATTCTTAAATTTCGCCGATAGGGCTAGTTTTTTGGCGTTAAATACTTGGTTTTAATTGCAGAAATTAGAGAAATGCAAAAAACCCGATAAAAATCTCTTATTTGTAGGATTTTTTATTATTTTACGGCTCAGCAGCTAGTAAAAATCAGTAGGTAAAAAACCGAAATTCTTAAATTTCGCCGATAGGGCTAGTTTTTTGGCGTTAAATACTCGGTTTTAATT
This sequence comes from Eutolmus rufibarbis, assembly GCA_963920795.1. Taxonomy (NCBI): domain Eukaryota; kingdom Metazoa; phylum Arthropoda; class Insecta; order Diptera; family Asilidae; genus Eutolmus; species Eutolmus rufibarbis. The sequence goes on from OY987205.1 coordinate 14,576,153, forward strand.
GCAGAAATTAGAGAGATGCAAAAAACCCGATAAAAATCTCCTATTTGTACGATTTTTTATTATTTTACGGCTCAGCAGCTAGTAAAAATCAGTAGGTAAAAAAACGAAATTCTTAAATTTCCCCGATAGGGCTAGTTTTTTGGCGTTAAATACTCGGTTTTAATTGCAGAAATTAGAGAAATGCAAAAAACCCAATAAAAATCTTCTATTTGTACGATTTTTTATTATTTTACGGCTCAGCAGCTAGTAAAAATCAGTAGGTAAAAAAACGAAATTCTTAAATTTCGCCGATAGGGCTAGTTTTTTGGCGTTAAATACTCGGTTTTAATTGCAGAAATTAGAGAGATGCAAAAAACCCGATAAAAATCTCCTATTTGTACGATTTTTTATTATTTTACGGCTCAGCAGCTAGTAAAAATCAGTAGGTAAAAAAACGAAATTCTTAAATTTCGCCGATAGGGCTAGTTTTTTGGCGTTAAATACTCGGTTTTAATTGCAGAAATTAGAGAAATGCAAAGAACCCGATAAAAATCTCTTATTTGTAGGATTTTTTATTATTTTACGGCTCAGCAGCTAGTAAAAATCAGTAGGTAAAAAACCGAAATTCTTAAATTTCGCCGATAGGGCTAGTTTTTTGGCGTTAAATACTCGGTTTTAATTGCAGAAATTAGAGAGATGCAAAAAACCCGATAAAAATCTCCTATTTGTACGATTTTTTATTATTTTACGGCTCAGCAGCTAGTAAAAATCAGTAGGTAAAAAAACGAAATTTTAAATTTTGCCGATAGGGCTAGTTTTTTGGCGTTAAGTACTCGGTTTTAGTTGCAGAAAGTAGAGAAATGCAAAAAACCCGATAAAAATCTCCTATTTGTACGATTTTTTATTATTTTACGGCTCAGCAGCTAGTAAAAATCAGTAGGTAAAAAAACGAAATTCTTAAATTTCGCCGATAGGGCTAGTTTTTTGGCGTTAAATACTCGGTTTTAATTGCAGAAATTAGAGATATGCAACAAAACCGATAAAAATCTCCTATTTGTACGATTTTTTATTATTTTACGGCTCAGCAGCTAGTAAAAATCAATAGGTAAAAAAACGAAATTGTTAAATTACGCCGATAGGGCTAGTTTTTTGGCGTTAAATACTCGGTTTTAATTGCAGAAATGAGAGAAAAGCAAAAAAACCGATAAAAATCTCCTATTTGTACGATTTTTTATTATTTTACGGCTCATCAGCTAGTAAAAATCAGTAGGTAAAAAAACGAAATTGTTAAATTACGCCGATAGGGCTAGTTTTTTGGCGTTAAATACTCGGTTTTAATTGCAGAAATTAGAGAAATGCAAAAAAACCGATAAAAATCTCCTATTTGTACGATTTTTTATTATTTTACGGCACAGCAGCTAGTAAAAATCAGTAGGTAAAAAAACGAAATTGTTAAATTACGCCGATAGGGCTAGTTTTTTGGCGTTAAATACTCGGCTTTAATTGCAGAAATTAGAGAAATGCAAAAAAACCGATAAAAACCTCCTATTTGTACGATTTTTTATTATTTTACGGCTCAGCAGCTAGTAAAAATCAATAGGTAAAAAAACGAAATTCTTAAATTTCGCCGATAGGGCTAGTTTTTTGGCGTTAAATACTCGGTTTTAATTGCCGAAATTAGAGAAATGCAAAAAAACCGATAAAAATCTCCTATTTGTACGATTTTTTATTATTTTACGGCTCAGCAGCAAGTAAAAATCAGTAGGTAAAAAAACGAAATTCTTAAATTTCGCCGATAGGGCTAGTTTTTTGGCGTTAAATACTCGGTTTTAATTGCAGAAATTAGAGAAATGCAAAACCCCCGATAAAAATCTCCTATTTGTAGGATTTTTTATTATTTTACGGCTCAGCAGCTAGTAAAAATCAGTAGGTAAAAAAACGAAATTCTTAAATTTCGCCGATAGGGCTAGTTTTTTGGCGTTAAATACTCGGTTTTAATTGCAGAAATTAAAGAAATGCAAAAAACCCGATAAAAATCTCCTATTTGTACGATTTTTTATTATTTTACGGCTCAGCAGCTAGTAAAAATCATTAGGTAAAAAAACGAAATTCTTAAATTTCGCCGATAGGGCTAGTTTTTTGTCGTTAAATACTCGGTTCTAATTGCAGAAATTAGAGAAATGCAAAAAAACCGTAAAAAATCTCCTATTTGTACGATTTTTTATTATTTTACGGCTCAGCAGCTAGTAAAAATCAGTAGGTAAAAAAACGAAATTCTTAAATTTCGCCGATAGGGCTAGTTTTTTGGCGTTAAATACTCGGTTTTAATTGCAGAAATTAGAGAAATGCAAAAAACCCGATAAAAATCTCCTATTTGTACGATTTTTTATTATTTTACGGCTCAGCAGCTAGAAAAATCAGTAGGTAAAAAAACGAAATTCTTAAATTTCGCCGATAGGGCTAGTTTTTTGGCGTTAAATACTCGGTTTTAATTGCAGAAATTAGAGAAATGCAAAAAACCCGATAAAAATCTCCTACTTGTACGATTTTTTATTATTTTATGGCTCAGCAGCTAGTAAAAATCAGTAGGTAAAAAAACGAAATTCTTAAATTTCGCCGATAGGGCTAGTTTTTTGGCGTTAAATACTCGGTTTTAATTGCAGAAATTAGAGAAATGCAAAAAACCCGATAAAAATCTCCTATTTGTACGATTTTTTATTATTTTACGGCTCAGCAGCTAGTAAAAATCAGTAGGTAAAAAAACGAAATTCTTAAATTTCGCCGATAGGGCTAGTTTTTTGGCGTTAAATACTCGGTTTTAATTGCAGAAATTAGAGAAATGCAAAAAACCCGATAAAAATCACCTATTTGTAGGATTTTTTATTATTTTACGGCTCAGCAGCTAGTAAAAATCAGTAGGTAAAAAAACGAAATTCTTAAATTTCCCCGATAGGGCTAGTTTTTTGGCGTTAAATACTCGGTTTTAATTGCAGAAATTAGAGAAATGCAAAAAACCCGATAAAAATCTCTTATTTGTAGGATTTTTTATTATTTTACAGCTCAGCACCTAGTAAAAATCAGTAGGTAAAAAAACGAAATTCTTAAATTTCCCCGATAGGGCTAGTTTTTTGGCGTTAAATACTCGGTTTTAATTGCAGAAATTAGAGAGATGCAAAAAACTCGAAAAAAATCTCCTATTTGTACGATTTTTTATTATTTTACGGCTCAGCAGCTAGTAAAAATCAGTAGGTAAAAAAACGAAATTTTAAATTTTGCCGATAGGGCTAGTTTTTTGGCATTAAATACTCGGTTTTAATTGCAGAAATTAGAGAGATGCAAAAAACTCGAAAAAAATCTCCTATTTGTACGATTTTTTATTATTTTACGGCTCAGCAGCTAGTAAAAATCAGTAGGTAAAAAAACGAAATTCTTAAATTTCGCCGATAGGGCTTAGTTTTTTGGCGTTAAATACTCGGTTTTAATTGCAGAAATTAGAGAAATGCAAAGAACCCGATAAAAATCTCTTATTTGTAGGATTTTTTATTATTTTACGGCTCAGCAGCTAGTAAAAATCAGTAGGTATAAAACCGAAATTCTTAAATTTCGCCGATAGGGCTAGTTTTTTGGCGTTAAATACTCGGTTTTAATTGCAGAAATTAGAGAGATGCAAAAAACCCGATAAAAATCTCCTATTTGTACGATTTTTTATTATTTTACGGCTCAGCAGCTAGTAAAAATCAGTAGGTAAAAAAACGAAATTTTAAATTTTGCCGATAGGGCTAGTTTTTTGGCGTTAAATACTCGGTTTTAATTGCAGAAATTAGAGAAATGCAAAAAACCCGATAAAAATCTCCTATTTGTACCATTTTTTATTATTTTACGGCTTAGCAGCTAGTAAAAATCAGTAGGTAAAAAAACGAAATTCTTAAATTTCGCCGATAGGGCTAGTTTTTTGGCGTTAAGTACTCGGTTTTAGTTGCAGAAAGTAGAGAAATGCAAAAAACCCGATAAAAATCTCCTATTTGTACGATTTTTTATTATTTTACGGCTCAGCAGCTAGTAAAAATCAGTAGGTAAAAAAACGAAATTCTTAAATTTCGCCGATAGGGCTAGTTTTTTGGCGTTAAATACTTGGTTTTAATTGCAGAAATTAGAGAAATGCAAAAAACCCGATAAAAATCTCTTATTTGTAGGATTTTTTATTATTTTACGGCTCAGCAGCTAGTAAAAATCAGTAGGTAAAAAACCGAAATTCTTAAATTTCGCCGATAGGGCTAGTTTTTTGGCGTTAAATACTCGGTTTTAATTGCAGAAATTAGAGAGATGCAAAAAACCCGATAAAAATCTCCTATTTGTACGATTTTTTATTATTTTACGGCTCAGCAGCTAGTAAAAATCAGTAGGTAAAAAAACGAAATTCTTAAATTTCCCCGATAGGGCTAGTTTTTTGGCGTTAAATACTCGGTTTTAATTGCAGAAATTAGAGAAATGCAAAAAACCCAATAAAAATCTTCTATTTGTACGATTTTTTATTATTTTACGGCTCAGCAGCTAGTAAAAATCAGTAGGTAAAAAAACGAAATTCTTAAATTTCGCCGATAGGGCTAGTTTTTTGGCGTTAAATACTCGGTTTTAATTGCAGAAATTAGAGAGATGCAAAAAACCCGATAAAAATCTCCTATTTGTACGATTTTTTATTATTTTACGGCTCAGCAGCTAGTAAAAATCAGTAGGTAAAAAAACGAAATTCTTAAATTTCGCCGATAGGGCTAGTTTTTTGGCGTTAAATACTCGGTTTTAATTGCAGAAATTAGAGAAATGCAAAGAACCCGATAAAAATCTCTTATTTGTAGGATTTTTTATTATTTTACGGCTCAGCAGCTAGTAAAAATCAGTAGGTAAAAAACCGAAATTCTTAAATTTCGCCGATAGGGCTAGTTTTTTGGCGTTAAATACTCGGTTTTAATTGCAGAAATTAGAGAGATGCAAAAAACCCGATAAAAATCTCCTATTTGTACGATTTTTTATTATTTTACGGCTCAGCAGCTAGTAAAAATCAGTAGGTAAAAAAACGAAATTTTAAATTTTGCCGATAGGGCTAGTTTTTTGGCGTTAAGTACTCGGTTTTAGTTGCAGAAAGTAGAGAAATGCAAAAAACCCGATAAAAATCTCCTATTTGTACGATTTTTTATTATTTTACGGCTCAGCAGCTAGTAAAAATCAGTAGGTAAAAAAACGAAATTCTTAAATTTCGCCGATAGGGCTAGTTTTTTGGCGTTAAATACTCGGTTTTAATTGCAGAAATTAGAGATATGCAACAAAACCGATAAAAATCTCCTATTTGTACGATTTTTTATTATTTTACGGCTCAGCAGCTAGTAAAAATCAATAGGTAAAAAAACGAAATTGTTAAATTACGCCGATAGGGCTAGTTTTTTGGCGTTAAATACTCGGTTTTAATTGCAGAAATGAGAGAAAAGCAAAAAAACCGATAAAAATCTCCTATTTGTACGATTTTTTATTATTTTACGGCTCATCAGCTAGTAAAAATCAGTAGGTAAAAAAACGAAATTGTTAAATTACGCCGATAGGGCTAGTTTTTTGGCGTTAAATACTCGGTTTTAATTGCAGAAATTAGAGAAATGCAAAAAAACCGATAAAAATCTCCTATTTGTACGATTTTTTATTATTTTACGGCACAGCAGCTAGTAAAAATCAGTAGGTAAAAAAACGAAATTGTTAAATTACGCCGATAGGGCTAGTTTTTTGGCGTTAAATACTCGGCTTTAATTGCAGAAATTAGAGAAATGCAAAAAAACCGATAAAAACCTCCTATTTGTACGATTTTTTATTATTTTACGGCTCAGCAGCTAGTAAAAATCAATAGGTAAAAAAACGAAATTCTTAAATTTCGCCGATAGGGCTAGTTTTTTGGCGTTAAATACTCGGTTTTAATTGCCGAAATTAGAGAAATGCAAAAAAACCGATAAAAATCTCCTATTTGTACGATTTTTTATTATTTTACGGCTCAGCAGCAAGTAAAAATCAGTAGGTAAAAAAACGAAATTCTTAAATTTCGCCGATAGGGCTAGTTTTTTGGCGTTAAATACTCGGTTTTAATTGCAGAAATTAGAGAAATGCAAAACCCCCGATAAAAATCTCCTATTTGTAGGATTTTTTATTATTTTACGGCTCAGCAGCTAGTAAAAATCAGTAGGTAAAAAAACGAAATTCTTAAATTTCGCCGATAGGGCTAGTTTTTTGGCGTTAAATACTCGGTTTTAATTGCAGAAATTAAAGAAATGCAAAAAACCCGATAAAAATCTCCTATTTGTACGATTTTTTATTATTTTACGGCTCAGCAGCTAGTAAAAATCATTAGGTAAAAAAACGAAATTCTTAAATTTCGCCGATAGGGCTAGTTTTTTGTCGTTAAATACTCGGTTCTAATTGCAGAAATTAGAGAAATGCAAAAAAACCGTAAAAAATCTCCTATTTGTACGATTTTTTATTATTTTACGGCTCAGCAGCTAGTAAAAATCAGTAGGTAAAAAAACGAAATTCTTAAATTTCGCCGATAGGGCTAGTTTTTTGGCGTTAAATACTCGGTTTTAATTGCAGAAATTAGAGAAATGCAAAAAACCCGATAAAAATCTCCTATTTGTACGATTTTTTATTATTTTACGGCTCAGCAGCTAGAAAAATCAGTAGGTAAAAAAACGAAATTCTTAAATTTCGCCGATAGGGCTAGTTTTTTGGCGTTAAATACTCGGTTTTAATTGCAGAAATTAGAGAAATGCAAAAAACCCGATAAAAATCTCCTACTTGTACGATTTTTTATTATTTTATGGCTCAGCAGCTAGTAAAAATCAGTAGGTAAAAAAACGAAATTCTTAAATTTCCCCGATAGGGCTAGTTTTTTGGCGTAAAATACTCGGTTTTAATTGCAGAAATTAGAGAAATGCAAAAAACCCGATGAAAATCTCATATTTGTACGATTTTTTATTATTTTACGGCTCAGCAGCTAGTAAAAATCAGTAGGTAAAAAAACGAAATTCTTAAATATCGCCGATAGGGCTAGTTTTTTGGCGTTAAATACTCGGTTTTAATTGCAGAAATTAGAGAAATGCAAAAAACCCGATAAAAATCTCCTATTTGTACGATTTTTTATTATTTTACGGCTCAGCAGCTAGTAAAAATCAGTAGGTAAAAAAACGAAATTCTTACATTTCGCCGATAAGGCAAGTTTTTTGGCTTTAAATACTCGGTTTTAATTGCAGAAATTAGAGAAATGTAAAAAACCCGATAAAAATCTCCTATTTGTAGGATTTTTTATTATTTTACGGCTCAGCAGCTAGTAAAAATCAGTAGGTAAAAAAACGAAATTCTTAAATTTCGCCGATAGGGCTAGTTTTTTGGCGTTAAATACTCGGTTTTAATTGCAGAAATTAGAGAAATGCAAAAAACCCGATAAAAATCTCCTATTTGTAGGATTTTTTATTATTTTACGGCTCAGCAGCTAGTAAAAATCAGTAGGTAAAAAAACGAAATTCTTAAATTTCGCCGATAGGGCTAGTTTTTTGGCATTAAATACTCGGTTTTAATTGCAGAAATTAGAGAAGTGCAAAAAACCCGATAAAAATCTCCTATTTGTACGATTTTTTATTATTTTACGGCTCAGCAGCCAGTAAAAATCAGTAGGTAAAAAAACGAAATTCTTAAATTTCGCCGATAGGGCTAGTTTTTTGGCGTTAAATACTCGGTTTTAATTGCAGAAATTAGAGAAATGCAAAAAACCCGATAAAAATCTCCTATTTGTACGATTTTTTATTATTTAACGGCTCAGCAGCTAGAAAAATCAGTAGGTAAAAAAACGAAATTCTTAAATTTCGCCGATAGGGCTAGTTTTTTGGCGTTAAATACTCGGTTTTAATTGCAGAAATTAGAGTAATGCAAAAAACCCGATAAAAATCTCCTATTTGTACGATTTTTTATTATTTTACGGCTCAGCAGCTAGTAAAAATCAGTAGGTAAAAAAACGAAATTCTTAAATTTCCCCGATAGGGCTAGTTTTTTGGCGTAAAATACTCGGTTTTAATTGCAGAAATTAGAGAAATGCAAAAAACCCGATGAAAATCTCATATTTGTACGATTTTTTATTATTTTACGGCTCAGCAGCTAGTAAAAATCAGTAGGTAAAAAAACGAAATTGTTAAATTACGCCGATAGGGCTAGTTTTTTGGCGTTAAATACTCGGTTTTAATTGCAGAAATTAGAGAAATGCAAAAAACCCGATAAAAATCTCCTATTTGTACGATTTTTTATTATTTTACGGCTCAGCAGCTAGTAAAAATCAGTAGGTAAAAAAACGAAATTGTTAAATTACGCCGATAGGGCTAGTTTTTTGGCGTTAAATACTCGGTTTTAATTGCAGAAATTAGAGAAATGCAAAAAACCCGATAAAAATCTCCTATTTGTACGATTTTTTATTATTTTAAGGCTCAGCAGCTAGTAAAAATCAGTAGGTAAAAAAACGAAATTCTTAAATTTCGCCGATAGGGCTAGTTTTTTGGCGTTAAATACTCGGTTTTAATTGCAGAAATTAGAGAAATGCAAAAAACCCGATAAAAATCTCCTATTTGTACGATTTTTTATTATTTTACGGCTCAGCAGCTAGTAAAAATCAGTAGGTAAAAAAACGAAATTGTTAAATTACGCCGATAGGGCTAGTTTTTTGGCGTTAAATACTCGGTTTTAATTGCAGAAATTAGAGAAATGCAAAAAACCCGATAAAAATCTCCTATTTGTACGATTTTTTATTATTTTAAGGCTCAGCAGCTAGTAAAAATCAGTAGGTAAAAAAACGAAATTCTTAAATTTCGCCGATAGGGCTAGTTTTTTTGGCGTTAAATACTCGGTTTTAATTGCAGAAATTAGAGAAGTGCAAAAAACCCGATAAAAATCTCCTATTTGTACGATTTTTTATTATTTTACGGCTCAGCAGCTAGTAAAAATCAGTAGGTAAATAAACGAAATTGTTAAATTACGCCGATAGGGCTAGTTTTTTGGCGTTAAATACTCGGTTTTAATTGCAGAACTTAGAGAAATGCAAAAAACCCGATAAAAATCTCCTATTTGTACGATTTTTTATTATTTTACGGCTCAGCAGCTAGTAAAAATCAGTAGGTAAAAAAACGAAATTGTTAAATTACGCCGATAGGGCTAGTTTTTTGGCGTTAAATACTCGGTTTTAATTGCAGAAATTAGAGATATGCAACAAAACCGATAAAAATCTCCTATTTGTACGATTTTTTATTATTTTACGGCTCAGCAGCTAGTAAAAATCAGTAGGTAAAAAAACGAAATTCTTAAATTTCGCCGATAGGGCTATTTTTTTGGCGTTAAATACTCGGTTTTAATTGCAGAAATTAGAGAAATGTAAAAAACCCCATAAAAATCTCCTATTTGTAGGATTTTTTATTATTTTACGGCTCAGCAGCTAGTAAAAATCAGTAGGTAAAAAAACGAAATTCTTAAATTTCGCCGATAGGGCTAGTTTTTTGGCGTTAAATACTCGGTTTTAATTGCAGAAATTAGAGAAATGCAAAAAACGCGATAAAAATCTCCTATTTGTACGATTTTTTATTATTTTACGGCTCAGCAGCTAGTAAAAATCAGTAGGTAAAAAAACGAAATTGTTAAATTACGCCGATAGGGCTAGTTTTTTGGCGTTAAGTACTCGGTTTTAATTGCAGAAATTAGAGAAATGCAAAAAACCCGATAAAAATCTCCTATTTGTACGATTTTTTATTATTTTACGGCTCAGCAGCTAGTAAAAATCAGTAGGTAAAAAAACGAAATTGTTAAATTACGCCGATAGGGCTAGTTTTTTGGCGTTAAATACTCGGTTTTAATTGCAGAAATTAGAGATATGCAACAAAACCGATAAAAATCTCCTATTTGAACGATTTTTTATTATTTTACGGCTCAGCAGCTAGTAAAAATCAGTAGGTAAAAAAACGAAATTCTTAAATTTCGCCGATAGGGCTAGTTTTTTGGCGTTAAATACTCGGATTTAATTGCAGAAATTAGAGAAATGCAAAAAACCCGATAAAAATCTCCTATTTGTACGATTTTTTATTATTTTACGGCTCAGCAGCTAGTAAAAATCAGTAGGTAAAAAAACGAAATTGTTAAATTACGCCGATAGGGCTAGTTTTTTGGCGTTAAATACTCGGTTTTAATTGCAGAAATTAGAGAAATGCAAAAAACCCGATAAAAATCTCCTATTTGTACGATTTTTTATTATTTTACGGCTCAGCAGCTAGTAAAAATCAGTAGGTAAAAAAACGAAATTGTTAAATTACGCCGATAGGGCTAGTTTTTTGGCGTTAAATACTCGGTTTTAATTGCAGAAATTAGAGATATGCAACAAAACCGATAAAAATCTCCTATTTGAACGATTTTTTATTATTTTACGGCTCAGCAGCTAGTAAAAATCAGTAGGTAAAAAAACGAAATTCTTAAATTTCGCCGATAGGGCTATTTTTTTGGCGTTAAATACTCGGTTTTAATTGCAGAAATTAGAGAAATGTAAAAAACCCGATAAAAATCTCCTATTTGTAGGATTTTTTATTATTTTACGGCTCAGCAGCTAGTAAAAATCAGTAGGTAAAAAAACGAAATTCTTAAATTTCGCCGATAGGGCTAGTTTTTTGGCGTTAAATACTCGGTTTTAATTGCAGAAATTAGAGAAATGCAAAAAACCCGATAAAAATCTCCTATTTGTACGATTTTTTATTATTTTACGGCTCAGCAGCTAGTAAAAATCAGTAGGTAAAAAAACGAAATTGTTAAATTACGCCGATAGGGCTAGTTTTTTGGCGTTAAGTACTCGGTTTTAATTGCAGAAATTAGAGAAATGCAAAAAACCCGATAAAAATCTCCTATTTTTACGATTTTTTATTATTTTACGGCTCAGCAGCTAGTAAAAATCAGTAGGTAAAAAAACGAAATTGTTAAATTACGCCGATAGGGCTAGTTTTTTGGCGTTAAATACTCGGTTTTAATTGCAGAAATTAGAGATATGCAACAAAACCGATAAAAATCTCCTATTTGTACGATTTTTTATTATTTTACGGCTCAGCAGCTAGTAAAAATCAGTAGGTCAAAAAACGAAATTCTTAAATTTCGCCGATAGGGCTATTTTTTTGGCGTTAAATACTCGGTTTTAATTGCAGAAAGTAGAAAAATGCAAAAAACCCGATAAAAATCTCCTATTTGTAGGATTTTTTATTATTTTACGGCTCAGCAGCTAGTAAAAATCAGTAGGTAAAAAAACGAAATTCTTAAATTTCGCCGATAGGGCTAGTTTTTTGGCGTTAAATACTCGGTTTTAATTGCAGAAATTAGAGAAATGCAAAAAACCCGATGAAAATCTCATATTTGTACGATTTTTTATTATTTTACGGCTCAGCAGCTAGTAAAAATCAGTAGGTAAAAAAACGAAATTCTTAAATATCGCCGATAGGGCTAGTTTTTTGGCGTTAAATACTCGGTTTTAATTGCAGAAATTAGAGAAATGCAAAAAACCCGATAAAAATCTCCTATTTGTACGATTTTTTATTATTTTACGGCTCAGCAGCTAGTAAAAATCAGTAGGTAAAAAAACGAAATTCTTACATTTCGCCGATAGGGCTAGTTTTTTGGCTTTAAATACTCGGTTTTAATTGCACAAATTAGAGCAATGTAAAAAACCCGATAAAAATCTCCTATTTGTAGGATTTTTTATTATTTTACGGCTCAGCAGCTAGTAAAAATCAGTAGGTAAAAAAACGAAATTCTTAAATTTCGCCGATAGGGCTAGTTTTTTGGCGTTAAATACTCGGCTTTAATTGCAGAAATTAGAGAAATGCAAAAAACCCGATAAAAATCTCCTATTTGTAGGATTTTTTATTATTTTATGGCTCAGCAGCTAGTAAAAATCAGTAGGTAAAAAAACGAAATTCTTAAATTTCGCCGATAGGGCTAGTTTTTTGGCATTAAATACTCGGTTTTAATTGCAGAAATTAGAGAAGTGCAAAAAACCCGATAAAAATCTCCTATTTGTACGATTTTTTATTATTTTACGGCTCAGCAGCCAGTAAAAATCAGTAGGTAAAAAAACGAAATTCTTAAATTTCGCCGATAGGGCTAGTTTTTTGGCGTTAAATACTCGGTTTTAATTGCAGAAATTAGAGAAATGCAAAAAACCCGATAAAAATCTCCTATTTGTACGATTTTTTATTATTTTACGGCTCAGCAGCTAGTAAAAATCAGTAGGTAAAAAAACGAAATTCTTAAATATCACCGATAGGGCTAGTTTTTTGGCGTTAAATACTCGGTTTTAATTGCAGAAATTAGAGAAATGCAAAAAAACCGATAAAAATCTCCTATTTGTAGGATTTTTTATTATTTTACGGCTCAGCAGCTAGTAAAAATCAGTAGGTAAAAAAACGAAATTCTTAAATTTCGCCGATAGGGCTAGTTTTTTGGCATTAAATACTCGGTTTTAATTGCAGAAATTAGAGAAGTGCAAAAAACCCGATAAAAATCTCCTATTTGTACGATTTTTTATTATTTTACGGCTCAGCAGCCAGTAAAAATCAGTAGGTAAAAAAACGAAATTCTTAAATTTCGCCGATAGGGCTAGTTTTTTGGCGTTAAATACTCGGTTTTAATTGCAGAAATTAGAGAAATGCAAAAAACCCGATAAAAATCTCCTATTTGTACGATTTTTTATTATTTTACGGCTCAGCAGCTAGTAAAAATCAGTAGGTAAAAAACGAAATTCTTAAATATCACCGATAGGGCTAGTTTTTTGGCGTTAAATACTCGGTTTTAATTGCAGAAATTAGAGAAATGCAAAAAAACCGATAAAAATCTCCTATTTGTAGGATTTTTTATTATTTTACGGCTCAGCAGCTAGTAAAAATCAGTAGGTAAAAAAACGAAATTCTTAAATTTCGCCGATAGGGCTAGTTTTTTGGCATTAAATACTCGGTTTTAATTGCAGAAATTAGAGAAGTGCAAAAAACCCGATAAAAATCTCCTATTTGTACGATTTTTTATTATTTTACGGCTCAGCAGCTAGTAAAAATCAGTAGGTAAAAAAACGAAATTCTTAAATTTCGCCGATAGGGCTAGTTTTTTGGCGTTAAATACTCGGTTTTAATTGCAGAAATTAGAGAAATGCAAAAAACCCGATAAAAATCTCCTATTTGTACGATTTTTTATTATTTTACGGCTCAGCAGCTAGTAAAAATCAGTAGGTAAAAAAACGAAATTCTTAAATTTCGCCGATAGGGCTAGTTTTTTGGCGTTAAATACTCGGTTTTAATTGCAGAAATTAGAGAAGTGCAAAAAACCTGATAAAAATCTCCTATTTGTACGATTTTTTATTATTTTACGGCTCAGCAGCTAGTAAAAATCAGTAGGTAAAAAAACGAAATTCTTAAATATCACCGATAGGGCTAGTTTTTTGGCGTTAAATACTCGGTTTTAATTGCAGAAATTAGAGAAATGCAAAAAAACCGATAAAAATCTCCTATTTGTAGGATTTTTTATTATTTTACGGCTCAGCAGCTAGTAAAAATCAGTAGGTAAAAAAACGAAATTCTTAAATTTCGCCGATAGGGCTAGTTTTTTGGCATTAAATACTCGGTTTTAATTGCAGAAATTAGAGAAGTGCAAAAAACCCGATAAAAATCTCCTATTTGTACGATTTTTTATTATTTTACGGCTCAGCAGCCAGTAAAAATCAGTAGGTAAAAAAACGAAATTCTTAAATTTCGCCGATAGGGCTAGTTTTTTGGCGTTAAATACTCGGTTTTAACTGCAGAAATTAGAGAAATGCAAAAAACCCGATAAAAATCTCCTATTTGTACGATTTTTTATTATTTAACGGCTCAGCAGCTAGAAAAATCAGTAGGTAAAAAAACGAAATTCTTAAATTTCGCCGATAGGGCTAGTTTTTTGGCGTTAAATACTCGGTTTTAATTGCAGAAATTAGAGAAATGCAAAAAACCCGATAAAAATCTCCTATTTGTACGATTTTTTATTATTTTACGGCTCAGCAGCTAGTAAAAATCAGTAGGTAAAAAAACGAAATTCTTAAATTTCCCCGATAGGGCTAGTTTTTTGGCGTAAAATACTCGGTTTTAATTGCAGAAATTAGAGAAATGCAAAAAACCCGATGAAAATCTCATATTTGTACGATTTTTTATTATTTTACGGCTCAGCAGCTAGTAAAAATCAGTAGGTAAAAAAACGAAATTCTTAAATATCGCCGATAGGGCTAGTTTTTTGGCATTAAATACTCGGTTTTAATTGCAGAAATTAGAGAAGTGCAAAAAACCCGATAAAAATCTCCTATTTGTACGATTTTTTATTATTTTACGGCTCAGCAGCCAGTAAAAATCAGTAGGTAAAAAAACGAAATTCTTAAATTTCGCCGATAGGGCTAGTTTTTTGGCGTTAAATACTCGGTTTTAATTGCAGAAATTAGAGAAATGCAAAAAACCCGATAAAAATCTCCTATTTGTACGATTTTTTATTATTTTACGGCTCAGCAGCTAGTAAAAATCAGTAGGTAAAAAAACGAAATTCTTAAATTTCGCCGATAGGGCTAGTTTTTTGGCGTTAAATACTCGGTTTTAATTGCAGAAATTAGAGAAATGCAAAAAACCCGATAAAAATCTCCTATTTGTACGATTTTTTATTATTTTACAGCTCAGCAGCTAGTAAAAATCAGTATAGGTAAAAAAACGAAATTCTTAAATTTCGCCGATAGGGCTAGTTTTTTGGCGTTAAATACTCGGTTTTAATTGCAGAAATTAGAGAAGTGCAAAAAACCTGATAAAAATCTCCTATTTGTACGATTTTTTATTATTCTACGGCTCAGCAGCTAGTAAAAATCAGTAGGTAAAAAAACGAAATTCTTAAATTTCCCCGATAGGGCTAGTTTTTTGGCGTTAAATACTCGGTTTTAATTGCAGAAATTAGAGAAATGCAAAAAACCCGATAAAAATCTCCTATTTGTACGATTTTTTATTATTTTACGGCTCAGCAGCTAGTAAAAATCAGTAGGTAAAAAAACGAAATTGTTAAATTACGCCGATAGGGCTAGTTTTTTGGCGTTAAATACTCGGTTTTAATTGCAGAAATTAGAGAAATGCAAAAAACCCGATAAAAATCTCCTATTTGTACGATTTTTTATTATTTTAAGGCTCAGCAGCTAGTAAAAATCAGTAGGTAAAAAAACGAAATTCTTAAATTTCGCCGATAGGGCTAGTTTTTTGGCGTTAAATACTCGGTTTTAATTGCAGAAATTAGAGAAGTGCAAAAAACCCGATAAAAATCTCCTATTTGTACGATTTTTTATTATTTTACGGCTCAGCAGCTAGTAAAAATCAGTAGGTAAAAAAACGAAATTGTTAAATTACGCCGATAGGGCTAGTTTTTTGGCGTTAAATACTCGGTTTTAATTGCAGAAATTAGAGAAATGCAAAAAACCCGATAAAAATCTCCTATTTGTACGATTTTTTATTATTTTACGGCTCAGCAGCTAGTAAAAATCAGTAGGTAAAAAAACGAAATTCTTAAATTTCGCCGATAGGGCTAGTTTTTTGGCGTTAAATACTCGGTTTTAATTGCAGAAATTAGAGAAATGCAAAAAACCCGATAAAAATCTCCTATTTGTACGATTTTTTATTATTTTACGGCTCAGCAGCTAGTAAAAATCAGTAGGTAAAAAAACGAAATTGTTAAATTACGCCGATAGGGCTAGTTTTTTGGCGTTAAGTACTCGGTTTTAATTGCAGAAATTAGAGAAATGCAAAAAACCCGATAAAAATCTCCTATTTGTACGATTTTTTATTATTTTACGGCTCAGCAGCTAGTAAAAATCAGTAGGTCAAAAAACGAAATTCTTAAATTTCGCCGATAGGGCTATTTTTTTGGCGTTAAATACTCGGTTTTAATTGCAGAAAGTAGAAAAATGCAAAAAACCCGATAAAAATCTCCTATTTGTAGGATTTTTTATTATTTTACGGCTCAGCAGCTAGTAAAAATCAGTAGGTAAAAAAACGAAATTCTTAAATTTCGCCGATAAGGCTAGTTTTTTGGCGTTAAATACTCGGTTTTAATTGCAGAAAGTAGAAAAATGCAAAAAACCCGATAAAAATCTCCTATTTGTACGATTTTTTATTATTTTACGGCTCAGCAGCCAGTAAAAATCAGTAGGTAAAAAAACGAAATTCTTAAATTTCGCCGATAGGGCTAGTTTTTTGGCGTTAAATACTCGGTTTTAATTGCAGAAATTAGAGAAATGCAAAAAACCCGATAAAAATCTCCTATTTGTAGGATTTTTTATTATTTTACGGCTCAGCAGCTAGTAAAAATCAGTAGGTAAAAAAACGAAATTCTTAAATTTCGCCGATAGGGCTATTTTTTTGGAGTTAAATACTCGGTTTTAATTGCAGAAATTAGAGAAATGTAAAAAACCCGATAAAAATCTCCTATTTGTAGGATTTTTTATTATTTTACGGCTCAGCAGCTAGTAAAAATCAGTAGGTAAAAAAACGAAATTCTTAAATTTCGCCGATAGGGCTAGTTTTTTGGCGTTAAATACTCGGTTTTAATTGCAGAAATTAGAGAAATGCAAAAAACCCGATAAAAATCTCCTATTTGTACGATTTTTTATTATTTTACGGCTCAGCAGCTAGTAAAAATCAGTAGGTAAAAAAACGAAATTGTTAAATTACGCCGATAGGGCTAGTTTTTTGGCGTTAAGTACTCGGTTTTAATTGCAGAAATTAGAGAAATGCAAAAAACCCGATAAAAATCTCCTATTTGTACGATTTTTTATTATTTTACGGCTCAGCAGCTAGTAAAAATCAGTAGGTAAAAAAACGAAATTGTTAAATTACGCCGATAGGGCTAGTTTTTTGGCGTTAAATACTTGGTTTTAATTGCAGAAATTAGAGATATGCAACAAACCCGATAAAAATCTCCTATTTGTACGATTTTTTATTATTTTACGGCTCAGCAGCTAGTAAAAATCAGTAGGTCAAAAAACGAAATTCTTAAATTTCGCCGATAGGGCTATTTTTTTGGCGTTAAATACTCGGTTTTAATTGCACAAAGTAGAAAAATGCAAAAAACCCGATAAAAATCTCCTATTTGTAGGATTTTTTATTATTTTACGGCTCAGCAGCTAGTAAAAATCAGTAGGTAAAAAAACGAAATTCTTAAATTTCGCCGATAGGGCTAGTTTTTTGGCGTTAAATACTCGGTTTTAATTGCAGAAATTAGAGAAATGCAAAAAACCCGATAAAAATCTCCTATTTGCACGATTTTTTATTATTTTACGGCTCAGCAGCTAGTAAAAATCAGTAGGTAAAAAAACGAAATTCTTAAATTTCGCCGATAGGGCTAGTTTTTTGGCGTTAAATACTCGGTTTTAATTGCAGAAATTAGAGAAATGCAAAAAACCCGATAAAAATCTCCTATTTGTACGATTTTTTATTATTTTACGGCTCAGCAGCTAGTAAAAATCAGTAGGTAAAAAAACGAAATTGTTAAATTACGCCGATAGGGCTAGTTTTTTGGCGTTAAATACTCGGTTTTAATTGCAGAAATTAGAGAAATGCAAAAAACCCGATAAAAATCTCCTATTTGTACGATTTTTTATTATTTTACGGCTCAGCAGCAAGTAAAAATCAGTAGGTAAAAAAACGAAATTGTTAAATTACGCCGATAGGGCTAGTTTTTTGGCGTTAAATACTCGGTTTTAATTGCAGAAATTAGAGATATGCAACAAAACCGATAAAAATCTCCTATTTGTACGATTTTTTATTATTTTACGGCTCAGCAGCTAGTAAAAATCAGTAGGTAAAAAAACGAAATTCTTAAATTTCGCCGATAGGGCTAGTTTTTTGGCGTTAAATACTCGGTTTTAATTGCAGAAATTAGAGAAATGCAAAAAACCCGATAAAAATCTCCTATTTGTACGATTTTTTATTATTTTACGGCTCAGCAGCTAGTAAAAATCAGTAGGTAAAAAAACGAAATTGTTAAATTACGCCGATAGGGCTAGTTTTTTGGCGTTAAATACTCGGTTTTAATTGCAGAAATTAGAGAAATGCAAAAAACCCGATAAAAATCTCCTATTTGTACGATTTTTTATTATTTTACGGCTCAGCAGCTAGTAAAAATCAGTAGGTAAAAAAACGAAATTGTTAAATTACGCCGATAGGGCTAGTTTTTTGGCGTTAAATACTCGGTTTTAATTGCAGAAATTAGAGATATGCAACAAAACCGATAAAAATCTCCTATTTGTACGATTTTTTATTATTTTACGGCTCAGCAGCTAGTAAAAATCAGTAGGTAAAAAAACGAAATTCTTAAATTTCGCCGATAGGGCTATTTTTTTGGCGTTAAATACTCGGTTTTAATTGCAGAAATTAGAGAAATGTAAAAAACCCGATAAAAATCTCCTATTTGTAGGATTTTTTATTATTTTACGGCTCAGCAGCTAGTAAAAATCAGTAGGTAAAAAAACGAAATTCTTAAATTTCGCCGATAGGGCTAGTTTTTTGGCGTTAAATACTCGGTTTTAATTGCAGAAATTAGAGAAATGCAAAAAACCCGATAAAAATCTCCTATTTGTACGATTTTTTATTATTTTACGGCTCAGCAGCTAGTAAAAATCAGTAGGTAAAAAAACGAAATTCTTAAATTTCGCCGATAGGGCTAGTTTTTTGGCGTTAAATACTCGGTTTTAATTGCAGAAATTAGAGAAATGCAAAAAACCCGATAAAAATCTCCTATTTCTAGGATTTTTTATTACTTTACAGCTCAGCAGCTAGTAAAAATCAGTAGGTAAAAAAACGAAATTCTTAAATTTCGCCGATAGGGCTAGTTTTTTGGCGTTAAATACTCGGTTTTAATTGCAGAAATTAGAGAAATGCAAAAAACCCGATAAAAATCTCCTATTTGTAGGATTTTTTATTATTTTACGGCTCAGCAGCTAGTAAAAATCAGTAGGTAAAAAAACGAAATTCTTAAATTTCGCCGATAGGGCTAGTTTTTTGGCGTTAAATACTCGGTTTTAATTGCAGAAATTAGAGAAATGCAAAAAACCCGATAAAAATCTCCTATTTGTAGGATTTTTTATTATTTTACGGCTCAGCAGCTAGTAAAAATCAGTAGGTAAAAAAACGAAATTCTTAAATTTCGCCGATAGGGCTAGTTTTTTGGCGTTAAAGTAGATAAGCTATGGGGATTCGAGCGCAATTTCCCGTGTATTTTTAAAGGGGCCTCAAAATTCTCAAAAATGGTTTCAAAAGCTCGTCGTCCACGTCTAGGAGCAGTTTTTAGGCCATGAAAGCTCTCTTGTGCGTGTGTCTAGGGTGTAATATGGGATATTTGTTGGAGACAACACCCAAGTCTCTGTCTAGGGTGTAATATAGTGGGGGTTTGGATGGAGTATAGGATGTAATACTGGGATATTGGTCGAGTCTAGGATGTAATACTGGAATATTGGTCGGTGTCTAGGATCAAGTTTGGGATCTAGAGTCAAGCTCATGGGGTAAGTCTCCACTGATAGCTTTACTGATCGCCTCGAGGAGCAAGTCCGTGATGCGGACTACCCTCACCACCAGCCGAAAGCTTTACCTTTCACGATATATCGAGTCTTATCTGAAATACTTATGCGGGCTAAGCACTTTTCTGCAGGTGAAAGCGCTGATCATGTGCTTCGCGGTGCAGGATTTTCTGTTTGACTGCAACATTGGTGCACAATCTGATCCCCTTAGAAGTAATATTTTACATTAGATTAGAAATGAAATTTTTAGGATATGGGAGAATGGCTCATATTTTATCCTAGGTTGGGATCCTTAGCATATTAGGTACTGTGAGCATGAAAGAACATGTCGGTTATGTGGGAACCTTATCTGAAGTATTTATGAGAACTCAACATGTGCACACAGCTGTGATTTTTTTTTTTGTTTCACTGTAACATTTGGTGCTCAATTTTATCCTTTTTGGAAGTAATATTTTACGTTAGATTAGGAATGAAATTTTTAGGGTACGGATGAATGATAGTTTATGTTTTGTGCGGTGTAAAGTCAAGTACATAGCGAAAATTCTCAGTTTGTAAAGGACGAACGGACATAGTGAAAAAGTATCAGTTTGTGAGTACTTAGTGCGGTGTAAGGATCAAAAGAACTTAGTGAAAATTAACAGTTTTTTAAAAGAAACTTAGTGAAATTCTCAGTTTGTAAAGGACGAACGGACATAGTGAAAAAGTATCAGTTTGTGAGTACTTAGTGCGGTGTAAGGATCAAAAGAACTTAGTGAAAATTAACAGTTTTTTAAAAGAAACTTAGTGAAATTCTCAGTTTGTAAAGGACGAACGGACATAGTGAAAAAGTATCAGTTTGTGAGTACTTAGTGCGGTGTAAGGATCAAAAGAACTTAGTGAAAATTAACAGTTTTTTAAAAGAAACTTAGTGAAATTAACAGTTTAAAACGAACGGACATAGTGAAAAAGTATCAGTTTGTGAGTAATTAGTGCGGTGTAAGGATCAAAAGAACTTAGTGAAAATTAACAGTTTTTTAAAAGAAACTTAGTGAAATTAACAGTTTAAAAAAGACTAAAGAATATTCTAAAAATGGTTCAAGTAAGCTGCGTAGTGCGAAGTGCTAAGTTAGCATTCGAGAGCGCTCAAAATGATGTACAGTTAGTGGATCAGGGTGTTAGAGAGTGCTCCGCCCATTTGAGAGCTCTCCGACAAGCTTTGAAAAGGGCAACGGCTGTTGGTGAAAAACAAAATTTTACCAACGGCATTAATCTTGTGCAGGGATACCGCACCCAGCTTAAACAGCTGAAATTGAGGGCAAGGACAGGACCCAATGCTAACCGCACCACTTGGGCCTCATCGCGAGTTCGGTGGGAAGATGTTCAATCAGCTTTTTGTGATCGGTAAGTAAAAATTTTAAATATGATTAAGTATAATAATAACGTCACGGTATTATTTGATTATTTTTCATTTATATTATAGGATGAGGACAGGGGTCATTATAAACTTGACCCACAAGGAACCGAAGGAGTTCCTGAACGACTGCACTGGGCTTTTCCGTCGTCGAATAAATAATGCTCTCAAAAAGGAGGTTGCTCTGAAGAGTCTGAAGGTTAATGCTGTGTTTTGCGGTGAATTCAAAATTATGAGAGGGGATGAAGAAGTGTTCGAATTTAAATATATGAACACAAAAAATGCCCCCATATATAGGAACACTGATATAAACAGCTGGTTCAAACAGGATATCGAGGAACCAGTGATGAAAAAGTTGAAGGAGTTCCAGGAAAAGGATAGTGGTTGGGCGTTGTCGGCCATCGTTAACTTAGCCATTAACATAAACAAATTTACGCCACAGCTGGGATCTTCATATATCGAGCTACCAAAACAGATTAAACTGAAGGAAGCCTGCGTTAATGTTAAAAATAGCGACAACGCTTGTTTTGGTTGGGCAGTGGTTTCAGCTCTACACCCAGCTGATAAAGATCCCCAGCGTGTAACAAAATACCCCCACTATTCCACAGCCTTGAACCTGGATGGCATAACATTCCCAATGACGATAAAACAGATCCCCAGGTTTGAGAGGCAGAATGACCTCTCCATCAACGTTTATATCTTGCAGAAGGTGGGCAAAAACATCCGAGAACATTTTAATGTTCTACCCACCTATTTGACTAAAGAAAAGAAGGAAAGACATATCAATCTGCTAATGATTCAGAATATTTATTACAATGAGGATAGCGAGGAGGAGGAGGAGGAGGAGGAGGACAACGACGACGATGAGCCCATCAGATTCCATTTCGTTTGGGTCAAGAACCTCTCCAGGCTCCTTTCATCGCAGCTGTCGAAACATAAAACAGCAAAATTCTTCTGTGACCGTTGTCTTCACTATTTTTATTCACCCGCTGCGCTAGAGAGCCACACAGAGGACTGTAAAATGCTCAACGAGTGTAAAATCCGGCTACCGACAGAGGAGCAGAAAGAGCTTAGATTTAAGAACTTTAGGAATAAGGTAGAAGCTCCGTTTGTTATTTACGCGGACTTAGAATGTTTGTTAGTAGAATGTAGGGATAGGAATAATTATCAAAATCATGTTCCGTGTAGTGCAGGCTTTTACGTTAAATGTTCATATGACCCCACGCTATCAGTTTTCAAATCGTATCGGGGTGAGGATTGCATTGAGTGGTTCGTGCGGGAGTTAAAACAGTTCGCTGAAAATTTAGAAACCGTATTTCTGTGCCCTCTACCCATGAACCAGTTGACTGCCGAGGAAATGAGGCTTTTTGGGACCGCCAGACTCTGCCATATATGCGAGAAGCCGTTCGCATCTGGTGAAAAAAAGGTGCGCGATCACTGCCATCTAACAGGTATGTACAGAGGTCCAGCACATGAGGGATGTAATATCAATTTTCAAGATAGTCACACCGTTCCCATAATTTTCCACAACCTTAGCGGTTACGATTCCCATTTTATTATTAAAAATATAGCTTCCGATCTCCAAGGTCGCATTGATCTCCTCCCGATCAATAAGGAGCGGTATATCTCCTTCACTAAACATTTGGATGAATATCCAATTAAATTCCGTTTCATTGATTCCTTTAAATTCATGGCAAGTAGTCTCGATACTCTTGCCTCTAATCTTACACATTTCCCTATTCTAAAGTCCCAATTCCCAAATGTAACAGAACCCCAGTTTAATCTGCTCACACGTAAGGGTGTATATCCCTATGATTATTTTAATGAAACATCAAAGTTCCTAGATACCAAACTTCCTGATATCTCCCAATTTTACAATAAACTAAACGATACTAACATTAGCCAAGAAGATTATATGCATGCCTGCAACGTTTGGAACGAATTCAACGTTCAAAATCTGGGTGAATACTCAGATTTATATTTGAAGACAGATGTCTTACTCTTGGCGGATGTTTTTGAACAATTCCGTGCAAGCTCCCACAGAACCGATGAATTAGATCCGGCTCACTACTATACGCTTCCAGGGTATACTTGGGACGCAATGCTCAAGCATACTGGCGTTACCCTGGAGCTATTGACTGATGTGAATATGCTCTTATTTATAGAGCTAGGTATTCGAGGAGGTCTTAGCCAGTGCTCTGAACGATATTCAAAGGCTAATAATAAGTACATGCCTGATTATGATCCATCCCGCCCATCAAAATTTCTCATGTATTATGATATTAATAATCAATACGGCTGGGCAATGTCTCAACTTCTACCCCACAGTGGCTTCAAGTGGGTGGAAAATGTTGATAGCTTTAGAGTCGAAAATGTAGCCGATGATTCCTCCATCGGTTATATTCTGGAAGTCGATTTAGAGTATCCTCAAGAAATTCACGACCTCCATAAAGACCTTCCGTTTTGTCCAGAACATAGAGCGCCTTCTGGATCTAAGCAGTGTAAACTTTTGGCTACGCTTTACAACAAAACCAAGTACATTTTGCATTACCGCAGCCTGAAGCAAGCTCTCCTTCACGGATTAAAATTAAAGAAAATTCATCGGGGTCTCCAATTTAATCAGTCTGCATGGCTAAAGCCCTACATTGATCTCAATACCAGACTTCGAACAGTGGCTAAAAATGATTTCGAGAAAAACCTCTTCAAGCTCCGGAATAATGCCGTTTTTGGCAAAACTATGGAGAACGTTCGAAAACATAGTATTGTTAAGCTGGTAACCAAGTGGTTGGGGCGATACGGGGCTGAAGCGCTCATTTCCAAGCCCGAGTTCAAGGCCTCAACAATTTTTAATGAGAACCTGGTTGCCATCGAGCTTAATAAAACTGAAATTCTCTTCAATAAACCGATATATGTAGGTATGAGTATTCTCGACTTGGCGAAAACAACAATTTACGATTTCCATTATAACTATATGATCCCGCAATTCAAGTCCAACTGTACAGTATGTTATACTGATACAGATTCCCTTATTTATGAAATTACTCACCCTGATTTATATGACATGATTAAACGCGATTGTCATTCGCATTTTGATACCAGTGACTACCCTGCCAATAACATCTGGAACATCCCTTTAGTCAATAAAAAAGTGCTCGGCCTCATGAAGGATGAAAACAACGGCCGCATAATGACAGAGTTTGTTGGCCTAAGGTCAAAAATGTATGCGGTCCGGGTAGAGGGCCAAGATAAAATAAAAAAATCTAAGGGTGTTAAGCGGTATATTGTAAAAAATAGAATATCTTTTGATGACTATGTTGAATGCTTAGAAAATAACACACAAAAACTAGTTAATCAGAATTTAATACGGAGCCGAAAACACCAGGTTAGTACGGTTACTCAGGCAAAAATCGCGCTAAGTCCTCACGATGATAAGCGGTATTTAATATCAAATTCATATAAAACGTTACCGTGGGGTCATATCAATATAATGGATATGGATTAATATTTGCATATAAATGTTAATTAGCTTAAAATGTTAATTAGCTTAAGAATATGTATAAATAATAAAAGAATTTGATAACGTTTAAAAACTGCTTTATTTTAAAAAATCCATTATTTTAAACACATTTTTCAGAGCACATCGGCCTTGATGCATGATACAAGATGGACCATTTGTTTCAAAAGTTGATAGGTTTGGGCATCCCTCCTCTTCCAAGTTATAAATAGATGCCTGATTTCCAAATATTTGTTGTACCCAGCTCATCTTTTCAGCACCCTTCACATAAATGATTTTATCCAGGGGCAGCGATTGATTGACTATAGCATATAATTTGTGATATGGAATGCAACCATCTCCCCATTTGAATCCATGAAAATTGCGCCGGAGCCATTCAACTTGCTTCTTTTCTGTTCGAGTTAGGTCTTTATAGGGAAATGGTGGTTGGAATATGTAGTGTTGCACTTGATTTTCGCAGTTTAAAATAGCCAGCTCCTTCAAAATAAATTCACTGTTTTGTAACTTGAATCCCTGAATATCGATGACGATAATCGATGACATTCTAGACAAGTTTTCGAGCTTCACCAGTTAAAGGAATGTATTCCACTATTCGATCATGAAGCAGCAAACAATAGGCCGTTGTGTTCGCGGGGACGTTTTCGCTCGTCTTGAATTCCAACCTTACATCCACTGGTCCAGATTTAACAGCTTCTTTTTGACGTGAGCAATCAATAACTGTGATCGGTGCATCATTTATAAACTTTTCTCTTGAGAGGAGTGGCTGCAACTGACGTCCATAGTACGAAGTTTGGAATTTTATATACATGTTATATAACAGTGCATATTGATTCCTATCGAATTTCAAGTTTAAATCATCATAAGGGAATGATTCCGAATTCAAGTGTACTTTAACATCAGTCAGTTTGCAATGATCAAACTTGCTAGCATCCTTTGCTTTATCATTTTTACGGTTTGTTTGGAGAGCTAGAATGATATATCGGGGCTTTTCCATCTGCGATGTTGTTTTAACAGACCACGTGTGATGAGTTGTTGCTGGTAACGCAGGATACTCATATATATCCCAGCTCCTGAACGGCATTTTTATTACACGGCCGCTATCAATGAGTTTTAACAGGGCTAATATCTCACGGTCAGCGGCATTAACATGAGGAACGCGCCACTGCAGTTTAAATAATGAAATGTTTACATCATCTGTTGGTGATACAATCGCATCTTCATCTGTCCTGCTTCGTATTAAAACTAGTTCATGTTTAGCGTTTGCAATAATTTTCCTATAATCTTCAGCAAAGCCTAGGAGCGACTTTAATGGGACACAGAAATTGAAAAATCCCTTTGCAGGTGTAATTAATTCTTCAGATGACCAGCTGGCATTGAGCAACATTTGACTCTCATTTTGATTCAGCGATATATAATTTTTCAGTGTTGTAGCGATCCCAAGATTTCGTGTTCTATCAATTTCTATACCGTTGAGCTCATAACGAATTTCCTCAAAGAGAAAAGCCATAGCATTGTTTGTGAGCTTTGCAGTATCTGATACAACTCCTGATGTATTAGTTAGTGCTCCTTCGATGTATATAAAGCTTTCAGATGGTAAAACATATAGATCTTGGTGCTGTACTGAAATACGGATCTCATCGCTGCTTTTAAATGATGTGAGGAATGGGGAATAGGTGTGGTAGTCAATTTTTGTTATGCTATTATCATAACTTATGCCTCCAGTAATGTCCAAGATGTTATTACTCATTTTTCAAAATTAATCCCAGCGACTGAAGAAATTGTTTGTTATCAGCTCTTAATCCACG
The DNA here is from genome assembly GCA_963920795.1 of Eutolmus rufibarbis. NCBI lineage: Eukaryota > Metazoa > Arthropoda > Insecta > Diptera > Asilidae > Eutolmus > Eutolmus rufibarbis. Next base: position 14,602,486 of record OY987205.1, read on the forward strand.
TCTTGATTGCTTCAATGTCATCGGCTGACTAATGGTTTTGGGTACGCTGCAGCTGTATTTATCCTTATTGTTGTAGATTAGCATTCTGAGACTTTAAATGTAGTCTGATGGTTATTGTCTCTCCTCGAAAATTTATGAAATCCCCGTCCTGATCAACGAGCTTCAGTGTGAGAGAACATATCCGTTTGACGTTCACAGGTAAATAGATAACATTCTTGGGAACCTCTACTATTTTATAGCCCGGCCCAACATTTGGGGAAAATTCGTGAAGCGTGTGTACATGATTATTGTTGATGTATGAACCCGATATGATGTTGCATTCTACACGTATAGCATTTACTTTAATAATATTGACGGGTAATTCAGATGTATGGAGTACATCGGGTTCCAATACTCGTTTACCAAATCCGAGCAATGGGGCAATAGATCTCGCTTTATCAAAGTGTATTGCTTCGCTAGCTTTTACTTCACTTTTCAATGTATTATTATTTGCTTTGATTGAGATTGTTGTCTTGCTGTTACTCTTATTTAAACTTTGCTGTGCGATAGTTTCAATATTATCAATTTCATACGATCCAACAGGTATTTCAATAACCGTACTCCCTACATGTATTAAATTGTTGCCCTCATCAATATTAGGGATAGAATTGTATGCTTGAAAATCGACTAATCCACAAACGTAATCTCCAGATAATTCCAACGGAGGGAAGTACTCTGCAGTGAGTATCGACGAATTGCCGGTAAGGGAGAGTGTTATCGACATGGCTATTTGAAATGAAATGACTCTGTATAAGCTTCAACACATTTATTTATATATTTATGTTTCACAATGATGGAATCAAATCGTTGAGAAAATATAGGCACAAATGACCACATATAACTGAATCAAAATTTTGGTGTGGTGTATAGTTGTACGTCACGTCATCACCTAAATAATTTAACACTTCTCGTGGTGGCTGCAGGTTTCCAAAACTATCAAAATATTCGATGATTACTCCTCTCTTCTTGTATGCTACCCAATGTGTTCCAGGTCCAGCCGAAACATCTAAATTAATAATCCCACACTCATTTTCCCAGGGTTTTCTAGGTAGTTGATCCAGCATAAATACCCCTCTAAAGTGTGATATGTCCTGGGCATATTTATGAAGATCAAATTCATTGAGTGCTCTCTTGGGTAGCAATCTTAGTAGTTTTTTGGTTGGGGGCTAAGAAAAAGACCCAATCCTTTCCTATACGGCTTGAGGAATAACCCATGGCCAGATTTACCTAACGCAATAGCTTCCATTGTCTCATTATGACGCTTTCCCTCCTCCAGCTGCTGCCGTGCGTTGCTTGCAGCATTTACCGCTTTCGCTATGCCAGCTGCACCTCCTGATAATGCTCCAATAGCTGAAAGGCTAGCAAAGAGTGGAATGAGGAATGGTAAAACACCACCAACTTTAGGTACGGGAATCACTCTCGGTGTCGTGATAAGTTTTTTCCTTCGCTTGATGACATCTTTTGCGGCACTCAGCGCTATTTTTATTGATTCCAACAAGTCTTTCGGCTTCTTCGATTTTAATACTCTACAAGCATTACGTACGGCTTCACGGAATGATGGGCGTAACGCACTCTTCTTTTTCTTATTATTCTGAGCAGTGCTTGTTTGAATTTTCACCTTGGCACCCATTCCAAATTTAAGTTTAGCCTTCATCGCGTTTGTTACCAGTAATGCGTTAGCGCGTTCTCCAAATGAAGCGTCCCTTGACGTTACACGTTGCCAAGCTTTTTCTTTTAGAATACCGTCAGCAATGTGGCGGTCCCTTGTCTCATGATACTTTGAGTATGCTATATCATGCTCTTTACAAGCTGCATCTAGCGGATTAATACCAGGATCACCACGAGCAAGTCTTTCAGATAGCTTTGTCCCTGGACCGCAGTACTGATAGCCAGGTAAATGTAATTCAAATGGTAATTTATTAAGCGCGGAATTTAATAGTCCTCCCCCTGCAATGACCTTTTGTTGAATGAGGGTTTTTTCACCATGATCAATCATCTTATACACGATTCAGAGTAGACTGGCGAAAAATGTATAAAAGCAGGTGTATTTATAAGAAATTTGTTAGTAGCAATCATGAAGTTTATCAAGCAACAAGAGTGTTTACCAATTCGAAATGCTGATGATAATATTACCACAAGTGCAAAGAAGAAGAAGCATGGGGTGCTGTTACCTAACAGCATAAGAGGAATTATTGTTGGACCATCCAACTGCGGAAAGACGAATGTTATGCTAAGTTTACTGATGCATCCTAATGGACTACGCTTTGAAAATATATACATTTACTCAAAGTCGCTAAGTCAGCCGAAATATGAATATCTAGGGAAAGTTGTAGCCCGCATATCTGGGATGGGTTATTACACATTTTCAAGCAACTGTGATGTCATACCACCGGATGAAGCAAAGGCAAACTCAATTTTTATCTTTGATGATGTAGCTTGCGATAAACAGGATAATATTAGAGCATACTTTTGTATGGGCCGTCATAAAGCAATTGATAGTTTTTACCTCTGTCAAACATATACTCGCATACCAAAGCATCTGATTAGGGATAATGCGAACTTGCTCATCTTGTTTAAACAGGATGATATGAACCTGAGGCATATTTACAATGATCATGTGAATACTGATATGACATTTGAAAAGTTCCGTAAAGCATGTACAGAGTGTTGGCAAGATAAATATGGAGTCCTAGTAATTGATAAGGATAGTCCTCTGGATAGGGGTCGATATCGAAAAGGATTTGACATCTTCATGAGCCTATAAAAGGAGGAGCAATTCAATTGCGTTCATCAGTCGATGGACGTGCACATATCGATATAGTCATATGCTCAATAGCTGCTTACCAGTCTGTATAGCTACCTGTATAGCTGTCTGTATAGCTGTCTGTATAGCTGTCTAGCTGTCTGTATAGCTGTCTGTATAGCTGTATAGCTGTCTGTATAGCTGTCTGTATAGCTGTCTGTATAGCTGTATAGCTGTCTGTATAGCTGTCTGTATAGCTGTATAGCTGTCTGTATAGCTGTCTGTATAGCTGTCTGTATAGCTGTCTGTATAGCTGTATAGCTGTCTGTATAGCTGTCTGTATAGCTGTATAGCTGTCTGTATAGCTGTATAGCTGTCTGTATAGCTGTCTGTATAGCTGTATAGCTGTCTGTATAGCTGTCTGTATAGCTGTATAGCTGTCTGTATAGCTGTCTGTATAGCTGTCTGTATAGCTGTATAGCTGTCTGTATAGCTGTCTGTATAGCTGTATAGCTGTCTGTATAGCTGTCTGTATAGCTGTATAGCTGTCTGTATAGCTGTCTGTATAGCTGTCTGTATAGCTGTATAGCTGTCTGTATAGCTGTCTGTATAGCTGTATAGCTGTCTGTATAGCTGTCTGTATAGCTGTATAGCTGTCTGTATAGCTGTCTGTATAGCTCTAAACTGAAGAGTAAAATGGATGAAAAGCTGATAAAGGATATTATAAAGACGAGCAATGCCATACGAAAAAAATATAATGCGCTCAAGACTGGTAAAATCGATACAGAGACTCAGTTGGAGGAAACATTTAGACCGATTACCAATACACTTAAAGAGCTTGCAGTGCCAGTAAAACTTGAGTCCAAAGAAGAAATTAAGGCTGAACCTAAACATGAGAAAAGACCCACAAATTATGATATACACACACCACCTGCACGTAAATATTTAAAAATGGGATCGACTAGTACCCCTGTATCTGAAGATGATGATAATGATGAAGAAAAGGATGATGATGATGAAGAGTTTGCCACACCAATACAATCGTCAACATTAAAAGCACATAGTTCACAGATGTTGGAGTCACCTGATCAAATATTTCAAAAATATAAACAGCTTATCAAAGATGAGAGTATAAAAATTGATAAAACTTATGGAGTGTACTATAATGATGGATGGAGGATTGGAAATTCAGCATTAAAAGTTGTGGATGAAAATCTTATTATTAGCGATAGATCATACAAGATAACCAAAGGTTTATCTGAATTGATTTTTATGAAACATCCCACTGGTTATAATAAGGAGGACTTGAATAATTATCGAACAATTTTAAACGATACATGTGCACACAGGCGTGATTTTAATGAGCATAAGCAAATACAAGGAACAAATAGCTATAAATATAGAAACATAATAAAGAAGTTAATTCACACGCCTATACCCCATAGTGGAACGGGGATAATGAGGATTCCAAAGGGAAATATTGATTATGTCTATTGGGATGACCCCAATGAGCTAGTGGATCGACTTCGTCTACTAATAGCATCACAACAGGCTGGAAATAATAGCCATGATAACGAAATAATATCAATTATTGAGGAGTTGAGGGAAGCCAATATAATTGAATAAATATCCCCACATAAAAATTATATCTCATTTCGAAAATGAGCGTTGACAAGTTTGGTCGATCAATAAGGGGTGCTAAGTTTCAACGGGGTCCTCCTGGTCCTCCCGGGAAACCTGGAGAACAAGGGCCAATCGGACCTGCAGGAATTGGATTTCTTTTAACCCCCAAAGGAAACTATGATTTGGTATTTAAACACATCACAAACCTTGGCGAACCTAAGTCAAATGCTGACGCTGCAACTAAAAAGTATGTTGATACCCAAATAAGAAAGCTGGACGAAAAATCACGTGAAAACACTCAAAAAGCTATAGAAAATCTAACTCTATACATTAATGGAGAAATTGAAAGGATTGAGAATTATTTGTTCTCTAGCACATTTAATCAGGTGAAACAGTAGCATCCAGATGATGTCTACCAATAAAGCTTCAGTTATCTGTAATATGAGTAAGAGGGATGTTGTCGAGGAGCTACATAAGCCTGCGCGTCGATATTTTAAAAGACGACGAGTCATCATAAAAGGGTTGGATGATTTATGGCAAGCGGATTTAGTGGAAATGGATGCATATAAACATGTGAACAAAGGGTATCGTTACTTGCTTACTATAATTGATACCTTTTCCAAGTATGCATGGGCTGTTCCAATTAAAAAAAAGACTGGTGTTGAAGTAACCGAAGCAATGACATCTATATTCAAAGGTGGACGTATACCCAAAAACTTGCAAACTGATGATGGGAAGGAATTTTATAACACACACTTTCAACAGCTGATGAGCAAACATAATATTAATCATTACTCGACTTATACATCACTGAAGGCATCAATAGTTGAACGATTCAATCGAACTTAAAAGAACATGATGTGGAAGGAGTTTAGCATGAATGGATCTTATAAGTGGCTTCAAATGATAAAGGAATTACTATATCAATATAATATGAAAAAGCATCGAACAGTCCAAATGCGCCCTTGCGATGTCAATGCAGCCAATGAAAAGCAGCTCCTTACTACAATGTATAATCATATAAAGATTGCTGGCTTGCCCAGATATAAAGTAGGAGACTCTGTTCGTATTAGCAAATATAAACATGTATTCGAAAAAGGCTATACACCAAACTGGACTACTGAAGTTTTCAAGATCGCTAAAATTCAGGTGACTAACCCAGTCACATATATTCTTGAGGATTATCAAGGAAACCCAATCAAAGGTGGATTTTATGAAATGGAATTGCTGAAAGTCAAGCATCCACAGGTCTATCTTGTTGAAAAAATATTAAAAAGGGCCGGAAATAAAGTTTATGTTAAATGGCTGGGATTTTCATCTAAACATAACTCCTGGATAAATGCAAACGATGTATTATAATTAATTAATTGAAATAAAAAGCATTTTTAAACAAATATAAACTAGTTTTTTATTTTCCTTATTCAACCACTCTTGTTTTATATATTTTATCACGATGGTTTTCATTCAATATTGGTTCCAGGATTTTACTTGTATTGAGGATTCTCCGCTGAAATCGAAGCCTGTCGATTGCATATATATACCATTCTCCCCTACGACTAGCCCTGTAGGCAAAGTTCCACACATGAAGAATGTAGATTTTTGGTGTTAGAATAAATCGAACCCTTTTCTGCATTCTGCACAATTGTTTTTTGTGATTCTTGTATAAAAATTGATGAGGTGCTGAATTTCTTGATTGTACAGCTCTGCAGTATAACATCCGCAAGTATCTGGCCCTGTAGTTGCATCATCTTTTGACCATGAGCAGTTGGTGTAATGCTCACCATATTTAGAATTTACTTTATCCACATTTTCATATTGATAAAGAAATTTGTAGCCTTTTTCTATTCTATCCTTATGCTCTTCTAGCAGAATAATTGAGTATTCTTCAAGGAATTTCTTAATATTCATCTGAAATATTTAGTTGGCTTTTGTCCTGCTTTAGCGGTTTGGTTGAATCTTTATAACTGTTCATTACCAGAACTTTATACAAACTAACCCTTTTGTTTGCATTACAATCGATTTTATAGAATGTTGTGGAGGGTCAAGGAATATTATTGAGAAATATGAAAGATGTTTTTTGTTTTATGTATAATACATTTTATTTATTCTAATAATTATTATAATAATGGGTGGGTTCAAAATAAGATGCTGAATTCAAGTACTCAATGTTGTCTTGCTGTGTAAAGTTGAGATTAAATGTGGCACCAAGACGCCCCAAGTTTGTCACATAAAAGTTGCCCTGACGTCTGATTTCCTCCAGTGTGTTGTCGGGTAAGTTACCATATCTAGCTGGCAGGAACATTTGCTTATCTTGCAGCTGTAGTATGATTCGGTCTCCATATTTTGTTGCAATTTTCCTAATTCCATGGATTTTATAGGCTGAATGTTGCAGCATGTCAGACACTTTGATGAATGAATTAAATCCACAATTGTTGAGCACTTCTAATGCACTGCTATTTGCTGGTTGAGCTGATTTTTCTTCTTCTGTGATGGTGCATTTTATCTTCTGCTGAGGTTGAGCCATTTCCACTGTTTTTAATATTCCGACTATTCAAGTTGATCACTTTAAGGTACTCGGTGAACTGAAGTGGATCTTGCATGCTGCCTCTTTTATAGTAGGTTTTTATCTTCCGTCTCTTTCACTCTAGTTTTCTATCTCTTTTTCTTTAGTAAGGGGTATATCGAAATAAACATAATCACGAAGTTCTTCCCCTAAAGTGCATACTGTACAATTAATACAATCATGAATATTACAGCTTTCAGTATGAGACACTTGGTACTTTAACGTTAGATTCTCAGGCAGAAAATCTTTCAAATCACTCGGAAAACGCTCCAACTTTACACACACTAATAAGTCGCGGAAAGTTTCCAATTTTAGATCATCACAGCAACATTTTTCAGATAAGGTTCCCACATAACCGGCATGTTCATTCATGCTAAGGATCCCGACTTAGGATAAAATATGGGCCATTCTCCCATTCTCCCATACCCGAAAAATTTAATTCCTTATCTAACGTGAAATATTACTTCCTAAAGGGATAAAATTGTGCACCAAATGTTACAGTAAAACAGAAAAATCACAGCTGTGTGCAACTGTTGAGTTCTCAAAAATACTTCAGATAAGGTTCCCACATAACCGACATGTTCGTTCATGCTAAGGATCCCGACTTAGGATAAAATATGGACCATTCTCCCATTCTCCCATTCTCCCATACCCGAAAAATTTAATTCCTTATCTAACGTGAAATATTACTTCCTTAAGGGATAAAATTGAACGCCAAATGTTCCAGTAAAACAGAAAAATCCCACGCCGTGAGGTACATGATCAATGCCTCTACCTGCAGAAAAGAGCTTAGCCTGCATAAGTATTTCAGATAAAACTCGATATAACGTGAGAAGTAAAGCTTTCGGCTGGTGGTGAGGGTAGTCCGCATCATGGACTTGAACCTCGAGGCGATCAGTAAAGCTGTCAGTGGAGACTAACTTCATGAGCTTGACTCTAGACCCCAACTTGATCCTAGACTCCGACCAATATCCCAGTATTACATCCTATACTCCATCCAAACCCCCACTATATTACACCCTAGACAGAGACTTACTTCATAAGCTGACTCTAGACCCCAACCCACATCTCCAACTTGATCCTAGTCTCCAACAAATATCCCCATATTACACCCTAGACACACGCACAAGGGAGCTTTCATGGCCTAAAAACTGCTCCTAGACGTGGACGACGAGCTTTTGAAACCGTTTTGAGAATTTTGAGGCCCCTTTAAAAATACACGGGAAATTGGCGCCGAATCCCCATAGCTTATCTACTCGTTAAATACTCGGTTTTAATTGCAGAAATTAGAGAAATGCAAAAAACCCGATAAAAATCTCCTATTTGTACGATTTTTTATTATTTTACGGCTCAGCAGCTAGTAAAAATCAGTATAGGTAAAAAAACGAAATTCTTAAATTTCGCCGATAGGGCTAGTTTTTTGGCGTTAAATACTCGGTTTTAATTGCAGAAAGTAGAAAAATGCAAAAAACCCGAAAAAATCTCCTATTTGTACGATTTTTTATTATTTTACGGCTCAGCAGCTAGTAAAAATCAGTATAGGTAAAAAAACGAAATTCTTAAATTTCGCCGATAGGGCTAGTTTTTTGGCGTTAAATACTCGGTTTTAATTGCAGAAATTAGAGAAATGCAAAAAACCCGATAAAAATCTCCTATTTGTACGATTTTTTATTATTTTACGGCTCAGCAGCTAGTAAAAATCAGTAGGTAAAAAAACGAAATTCTTAAATTTCCCCGATAGGGCTAGTTTTTTGGCGTTAAATACTCGGTTTTAATTGCAGAAATTAGAGAAATGCAAAATACCCGATAAAAACCTCCTATTTGTACGATTTTTTATTATTTTACGGCTTAGCAGCTAGTAAAAATCAGTAGGTAAAAAAACGAAATTCTTAAATTTCGCCGATAGGGCTAGTTTTTTGGCGTTAAATACTCGGTTTTAATTGCAGAAATTAGAGAAATGCAAAAAACCCGATAAAAATCTCCTATTTGTAGGATTTTTTATTATTTTACGGCTCAGCAGCTAGTAAAAATCAGTAGGTAAAAAAACGAAATTCTTAAATTTCGCCGATAGGGCTAGTTTTTTGGCGTTAAATACTCGATTTTAATTGCAGAAATTAGAGAAATGCAAAAAACCCGATAAAAATCTCCTATTTGTACGATTTTTTATTATTTTACGGCTCAGCAGCTAGTAAAAATCAATAGGTAAAAAAACGAAATTCTTAAAGTTCGCCGATAGGGCTAGTTTTTTGGCGTTAAATACTCGGTTTTAATTTCAGAAATTAGAGAAATGCAAAAAACCCGATAAAAATCTCATATTTGTACGATTTTTTATTATTTTACGGCTCAGCAGCTAGTAAAAATCAGTAGGTAAAAAAACGAAATTGTTAAATTACGCCGATAGGGCTAGTTTTTTGGCGTTAAATACTCGGTTTTAATTGCAGAAATTAGAGAAATGCAAAAAACCCGATAAAAATCTCCTATTTGTACGATTTTTTATTATTTTACGGCTCAGCAGCTAGTAAAAATCAGTAGGTAAAAAAACGAAATTCTTAAATTTCGCCGATAGGGCTAGTTTTTTGGCGTTAAATACTCGGTTTTAATTGCAGAAATTAGAGAAATGCAAAAAACCCGATAAAAATCTCCTATTTGTACGATTTTTTATTATTTTACGGCTCAGCAGCTAGTAAAAATCAGTAGGTAAAAAAACGAAATTCTTAAATTTCCCCGATAGGGCTAGTTTTTTGGCGTTAAATACTCGGTTTTAATTGCAGAAATTAGAGAAATGCAAAATACCCGATAAAAATCTCCTATTTGTACGATTTTTTATTATTTTACGGCTTAGCAGCTAGTAAAAATCAATAGGTAAAAAAACGAAATTCTTAAATTTCGCCGATAGGGCTAGTTTTTTGGCGTTAAATACTCGGTTTTAATTGCAGAAATTAGAGAAATGCAAAATACCCGATAAAAATCTCCTATTTGTAGGATTTTTTATTATTTTACGGCTCAGCAGCTAGTAAAAATCAGTAGGTAAAAAAACGAAATTCTTAAATTTCGCCGATAGGGCTAGTTTTTTGGCGTTAAATACTCGGTTTTAATTGCAGAAATTAGAGAAATGCAGAAAACCCGATAAAAATCTCCTATTTGTACGATTTTTTATTATTTTACGGCTCAGCAGCTAGTAAAAATCAGTAGGTAAAAAAACGAAATTCTTAAATTTCCCCGATAGGGCTAGTTTTTTGGCGTTAAATACTCGGTTTTAATTGCAGAAATTAGAGAAATACAAAAAACCCGATAAAAACCTCCGATTATACGATTTTTTATTATTTTACGGCTTAGCAGCTAGTAAAAATCAGTAGGTAAAAAAACGAAATTCTTAAATTTCGCCGATAGGGCTAGTTTTTTGGCGTTAAATACTCGGTTTTAATTGCAGAAATTAGAGAAATGCAAAAAACCCGATAAAAATCTCATATTTGTACGATTTTTTATTATTTTACGGCTCAGCAGCTAGTAAAAATCAGTAGGTAAAAAAACGAAATTGTTAAATTACGCCGATAGGGCTAGTTTTTTGGCGTTAAATACTCGGTTTTAATTGCAGAAATTAGAGAAATGCAAAAAACCCGATAAAAATCTCCTATTTGTACGATTTTTTATTATTTTACGGCTCAGCAGCTAGTAAAAATCAGTATAGGTAAAAAAACGAAATTCTTAAATTTCGCCGATAGGGCTAGTTTTTTGGCGTTAAATACTCGGTTTTAATTGCAGAAAGTAGAAAAATGCAAAAAACCCGATAAAAATCTCCTATTTGTACGATTTTTTATTATTTTACGGCTCAGCAGCTAGTAAAAATCAGTAGGTAAAAAAACGAAATTCTTAAATTTCGCCGATAGGGCTAGTTTTTTGGCGTTAAATACTCGGTTTTAATTGCAGAAATTAGAGAAATGCAAAAAACCCGATAAAAATCTCCTATTTGTACGATTTTTTATTATTTTACGGCTCAGCAGCTAGTAAAAATCAGTAGGTAAAAAAACGAAATTCTTAAATATCGCCGATAGGGCTAGTTTTTTGGCGTTAAATACTCGGTTTTAATTGCAGAAATTAGAGAAATGCAAAAAAACCGATAAAAATCTCCTATTTGTACGATTTTTTATAATTTTACGGCTTAGCAGCTAGTAAAAATCAATAGGTAAAAAAACGAAATTCTTAAATTTCGCCGATAGGGCTAGTTTTTTGGCGTTAAATACTCGGTTTTAATTGCAGAAATTAGAGAAATGCAAAATACCCGATAAAAATCTCCTATTTGTAGGATTTTTTATTATTTTACGGCTCAGCAGCTAGTAAAAATCAGTAGGTAAAAAAACGAAATTCTTAAATTTCGCCGATAGGGCTAGTTTTTTGGCGTTAAATACTCGGTTTTAATTGCAGAAATTAGAGAAATGCAAAAAACCCGATAAAAATCTCCTATTTGTACGATTTTTTATTATTTTACGGCTCAGCAGCTAGTAAAAATCGGTAGGTAAAAAAACGAAATTCTTAAATTTCCCCGATAGGGCTAGTTTTTTGGCGTTAAATACTCGGTTTTAATTGCAGAAATTAGAGAAATACAAAAAACCCGATAAAAACCTCCGATTGTACGATTTTTTATTATTTTACGGCTTAGCAGCTAGTAAAAATCAGTAGGTAAAAAAACGAAATTCTTAAATTTCGCCGATAGGGCTAGTTTTTTGGCGTTAAATACTCGGTTTTAATTGCAGAAATTAGAGAAATGCAAAAAACCCGATAAAAATCTCCTATTTGTACGATTTTTTATTATTTTACGGCTCAGCAGCTAGTAAAAATCAATAGGTAAAAAAACGAAATTCTTAAATTTCGCCGATAGGGCAAGTTTTTTGGCGTTAAATACTCGGTTTTAATTTCAGAAATTAGAGAAATGCAAAAAACCCGATAAAAATCTCATATTTGTACGATTTTTTATTATTTTACGGCTCAGCAGCTAGTAAAAATCAGTAGGTAAAAAAACGAAATTGTTAAATTACGCCGATAGGGCTAGTTTTTTGGCGTTAAATACTCGGTTTTAATTGCAGAAATTAGAGAAATGCAAAAAACCCGATAAAAATCTCCTATTTGTACGATTTTTTATTATTTTACGGCTCAGCAGCTAGTAAAAATCAGTATAGGTAAAAAAACGAAATTCTTAAATTTCGCCGATAGGGCTAGTTTTTTGGCGTTAAATACTCGGTTTTAATTGCAGAAAGTAGAAAATTGCAAAAAACCCGATAAAAATCTCCTATTTGTACGATTTTTTATTATTTTACGGCTCAGCAGCTAGTAAAAATCAGTAGGTAAAAAAACGAAATTCTTAAATTTCGCCGATAGGGCTAGTTTTTTGGCGTTAAATACTCGGTTTTAATTGCAGAAATTAGAGAAATGCAAAAAACCCGATAAAAATCTCCTATTTGTACGATTTTTTATTATTTTACGGCTCAGCAGCTAGTAAAAATCAGTAGGTAAAAAAACGAAATTCTTAAATATCGCCGATAGGGCTAGTTTTTTGGCGTTAAATACTCGGTTTTAATTGCAGAAATTAGAGAAATGCAAAAAAACCGATAAAAATCTCCTATTTGTACGATTTTTTATTATTTTACGGCTTAGCAGCTAGTAAAAATCAATAGGTAAAAAAACGAAATTCTTAAATTTCGCCGATAGGGCTAGTTTTTTGGCGTTAAATACTCGGTTTTAATTGCAGAAATTAGAGAAATGCAAAATACCCGATAAAAATCTCCTATTTGTAGGATTTTTTATTATTTTACGGCTCAGCAGCTAGTAAAAACCAGTAGGTAAAAAAACGAAATTCTTAAATTTCGCCGATAGGGCTAGTTTTTTGGCGTTAAATACTCGGTTTTAATTGCAGAAATTAGAGAAATGCAAAAAACCCGATAAAAATCTCCTATTTGTACGATTTTTTATTATTTTACGGCTCAGCAGCTAGTAAAAATCAGTAGGTAAAAAAACGAAATTCTTAAATTTCCCCGATAGGGCTAGTTTTTTGGCGTTAAATACTCGGTTTTAATTGCAGAAATTAGAGAAATACAAAAAACCCGATAAAAACCTCCGATTGTACGATTTTTTATTATTTTACGGCTTAGCAGCTAGTAAAAATCAGCAGGTAAAAAAACGAAATTCTTAAATTTCGCCGATAGGGCTAGTTTTTTGGCGTTAAATACTCGGTTTTAATTGCAGAAATTAGAGAAATGCAAAAAACCTGATAAAAATCTCCTATTTGCAGGATTTTTTATTATTTTACGGCTCAGCAGCTAGTAAAAATCAGTAGGTAAAAAAACGAAATTCTTAAATTTCGCCGATAGGGCTAGTTTTTTGGCGTTAAATACTCGGTTTTAATTGCAGAAATTAGAGAAATGCAAAAAACCCGATAAAAATCTCCTATTTGTACGATTTTTTATTATTTTACGGCTCAGCAGCTAGTAAAAATCAGTAGGTAAAAAAACGAAATTCTTAAATATCGCCGATAGGGCTAGTTTTTTGGCATTAAATACTCGGTTTTAAATGCAGAAATTAGAAAAATGCAAAAAACCCAATAAAAATCTCCTATTTGTACGATTTTTTATTATTTTACGGCTCAGCAGCTAGTAAAAATCAGTAGGTAAAAAAACGAAATTCTTAAATATCGCCGATAGGGCTAGTTTTTTGGCGTTAAATATTCGGTTTTAATTGCAGAAATTAGAGAAATGCAAAAAACCCGATAAAAATCACCTATTTGTAGGATTTTTTATTATTTTACGGCTCAGCAGCTAGTAAAAATCAGTAGGTAAAAAAACGAAATTCTTAAATTTCCCCGATAGGGCTAGTTTTTTGGCGTTAAATACTCGGTTTTAATTGCAGAAATTAGAGAAATGCAAAAAACCCGATAAAAATCTCTTATTTGTAGGATTTTTTATTATTTTACGGCTCAGCAGCTAGTAAAAATCAGTAGGTAAAAAACCGAAATTCTTAAATTTCGCCGATAGGGCTAGTTTTTTGGCGTTAAATACTCGGTTTTAATTGCAGAAATTAGAGAAATGCAAAAAACCTGATAAAAATCTCCTATTTGCAGGATTTTTTATTATTTTACGGCTCAGCAGCTAGTAAAAATCAGTAGGTAAAAAAACGAAATTCTTAAATTTCGCCGATAGGGCTAGTTTTTTGGCGTTAAATACTCGGTTTTAATTGCAGAAATTAGAGAAATGCAAAAAACCCGATAAAAATCTCCTATTTGTACGATTTTTTATTATTTTACGGCTCAGCAGCTAGTAAAAATCAGTAGGTAAAAAAACGAAATTCTTAAATATCGCCGATAGGGCTAGTTTTTTGGCATTAAATACTCGGTTTTAAATGCAGAAATTAGAAAAATGCAAAAAACCCAATAAAAATCTCCTATTTGTACGATTTTTTATTATTTTACGGCTCAGCAGCTAGTAAAAATCAGTAGGTAAAAAAACGAAATTCTTAAATATCGCCGATAGGGCTAGTTTTTTGGCGTTAAATATTCGGTTTTAATTGCAGAAATTAGAGAAATGCAAAAAACCCGATAAAAATCACCTATTTGTAGGATTTTTTATTATTTTACGGCTCAGCAGCTAGTAAAAATCAGTAGGTAAAAAAACGAAATTCTTAAATTTCCCCGATAGGGCTAGTTTTTTGGCGTTAAATACTCGGTTTTAATTGCAGAAATTAGAGAAATGCAAAAAACCCGATAAAAATCTCTTATTTGTAGGATTTTTTATTATTTTACGGCTCAGCAGCTAGTAAAAATCAGTAGGTAAAAAACCGAAATTCTTAAATTTCGCCGATAGGGCTAGTTTTTTGGCGTTAAATACTCGGTTTTAATTGCAGAAATTAGAGAGATGCAAAAAACCCGATAAAAATCTCCTATTTGTACGATTTTTTATTATTTTACGGCTCAGCAGCTAGTAAAAATCAGTAGGTAAAAAAACGAAATTTTAAATTTTGCCGATAGGGCTAGTTTTTTGGCGTTAAATACTCGGTTTTAATTGCAGAAATTAGAGAAATGCAAAAAACCCGATAAAAATCTCCTATTTTTACGATTTTTTATTATTTTACTGCTTAGCAGCTAGTAAAAATCGGTAGGTAAAAAAACGAAATTTTTAAATTTCGCCGATAGGGCTAGTTTTTTGGCGTTAAATACTCGGTTTTAATTGCAGAAATTAGAGATATGCAAAAAAACCGATAAAAATCTCCTATTTGTACGATTTTTTATTATTTTACGGCTCAGCAGCTAGTAAAAATCAATAGGTAAAAAAACGAAATTCTTAAATTTCGCCGATAGGGCTAGTTTTTTGGCGCTAAATACTCGGATTTAATTGCAGAAATTAGAGAAATGCAAAAAACCCGATAAAAATCTCCTATTTGTACGATTTTTTATTATTTTACGGCTCAGCAGCTAGTAAAAATCAGTAGGTAAAAAAACGAAATTGTTAAATTACGCCGATAGGGCTAGTTTTTTGGCGTTAAATACTCGGTTTTAATTGCAGAAATTAGAGAAATGCAAAAAACCCGATAAAAATCTCCTATTTGTACGATTTTTTATTATTTTACGGCTCAGCAGCTAGTAAAAATCAGTAGGTAAAAAAACGAAATTGTTAAATTACGCCGATAGGGCTAGTTTTTTGGCGTTAAATACTCGGTTTTAATTGCAGAAATTAGAGAAATGCAAAAAACCCGATAAAAATCTCCTATTTGTACGATTTTTTATTATTTTACGGCTCAGCAGCTAGTAAAAATCAGTAGGTAAAAAAACGAAATTCTTAAATTTCGCCGATAGGGCTAGTTTTTTGGCGTTAAATACTCGGTTTTAATTGCAGAAAGTAGAAAAATGCAAAAAACCCGATAAAAATCTCCTATTTGTACGATTTTTTATTATTTTACGGCTCAGCAGCTAGTAAAAATCAGTAGGTAAAAAAACGAAATTCTTAAATTTCGCCGATAGGGCTAGTTTTTTGGCGTTAAATACTCGGTTTTAATTGCAGAAATTAGAGAAATGCAAAAAACCCGATAAAAATCTCCTATTTGTACGATTTTTTATTATTTTACGGCTTAGCAGCTAGTAAAAATCAGTAGGTAAAAAAACGAAATTCTTAAATTTCGCCGATAGGGCTAGTTTTTTGGCGTTAAATACTCGGTTTTAATTGCAGAAATTAGAGAACTGCAAAAAACCCGATAAAAATCTCCTATTTGTACGATTTTTTATTATTTTACGGCTCAGCAGCTAGTAAAAATCAGTAGGTAAAAAAACGAAATTCTTAAATATCGCCGATAGGGCTAGTTTTTTGGCGTTAAATACTCGGTTTTAATTGCAGAAATTAGAGAAATGCAAAAAAACCGATAAAAATCTCCTATTTGTACGATTTTTTATTATTTTACGGCTTAGCAGCTAGTAAAAATCAGTAGGTAAAAAAACGAAATTCTTAAATTTCGCCGATAGGGCTAGTTTTTTGGCGTTAAATACTCGGTTTTAATTGCAGAAATTAGAGAAATGCAAAATACCCGATAAAAATCTCCTATTTTTACGATTTTTTATTATTTTACGGCTCAGCAGCTAGTAAAAATCAGTAGGTAAAAAAACGAAATTCTTAAATATCGCCGATAGGGCTAGTTTTTTGGCGTTAAATACTCGGTTTTAATTGCAGAAATTAGAGAAATGCAAAAAAACTGATAAAAATCTCCTATTTGTACGATTTTTTATTATTTTACGGCTTAGCAGCTAGTAAAAATCAATAGGTAAAAAAACGAAATTCTTAAATTTCGCCGATAGGGCTAGTTTTTTGGCGTTAAATACTCGGTTTTAATTGCAGAAATTAGAGAAATGCAAAATACCCGATAAAAATCTCCTATTTGTAGGATTTTTTATTATTTTACGGCTCAGCAGCTAGTAAAAATCAGTAGGTAAAAAAACGAAATTCTTAAATTTCGCCGATAGGGCTAGTTTTTTGGCGTTAAATACTCGGTTTTAATTGCAGAAATTAGAGAAATGCAAAAAACCCGATAAAAATCTCCTATTTGTACGATTTTTTATTATTTTACGGCTCAGCAGCTAGTAAAAATCAGTAGGTAAAAAAACGAAATTCTTAAATTTCCCCGATAGGGCTAGTTTTTTGGCGTTAAATACTCGGTTTTAATTGCAGAAATTAGAGAAATACAAAAAACCCGATAAAAACCTCCGATTGTACGATTTTTTATTATTTTACGGCTTAGCAGCTAGTAAAAATCAGTAGGTAAAAAAACGAAATTCTTAAATTTCGCCGATAGGGCTAGTTTTTTGGCGTTAAATACTCGGTTTCAATTGCAGAAATTAGAGAAATGCAAAAAACCTGATAAAAATCTCCTATTTGCAGGATTTTTTATTATTTTACGGCTCAGCAGCTAGTAAAAATCAGTAGGTAAAAAAACGAAATTCTTAAATTTCGCCGATAGGGCTAGTTTTTTGGCGTTAAATACTCGGTTTTAATTGCAGAAATTAGAGAAATGCAAAAAACCCGATAAAAATCTCCTATTTGTACGATTTTTTATTATTTTACGGCTCAGCAGCTAGTAAAAATCAGTAGGTAAAAAAACGAAATTCTTAAATATCGCCGATAGGGCTAGTTTTTTGGCATTAAATACTCGGTTTTAAATGCAGAAATTAGAAAAATGCAAAAAACCCAATAAAAATCTCCTATTTGTACGATTTTTTATTATTTTACGGCTCAGCAGCTAGTAAAAATCAGTAGGTAAAAAAACGAAATTCTTAAATATCGCCGATAGGGCTAGTTTTTTGGCGTTAAATACTCGGTTTTAATTGCAGAAATTAGAGAAATGCAAAAAACCCAATAAAAATCTCCTATTTGTACGATTTTTTATTATTTTACGGCTCAGCAGCTAGTAAAAATCAGTAGGTAAAAAAACGAAATTCTTAAATTTCCCCGATAGGGCTAGTTTTTTGGCGTTAAATACTCGGTTTTAATTGCAGAAATTAGAGAAATGCAAAAAACCCGATAAAAATCTCTTATTTGTAGGATTTTTTATTATTTTACGGCTCAGCAGCTAGTAAAAATCAGTAGGTAAAAAACCGAAATTCTTAAATTTCGCCGATAGGGCTAGTTTTTTGGCGTTAAATACTCGGTTTTAATTGCAGAAATTAGAGAGATGCAAAAAACCCGATAAAAATCTCCTATTTGTACGATTTTTTATTATTTTACGGCTCAGCAGCTAGTAAAAATCAGTAGGTAAAAAAACGAAATTTTAAATTTTGCCGATAGGGCTAGTTTTTTGGCGTTAAATACTCGGTTTTAATTGCAGAAATTAGAGAAACGCAAAAAACCCGATAAAAATCTCCTATTTGTACGATTTTTTATTATTTTACTGCTTAGCAGCTAGTAAAAATCAGTAGGTAAAAAAACGAAATTCTTAAATTTCGCCGATAGGGCTAGTTTTTTGGCTTTAAATACTCGGTTTTAATTGCAGAAATTAGAGAAATGCAAAAAACCCGATAAAAATCTCCTATTTGTACGATTTTTTATTATTTTACGGCTCAGCAGCTAGTAAAAATCAGTAGGTAAAAAAACGAAATTCTTAAATTTCGCCGATAGGGCTAGTTTTTTGGCGTTAAATACTCGGTTTTAATTGCAGAAATTAGAGATATGCAAAAAAACCGATAAAAATCTCCTATTTGTACGATTTTTTATTATTTTACGGCTCAGCAGCTAGTAAAAATCAATAGGTAAAAAAACGAAATTCTTAAATTTCGCCGATAGGGCTAGTTTTTTGGCGTTAAATACTCGGATTTAATTGCAGAAATTAGAGAAATGCAAAAAACCCGATAAAAATCTCCTATTTGTACGATTTTTTATTATTTTACGGCTCAGCAGCTAGTAAAAATCAGTAGGTAAAAAAACGAAATTGTTAAATTACGCCGATAGGGCTAGTTTTTTGGCGTTAAATACTCGGTTTTAATTGCAGAAATTAGAGAAATGCAAAAAACCCGATAAAAATCTCCTATTTGTACGATTTTTTATTATTTTACGGCTCAGCAGCTAGTAAAAATCAGTAGGTAAAAAAACGAAATTGTTAAATTACGCCGATAGGGCTAGTTTTTTGGCGTTAAATACTCGGTTTTAATTGCAGAAATTAGAGAAATGCAAAAAACCCGATAAAAATCTCCTATTTGTACGATTTTTTATTATTTTACGGCTCAGCAGCTAGTAAAAATCAGTAGGTAAAAAAACGAAATTCTTAAATTTCGCCGATAGGGCTAGTTTTTTGGCGTTAAATACTCGGTTTTAATTGCAGAAAGTAGAAAAATTCAAAAAACCCGATAAAAATCTCCTATTTGTACGATTTTTTATTATTTTACGGCTCAGCAGCTAGTAAAAATCAGTAGGTAAAAAAACGAAATTCTTAAATTTCGCCGATAGGGCTAGTTTTTTGGCGTTAAATACTCGGTTTTAATTGCAGAAATTAGAGAAATGCAAAAAACCCGATAAAAAT
This sequence comes from Eutolmus rufibarbis, assembly GCA_963920795.1. NCBI lineage: Eukaryota > Metazoa > Arthropoda > Insecta > Diptera > Asilidae > Eutolmus > Eutolmus rufibarbis. Next base: position 14,621,991 of record OY987205.1, read on the forward strand.
CTTCTATTTGTACGATTTTTTATTATTTTACGGCTCAGCAGCTAGTAAAAATCAGTAGGTAAAAAAACGAAATTCTTAAATATCGCCGATAGGGCTAGTTTTTTGGCGTTAAATACTCGGTTTTAATTGCAGAAATTAGAGAAATGCAAAAAAACCGATAAAAATCTCCTATTTGTACGATTTTTTATTATTTTACGGCTTAGCAGCTAGTAAAAATCAGTAGGTAAAAAAACGAAATTCCCTAAATTTCGCCGATAGGGCTAGTTTTTTGGCGTTAAATACTCGGTTTTAATTGCAGAAATTAGAGAAATGCAAAAAACCCGATAAAAATCTCCTGTTTGTAGGATTTTTTATTATTTTACGGCTCAGCAGCTAGTAAAAATCAGTAGGTAAAAAAACGAAATTTTAAATTTCGCCGATAGGGCTAGTTTTTTGGCGTTAAATACTCGGTTTTAATTGCAGAAATTAGAGAAATGCAAAAAAACCGATAAAAATCTCCTATTTGTACGATTTTTTATTATTTTACGGCTCAGCAGCTAGTAAAAATCAGTAGGTAAAAAAACGAAATTCTTAAATTTCCCCGATAGGGCTAGTTTTTTGGCGTTAAATACTCGGTTTTAATTGCAGAAATTAGAGAAATGCAAAAAACCCGATAAAAATCTCCTATTTGTACGATTTTTTATTATTTTACGGCTCAGCAGCTAGTAAAAATCAGTAGGTAAAAAAACGAAATTCTTAAATTTCCCCGTTAGGGCTAGTTTTTTGGCGTTAAATACTCGGTTTTAATTGCAGAAATTAGAGAAATACAAAAAACCCGATAAAAACCTCCGATTGTACGATTTTATATTATTTTACGGCTTAGCAGCTAGTAAAAATCAGTAGGTAAAAAAACGAAATTCTTAAATTTCGCCGATAGGGCTAGTTTTTTGGCGTTAAATACTCGGTTTTAATTGCAGAAATTAGAGAAATGCAAAAAACCCGATAAAAATCTCCTATTTGTACGATTTTTTATTATTTTACGGCTCAGCAGCTAGTAAAAATCAGTAGGTAAAAAAACGAAATTCTTAAATTTCGCCGATAGGGCTAGTTTTTTGGCGTTAAATACTCGGTTTTAATTGCAGAAATTAGAGAAATGCAAAAAACCCGATAAAAATCTCCTATTTGTACGATTTTTTATTATTTTACGGCTCAGCAGCTAGTAAAAATCAGTAGGTAAAAAAACGAAATTCTTAAATATCGCCGATAGGGCTAGTTTTTTGGCATTAAATACTCGGTTTTAAATGCAGAAATTAGAAAAATGCAAAAAACCCAATAAAAATCTCCTATTTGTACGATTTTTTATTATTTTACGGCTCAGCAGCTAGTAAAAATCAGTAGGTAAAAAAACGAAATTCTTAAATATCGCCGATAGGGCTAGTTTTTTGGCGTTAAATATTCGGTTTTAATTGCAGAAATTAGAGAAATGCAAAAAACCCGATAAAAATCACCTATTTGTAGGATTTTTTATTATTTTACGGCTCAGCAGCTAGTAAAAATCAGTAGGTAAAAAAACGAAATTCTTAAATTTCCCCGATAGGGCTAGTTTTTTGGCGTTAAATACTCGGTTTTAATTGCAGAAATTAGAGAAATGCAAAAAACCCGATAAAAATCTCTTATTTGTAGGATTTTTTATTATTTTACGGCTCAGCAGCTAGTAAAAATCAGTAGGTAAAAAACCGAAATTCTTAAATTTCGCCGATAGGGCTAGTTTTTTGGCGTTAAATACTCGGTTTTAATTGCAGAAATTAGAGAGATGCAAAAAACCCGATAAAAATCTCCTATTTGTACGATTTTTTATTATTTTACGGCTCAGCAGCTAGTAAAAATCAGTAGGTAAAAAAACGAAATTTTAAATTTTGCCGATAGGGCTAGTTTTTTGGCGTTAAATACTCGGTTTTAATTGCAGAAATTAGAGAAATGCAAAAAACCCGATAAAAATCTCCTATTTGTACGATTTTTTATTATTTTACGGCTCAGCAGCTAGTAAAAATCAATAGGTAAAAAAACGAAATTCTTAAATTTCGCCGATAGGGCTAGTTTTTTGGCGTTAAATACTCGGATTTAATTGCAGAAATTAGAGAAATGCAAAAAACCCGATAAAAATCTCCTATTTGTACGATTTTTTATTATTTTACGGCTCAGCAGCTAGTAAAAATCAGTAGGTAAAAAAACGAAATTGTTAAATTACGCCGATAGGGCTAGTTTTTTGGCGTTAAATACTCGGTTTTAATTGCAGAAATTAGAGAAATGCAAAAAACCCGATAAAAATCTCCTATTTGTACGATTTTTTATTATTTTACGGCTCAGCAGCTAGTAAAAATCAGTAGGTAAAAAAACGAAATTGTTAAATTACGCCGATAGGGCTAGTTTTTTGGCGTTAAATACTCGGTTTTAATTGCAGAAATTAGAGAAATGCAAAAAACCCGATAAAAATCTCCTATTTGTACGATTTTTTATTATTTTACGGCTCAGCAGCTAGTAAAAATCAGTAGGTAAAAAAACGAAATTCTTAAATTTCGCCGATAGGGCTAGTTTTTTGGCGTTAAATACTCGGTTTTAATTGCAGAAAGTAGAAAAATGCAAAAAACCCGATAAAAATCTCCTATTTGTACGATTTTTTATTATTTTACGGCTCAGCAGCTAGTAAAAATCAGTAGGTAAAAAAACGAAATTCTTAAATTTCGCCGATAGGGCTAGTTTTTTGGCGTTAAATACTCGGTTTTAATTGCAGAAATTAGAGAAATGCAAAAAACCCGATAAAAATCTCCTATTTGTACGATTTTTTATTATTTTACGGCTCAGCAGCTAGTAAAAATCAGTAGGTAAAAAAACGAAATTCTTAAATATCGCCGATAGGGCTAGTTTTTTGGCGTTAAATACTCGGTTTTAATTGCAGAAATTAGAGATGTGCAAAAAAACCGATAAAAATCTCCTATTTGTACGATTTTTTATTATTTTACGGCTCAGCAGCTAGTAAAAATCAATAGGTAAAAAAACGAAATTCTTAAATTTCGCCGATAGGGCTAGTTTTTTGGCGTTAAATACTCGGTTTTAATTGCAGAAATTAGAGAAATGCAAAATACCCGATAAAAATCTTCTATTTGTAGGATTTTTTATTATTTTACGGCTCAGCAGCTAGTAAAAATCAGTAGGTAAAAAAACGAAATTCTTAAATTACGCCGATAGGGCTAGTTTTTTGGCGTTAAATACTCGGTTTTAATTGCAGAAATTAGAGAAATGCAAAAAAACCGATAAAAATCTCCTATTTGTACGATTTTTTATTATTTTACGGCTCAGCAGCTAGTAAAAATCAGTAGGTAAAAAAACGAAATTCTTAAATTTCCCCGATAGGGCTAGTTTTTTGGCGTTAAATACTCGGTTTTAATTGCAGAAATTAGAGAAATGCAAAAAACCCGATAAAAATCTCCGATTGTACGATTTTTTATTATTTTACGGCTTAGCAGCTAGTAAAAATCAGTAGGTAAAAAAACGAAATTCTTAAATTTCGCCGATAGGGCTAGTTTTTTGGCGTTAAATACTCGGTTTTAATTGCAGAAATTAGAGAAATGCAAAAAACCCGATAAAAATCTCCTATTTGTAGGATTTTTTATTATTTTACGGCTCAGCAGCTAGTAAAAATCAGTAGGTAAAAAAACGAAATTCTTAAATTTCGCCGATAGGGCTAGTTTTTTGGCGTTAAATACTCGGTTTTAATTGCAGAAATTAGAGAAATGCAAAAAACCCGATAAAAATCTCCTATTTGTACGATTTTTTATTATTTTACGGCTCAGCAGCTAGTAAAAATCAGTAGGTAAAAAAACGAAATTCTTAAATTTCGCCGATAGGGCTAGTTTTTTGGCGTTAAATACTCGGTTTTAAATGCAGAAATTTGAAAAATGCAAAAAACCCAATAAAAATCTCCTATTTGTACGATTTTTTATTATTTTACAGCAGCTAGTAAAAATCAGTAGGTAAAAAAACGAAATTCTTAAATATCGCCGATAGGGCTAGTTTTTTGGCGTTAAATACTCGGCTTTAATTGCAGAAATTAGAGAAATGCAAAAAACCCGATAAAAATCACCTATTTGTAGGATTTTTTATTATTTTACGGCTCAGCAGCTAGTAAAAATCAGTAGGTAAAAAAACGAAATTCTTAAATATCGCCGATAGGGCTAGTTTTTTGGCGTTAAATACTCGGTTTTAAATGCAGAAATTAGAAAAATGCAAAAAACCCAATAAAAATCTCCTATTTGTACGATTTTTTATTATTTTACGGCTCAGCAGCTAGTAAAAATCAGTAGGTAAAAAAACGAAATTCTTAAATATCGCCGATAGGGCTAGTTTTTTGGCGTTAAATACTCGGTTTTAATTGCAGAAATTAGAGAAATGCAAAAAACCCGATAAAAATCACCTATTTGTAGGATTTTTTATTATTTTACGGCTCAGCAGCTAGTAAAAATCAGTAGGTAAAAAAACGAAATTCTTAAATATCGCCGATAGGGCTAGTTTTTTGGCGTTAAATATTCGGTTTTAATTGCAGAAATTAGAGAAATGCAAAAAACCCGATAAAAATCACCTATTTGTAGGATTTTTTATTATTTTACGGCTCAGCAGCTAGTAAAAATCAGTAGGTAAAAAACCGAAATTCTTAAATTTCGCCGATAGGGCTAGTTTTTTGGCGTTAAATACTCGGTTTTAATTGCAGAAATTAGAGAGATGCAAAAAACCCGATAAAAATCTCCTATTTGTACGATTTTTTATTATTTTACGGCTCAGCAGCTAGTAAAAATCAGTAGGTAAAAAAACGAAATTTTAAATTTTGCCGATAGGGCTAGTTTTTTGGCGTTAAATACTCGGTTTTAAATGCAGAAATTAGAAAAATGCAAAAAACCCAATAAAAATCTCCTATTTGTAGGATTTTTTATTATTTTACGGCTCAGCAGCTAGTAAAAATCAGTAGGTAAAAAAACGAAATTCTTAAATATCGCCGATAGGGCTAGTTTTTTGGCGTTAAATATTCGGTTTTAATTGCAGAAATTAGAGAAATGCAAAAAACCCGATAAAAATCACCTATTTGTAGGATTTTTTATTATTTTACGGCTCAGCAGCTAGTAAAAATCAGTAGGTAAAAAACCGAAATTCTTAAATTTCGCCGATAGGGCTAGTTTTTTGGCGTTAAATACTCGGTTTTAATTGCAGAAATTAGAGAGATGCAAAAAACCCGATAAAAATCTCCTATTTGTACGATTTTTTATTATTTTACGGCTCAGCAGCTAGTAAAAATCAGTAGGTAAAAAAACGAAATTTTAAATTTTGCCGATAGGGCTAGTTTTTTGGCGTTAAATACTCGGTTTTAATTGCAGAAATTAGAGAAATGCAAAAAACCCGATAAAAATCTCCTATTTGTACGATTTTTTATTATTTTACTGCTTAGCAGCTAGTAAAAATCAGTAGGTAAAAAAACGAAATTCTTAAATTTCGCCGATAGGGCTAGTTTTTTGGCTTTAAATACTCGGTTTTAATTGCAGAAATTAGAGAAATGCAAAAAACCCGATAAAAATCTCCTATTTGTACGATTTTTTATTATTTTACGGCTCAGCAGCTAGTAAAAATCAGTAGGTAAAAAAACGAAATTCTTAAATTTCGCCGATAGGGCTAGTTTTTTGGCGTTAAATACTCGGTTTTAATTGCAGAAATTAGAGATGTGCAAAAAAACCGATAAAAATCTCCTATTTGTACGATTTTTTATTATTTTACGGCTCAGCAGCTAGTAAAAATCAATAGGTAAAAAAACGAAATTCTTAAATTTCGCCGATAGGGCTATTTTTTGGCGTTAAATACTCGGATTTAATTGCAGAAATTAGAGAAATGCAAAAAACCCGATAAAAATCTCCTATTTGTACGATTTTTTATTATTTTACGGCTCAGCAGCTAGTAAAAATCTGTAGGTAAAAAAACGAAATTGTTAAATTACGCCGATAGGGCTAGTTTTTTGGCGTTAAATACTCGGTTTTAATTGCAGAAATTAGAGAAATGCAAAAAACCCGATAAAAATCTCCTATTTGTACGATTTTTTATTATTTTACGGCTCAGCAGCTAGTAAAAATCAATAGGTAAAAAAACGAAATTGTTAAATTACGCCGATAGGGCTAGTTTTTTGGCGTTAAATACTCGGTTTTAATTGCAGAAATTAGAGAAATGCAAAAAACCCGATAAAAATCTCCTATTTGTACGATTTTTTATTATTTTACGGCTCAGCAGCTAGTAAAAATCAGTAGGTAAAAAAACGAAATTCTTAAATTTCGCCGATAGGGCTAGTTTTTTGGCGTTAAATACTCGGTTTTAATTGCAGAAATTAGAGAAATGCAAAAAACCCGATAAAAATCTCCTATTTGTACGATTTTTTATTATTTTACGGCTCAGCAGCTAGTAAAAATCAGTAGGTAAAAAAACGAAATTCTTAAATTTCGCCGATAGGGCTAGTTTTTTGGCGTTAAATACTCGGTTTTAATTGCAGAAATTAGAGAAATGCAAAAAACCCGATAAAAATCTCCTATTTGTACGATTTTTTATTATTTTACGGCTCAGCAGCTAGTAAAAATCAGTAGGTAAAAAAACGAAATTCTTAAATATCGCCGATAGGGCTAGTTTTTTGGCGTTAAATACTCGGTTTTAATTGCAGAAATTAGAGAAATGCAAAAAAACCGATAAAAATCTCCTATTTGTACGATTTTTTATTATTTTACGGCTTAGCAGCTAGTAAAAATCAGTAGGTAAAAAAACGAAATTCTTAAATTTCGCCGATAGGGCTAGTTTTTTGGCGTTAAATACTCGGTTTTAATTGCAGAAATTAGAGAAATGCAAAATACCCGATAAAAATCTTCTATTTGTAGGATTTTTTATTATTTTACGGCTCAGCAGCTAGTAAAAATCAGTAGGTAAAAAAACGAAATTCTTAAATTTCGCCGATAGGGCTAGTTTTTTGGCGTTAAATACTCGGTTTTAATTGCAGAAATTAGAGAAATGCAAAAAACCCGATAAAAATCTCCTATTTGTAGGATTTTTTATTATTTTACGGCTCAGCAGCTAGTAAAAATCAGTAGGTAAAAAAACGAAATTTTAAATTTCGCCGATAGGGCTAGTTTTTTGGCGTTAAATACTCGGTTTTAATTGCAGAAATTAGAGAAATGCAAAAAAACCGATAAAAATCTCCTATTTGTACGATTTTTTATTATTTTACGGCTCAGCAGCTAGTAAAAATCAGTAGGTAAAAAAACGAAATTCTTAAATTTCCCCGATAGGGCTAGTTTTTTGGCGTTAAATACTCGGTTTTAATTGCAGAAATTAGAGAAATGCAAAAAACCCGATAAAAATCTCCGATTGTACGATTTTTTATTATTTTACGGCTTAGCAGCTAGTAAAAATCAGTAGGTAAAAAAACGAAATTCTTAAATTTCGCCGATAGGGCTAGTTTTTTGGCGTTAAATACTCGGTTTTAATTGCAGAAATTAGAGAAATGCAAAAAACCCGATAAAAATCTCCTATTTGTAGGATTTTTTATTATTTTACGGCTCAGCAGCTAGTAAAAATCAGTAGGTAAAAAAACGAAATTCTTAAATTTCGCCGATAGGGCTAGTTTTTTGGCGTTAAATACTCGGTTTTAATTGCAGAAATTAGAGAAATGCAAAAAACCCGATAAAAATCTCCTATTTGTACGATTTTTTATTATTTTACGGCTCAGCAGCTAGTAAAAATCAGTAGGTAAAAAAACGAAATTCTTAAATTTCGCCGATAGGGCTAGTTTTTTGGCGTTAAATACTCGGTTTTAATTGCAGAAAGTAGAAAAATGCAAAAAACCCGATAAAAATCTCCTATTTGTACGATTTTTTTTTATTTTACGGCTCAGCAGCTAGTAAAAATCAGTAGGTAAAAAAACGAAATTCTTAAATATCGCCGATAGGGCTAGTTTTTTGGCGTTAAATACTCGGCTTTAATTGCAGAAATTAGAGAAATGCAAAAAACCCGATAAAAATCACCTATTTGTAGGATTTTTTATTATTTTACGGCTCAGCAGCTAGTAAAAATCAGTAGGTAAAAAACCGAAATTCTTAAATTTCGCCGATAGGGCTAGTTTTTTGGCGTTAAATACTCGGTTTTAATTGCAGAAATTAGAGAGATGCAAAAAACCCGATAAAAATCTCCTATTTGTACGATTTTTTATTATTTTACGGCTCAGCAGCTACTAAAAATCAGTAGGTAAAAAAACGAAATTTTAAATTTTGCCGATAGGGCTAGTTTTTTGGCGTTAAATACTCGGTTTTAATTGCAGAAATTAGAGAAATGCAAAAAACCCGATAAAAATCTCCTATTTGTACGATTTTTTATTATTTTACGGCTTAGCAGCTAGTAAAAATCAGTAGGTAAAAAAACGAAATTCTTAAATTTCGCCGATAGGGCTAGTTTTTTGGCGTTAAATACTCGGTTTTAATTGCAGAAATTAGAGAAATGCAAAAAACCCGATAAAAATCTCCTATTTGTACGATTTTTTATTATTTTACGGCTCAGCAGCTAGTAAAAATCAGTAGGTAAAAAAACGAAATTCTTAAATTTCGCCGATAGGGCTAGTTTTTTGGCGTTAAATACTCGGTTTTAATTGCAGAAATTAGAGATATGCAAAAAAACCGATAAAAATCTCCTATTTGTACGATTTTTTATTATTTTACGGCTCAGCAGCTAGTAAAAATCAATAGGTAAAAAAACGAAATTCTTAAATTTCGCCGATAGGGCTAGTTTTTTGGCGTTAAATACTCGGATTTAATTGCAGAAATTAGAGAAATGCAAAAAACCCGATAAAAATCTCCTATTTGTACGATTTTTTATTATTTTACGGCTCAGCAGCTAGTAAAAATCAGTAGGTAAAAAAACGAAATTGTTAAATTACGCCGATAGGGCTAGTTTTTTGGCGTTAAATACTCGGTTTTAATTGCAGAAATTAGAGAAATGCAAAAAACCCGATAAAAATCTCCTATTTGTACGATTTTTTATTATTTTACGGCTCAGCAGCTAGTAAAAATCAGTAGGTAAAAAAACGAAATTCTTAAATTTCGCCGATAGGGCTAGTTTTTTGGCGTTAAATACTCGGTTTTAATTGCAGAAAGTAGAAAAATGCAAAAAACCCGATAAAAATCTCCTATTTGTACGATTTTTTTTTATTTTACGGCTCAGCAGCTAGTAAAAATCAGTAGGTAAAAAAACGAAATTCTTAAATTTCGCCGATAGGGCTAGTTTTTTGGCGTTAAATACTCGGTTTTAATTGCAGAAATTAGAGAAATGCAAAAAAACCGATAAAAATCTCCTATTTGTACGATTTTTTATTATTTTACGGCTCAGCAGCTAGTAAAAATCAGTAGGTAAAAAAACAAAATTCTTAAATTTCGCCGATAGGGCTAGTTTTTTGGCGTTAAATACTCGGTTTTAATTGCAGAAATTAGAGAAATGCAAAAAACCCGATAAAAATCTCCTATTTGTAGGATTTTTTATTATTTTACGGCTCAGCAGCTAGTAAAAATCAGTAGGTAAAAAAACGAAATTTTAAATTTCGCCGATAGGGCTAGTTTTTTGGCGTTAAATACTCGGTTTTAATTGCAGAAATTAGAGAAATGCAAAAAAACCGATAAAAATCTCCTATTTGTACGATTTTTTATTATTTTACGGCTCAGCAGCTAGTAAAAATCAGTAGGTAAAAAAACGAAATTCTTAAATTTCCCCGATAGGGCTAGTTTTTTGGCGTTAAATACTCGGTTTTAATTGCAGAAATTAGAGAAATGCAAAAAACCCGATAAAAATCTCCGATTGTACGATTTTTTATTATTTTACGGCTTAGCAGCTAGTAAAAATCAGTAGGTAAAAAAACGAAATTCTTAAATTTCGCCGATAGGGCTAGTTTTTTGGCGTTAAATACTCGGTTTTAATTGCAGAAATTAGAGAAATGCAAAAAACCCGATAAAAATCTCCTATTTGTAGGATTTTTTATTATTTTACGGCTCAGCAGCTAGTAAAAATCAGTAGGTAAAAAAACGAAATTCTTAAATTTCGCCGATAGGGCTAGTTTTTTGGCGTTAAATACTCGGTTTTAATTGCAGAAATTAGAGAAATGCAAAAAACCCGATAAAAATCTCCTATTTGTACGATTTTTTATTATTTTACGGCTCAGCAGCTAGTAAAAATCAGTAGGTAAAAAAACGAAATTCTTAAATTTCGCCGATAGGGCTAGTTTTTTGGCGTTAAATACTCGGTTTTAATTGCAGAAAGTAGAAAAATGCAAAAAACCCGATAAAAATCTCCTATTTGTACGATTTTTTTTTATTTTACGGCTCAGCAGCTAGTAAAAATCAGTAGGTAAAAAAACGAAATTCTTAAATATCGCCGATAGGGCTAGTTTTTTGGCGTTAAATACTCGGCTTTAATTGCAGAAATTAGAGAAATGCAAAAAACCCGATAAAAATCACCTATTTGTAGGATTTTTTATTATTTTACGGCTCAGCAGCTAGTAAAAATCAGTAGGTAAAAAACCGAAATTCTTAAATTTCGCCGATAGGGCTAGTTTTTTGGCGTTAAATACTCGGTTTTAATTGCAGAAATTAGAGAGATGCAAAAAACCCGATAAAAATCTCCTATTTGTACGATTTTTTATTATTTTACGGCTCAGCAGCTAGTAAAAATCAGTAGGTAAAAAAACGAAATTTTAAATTTTGCCGATAGGGCTAGTTTTTTGGCGTTAAATACTCGGTTTTAATTGCAGAAATTAGAGAAATGCAAAAAACCCGATAAAAATCTCCTATTTGTACGATTTTTTATTATTTTACGGCTTAGCAGCTAGTAAAAATCAGTAGGTAAAAAAACGAAATTCTTAAATTTCGCCGATAGGGCTAGTTTTTTGGCGTTAAATACTCGGTTTTAATTGCAGAAATTAGAGAAATGCAAAAAACCCGATAAAAATCTCCTATTTGTACGATTTTTTATTATTTTACGGCTCAGCAGCTAGTAAAAATCAGTAGGTAAAAAAACGAAATTCTTAAATTTCGCCGATAGGGCTAGTTTTTTGGCGTTAAATACTCGGTTTTAATTGCAGAAATTAGAGATATGCAAAAAAACCCATAAAAATCTCCTATTTGTACGATTTTTTATTATTTTACGGCTCAGCAGCTAGTAAAAATCAATAGGTAAAAAAACGAAATTCTTAAATTTCGCCGATAGGGCTAGTTTTTTGGCGTTAAATACTCGGATTTAATTGCAGAAATTAGAGAAATGCAAAAAACCCGATAAAAATCTCCTATTTGTACGATTTTTTATTATTTTACGGCTCAGCAGCTAGTAAAAATCAGTAGGTAAAAAAACGAAATTGTTAAATTACGCCGATAGGGCTAGTTTTTTGGCGTTAAATACTCGGTTTTAATTGCAGAAATTAGAGAAATGCAAAAAACCCGATAAAAATCTCCTATTTGTACGATTTTTTATTATTTTACGGCTCAGCAGCTAGTAAAAATCAGTAGGTAAAAAAACGAAATTCTTAAATTTCGCCGATAGGGCTAGTTTTTTGGCGTTAAATACTCGGTTTTAATTGCAGAAAGTAGAAAAATGCAAAAAACCCGATAAAAATCTCCTATTTGTACGATTTTTTTTTATTTTACGGCTCAGCAGCTAGTAAAAATCAGTGGGTAAAAAAACGAAATTCTTAAATTTCGCCGATAGGGCTAGTTTTTTGGCGTTAAATACTCGGTTTTAATTGCAGAAATTAGAGAAATGCAAAAAACCCGATAAAAATCTCCTATTTGTACGATTTTTTATTATTTTACGGCTCAGCAGCTAGTAAAAATCAGTAGGTAAAAAACGAAATTCTTAAATATCGCCGATAGGGCTAGTTTTTTGGCGTTAAATACTCGGTTTTAATTGCAGAAATTACAGATATGCAAAAAAAACGATAAAAATCTCCTATTTGTACGATTTTTTATTATTTTACGGCTCAGCAGCTAGTAAAAATCAATAGGTAAAAAAACGAAATTCTTAAATTTCGCCGATAGGGCTAGTTTTTTGGCGTTAAATACTCGGTTTTAATTGCAGAAATTAGAGAAATGCAAAAAACCCGATAAAAATCTCCTATTTGTACGATTTTTTATTATTTTACGGCTCAGCAGCTAGTAAAAATCAGTAGGTAAAAAAACGAAATTGTTAAATTACGCCGATAGGGCTAGTTTTTTGGCGTTACATACTCGGTTTTAATTGCAGAAATTAGAGAAATGCAAAAAAACCGATAAAAATCTCCTATTTGTACGATTTTTTATTATTTTACGGCTCAGCAGCTAGTAAAAATCAGTAAGTAAAAAAACGAAATTCTTAAATTTCGCCGATAGGGCTAGTTTTTTGGCGTTAAATACTCGGTTTTAATTGCAGAAATTAGAGAAATGCAAAAAAACCGATAAAAATCTCCTATTTGTACGATTTTTTATTATTTTACGGCTCAGCAGCTAGTAAAAATCAGTAGGTAAAAAAACGAAATTGTTAAATTACGCCGATAGGGCTAGTTTTTTGGCGTTAAATACTCGGTTTTAATTGCAGAAATTAGAGAAATGCAAAAAACCCGATAAAAATCTCCTATTTGTAGGATTTTTTATTATTTTACGGCTCAGCAGCTAGTAAAAATCAATAGGTAAAAAAACGAAATTCTTAAATTTCGCCGATAGGGCTAGTTTTTTGGCGTTAAATACTCGGTTTTAATTGCAGAAATTAGAGAAATGCAAAAAACCCGATAAAAATCTCCTATTTGTACGATTTTTTATTATTTTACGGCTCAGCAGCTAGTAAAAATCAGTAGGTAAAAAAACGAAATTCTTAAATTTCCCCGATAGAGCTAGTTTTTTTGCGTTAAATACTCGGTTTTAATTGCAGAAATAAGGGAAATGCAAAAAACCCGATAAAAATCTCCTATTTGTACGATTTTTTATTATTTTACGGCTCAGCAGCTAGTAAAAATCAGTAGGTAAAAAAACGAAATTCTTAAATTTCGCCGATAGGGCTAGTTTTTTGGCGTTAAATACTCGGTTTTAATTGCAGAAATTACAGAAATGCAAAAAACCCGATAAAAATCTCCTATTTGTACGATTTTTTATTATTTTACGGCTCAGCAGCTATTAAAAATCAGTAGGTAAAAAAACGAAATTCTTAAATTTCCCCGATAGGGCTAGTTCTTTGGCGTTAAATACTCGGTTTTAATTGCAGAAATTAGAGATATGCAAAAAAACCGATAAAAATCTCCTATTTGTACGTTTTTTTATTATTTTACGGCTCAGCAGCTAGTAAAAATCAATAGGTAAAAAAACGAAATTCTTAAATTTCGCCGATAGGGCTAGTTTTTTGGCGTTAAATACTCGGTTTTAATTGCAGAAATTAGAGAAATGCAAAAAACCCGATAAAAATCTCCTATTTGTACGATTTTTTATTATTTTACGGCTCAGCAGCTAGTAAAAATCAGTAGGTAAAAAAACGAAATTGTTAAATTACGCCGATAGGGCTAGTTTTTTGGCGTTAAATACTCGGTTTTAATTGCAGAAATTAGAGAAATGCAAAAAACCCGATAAAAATCTCCTATTTGTACGATTTTTTATTATTTTACGGCTCAGCAGCTAGTAAAAATCAGTAGGTAAAAAAACGAAATTCTTAAATTTCGCCGATAGGGCTAGTTTTTTGGCGTTAAATACTCGGTTTTAATTGCAGAAAGTAGAAAAATGCAAAAAAACCGATAAAAATCTCCTATTTGTACGATTTTTTATTATTTTACGGCTCAGCAGCTAGTAAAAATCCGTAGGTAAAAAAACGAAATTCTTAAATTTCGCCGATAGGGCTAGTTTTTTGGCGTTAAATACTCGGTTTTAATTGCAGAAATTAGAGAAATGCAAAAAACCCGATAAAAATCTCCTATTTGTAGGATTTTTTATTATTTTACGGCTCAGCAGCTAGTAAAAATCAGTAGGTAAAAAAACGAAATTCTTAAATTTCGCCGATAGGGCTAGTTTTTTGGCGTTAAATACTCGGTTTTATGCGGAAATTAGAGAAATGCAAAAAACCCGATAAAAATCTCCTATTTGTACGATTTTTTATTATTTTACGGCTCAGCAGCTAGTAAAAATCAGTAGGTAAAAAAACGAAATTCTTAAATATCGCCGATAGGGCTAGTTTTTTGGCGTTAAATACTCGGTTTTAATTGCAGAAATTAGAGATATGCAAAAAAACCGATAAAAATCTCCTATTTGTACGATTTTTTATTATTTTACGGCTCAGCAGCTAGTAAAAATCAGTAGGTAAAAAAACGAAATTCTTAAATTTCGCCGATAGGGCTAGTTTTTTGGCGTTAAATACTCGGTTTTAATTGCAGAAATTAGAGAAATGCAAAAAAACCGATAAAAATCTCCTATTTGTACGATTTTTTATTATTTTACGGCTCAGCAGCTAGTAAAAATCAGTAGGTAAAAAAACGAAATTCTTAAATTTCGCCGATAGGGCTAGTTTTTTGGCGTTAAATACTCGGTTTTAATTGCAGAAATTAGAGAAATGCAAAAAACCCGATAAAAATCTCCTATTTGTACGATTTTTTATTATTTTACGGCTCAGCAGCTAGTAAAAATCAGTAGGTAAAAAAACGAAATTCTTAAATATCGCCGATAGGGCTAGTTTTTTGGCGTTAAATACTCGGTTTTAATTGCAGAAATTAGAGAAATGCAAAAAAACCGATAAAAATCTCCTATTTGTACGATTTTTTATTATTTTACGGCTCAGCAGCTAGTAAAAATCAGTAGGTAAAAAAACGAAATTCTTAAATATCGCCGATAGGGCTAGTTTTTTGGCGTTAAATACTCGGTTTTAATTGCAGAAATTAGAGATATGCGAAAAAACCGATAAAAATCTCCCATTTGTACGATTTTTTATTATTTTACGGCTCAGCAGCTAGTAAAAATCAGTAGGTAAAAAAACGAAATTCTTAAATATCGCCGATAGGGCTAGTTTTTTGGCGTTAAATACTCGGTTTTAATTGCAGAAATTAGAGAAATGCAAAAAACCCGATAAAAATCTCCTATTTGTACGATTTTTTATTATTTTACGGCTCAGCAGCTAGTAAAAATCAGTAGGTAAAAAAACGAAATTCTTAAATATCGCCGATAGGGCTAGTTTTTTGGCGTTAAATACTCGGTTTTAATTGCAGAAATTAGAGATATGCAAAAAAACCGATAAAAATCTCCTATTTGTACGATTTTTTATTATTTTACGGCTCAGCAGCTAGTAAAAATCAATAGGTAAAAAAACGAAATTCTTAAATTTCGCCGATAGGGCTAGTTTTTTGGCGTTAAATACTCGGTTTTAATTGCAGAAATTAGAGAAATGCAAAAAACCCGATAAAAATCTCCTATTTGTACGATTTTTTATTATTTTACGGCTCAGCAGCTAGTAAAAATCAGTAGGTAAAAAAACGAAATTCTTAAATTTCGCCGATAGGGCTAGTTTTTTGGCGTTAAATACTCGGCTTTAATTGCAGAAATTAGAGAAATGCAAAAAACCCGATAAAAATCTCCTATTTGTACGATTTTTTATTATTTTACGGCTCAGCAGCTAGTAAAAATCAGTAGGTAAAAAAACGAAATTCTTAAATATCGCCGATAGGGCTAGTTTTTTGGCGTTAAATACTCGGTTTTAATTGCAGAAATTAGAGAAATGCTAAAAAAACCGATAAAAATCTCCTATTTGTACGATTTTTTATTATTTTACGGCTCAGCAGCTAGTAAAAATCAGTAGGTAAAAAAACGAAATTGTTAAATTACGCCGATAGGGCTAGTTTTTTGGCGTTAAATACTCGGTTTTAATTGCAGAAATTAGAGAAATGCAAAAAACCCGATAAAAATCTCCTATTTGTACGATTTTTTATTATTTTACGGCTCAGCAGCTAGTAAAAATCAATAGGTAAAAAAACGAAATTCTTAAATTTCGCCGATAGGGCTAGTTTTTTGGCGTTAAATATTCGGTTTTAATTGCAGAAATTAGAGAAATGCAAAAAACCCGATAAAAATCTCTTATTTGTACGATTTTTTATTATTTTACGGCTCAGCAGCTAGTAAAAATCAGTAGGTAAAAAAACGAAATTCTTAAATTTCGCCGATAGGGCTAGTTTTTTGGCGTTAAATACTCGGTTTTAATTGCAGAAATTACAGAAATGCAAAAAACCCGATAAAAATCTCCTATTTGTACGATTTTTTATTATTTTACGGCTCAGCAGCTATTAAAAATCAGTAGGTAAAAAAACGAAATTCTTAAATTTCCCCGATAGGGCTAGTTCTTTGGCGTTAAATACTCGGTTTTAATTGCAGAAATTAGAGATATGCAAAAAAACCGATAAAAATCTCCTATTTGTACGTTTTTTTATTATTTTACGGCTCAGCAGCTAGTAAAAATCAATAGGTAAAAAAACGAAATTCTTAAATTTCGCCGATAGGGCTAGTTTTTTGGCGTTAAATACTCGGTTTTAATTGCAGAAATTAGAGAAATGCAAAAAACCCGATAAAAATCTCCTATTTGTACGATTTTTTATTATTTTACGGCTCAGCAGCTAGTAAAAATCAGTAGGTAAAAAAACGAAATTGTTAAATTACGCCGATAGGGCTAGTTTTTTGGCGTTAAATACTCGGTTTTAATTGCAGAAATTAGAGAAATGCAAAAAACCCGATAAAAATCTCCTATTTGTACGATTTTTTATTATTTTACGGCTCAGCAGCTAGTAAAAATCAGTAGGTAAAAAAACGAAATTCTTAAATTTCGCCGATAGGGCTAGTTTTTTGGCGTTAAATACTCGGTTTTAATTGCAGAAAGTAGAAAAATGCAAAAAACCCGATAAAAATCTCCTATTTGTACGATTTTTTATTATTTTACGGCTCAGCAGCTAGTAAAAATCCGTAGGTAAAAAAACGAAATTCTTAAATTTCGCCGATAGGGCTAGTTTTTTGGCGTTAAATACTCGGTTTTAATTGCAGAAATTAGAGAAATGCAAAAAACCCGATAAAAATCTTCTATTTGTAGGATTTTTTATTATTTTATGGCTCAGCAGCTAGTAAAAATCAGTAGGTAAAAAAACGAAATTCTTAAATGTCGCCGATAGGGCTAGTTTTTTGGCGTTAAATACTCGGTTTTATGCGGAAATTAGAGAAATGCAAAAAACCCGATAAAAATCTCCTATTTGTACGATTTTTTATTATTTTACGGCTCAGCAGCTAGTAAAAATCAGTAGGTAAAAAAACGAAATTCTTAAATATCGCCGATAGGGCTAGTTTTTTGGCGTTAAATACTCGGTTTTAATTGCAAAAATTAGAGATATGCAAAAAAACCGATAAAAATCTCCTATTTGTACGATTTTTTATTATTTTACGGCTCAGCAGCTAGTAAAAATCAGTAGGTAAAAAAACGAAATTCTTAAATTTCGCCGATAGGGCTAGTTTTTTGGCGTTAAATACTCGGTTTTAATTGCAGAAATTAGAGAAATGCAAAAAAACCGATAAAAATCTCCTATTTGTACGATTTTTTATTATTTTACGGCTCAGCAGCTAGTAAAAATCAGTAGGTAAAAAAACGAAATTCTTAAATTTCGCCGATAGGGCTAGTTTTTTGGCGTTAAATACTCGGTTTTAATTGCAGAAATTAGAGAAATGCAAAAAACCCGATAAAAATCTCCTATTTGTACGATTTTTTATTATTTTACGGCTCAGCAGCTAGTAAAAATCAGTAGGTAAAAAAACGAAATTCTTAAATATCGCCGATAGGGCTAGTTTTTTGGCGTTAAATACTCGGTTTTAATTGCAGAAATTAGAGAAATGCAAAAAAACCGATAAAAATCTCCTATTTGTACGATTTTTTATTATTTTACGGCTCAGCAGCTAGTAAAAATCAGTAGGTAAAAAAACGAAATTCTTAAATATCGCCGATAGGGCTAGTTTTTTGGCGTTAAATACTCGGTTTTAATTGCAGAAATTAGAGATATGCAAAAAAACCGATAAAAATCTCCCATTTGTACGATTTTTTATTATTTTACGGCTCAGCAGCTAGTAAAAATCAGTAGGTAAAAAAACGAAATTCTTAAATATCGCCGATAGGGCTAGTTTTTTGGCGTTAAATACTCGGTTTTAATTGCAGAAATTAGAGAAATGCAAAAAACCCGATAAAAATCTCCTATTTGTACGATTTTTTATTATTTTACGGCTCAGCAGCTAGTAAAAATCAGTAGGTAAAAAAACGAAATTCTTAAATATCGCCGATAGGGCTAGTTTTTTGGCGTTAAATACTCGGTTTTAATTGCAGAAATTAGAGATATGCAAAAAAACCGATAAAAATCTCCTATTTGTACGATTTTTTATTATTTTACGGCTCAGCAGCTAGTAAAAATCAATAGGTAAAAAAACGAAATTCTTAAATTTCGCCGATAGGGCTAGTTTTTTGGCGTTAAATACTCGGTTTTAATTGCAGAAATTAGAGAAATGCAAAAAACCCGATAAAAATCTCCTATTTGTACGATTTTTTATTATTTTACGGCTCAGCAGCTAGTAAAAATCAGTAGGTAAAAAAACGAAATTCTTAAATTTCGCCGATAGGGCTAGTTTTTTGGCGTTAAATACTCGGCTTTAATTGCAGAAATTAGAGAAATGCAAAAAACCCGATAAAAATCTCCTATTTGTACGATTTTTTATTATTTTACGGCTCAGAAGCTAGTAAAAATCAGTAGGTAAAAAAACGAAATTCTTAAATATCGCCGATAGGGCTAGTTTTTTGGCGTTAAATACTCGGTTTTAATTGCAGAAATTAGAGAAATGCAAAAAAAACCGATAAAAATCTCCTATTTGTACGATTTTTTATTATTTTACGGCTCAGCAGCTAGTAAAAATCAGTAGGTAAAAAAACGAAATTGTTAAATTACGCCGATAGGGCTAGTTTTTTGGCGTTAAATACTCGGTTTTAATTGCAGAAATTAGAGAAATGCAAAAAAACCGATAAAAATCTCCTATTTGTACGATTTTTTATTATTTTACGGCTCAGCAGCTAGTAAAAATCAGTAGGTAAAAAAACGAAATTGTTAAATTACGCCGATAGGGCTAGTTTTTTGGCGTTAAATACTCGGTTTTAATTGCAGAAATTAGAGAAATGCAAAAAACCCGATAAAAATCTCCTATTTGTACGATTTTTTATTATTTTACGGCTCAGCAGCTAGTAAAAATCAATAGGTAAAAAAACGAAATTCTTAAATTTCGCCGATAGGGCTAGTTTTTTGGCGTTAAATATTCGGTTTTAATTGCAGAAATTAGAGAAATGCAAAAAACCCGATAAAAATCTCTTATTTGTACGATTTTTTATTATTTTACGGCTCAGCAGCAAGTAAAAATCAGTAGGTAAAAAAACGAAATTCTTAAATTTCGCCGATAGGGCTAGTTTTTTGGCGTTAAATACTCGGTTTTAATTGCAGAAATTACAGAAATGCAAAAAACCCGATAAAAATCTCCTATTTGTACGATTTTTTATTATTTTACGGCTCAGCAGCTATTAAAAATCAGTAGGTAAAAAAACGAAATTCTTAAATTTCCCCGATAGGGCTAGTTCTTTGGCGTTAAATACTCGGTTTTAATTGCAGAAATTAGAGATATGCAAAAAAACCGATAAAAATCTCCTATTTGTACGTTTTTTTATTATTTTACGGCTCAGCAGCTAGTAAAAATCAATAGGTAAAAAAACGAAATTCTTAAATTTCGCCGATAGGGCTAGTTTTTTGGCGTTAAATACTCGGTTTTAATTGCAGAAATTAGAGAAATGCAAAAAACCCGATAAAAATCTCCTATTTGTACGATTTTTTATTATTTTACGGCTCAGCAGCTAGTAAAAATCAGTAGGTAAAAAAACGAAATTGTTAAATTACGCCGATAGGGCTAGTTTTTTGGCGTTAAATACTCGGTTTTAATTGCAGAAATTAGAGAAATGCAAAAAACCCGATAAAAATCTCGTATTTGTATGATTTTTTATTATTTTACGGCTCAGCAGCTAGTAAAAATCAGTAGGTAAAAAAACGAAATTCTTAAATTTCGCCGATAGGGCTAGTTTTTTGGCGTTAAATACTCGGTTTTAATTGCAGAAAGTAGAAAAATGCAAAAAACCCGATAAAAATCTCCTATTTGTACGATTTTTTATTATTTTACGGCTCAGCAGCTAGTAAAAATCAGTAGGTAAAAAAACGAAATTCTTAAATTTCGCCGATAGGGCTAGTTTTTTGGCGTTAAATACTCGGTTTTAATTGCAGAAATTAGAGAAATGCAAAAAAACCGATAAAAATCTCCTATTTGTAGGATTTTTTATTATTTTACGGCTCAGCAGCTAGTAAAAATCAGTAGGTAAAAAAACGAAATTCTTAAATGTCGCCGATAGGGCTAGTTTTTTGGCGTTAAATACTCGGTTTTAATTGCAGAAATTAGAGAAATGCAAAAAACCCGATAAAAATCTCCTATTTGTACGATTTTTTATTATTTTACGGCTCAGCAGCTAATAAAAATCAGTAGGTAAAAAAACGAAATTCTTAAATATCGCCGATAGGGCTAGTTTTTTGGCGTTAAATACTCGGTTTTAATTGCAGAAATTAGAGATATGCAAAAAACCCGATAAAAATCTCCTATTTGTAGGATTTTTTATTATTTTACGGCTCAGCAGCTAGTAAAAATCAGTAGGTAAAAAAACGAAATTTTAAATTTCGCCGATAGGGCTAGTTTTTTGGCGTTAAATACTCGGTTTTAATTGCAGAAATTAGAGAAATGCAAAAAAACCGATAAAAATCTCCTATTTGTACGATTTTTTATTATTTTACGGCTCAGCAGCTAGTAAAAATCAGTAGGTAAAAAAACGAAATTCTTAAATTTCGCCGATAGGGCTAGTTTTTTGGCGTTAAATACTCGGTTTTAATTGCAGAATTTAGAGAAATGCAAAAAACCCGATAAAAATCTCCTATTTGTACGATTTTTTATTATTTTACGGCTCAGCAGCTAGTAAAAATCAGTAGGTAAAAAAACGAAATTCTTAAATATCGCCGATAGGGCTAGTTTTTTGGTGTTAAATACTCGGTTTTAATTGCAGAAATTAGAGAAATGCAAAAAACCCGATAAAAATCTCCTATTTGTACGATTTTTTATTATTTTACGGCTCAGCAGCTAGTAAAAATCAGTAGGTAAAAAAACGAAATTCTTAAATATCGCCGATAGGGCTAGTTTTTTGGCGTTAAATACTCGGTTTTAATTGCAGAAATTAGAGATATGCAAAAAAACCGATAAAAATCTCCTATTTGTACGATTTTTTATTATTTTACGGCTCAGCAGCTAGTAAAAATCAATAGGTAAAAAAACGAAATTCTTAAATTTCGCCGATAGGGCTAGTTTTTTGGCGTTAAATACTCGGTTTTAATTGCAGAAATTAGAGAAATGCAAAAAACCCGATAAAAATCTCCTATTTGTACGATTTTTTATTATTTTACGGCTCAGCAGCTAGTAAAAATCAGTAGGTAAAAAAACGAAATTCTTAAATTTCGCCGATAGGGCTAGTTTTTTGGCGTTAAATACTCGGTTTTAATTGCAGAAATTAGAGAAATGCAAAAAAAACCGATAAAAATCTCCTATTTGTACGATTTTTTATTATTTTACGGCTCAGCAGCTAGTAAAAATCAGTAGGTAAAAAAACGAAATTGTTAAATTACGCCGATAGGGCTAGTTTTTTGGCGTTAAATACTCGGTTTTAATTGCAGAAATTAGAGAAATGCAAAAAACCCGATAAAAATCTCCTATTTGTACGATTTTTTATTATTTTACGGCTCAGCAGCTAGTAAAAATCAATAGGTAAAAAAACGAAATTCTTAAATTTCGCCGATAGGGCTAGTTTTTTGGCGTTAAATATTCGGTTTTAATTGCAGAAATTAGAGAAATGCAAAAAACCCGATAAAAATCTCTTATTTGTACGATTTTTTATTATTTTACGGCTCAGCAGCAAGTAAAAATCAGTAGGTAAAAAAACGAAATTCTTAAATTTCGCCGATAGGGCTAGTTTTTTGGCGTTAAATACTCGGTTTTAATTGCAGAAATTACAGAAATGCAAAAAACCCGATAAAAATCTCCTATTTGTACGATTTTTTATTATTTTACGGCTCAGCAGCTATTAAAAATCAGTAGGTAAAAAAACGAAATTCTTAAATTTCCCCGATAGGGCTAGTTCTTTGGCGTTAAATACTCGGTTTTAATTGCAGAAATTAGAGATATGCAAAAAAACCGATAAAAATCTCCTATTTGTACGTTTTTTTATTATTTTACGGCTCAGCAGCTAGTAAAAATCAATAGGTAAAAAAACGAAATTCTTAAATTTCGCCGATAGGGCTAGTTTTTTGGCGTTAAATACTCGGTTTTAATTGCAGAAATTAGAGAAATGCAAAAAACCCGATAAAAATCTCCTATTTGTACGATTTTTTATTATTTTACGGCTCAGCAGCTAGTAAAAATCAGTAGGTAAAAAAACGAAATTCTTAAATTTCGCCGATAGGGCTAGTTTTTTGGCGTTAAATACTCGGTTTTAATTGCAGAAAGTAGAAAAATGCAAAAAACCCGATAAAAATCTCCTATTTGTACGATTTTTTATTATTTTACGGCTCAGCAGCTAGTAAAAATCAGTAGGTAAAAAAACGAAATTCTTAAATTTCGCCGATAGGGCTAGTTTTTTAGCGTTAAATACTCGGTTTTAATTGCAGAAATTAGAGAAATGCAAAAAACCCGATAAAAATCTCCTATTTGTAGGATTTTTTATTATTTTACGGCTCAGCAGCTAGTAAAAATCAGTAGGTAAAAAAACGAAATTCTTAAATGTCGCCGATAGGGCTAGTTTTTTGGCGTTAAATACTCGGTTTTAATTGCAGAAATTAGAGAAATGCAAAAAACCCGATAAAAATCTCCTATTTGTACGATTTTTTATTATTTTACGGCTCAGCAGCTAGTAAAAATCAGTAGGTAAAAAAACGAAATTCTTAAATATCGCCGATAGGGCTAGTTTTTTGGCGTTAAATACTCGGTTTTAATTGCAGAAATTAGAGATATGCAAAAAAACCGATAAAAATCTCCTATTTGTACGATTTTTTATTATTTTACGGCTCAGCAGCTAGTAAAAATCAGTAGGTAAAAAAACGAAATTCTTAAATTTCGCCGATAGGGCTAGTTTTTTGGCGTTAAATACTCGGTTTTAATTGCAGAAATTAGAGAAATGCAAAAAACCCGATAAAAATCTCCTATTTGTACGATTTTTTATTATTTTACGGCTCAGCAGCTAGTAAAAATCAGTAGGTAAAAAAACGAAATTCTTAAATTTCGCCGATAGGGCTAGTTTTTTGGCGTTAAATACTCGGTTTTAATTGCAGAATTTAGAGAAATGCAAAAAACCCGATAAAAATCTCCTATTTGTACGATTTTTTATTATTTTACGGCTCAGCAGGTAGTAAAAATCAGTAGGTAAAAAAACGAAATTCTTAAATATCGCCGATAGGGCTAGTTTTTTGGCGTTAAATACTCGGTTTTAATTGCAGAAATTAGAGATATGCAAAAAAACCGATAAAAATCTTCCATTTGTACAATTTTTTATTATTTTACGGCTCAGCAGCTAGTAAAAATCAGTAGGTAAAAAAACGAAATTCTTAAATATCGCCGATAGGGCTAGTTTTTTGGCGTTAAATACTCGGTTTTAATTGCAGAAATTAGAGAAATGCAAAAAAACCGATAAAAATCTCCTATTTGTACGATTTTTTATTATTTTACGGCTCAGCAGCTAGTAAAAATCAGTAGGTAAAAAAACGAAATTCTTAAATATCGCCGATAGGGCTAGTTTTTTGGCGTTAAATACTCGGTTTTAATTGCAGAAATTAGAGATATGCAAAAAAACCGATAAAAATCTCCTATTTGTACAATTTTTTATTATTTTACGGCTCAGCAGCTAGTAAAAATCAGTAGGTAAAAAAACGAAATTCTTAAATATCGCCGATAGGGCTAGTTTTTTGGCGTTAAATACTCGGTTTTAATTGCAGAAATTAGAGAAATGCAAAAAAACCGATAAAAATCTCCTATTTGTACGATTTTTTATTATTTTACGGCTCAGCAGCTAGTAAAAATCAGTAGGTAAAAAAACGAAATTCTTAAATATCGCCGATAGGGCTAGTTTTTTGGCGTTAAATACTCGGTTTTAATTGCAGAAATTAGAGATATGCAAAAAAACCGATAAAAATCTCCTATTTGTACGATTTTTTATTATTTTACGGCTCAGCAGCTAGTAAAAATCAATAGGTAAAAAAACGAAATTCTTAAATTTCGCCGATAGGGCTAGTTTTTTGGCGTTAAATACTCGGTTTTAATTGCAGAAATTAGAGAAATGCAAAAAACCCGATAAAAATCTCCTATTTGTACGATTTTTTATTATTTTACGGCTCAGCAGCTAGTAAAAATCAGTAGGTAAAAAAACGAAATTCTTAAATTTCGCCGATAGGGCTAGTTTTTTGGCGTTAAATACTCGGTTTTAATTGCAGAAATTAGAGAAATGCAAAAAACCCGATAAAAATCTCCTATTTGTAGGATTTTTTATTATTTTACGGCTCAGCAGCTAGTAAAAATCAGTAGGTAAAAAAACGAAATTCTTAAATTTCGCCGATAGGGCTAGTTTTTTGGCGTTAAATACTCGGCTTTAATTGCAGAAATTAGAGAAATGCAAAAAACCCGATAAAAATCTCCTATTTGTACGATTTTTTATTATTTTACGGCTCAGCAGCTAGTAAAAATCAGTAGGTAAAAAAACGAAATTCTTAAATATCGCCGATAGGGCTAGTTTTTTGGCGTTAAATACTCGGTTTTAATTGCAGAAATTAGAGAAATGCAAAAAAACCGATAAAAATCTCCTATTTGTACGATTTTTTATTATTTTACGGCTCAGCAGCTAGTAAAAATCAGTAGGTAAAAAAACGAAATTGTTAAATTACGCCGATAGGGCTAGTTTTTTGGCGTTAAATACTCGGTTTTAATTGCAGAAATTAGAGAAATGCAAAAAACCCGATAAAAATCTCCTATTTGTACGATTTTTTATTATTTTACGGCTCAGCAGCTAGTAAAAATCAGTAGGTAAAAAAACGAAATTCTTAAATATCGCCGATAGGGCTAGTTTTTTGGCGTTAAATACTCGGTTTTAATTGCAGAAATTAGAGAAATGCAAAAAAACCGATAAAAATTTCCTATTTGTACGATTTTTTATTATTTTACGGCTCAGCAGCTAGTAAAAATCAGTAGGTAAAAAAACGAAATTCTTAAATTTCGCCGATAGGGCTAGTTTTTTGGCGTTAAATACTCGGCTTTAATTGCAGAAATTAGAGAAATGCAAAAAACCCGATAAAAATCTCCTATTTGTACGATTTTTTATTATTTTACGGCTCAGCAGCTA
This sequence comes from Eutolmus rufibarbis, assembly GCA_963920795.1. Classification (NCBI taxonomy): domain Eukaryota; kingdom Metazoa; phylum Arthropoda; class Insecta; order Diptera; family Asilidae; genus Eutolmus; species Eutolmus rufibarbis. The sequence goes on from OY987205.1 coordinate 14,647,590, forward strand.
GTAAAAATCAGTAGGTAAAAAAACGAAATTCTTAAATATCGCCGATAGGGCTAGTTTTTTGGCGTTAAATACTCGGTTTTAATTGCAGAAATTAGAGAAATGCAAAAAAACCGATAAAAATCTCCTATTTGTACGATTTTTTATTATTTTACGGCTCAGCAGCTAGTAAAAATCAGTAGGTAAAAAAACGAAATTGTTAAATTACGCCGATAGGGCTAGTTTTTTGGCGTTAAATACTCGGTTTTAATTGCAGAAATTAGAGAAATGCAAAAAACCCGATAAAAATCTCCTATTTGTAGGATTTTTTATTATTTTACGGCTCAGCAGCTAGTAAAAATCAATAGGTAAAAAAACGAAATTCTTAAATTTCGCCGATAGGGCTAGTTTTTTGGCGTTAAATATTCGGTTTTAATTGCAGAAATTAGAGAAATGCAAAAAACCCGATAAAAATCTCTTATTTGTACGATTTTTTATTATTTTACGGCTCAGCAGCTAGTAAAAATCAGTAGGTAAAAAAACGAAATTCTTAAATTTCGCCGATAGGGCTAGTTTTTTGGCGTTAAATACTCGGTTTTAATTGCAGAAATTACAGAAATGCAAAAAACCCGATAAAAATCTCCTATTTGTACGATTTTTTATTATTTTACGTCTCAGCAGCTATTAAAAATCAGTAGGTAAAAAAACGAAATTCTTAAATTTCCCCGATAGGGCTAGTTCTTTGGCGTTAAATACTCGGTTTTAATTGCAGAAATTAGAGATATGCAAAAAAACCGATAAAAATCTCCTATTTGTACAATTTTTTATTATTTTACGGCTCAGCAGCTAGTAAAAATCAGTAGGTAAAAAAACGAAATTCTTAAATATCGCCGATAGGGCTAGTTTTTTGGCGTTAAATACTCGGTTTTAATTGCAGAAATTAGAGAAATGCAAAAAAACCGATAAAAATCTCCTATTTGTACGATTTTTTATTATTTTACGGCTCAGCAGCTAGTAAAAATCAGTAGGTAAAAAAACGAAATTCTTAAATATCGCCGATAGGGCTAGTTTTTTGGCGTTAAATACTCGGTTTTAATTGCAGAAATTAGAGATATGCAAAAAAACCGATAAAAATCTCCTATTTGTACGATTTTTTATTATTTTACGGCTCAGCAGCTAGTAAAAATCAATAGGTAAAAAAACGAAATTCTTAAATTTCGCCGATAGGGCTAGTTTTTTGGCGTTAAATACTCGGTTTTAATTGCAGAAATTAGAGAAATGCAAAAAACCCGATAAAAATCTCCTATTTGTACGATTTTTTATTATTTTACGGCTCAGCAGCTAGTAAAAATCAGTAGGTAAAAAAACGAAATTCTTAAATTTCGCCGATAGGGCTAGTTTTTTGGCGTTAAATACTCGGTTTTAATTGCAGAAATTAGAGAAATGCAAAAAACCCGATAAAAATCTCCTATTTGTAGGATTTTTTATTATTTTACGGCTCAGCAGCTAGTAAAAATCAGTAGGTAAAAAAACGAAATTCTTAAATTTCGCCGATAGGGCTAGTTTTTTGGCGTTAAATACTCGGCTTTAATTGCAGAAATTAGAGAAATGCAAAAAACCCGATAAAAATCTCCTATTTGTACGATTTTTTATTATTTTACGGCTCAGCAGCTAGTAAAAATCAGTAGGTAAAAAAACGAAATTCTTAAATATCGCCGATAGGGCTAGTTTTTTGGCGTTAAATACTCGGTTTTAATTGCAGAAATTAGAGAAATGCAAAAAAACCGATAAAAATCTCCTATTTGTACGATTTTTTATTATTTTACGGCTCAGCAGCTAGTAAAAATCAGTAGGTAAAAAAACGAAATTGTTAAATTACGCCGATAGGGCTAGTTTTTTGGCGTTAAATACTCGGTTTTAATTGCAGAAATTAGAGAAATGCAAAAAACCCGATAAAAATCTCCTATTTGTACGATTTTTTATTATTTTACGGCTCAGCAGCTAGTAAAAATCAGTAGGTAAAAAAACGAAATTCTTAAATATCGCCGATAGGGCTAGTTTTTTGGCGTTAAATACTCGGTTTTAATTGCAGAAATTAGAGAAATGCAAAAAAACCGATAAAAATTTCCTATTTGTACGATTTTTTATTATTTTACGGCTCAGCAGCTAGTAAAAATCAGTAGGTAAAAAAACGAAATTCTTAAATTTCGCCGATAGGGCTAGTTTTTTGGCGTTAAATACTCGGCTTTAATTGCAGAAATTAGAGAAATGCAAAAAACCCGATAAAAATCTCCTATTTGTACGATTTTTTATTATTTTACGGCTCAGCAGCTAGTAAAAATCAGTAGGTAAAAAAACGAAATTCTTAAATATCGCCGATAGGGCTAGTTTTTTGGCGTTAAATACTCGGTTTTAATTGCAGAAATTAGAGAAATGCAAAAAAACCGATAAAAATCTCCTATTTGTACGATTTTTTATTATTTTACGGCTCAGCAGCTAGTAAAAATCAGTAGGTAAAAAAACGAAATTGTTAAATTACGCCGATAGGGCTAGTTTTTTGGCGTTAAATACTCGGTTTTAATTGCAGAAATTAGAGAAATGCAAAAAACCCGATAAAAATCTCCTATTTGTAGGATTTTTTATTATTTTACGGCTCAGCAGCTAGTAAAAATCAATAGGTAAAAAAACGAAATTCTTAAATTTCGCCGATAGGGCTAGTTTTTTGGCGTTAAATATTCGGTTTTAATTGCAGAAATTAGAGAAATGCAAAAAACCCGATAAAAATCTCTTATTTGTACGATTTTTTATTATTTTACGGCTCAGCAGCTAGTAAAAATCAGTAGGTAAAAAAACGAAATTCTTAAATTTCGCCGATAGGGCTAGTTTTTTGGCGTTAAATACTCGGTTTTAATTGCAGAAATTACAGAAATGCAAAAAACCCGATAAAAATCTCCTATTTGTACGATTTTTTATTATTTTACGTCTCAGCAGCTATTAAAAATCAGTAGGTAAAAAAACGAAATTCTTAAATTTCCCCGATAGGGCTAGTTCTTTGGCGTTAAATACTCGGTTTTAATTGCAGAAATTAGAGATATGCAAAAAAACCGATAAAAATCTCCTATTTGTACGTTTTTTTATTTTACGGCTCAGCAGCTAGTAAAAATCAATAGGTAAAAAAACGAAATTCTTAAATTTCGCCGATAGGGCTAGTTTTTTGGCGTTAAATACTCGGTTTTAATTGCAGAAATTAGAGAAATGCAAAAAACCCGATAAAAATCTCCTATTTGTACGATTTTTTATTATTTTACGGCTCAGCAGCTAGTAAAAATCAGTAGGTAAAAAAACGAAATTGTTAAATTACGCCGATAGGGCTAGTTTTTTGGCGTTAAATACTCGGTTTTAATTGCAGAAATTAGAGAAATGCAAAAAACCCGATAAAAATCTCGTATTTGTACGATTTTTTATTATTTTACGGCTCAGCAGCTAGTAAAAATCAGTAGGTAAAAAAACGAAATTCTTAAATTTCGCCGATAGGGCTAGTTTTTTGGCGTTAAATACTCGGTTTTAATTGCAGAAAGTAGAAAAATGCAAAAAACCCGATAAAAATCTCCTATTTGTACGATTTTTTATTATTTTACGGCTCAGCAGCTAGTAAAAATCAGTAGGTAAAAAAACGAAATTCTTAAATTTCGCCGATAGGGCTAGTTTTTTGGCGTTAAATACTCGGTTTTAATTGCAGAAATTAGAGAAATGCAAAAAACCCGATAAAAATCTCCTATTTGTAGGATTTTTTATTATTTTACGGCTCAGCAGCTAGTAAAAATCAGTAGGTAAAAAAACGAAATTCTTAAATGTCGCCGATAGGGCTAGTTTTTTGGCGTTAAATACTCGGTTTTAATTGCAGAAATTAGAGAAATGCAAAAAACCCGATAAAAATCTCCTATTTGTACGATTTTTTATTATTTTACGGCTCATCAGCTAGTAAAAATCAGTAGGTAAAAAAACGAAATTCTTAAATATCGCCGATAGGGCTAGTTTTTTGGCGTTAAATACTCGGTTTTAATTGCAGAAATTAGAGATATGCAAAAAAACCGATAAAAATCTCCTATTTGTACGATTTTTTATTATTTTACGGCTCAGCAGCTAGTAAAAATCAGTAGGTAAAAAAACGAAATTCTTAAATTTCGCCGATAGGGCTAGTTTTTTGGCGTTAAATACTCGGTTTTAATTGCAGAAATTAGAGAAATGCAAAAAAACCGATAAAAATCTCCTATTTGTACGATTTTTTATTATTTTACGGCTCAGCAGCTAGTAAAAATCAGTAGGTAAAAAAACGAAATTCTTAAATTTCGCCGATAGGGCTAGTTTTTTGGCGTTAAATACTCGGTTTTAATTGCAGAATTTAGAGAAATGCAAAAAACCCGATAAAAATCTCCTATTTGTACGATTTTTTATTATTTTACGGCTCAGCAGCTAGTAAAAATCAGTAGGTAAAAAAACGAAATTCTTAAATATCGCCGATAGGGCTAGTTTTTTGGCGTTAAATACTCGGTTTTAATTGCAGAAATTAGAGAAATGCAAAAAAACCGATAAAAATCTCCTATTTGTACGATTTTTTATTATTTTACGGCTCAGCAGCTAGTAAAAATCAGTAGGTAAAAAAACGAAATTCTTAAATATCGCCGATAGGGCTAGTTTTTTGGCGTTAAATACTCGGTTTTAATTGCAGAAATTAGAGATATGCAAAAAAACCGATAAAAATCTCCCATTTGTACGATTTTTTATTATTTTACGGCTCAGCAGCTAGTAAAAATCAGTAGGTAAAAAAACGAAATTCTTACATATCGCCGATAGGGCTAGTTTTTTGGCGTTAAATACTCGGTTTTAATTGCAGAAATTAGAGAAATGCAAAAAACCCGATAAAAATCTCCTATTTGTACGATTTTTTATTATTTTACGGCTCAGCAGCTAGTAAAAATCAGTAGGTAAAAAAACGAAATTCTTAAATATCGCCGATAGGGCTAGTTTTTTGGCGTTAAATACTCGGTTTTAATTGCAGAAATTAGAGATATGCAAAAAAACCGATAAAAATCTCCTATTTGTACGATTTTTTATTATTTTACGGCTCAGCAGCTAGTAAAAATCAGTAGGTAAAAAAACGAAATTCTTAAATGTCGCCGATAGGGCTAGTTTTTTGGCTTTAAATACTCGGTTTTAATTGCAGAAATTAGAGAAATGCAAAAAACCCGATAAAAATCTCCTATTTGTACGATTTTTTATTATTTTACGGCTCAGCAGCTAGTAAAAATCAGTAGGTAAAAAAACGAAATTCTTAAATGTCGCCGATAGGGCTAGTTTTTTGGCGTTAAATACTCGGTTTTAATTGCAGAAATTAGAGAAATGCAAAAAACCCGATAAAAATCTCCTATTTGTACGATTTTTTATTATTTTACGGCTCAGCAGCTAGTAAAAATCAGTAGGTAAAAAAACGAAATTCTTAAATATCGCCGATAGGGCTAGTTTTTTGGCGTTAAATACTCGGTTTTAATTGCAGAAATTAGAGATATGCAAAAAAACCAATAAAAATCTCCTATTTGTACGATTTTTTATTATTTTACGGCTCAGCAGCTAGTAAAAATCAGTAGGTAAAAAAACGAAATTCTTAAATTTCGCCGATAGGGCTAGTTTTTTAACGTTAAATACTCGGTTTTAATTGCAGAATTTAGAGAAATGCAAAAAACCCGATAAAAATCTCCTATTTGTACGATTTTTTATTATTTTACGGCTCAGCAGCTAGTAAAAATCAGTAGGTAAAAAAACGAAATTCTTAAATATCGCCGATAGGGCTAGTTTTTTGGCGTTAAATACTCGGTTTTAATTGCAGAAATTAGAGAAATGCAAAAAAACCGATAAAAATCTCCTATTTGTACGATTTTTTATTATTTTACGGCTCAGCAGCTAGTAAAAATCAGTAGGTAAAAAAACGAAATTCTTAAATATCGCCGATAGGGCTAGTTTTTTGGCGTTAAATACTCGGTTTTAATTGCAGAAATTAGAGATATGCAAAAAAACCGATAAAAATCTCCCATTTGTACGATTTTTTATTATTTTACGGCTCAGCAGCTAGTAAAAATCAGTAGGTAAAAAAACGAAATTCTTAAATATCGCCGATAGGGCTAGTTTTTTGGCGTTAAATACTCGGTTTTAATTGCAGAAATTAGAGAAATGCAAAAAACCCGATAAAAATCTCCTATTTGTACGATTTTTTATTATTTTACGGCTCAGCAGCTAGTAAAAATCAGTAGGTAAAAAAACGAAATTCTTAAATATCGCCGATAGGGCTAGTTTTTTGGCGTTAAATACTCGGTTTTAATTGCAGAAATTAGAGATATGCAAAAAAACCGATAAAAATCTCCTATTTGTACGATTTTTTATTATTTTACGGCTCAGCAGCTAGTAAAAATCAATAGGTAAAAAAACGAAATTCTTAAATTTCGCCGATAGGGCTAGTTTTTTGGCGTTAAATACTCGGTTTTAATTGCAGAAATTAGAGAAATGCAAAAAACCCGATAAAAATCTCCTATTTGTACGATTTTTTATTATTTTACGGCTCAGCAGCTAGTAAAAATCAGTAGGTAAAAAAACGAAATTCTTAAATTTCGCCGATTGGGCTAGTTTTTTGGCGTTAAATACTCGGTTTTAATTGCAGAAATTAGAGAAATGCAAAAAACCCGATAAAAATCTCCTATTTGTAGGATTTTTTATTATTTTACGGCTCAGCAGCTAGTAAAAATCAGTAGGTAAAAAAACGAAATTCTTAAATTTCGCCGATAGGGCTAGTTTTTTGGCGTTAAATACTCGGTTTTAATTGCAGAAATTAGAGAAATGCAAAAAACCCGATAAAAATCTCCTATTTGTACGATTTTTTATTATTTTACGGCTCAGCAGCTAGTAAAAATCAGTAGGTAAAAAAACGAAATTCTTAAATATCGCCGATAGGCCTAGTTTTTTGGCGTTAAATACTCGGTTTTAATTGCAGAAATTAGAGATATGCAAAAAAACCGATAAAAATCTCCTATTTGTACGATTTTTTATTATTTTACGGCTCAGCAGCTAGTAAAAATCAATAGGTAAAAAAACGAAATTCTTAAATTTCGCCGATAGGGCTAGTTTTTTGGCGTTAAATACTCGGTTTTAATTGCAGAAATTAGAGAAATGCAAAAAACCCGATAAAAATCTCCTATTTGTACGATTTTTTATTATTTTACGGCTCAGCAGCTAGTAAAAATCAGTAGGTAAAAAAACGAAATTGTTAAATTACGCCGATAGGGCTAGTTTTTTGGCGTTAAATACTCGGTTTTAATTGCAGAAATTAGAGAAATGCAAAAAAACCGATAAAAATCTCCTATTTGTACGATTTTTTATTATTTTACGGCTCAGCAGCTAGTAAAAATCAGTAGGTAAAAAAACGAAATTGTTAAATTACGCCGATAGGGCTAGTTTTTTGGCGTTAAATACTCGGTTTTAATTGCAGAAATTAGAGAAATGCAAAAAAACCGATAAAAATCTCCTATTTGTACGATTTTTTATTATTTTACGGCTCAGCAGCTAGTAAAAATCAGTAGGTAAAAAAACGAAATTGTTAAATTACGCCGATAGGGCTAGTTTTTTGGCGTTAAATACTCGGTTTTAATTGCAGAAATTAGAGAAATGCAAAAAAACCGATAAAAATCTCCTATTTGTAGGATTTTTTATTATTTTACGGCTCAGCAGCTAGTAAAAATCAGTAGGTAAAAAAACGAAATTCTTAAATTTCGCCGATAGGGCTAGTTTTTTGGCGTTAAATACTCGGTTTTAATTGCAGAAATTAGAGAAATGCAAAAAACCCGATAAAAATCTCCTATTTGTACGATTTTTTATTATTTTACGGCTCAGCAGCTAGTAAAAATCAGTAGGTAAAAAAACGAAATTCTTAAATATCGCCGATAGGGCTAGTTTTTTGGCGTTAAATACTCGGTTTTAATTGCAGAAATTATAGATATGCAAAAAAACCGATAAAAATCTCCTATTTGTACGATTTTTTATTATTTTACGGCTCAGCAGCTAGTAAAAATCAATAGGTAAAAAAACGAAATTCTTAAATTTCGCCGATAGGGCTAGTTTTTTTGCGTTAAATACTCGGTTTTAATTGCAGAAATTAGAGAAATGCAAAAAACCCGATAAAAATCTCCTATTTGTACGATTTTTTATTATTTTACGGCTCAGCAGCTAGTAAAAATCAGTAGGTAAAAAAACGAAATTGTTAAATTACGCCGATAGGGCTAGTTTTTTGGCGTTAAATACTCGGTTTTAATTGCAGAAATTAGAGAAATGCAAAAAAACCGATAAAAATCTCCTATTTGTACGATTTTTTATTATTTTACGGCTCAGCAGCTAGTAAAAATCAGTAGGTAAAAAAACGAAATTCTTAAATTTCGCCGATAGGGCTAGTTTTTTGGCGTTAAATACTCGGTTTTAATTGCAGAAATTAGAGAAATGCAAAAAAACCGATAAAAATCTCCTATTTGTACGATTTTTTATTATTTTACGGCTCAGCAGCTAGTAAAAATCAGTAGGTAAAAAAACGAAATTGTTAAATTACGCCGATAGGGCTAGTTTTTTGGCGTTAATTACTCGGTTTTAATTGCAGAAATTAGAGAAATGCAAAAAAACCGATAAAAATCTCCTATTTGTACGATTTTTTATTATTTTACGGCTCAGCAGCTAGTAAAAATCAGTAGGTAAAAAAACGAAATTCTTAAATATCGCCGATAGGCCTAGTTTTTTGGCGTTAAATACTCGGTTTTAATTGCAGAAATTAGAGATATGCAAAAAAACCGATAAAAATCTCCTATTTGTACGATTTTTTATTATTTTACGGCTCAGCAGCTAGTAAAAATCAATAGGTAAAAAAACGAAATTCTTAAATTTCGCCGATAGGGCTAGTTTTTTGGCGTTAAATACTCGGTTTTAATTGCAGAAATTAGAGAAATGCAAAAAACCCGATAAAAATCTCCTATTTGTACGATTTTTTATTATTTTACGGCTCAGCAGCTAGTAAAAATCAGTAGGTAAAAAAACGAAATTGTTAAATTACGCCGATAGGGCTAGTTTTTTGGCGTTAAATACTCGGTTTTAATTGCAGAAATTAGAGAAATGCAAAAAAACCGATAAAAATCTCCTATTTGTACGATTTTTTATTATTTTACGGCTCAGCAGCTAGTAAAAATCAGTAGGTAAAAAAACGAAATTGTTAAATTACGCCGATAGGGCTAGTTTTTTGGCGTTAAATACTCGGTTTTAATTGCAGAAATTAGAGAAATGCAAAAAAACCGATAAAAATCTCCTATTTGTACGATTTTTTATTATTTTACGGCTCAGCAGCTAGTAAAAATCAGTAGGTAAAAAAACGAAATTGTTAAATTACGCCGATAGGGCTAGTTTTTTGGCGTTAAATACTCGGTTTTAATTGCAGAAATTAGAGAAATGCAAAAAAACCGATAAAAATCTCCTATTTGTAGGATTTTTTATTATTTTACGGCTCAGCAGCTAGTAAAAATCAGTAGGTAAAAAAACGAAATTCTTAAATTTCGCCGATAGGGCTAGTTTTTTGGCGTTAAATACTCGGTTTTAATTGCAGAAATTAGAGAAATGCAAAAAACCCGATAAAAATCTCCTATTTGTACGATTTTTTATTATTTTACGGCTCAGCAGCTAGTAAAAATCAGTAGGTAAAAAAACGAAATTCTTAAATATCGCCGATAGGGCTAGTTTTTTGGCGTTAAATACTCGGTTTTAATTGCAGAAATTATAGATATGCAAAAAAACCGATAAAAATCTCCTATTTGTACGATTTTTTATTATTTTACGGCTCAGCAGCTAGTAAAAATCAATAGGTAAAAAAACGAAATTCTTAAATTTCGCCGATAGGGCTAGTTTTTTTGCGTTAAATACTCGGTTTTAATTGCAGAAATTAGAGAAATGCAAAAAACCCGATAAAAATCTCCTATTTGTACGATTTTTTATTATTTTACGGCTCAGCAGCTAGTAAAAATCAGTAGGTAAAAAAACGAAATTGTTAAATTACGCCGATAGGGCTAGTTTTTTGGCGTTAAATACTCGGTTTTAATTGCAGAAATTAGAGAAATGCAAAAAAACCGATAAAAATCTCCTATTTGTACGATTTTTTATTATTTTACGGCTCAGCAGCTAGTAAAAATCAGTAGGTAAAAAAACGAAATTCTTAAATTTCGCCGATAGGGCTAGTTTTTTGGCGTTAAATACTCGGTTTTAATTGCAGAAATTAGAGAAATGCAAAAAAACCGATAAAAATCTCCTATTTGTACGATTTTTTATTATTTTACGGCTCAGCAGCTAGTAAAAATCAGTAGGTAAAAAAACGAAATTGTTAAATTACGCCGATAGGGCTAGTTTTTTGGCGTTAATTACTCGGTTTTAATTGCAGAAATTAGAGAAATGCAAAAAAACCGATAAAAATCTCCTATTTGTACGATTTTTTATTATTTTACGGCTCAGCAGCTAGTAAAAATCAATAGGTAAAAAAACGAAATTCTTAAATTTCGCCGATAGGGCTAGTTTTTTGGCGTTAAATACTCGGTTTTAATTGCAGAAATTAGAGAAATGAAAAAAACCCGATAAAAATCTCCTATTTGTACGATTTTTTATTATTTTACGGCTCAGCAGCTAGTAAAAATCAGTAGGTAAAAAAACGAAATTCTTAAATATCGCCGATAGGGCTAGTTTTTTGGCGTTAAATACTCGGTTTTAATTGCAGAAATTAGAGATATGCAAAAAAACCGATAAAAATCTCCTATTTGTACGATTTTTTATTATTTTACGGCTCAGCAGCTAGTAAAAATCAGTAGGTAAAAAAACGAAATTCTTAAATATCGCCGATAGGGCTAGTTTTTTGGCGTTAAATACTCGGTTTTAATTGCAGAAATTAGAGAAATGCAAAAAACCCGATAAAAATCTCCTATTTGTACGATTTTTTATTATTTTACGGCTCAGCAGCTAGTAAAAATCAGTAGGTAAAAAAACGAAATTCTTAAATATCGCCGATAGGGCTAGTTTTTTGGCGTTAAATACTCGGTTTTAATTGCAGAAATTAGAGATATGCAAAAAAACCGATAAAAATCTCCTAGTTGTACGATTTTTTATTATTTTACGGCTCAGCAGCTGGTAAAAATCAGTAGGTAAAAAAACGAAATTCTTAAATATCGCCGATAGGGCTAGTTTTTTGGCGTTAAATACTCGGTTTTAATTGCAGAAATTAGAGAAATGCAAAAAAACCGATAAAAATCTCCTATTTGTACGATTTTTTATTATTTTACGGCTCAGCAGCTAGTAAAAATCAGTAGGTAAAAAAACGAAATTCTTAAATTTCGCCGATAGGGCTAGTTTTTTGGCGTTAAATATTCGGTTTTAATTGCAGAAATTAGAGAAATGCAAAAAACCCGATAAAAATCTCCTATTTGTACGATTTTTTATTATTTTACGGCTCAGCAGCTAGTAAAAATCAGTAGGTAAAAAAACGAAATTGTTAAATTACGCCGATAGGGCTAGTTTTTTGGCGTTAAATATTCGGTTTTAATTGCAGAAATTAGAGAAATGCAAAAAAACCGATAAAAATCTCCTATTTGTACGATTTTTATTATTTTACGGCTCAGCAGCTAGTAAAAATCAGTAGGTAAAAAAACGAAATTCTTAAATTTCGCCGATAGGGCTAGTTTTTTGGCGTTAAATACTCGGTTTTAATTGCAGAAATTAGAGAAATTCAAAAAAACCGATAAAAATCTCCTGTTTGTACGATTTTTTATTATTTTACGGCTCAGCAGCTAGTAAAAATCAGTAGGTAAAAAAACGAAATTGTTAAATTACGCCGATAGGGCTAGTTTTTTGGCGTTAAATACTCGGTTTTAATTGCAGAAATTAGAGAAATGCAAAAAAACCGATAAAAATCTCCTATTTGTACGATTTTTTATTATTTTACGGCTCAGCAGCTAGTAAAAATCAGTAGGTAAAAAAACGAAATTGTTAAATTACGCCGATACTGCTAGTTTTTTGGCGTTAAATACTCGGTTTTAATTGCAGAAATTAGAGAAATGCAAAAAAACCGATAAAAATCTCCTATTTGTACGATTTTTTATTATTTTACGGCTCAGCAGCTAGTAAAAATCAATAGGTAAAAAAACGAAATTCTTAAATTTCGCCGATAGGGCTAGTTTTTTGGCGTTAAATACTCGGTTTTAATTGCAGAAATTAGAGAAATGCAAAAAACCCGATAAAAATCTCCTATTTGTACGATTTTTTATTATTTTACGGCTCAGCAGCTAGTAAAAATCAGTAGGTAAAAAAACGAAATTCTTAAATATCGCCGATAGGGCTAGTTTTTTGGCGTTAAATACTCGGTTTTAATTGCAGAAATTAGAGATATGCAAAAAAACCGATAAAAACCTCCTATTTGTACGTTTTTTTATTATTTTACGGCTCAGCAGCTAGTAAAAATCAATAGTTAAAAAAACGAAATTCTTAAATTTCGCCGATAGGGCTAGTTTTTTGGCGTTAAATACTCGGTTTTAATTGCAGAAATTAGAGAAATTCAAAAAAACCGATAAAAATCTCCTGTTTGTACGATTTTTTATTATTTTACGGCTCAGCAGCTAGTAAAAATCAGTAGGTAAAAAAACGAAATTGTTAAATTACGCCGATAGGGCTAGTTTTTTGGCGTTAAATACTCGGTTTTAATTGCAGAAATTAGAGAAATGCAAAAAAACCGATAAAAATCTCCTATTTGTACGATTTTTTATTATTTTACGGCTCAGCAGCTAGTAAAAATCAGTAGGTAAAAAAACGAAATTGTTAAATTACGCCGATAGGGCTAGTTTTTTGGCGTTAAATACTCGGTTTTAATTGCAGAAATTAGAGAAATGCAAAAAAACCGATAAAAATCTCCTATTTGTACGATTTTTTATTATTTTACGGCTCAGCAGCTAGTAAAAATCAATAGGTAAAAAAACGAAATTCTTAAATTTCGCCGATAGGGCTAGTTTTTTGGCGTTAAATACTCGGTTTTAATTGCAGAAATTAGAGAAATGCAAAAAACCCGATAAAAATCTCCTATTTGTACGATTTTTTATTATTTTACGGCTCAGCAGCTAGTAAAAATCAGTAGGTAAAAAAACGAAATTCTTAAATATCGCCGATAGGGCTAGTTTTTTGGCGTTAAATACTCGGTTTTAATTGCAGAAATTAGAGATATGCAAAAAAACCGATAAAAACCTCCTATTTGTACGTTTTTTTATTATTTTACGGCTCAGCAGCTAGTAAAAATCAATAGGTAAAAAAACGAAATTCTTAAATATCGCCGATAGGGCTAGTTTTTTGGCGTTAAATACTCGGTTTTAATTGCAGAAATTAGAGAAATGCAAAAAAACCGATAAAAACCTCCTATTTGTACGTTTTTTTATTATTTTACGGCTCAGCAGCTAGTAAAAATCAATAGGTAAAAAAACGAAATTCTTAAATTTCGCCGATAGGGCTAGTTTTTTGGCGTTAAATACTCGGTTTTAATTGCAGAAATTAGAGAAATGCAAAAAACCCGATAAAAATCTCCTATTTGTACGATTTTTTATTATTTTACGGCTCAGCAGCTAGTAAAAATCAATAGGTAAAAAAACGAAATTCTTAAATTTCGCCGATAGGGCTAGTTTTTTGGCGTTAAATACTCGGTTTTAATTGCAGAAATTAGAGAAATGCAAAAAAACCGATAAAAATCTCCTATTTGTACGATTTTTTATTATTTTACGGCTCAGCAGCTAGTAAAAATCAGTAGGTAAAAAAACGAAATTCTTAAATTTCGCCGATAGGGCTAGTTTTTTGGCGTTAAATACTCGGTTTTAATTGCAGAAATTAGAGAAATGTAAAAAACCCGATAAAAATCTCCTATTTGTAGGATTTTTTATTATTTTACGGCTCAGCAGCTAGTAAAAATCAGTAGGTAAAAAAACGAAATTCTTAAATTTCGCCGATAGGGTTAGTTTTTTGGCGTTAAATACTCGGTTTTAATTGCAGAAATTAGAGATATGCAAAAAAACCGATAAAAAACTCCTATTTGTACGATTTTTTATTATTTTACGGCTCAGCAGCTAGTAAAAATCAGTAGGTAAAAAAACGAAATTCTTAAATATCGCCGATAGGGCTAGTTTTTTGGCGTTAAATACTCGGTTTTAATTGCAGAAATTAGAGAAATGCAAAAAACCCGATAAAAATCTCCTATTTGTACGATTTTTTATTATTTTACGGCTCAGCAGCTAGTAAAAATCAGTAGGTAAAAAAACGAAATTCTTAAATATCGCCGATAGGGCTAGTTTTTTGGCGTTAAATACTCGGTTTTAATTGCAGAAATTAGAGATATGCAAAAAAACCGATAAAAACCTCCTATTTGTACGTTTTTTTATTATTTTACGGCTCAGCAGCTAGTAAAAATCAATAGGTAAAAAAACGAAATTCTTAAATATCGCCGATAGGGCTAGTTTTTTGGCGTTAAATACTCGGTTTTAATTGCAGAAATTAGAGAAATGCAAAAAAACCGATAAAAACCTCCTATTTGTACGTTTTTTTATTATTTTACGGCTCAGCAGCTAGTAAAAATCAATAGGTAAAAAAACGAAATTCTTAAATTTCGCCGATAGGGCTAGTTTTTTGGCGTTAAATACTCGGTTTTAATTGCAGAAATTAGAGAAATGCAAAAAACCCGATAAAAATCTCCTATTTGTACGATTTTTTATTATTTTACGGCTCAGCAGCTAGTAAAAATCAATAGGTAAAAAAACGAAATTCTTAAATTTCGCCGATAGGGCTAGTTTTTTGGCGTTAAATACTCGGTTTTAATTGCAGAAATTAGAGAAATGCAAAAAAACCGATAAAAATCTCCTATTTGTACGATTTTTTATTATTTTACGGCTCAGCAGCTAGTAAAAATCAGTAGGTAAAAAAACGAAATTCTTAAATTTCGCCGATAGGGCTAGTTTTTTGGCGTTAAATACTCGGTTTTAATTGCAGAAATTAGAGAAATGTAAAAAACCCGATAAAAATCTCCTATTTGTAGGATTTTTTATTATTTTACGGCTCAGCAGCTAGTAAAAATCAGTAGGTAAAAAAACGAAATTCTTAAATTTCGCCGATAGGGTTAGTTTTTTGGCGTTAAATACTCGGTTTTAATTGCAGAAATTAGAGATATGCAAAAAAACCGATAAAAAACTCCTATTTGTACGATTTTTTATTATTTTACGGCTCAGCAGCTAGTAAAAATCAGTAGGTAAAAAAACGAAATTCTTAAATATCGCCGATAGGGCTAGTTTTTTGGCGTTAAATACTCGGTTTTAATTGCAGAAATTAGAGAAATGCAAAAAACCCGATAAAAATCTCCTATTTGTACGATTTTTTATTATTTTACGGCTCAGCAGCTAGTAAAAATCAGTAGGTAAAAAAACGAAATTCTTAAATATCGCCGATAGGGCTTGTTTTTTGGCGTTAAATACTCGGTTTTAATTGCAGAAATTAGAGATATGCAAAAAAACCGATAAAAATCTCCTATTTATACGATTTTTTATTATTTTACGGCTCAGCAGCTGGTAAAAATCAGTAGGTAAAAAAACGAAATTCTTAAATATCGCCGATAGGGCTAGTTTTTTGGCGTTAAATACTCGGTTTTAATTGCAGAAATTAGAGAAATGCAAAAAAACCGATAAAAATCTCCTATTTGTACGATTTTTTATTATTTTACGGCTCAGCAGCTAGTAAAAATCAGTAGGTAAAAAAACGAAATTCTTAAATTTCGCCGATAGGGCTAGTTTTTTGGCGTTAAATATTCGGTTTTAATTGCAGAAATTAGAGAAATGCAAAAAAACCGATAAAAATCTCCTATTTGTACGATTTTTTATTATTTTACGGCTCAGCAGCTAGTAAAAATCAATAGGTAAAAAAACGAAATTCTTAAATTTCGCCGATAGGGCTAGTTTTTTGGCGTTAAATACTCGGTTTTAATTGCAGAAATTAGAGAAATGCAAAAAAACCGATAAAAATCTCCTATTTGTACGATTTTTTATTATTTTACAGCTCAGCAGCTAGTAAAAATCAGTAGGTAAAAAAACGAAATTGTTAAATTACGCCGATAGGGCTAGTTTTTTGGCGTTAAATACTCGGTTTTAATTGCAGAAATTAGAGAAATGCAAAAAAACCGATAAAAATCTCCTATTTGTACGATTTTTTATTATTTTACGGCTCAGCAGCTAGTAAAAATCAGTAGATAAAAAAACGAAATTCTTAAATTTCGCCGATAGGGCTAGTTTTTTGGCGTTAAATACTCGGTTTTAATTGCAGAAATTAGAGAAATGTAAAAAACCCGATAAAAATCTCCTATTTGTAGGATTTTTTATTATTTTACGGCTCAGCAGCTAGTAAAAATCAGTAGGTAAAAAAACGAAATTCTTAAATTTCGCCGATAGGGCTAGTTTTTTGGCGTTAAATACTCGGTTTTAATTGCAGAAATTAGAGAAATGCAAAAAACCCGATAAAAATCTCCTATTTGTACGATTTTTTATTATTTTACGGCTCAGCAGCTAGTAAAAATCAGTAGGTAAAAAAACGAAATTCTTAAATATCGCCGATAGGGCTAGTTTTTTGGCGTTAAATACTCGGTTTTAATTGCAGAAATTAGATAAATGCAAAAAAACCGATAAAAATCTCCTATTTGCACGATTTTTTATTATTTTACGGCTCAGCAGCTAGTAAAAATCAGTAGGTAAAAAAACGAAATTCTTAAATATCGCCGATAGGGCTAGTTTTTTGGCGTTAAATACTCGGTTTTAATTGCAGAAATTAGATAAATGCAAAAAAACCGATAAAAATCTCCTATTTGCACGATTTTTTATTATTTTACGGCTCAGCAGCTAGTAAAAATCAGTAGGTAAAAAAACGAAATTCTTAAATTTCGCCGATAGGGCTAGTTTTTTGGCGTTAAATATTCGGTTTTAATTGCAGAAATTAGAGAAATGCAAAAAACCCGATAAAAATCTCCTATTTGTACGATTTTTTATTATTTTACGGCTCAGCAGCTAGTAAAAATCAGTAGGTAAAAAAACGAAATTGTTAAATTACGCCGATAGGGCTAGTTTTTTGGCGTTAAATACGCGGTTTTAATTGCAGAAATTAGAGAAATGCAAAAAAACCGTTAAAAATCTCCTATTTGTACGATTTTTTATTATTTTACGGCTCAGCAGCTAGTAAAAATCAGTAGGTAAAAAAACGAAATTCTTAAATTTCGCCGATAGGGCTAGTTTTTTGGCGTTAAATACTCGGTTTTAATTGCAGAAATTAGAGAAATGCAAAAAAACCGATAAAAATCTCCTATTTGTACGATTTTTTATTATTTTACGGCTCAGCAGCTAGTAAAAATCAGTAGGTAAAAAAACGAAATTGTTAAATTACGCCGATAGGGCTAGTTTTTTGGCGTTAAATACTCGGTTTTAATTGCAGAAATTAGAGAAATGCAAAAAAACCGATAAAAATCTCCTATTTGTACGATTTTTTATTATTTTACGGCTCAGCAGCTAGTAAAAATCAGTAGGTAAAAAAACGAAATTGTTAAATTACGCCGATAGGGCTAGTTTTTTGGCGTTAAATACTCTTTTTTAATTGCAGAAATTAGAGAAATGCAAAAAAACCGATAAAAATCTCCTATTTGTACGATTTTTTATTATTTTACGGCTCAGCAGCTAGTAAAAATCAATAGGTAAAAAAACGAAATTCTTAAATTTCGCCGATAGGGCTAGTTTTTTGGCGTTAAATACTCGGTTTTAATTGCAGAAATTAGAGAAATGCAAAAAACCCGATAAAAATCTCCTATTTGTACGATTTTTTATTATTTTACGGCTCAGCAGCTAGTAAAAATCAGTAGGTAAAAAAACGAAATTCTTAAATTTCGCCAATAGGGCTAGTTTTTGGCGTTAAATACTCGGTTTTAATTGCAGAAATTAGAGAAATGCAAAAAACCCGATAAAAATCTCCTATTTGTAGGATTTTTTATTATTTTACGGCTCAGCAGCTAGTAAAAATCAGTAGGTAAAAAAACGAAATTCTTAAATTTCGCCGATAGGGCTAGTTTTTTGGCGTTAAATACTCGGTTTTAATTGCAGAAATTAGAGTAATGCAAAAAACCCGATAAAAATCTCCTATTTGTACAATTTTTTATTATTTTACGGCTCAGCAGCTAGTAAAAATCAGTAGGTAAAAAAACGAAATTCTTAAATTTCGCCGATAGGGCTAGTTTTTTGGCGTTAAATACTCGGTTTTAATTGCAGAAATTAGAGAAATGCAAAAAACCCGATAAAAATCTCCTATTTGTACGATTTTTTATTATTTTACGGCTCAGCAGCTAGTAAAAATCAGTAGGTAAAAAAACGAAATTCTTAAATTTCGCCGATAGGGCTAGTTTTTGGCGTTAAATACTCGGTTTTAATTGCAGAAATTAGAGAAATGCAAAAAAACCGATAAAAATCTCCTATTTGTAGGATTTTTTATTATTTTACGGCTCAGCAGCTAGTAAAAATCAGTAGGTAAAAAAACGAAATTCTTAAATTTCGCCGATAGGGCTAGTTTTTTGGCGTTAAATACTCGGTTTTAATTGCAGAAATTAGAGAAATGCAAAAAACCCGATAAAAATTTCCTATTTGTACGATTTTTTATTATTTTACGGCTCAGCAGCTAGTAAAAATCAGTACGTAAAAAAACGAAATTCTTAAATTTCCCCGATAGGGCTAGTTTTTTGGCGTTAAATACTCGGTTTTAATTGCAGAAATTAGATAAATGCAAAAAACCCGATAAAAATCTCCTATTTGTACGATTTTTTATTATTTTACGGCTCAGCAGCTAGTAAAAATCAGTAGGTAAAAAAACGAAATTCTTAAATTTCGCCGATAGGGCTAGTTTTTTGGCGTTAAATACTCGGTTTTAATTGCAGAAATTAGAGAAATGCAAAAAACCCGATAAAAATCTCCTATTTGTACGACTTTTTATTATTTTACGGCTCAGCAGCTAGTAAAAATCAGTAGGTAAAAAAACGAAATTCTTAAATTTCGCCGATAGGGCTAGTTTTTTGGCGTTAAATACTCGGTTTTAATTGCAGAAATTAGATAAATGCAAAAAACCCGATAAAAATCTCCTATTTGTACGACTTTTTATTATTTTACGGCACAGCAGCTAGTAAAAATCAGTAGGTAAAAAAACGAAATTCTTAAATTTCCCCGATAGGGCTAGTTTTTTGGCGTTAAATACTCGGTTTTAATTGCAAAATTTGGAGAAATGCAAAAAACCCGATAAAAATCTCCTATTTGTAGGATTTTTTATTATTTTACGGCTCAGCAGCTAGTAAAAATCAGTAGGTAAAAAAACGAAATTTTTAACTTTCGCCGATAGGGCTAGTTTTTTGGCGTTAAATACTCGGTTTTAATTGCAGAAATTAGAGAAATGCAAAAAACCCGATAAAAATCTCCTATTTGTAGGATTTTTTATTATTTTACGGCTCAGCAGCTAGTAAAAATCAGTAGGTAAAAAAACGAAATTTTTAACTTTCGCCGATAGGGCTAGTTTTTTGGCGTTAAATACTCGGTTTTAATTGCAGAAATTAGAGAAATGCAAAAAACCCGATAAAAATCTCCTATTTGTACGATTTTTTATTATTTTACGGCTCAGCAGCTAGTAAAAATCAGTAGGTAAAAAACCAAATTTTTAACTTTCGCCGATAGGGCTAGTTTTTTGGCGTTAAATACTCGGTTTTAATTGCAGAAATTAGAGAAATGCAAAAAACCCGATAAAAATCTCTTATTTGTAGGATTTTTTATTATTTTACGGCTCAGCAGCTAGTAAAAATCAGTACGTAAAAAAACGAAATTCTTAAATTTCGCCGATAGGGCTAGTTTTTTGGCGTTAAATACTCGGTTTTAATTGCAGAAATTAGAGAAATGCAAAAAACCCGATAAAAATCTCCTATTTGTACGATTTTTTATTATTTTACGGCTCAGCAGCTAGTAAAAATCAGTAGGTAAAAAAATGAAATTTTTAACTTTCGCCGATAGGGCTAGTTTTTTGGCGTTAAATACTCGGTTTTAATTGCAGAAATTAGAGAAATGCAAAAAACCCGATAAAAATCTCTTATTTGTAGGATTTTTTATTATTTTACGGCTCAGCAGCTAGTAAAAATCAGTACGTAAAAAAACGAAATTCTTAAATTTCGCCGATAGGGCTAGTTTTTTGGCGTTAAATACTCGGTTTTAATTGCAGAAATTAGAGAAATGCAAAAAACCCGATAAAAATCTCCTATTTGTAGGATTTTTTATTATTTTACGGCTCAGCAGCTAGTAAAAACAAGTAGGTAAAAAAACGAAATTCTTAAATTTCCCCGATAGGGCTAGTTTTTTGGCGTTAAATACTCGGTTTTAATTGCAGAAATTAGAGAAATGCAAAAAAACCGATAAAAATCTCCTATTTGTACGATTTTTTATTATTTTACGGCTCAGCAGCTAGTAAAAATAAGTAGGTAAAAAAACGAAATTCTTAAATTTCGCCGATAGGGCTAGTTTTTTGGCGTTAAATACTCGGTTTTAATTGCAGAAATTAGAGAAATGCAAAAAACCCAATAAAAATCTCCTATTTGTACGATTTTTTATTATTTTACGGCTCAGCAGCTAGTAAAAATCAGTAGGTAAAAAAACGAAATTCTTAAATTTCGCCGATAGGGCTAGTTTTTGGCGTTAAATACTCGGTTTTAATTGCAGAAATTAGAGAAATGCAAAAAACCCGATAAAAATCTCCTATTTGTAGGATTTTTTATTATTTTACGGCTCAGCAGCTAGTAAAAATCAGTAGGTAAAAAAACGAAATTCTTAAATTTCGCCGATAGGGCTAGTTTTTTGGCGTTAAATACTCGGTTTTAATTGCAGAAATTAGAGAAATGCAAAAAACCCGATAAAAATCTCCTATTTGTACGATTTTTTATTATTTTACGGCTCAGCAGCTAGTAAAAATCAGTACGTAAAAAAACGAAATTCTTAAATTTCCCCGATAGGGCTAGTTTTTTGGCGTTAAATACTCGGTTTTAATTGCAGAAATTAGATAAATGCAAAAAACCCGATAAAAATCTCCTATTTGTACGATTTTTTATTATTTTACGGCTCAGCAGCTAGTAAAAATCAGTAGGTAAAAAAACGAAATTCTTAAATTTCGCCGATAGGGCTAGTTTTTTGGCGTTAAATACTCGGTTTTAATTGCAGAAATTAGAGAAATGCAAAAAACCCGATAAAAATCTCCTATTTGTACGATTTTTTATTATTTTACGGCTCAGCAGCTAGTAAAAATCAGTAAGGTAAAAAAACGAAATTCTTAAATTTCGCCGATAGGGCTAGTTTTTTGCCGTTACATACTCGGTTTTAATTGCAGAAATTAGAGAAATGCAAAAAACCCGATAAAAATCTCCTATTTGTACGACTTTTTATTATTTTACGGCTCAGCAGCTAGTAAAAATCAGTAGGTAAAAAAACGAAATTCTTAAATTTCGCCGATAGGGCTAGTTTTTTGGCGTTAAATACTCGGTTTTAATTGCAGAAATTAGATAAATGCAAAAAACCCGATAAAAATCTCCTATTTGTAGGATTTTTTATTATTTTACGGCTCAGCAGCAGTAGATAAGCTATGGGGGTTCTGGCACAAAATCCCATAAGGTTTATACAGGGGGTCAAAATTCACATTTTCCGCCATCTTGGATTTTGAAAGCTCATCGTCTACGTCTAGGAGCAGTTTTAGGTGGGATGACGTCACGAAAGCTCTCTTGTGCGTGTGTGTGTGTCTGTGTGTGTGTGTGTGTGTGTGTGTGTGTGTGTGTGTGTGTGTGTGTGTGTTCAAGGTCACCCCCCTCTCCACCCCGCTGAAAGCTTTACCCCTCCCCAAGCTATTGAGACGCGATCTTTGGGAAATGCGTAGGTGGCTTTGTTTATGTTATGTAGGTCTTATCAGTAGTTTATGCTGACGGGGCTCTTATTTTTACGTGGGTGGTCTTATTTCCTAGAATTGATGACTCATCGCTTTAAGCTTGGAATACTCAAACGCTAGCATATTTCAACATGTTGTGAAATGCGTAGGCGGCTTTGTTTATGTTATGTAGGTCTTATCAGTAGTTTATGCTGACGGGGCTCTTATCTCTACCAGCCAGCATTTTAGCTGTAACATGTTTCAACATGTTGTGAAATGCGTAGGTGGCTTTGTTTATGTTATGTAGGTCTTATCAGTAGTTTATGCTGACGGGGCTCTTATTTCTACGTGGGTGGTCTTATTTCCTAGAATTGATGACTCATCGCTTTAAGCTTGGAATACTCAAACGCTAGCATGTTTCAACATGTTGCGAAATGCGTAGGTGGCTTTGTTTATGTTATGTAGGTCTTATCAGTAGTTTATGCTGACGGGGCTCTTATTTCTACGTGGGAGGTCTTATTTCCTAGAATTGATGACTCATCGCTAGCATAAATTTTCATTCAATATACTTCACACTTGAGATTTTCAAGATGAGTATAAATAGTGGAGATTACGCAAATTTTCCTCATTCAGTGCTTACCCAGTGTTGAGTTCAGTTCAATAAATTTTAAAGTATTTGTGCGTTGTAAAGGACGAAAAAGGACATAGTGAAGAAAAAAAAATTATCGGTTTTGTAAAGGACTAAAAGGACACTATCAAAATGATGCAAGTGAATCAATTAGTGCAAAGTGCTAAGTTAGCATTTGTGAGTGCTCAAAATGATAGACAGTTAGTGGAGCAGAATATAAAAGAGTGCAGTAAGAGTCTAAGATTTTTAAATTGTGCTTTAAAGAGTGCAACATCAACAAGTGAACGACATCGTTTGGGTAATGGTATAAGCCTCATACAAGGCTATCGAGCTCAACTGAAAAACTTAAGGTTAGTGACAGGTGCGGGCTTCTCGAGACGAGCTAACTGGACTTCAACCCGAGTTAAATGGGAAGATATACAATCAGCTTTTTGTGATCGGTAAGTAAAACTTTTAAATATGTTTAAGTATAATATCGTCACATCATTATATTATAGTATGAGAACAGGGGTTATAGTAAACTTGACCCACAAGGAACCGAAGGAGTTCCTGAACGACTGCACTGGACTTTTCCGTCGACGCATCAATAATGCCCTCAAGAAGGAAGCAGCTCTCAAGGTCAACGCGGTGTTTTGCGGGGAATTTAAAATTATAAGAGGAGATGAGGAGGTGTTCGAGTTCAAGTACATGAACACAAAGAATGCTCCTATATATAGGAACACTGATGTAAACAGCTGGTTCAATCAGAATATCGATGAACCAGTGATGAAAAAATTAGAAGAGTTCCAGGAAAAAGATAGTGGTTGGGCGTTGTCGGCCATCGTTAACTTAGCCATTAACATCAACAAATTCACGCCACAGCTGGGATCTTCATATATAGAACTACCAAAAGAAATTGAAAACAGAAAAGCCTGCATCAACGTTCAAAATGCAGATGATGCTTGTTTTGGTTGGGCAGTGGTTTCAGCTCTACACCCAGCTGATACAAATCCCCAGCGTGTGACGAATTACCCCCACTATTCCACAGACTTGAACCTGGATGGCATAACATTCCCAATGACGTTAAAACAGATCCTCAGGTTTGAGAGGCAGAATAACATCTCCATCAACGTTTATATCTTGAAGAAGGTGGGGAAAAACATCCGAGAACATTTTAATGTTCTACCAACCTACTTAACCAAAGAAAAGAAGGATAGGCACATCAATCTGTTAATGATACAGAATATTTATTACGATGAGGATAGCGAGGAGGAGGAAAACGACGACGATGAGCCCATCAGATATCATTTCGTTTGGGTCAAGAACCTCTCCAGGCTCCTTTCATCACAGCTGTCGAAACATAAAACAGCAAAATTCTTCTGTGACCGGTGTCTTCACTACTTTTATTCGCCCGCTGCGCTAGAGAGGCACACAGAGGACTGCCGAAAGCTCAACGAGTGTAAAATCCGGCTACCGACAGAGGAGCAGAAAGAGCTTAGATTTAAGAATTATAAAAATAAGGTAGAAGCTCCGTTTGTTATTTACGCGGATTTAGAATGTTTGTTAGTAGAATGTAGGGATAGAAATAAGTACCAAACGCATGTTCCATGTAGTTTAGCTTATTATGTTAAATGTTCGTATGACCCCACGTTATCAATTTTCAAATCCTATCGTGGTGAGGATTGCATCGAGTGGTTCGTGCGCGAGTTAAATCAGTTTGCCGAGAACTTGGAATCAGTTTTTCTGTGCCCTCTACCCATGGATCAGATGACTGCTGAGCAAATGGAGCTTTTCCAGGCCGCCACACTCTGTCATATATGTGAGAAGCCGTTCACATCAGATGATAAAAAGGTGCGCGATCACTGCCACCTAACAGGTAAGTACAGAGGCCCAGCACATGAGGGGTGTAATATCAATTTTCAGGATAGTCACACCGTTCCCATAATTTTTCACAACCTTAGCGGTTACGATTCACATTTTATTATTAAAAATATAGCTTCCGATCTCCAAGGTCGCATTGATCTCCTCCCGATCAATAAAGAGCGGTATATTTCCTTCACTAAACATTTGGATGAATATCCAATTAAATTCCGTTTCATTGATTCCTTTAAATTCATGGCAAGTAGCCTCGATACTCTTGCCTCCAATCTTACACATTTCCCTATTCTAAAGTCCCAATTCCCAAATGTAACAGAATCCCAGTTTAATCTGCTCACACGTAAGGGTGTATATCCCTATGATTATTTTAACGATACATCAAAGTTCCTGGATACCAAACTTCCCGATATCCCCCAATTTTATAACAAATTAAATGATACCAACATTAGCCAAGAAGATTATGTGCATGCCTGCAACGTTTGGAAAGTATTCAACGTTCAAAATCTGGGTGAATACTCAGATTTATATTTGAAGACAGATGTCTTACTCTTGGCGGATGTCTTCGAACAATTCCGTGCAAGCTCTCATAAAACCGATGAATTAGATCCAGCTCACTATTATACGCTTCCAGGGTATACTTGGGACGCAATGCTCAAGCATACTGGCGTTACCCTGGAGCTATTGACCGATGTAAATATGCTCTTATTTACAGAGCTAGGTATTCGAGGAGGTCTTAGCCAGTGCTCTAAACGGTATTCAAAAGCTAATAATAAGTACATGCCTGATTATGATCCATCTAGCCCATCAAAATTTCTCATGTATAATGATATTAATAATCAATACGGCTGGGCAATGTCTCAACTTCTACCTCACAGTGGCTTCAAGTGGGTGGAAAATGTTGAGAGCTTTAGAGTTGAAGATGTAGCCGATGATTCCCCCATCGGTTATATTCTGGAAGTGGATTTAGAGTATCCCCAAGAAATTCATGACCTCCATAAAGACCTTCCGTTCTGTCCAGAACATAGAGCGCCTTCTGGATCTAAGCAGCGTAAACTTTTGGCTACGCTTTACAACAAAACCAAGTACATTTTACATTACCGCAGTCTGAAACAAGCTCTCCTTCACGGATTAAAATTAAAGAAAATTCATCGGGGTCTCCAATTTAATCAGTCTGCGTGGCTAAAGTCCTACATCGATCTCAATACCAGACTTCGAACAGCAGCTAAAAATGATTTCGAGAAAAATCTCTTCAAGCTCAGGAATAATGCCGTTTTTGGCAAAACTATGGAGAACGTTCGGAAACATAGTATTGTTAAGCTGGTGACCAAGTGGTTGGGGCGATACGGGGCTGAAGCGCTCATTGCCAGGCCCGAGTTCAAGGCCTCAACAATTTTTAATGAGAACCTGGTTGCCATCGAGCTTAATAAAACCGAAATTCTTTTCAATAAGCCAATATATGTAGGCATGTGTATTCTCGACTTGGCGAAGACAACAATTTATGATTTCCACTACAACTATATGATCCCACAATTCAAGTCCAACTGTACAGTATGTTATACTGATACTGATTCCCTCATTTATGAAATTACCCACCCTGATTTATATGACATGATTAAACGCGATTGTCATTCCCATTTTGATACTAGTGACTACCCTGCTAATAACATCTGGAACATCCCTCTAGTTAATAAAAAAGTGCTCGGCCTCATGAAGGATGAAAACAACGGCCGCATAATGACAGAGTTTGTTGGCCTAAGATCAAAAATGTATGCGGTCCGGGTAGAGGGCCAAGATAAAACCAAAAAATCTAAAGGCGTTAAGAGAAATATAGTTAAAAATAGAATAACTTTTGATGACTATGTTGAATGTTTGAACAATAATATTGAAAAAGTAGTTTCACAAAATTTAATTCAAAGTCAAAAACACGATGTATGTACCATTACTCAATCAAAAATCGCGCTAAGTCCTCACGACGATAAGAGGTATTTAGTACCAAATACAAACGAATCGCTACCGTGGGGTCATTATAGTATAATGAATGTAGATTAGTGTAAATAGTATTATAAGAAAATATTGTAAATTAGAATAAGATATCACATATGAAATAAAAGAATTTTATAACGTTTTTAAAAAACTGTTTTATTCAAAAAATCTCGCATTATAAACACATTTTTCAGAGCACATCGGCCTTGGTGTATGATACAAGATGGCTCATTTGTTTCAAGAGTTGTAAGGCTTGGACATCCTTCTTCTTCTACATCATATATGTTTAGCTCAGCCTCAAATATTTGTTGAATCCATCGTTTCTTTTCAGCTCCTTTCACATAGATTATTTTATCATACAGTAGCATCAAGTGATTGAATATGGCATGTAATTTTCGGTAAGGAATGTAGCCATCACCCCATCTGAATCCATGATGGTTGTACCTGAGCCATTCACATTTATTCTTTTCGGGTTGAGTTAGATCTTTATAGGGGAATGGTGGTCGAAATATGTAGTGCTGCACTTTATTCACTTCACTTTCACAGTTTAAAACGGCTAATTCTTTCACAATAAATTCATTGTTTTGTAGTTTAAATCCTTGAACGTCGATAATAATAATGGACATCATTCTTAAACAAGTTTCCGCACTTCACTGGTTAAAGGAATGTATTCAATGATGCGATCATGCAGCAGCAAACAGTAAGCCGTTGTGTTGTCGGGAACGTTTTCGCTCGTCTTGAATTCCAGCCTTATATCCACTGGTCCAGTTTTAATGGCCTCGTTTTGGCGTGAGCAATCGATAACTGTGATCGGTGCGCTACTTATAAACTCTTCCCTTGAGAGGAGCGGCTGGAACTGACGTCCATAGTATGAAGTTTGGAATTTTATATACATATCATATAGGAGAGCATATTGATTCCTATCGAACTTCAGGTTCAAATCATCGTAGGGGTATGATTCAGAATTCAAGTGTACTTTAACATCAGTCAGCTTGCAGTGATCAAATTTGCTGGCATCTTTTGTTTTATCATTTTTGCGATTTGTTTGGAGAGCTAGGATGATGTATCGGGGCTTTTCCATTTGTGAGGATGTTTTAACAGACCATGTGTGATGAGTAGCTGCTGGTAACGCTGGATACTCATATATATCCCAGCTCCTGAATGGCATTTGTATTTCACGACCGCTTTCAATGATTTTTAGCAAGGCTAATTTCTCATGGTCGGCAACATTAACATGTGGAATGCGCCACTGTAGTTTAAATATTGAAACATTTATAGAATCTGTTGGTGATACGATCGCATCTTCATCTATCCTGCTTCGTATTAATATTAGTTCATGTTTAGCGTTCACAATAATTTTCTTGTAGTCTTCGGCAAAGCCCAATAATATTTTTAGGGGTACACAGAAATTGAAAAATCCCTTGGTTGGTTTAATAGATTTTTCAGGTGACCAGCCGGCATTGAATAACATTTGACTCTCATTTCGGTTCAATGATATATAATTCTTTAGGCATGTAGCAATTCCAAGATTTCGAGTTCTGTCAATTTCTACACCGTTGATCTCATAGCGAATTTCCTCAAAGAGAAAAGCTACTGCATTATTTACCAACTCAGCAGTGTCTGATACAACTCCTGTTGTATTAGTTAGTGTCCCTTCAATGTATATAAAACTTTCAGCTGGCAAGACATATAGGTCTTGGTGCTGCACTGAAATGCGGATCTCATCGCTGTTTTTGTATGATGTGATGAATGGCGAATAGGTGTGGTAGTCAATTTTTGTTATGCTATTATCATAATTTATGCTCCCAGTAAGGTCCAAGATGTTGCTCATTGTTTCAATGTTAGTCCTAATGATTGTAGAAATTGTTTGTTATCAGCTCTCAACCCACGTCTTGATCGCTTCAATGTCATTGACTGACTAATGGCCTTGGATACGCCGCAGCTGTATTTATCCTTATTGTTGTAGATTAGCATTCTGAGACTTTAAATGTAGCCTGACACTTATTGTCTCTCCTCGAAAATTTATTAAATCTCCGTCCTGATCAACAAACTTCAATGTGAGAGAACTTATCCGTTTGACGTTCACAGGTAAATAGATAACATTCTTGGGAACCTCTACTATTTTATAGCCTGGCCCCACATTTGGGGAAAATTCATGAAGCGTATGCACATGATTATTATTGATGAATGAGCCTGATACGATGTTGCATTCTACCCGTATAGTATTTACTTTAATAATATTGACAGGTAATTCAGATGTATGGAGCACATTGGGTTCCAATACACGCCTACCAAATCCCAGCAATGGTGCAATAGATCTCTCTTTATCAAAGTATATTGCTTCGCTAGCTTTTACTTCGCTTTTCAATGTATTATTATTTGCTTTGATTGAGATTGTTGTCTTGCTATTGCTTTCATTTAAACTTTGTAGCACAATAGTTTCTATATTATCAATTTCATACGATCCAACAGGTATTTCAATTATCGTATCACCCACATGCATTAAATTGTTGCTCTCATCAATATTAGGAATAGAATTGTATGTTTGAAAATCGACTAATCCACAAACGTAGTCTCCAGATAATTCCAACGGGGGAAAGTACTCGGCAGCGAGTACCGACGAATTTCCAGTAAGGGAGAGTGTTAACGACATGACTACTTGAAATGAAATGACTCTGTTTTTTATTTCAGACCTTTATTTATACATTTTTACACTGGATGAATAAGATTGTAGAGGAATTCCAAACACAAGTGTCCGCAAATTACTGAATCAAAATTTTGGTTAGGTGTATAGTTGTAAGTCACGCTATCACCCAAATAATTTAAAACTTCTCGTGGTGGCTGCAGGTTTCCAAAACTATCAAAATATTCGATGATGACTCCATTCTTCTTGTATGCTACCCAATGTGTTCCAGGTCCTGATGAAACATCCAGATTAATAATTCCGCACTCTTTTTTCCATGGTTTTCTAGGCAACTGATCACGCATAAATACTCCTCTAAAGTATGGTATGTGTTGTGCATATTTATGTAGATCAAGTTCATTGAGAGCTCTTTTGGGTAGCGCCCTTAGTAGTTTTTTGGCTGGGAGCTAAGGAAAAGTCCCAATCCTTTCCTATATGGCTTAAGGAACAATCCATGTCCAGGTTTACCCAGCGCTATTGCTTCCATTGTATCATTATGTCGCTTTCCTTCCTCCAGCTGCTGCCGCGCGTTGCTTGCGGCATTTACCGCTTTCGCTATGCCAGCTGCACCTCCTGATAACGCTCCAATGGCCGAAAGGCCGGCAAAGAGTGGTATGAGAAATGGTAAAACACCACCAACTTTAGGCACTGGAATCACTCTCGGTGTTGTGATCGTTTTCTTCCTTCTCTTGATGACATCTTTTGCTGCACTTAGGGCAATTTTAATTGCTTCCAGCAAGTCTTTTGGTTTTTTCAGCTTTAAAATTTTACGAGCATTGCGCACAGCTCCGCGGAATGATGGCTGTAATTTATTCTTTTTCTGCGTAGTATTTGTTTGAATTTTTGCCTTGGCACCCATTCCAAACTTAATTTTAGCCTTCATCGCGTTTGTTACTAGTAAAGCGTTAGCGCGTTCTCCAAATGAAGCGTCCCCTGACGTTGCACGTCTCCAAGCTTTTTCGGCTAGAATGCTGTCAGCAATGTGACGATCACTTGTTTCACGATACTTTGAGTATGCAATATCGTGCTCTTTACAGGCAGCGTCTAGTGGATTAATACCAGGATCACCGCGAGCTAGCCTTTTTGCTAACTTTGTTCCTGGACCGCAGTACTGATAACCAGGTAAATGTAATTCGAATGGTAATTTGTTAATTGCAGAATTTAATAGTCCTTCCCCTCTGACGACTTTACGTCGAATGAGGTGCTGTTCACTGTGGTCAATCATTTTATACGTTTACAGCCAGACTGATGAAAAATCTATAAAACCAGCAGTACTTATAAGTTTTATGGTAGTATCCAACATGAAGTTTATCAAGCAACAAGACTGTCTACCTATTAGAAATGCTGATATTGATATTACAAATATAAATATGGAAAAGCATGGAGCGCTGTTGCCAAACAGCATAAGAGGAATTATTGTTGGGCCATCCAACTGCGGCAAGACGAATGTTATGATTAGTTTACTAGAGCACCCCAATGGACTACGATTTGAAAATATTTACATTTATTCAAAGTCTCTAAGTCAACCTAAATATGAATATCTGAGAAAAGTTGTGGCCCGCATATCTGGACTGGGTTATTATACATTTTCGAACAACTGTGACGTCATACCACCGGATGAAGCAAAGCCAAACTCAATTTTTATCTTTGATGATGTGGCTTGTGATAAACAGGATAATATAAGAGCATACTTTTGCATGGGTCGTCATAAAGCAATTGATAGTTTTTACCTCTGTCAGACATATACCCATATCCCAAAGCATCTGATTAGAGATAATGCGAACTTGCTCATCTTGTTTAAACAAGATGACTTGAACCTGAAGCATATTTACAATGATCATGTTAATACTGATATGACATTTGAAAAGTTCCGTAAAGCGTGCTCAAAGTGTTGGAAAGATAAATATGGATTCTTAGTAATTGATAAGGACAGCCCTCTGGATAAAGGTAGATACCGAAAGGGATTTGACACTTTCGTGAGTCTATAAAAGGGGGAACAATTCAATCACAACAGTCAGTCGACAAGACTTCACATATCAATACGGATATATATTCAATAGCTCCTTACCTACCAGTATAGCTGTCTGTATAGCTGTATAGCTGTCTGTATAGCTGTCTGTATAGCTGTCTGTATAGCTGTATAGCTGTCTGTCTAGCTGTCTGTATAGCTGTATTGTAAAATGGATGAAAAACTGATGAAAGATATCATAAAGACAAGCAATGCCATACGAAAGAAGTATAAGGCTCTAAAGACTGGCAAAATCGAAAAGGAGACTCAATTGGAGGAAACCTTTAAGCCAATTACCAGCACGCTTAAAGAGCTTGCGGTACCAGTAAAATTTGAGCCCAAGGAGGAAATTAAAGTTGAACCTAAACATGAGAAAGGGTCAAGAAATTATGAAATATACACACCACCTGCACGTAAATATTTAAAAATGGAATCGACTAGTACCCCTATAAGGGATTATACAGAATCTGAAGATGATAATAATGTAAAGGATGACGACGACGACTACTACGATGATGCTGAAGAGTTTGCCACACCAATACAATCATCAACATTAAAAGAGCATAGTTCACAGATATTGGAGTCACCTGACCAAATATTTCAAAAATATAAACAGCTTATTACTGATGACAGTGTAAAAATTGATAAAACTTATGGAGTGTACTATAATGATGGATGGAGGATTGGAAATTCAGCATTAAAAGTTGTGGATAAAAATCTTATTATTAGTGATAGATCATACAAGATAACCAAAGGTTTATCTGAATTGATTTTTATGAAACGTCCCACTGGTTATAATAAGGAGGACTTGAACAATTATCGAACAATTTTAAACGATACATGTGCATACAGGCGTGATTTTAATGAGCATAAGCAAATACAAGGAACAAATAGCTATAAATATAGAAACATAATAAAGAAGTTGATTCACACGCCTATACCTCATAGTGGAACGGGAATAATGAGGATTCCAAAGGAAAATATTGACTATGTCTATTGGGATGATCCTAATGAGTTAGTGGATCGACTTCGTATACTAATAGCATCACAACAAGCTGGAAATAATAGTCATGATAATGAAATAATATCAATTATTGAGGAGTTGAAGGAAGCCAATATAATTGTATAAATATCCACGCATAAAAACTTATATCTCATTTCGAAAATGAGCGTTGACAAGTTTGGTCGATCAATAAGGAGTGCCAAGTTTCAACGCGGCCCTCCTGGCCCTCCTGGGCCTCCTGCCCCTCCTGGGCCTCCTGCCCCTCCTGGTCCTCCTGGTCCTCCTGGTCCTCCTGGCCCCCCTGGAAAACCTGGTGCTGCTGGTGAACAAGGCTCAATCGGATCTGCAGGAATTGGATTTCTTTTAACCCCCAAAGGAAACTATGATTTGACGTTTAAACACATAACTAACCTTGGTGAACCTGAGACAAATGCTGACGCTACAACTAAAAACTATGTTGATACTCAAATAAGAAAGCAAGACGTTGAATCACGTAAAAACATCCAAAAAGCCGTAGAAAATCTAACTTTATACATTAATGGTGAAATTGAAAAGATTGAGAATTATTTGTTCTCTGGCATACTTAATAAGGAGAAAGAGAAGCATCAAGATGGCGTCTACCAATAAAGCTTAATGTTACAACTAATCTATTTCATTTATCTGCAATATGAGTAAGAGACATGTTGTCAACGAACTGCATAAACCTGCTAGGAGGAATTTTAAAAGACGTCGCGTGATTATTAAAGGACTGGATGATTTATGGCAAGCTGATTTAGTGGAAATGGATGCATATAAACATGTGAACAAAGAGTATCGCTACTTGCTAACTATAATTGATACCTTTTCCAAGTATGCGTGGGCTGTTCCAATTAAAAGAAAGACTGGTGTTGAAGTAACCGAAGCAATGTTATCTATATTCAGCGAGGGTCGCATACCCAAAAACTTACAAACTGATGATGGAAAGGAATTTTACAACATACACTTTCAACAGCTGATGAGCAAACATAATATTAATCATTACTCTACCTATACATCGCTCAAAGCATCAATAGTTGAACGATTCAATCGAACTTTAAAGAACATGATGTGGAAGGAGTTTAGCATGAATGGATCTTATAAGTGGCTTCAAATGATAAAGAAATTACTATCTCAATATAACATGAAAAAGCATCGAACAATCCAAATGCGCCCTTGTGATGTCAATGCAACCAATGAAAAGCAGCTCCTTACTACAGTGTATAATCGCATAAAGATTGCTGACTTGCCTAGATATAAAGTAGGAGACTCTGTTCGTATTAGCAAATATAAACATGTATTCGAAAAAGGTTATACGCCAAACTGGACTACTGAAGTTTTCAAGATTGCTAAAATTCAAGTGACTAACCCAGTCACATATATGCTTGTGGATTATCAAGGAAACCCAATCAAAGGTGGATTTTATGAAATGGAATTACTGAAAGTCAAGCATCCAGACGTCTACCTTGTTGAAAAAGTATTGAAAAAGGACAGAAATAAAGTTTATGTTAAATGGTTGGGATTTTCCTCGAAACATAACTCCTGGATAAATGCAAACGATGTATTATAATTAATAGAAATAAAAGAACATTTTTTTTTAAAAAAATAACAATTGTTTTATTTCCCATATTCATTCATTCATTCATATTCTGAAATCTTGTTTTATATATTTTGTCACGGTGGTTTTCTTTCATTATTGGTTCCAGGATTTTACTTGTATTGAAGATTCTCCGCTGAAATCGAAGCCTGTCGATTGCATATATATGCCATTCTCCCTTACGACTAGCTCTGTAGGCAAAGTCCCAGACATGGAGAATGTATACTTTTGGTGTTAGAATAAATCGAACCCTTTTCTGCATTCTCCACAGCTGTTTCTTGTGATTCTTGTATAAAAATTGATGAGGTGCTGAATTATTTGATTGTACCACTCCACCGTATGGCATCCACAAGTATCTGGTCCTGAGGTTGCATTATCTTTCGACCATGAGCAGCTGGTATAATGTTCGCCATATTTAGATCTTACTTTATCCACATTTTCATATTGCTGAAGAAATTTGTAGTGTTTTTCTATTGTAGTCTTATGCTCCTCTAGCAGAATATTGGAGTAATCGTCAAGGAATTTCTTAATATTCATCTGAAATATTCAGTTGGTTGGCTGGATAGAAAGATGATTTTCAAATACTTACCTTTTATTATTATTATCTTTTATCTTTTGGTAGCGTACGGAAGAAGTATTTTTACTTTCAGATGCTTGCTCCGGCTTGATAACTGATTTGACTGTAGCAGAATTTATTTGATACTTTAATTCTTTTAGCTTATTTCCTTTGTCTCCGTCTTCCTCTAGGAGCTTGGTAGAATCTTTATAACTGCTCATTACCAGAACTTTATGCAAACTAACCTTTTGTTTGCATTACAATCCAATTTATAGAACTTGGGGGAGGGCCGGGGAATATTATTGGGAAATATGAAAGACGTTTTTGTTTTGTTTTTTATATATAGTACATTTTATTATTTTAATAAGTATTATAATAATGGTTGGGCTCAAAATATGGTAATGAATTCAAGTATTCAATACTGTTGTTGTTGTTGTTGTTGTTGTCATGCTGTGTAAAGATGAGGTTAAATGTTGCACCAAGAGGACCCAAGTTTGTAACGTAAAAGTTTCCCTGACATCTGATTTCCTCCAGTGTGCTGTCTGGTAAGTTACCATATCTAGCCGGCAGGAACATTTGCTGATCCTGGAACTGCACTATGATCCGGTCTCCATATTTTGTAGTAATTTTTTTGATTCCATGGATTTTATAAGCTGTATGCTGCGGCATGTCGGATACTTTAATGAATGGATTAAATCCACAACTGTTGATCACTTCTAATGCTGCGCTATTTGCTGGCTGAGCTGCTGCTGCTTTTTCTTCAGTGATGGTACGTTTTACCTTCTGCTGCGGTTGGGCCATTTTCACTGTTTTTAATTTCACTGTTATTTATTTAAACTGATCACTTCAAAGGCACAAGAGGAACTGTGGATAATCTTGCTCGCGTCTTCTTTTTATACTAGCTTTTGATCTTTTGTCTCTTTCACTCCTAGTTTTCTATCTCTTTTTCTTTAGTAAGGGTATATCGAAATAAACATAATCGCGAAGTTCATCACCTAAACCACAAGCAGTACAACTAATACTTTCATGCACATTAAAGTTCTTAGAATCATCATCAGATTTATTATCAAATACCATTTTGTATTTTAACACTAGATTCTCAGGCAGAAAATCTTTCAAATTACATAGAAAACGGTCCAACTTTATACACACTAATAAGTCACAGAAAGTTTCTAAATTTAGTTCATCACAACAATATTTTTCACATAAAATTAATCCTCGTCGGTATAGCTCTTCTTCGTCCTTATAATATTGTTCATCAAAGTACTCATCTCTCTTATTTTGGCAGAGTATCACATCATGCCAAAATAAATCAAACTGAGCTTGAACACGTTTAATTGCACTTTTCAAATCCACCGCTTTCGGCCAAGATTCTGCTGCATAGCACATCCACATTATTTCACTTCTGAGTTTTTCACTATGTACTCTGCAATTTTTTTTTTTTATATATTTTAACGTTGTCGATACTTAAAACCAACTTAGATTTCTATCTCCGTTTCTTCTTCTTCTTCTGTCTCGCTCGGAGGAATACCGAAATATACAAGATCACGAATATCTATTCCACAATTACAACCGGCACAATTCATATGATCATGCGTGTTGGAGTTGATAAAATCATAAACGTTATTATAAAACAGCATATTATATTTGTGAAAACTAAGGTTCTCAGGAAGAAAATATCTTAAGCTCCAAAGATAACAATCTAATTTAACGCACAAGAGTAAGTCACAAAACAATTCCAAACCGATTTTATCACTTAAATACATATCACATATAATAAGTCCACGGCGGTATTGTTCAGCTAGTTCTTCATAATATTGATTCCAGCACTCATCACTATTTAGATTAAATATAGCATCACGTTGAGAATCGCTCAACTCACATGCTACACGTTCAATGGCACTATTTAAATCAGCATAGGCCTCGGGGAACAATTCAGGTAAATAACACATCCACATTATTTCACTTTGAATTTTTCAGTTAACTTAACATGCCAAAAGCTTCAGATCAACTGATGATGAATTTTAAAAATATGATTTATTAGGTGCAGATCAATCGAACCCTAAAAGTTTCATTCCTAATCTAACGTAAACAATTACTTCCTAAAAGGGATCAAATTACACCTTAAAACAAAAGACCTTTGTCCTATATATCATAAGTCATCAATTCTAGGAAATAAGACCACCCACGAAGAAATAAGATCATGTGACCGGAAGCTTAGCTACTGATAAGAGCCCCGTCAGCATAAACTACTGATAAGACCTACATAACATAAACAAAGCCACCTACGCATTTCCCAAAGATCGCGTCTCAATAGCTTGGGGAGGGGTAAAGCTTTCAGCGGGGTGGAGAGGGGGGTGACCTTGAACACACACACACACACACACACACACACACAGACACACACACACGCACAAGAGAGCTTTCGTGACGTCATCCCACCTAAAACTGCTCCTAGACGTAGACGATGAGCTTTCAAAATCCAAGATGGCGGAAAATGTGAATTTTGACCCCCTGTATAAACCTTATGGGATTTTGTGCCAGAACCCCCATAGCTTATCTACTAGCAGCTAGTAAAAATCAGTAGGTAAAAAAACGAAATTTTTAACTTTCGCCGATAGGGCTAGTTTTTTGACGTTAAATACTCGGTTTTAATTGCAGAAATTAGAGAAATGCAAAAAACCCGATAAAAATCTCCTATTTGTAGGATTTTTTATTATTTTACGGCTCAGCAGCTAGTAAAAATCAGTAGGTAAAAAAACGAAATTTTTAACTTTCGCCGATAGGGCTAGTTTTTTGGCGTTAAATACTCGGTTTTAATTGCAGAAATTAGAGAAATGCAAAAAACCCGATAAAAATCTCCTATTTGTAGGATTTTTTATTATTTTACGGCTCAGCAGCTAGTAAAAATCAGTAGGTAAAAAAACGAAATTTTTAACTTTCGCCGATAGGGCTAGTTTTTTGGCGTTAAATACTCGGTTTTAATTGCAGAAATTAGAGAAATGCAAAAAACCCGATAAAAATCTCCTATTTGTAGGATTTTTTATTATTTTACGGCTCAGCAGCTAGTAAAAATCAGTAGGTAAAAAAACGAAATTTTAAATTTTGCCGATAGGGCTAGTTTTTTGGCGTTAAATACTCGGTTTTAATTGCAGAAATTAGATAAATGCAAAAAACCCGATAAAAATCTCCTATTTGTAGGATTTTTTATTATTTTACGGCTCAGCAGCAAGTAAAAATCAGTAGGTAAAAAAACGAAATTCTTAAATTTCACCGATATGGCTAGTTTTTTGTCGTTAAATACTCGGTTTTAATTGCAGAAATTAGAGAAATGCAAAAAACCCGATAAAAATCTCCTATTTGTACGATTTTTTATTATTTTACGGCTCAGCAGCTAGTAAAAATAAATAGGTAAAAACACGAAATTCTTAAATTTCCCCGAAAGGGCTAGTTTTTTGGCGTTAAATACTCGGTTTTAATTGCAGAAATTGGAGAAATGCAAAAAACCCGATAAAAATCTCCTATTTGTAGGATTTTGTATTATTTTACGGCTCAGCAGCTAATAAAAATCAGTAGGTAAAAAAACGAAATTCTTAAATTTCGCCGATAGGGCTAGTTTTTTGGCGTTAAATACTCGGTTTTAATTGCAGAAATTAGAGAAATGCAAAAAACCCGATAAAAATCTCCTATTTGTAGGATTTTTTATTATTTTACGGCTCAGCAGCTAGTAAAAATCAGTAGGTAAAAAAACGAAATTCTTAAATTTCCCCGATAGGGCTAGTTTTTTGGCGTTAAATACTCGGTTTTAATTGCAGAAATTGGAGAAATGCAAAAAACCCGATAAAAATCTCCTATTTGTACGATTTTTTATTATTTTACGGCTCAGCAGCTAGTAAAAATCAGTAGGTAAAAAAACGAAATTCTTAAATTTCGCCGATAGGGCTAGTTTTTTGGCGTTAAATACTCGGTTTTAATTGCAGAAATTAGAGAAATGCAAAAAACCCGATAAAAATCTCCGATTGTACGATTTTTTATTATTTTACGGCTCAGCAGCTAGTAAAAATCAGTAGGTAAAAAAACGAAATTCTTAAATTTCGCCGATACGGCTAGTTTTTTGGCGTTAAATACTCGGTTTTAATTGCAGAAATTAGAGAAATGCAAAAAACCCGATAAAAATCTCCTATTTGTACGATTTTTTATTATTTTACGGCTCAGCAGCTAGTAAAAATCAGTAGGTAAAAAAACGAAATTCTTAAATTTCGCCGATAGGGCTAGTTTTTTGGCGTTAAATACTCGGTTTTAATTGCAGAAATTAGAGAAATGCACAAAACCCGATAAAAATCTCCTATTTGTAGGATTTTTTATTATTATACGGCTCAGCAGCTAGTAAAAATCAGTAGGTAAAAAAACGAAATTCTTAAATTTCGCCGATAGGGCTAGTTTTTTGGCGTTAAATACTCGGTTTTAATTGCAGAAATTAGAGAAATGCAAAAAACCCGATAAAAATCTCCTATTTGTAGGATTTTTTATTATTTTACGGCTCAGCAGCTAGTAAAAACAAGTAGGTAAAGAAACGAAATTCTTAAATTTCCCCGATAGGGCTAGTTTTTTGGCGTTAAATACTCGGTTTTAATTGCAGAAATTAGAGAAATGCAAAAAACCCGATAAAAATCTCCTATTTGTAGGATTTTTTATTATTTTACGGCTCAGCAGCTAGTAAAAATCAGTAGGTAAAAAAACGAAATTCTTAAATTTCGCCGATAGGGCTAGTTTTTTGGCGTTAAATACTCGGTTTTAATTGCAGAAATTAGAGAAATGCAAAAAACCCGATAAAAATCTCCTATTTGTACGATTTTTATTATTTTACGGCTCAGCAGCTAGTAAAAATCAGTAAGGTAAAAAAACGAAATTCTTAAATTTCGCCGATTGGGCTAGTTTTTTGGCGTTACATACTCGGTTTTAATTGCAGAAATTAGAGAAATGCAAAAAACCCGATAAAAATCTCCTATTTGTACGATTTTTTATTATTTTACGGCTCAGCAGCTAGTAAAAATCAGTAGGTAAAAAAACGAAATTCTTAAATTTCGCCGATAGGGCTAGTTTTTTGGCGTTAAATACTCGGTTTTAATTGCAGAAATTAGAGAAATGCAAAAAACCCGATAAAAATCTCCTATTTGTACGACTTTTTATTATTTTACGGCTCAGCAGCTAGTAAAAATCAGTAGGTAAAAAAACGAAATTTTTAACTTTCGCCGATAGGGCTAGTTTTTTGGCGTTAAATACTCGGTTTTAATTGCAGAAATTAGAGAAATGCAAAAAACCCGATAAAAATCTCCTATTTGTAGGATTTTTTATTATTTTACGGCTCAGCAGCTAGTAAAAATCAGTAGGTAAAAAAACGAAATTTTTAACTTTCGCCGATAGGGCTAGTTTTTTGGCGTTAAATACTCGGTTTTAATTGCAGAAATTAGAGAAATGCAAAAAACCCGATAAAAATCTCTTATTTGTAGGATTTTTTATTATTTTACGGCTCAGCAGCTAGTAAAAATCAGTACGTAAAAAAACGAAATTCTTAAATTTCGCCGATAGGGCTAGTTTTTTGGCGTTAAATACTCGGTTTTAATTGCAGAAATTAGAGAAATGCAAAAAAACCGATAAAAATCTGCTATTTGTACGATTTTTTATTATTTTACGGCTCAGCAGCTAGTAAAAATCAGTAGGTAAAAAAACGAAATTCTTAAATTTCGCCGATAGGGCTAGTTTTTTGGCGTTAAATACTCGGTTTTAATTGCAGAAATTAGAGAAATGCAAAAAACCCGATAAAAATCTCTTATTTGTAGGATTTTTTATTATTTTACGGCTCAGCAGCTAGTAAAAATCAGTACGTAAAAAAACGAAATTCTTAAATTTCGCCGATAGGGCTAGTTTTTTGGCGTTAAATACTCGGTTTTAATTGCAGAAATTAGAGAAATGCAAAAAAACCGATAAAAATCTCCTATTTGTAGGATTTTTTATTATTTTACGGCTCAGCAGCTAGTAAAAATCAGTAGGTAAAAAAACGAAATTTTTAACTTTCGCCGATAGGGCTAGTTTTTTGGCGTTAAATACTCGGTTTTAATTGCAGAAATTAGAGAAATGCAAAAAACCCGATAAAAATCTCCTATTTGTAGGATTTTTTATTATTTTACGGCTCAGCAGCTAGTAAAAATCAGTAGGTAAAAAAACGAAATTCTTAAATTTCGCCGATAGGGCTAGTTTTTTGTCGTTAAATACTCGGTTTTAATTGCAGAAATTAGAGAAATGCAAAAAACCCGATAAAAATCTCCTATTTGTACGATTTTTTTATTATTTTACGGCTCAGCAGCTAGTAAAAATAAATAGGTAAAAACACGAAATTCTTAAATTTCCCCGAAAGGGCTAGTTTTTTGGCGTTAAATACTCGGTTTTAATTGCAGAAATTGGAGAAATGCAAAAAACCCGATAAAAATCTCCTATTTGTAGGATTTTGTATTATTTTACGGCTCAGCAGCTAGTAAAAATCAGTAGGTAAAAAAACGAAATTCTTAAATTTCGCCGATAGGGCTAGTTTTTTGGCGTTAAATACTCGGTTTTAATTGCAGAAATTAGAGAAATGCAAAAAACCCGATAAAAATCTCTTATTTGTAGGATTTTTTATTATTTTACGGCTCAGCAGCTAGTAAAAATCAGTAGGTAAAAAAACGAAATTCTTAAATTTCCCCGATAGGGCTAGTTTTTTGGCGTTAAATACTCGGTTTTAATTGCAGAAATTAGAGAAATGCAAAAAACCCGATAAAAATATCCTATTTGTACGATTTTTTATTATTTTACGGCTCAGCAGCTAGTACAAATCAGTAGGTAAAAAAACGAAATTCTTAAATTTCCCCGATAGGGCTAGTTTTTTGGCGTTAAATACTCGGTTTTAATTGCAGAAATTAGAGAAATGCAAAAAACCCGATAAAAATCTCCTATTTGTACGATTTTTTATTATTTAAAAGCTTTTATTTAACTTGCAATGTATGTTTGTTCGGGTGGAATCTTGCAACTCAATTTTGAAGCAGATATCTTCAACCGATTGAGCTGAAATTTTGTATACACGTTTAGTTTGGATGACAATGCATGGTTAGCTGTGTGACGTCATACTAAATCCAACATGGCGGAACACCCAAGATGGCGGACTAGTTTTTAATGTACTCTTACAATATGGGTATCAAATGAAAAGGCTTGCTGAGAATAACTCGAAAAATAAAGTGACGTCACTCTAAATTCAATATGGCGGACTTCTAAAGATGGCGGACTAAGTTTTTTATGCTTTCCTACAATATGGGTTTCAAATGAAAGGGCTTGCTGGGAATAACTCGAAAAATAAAGTGACGTCACTCTAAATCCAATATGGCGGACTTCTAAAGATGGCGGACTAAGTTTTTTATGCTTTCATACAATATGGGTATCAAATGAAAGGACTTGCTGAGAATACGAATGCGAGTTAAAAAAAAAATAAGATGGTGATCACAAACTCCGTTGCTCCAATCCGTCTGAAATTATGGTGTACTGGTGTTTTTGGAGTCCTCGATTATGATATTGAGGTCAAATTGTTCGAGTCTGTAGCCTCATTTTATCGATGAAATCTCTATGGTCCCATATGAAATGCTTTGTATGGTGGATTCCCGACTTAAACAACTCAAAAACAATGAATTACTCTTTGGTGGTATAAATATTTGTGTATTTGGTGACTTAATGCAGTTACCTCCTGTGCGAGGAAATCAAGTGTTTGATCAACCCTCTAGATTTGTCCCAGCAACACACCTATGGCGTTCTTTCTCGTTAATTGAATTAACCGAAAATATGAGACAACAAGGTAGCACAACTTTTAAAGACCTGCTGAATGCATTACGAATTGGTGAACTTCAATCAGAACATTTTGCGATTTTAATGAATCGGCTAAACAAAGAACCAACTGGCGAATTTGCGATTGAAAAGGCCCTGCGAATTTATCCCACTAACCAACAAGTATACAATCACAACAAAACTGTTCTCGAACATTTCCGAGCTCGTGGTGTAACTATTAACAAAATAATAGCACAGGATAGTCTAGTAGATTGTACTCGAAAAAATGACAACATAGATTTCAATAATATTATACCATCCGATATAAACAAGACAGGAGGGCTACCTAAGGAGTTAGAAATATTCGTTGGGGCCAAGGTGATGTTGCGTTACAATGTAGATGTATCCAAAGGTCTGGTGAATGGTGCCATTGGACATATTACAGAAATCATATGGCCCTGCCTCCGGAGAGCACAAATGTATGATACTGACATACCATCCGTCCGTATAGACTTCGGTAAAGACGGTGTTCATCTCATTCAACCCAAGACTGTGCAATTTCCAGCAAAATATAGTCACGGCACTGCAGAACGAAGAATGCTGCCAATTATTTTATGTTGGGCTTGCACAGTACACAAAATGCAGGGTAGTACTGTCGACCATGCCGTTGTATACTTAGGCTCGAAGCTCTTTGCTGCTGGTCAAGCATACGTGGCCTTAAGTAGGGTAAAATCATTAGAAGGTCTCCTTATTGAAGAGCTAGACTGTTCGAAATTAACCGGCAAACGACCTTGCAACAATGATGCGTTGAATGAGATGAACAGGCTGAGAAACCTGTCCAGCGATAACTAAAAAGAAAAAAATAAATTAAAAGTAAAAAAAACTTTTTTAAAAACAAGCTTTTATTTAAATGCGCTAAAAAGAATAAAATAAACTTTTCCCTTTAAAACTTTTACAATCAACTTATAACGTCATTACACAATTTATATGATATAAAAGCTTGTCGCGAGATTTACCTGTGTAGATAAACAAGTAAATTAAATAACTTGATCTGATTGATTTTAATGTTTAAAATTTTCAAACTAAGTAAATACGAGTATACTTAAATCTCGCGACAAGCTTTTATATCATATAAATTGTGTAATGACGTTATAAGTTGATAGTAAAAGTTTTAAAGGGAAAAGTTTATTTTATTCTTTTTAGCGCATTTAAATAAAAGCTTGTTTTTAAAAAAGTTTTTTTTACTTTTAATTTATTTTACGGCTCAGCAGCTAGTAAAAATCAGTAGGTAAAAAAACGAAATTCTTACATTTCGCCGATAGGGCTAGTTTTTTGGCGTTAAATACTCGGTTTTAATTGCAGAAATTAGAGAAATGCAAAAAACCC
Organism: Eutolmus rufibarbis; assembly: GCA_963920795.1. Taxonomy (NCBI): domain Eukaryota; kingdom Metazoa; phylum Arthropoda; class Insecta; order Diptera; family Asilidae; genus Eutolmus; species Eutolmus rufibarbis. The sequence goes on from OY987205.1 coordinate 14,691,210, forward strand.
GATAAAAATCTCCTATTTGTACGATTTTTTATTATTTTACGGCTCAGCAGCTAGTAAAAATCAGTAGGTAAAAAAACGAAATTCTTAAATTTCCCCGATACGGCTAGTTTTTTGGCGTTAAATACTCGGTTTTAATTGCAGAATTTGGAGAAATGCAAAAAACCCGATAAAAATCTCCTATTTGTAGGATTTTTTATTATTTTACGGCTCAGCAGCTAGTAAAAATCAGTGGGTAAAAAAACGAAATTCTTAAATTTCGCCGATAGGGCTAGTTTTTTGGCGTTAAATACTCGGTTTTAATTGCAGAAATTAGAGAAATGCAAAAAACCCGATAAAAATCTCCTATTTGTACGATTTTTTATTATTTTACGGCTCAGCAGCTAGTAAAAATCAGTAGGTAAAAAAACGAAATTCTTAAATTTCGCCGATACGGCTAGTTTTTTGGCGTTAAATACTCGGTTTTTATTGCAGAAATTAGAGAAATGCAAAAAACCCGATAAAAATCTCCTATTTGTACGATTTTTTATTATTTTACGGCTCAGCAGCTAGTAAAAATCAGTAGGTAAAAAAACGAAATTCTTAAATTTCGCCGATACGGCTAGTTTTTTGGCGTTAAATACTCGGTTTTTATTGCAGAAATTAGAGAAATGCAAAAAACCCGATAAAAATCTCCTATTTGTAGGATTTTTTATTATTTTACGGCTCAGCAGCTAGTAAAAATCAGTTGGTAAAAAAACGAAATTCTTAAATTTCGCCGATAGGGCTAGTTTTTTGGCGTTAAATACTCGGTTTTAATTGCAGAAATTAGAGAAATGCAAAAAACCCGATAAAAATCTCCTATTTGTACGATTTTTTATTATTTTACGGCTCAGCAGCTAGTAAAAATCAGTAGGTAAAAAAACGAAATTCTTAAATTTCGCCGATAGGGCTAGTTTTTTGGCGTTAAATACTCGGTTTTAATTGCAGAAATTAGAGAAATGCAAAAAACCCGATAAAAATCTCCTATTTGTAGGATTCTTTATTATTTTACGGCTCAGCAGCTAGTAAAAACAAGTAGGTAAAAAAACGAAATTCTTAAATTTCCCCGATAGGGCTAGTTTTTTGGCGTTAAATACTCGGTTTTAATTGCAGAAATTAGAGAAATGCAAAAAAACCGATAAAAATCTCCGATTGTACGATTTTTAATTATTTTACGGCTTAGCAGCTAGTAAAAATCAGTAGGTAAAAAAACGAAATTCTTAAATTTCGCCGATACGGCTAGTTTTTTGGCGTTAAATACTCGGTTTTAATTGCAGAAATTAGAGAAATGTAAAAAACCCGATAAAAATCTCCTATTTGTACGATTTTTTATTATTTTACGGCTCAGCAGCTAGTAAAAATCAGTAGGTAAAAAAACGAAATTCTTAAATTTCGCCGATAGGGCTAGTTTTTTGGCGTTAAATACTCGGTTTTAATTGCAGAAATTAGAGAAATGCAAAAAACCCGATAAAAATCTCCTATTTGTACGATTTTTTATTATTTTACGGCTCAGCAGCTAGTAAAAATCAGTAGGTAAAAAAACGAAATTCTTAAATTTCCCCGATAGAGCTAGTTTTTTTGCGTTAAATACTCGGTTTTAATTGCAGAAATTAGGGAAATGCAAAAAACCCGATAAAAATCTCCTATTTGTACGATTTTTTATTATTTTACGGCTCAGCAGCTAGTAAAAATCAGTAGGTAAAAAAACGAAATTCTTAAATTTCGCCGATAGGGCTAGTTTTTTGGCGTTAAATACTCGGTTTTAATTGCAGAAATTAGAGAAATGCAAAAAACCCGATAAAAATCTCCTATTTGTAGGATTTTTTATTATTTTACGGCTCAGCAGCTAGTAAAAATCAGTAGGTAAAAAAACGAAATTCTTAAATTTCGCCGATACGGCTAGTTTTTTGGCGTTAAATACTCGGTTTTTATTGCAGAAATTAGAGAAATGCAAAAAACCCGATAAAAATCTCCTATTTGTAGGATTTTTTATTATTTTACGGCTCAGCAGCTAGTAAAAATCAGTTGGTAAAAAAACGAAATTCTTAAATTTCGCCGATAGGGCTAGTTTTTTGGCGTTAAATACTCGGTTTTAATTGCAGAAATTAGAGAAATGCAAAAAACCCGATAAAAATCTCCTATTTGTACGATTTTTTATTATTTTACGGCTCAGCAGCTAGTAAAAATCAGTAGGTAAAAAAACGAAATTCTTAAATTTCGCCGATAGGGCTAGTTTTTTGGCGTTAAATACTCGGTTTTAATTGCAGAAATTAGAGAAATGCAAAAAACCCGATAAAAATCTCCTATTTGTAGGATTCTTTATTATTTTACGGCTCAGCAGCTAGTAAAAACAAGTAGGTAAAAAAACGAAATTCTTAAATTTCCCCGATAGGGCTAGTTTTTTGGCGTTAAATACTCGGTTTTAATTGCAGAAATTAGAGAAATGCAAAAAAACCGATAAAAATCTCCGATTGTACGATTTTTAATTATTTTACGGCTTAGCAGCTAGTAAAAATCAGTAGGTAAAAAAACGAAATTCTTAAATTTCGCCGATAGGGCTAGTTTTTTGGCGTTAAATACTCAGTTTTAATTGCAGAAATTAGAGAAATGCAAAAAACCCGATAAAAATCTCTTATTTGTAGGATTTTTTATTATTTTACGGCTCAGCAGCTAGTAAAAATCAGTAGGTAAAAAAAAGAAATTCTTAAATTTCCCCGATAGGGCTAGTTTTTTGGCGTTAAATACTCGGTTTTAATTGCAGAAATTAGAGAAATGCAAAAAACCCGATAAAAATCTCCTATTTGTAGGATTTTTTATTATTTTACGGCTCAGCAGCTAGTAAAAATCAGTAGGTAAAAAAACGAAATTCTTAAATTTCGCCGATAGGGCTAGTTCTTTGGCGTTAAATACTCGGTTTTAATTGCAGAAATTAGAGAAATGCAAAAACCCCGATAAAAATCTCCTATTTGTAGGATTTTTTATTATTTTACGGCTCAGCAGCTAGTAAAAATCAGTAGGTAAAAAAACGAAATTCTTAAATTTCGCCGATAGGGCTAGTTTTTTGGCGTTAAATACTCGGTTTTAATTTCAGAAATTAGAGAAATGCAAAAAACCCGATAAAAATCTCCTATTTGTACGATTTTTTATTATTTTACGGCTCAGCAGCTAGTAAAAATCAGTAGGTAAAAAAACGAAATTCTTAAATTTCCCCGATAGGGCTAGTTTTTTGGCGTTAAATACTCGGTTTTAATTGCAGAAATTAGAGAAATGCAAAAAACCCGATAAAAATCTCCTAGTTGTACGATTTTTTATTATTTTACGGCTCAGCAGCTAGTAAAAATCAGTAGGTAAAAAAACGAAATTCTTAAATTTCGCCGATAGGGCTAGTTTTTTGGCGTTAAATACTCGGTTTTAATTCCAGAAATTAGAGGAATGCAAAAAACCCGATAAAAATCTCCTATTTGTAGGATTTTTTATTATTTTACGGCTCAGCAACTAGTAAAAATCAGAAGGTAAAAAAACGAAATTCTTAAATTTCCCCGATAGGGCTAGTTTTTTGGCGTTAAATACTCGGTTTTAATTGCAGAATTTGGAGAAATGCAAAAAACCCGATAAAAATCTCCTATTTGTAGGATTTTTTATTATTTTACGGCTCAGCAGCTAGTAAAAATCAGTAGGTAAAAAAACGAAATTCTTAAATTTCGCCGATAGGGCTAGTTTTTTGGCGTTAAATACTCGGGTTTAATTGCAGAAATTAGAGAAATGCAAAAAACCCGATAAAAATCTCCTATTTGTACGATTTTTTATTATTTTACGGCTCAGCAGCTAGTAAAAATCAGTAGGTAAAAAAACGAAATTCTTAAATTTCCCCGATAGGGCTAGTTTTTTGTCGTTAAATACTCGGTTTTAATTGCAGAAATTAGAGAAATGCAAAAAACCCGATAAAAATCTCCTATTTGTACGATTTTTTATTATTTTAGGGGTCAGCAGCTAGTAAAAATCAGTAGGTAAAAAAACGAAATTCTTAAATTTCGCCGATAGGGCTAGTTTTTTGGCGTTAAATACTCGGTTTTAATTGCAGAAATTAGAGAAATGCAAAAAACCCGATAAAAATCTCCTATTTGTACGATTTTTTATTATTTTACGGCTCAGCAGCTAGTAAAAATCAGTAGGTAAAAAAACGAAATTCTTAAATTTCCCCGATAGGGCTAGCTTTTTGGCGTTAAATACTCGGTTTTAATTGCAGAAATTAGAGAAATGCAAAAAACCCGATAAAAATCTCCTATTTGTACGATTTTTTATTATTTTACGGCTCAGCAGCTAGTAAAAAGCAGTAGGTAAAAAAACGAAATTCTTAAATTTCGCCGATAGGGCTAGTTTTTTGGCGTTAAATACTCGGTTTTAATTGCAGAAATTAGAGAAATGCAAAAAACCCGATAAAAATCTCCTATTTGTACGATTTTTTATTATTTTACGGCTCAGCGGCTAGTAAAAATCAGTAGGTAAAAAAACGAAATTCTTAAATTTCGCCGATAGGGCTAGTTTTTTGGCGTTAAATACTCGGTTTTAATTGCAGAAATTAGAGAAATGCAAAAAACCCGATAAAAATCTCCTATTTGTACGATTTTTTATTATTTTACGGCTCAGCAGCTAGTAAAAATCAGTAGGTAAAAAAACGAAATTCTTAAATTTCCCCGATAGGGCTAGTTTTTTGGCGTTAAATACTCGGTTTTAATTGCAGAAATTAGAGAAATGCAAAAAAACCGATAAAAATCTCCTATTTGTACGATTATTTATTATTTTACGGCTCAGCAGCTAGTAAAAATCAGTAGGTAAAAAAACGAAATTCTTACATCTCCCCGATAGGGCTAGTTTTTTGGCGTTAAATACTCGGTTTTAATTGCAGAAATTAGAGAAATGCAAAAAACCCGTAAAAAATCTCCTATTTGTAGGATTTTTTATTATTTTACGGCTCAGCAGCTAGTAAAAATCAGTGGGTAAAAAAACGAAATTCTTAAATTTCGCCGATAGGGCTAGTTTTTTGGCGTTAAATACTCGGTTTTAATTGCAGAAATTAGAGAAATGCAAAAAACCCGATAAAAATCTCCTATTTGTACGATTTTTTATTATTTTACGGCTCAGCAGCTAGTAAAAATCAGTAGGTAAAAAAACGAAATTCTTAAATTTCCCCGATAGGGCTAGTTTTTTGGCGTTAAATACTCGGTTTTAATTGCAGAAATTAGAGAAATGCAAAAAACCCGATAAAAATCTCCTATTTGTACGATTATTTATTATTTTACGGCTCAGCAGCTAGTAAAAATCAGTAGGTAAAAAAACGAAATTCTTACATCTCCCCGATAGGGCTAGTTTTTTGGCGTTAAATACTCGGTTTTAATTGCAGAAATTAGAGAAATGCAAAAAACCCGTAAAAAATCTCCTATTTGTACGATTTTTTATTATTTTACGGCTCAGCAGCTAGTAAAAATCAGTAGGTAAAAAAACGAAATTCTTAAATTTCCCCGATACGGCTAGTTTTTTGGCGTTAAATACTCGGTTTTAATTGCAGAAATTAGAGAAATTCAAAAAACCCGATAAAAATCTCCTATTTGTAGGATTTTTTATTATTTTACGGCTCAGCAGCTAGTAAAAATCAGTAGGTAAAAAAACGAAATTCTTAAATTTCCCCGATAGGGCTAGTTTTTTGGCGTTAAATACTCGGTTTTAATTGCAGAAATTAGAGAAATGCAAAAAACCCGATAAAAATCTCCTAGTTGTACGATTTTTTATTATTTTACGGCTCAGCAGCTAGTAAAAATCAGTAGGTAAAAAAACGAAATTCTTAAATTTCGCCGATAGGGCTAGTTTTTTGGCGTTAAATACTCGGTTTTAATTGCAGAAATTAGAGAAATTCAAAAAACCCGATAAAAATCTCCTATTTGTACGATTTTTTATTATTTTACGGCTCAGCAGCTAGTAAAAATCAGTAGGTAAAAAAACGAAATTCTTAAATTTCCCCGATAGGGCTAGCTTTTTAGCGTTAAATACTCGGTTTTAATTGCAGAAATTAGAGAAATGCAAAAAACCCGATAAAAATCTCCTATTTGTACGATTTTTTATTATTTTACGGCTCAGCAGCTAGTAAAAAGCAGTAGGTAAAAAAACGAAATTCTTAAATTTCGCCGATAGGGCTAGTTTTTTGGCGTTAAATACTCGGTTTTAATTGCAGAAATTAGAGAAATGCAAAAAACCCGATAAAAATCTCCTATTTGTACGATTTTTTATTATTTTACGGTTCAGCAGCTAGTAAAAATCAGTAGGTAAAAAAACGAAATTCTTAAATTTCGCCGATAGGGTTAGTTTTTTGGCGTTAAATACTCGGTTTTAATTGCAGAAATTAGAGAAATGCAAAAAACCCGATAAAAATCTCCTATTTGTACGATTTTTTATTATTTTACGGCTCAGCAGCTAGTAAAAATCAGTAGGTAAAAAAACGAAATTCTTACATTTCGCCGATAGGGCTAGTTTTTTGGCGTTAAATACTCGGTTTTAATTGCAGAAATTAGAGAAATGCAAAAAACCCGATAAAAATCTCCTATTTGTACGATTTTTTATTATTTTACGGCTCAGCAGCTAGTAAAAATCAGTAGGTAAAAAAACGAAATTCTTAAATTTCGCCGATAGGGCTAGTTTTTTGGCGTTAAATACTCGGTTTTAATTGCAGAAATTAGAGAAATGCAAAAAACCCGATAAAAATCTCCTATTTGTACGATTTTTTATTATTTTACGGCTCAGCAGCTAGTAAAAATCAGTAGGTAAAAAAACGAAATTCGTAAATTTCGCCGATAGGGCTAGTTTTTTGGCGTTAAATACTCGGTTTTAATTGCAGAAATTAGAGAAATGCAAAAAACCCGATAAAAATCTCCTATTTGTACGATTTTTTATTATTTTACGGCTCAGCGGCTAGTAAAAATCAGTAGGTAAAAAAACGAACTTCTTAAATTTCGCCGATAGGGTTAGTTTTTTGGCGTTAAATACTCGGTTTTAATTGCAGAAATTAGAGAAATTCAAAAAACCCGATAAAAATCTCCTATTTGTACGATTTTTTATTATTTTACGGCTCAGCAGCTAGTAAAAATCAGTAGGTAAAAAAACGAAATTCTTAAATTTCCCCGATAGGGCTAGCTTTTTGGCGTTAAATACTCGGTTTTAATTGCAGAAATTAGAGAAATGCAAAAAACCCGATAAAAATCTCCTATTTGTACGATTTTTTATTATTTTACGGCTCAGCAGCTAGTAAAAAGCAGTAGGTAAAAAAACGAAATTCTTAAATTTCGCCGATAGGGCTAGTTTTTTGGCGTTAAATACTCGGTTTTAATTGCAGAAATTAGAGAAATGCAAAAAACCCGATAAAAATCTCCTATTTGTACGATTTTTTATTATTTTACGGTTCAGCAGCTAGTAAAAATCAGTAGGTAAAAAAACGAAATTCTTAAATTTCGCCGATAGGGTTAGTTTTTTGGCGTTAAATACTCGGTTTTAATTGCAGAAATTAGAGAAATGCAAAAAACCCGATAAAAATCTCCTATTTGTACGATTTTTTATTATTTTACGGCTCAGCAGCTAGTAAAAATCAGTAGGTAAAAAAACGAAATTCTTACATTTCGCCGATAGGGCTAGTTTTTTGGCGTTAAATACTCGGTTTTAATTGCAGAAATTAGAGAAATGCAAAAAACCCGATAAAAATCTCCTATTTGTACGATTTTTTATTATTTTACGGCTCAGCAGCTAGTAAAAATCAGTAGGTAAAAAAACGAAATTCTTAAATTTCGCCGATAGGGCTAGTTTTTTGGCGTTAAATACTCGGTTTTAATTGCAGAAATTAGAGAAATGCAAAAAACCCGATAAAAATCTCCTATTTGTACGATTTTTTATTATTTTACGGCTCAGCAGCTAGTAAAAAGCAGTAGGTAAAAAAACGAAATTCTTAAATTTCGCCGATAGGGCTAGTTTTTTGGCGTTAAATACTCGGTTTTAATTGCAGAAATTAGAGAAATGCAAAAAACCCGATAAAAATCTCCTATTTGTACGATTTTTTATTATTTTACGGTTCAGCAGCTAGTAAAAATCAGTAGGTAAAAAAACGAAATTCTTAAATTTCGCCGATAGGGTTAGTTTTTTGGCGTTAAATACTCGGTTTTAATTGCAGAAATTAGAGAAATGCAAAAAACCCGATAAAAATCTCCTATTTGTACGATTTTTTATTATTTTACGGCTCAGCAGCTAGTAAAAATCAGTAGGTAAAAAAACGAAATTCTTACATTTCGCCGATAGGGCTAGTTTTTTGGCGTTAAATACTCGGTTTTAATTGCAGAAATTAGAGAAATGCAAAACACCCGATAAAAATCTCCTATTTGTACGATTTTTTATTATTTTACGGCTCAGCAGCTAGTAAAAATCAGTAGGTAAAAAAACGAAATTCGTAAATTTCGCCGATAGGGCTAGTTTTTTGGCGTTAAATACTCGGTTTTAATTGCAGAAATTAGAGAAATGCAAAAAACCCGATAAAAATCTCCTATTTGTACGATTTTTTATTATTTTACGGCTCAGCGGCTAGTAAAAATCAGTAGGTAAAAAAACGAACTTCTTAAATTTCGCCGATAGGGTTAGTTTTTTGGCGTTAAATACTCGGTTTTAATTGCAGAAATTAGAGAAATGCAAAAAACCCGATAAAAATCTCCTATTTGTACGATTTTTTATTATTTTACGGCTCAGCAGCTAGTAAAAATCAGTAGGTAAAAAAACGAAATTCTTACATTTCGCCGATAGGGCTAGTTTTTTAGCGTTAAATACTCGGTTTTAATTGCAGAAATTAGAGGAATGCAAAAAACCCGATAAAAATCTCCTATTTGTAGGATTTTTTATTATTTTACGACTCAGCAGCTAGTAAAAATCAGTAGGTAAAAAAACGAAATTCTTAAATTTCCCCGATAGGGCTAGTTTTTTGGCGTTAAATACTCGGTTTTAATTGCAGAATTTGGAGAAATGCAAAAAACCCGATAAAAATCTCCTATTTGTAGGATTTTTTATTATTTTACGGCTCAGCAGCTAGTAAAAATCAGTGGGTAAAAAAACGAAATTCTTAAATTTCGCCGATAGGGCTAGTTTTTTGGCGTTAAATACTCGGTTTTAATTGCAGAAATTAGAGAAATGCAAAAAACCCGATAAAAATCTCCTATTTGTACGATTTTTTATTATTTTACGGCTCAGCAGCTAGTAAAAATCAGTAGGTAAAAAAACGAAATTCTTAAATTTCCCCGATAGGGCTAGTTTTTTGGCGTTAAATACTCGGTTTTAATTGCAGAAATTAGAGAAATGCAAAAAACCCGATAAAAATCTCCTATTTGTACGATTATTTATTATTTTACGGCTCAGCAGCTAGTAAAAATCAGTAGGTAAAAAAACGAAATTCTTACATCTCCCCGATAGGGCTAGTTTTTTGGCGTTAAATACTCGGTTTTAATTGCAGAAATTAGAGAAATGCAAAAAACCCGTAAAAAATCTCCTATTTGTACGATTTTTTATTATTTTACGGCTCAGCAGCTAGTAAAAATCAGTAGGTAAAAAAACGAAATTCTTAAATTTCCCCGATACGGCTAGTTTTTTGGCGTTAAATACTCGGTTTTAATTGCAGAAATTAGAGAAATGCAAAAAACCCGATAAAAATCTCCTATTTGTAGGATTTTTTATTATTTTACGGCTCAGCAGCTAGTAAAAATCAGTAGGTAAAAAAACGAAATTCTTAAATTTCCCCGATAGGGCTAGTTTTTTGGCGTTAAATACTCGGTTTTAATTGCAGAAATTAGAGAAATGCAAAAAACCCGATAAAAATCTCCTATTTGTACGATTATTTATTATTTTACGGCTCAGCAGCTAGTAAAAATCAGTAGGTAAAAAAACGAAATTCTTACATCTCCCCGATAGGGCTAGTTTTTTGGCGTTAAATACTCGGTTTTAATTGCAGAAATTAGAGAAATGCAAAAAACCCGATAAAAATCTCCTATTTGTAGGATTTTTTATTATTTTACGGCTCAGCAACTAGTAAAAATCAGTAGGTAAAAAAACGAAATTCTTAAATTTCCCCGATAGGGCTAGTTTTTTGGCGTTAAATACTCGGTTTTAATTGCAGAATTTGGAGAAATGCAAAAAACCCGATAAAAATCTCCTATTTGTAGGATTTTTTATTATTTTACGGCTCAGCAGCTAGTAAAAATCAGTAGGTAAAAAAACGAAATTCTTAAATTTCGCCGATAGGGCTAGTTTTTTGGCGTTAAATACTCGGGTTTAATTGCAGAAATTAGAGAAATGCAAAAAACCCGATAAAAATCTCCTATTTGTACGATTTTTTATTATTTTACGGCTCAGCAGCTAGTAAAAATCAGTAGGTAAAAAAACGAAATTCTTAAATTTCCCCGATAGGGCTAGTTTTTTGTCGTTAAATACTCGGTTTTAATTGCAGAAATTAGAGAAATGCAAAAAACCCGATAAAAATCTCCTATTTGTACGATTTTTTATTATTTTAGGGGTCAGCAGCTAGTAAAAATCAGTAGGTAAAAAAACGAAATTCTTAAATTTCGCCGATAGGGCTAGTTTTTTGGCGTTAAATACTCGGTTTTAATTGCAGAAATTAGAGAAATGCAAAAAACCCGATAAAAATCTCCTATTTGTACGATTTTTTATTATTTTACGGCTCAGCAGCTAGTAAAAATCAGTAGGTAAAAAAACGAAATTCTTAAATTTCCCCGATAGGGCTAGCTTTTTGGCGTTAAATACTCGGTTTTAATTGCAGAAATTAGAGAAATGCAAAAAACCCGATAAAAATCTCCTATTTGTACGATTTTTTATTATTTTACGGCTCAGCAGCTAGTAAAAAGCAGTAGGTAAAAAAACGAAATTCTTAAATTTCGCCGATAGGGCTAGTTTTTTGGCGTTAAATACTCGGTTTTAATTGCAGAAATTAGAGAAATGCAAAAAACCCGATAAAAATCTCCTATTTGTACGATTTTTTATTATTTTACGGCTCAGCAGCTAGTAAAAATCAGTAGGTAAAAAAACGAAATTCTTAAATTTCGCCGATAGGGTTAGTTTTTTGGCGTTAAATACTCGGTTTTAATTGCAGAAATTAGAGAAATGCAAAAAACCCGATAAAAATCTCCTATTTGTACGATTTTTTATTATTTTACGGCTCAGCAGCTAGTAAAAATCAGTAGGTAAAAAAACGAAATTCTTACATTTCGCCGATAGGGCTAGTTTTTTGGCGTTAAATACTCGGTTTTAATTGCAGAAATTAGAGAAATGCAAAAAACCCGATAAAAATCTCCTATTTGTACGATTTTTTATTATTTTACGGCTCAGCAGCTAGTAAAAATCAGTAGGTCAAAAAACGAAATTCTTAAATTTCGCCGATAGAGCTAGTTTTTTGGCGTTAAATACTCGGTTTTAATTGCAGAAATTAGAGAAATGCAAAAAACCCGATAAAAATCTCCTATTTGTACGATTTTTTATTATTTTACGGCTCAGCAGCTAGTAAAAATCAGTAGGTAAAAAAACGAAATTCGTAAATTTCGCCGATAGGGCTAGTTTTTTGGCGTTAAATACTCGGTTTTAATTGCAGAAATTAGAGAAATGCAAAAAACCCGATAAAAATCTCCTATTTGTACGATTTTTTATTATTTTACGGCTCAGCGGCTAGTAAAAATCAGTAGGTAAAAAAACGAACTTCTTAAATTTCGCCGATAGGGTTAGTTTTTTGGCGTTAAATACTCGGTTTTAATTGCAGAAATTAGAGAAATGCAAAAAACCCGATAAAAATCTCCTATTTGTACGATTTTTTATTATTTTACGGCTCAGCAGCTAGTAAAAATCAGTAGGTAAAAAAACGAAATTCTTACATTTCGCCGATAGGGCTAGTTTTTTAGCGTTAAATACTCGGTTTTAATTGCAGAAATTATAGGAATGCAAAAAACCCGATAAAAATCTCCTATTTGTAGGATTTTTTATTATTTTACGGCTCAGCAGCTAGTAAAAATCAGTAGGTAAAAAAACGAAATTCTTAAATTTCCCCGATAGGGCTAGTTTTTTGGCGTTAAATACTCGGTTTTAATTGCAGAATTTGGAGAAATGCAAAAAACCCGATAAAAATCTCCTATTTGTAGGATTTTTTATTATTTTACGGCTCAGCAGCTAGTAAAAATCAGTGGGTAGAAAAACGAAATTCTTAAATTTCGCCGATAGGGCTAGTTTTTTGGCGTTAAATACTCGGTTTTAATTGCAGAAATTAGAGAAATGCAAAAAACCCGATAAAAATCTCCTATTTGTACGATTTTTTATTATTTTACGGCTCAGCAGCTAGTAAAAATCAGTAGGTAAAAAAACGAAATTCTTAAATTTCCCCGATAGGGCTAGTTTTTTGGCGTTAAATACTCGGTTTTAATTGCAGAAATTAGAGAAATGCAAAAAACCCGATAAAAATCTCCTATTTGTACGATTATTTATTATTTTACGGCTCAGCAGCTAGTAAAAATCAGTAGGTAAAAAAACGAAATTCTTACATCTCCCCGATAGGGCTAGTTTTTTGGCGTTAAATACTCGGTTTTAATTGCAGAAATTAGAGAAATGCAAAAAACCCGTAAAAAATCTCCTATTTGTACGATTTTTTATTATTTTACGGCTCAGCAGCTAGTAAAAATCAGTAGGTAAAAAAACGAAATTCTTAAATTTCCCCGATACGGCTAGTTTTTTGGCGTTAAATACTCGGTTTTAATTGCAGAAATTAGAGAAATGCAAAAAACCCGATAAAAATCTCCTATTTGTAGGATTTTTTATTATTTTACGGCTCAGCAGCTAGTAAAAATCAGTAGGTAAAAAAACGAAATTCTTAAATTTCCCCGATAGGGCTAGTTTTTTGGCGTTAAATACTCGGTTTTAATTGCAGAAATTAGAGAAATGCAAAAAACCCGATAAAAATCTCCTATTTGTACGATTATTTATTATTTTACGGCTCAGCAGCTAGTAAAAATCAGTAGGTAAAAAAACGAAATTCTTACATCTCCCCGATAGGGCTAGTTTTTTGGCGTTAAATACTCGGTTTTAATTGCAGAAATTAGAGAAATGCAAAAAACCCGTAAAAAATCTCCTATTTGTACGATTTTTTATTATTTTACGGCTCAGCAGCTAGTAAAAATCAGTAGGTAAAAAAACGAAATTCTTAAATTTCCCCGATAGGGCTAGTTTTTTGGCGTTAAATACTCGGTTTTAATTGCAGAAATTAGAGAAATGCAAAAAACCCGATAAAAATCTCCTATTTGTACGATTATTTATTATTTTACGGCTCAGCAGCTAGTAAAAATCAGTAGGTAAAAAAACGAAATTCTTAAATTTCCCCGATACGGCTAGTTTTTTGGCGTTAAATACTCGGTTTTAATTGCAGAAATTAGAGAAATGCAAAAAACCCGATAAAAATCTCCTATTTGTAGGATTTTTTATTATTTTACGGCTCAGCAGCTAGTAAAAATCAGTAGGTAAAAAAACGAAATTCTTAAATTTCCCCGATAGGGCTAGTTTTTTGGCGTTAAATACTCGGTTTTAATTGCAGAAATTAGAGAAATGCAAAAAACCCGATAAAAATCTCCTATTTGTACGATTATTTATTATTTTACGGCTCAGCAGCTAGTAAAAATCAGTAGGTAAAAAAACGAAATTCTTAAATTTCCCCGATACGGCTAGTTTTTTGGCGTTAAATACTCGGTTTTAATTGCAGAAATTAGAGAAATGCAAAAAACCCGATAAAAATCTCCTATTTGTACGATTTTTTATTATTTTACGGCTCAGCAGCTAGTAAAAATCAGTAGGTAAAAAAACGAAATTCTTAAATTTCCCCGATAGGGCTAGTTTTTTGGCGTTAAATACTCGGTTTTAAATGCAGAAATTAGAGAAATGCAAAAAACCCGATAAAAATCTCCTATTTGTACGATTATTTATTATTTTACGGCTCAGCAGCTAGTAAAAATCAGTAGGTAAAAAAACGAAATTCTTAAATTTCCCTGATAGGGCTAGTTTTTTGGCGTTAAATACTCGGTTTTAATTGCAGAAATTAGAGAAATGCAAAAAACCCGATAAAAATCTCCTATTTGTACGATTATTTATTATTTTACGGCTCAGCAGCTAGTAAAAATCAGTAGGTAAAAAAACGAAATTCTTACATCTCCCCGATAGGGCTAGTTTTTTGGCGTTAAATACTCGGTTTTAATTGCAGAAATTAGAGAAATGCAAAAAACCCGTAAAAAATCTCCTATTTGTACGATTTTTTATTATTTTACGGCTCAGCAGCTAGTAAAAATCAGTAGGTAAAAAAACGAAATTCTTAAATTTCCCCGATAGGGCTAGTTTTTTGGCGTTAAATACTCGGTTTTAATTGCAGAAATTAGAGAAATGCAAAAAACCCGATAAAAATCTCCTATTTGTACGATTATTTATTATTTTACGGCTCAGCAGCTAGTAAAAATCAGTAGGTAAAAAAACGAAATTCTTACATCTCCCCGATAGGGCTAGTTTTTTGGCGTTAAATACTCGGTTTTAATTGCAGAAATTAGAGAGATGCAAAAAACCCGTAAAAAATCTCCTATTTGTACGATTTTTTATTATTTTACGGCTCAGCAGCTAGTAAAAATCAGTAGGTAAAAAAACGAAATTCTTAAATTTCCCCGATACGGCTAGTTTTTTGGCGTTAAATACTCGGTTTTAATTGCAGAAATTAGAGAAATGCAAAAAACCCGATAAAAATCTCCTATTTGTACGATTTTTTATTATTTTACGGCTCAGCAGCTAGTAAAAATCAGTAGGTAAAAAAACGAAATTCTTAAATTTCCCCGATAGGGCTAGTTTTTTGGCGTTAAATACTCGGTTTTAATTGCAGAAATTAGAGAAATGCAAAAAACCCGATAAAAATCTCCTATTTGTACGATTATTTATCATTTTACGGCTCAGCAGCTAGTAAAAATCAGTAGGTAAAAAAACGAAATTCTTACATCTCCCCGATAGGGCTAGTTTTTTGGCGTTAAATACTCGGTTTTAATTGCAGAAATTAGAGAAATGCAAAAAACCCGTAAAAAATCTCCTATTTGTACGATTTTTTATTATTTTACGGCTCAGCAGCTAGTAAAAATCAGTAGGTAAAAAAACGAAATTCTTAAATTTCGCCGATAGGGCTAGTTTTTTGGCGTTAAATACTCGGTTTTAATTGCAGAAATTGGAGAAATGCAAAAAACCCGATAAAAATCTCCTATTTGTACGATTTTTTATTATTTTACGGCTCAGCAGCTAGTAAAAATCAGTAGGTAAAAAAACGAAATTCTTAAATTTCGCCGATAGGGCTAGTTTTTTGGCGTTAAATACTCGGTTTTAATTGCAGAAATTAGAGAAATGCAAAAAACCCGATAAAAATCTCCTATTTGTACGATTTTTTATTATTTTACGGCTCAGCAGCTAGTAAAAATCAGTAGGTAAAAAAACGAAATTCTTAAATTTCCCCGATAGAGCTAGTTTTTTGGCGTTAAATACTCGGTTTTAATTGCAGAAATTAGAGAAATGCAAAAAACCCGATAAAAATCTCCTATTTGTACGATTTTTTATTATTTTACGGCTCAGCAGCTAGTAAAAATCAGTAGGTAAAAAAACGAAATTCTTAAATTTCCCCGATACGGCTAGTTTTTTGGCGTTAAATACTCGGTTTTAATTGCAGAAATTAGAGAAATGCAAAAAACCCGATAAAAATCTCCTATTTGTACGATTTTTTATTATTTTCCGGCTCAGCAGCTAGTAAAAATCAGTAGGTAAAAAAACGAAATTCTTAAATTTCGCCGATAGGGCTAGTTTTTTGGCGTTAAATACTCGGTTTTAATTGCAGAAATTAGAGAAATGCAAAAAACCCGATAAAAATGTCTTATTTGTAGGATTTTTTATTATTTTACGGCTCAGCAGCTAGTAAAAATCAGTAGGTAAAAAAACCAAATTCTTAAATTTCCCCGATAGGGCTAGTTTTTTGGCGTTAAATACTCGGTTTTAATTGCAGAAATTAGAGAAATGCAAAAAACCCGGTAAAAATCTCCTATTTGTAGGATTTTTTATTATTTTACGGCTCAGCAGCTAGTAAAAACAAATAGGTAAAAAAACGAAATTCTTAAATTTCGCCGATAGGGCTAGTTTTTTGGCGTTAAATACTCGGCTTTAATTGCAGAAATTAGAGAAATGCAAAAAACCCGATAAAAATCTCCTATTTGTACGATTTTTTATTATTTTACGGCTCAGCAGCTAGTAAAAATCAGTAGGTAAAAAAACGAAATTCTTAAATTTCCCCGATAGGGCTAGTTTTTTGGCGTTAAATACTCGGTTTTAATTGCAGAAATTAGAGAAATGCAAAAAACCCGATAAAAATCTCCTATTTGTACGATTTTTAAAAGCTTTTCTTTACTTCACACTTTTGGGTCAAAACTTTGGACGTTAATTTGACTGCCTTTCCTTTAATGAAAATGAATGAAATTTTGCAGACATACGTATTTCCCGAGATAATTCACCAATATGCAATAAAAAATGATTTTCATTGTTTATTTATTGTTTAAATAAAAAAAAATGATTTTTATTGAAAATGCGAAAAATTCTCTCGTTCTTTACAATGTAGAGACTCGAAACTTTCACAGATTGTAGTTTATTATATGAAGTATACATAATTTAACATTTTACGTTAATTTAAATATAAATAAACAATATAAATAAACAATTAATTTTGGAATTTCTTGCCAGTTCCGGACACTTTTATATATTTCATAAACATACTATGGGGCGACGATTTCGAATGCTTTTATCTTTGTGTTTATAAACATCAGCGCTTATTCGTGTCGAACTTCACTACGAAACAAAACAAAAATTGAACCAAAAGTAGAATCCTACAATTTCGTGTTTTTTTCGCGTAGTCTTTTCACTATCGCTGGTGACGTTTCATGCTACAATTAACGATTTAATTTGTTTTTGCGTTTCAATTGGAAGTTTGTTACGAACCCTCAAACATATTAAGGGTTCATTTATAAACAAGTGTTTCTGTGATCTATATGTGCTGTGAATATTATCATGTGACATCGTACAATTCAGGGTCCAGTGTGAAGGTATGTGTACCAAATATTTGACGCATTAATATTTTCTGTGGCAATTTGCATTAACTAGTTAACTGCTATTTAAAATTTTCAAGTTTTTAAACAAACATATTAACATTAAATCTGTCGATTTTCTTTGATTAATCATATGATGACGTATCAATGTAAATTAATACTAGAAATTCTAAACTTTCACTAAAAGTACACATTTTTCAACAAAATATTGAATCTTTTCAAACGATTTCATTTTTAAAAGTCCCAGTTAAAAATAGCGTTAGAAAAAATGTATATGGTATATAAAATTTGTTGAAATATATGACAAAATGAAAATGTTAATGATATTCATTTTTCTCATTTATAAAGGCTAATAGAAAGTTTTCTAATGTAGATATTGTTCGGACTAAAAAGTAAAAAATAAAAAATTTGAAAAAAAAATTTTTTAGGAAACGCTTTTCTTTACCTTAGTGTAAATCAAATTAAACAAAAATCAACTAAAAAGTAAAAAATAAAAACTTAAACAAACTTAAAAAAATTTTGAAAAAATCTGTTACAAACAAATTTTTAAAAAATCGAGAAAATCTCACACATTCGTTAAAGAAAAGCGTGGGGCGAGTCATTATGGTATAAACTTTTTAAACAGTGAATTTTTTGCTGTGAATTCTTATGGAACAGGGTAACATATCGGATTTAAAGATTTGGAGTTTCAAATGGCGTTTAAAATCTTGGTCCGTATTGTCTTTGTCTAACAACGAAAAATCTTTATACGTTACGTTATACGGACCAAGATTTTAAACGCCATTTGAAACTCCAAATCTTTAAATCCGATATGTTACCCTGTTCCATAAGAATTCACAGCAAAAAATTCACTGTTTAAAAAGTTTATACCATAATGACTCGCCCCACGCTTTTCTTTAACGAATGTGTGAGATTTTCTCGATTTTTTAAAAATTTGTTTGTAACAGATTTTTTCAAAATTTTTTTAAGTTTGTTTAAGTTTTTATTTTTTACTTTTTAGTTGATTTTTGTTTAATTTGATTTACACTAAGGTAAAGAAAAGCGTTTCCTAAAAAATTTTTTTTTCAAATTTTTTTATTATTTTACGGCTCAGCAGCTAGTAAAAAGCAGTAGGTAAAAAAACGAAATTCTTAAATTTCGCCGATAGGGCTAGTTTTTTGGCGTTAAATACTCGGTTTTAATTGCAGAAATTAGAGAAATGCAAAAAACCCGATAAAAATCTCCTATTTGTACGATTTTTTATTATTTTACGGCTCAGCAGCTAGTAAAAATCAGTAGGTAAAAAAACGAAATTCTTAAATTTCGCCGATAGGGTTAGTTTTTGGGCGTTAAATACTCGGTTTTAATTGCAGAAATTAGAGAAATGCAAAAAACCCGATAAAAATCTCCTATTTGTACGATTTTTTATAATTTTACGGCTCAGCAGCTAGTAAAAATCAGTAGGTAAAAAAACGAAATTCTTAAATTTCGCCGATAGGGCTAGTTTTTTGGCGTTAAATACTCGGTTTTAATTGCAGAAATTAGAGAAATGCAAAAAACCCGATAAAAAACTCCTATTTGTACGATTTTTTATTATTATACGGCTCAGCAGCTAGTAAAAATCAGTAGGTAAAAAAACGAAATTCGTAAATTTCGCCGATAGGGCTAGTTTTTTGGCGTTAAATACTCGGTTTTAATTGCAGAAATTAGAGAAATGCAAAAAACCCGATAAAAATCTCCTATTTGTACGATTTTTTATTATTTTACGGCTCAGCAGCTAGTAAAAATCAGTAGGTAAAAAAACGAAATTCTTAAATTTCGCCGATAGGGCTAGTTTTTTGGCGTTAAATACTCGGTTTTAATTGCAGAAATTAGAGAAATGCAAAAAACCCGATAAAAATCTCCTATTTGTACGATTTTTTATTATTTTACGGCTCAGCAGCTAGTAAAAATCAGTAGGTAAAAAAACGAAATTCTTAAATTTCGCCGATAGGGTTAGTTTTTGGGCGTTAAATACTCGGTTTTAATTGCAGAAATTAGAGAAATGCAAAAAACCCGATAAAAATCTCCTATTTGTACGATTATTTATTATTTTACGGCTCAGCAGCTAGTAAAAATCAGTAGGTAAAAAAACGAAATTCTTACATCTCCCCGATAGGGCTAGTTTTTTGGCGTTAAATACTCGGTTTTAATTGCAGAAATTAGAGAGATGCAAAAAACCCGTAAAAAATCTCCTATTTGTACGATTTTTTATTATTTTACGGCTCAGCAGCTAGTAAAAATCAGTAGGTAAAAAAACGAAATTCTTAAATTTCGCCGATAGGGCTAGTTTTTTGGCGTTAAATACTCGGTTTTAATTGCAGAAATTGGAGAAATGCAAAAAACCCGATAAAAATCTCCTATTTGTACGATTTTTTATTATTTTACGGCTCAGCAGCTAGTAAAAATCAGTAGGTAAAAAAACGAAATTCTTAAATTTCGCCGATAGGGCTAGTTTTTTGGCGTTAAATACTCGGTTTTAATTGCAGAAATTAGAGAAATGCAAAAAACCCGATAAAAATCTCCTATTTGTACGATTATTTATTATTTTACGGCTCAGCAGCTAGTAAAAATCAGTAGGTAAAAAAACGAAATTCTTAAATTTCCCTGATAGGGCTAGTTTTTTGGCGTTAAATACTCGGTTTTAATTGCAGAAATTAGAGGAATGCAAAAAACCCGATAAAAATCTCCTATTTGTACGATTTTTTATTATTTTACGGCTCAGCGGCTAGTAAAAATCAGTAGGTAAAAAAACGAACTTCTTAAATTTCGCCGATAGGGTTAGTTTTTTGGCGTTAAATACTCGGTTTTAATTGCAGAAATTAGAGAAATGCAAAAAACCCGATAAAAATCTCCTATTTGTACGATTTTTTATTATTTTACGGCTCAGCAGCTAGTAAAAATCAGTAGGTAAAAAAACGAAATTCTTAAATTTCGCCGATAGGGCTAGTTTTGTGGCGTTAAATACTCGGTTTTAATTGCAGAAATTAGAGAAATGCAAAAAACCCGATAAAAATCTCCTATTTGTACGATTTTTTATTATTTTACGGCTCAGCAGCTAGTAAAAATCAGTAGGTAAAAAAACGAAATTCTTAAATTTCGCCGATAGGGCTAGTTTTTTGGCGTTAAATACTCGGTTTTAATTGCAGAAATTAGAGAAATGCAAAAAACCCGATAAAAATCTCCTATTTGTACGATTTTTTATTATTTTACGGCTCAGCAGCTAGTAAAAATCAGTAGGTAAAAAAACGAAATTCTTACATTTCGCCGATAGGGCTAGTTTTTTAGCGTTAAATACTCGGTTTTAATTGCAGAAATTAGAGGAATGCAAAAAACCCGATAAAAATCTCCTATTTGTAGGATTTTTTATTATTTTACGGCTCAGCAGCTAGTAAAAATCAGTAGGTAAAAAAACGAAATTCTTAAATTTCCCCGATAGGGCTAGTTTTTTGGCGTTAAATACTCGGTTTTAATTGCAGAAATTAGAGAAATGCAAAAAACCCGATAAAAATCTCCTATTTGTACGATTTTTTATTATTTTACGGCTCAGCGGCTAGTAAAAATCAGTAGGTAAAAAAACGAAATTCTTAAATTTCCCCGATAGGGCTAGTTTTTTGGCGTTAAATACTCGGTTTTAATTGCAGAAATTAGAGGAATGCAAAAAACCCGATAAAAATCTCCTATTTGTACGATTTTTTATTATTTTACGGCTCAGCGGCTAGTAAAAATCAGTAGGTAAAAAAACGAACTTCTTAAATTTCGCCGATAGGGTTAGTTTTTTGGCGTTAAATACTCGGTTTTAATTGCAGAAATTAGAGAAATGCAAAAAACCCGATAAAAATCTCCTATTTGTACGATTTTTTATTATTTTACGGCTCAGCAGCTAGTAAAAATCAGTAGGTAAAAAAACGAAATTCTTAAATTTCGCCGATAGGGCTAGTTTTGTGGCGTTAAATACTCGGTTTTAATTGCAGAAATTAGAGAAATGCAAAAAACCCGATAAAAATCTCCTATTTGTACGATTTTTTATTATTTTACGGCTCAGCAGCTAGTAAAAATCAGTAGGTAAAAAAACGAAATTCTTACATTTCGCCGATAGGGCTAGTTTTTTGGCGTTAAATACTCGGTTTTAATTGCAGAAATTAGAGAAATGCAAAAAACCCGATAAAAATCTCCTATTTGTACGATTTTTTATTATTTTACGGCTCAGCAGCTAGTAAAAATCAGTAGGTAAAAAAACGAAATTCTTAAATTTCGCCGATAGGGCTAGTTTTTTGGCGTTAAATACTCGGTTTTAATTGCAGAAATTAGAGAAATGCAAAAAACCCGATAAAAATCTCCTATTTGTACGATTTTTTATTATTTTACGGCTCAGCAGCTAGTAAAAATCAGTAGGTAAAAAAACGAAATTCGTAAATTTCGCCGATAGGGCTAGTTTTTTGGCGTTAAATACTCGGTTTTAATTGCAGAAATTAGAGAAATGCAAAAAACCCGATAAAAATCTCCTATTTGTACGATTTTTTATTATTTTACGGCTCAGCGGCTAGTAAAAATCAGTAGGTAAAAAAACGAACTTCTTAAATTTCGCCGATAGGGTTAGTTTTTTGGCGTTAAATACTCGGTTTTAATTGCAGAAATTAGAGAAATGCAAAAAACCCGATAAAAATCTCCTATTTGTACGATTTTTTATTATTTTACGGCTCAGCAGCTAGTAAAAATCAGTAGGTAAAAAAACGAAATTCTTACATTTCGCCGATAGGGCTAGTTTTTTAGCGTTAAATACTCGGTTTTAATTGCAGAAATTAGAGGAATGCAAAAAACCCGATAAAAATCTCCTATTTGTAGGATTTTTTATTATTTTACGGCTCAGCAGCTAGTAAAAATCAGTAGGTAAAAAAACGAAATTCTTAAATTTCCCCGATAGGGCTAGTTTTTTGGCGTTAACTACTCGGTTTTAATTGCAGAATTTGGAGAAATGCAAAAAACCCGATAAAAATCTCCTATTTGTACGATTTTTTATTATTATACGGCTCAGCAGCTAGTAAAAATCAGTAGGTAAAAAAACGAAATTCGTAAATTTCGCCGATAGGGCTAGTTTTTTGGCGTTAAATACTCGGTTTTAATTGCAGAAATTAGAGAAATGCAAAAAACCCGATAAAAATCTCCTATTTGTACGATTTTTTATTATTTTACGGCTCAGCAGCTAGTAAAAATCAGTAGGTAAAAAAACGAAATTCTTAAATTTCGCCGATAGGGCTAGTTTTTTGGCGTTAAATACTCGGTTTTAATTGCAGAAATTAGAGAAATGCAAAAAACCCGATAAAAATCTCCTATTTGTACGATTTTTTATTATTTTACGGCTCAGCAGCTAGTAAAAATCAGTAGGTAAAAAAACGAAATTCTTAAATTTCGCCGATAGGGCTAGTTTTTTGGCGTTAAATACTCGGTTTTAATTGCAGAAATTAGAGAAATGCAAAAAACCCGATAAAAATCTCCTATTTGTACGATTTTTTATTATTTTACGGCTCAGCAGCTAGTAAAAATCAATAGGTAAAAAAACGAAATTCTTACATTTCGCCGATAGGGCTAGTTTTTTAGCGTTAAATACTCGGTTTTAATTGCAGAAATTAGAGGAATGCAAAAAACCCGATAAAAATCTCCTATTTGTAGGATTTTTTATTATTTTACGGCTCAGCAGCTAGTAAAAATCAGTAGGTAAAAAAACGAAATTCTTAAATTTCCCCGATAGGGCTAGTTTTTTGGCGTTAAATACTCGGTTTTAATTGCAGAATTTGGAGAAATGCAAAAAACCCGATAAAAATCTCCTATTTGTAGGATTTTTTATTATTTTACGGCTCAGCAGCTAGTAAAAATCAGTGGGTAAAAAAACGAAATTCTTAAATTTCGCCGATAGGGCTAGTTTTTTGGCGTTAAATACTCGGTTTTAATTGCAGAAATTAGAGAAATGCAAAAAACCCGATAAAAATCTCCTATTTGTACGATTTTTTATTATTTTACGGCTCAGCAGCTAGTAAAAATCAGGAGGTAAAAAAACGAAATTCTTAAATTTCGCCGATAGGGCTAGTTTTTTGGCGTTAAATACTCGGTTTTAATTGCAGAAATTAGAGAAATGCAAAAAACCCGATAAAAATCTCCTATTTGTACGATTTTTTATTATTATACGGCTCAGCAGCTAGTAAAAATCAGTAGGTAAAAAAACGAAATTCGTAAATTTCGCCGATAGGGCTAGTTTTTTGGCGTTAAATACTCGGTTTTAATTGCAGAAATTAGAGAAATGCAAAAAACCCGATAAAAATCTCCTATTTGTACGATTTTTTATTATTATACGGCTCAGCAGCTAGTAAAAATCAGTAGGTAAAAAAACGAAATTCGTAAATTTCGCCGATAGGGCTAGTTTTTTGGCGTTAAATACTCGGTTTTAATTGCAGAAATTAGAGAAATGCAAAAAACCCGATAAAAATCTCCTATTTGTACGATTTTTTATTATTTTACGGCTCAGCAGCTAGTAAAAATCAGTAGGTAAAAAAACGAAATTCTTAAATTTCGCCGATAGGGCTAGTTTTTTGGCGTTAAATACTCGGTTTTAATTGCAGAAATTAGAGAAATGCAAAACACCCGATAAAAATCTCCTATTTGTACGATTTTTTATTATTATACGGCTCAGCAGCTAGTAAAAATCAGTAGGTAAAAAAACGAAATTCGTAAATTTCGCCGATAGGGCTAGTTTTTTGGCGTTAAATACTCGGTTTTAATTGCAGAAATTAGAGAAATGCAAAAAACCCGATAAAAATCTCCTATTTGTACGATTTTTTATTATTTTACGGCTCAGCAGCTAGTAAAAATCAGTAGGTAAAAAAACGAAATTCTTAAATTTCGCCGATAGGGCTAGTTTTTTGGCGTTAAATACTCGGTTTTAATTGCAGAAATTAGAGAAATGCAAAAAACCCGATAAAAATCTCCTATTTGTACGATTTTTTATTATTTTACGGCTCAGCAGCTAGTAAAAATCAGTAGGTAAAAAAACGAAATTCGTAAATTTCGCCGATAGGGCTAGTTTTTTGGCGTTAAATACTCGGTTTTAATTGCAGAAATTAGAGAAATGCAAAAAACCCGATAAAAATCTCCTATTTGTACGATTTTTTATTATTTTACGGCTCAGCAGCTAGTAAAAATCAGTAGGTAAAAAAACGAAATTCTTAAATTTCGCCGATAGGGCTAGTTTTTTGGCGTTAAATACTCGGTTTTAATTGCAGAAATTAGAGAAATGCAAAAAACCCGATAAAAATCTCCTATTTGTACGATTTTTTATTATTTTACGGCTCAGCAGCTAGTAAAAATCAGTAGGTAAAAAAACGAAATTCTTACATTTCGCCGATAGGGCTAGTTTTTTAGCGTTAAATACTCGGTTTTAATTGCAGAAATTAGAGGAATGCAAAAAACCCGATAAAAATCTCCTATTTGTAGGATTTTTTATTATTTTACGGCTCAGCAGCTAGTAAAAATCAGTAGGTAAAAAAACGAAATTCTTAAATTTCCCCGATAGGGCTAGTTTTTTGGCGTTAAATACTCGGTTTTAATTGCAGAAATTAGAGAAATGCAAAAAACCCGATAAAAATCTCCTATTTGTACGATTTTTTATTATTTTACGGCTCAGCGGCTAGTAAAAATCAGTAGGTAAAAAAACGAAATTCTTAAATTTCCCCGATAGGGCTAGTTTTTTGGCGTTAAATACTCGGTTTTAATTGCAGAAATTAGAGGAATGCAAAAAACCCGATAAAAATCTCCTATTTGTACGATTTTTTATTATTTTACGGCTCAGCGGCTAGTAAAAATCAGTAGGTAAAAAAACGAACTTCTTAAATTTCGCCGATAGGGTTAGTTTTTTGGCGTTAAATACTCGGTTTTAATTGCAGAAATTAGAGAAATGCAAAAAACCCGATAAAAATCTCCTATTTGTACGATTTTTTATTATTTTACGGCTCAGCAGCTAGTAAAAATCAGTAGGTAAAAAAACGAAATTCTTAAATTTCGCCGATAGGGCTAGTTTTGTGGCGTTAAATACTCGGTTTTAATTGCAGAAATTAGAGAAATGCAAAAAACCCGATAAAAATCTCCTATTTGTACGATTTTTTATTATTTTACGGCTCAGCAGCTAGTAAAAATCAGTAGGTAAAAAAACGAAATTCTTAAATTTCGCCGATAGGGCTAGTTTTTTGGCGTTAAATACTCGGTTTTAATTGCAGAAATTAGAGAAATGCAAAAAACCCGATAAAAATCTCCTATTTGTACGATTTTTTATTATTTTACGGCTCAGCAGCTAGTAAAAATCAGTAGGTAAAAAAACGAAATTCTTACATTTCGCCGATAGGGCTAGTTTTTTAGCGTTAAATACTCGGTTTTAATTGCAGAAATTAGAGGAATGCAAAAAACCCGATAAAAATCTCCTATTTGTAGGATTTTTTATTATTTTACGGCTCAGCAGCTAGTAAAAATCAGTAGGTAAAAAAACGAAATTCTTAAATTTCCCCGATAGGGCTAGTTTTTTGGCGTTAAATACTCGGTTTTAATTGCAGAAATTAGAGAAATGCAAAAAACCCGATAAAAATCTCCTATTTGTACGATTTTTTATTATTTTACGGCTCAGCGGCTAGTAAAAATCAGTAGGTAAAAAAACGAAATTCTTAAATTTCCCCGATAGGGCTAGTTTTTTGGCGTTAAATACTCGGTTTTAATTGCAGAAATTAGAGGAATGCAAAAAACCCGATAAAAATCTCCTATTTGTACGATTTTTTATTATTTTACGGCTCAGCGGCTAGTAAAAATCAGTAGGTAAAAAAACGAACTTCTTAAATTTCGCCGATAGGGTTAGTTTTTTGGCGTTAAATACTCGGTTTTAATTGCAGAAATTAGAGAAATGCAAAAAACCCGATAAAAATCTCCTATTTGTACGATTTTTTATTATTTTACGGCTCAGCAGCTAGTAAAAATCAGTAGGTAAAAAAACGAAATTCTTAAATTTCGCCGATAGGGCTAGTTTTGTGGCGTTAAATACTCGGTTTTAATTGCAGAAATTAGAGAAATGCAAAAAACCCGATAAAAATCTCCTATTTGTACGATTTTTTATTATTTTACGGCTCAGCAGCTAGTAAAAATCAGTAGGTAAAAAAACGAAATTCTTACATTTCGCCGATAGGGCTAGTTTTTTGGCGTTAAATACTCGGTTTTAATTGCAGAAATTAGAGAAATGCAAAAAACCCGACAAAAATCTCCTATTTGTACGATTTTTTATTATTTTACGGCTCAGCAGCTAGTAAAAATCAGTAGGTAAAAAAACGAAATTCTTAAATTTCGCCGATAGGGCTAGTTTTTTGGCGTTAAATACTCGGTTTTAATTGCAGAAATTAGAGAAATGCAAAAAACCCGATAAAAATCTCCTATTTGTACGATTTTTTATTATTTTACGGCTCAGCAGCTAGTAAAAATCAGTAGGTAAAAAAACGAAAT
This sequence comes from Eutolmus rufibarbis, assembly GCA_963920795.1. Lineage (NCBI taxonomy): Eukaryota > Metazoa > Arthropoda > Insecta > Diptera > Asilidae > Eutolmus > Eutolmus rufibarbis. The sequence continues at coordinate 14,717,987 of OY987205.1, forward strand.
TCGTAAATTTCGCCGATAGGGCTAGTTTTTTGGCGTTAAATACTCGGTTTTAATTGCAGAAATTAGAGAAATGCAAAAAACCCGATAAAAATCTCCTATTTGTACGATTTTTTATTATTTTACTGCTCAGCGGCTAGTAAAAATCAGTAGGTAAAAAAACGAACTTCTTAAATTTCGCCGATAGGGCTAGTTTTTTAGCGTTAAATACTCGGTTTTAATTGCAGAAATTAGAGGAATGCAAAAAACCCGATAAAAATCTCCTATTTGTAGGATTTTTTATTATTTTACGGCTCAGCAGCTAGTAAAAATCAGTAGGTAAAAAAACGAAATTCTTAAATTTCCCCGATAGGGCTAGTTTTTTGGCGTTAAATACTCGGTTTTAATTGCAGAATTTGGAGAAATGCAAAAAACCCGATAAAAATCTCCTATTTGTACGATTTTTTATTATTATACGGCTCAGCAGCTAGTAAAAATCAGTAGGTAAAAAAACGAAATTCGTAAATTTCGCCGATAGGGCTAGTTTTTTGGCGTTAAATACTCGGTTTTAATTGCAGAAATTAGAGAAATGCAAAAAACCCGATAAAAATCTCCTATTTGTACGATTTTTTATTATTTTACGGCTCAGCAGCTAGTAAAAATCAGTAGGTAAAAAAACGAAATTCTTACATTTCGCCGATAGGGCTAGTTTTTTAGCGTTAAATACTCGGTTTTAATTGCAGAAATTAGAGGAATGCAAAAAACCCGATAAAAATCTCCTATTTGTAGGATTTTTTATTATTTTACGGCTCAGCAGCTAGTAAAAATCAGTAGGTAAAAAAACGAAATTCTTAAATTTCCCCGATAGGGCTAGTTTTTTGGCGTTAAATACTCGGTTTTAATTGCAGAATTTGGAGAAATGCAAAAAACCCGATAAAAATCTCCTATTTGTACGATTTTTTATTATTATACGGCTCAGCAGCTAGTAAAAATCAGTAGGTAAAAAAACGAAATTCGTAAATTTCGCCGATAGGGCTAGTTTTTTGGCGTTAAATACTCGGTTTTAATTGCAGAAATTAGAGAAATGCAAAAAACCCGATAAAAATCTCCTATTTGTACGATTTTTTATTATTTTACGGCTCAGCAGCTAGTAAAAATCAGTAGGTAAAAAAACGAAATTCTTAAATTTCGCCGATAGGGCTAGTTTTTTGGCGTTAAATACTCGGTTTTAATTGCAGAAATTAGAGAAATGCAAAAAACCCGATAAAAATCTCCTATTTGTACGATTTTTTATTATTTTACGGCTCAGCAGCTAGTAAAAATCAGTAGGTAAAAAAACGAAATTCTTAAATTTCGCCGATAGGGCTAGTTTTTTGGCGTTAAATACTCGGTTTTAATTGCAGAAATTAGAGAAATGCAAAAAACCCGATAAAAATCTCCTATTTGTACGATTTTTTATTATTTTACGGCTCAGCAGCTAGTAAAAATCAATAGGTAAAAAAACGAAATTCTTAAATTTCCCCGATAGGGCTAGTTTTTTGGCGTTAAATACTCGGTTTTAATTGCAGAATTTGGAGAAATGCAAAAAACCCGATAAAAATCTCCTATTTGTACGATTTTTTATTATTATACGGCTCAGCAGCTAGTAAAAATCAGTAGGTAAAAAAACGAAATTCGTAAATTTCGCCGATAGGGCTAGTTTTTTGGCGTTAAATACTCGGTTTTAATTGCAGAAATTAGAGAAATGCAAAAAACCCGATAAAAATCTCCTATTTGTACGATTTTTTATTATTTTACGGCTCAGCAGCTAGTAAAAATCAGTAGGTAAAAAAACGAAATTCTTACATTTCGCCGATAGGGCTAGTTTTTTAGCGTTAAATACTCGGTTTTAATTGCAGAAATTAGAGGAATGCAAAAAACCCGATAAAAATCTCCTATTTGTAGGATTTTTTATTATTTTACGGCTCAGCAGCTAGTAAAAATCAGTAGGTAAAAAAACGAAATTCTTAAATTTCCCCGATAGGGCTAGTTTTTTGGCGTTAAATACTCGGTTTTAATTGCAAAATTTGGAGAAATGCAAAAAACCCGATAAAAATCTCCTATTTGTACGATTTTTTATTATTATACGGCTCAGCAGCTAGTAAAAATCAGTAGGTAAAAAAACGAAATTCGTAAATTTCGCCGATAGGGCTAGTTTTTTGGCGTTAAATACTCGGTTTTAATTGCAGAAATTAGAGAAATGCAAAAAACCCGATAAAAATCTCCTATTTGTACGATTTTTTATTATTTTACGGCTCAGCAGCTAGTAAAAATCAGTAGGTAAAAAAACGAAATTCTTAAATTTCGCCGATAGGGCTAGTTTTTTGGCGTTAAATACTCGGTTTTAATTGCAGAAATTAGAGAAATGCAAAAAACCCGATAAAAATCTCCTATTTGTACGATTTTTTATTATTTTACGGCTCAGCAGCTAGTAAAAATCAGTAGGTAAAAAAACGAAATTCTTAAATTTCGCCGATAGGGCTAGTTTTTTGGCGTTAAATACTCGGTTTTAATTGCAGAAATTAGAGAAATGCAAAAAACCCGATAAAAATCTCCTATTTGTACGATTATTTATTATTTTACGGCTCAGCAGCTAGTAAAAATCAGTAGGTAAAAAAACGAAATTCTTACATCTCCCCGATAGGGCTAGTTTTTTGGCGTTAAATACTCGGTTTTAATTGCAGAAATTAGAGAAATGCAAAAAACCCGTAAAAAATCTCCTATTTGTACGATTTTTTATTATTTTACGGCTCAGCAGCTAGTAAAAATCAGTAGGTAAAAAAACGAAATTCTTAAATTTCCCCGATAGGGCTAGTTTTTTGGCGTTAAATACTCGGTTTTAATTGCAGAAATTAGAGAAATGCAAAAAACCCGATAAAAATCTCCTATTTGTACGATTATTTATTATTTTACGGCTCAGCAGCTAGTAAAAATCAGTAGGTAAAAAAACGAAATTCTTACATCTCCCCGATAGGGCTAGTTTTTTGGCGTTAAATACTCGGTTTTAATTGCAGAAATTAGAGAAATGCAAAAAACCCGTAAAAAATCTCCTATTTGTACGATTTTTTATTATTTTACGGCTCAGCAGCTAGTAAAAATCAGTAGGTAAAAAAACGAAATTCTTAAATTTCCCCGATACGGCTAGTTTTTTGGCGTTAAATACTCGGTTTTAATTGCAGAAATTAGAGAAATGCAAAAAACCCGATAAAAATCTCCTATTTGTACGATTTTTTATTATTTTACGGCTCAGCAGCTAGTAAAAATCAGTAGGTAAAAAAACGAAATTCTTAAATTTCCCCGATAGGGCTAGTTTTTTGGCGTTAAATACTCGGTTTTAATTGCAGAAATTAGAGAAATGCAAAAAACCCGATAAAAATCTCCTATTTGTACGATTATTTATTATTTTACGGCTCAGCAGCTAGTAAAAATCAGTAGGTAAAAAAACGAAATTCTTACATCTCCCCGATAGGGCTAGTTTTTTGGCGTTAAATACTCGGTTTTAATTGCAGAAATTAGAGAAATGCAAAAAACCCGTAAAAAATCTCCTATTTGTACGATTTTTTATTATTTTACGGCTCAGCAGCTAGTAAAAATCAGTAGGTAAAAAAACGAAATTCTTAAATTTCGCCGATAGGGCTAGTTTTTTGGCGTTAAATACTCGGTTTTAATTGCAGAAATTAGAGAAATGCAAAAAACCCGATAAAAATCTCCTATTTGTACGATTTTTTATTATTTTACGGCTCAGCAGCTAGTAAAAATCAGTAGGTAAAAAAACGAAATTCTTAAATTTCGCCGATAGGGCTAGTTTTTTGGCGTTAAATACTCGGTTTTAATTGCAGAAATTAGAGAAATGCAAAAAACCCGATAAAAATCTCCTATTTGTACGATTTTTTATTATTTTACGGCTCAGCAGCTAGTAAAAATCAGTAGGTAAAAAAACGAAATTCTTACATCTCCCCGATAGGGCTAGTTTTTTGGCGTTAAATACTCGGTTTTAATTGCAGAAATTAGAGAAATGCAAAAAACCCGTAAAAAATCTCCTATTTGTACGATTTTTTATTATTTTACGGCTCAGCAGCTAGTAAAAATCAGTAGGTAAAAAAACGAAATTCTTAAATTTCCCCGATAGGGCTAGTTTTTTGGCGTTAAATACTCGGTTTTAATTGCAGAAATTAGAGAAATGCAAAAAACCCGATAAAAATCTCCTATTTGTACGATTATTTATTATTTTACGGCTCAGCAGCTAGTAAAAATCAGTAGGTAAAAAAACGAAATTCTTACATCTCCCCGATAGGGCTAGTTTTTTGGCGTTAAATACTCGGTTTTAATTGCAGAAATTAGAGAAATGCAAAAAACCCGTAAAAAATCTCCTATTTGTACGATTTTTTATTATTTTACGGCTCAGCAGCTAGTAAAAATCAGTAGGTAAAAAAACGAAATTCTTAAATTTCGCCGATAGGGCTAGTTTTTTGGCGTTAAATACTCGGTTTTAATTGCAGAAATTAGAGAAATGCAAAAAACCCGATAAAAATCTCCTATTTGTACGATTTTTTATTATTTTACGGCTCAGCAGCTAGTAAAAATCAGTAGGTAAAAAAACGAAATTCTTAAATTTCGCCGATAGGGCTAGTTTTTTGGCGTTAAATACTCGGTTTTAATTGCAGAAATTAGAGAAATGCAAAAAACCCGATAAAAATCTCCTATTTGTACGATTTTTTATTATTTTACGGCTCAGCAGCTAGTAAAAATCAGTAGGTAAAAAAACGAAATTCTTAAATTTCCCCGATAGAGCTAGTTTTTTGGCGTTAAATACTCGGTTTTAATTGCAGAAATTAGAGAAATGCAAAAAACCCGATAAAAATCTCCTATTTGTACGATTATTTATTATTTTACGGCTCAGCAGCTAGTAAAAATCAGTAGGTAAAAAAACGAAATTCTTAAATTTCCCCGATAGGGCTAGTTTTTTGGCGTTAAATACTCGGTTTTAATTGCAGAAATTAGAGAAATGCAAAAAACCCGATAAAAATCTCCTATTTGTACGATTATTTATTATTTTACGGCTCAGCAGCTAGTAAAAATCAGTAGGTAAAAAAACGAAATTCTTACATCTCCCCGATAGGGCTAGTTTTTTGGCGTTAAATACTCGGTTTTAATTGCAGAAATTAGAGAAATGCAAAAAACCCGTAAAAAATCTCCTATTTGTACGATTTTTTATTATTTTACGGCTCAGCAGCTAGTAAAAATCAGTAGGTAAAAAAACGAAATTCTTAAATTTCCCCGATAGGGCTAGTTTTTTGGCGTTAAATACTCGGTTTTAATTGCAGAAATTAGAGAAATGCAAAAAACCCGATAAAAATCTCCTATTTGTACGATTATTTATTATTTTACGGCTCAGCAGCTAGTAAAAATCAGTAGGTAAAAAAACGAAATTCTTACATCTCCCCGATAGGGCTAGTTTTTTGGCGTTAAATACTCGGTTTTAATTGCAGAAATTAGAGAAATGCAAAAAACCCGTAAAAAATCTCCTATTTGTACGATTTTTTATTATTTTACGGCTCAGCAGCTAGTAAAAATCAGTAGGTAAAAAAACGAAATTCTTAAATTTCCCCGATACGGCTAGTTTTTTGGCGTTAAATACTCGGTTTTAATTGCAGAAATTAGAGAAATGCAAAAAACCCGATAAAAATCTCCTATTTGTACGATTTTTTATTATTTTACGGCTCAGCAGCTAGTAAAAATCAGTAGGTAAAAAAACGAAATTCTTAAATTTCCCCGATAGGGCTAGTTTTTTGGCGTTAAATACTCGGTTTTAATTGCAGAAATTAGAGAAATGCAAAAAACCCGATAAAAATCTCCTATTTGTACGATTATTTATTATTTTACGGCTCAGCAGCTAGTAAAAATCAGTAGGTAAAAAAACGAAATTCTTACATCTCCCCGATAGGGCTAGTTTTTTGGCGTTAAATACTCGGTTTTAATTGCAGAAATTAGAGAAATGCAAAAAACCCGTAAAAAATCTCCTATTTGTACGATTTTTTATTATTTTACGGCTCAGCAGCTAGTAAAAATCAGTAGGTAAAAAAACGAAATTCTTAAATTTCGCCGATAGGGCTAGTTTTTTGGCGTTAAATACTCGGTTTTAATTGCAGAAATTAGAGAAATGCAAAAAACCCGATAAAAATCTCCTATTTGTACGATTTTTTATTATTTTACGGCTCAGCAGCTAGTAAAAATCAGTAGGTAAAAAAACGAAATTCTTAAATTTCGCCGATAGGGCTAGTTTTTTGGCGTTAAATACTCGGTTTTAATTGCAGAAATTAGAGAAATGCAAAAAACCCGATAAAAATCTCCTATTTGTACGATTTTTTATTATTTTACGGCTCAGCAGCTAGTAAAAATCAGTAGGTAAAAAAACGAAATTCTTAAATTTCCCCGATAGAGCTAGTTTTTTGGCGTTAAATACTCGGTTTTAATTGCAGAAATTAGAGAAATGCAAAAAACCCGATAAAAATCTCCTATTTGTACGATTTTTTATTATTTTACGGCTCAGCAGCTAGTAAAAATCAGTAGGTAAAAAAACGAAATTCTTAAATTTCCCCGATACGGCTAGTTTTTTGGCGTTAAATACTCGGTTTTAATTGCAGAAATTAGAGAAATGCAAAAAACCCGATAAAAATCTCCTATTTGTACGATTTTTTATTATTTTCCGGCTCAGCAGCTAGTAAAAATCAGTAGGTAAAAAAACGAAATTCTTAAATTTCGCCGATAGGGCTAGTTTTTTGGCGTTAAATACTCGGTTTTAATTGCAGAAATTAGAGAAATGCAAAAAACCCGATAAAAATGTCTTATTTGTAGGATTTTTTATTATTTTACGGCTCAGCAGCTAGTAAAAATCAGTAGGTAAAAAAACCAAATTCTTAAATTTCCCCGATAGGGCTAGTTTTTTGGCGTTAAATACTCGGTTTTAATTGCAGAAATTAGAGAAATGCAAAAAACCCGATAAAAATCTCCTATTTGTAGGATTTTTTATTATTTTACGGCTCAGCAGCTAGTAAAAACAAATAGGTAAAAAAACGAAATTCTTAAATTTCCCCGATAGGGCTAGTTTTTTGGCGTTAAATACTCGGTTTTAATTGCAGAAATTAGAGAAATGCAAAAAACCCGATAAAAATCTCCGATTGTACGATTTTTTATTAATTTACGGCTTAGCAGCTATAGTAAAAATCAGTAGGTAAAAAAACGAAATTCTTAAATTTCGCCGATAGGGCTAGTTTTTTGGCGTTAAATACTCGGTTTTAATTGCAGAAATTAGAGAAATGCAAAAAACCCGATAAAAATCTCCTATTTGTAGGATTTTTTATTATTTTACGGCTCAGCAGCTAGTAAAAACAAATAGGTAAAAAAACGAAATTCTTAAATTTCCTCGATAGGGCTAGTTTTTTGGCGTTAAATACTCGGTTTTAATTGCAGAAATTAGAGAAATGCAAAAAACCCGATAAAAATCTCCGATTGTACGATTTTTTATTAATTTACGGCTTAGCAGCTATAGTAAAAATCAGTAGGTAAAAAAACGAAATTCTTAAATTTCGCCGATAGGGCTAGTTTTTTGGCGTTAAATACTCGGTTTTAATTGCAGAAATTAGAGAAATGCAAAAAACCCGATAAAAATCTCTTATTTGTAGGATTTTTTATTATTTTACGGCTCAGCAGCTAGTAAAAATCAGTAGGTAAAAAAACGAAATTCTTAAATTTCCCCGATAGGGCTAGTTTTTTGGCGTTAAATACTCGGTTTTAATTGCAGAAATTAGAGAAATGCAAAAAACCCGATAAAAATCTCCTATTTGTAGGATTTTTATTATTTTACGGCTCAGCAGCTAGTAAAAATCAGTAGGTAAAAAAACGAAATTCTTAAATTTCGCCGATAGGGCTAGTTTTTTGGCGTTAAATACTCGGTTTTAATTGCAGAAATTAGAGAAATGCAAAAAACCCGATAAAAATCTCCTATTTGTAGGATTTTTTATTATTTTACGGCTCAGCAGCTAGTAAAAGTCAGTAGGTAAAAAAACGAAATTCTTAAATTTCGCCGATAGGGCTAGTTTTTTGGCGTTAAATACTCGGTTTTAATTGCAGAAATTAGAGAAATGCAAAAAACCCGATAAAAATCTCCTATTTGTACGATTTTTTATTATTTTACGGCTCAGCAGCTAGTAAAAGTCAGTAGGTAAAAAAACGAAATTCTTAAATTTCCCCGATAGGGCTAGTTTTTTGGCGTTAGATACTCGGTTTTAATTGCAGAAATTAGAGAAATGCAAAAAACCCGATAAAAATCTCCTATTTGTACGATTTTTTATTATTTTACGGCTCAGTAGCTAGTAAAAATCAGTAGGTAAAAAAACGAAATTCTTAAATTTCGCCGATAGGGCTAGTTTTTTGGCGTTAAATACTCGGTTTTAATTGCAGAAATTAGAGGAATGCAAAAAACCCGATAAAAATCTCCTATTTGTAGGATTTTTTATTATTTTACGGCTCAGCAGCTAGTAAAAATCAGTAGGTAGAAAAACGAAATTCTTAAATTTCGCCGATAGGGCTAGTTTTTTGGAGTTAAATTCTCGGTTTTAATTGCAGAAATTAGAGAAATGCAAAAAACCCGATAAAAATCTCTTATTTGTAGGATTTTTTATTATTTTACGGCTCAGCAGCTAGTAAAAATCAGTAGGTAAAAAAACGAAATTTTTAAATTTCCCCGATAGGGCTAGTTTTTTGGCGTTAAATACTCGGTTTTAATTGCAGAAATTAGAGAAATGCAAAAAACCCGATAAAAATCTCCTATTTGTAGGATTTTTTATTATTTTACGGCTCAGCAGCTAGTAAAAATCAGTAGGTAAAAAAACGAAATTCTTAAATTTCGCCGATAGGGCTAGTTTTTTGGCGTTAAATACTCGGTTTTAATTTCAGAAATTAGAGAAATGCAAAAAACCCGATAAAAATCTCCTATTTGTACGATTTTTTATTATTTTACGGCTCAGCAGCTAGTAAAAATCAGTAGGTAAAAAAACGAAATTCTTAAATTTCCCCGATAGGGCTAGTTTTTTGGCGTTAAATACTCGGTTTTAATTGCAGAAATTAGAGAAATGCAAAAAACCCGATAAAAATCTCCTATTTGTAGGATTTTTTATTATTTTACGGCTCAGCAGCTAGTAAAAATCAGTAGGTAAAAAAACGAAATTCTTAAATTTCGCCGATAGGGCTAGTTTTTTGGCGTTAAATACTCGGTTTTAATTTCAGAAATTAGAGAAATGCAAAAAACCCGATAAAAATCTCCTATTTGTACGATTTTTTATTATTTTACGGCTCAGCAGCTAGTAAAAATCAGTAGGTAAAAAAACGAAATTCTTAAATTTCCCCGATAGGGCTAGTTTTTTGGCGTTAGATACTCGGTTTTAATTGCAGAAATTAGAGAAATGCAAAAAACCCGATAAAAATCTCCTATTTGTACGATTTTTTATTATTTTACGGCTCAGCAGCTAGTAAAAATCAGTAGGTAAAAAAACGAAATTCTTAAATTTCGCCGATAGGGCTAGTTTTTTGGCGTTAAATACTCGGTTTTAATTGCAGAAATTAGAGGAATGCAAAAAACCCGATAAAAATCTCCTATTTGTAGGATTTTTTATTATTTTACGGCTCAGCAGCTAGTAAAAATCAGTGGGTAAAAAAACGAAATTCTTAAATTTCGCCGATAGGGCTAGTTTTTTGGCGTTAAATACTCGGTTTTAATTGCAGAAATTAGAGAGATGCAAAAAACCCGATAAAAATCTCCTATTTGTACGATTTTTTATTATTTTACGGCTCAGCAGCTAGTAAAAATCAGTAGGTAAAAAAACGAAATTCTTAAATTTCGCCGATAGGGCTAGTTTTTTGGCGTTAAATACTCGGTTTTAATTGCAGAAATTAGAGAAATGCAAAAAACCCGATAAAAATCTCTTATTTGTAGGATTTTTTATTATTTTACGGCTCAGCAGCTAGTAAAAATCAGTAGGTAAAAAACCGAAATTCTTAAATTTCGCCGATAGGTCTAGTTTTTTGGCGTTAAATACTCGGTTTTAATTGCAGAAATTAGAGAGATGCAAAAAACCCGATAAAAATCTCCTATTTGTACGATTTTTTATTATTTTACGGCTCAGCAGCTAGTAAAAATCAGTAGGTAACAAAACGAAATTCTTAAATATCGCCGATAGGGCTAGTTTTTTGGCGTTAAATACTCGCTTTTAATTGCAGAAATTAGAGAAATGCAAAAAACCCGATAAAAATCTCCTATTTATACGATTTTTTATTATTTTACGGCTCAGCAGCTAGTAAAAATCAGTAGGTAAAAAAACGAAATTCTTAAATATCGCCGATAGGGCTAGTTTTTTGGCGTTAAATACTCGGTTTTAATTGCAGAAATTAGAGATATGCAAAAAAACCGATAAAAATCTCCTATTTGTACGATTTTTTATTATTTTACGGCTCAGCAGCTAGTAAAAATCAATAGGTAAAAAAACGAAATTCTTAAATTTCGCCGATAGGGCTAGTTTTTTGGCGTTAAATACTCGGTTTTAATTGCAGAAATTAGAGAGATGCAAAAAACCCGATAAAAATCTCCTATTTGTACGATTTTTTATTATTTTACGGCTCAGCAGCTAGTAAAAATCAGTAGGTAAAAAAACGAAATTCTTAAATTTCGCCGATAGGGCTAGTTTTTTGGCGTTAAATACTCGGTTTTAATTGCAGAAATTAGAGAAATGCAAAAAACCCGATAAAAATCTCCTATTTGTACGATTTTTTATTATTTTACGGCTCAGCAGCTAGTAAAAATCAGTAGGTAAAAAAACGAAATTCTTAAATTTCGCCGATAGGGCTAGTTTTTTGGCGTTAAATACTCGGTTTTAATTGCAGAAATTAGAGAAATGCAAAAAAACCGATAAAAATCTCCTATTTGTACGATTTTTTATTATTTTACGGCTCAGCAGCTAGTAAAAATCAGTAGGTAAAAAAACGAAATTCTTAAATTTCCCCGATAGGGCTAGTTTTTTGGCGTTAAATACTCGGTTTTAATTGCAGAAATTAGAGAAATGCAAAAAACCCGATAAAAATCTCCTATTTGTACGATTTTTTATTATTTTACGGCTCAGCAGCTAGTAAAAATCAGTAGGTAAAAAAACGAAATTCTTAAATTTCCCCGATACGGCTAGTTTTTTGGCGTTAAATACTCGGTTTTAATTGCAGAAATTAGAGAAATGCAAAAAACCCGATAAAAATCTCCTATTTGTACGATTTTTTATTATTTTACGGCTCAGCAGCTAGTAAAAATCAGTAGGTAAAAAAACGAAATTCTTAAATTTCGCCGATAGGGCTAGTTTTTTGGCGTTAAATACTCGGTTTTAATTGCAGAAATTAGAGAAATGCAAAAAACCCGATAAAAATCTCCTATTTGTACGATTTTTTATTTATTTTACGGCTCAGCAGCTAGTAAAAATCAGAAGGTAAAAAAACGAAATTCTTAAATTTCGCCGATAGGGCTAGTTTTTTGGCGTTAAATACTCGGTTTTAATTGCAGAAATTAGAGAAATGCAAAAAACCCGATAAAAATCTCTTATTTGTAGGATTTTTTATTATTTTACGGCTCAGCAGCTAGTAAAAATCAGTAGGTAAAAAAACGAAATTCTTAAATTTCCCCGATAAGGCTAGTTTTTTGGCGTTAAATACTCGGTTTTAATTGCAGAAATTAGAGAAATGCAAAAAACCCGATAAAAATCTCCTATTTGTAGGATTTTTTATTATTTTACGGCTCAGCAGCTAGTAAAAACAAGTAGGTAAAAAAACGAAATTCTTAAATTTCCCCGATAGGGCTAGTTTTTTGGCGTTAATTACTCGGTTTTAATTGCAGAAATTAAAGAAATGCAAAAAACCCGATAAAAATCTCCGATTGTACGATTTTTTATTAATTTACGGCTTAGCAGCTATAGTAAAAATCAGTAGGTAAAAAAACGAAATTCTTAAATTTCGCCGATAGGGCTAGTTTTTTGGCGTTAAATACTCGGTTTTAATTGCAGAAATTAGAGAAATGCAAAAAACCCGATAAAAATCTCTTATTTGTAGGATTTTTTATTATTTTACGGCTCAGCAGCTAGTAAAAATCAGTAGGTAAAAAAACGAAATTCTTAAATTTCCCCGATAGGGCTAGTTTTTTGGCGTTAAATACTCGGTTTTAATTGCAGAAATTAGAGAAATGCAAAAAACCCGATAAAAATCTCCTATTTGTACGATTATTTATTATTTTACGGCTCAGCAGCTATTAAAAATCAGTAGGTAAAAAAACGAAATTCTTACATCTCCCCGATAGGGCTAGTTTTTTGGCGTTAAATACTCGGTTTTAATTGCAGAAATTAGAGAGATGCAAAAAACCCGTAAAAAATCTCCTATTTGTACGATTTTTTATTATTTTACGGCTCAGCAGCTAGTAAAAATCAGTAGGTAAAAAAACGAAATTCTTAAATTTCCCCGATACGGCTAGTTTTTTGGCGTTAAATACTCGGTTTTAATTGCAGAAATTAGAGAAATGCAAAAAACCCGATAAAAATCTCCTATTTGTACGATTTTTTATTATTTTACGGCTCAGCAGCTAGTAAAAATCAGTAGGTAAAAAAACGAAATTCTTAAATTTCCCCGATAGGGCTAGTTTTTTGGCGTTAAATACTCGGTTTTAATTGCAGAAATTAGAGAAATGCAAAAAACCCGATAAAAATCTCCTATTTGTACGATTATTTATTATTTTACGGCTCAGCAGCTAGTAAAAATCAGTAGGTAAAAAAACGAAATTCTTACATCTCCCCGATAGGGCTAGTTTTTTGGCGTTAAATACTCGGTTTTAATTGCAGAAATTAGAGAAATGCAAAAAACCCGTAAAAAATCTCCTATTTGTACGATTTTTTATTATTTTACGGCTCAGCAGCTAGTAAAAATCAGTAGGTAAAAAAACGAAATTCTTAAATTTCGCCGATAGGGCTAGTTTTTTGGCGTTAAATACTCGGTTTTAATTGCAGAAATTAGAGAAATGCAAAAAACCCGATAAAAATCTCCTATTTGTACGATTTTTTATTATTTTACGGCTCAGCAGCTAGTAAAAATCAGTAGGTAAAAAAACGAAATTCTTAAATTTCGCCGATAGGGCTAGTTTTTTGGCGTTAAATACTCGGTTTTAATTGCAGAAATTAGAGAAATGCAAAAAACCCGATAAAAATCTCCTATTTGTACGATTTTTTATTATTTTACGGCTCAGCAGCTAGTAAAAATCAGTAGGTAAAAAAACGAAATTCTTAAATTTCCCCGATAGAGCTAGTTTTTTGGCGTTAAATACTCGGTTTTAATTGCAGAAATTAGAGAAATGCAAAAAACCCGATAAAAATCTCCTATTTGTACGATTTTTTATTATTTTACGGCTCAGCAGCTAGTAAAAATCAGTAGGTAAAAAAACGAAATTCTTAAATTTCCCCGATACGGCAAGTTTTTTGGCGTTAAATACTCGGTTTTAATTGCAGAAATTAGAGAAATGCAAAAAACCCGATAAAAATCTCCTATTTGTACGATTTTTTATTATTTTCCGGCTCAGCAGCTAGTAAAAATCAGTAGGTAAAAAAACGAAATTCTTAAATTTCGCCGATAGGGCTAGTTTTTTGGCGTTAAATACTCGGTTTTAATTGCAGAAATTAGAGAAATGCAAAAAACCCGATAAAAATGTCTTATTTGTAGGATTTTTTATTATTTTACGGCTCAGCAGCTAGTAAAAATCAGTAGGTAAAAAAACCAAATTCTTAAATTTCCCCGATAGGGCTAGTTTTTTGGCGTTAAATACTCGGTTTTAATTGCAGAAATTAGAGAAATGCAAAAAACCCGGTAAAAATCTCCTATTTGTAGGATTTTTTATTATTTTACGGCTCAGCAGCTAGTAAAAACAAATAGGTAAAAAAACGAAATTCTTAAATTTCGCCGATAGGGCTAGTTTTTTGGCGTTAAATACTCGGTTTTAATTGCAGAAATTAGAGAAATGCAAAAAACCCGATAAAAATCTCCTATTTGTACGATTTTTTATTATTTTACGGCTCAGCAGCTAGTAAAAATCAGTAGGTAAAAAAACGAAATTCTTAAATTTCCCCGATAGGGCTAGTTTTTTGGCGTTAAAAACTCGGTTTTAATTGCAGAAATTAGAGAAATGCAAAAAACCCGATAAAAATCTCCTATTTGTACGATTTTTTATTATTTTATGGCTCAGCAGCTAGTAAAAAGCAGTAGGTAAAAAAACGAAATTCTTAAATTTCGCCGATAGGGCTAGTTTTTTGACATTAAATACTCGGTTTTAATTGCAGAAATTAGAGAAATGCAAAAAACCCGATAAAAATCTCCTATTTGTACGATTTTTTATTATTTTACGGCTCAGCAGCTAGTAAAAATCAGTAGGTAAAAAAACGAAATTCTTAAATTTCGCCGATAGGGTTAGTTTTTTGGCGTTAAATACTCGGTTTTAATTGCAGAAATTAGAGAAATGCAAAAAACCCGATAAAAATCTCCTATTTGTACGATTTTTTATAATTTTACGGCTCAGCAGCTAGTAAAAATCAGTAGGTAAAAAAACGAAATTCTTAAATTTCGCCGATAGGGCTAGTTTTTTGGCGTTAAATACTCGGTTTTAATTGCAGAAATTAGAGAAATGCAAAAAACCCGATAAAAATGTCTTATTTGTAGGATTTTTTATTATTTTACGGCTCAGCAGCTAGTAAAAATCAGTAGGTAAAAAAACCAAATTCTTAAATTTCCCCGATAGGGCTAGTTTTTTGGCGTTAAATACTCGGTTTTAATTGCAGAAATTAGAGAAATGCAAAAAACCCGGTAAAAATCTCCTATTTGTAGGATTTTTTATTATTTTACGGCTCAGCAGCTAGTAAAAACAAATAGGTAAAAAAACGAAATTCTTAAATTTCGCCGATAGGGCTAGTTTTTTGGCGTTAAATACTCGGTTTTAATTGCAGAAATTAGAGAAATGAAAAAAACCCGATAAAAATCTCCTATTTGTACGATTTTTTATTATTTTACGGCTCAGCAGCTAGTAAAAATCAGTAGGTAAAAAAACGAAATTCTTAAATTTCCCCGATAGGGCTAGTTTTTTGGCGTTAAATACTCGGTTTTAATTGCAGAAATTAGAGAAATGCAAAAAACCCGATAAAAATCTCCTATTTGTACGATTTTTTATTATTTTACGGCTCAGCAGCTAGTAAAAAGCAGTAGGTAAAAAAACGAAATTCTTAAATTTCGCCGATAGGGCTAGTTTTTTGACATTAAATACTCGGTTTTAATTGCAGAAATTAGAGAAATGCAAAAAACCCGATAAAAATCTCCTATTTGTACGATTTTTTATAATTTTACGGCTCAGCAGCTAGTAAAAATCAGTAGGTAAAAAAACGAAATTCGTAAATTTCGCCGATAGGGCTAGTTTTTTGGCGTTAAATACTCGGTTTTAATTGCAGAAATTAGAGAAATGCAAAAAACCCGATAAAAATCTCCTATTTGTACGATTTTTTATTATTTTACGGCTCAGCAGCTAGTAAAAATCAGTAGGTAAAAAAACGAAATTCTTAAATTTCGCCGATAGGGCTAGTTTTTTGGCGTTAAATACTCGGTTTTAATTGCAGAAATTAGAGAAATGCAAAAAACCCGATAAAAATCTCCTATTTGTACGATTTTTTATTATTTTACGGCTCAGCAGCTAGTAAAAATCAGTAGGTAAAAAAACGAAATTCGTAAATTTCGCCGATAGGGCTAGTTTTTTGGCGTTAAATACTCGGTTTTAATTGCAGAAATTAGAGAAATGCAAAAAACCCGATAAAAATCTCCTATTTGTACGATTTTTTATTATTTTACGGCTCAGCGGCTAGTAAAAATCAGTAGGTAAAAAAACGAACTTCTTAAATTTCGCCGATAGGGTTAGTTTTTTGGCGTTAAATACTCGGTTTTAATTGCAGAAATTAGAGAAATGCAAAAAACCCGATAAAAATCTCCTATTTGTACGATTTTTTATTATTTTACGGCTCAGCAGCTAGTAAAAATCAGTAGGTAAAAAAACGAAATTCTTACATTTCGCCGATAGGGCTAGTTTTTTAGCGTTAAATACTCGGTTTTAATTGCAGAAATTAGAGGAATGCAAAAAACCCGATAAAAATCTCCTATTTGTAGGATTTTTTATTATTTTACGGCTCAGCAGCTAGTAAAAATCAGTAGGTAAAAAAACGAAATTCTTAAATTTCCCCGATAGGGCTAGTTTTTTGGCGTTAAATACTCGGTTTTAATTGCAGAAATTAGAGAAATGCAAAAAACCCGATAAAAATCTCCTATTTGTACGATTTTTTATTATTTTACGGCTCAGCGGCTAGTAAAAATCAGTAGGTAAAAAAACGAAATTCTTAAATTTCCCCGATAGGGCTAGTTTTTTGGCGTTAAATACTCGGTTTTAATTGCAGAAATTAGAGGAATGCAAAAAACCCGATAAAAATCTCCTATTTGTACGATTTTTTATTATTTTACGGCTCAGCGGCTAGTAAAAATCAGTAGGTAAAAAAACGAACTTCTTAAATTTCGCCGATAGGGTTAGTTTTTTGGCGTTAAATACTCGGTTTTAATTGCAGAAATTAGAGAAATGCAAAAAACCCGATAAAAATCTCCTATTTGTACGATTTTTTATTATTTTACGGCTCAGCAGCTAGTAAAAATCAGTAGGTAAAAAAACGAAATTCTTAAATTTCGCCGATAGGGCTAGTTTTGTGGCGTTAAATACTCGGTTTTAATTGCAGAAATTAGAGAAATGCAAAAAACCCGATAAAAATCTCCTATTTGTACGATTTTTTATTATTTTACGGCTCAGCAGCTAGTAAAAATCAGTAGGTAAAAAAACGAAATTCTTACATTTCGCCGATAGGGCTAGTTTTTTGGCGTTAAATACTCGGTTTTAATTGCAGAAATTAGAGAAATGCAAAAAACCCGATAAAAATCTCCTATTTGTACGATTTTTTATTATTTTACGGCTCAGCAGCTAGTAAAAATCAGTAGGTAAAAAAACGAAATTCTTAAATTTCGCCGATAGGGCTAGTTTTTTGGCGTTAAATACTCGGTTTTAATTGCAGAAATTAGAGAAATGCAAAAAACCCGATAAAAATCTCCTATTTGTACGATTTTTTATTATTTTACGGCTCAGCAGCTAGTAAAAATCAGTAGGTAAAAAAACGAAATTCGTAAATTTCGCCGATAGGGCTAGTTTTTTGGCGTTAAATACTCGGTTTTAATTGCAGAAATTAGAGAAATGCAAAAAACCCGATAAAAATCTCCTATTTGTACGATTTTTTATTATTTTACGGCTCAGCAGCTAGTAAAAATCAGTAGGTAAAAAAACGAAATTCTTAAATTTCGCCGATAGGGCTAGTTTTTTGGCGTTAAATACTCGGTTTTAATTGCAGAAATTAGAGAAATGCAAAAAACCCGATAAAAATCTCCTATTTGTACGATTTTTTATTATTTTACGGCTCAGCAGCTAGTAAAAATCAGTAGGTAAAAAAACGAAATTCGTAAATTTCGCCGATAGGGCTAGTTTTTTGGCGTTAAATACTCGGTTTTAATTGCAGAAATTAGAGAAATGCAAAAAACCCGATAAAAATCTCCTATTTGTACGATTTTTTATTATTTTACGGCTCAGCGGCTAGTAAAAATCAGTAGGTAAAAAAACGAACTTCTTAAATTTCGCCGATAGGGTTAGTTTTTTGGCGTTAAATACTCGGTTTTAATTGCAGAAATTAGAGAAATGCAAAAAACCCGATAAAAATCTCCTATTTGTACGATTTTTTATTATTTTACGGCTCAGCAGCTAGTAAAAATCAGTAGGTAAAAAAACGAAATTCTTAAATTTCGCCGATAGGGCTAGTTTTGTGGCGTTAAATACTCGGTTTTAATTGCAGAAATTAGAGAAATGCAAAAAACCCGATAAAAATCTCCTATTTGTACGATTTTTTATTATTTTACGGCTCAGCAGCTAGTAAAAATCAGTAGGTAAAAAAACGAAATTCGTAAATTTCGCCGATAGGGCTAGTTTTTTGGCGTTAAATACTCGGTTTTAATTGCAGAAATTAGAGAAATGCAAAAAACCCGATAAAAATCTCCTATTTGTACGATTTTTTATTATTTTACGGCTCAGCAGCTAGTAAAAATCAGTAGGTAAAAAAACGAAATTCGTAAATTTCGCCGATAGGGCTAGTTTTTTGGCGTTAAATACTCGGTTTTAATTGCAGAAATTAGAGAAATGCAAAAAACCCGATAAAAATCTCCTATTTGTACGATTTTTTATTATTTTACGGCTCAGCGGCTAGTAAAAATCAGTAGGTAAAAAAACGAAATTCGTAAATTTCGCCGATAGGGCTAGTTTTTTGGCGTTAAATACTCGGTTTTAATTGCAGAAATTAGAGAAATGCAAAAAACCCGATAAAAATCTCCTATTTGTACGATTTTTTATTATTTTACGGCTCAGCAGCTAGTAAAAATCAGTAGGTAAAAAAACGAAATTCTTACATTTCGCCGATAGGGCTAGTTTTTTAGCGTTAAATACTCGGTTTTAATTGCAGAAATTAGAGGAATGCAAAAAACCCGATAAAAATCTCCTATTTGTAGGATTTTTTATTATTTTACGGCTCAGCAGCTAGTAAAAATCAGTAGGTAAAAAAACGAAATTCTTAAATTTCCCCGATAGGGCTAGTTTTTTGGCGTTAAATACTCGGTTTTAATTGCAGAATTTGGAGAAATGCAAAAAACCCGATAAAAATCTCCTATTTGTACGATTTTTTATTATTATACGGCTCAGCAGCTAGTAAAAATCAGTAGGTAAAAAAACGAAATTCGTAAATTTCGCCGATAGGGCTAGTTTTTTGGCGTTAAATACTCGGTTTTAATTGCAGAAATTAGAGAAATGCAAAAAACCCGATAAAAATCTCCTATTTGTACGATTTTTTATTATTTTACGGCTCAGCAGCTAGTAAAAATCAGTAGGTAAAAAAACGAAATTCTTAAATTTCGCCGATAGGGCTAGTTTTTTGGCGTTAAATACTCGGTTTTAATTGCAGAAATTAGAGAAATGCAAAAAACCCGATAAAAATCTCCTATTTGTACGATTTTTTATTATTTTACGGCTCAGCAGCTAGTAAAAATCAGTAGGTAAAAAAACGAAATTCTTAAATTTCGCCGATAGGGCTAGTTTTTTGGCGTTAAATACTCGGTTTTAATTGCAGAAATTAGAGAAATGCAAAAAACCCGATAAAAATCTCCTATTTGTACGATTTTTTATTATTTTACGGCTCAGCAGCTAGTAAAAATCAGTAGGTAAAAAAACGAAATTCTTACATTTCGCCGATAGGGCTAGTTTTTTAGCGTTAAATACTCGGTTTTAATTGCAGAAATTAGAGGAATGCAAAAAACCCGATAAAAATCTCCTATTTGTAGGATTTTTTATTATTTTACGGCTCAGCAGCTAGTAAAAATCAGTAGGTAAAAAAACGAAATTCTTAAATTTCCCCGATAGGGCTAGTTTTTTGGCGTTAAATACTCGGTTTTAATTGCAGAATTTGGAGAAATGCAAAAAACCCGATAAAAATCTCCTATTTGTAGGATTTTTTATTATTTTACGGCTCAGCAGCTAGTAAAAATCAGTGGGTAAAAAAACGAAATTCTTAAATTTCGCCGATAGGGCTAGTTTTTTGGCGTTAAATACTCGGTTTTAATTGCAGAAATTAGAGAAATGCAAAAAACCTGATAAAAATCTCCTATTTGTACGATTTTTTATTATTTTACGGCTCAGCAGCTAGTAAAAATCAGTAGGTAAAAAAACGAAATTCTTAAATTTCCCCGATAGGGCTAGTTTTTTGGCGTTAAATACGCGGTTTTAATTGCAGAAATTAGAGAAATGCAAAAAACCCGATAAAAATCTCCTATTTGTACGATTATTTATTATTTTACGGCTCAGCAGCTAGTAAAAATCAGTAGGTAAAAAAACGAAATTCTTACATCTCCCCGATAGGGCTAGTTTTTTGGCGTTAAATACTCGGTTTTAATTGCAGAAATTAGAGAAATGCAAAAAACCCGTAAAAAATCTCCTATTTGTACGATTTTTTATTATTTTACGGCTCAGCAGCTAGTAAAAATCAGTAGGTAAAAAAACGAAATTCTTAAATTTCCCCGATACGGCTAGTTTTTTGGCGTTAAATACTCGGTTTTAATTGCAGAAATTAGAGAAATGCAAAAAACCCGATAAAAATCTCCTATTTGTACGATTTTTTATTATTTTACGGCTCAGCAGCTAGTAAAAATCAGTAGGTAAAAAAACGAAATTCTTAAATTTCCCCGATAGGGCTAGTTTTTTGGCGTTAAATACTCGGTTTTAATTGCAGAAATTAGAGAAATGCAAAAAACCCGATAATAATCTCCTATTTGTACGATTATTTATTATTTTACGGCTCAGCAGCTAGTAAAAATCAGTAGGTAATTCTTAAATTTCGCAGATACGGCTAGTTTTTTGGCGTTAAATACTCGGTTTTAATTGCAGAAATTAGAGAAATGCAAAAAACCCGATAAAAATCTCCTATTTGTACGATTTTTTATTATTTTACGGCTCAGCAGCTAGTAAAAATCAGTAGGTAAAAAAACGAAATTCTTAAATTTCCCCGATAGGGCTAGTTTTTTAGCGTTAAATACTCGGTTTTAATTGCAGAAATTAGAGAAATGCAAAAAACCCGATAAAAATCTCCTATTTGTACGATTATTTATTATTTTACGGCTCAGCAGCTAGTAAAAATCAGTAGGTAAAAAAACGAAATTCTTACATCTCCCCGATAGGGCTAGTTTTTTGGCGTTAAATACTCGGTTTTAATTGCAGAAATTAGAGAAATGCAAAAAACCCGTAAAAAATCTCCTATTTGTACGATTTTTTATTATTTTACGGCTCAGCAGCTAGTAAAAATCAGTAGGTAAAAAAACGAAATTCTTAAATTTCCCCGATAGGGCTAGTTTTTTGGCGTTAAATACTCGGTTTTAATTGCAGAAATTAGAGAAATGCAAAAAACCCGATAAAAATCTCCTATTTGTACGATTATTTATTATTTTACGGCTCAGCAGCTAGTAAAAATCAGTAGGTAAAAAAACGAAATTCTTAAATTTCCCCGATACGGCTAGTTTTTTGGCGTTAAATACTCGGTTTTAATTGCAGAAATTAGAGAAATGCAAAAAACCCGATAAAAATCTCCTATTTGTACGATTATTTATTATTTTACGGCTCAGCAGCTAGTAAAAATCAGTAGGTAAAAAAACGAAATTCTTAAATTTCCCCGATAGGGCTAGTTTTTTGGCGTTAAATACTCGGTTTTAATTGCAGAAATTAGAGAAATGCAAAAAACCCGATAAAAATCTCCTATTTGTACGATTATTTATTATTTTACGGCTCAGCAGCTAGTAAAAATCAGTAGGTAAAAAAACAAAATTCTTACATCTCCCCGATAGGGCTAGTTTTTTGGCGTTAAATACTCGGTTTTAATTGCAGAAATTAGAGAAATGCAAAAAACCCGTAAAAAATCTCCTATTTGTACGATTTTTTATTATTTTACGGCTCAGCAGCTAGTAAAAATCAGTAGGTAAAAAAACGAAATTCTTAAATTTCGCCGATAGGGCTAGTTTTTTGGCGTTAAATACTCGGTTTTAATTGCAGAAATTAGAGAAATGCAAAAAACCCGATAAAAATCTCCTATTTGTACGATTATTTATTATTTTACGGCTCAGCAGCTAGTAAAAATCAGTAGGTAAAAAAACGAAATTCTTACATCTCCCCGATAGGGCTAGTTTTTTGGCGTTAAATACTCGGTTTTAATTGCAGAAATTAGAGAAATGCAAAAAACCCGTAAAAAATCTCCTATTTGTACGTTTTTTTATTATTTTACGGCTCAGCAGCTAGTAAAAATCAGTAGGTAAAAAAACGAAATTCTTAAATTTCCCCGATACGGCTAGTTTTTTGGCGTTAAATACTCGGTTTTAATTGCAGAAATTAGAGAAATGCAAAAAACCCGATAAAAATCTCCTATTTGTACGATTTTTTATTATTTTACGGCTCAGCAGCTAGTAAAAATCAGTAGGTAAAAAAACGAAATTCTTAAATTTCCCCGATAGGGCTAGTTTTTTGGCGTTAAATACTCGGTTTTAATTGCAGAAATTAGAGAAATGCAAAAAACCCGATAAAAATCTCCTATTTGTACGATTATTTATTATTTTACGGCTCAGCAGCTAGTAAAAATCAGTAGGTAAAAAAACGAAATTCTTACATCTCCCCGATAGGGCTAGTTTTTTGGCGTTAAATACTCGGTTTTAATTGCAGAAATTAGAGAAATGCAAAAAACCCGTAAAAAATCTCCTATTTGTACGATTTTTTATTATTTTACGGCTCAGCAGCTAGTAAAAATCAGTAGGTAAAAAAACGAAATTCTTAAATTTCGCCGATAGGGCTAGTTTTTTGGCGTTAAATACTCGGTTTTAATTGCAGAAATTAGAGAAATGCAAAAAACCCGATAAAAATCTCCTATTTGTACGATTTTTTATTATTTTACGGCTCAGCAGCTAGTAAAAATCAGTAGGTAAAAAAACGAAATTCTTAAATTTCGCCGATAGGGCTAGTTTTTTGGCGTTAAATACTCGGTTTTAATTGCAGAAATTAGAGAAATGCAAAAAACCCGATAAAAATCTCCTATTTGTACGATTTTTTATTATTTTACGGCTCAGCAGCTAGTAAAAATCAGTAGGTAAAAAAACGAAATTCTTAAATTTCCCCGATAGAGCTAGTTTTTTGGCGTTAAATACTCGGTTTTAATTGCAGAAATTAGAGAAATGCAAAAAACCCGATAAAAATCTCCTATTTGTACGATTTTTTATTATTTTACGGCTCAGCAGCTAGTAAAAATCAGTAGGTAAAAAAACGAAATTCTTAAATTTCCCCGATACGGCTAGTTTTTTGGCGTTAAATACTCGGTTTTAATTGCAGAAATTAGAGAAATGCAAAAAACCCGATAAAAATCTCCTATTTGTACGATTTTTTATTATTTTCCGGCTCAGCAGCTAGTAAAAATCAGTAGGTAAAAAAACGAAATTCTTAAATTTCGCCGATAGGGCTAGTTTTTTGGCGTTAAATACTCGGTTTTAATTGCAGAAATTAGAGAAATGCAAAAAACCCGATAAAAATGTCTTATTTGTAGGATTTTTTATTATTTTACGGCTCAGCAGCTAGTAAAAATCAGTAGGTAAAAAAACCAAATTCTTAAATTTCCCCGATAGGGCTAGTTTTTTGGCGTTAAATACTCGGTTTTAATTGCAGAAATTAGAGAAATGCAAAAAACCCGATAAAAATCTCCTATTTGTAGGATTTTTTATTATTTTACGGCTCAGCAGCTAGTAAAAACAAATAGGTAAAAAAACGAAATTCTTAAATTTCCCCGATAGGGCTAGTTTTTTGGCGTTAAATACTCGGTTTTAATTGCAGAAATTAGAGAAATGCAAAAAACCCGATAAAAATCTCCGATTGTACGATTTTTTATTAATTTACGGCTTAGCAGCTATAGTAAAAATCAGTAGGTAAAAAAACGAAATTCTTAAATTTCGCCGATAGGGCTAGTTTTTTGGCGTTAAATACTCGGTTTTAATTGCAGAAATTAGAGAAATGCAAAAAACCCGATAAAAATCTCCTATTTGTAGGATTTTTTATTATTTTACGGCTCAGCAGCTAGTAAAAACAAATAGGTAAAAAAACGAAATTCTTAAATTTCCTCGATAGGGCTAGTTTTTTGGCGTTAAATACTCGGTTTTAATTGCAGAAATTAGAGAAATGCAAAAAACCCGATAAAAATCTCCGATTGTACGATTTTTTATTAATTTACGGCTTAGCAGCTATAGTAAAAATCAGTAGGTAAAAAAACGAAATTCTTAAATTTCGCCGATAGGGCTAGTTTTTTGGCGTTAAATACTCGGTTTTAATTGCAGAAATTAGAGAAATGCAAAAAACCCGATAAAAATCTCTTATTTGTAGGATTTTTTATTATTTTACGGCTCAGCAGCTAGTAAAAATCAGTAGGTAAAAAAACGAAATTCTTAAATTTCCCCGATAGGGCTAGTTTTTTGGCGTTAAATACTCGGTTTTAATTGCAGAAATTAGAGAAATGCAAAAAACCCGATAAAAATCTCCTATTTGTAGGATTTTTATTATTTTACGGCTCAGCAGCTAGTAAAAATCAGTAGGTAAAAAAACGAAATTCTTAAATTTCGCCGATAGGGCTAGTTTTTTGGCGTTAAATACTCGGTTTTAATTGCAGAAATTAGAGAAATGCAAAAAACCCGATAAAAATCTCCTATTTGTAGGATTTTTTATTATTTTACGGCTCAGCAGCTAGTAAAAGTCAGTAGGTAAAAAAACGAAATTCTTAAATTTCGCCGATAGGGCTAGTTTTTTGGCGTTAGATACTCGGTTTTAATTGCAGAAATTAGAGAAATGCAAAAAACCCGATAAAAATCTCCTATTTGTACGATTTTTTATTATTTTACGGCTCAGTAGCTAGTAAAAATCAGTAGGTAAAAAAACGAAATTCTTAAATTTCGCCGATAGGGCTAGTTTTTTGGCGTTAAATACTCGGTTTTAATTGCAGAAATTAGAGGAATGCAAAAAACCCGATAAAAATCTCCTATTTGTAGGATTTTTTATTATTTTACGGCTAAGCAGCTAGTAAAAATCAGTAGGTAGAAAAACGAAATTCTTAAATTTCGCCGATAGGGCTAGTTTTTTGGAGTTAAATTCTCGGTTTAATTGCAGAAATTAGAGAAATGCAAAAAACCCGATAAAAATCTCTTATTTGTAGGATTTTTTATTATTTTACGGCTCAGCAGCTAGTAAAAATCAGTAGGTAAAAAAACGAAATTTTTAAATTTCCCCGATAGGGCTAGTTTTTTGGCGTTAAATACTCGGTTTTAATTGCAGAAATTAGAGAAATGCAAAAAACCCGATAAAAATCTCCTATTTGTAGGATTTTTTATTATTTTACGGCTCAGCAGCTAGTAAAAATCAGTAGGTAAAAAAACGAAATTCTTAAATTTCGCCGATAGGGCTAGTTTTTTGGCGTTAAATACTCGGTTTTAATTTCAGAAATTAGAGAAATGCAAAAAACCCGATAAAAATCTCCTATTTGTACGATTTTTTATTATTTTACGGCTCAGCAGCTAGTAAAAATCAGTAGGTAAAAAAACGAAATTCTTAAATTTCCCCGATAGGGCTAGTTTTTTGGCGTTAGATACTCGGTTTTAATTGCAGAAATTAGAGAAATGCAAAAAACCCGATAAAAATCTCCTATTTGTACGATTTTTTATTATTTTACGGCTCAGCAGCTAGTAAAAATCAGTAGGTAAAAAAACGAAATTCTTAAATTTCGCCGATAGGGCTAGTTTTTTGGCGTTAAATACTCGGTTTTAATTGCAGAAATTAGAGGAATGCAAAAAACCCGATAAAAATCTCCTATTTGTAGGATTTTTTATTATTTTACGGCTCAGCAGCTAGTAAAAATCAGTGGGTAAAAAAACGAAATTCTTAAATTTCGCCGATAGGGCTAGTTTTTTGGCGTTAAATACTCGGTTTTAATTGCAGAAATTAGAGAGATGCAAAAAACCCGATAAAAATCTCCTATTTGTACGATTTTTTATTATTTTACGGCTCAGCAGCTAGTAAAAATCAGTAGGTAAAAAAACGAAATTCTTAAATTTCCCCGATAAGGCTAGTTTTTTGGCGTTAAATACTCGGTTTTAATTGCAGAAATTAGAGAAATGCAAAAAACCCGATAAAAATCTCCTATTTGTAGGATTTTTTATTATTTTACGGCTCAGCAGCTAGTAAAAACAAGTAGGTAAAAAAACGAAATTCTTAAATTTCCCCGATAGGGCTAGTTTTTTGGCGTTAATTACTCGGTTTTAATTGCAGAAATTAGAGAAATGCAAAAAACCCGATAAAAATCTCCGATTGTACGATTTTTTATTAATTTACGGCTTAGCAGCTATAGTAAAAATCAGTAGGTAAAAAAACGAAATTCTTAAATTTCGCCGATAGGGCTAGTTTTTTGGCGTTAAATACTCGGTTTTAATTGCAGAAATTAGAGAAATGCAAAAAACCCGATAAAAATCTCTTATTTGTAGGATTTTTTATTATTTTACGGCTCAGCAGCTAGTAAAAATCAGTAGGTAAAAAAACGAAATTCTTAAATTTCCCCGATAGGGCTAGTTTTTTGGCGTTAAATACTCGGTTTTAATTGCAGTAATTAGAGAAATGCAAAAAACCCGATAAAAATCTCCTATTTGTAGGATTTTTTATTATTTTACGGCTCAGCAGCTAGTAAAAATCAGTAGGTAAAAAAACGAAATTCTTAAATTTCGCCGATAGGGCTAGTTTTTTGGCGTTAAATACTCGGTTTTAATTGCAGAAATTAGAGAAATGCAAAAAACCCGATAAAAATCTCCTATTTGTAGGATTTTTTATTATTTTACGGCTTAGCAGCTAGTAAAAGTCAGTAGGTAAAAAAACGAAATTCTTAAATTTCGCCGATAGGGCTAGTTTTTTGGCGTTAAATACTCGGTTTTAATTTCAGAAATTAGAGAAATGCAAAAAACCCGATAAAAATCTCCTATTTGTACGATTTTTTATTATTTTACGGCTCAGCAGCTAGTAAAAATCAGTAGGTAAAAAAACGAAATTCTTAAATTTCCCCGATAGGGCTAGTTTTTTGGCGTTAGATACTCGGTTTTAATTGCAGAAATTAGAGAAATGCAAAAAACCCGATAAAAATCTCCTATTTGTACGATTTTTTATTATTTTACGGCTCAGTAGCTAGTAAAAATCAGTAGGTAAAAAAACGAAATTCTTAAATTTCGCCGATAGGGCTAGTTTTTTGGCGTTAAATACTCGGTTTTAATTGCAGAATTTGGAGAAATGCAAAAAACCCGATAAAAATCTCCTATTTGTAGGATTTTTTATTATTTTACGGCTCAGCAGCTAGTAAAAATCAGTAGGTAAAAAAACGAAATTCTTAAATTTCGCCGATAGGGCTAGTTTTTTGGCGTTAAATACTCGGTTTTAATTGCAGAAATTAGAGAAATGCAAAAAACCCGATAAAAATCTCCTATTTGTACGATTTTTTATTATTTTACGGCTCAGCAGCTAGTAAAAATCAGTAGGTAAAAAAACGAAATTCTTAAATTTCCCCGATAGGGCTAGTTTTTTGGCGTTAAATACTCGGTTTCAATTGCAGAAATTAGAGAAATGCAAAAAACCCGATAAAAATCTCCTATTTGTACGATTATTTATTATTTTACGGCTCAGCAGCTAGTAAAAATCAGTAGGTAAAAAAACGAAATTCTTACATCTCCCCGATAGGGCTAGTTTTTTGGCGTTAAATACTCGGTTTTAATTGCAGAAATTAGAGAAATGCAAAAAACCCGTAAAAAATCTCCTATTTGTACGATTTTTTATTATTTTACGGCTCAGCAGCTAGTAAAAATCAGTAGGTAAAAAAACGAAATTCTTAAATTTCGCCGATACGGCTAGTTTTTTGGCGTTAAATACTCGGTTTTAATTGCAGAAATTAGAGAAATGCAAAAAACCCGATAAAAATCTCCTATTTGTAGGATTTTTTATTATTTTACGGCTCAGCAGCTAGTAAAAATCAGTAGGTAAAAAAACGAAATTCTTAAATCTCCCCGATAGGGCTAGTTTTTTGGCGTTAAATACTCGGCTTTAATTGCAGAAATTAGGGAAATGCAAAAAACCCGATAAAAATCTCCTATTTGTACGATTTTTTATTATTTTACGGCTCAGCAGCTAGAAAAATCAGTAGGTAAAAAAACGAAATTCTTAAATTTCGCCGATAGGGCTAGTTTTTTGGCGTTAAATACTCGGTTTTAATTGCAGAAATTAGAGAAATGCAAAAAACCTGATAAAAATCTCCTATTTGTATGATTTTTTATTATTTTACGGCTCAGCAGCTAGTAAAAATCAGTAGGTAAAAAAACGAAATTCTTAAATTTCGCCGATAGGGCTAGTTTTTTGGCGTTAAATACTCGGTTTTAATTGCAGAAATTAGAGAAATGCAAAAAAACCGATAAAAATCTCCTATTTGTAGGATTTTTTATTATTTTACGGCTCAGCAGCTAGTAAAAACAAGTAGGTAAAAAAACGAAATTCTAAAATTTCCCCGATAGGGCTAGTTTTTTGGCGTTAAATACTCGGTTTTAATTGCAGAAATTAGAGAAATGCAAAAAACCCGATAAAAATCTCCGATTGTACGATTTTTTATTAATTTACGGCTTAGCAGCTATAGTAAAAATCAGTAGGTAAAAAAACGAAATTCTTAAATTTCGCCGATAGGGCTAGTTTTTTGGCGTTAAATACTCGGTTTTAATTGCAGAAATTAGAGAAATGCAAAAAACCCGATAAAAATCTCTTATTTGTAGGATTTTTTATTATTTTACGGCTCAGCAGCTAGTAAAAATCAGTAGGTAAAAAAACGAAATTCTTAAATTTCCCCGATAGGGCTAGTTTTTTGGCGTTAAATACTCGGTTTTAATTGCAGAAATTAGAGAAATGCAAAAAACCCGATAAAAATCTCCTATTTGTAGGATTTTTTATTATTTTACGGCTCAGCAGCTAGTAAAAATCAGTAGGTAAAAAAACGAAATTCTTAAATTTCGCCGATAGGGCTAGTTTTTTGGCGTTAAATACTCGGTTTTAATTGCAGAAATTAGAGAAATGCAAAAAACCCGATAAAAATCTCCTATTTGTAGGATTTTTTATTATTTTACGGCTTAGCAGCTAGTAAAAGTCAGTAGGTAAAAAAACGAAATTCTTAAATTTCGCCGATAGGGCTAGTTTTTTGGCGTTAAATACTCGGTTTTAATTTCAGAAATTAGAGAAATGCAAAAAACCCGATAAAAATCTCCTATTTGTACGATTTTTTATTATTTTACGGCTCAGCAGCTAGTAAAAATCAGTAGGTAAAAAAACGAAATTCTTAAATTTCCCCGATAGGGCTAGTTTTTTGGCGTTAGATACTCGGTTTTAATTGCAGAAATTAGAGAAATGCAAAAAACCCGATAAAAATCTCCTATTTGTACGATTTTTTATTATTTTACGGCTCAGTAGCTAGTAAAAATCAGTAGGTAAAAAAACGAAATTCTTAAATTTCGCCGATAGGGCTAGTTTTTTGGCGTTAAATACTCGGTTTTAATTGCAGAATTTGGAGAAATGCAAAAAACCCGATAAAAATCTCCTATTTGTAGGATTTTTTATTATTTTACGGCTCAGCAGCTAGTAAAAATCAGTAGGTAAAAAAACGAAATTCTTCAATTTCGCCGATAGGGCTAGTTTTTTCGCGTTAAATACTCGGTTTTAATTGCAGAAATTAGAGAAATGCAAAAAACCCGATAAAAATCTCCTATTTGTACGATTTTTTATTATTTTACGGCTCAGCAGCTAGTAAAAATCAGTAGGTAAAAAAACGAAATTCTTAAATTTCCCCGATAGGGCTAGTTTTTTGGCGTTAAATACTCGGTTTCAATTGCAGAAATTAGAGAAATGCAAAAAACCCGATAAAAATCTCCTATTTGTACGATTATTTATTATTTTACGGCTCAGCAGCTAGTAAAAATCAGTAGGTAAAAAAACGAAATTCTTACATCTCCCCGATAGGGCTAGTTTTTTGGCGTTAAATACTCGGTTTTAATTGCAGAAATTAGAGAAATGCAAAAAACCCGTAAAAAATCTCCTATTTGTACGATTTTTTATTATTTTACGGCTCAGCAGCTAGTAAAAATCAGTAGGTAAAAAAACGAAATTCTTAAATTTCGCCGATACGGCTAGTTTTTTGGCGTTAAATACTCGGTTTTAATTGCAGAAATTAGAGAAATGCAAAAAACCCGATAAAAATCTCCTATTTGTAGGATTTTTTATTATTTTACGGCTCAGCAGCTAGTAAAAATCAGTAGGTAAAAAAACGAAATTCTTAAATCTCCCCGATAGGGCTAGTTTTTTGGCGTTAAATACTCGGCTTTAATTGCAGAAATTAGGGAAATGCAAAAAACCCGATAAAAATCTCCTATTTGTACGATTTTTTATTATTTTACGGCTCAGCAGCTAGAAAAATCAGTAGGTAAAAAAACGAAATTCTTAAATTTCGCCGATAGGGCTAGTTTTTTGGCGTTAAATACTCGGTTTTAATTGCAGAAATTAGAGAAATGCAAAAAACCTGATAAAAATCTCTTATTTGTACGATTTTTTATTATTTTACGGCTCAGCAGCTAGTAAAAATCAGTAGGTAAAAAAACGAAATTCTTAAATTTCCCCGATAGGGCTAGTTTTTTGGCGTTAAATACTCGGTTTTAATTGCAGAAATTAGAGAAATGCAAAAAACCCGATAAAAATCTCCTATTTGTAGGATTTTTTATTATTTTACGGCTCAGCAGCTAGTAAAAATCAGTAGGTAAAAAAACGAAATTCTTAAATTTCCCCGATAGGGCTAGTTTTTTGGCGTTAAATACTCGGTTTT
Source organism: Eutolmus rufibarbis (assembly GCA_963920795.1). Lineage (NCBI taxonomy): Eukaryota > Metazoa > Arthropoda > Insecta > Diptera > Asilidae > Eutolmus > Eutolmus rufibarbis. The sequence continues at coordinate 14,748,721 of OY987205.1, forward strand.
AATTGCAGAAATTAGAGAAATGCAAAAAACCCGATAAAAATCTCCTATTTGTAGGATTTTTTATTATTTTACGGCAGCAGCTAGTAAAAATCAGTAGGTAAAAAAACGAAATTCTTAAATTTCCCCGATAGGGCTAGTTTTTTGGCGTTAAATACTCGGCTTTAATTGCAGAAATTAAAGAAATGCAAAAAACCCGATAAAAATCTCCTATTTGTACGATTTTTTATTATTTTACGGCTCAGCAGCTAGAAAAATCAGTAGGTAAAAAAACGAAATTCTTAAATTTCGCCGATAGGGCTAGTTTTTTGGCGTTAAATACTCGGTTTTAATTGCAGAAATTAGAGAAATGCAAAAAACCTGATAAAAATCTCCTATTTGTACGATTTTTTATTATTTTACGGCTCAGCAGCTAGTAAAAATCAGTAGGTAAAAAAACGAAATTCTTAAATTTCCCCGATAGGGCTAGTTTTTTGGCGTTAAATACTCGGTTTTAATTGCAGAAATTAGAGAAATGCAAAAAACCCGATAAAAATCTCCTATTTGTACGATTTTTTATTATTTTACGGCTCAGCAGCTAGTAAAAATCAGTAGGTAAAAAAACGAAATTCTTAAATTTCGCCGATAGGGCTAGTTTTTTGGCGTTAAATACTCGGTTTTAATTGCAGAAATTAGAGAAATGCAAAAAACCTGATAAAAATCTCCTATTTGTACGATTTTTTATTATTTTACGGCTCAGCAGCTAGTAAAAATCAGTAGGTAAAAAAACGAAATTCTTAAATTTCCCCGATAGGGCTAGTTTTTTGGCGTTAAATACTCGGTTTTAATTGCAGAAATTAGAGAAATGCAAAAAACCCGATAAAAATATTCTATTTGTACGATTGTTTATTATTTTACGGCTTAGCAGCTAGTAAAAATCAGTAGGTAAAAAAACGAAATTCTTAAATTTCGCCGATAGGGCTAGTTTTTTGGCGTTAAATACTCGGTTTTAATAGCAGAAATTAGAGAAATGCAAAAAAACCGATAAAAATCTCCTATTTGTACGATTTTTTATTATTTTACGGCTCAGCAGCTATTAAAAATCAGTAGGTAAAAAAACGAAATTCTTAAATTTCGCCGATAGGGCTAGTTTTTTGGCGTTAAATACTCGGTTTTAATTGCAGAAATTAGAGAAATGCAAAAAACCTTATAAAAATCTCCTATTTGTAGGATTTTTTATTATTTTACGACTCAGCAGCTAGTAAAAATCAGTAGGTAAAAAAACGAAATTCTTAAATTTCCCCGATAGGGCTAGTTTTTTGGCATTAAATACTCGGTTTTAATTGCAGAAATTAGAGAAATGCAAGAAACCCGATAAAAATCTCCTATTTGTACGATTTTTTATTATTTTACGGCTCAGCAGCTAGTAAAAATCAGTAGGTAAAAAAACGAAATTCTTAAATTTCGCCGATAGGGCTAGTTTTTTGGCGTTAAATACTCGGTTTTAATAGCAGAAATTAGAGAAATGCAAAAAAACCGATAAAAATCTCCTATTTGTACGATTTTTTATTATTTTACGGCTCAGCAGCTATTAAAAATCAGTAGGTAAAAAAACGAAATTCTTAAATTTCGCCGATAGGGCTAGTTTTTTGGCGTTAAATACTTGGTTTTAATTGCAGAAATTACAGAAATGCAAAAAACCCGATAAAAATCTCCTATTTGTAGGATTTTTTATTATTTTACGGCTCAGCAGCTAGTAAAAATCAGTAGGTAAAAAAACGAAATTCTTAAATTTCCCCGATAGGGCTAGTTTTTTGGCGTTAAATACTCGGTTTTAATTGCAGAAATTAGAGAAATGCAAGAAACCCGATAAAAATCTCCTATTTGTACGATTTTTTATTATTTTACGTCTCAGCAGCTAGTAAAAATCAGTAGGTAAAAAAACGAAATTCTTAAATTTCGCCGATAGCGCTAGTTTTTTGGCGTTAAATACTCGGTTTTAAATGCAGAAATTAGAGAAATGCAAATAACCCGATAAAAATCTCCTATTTGTACGATTTTTTATTATTTTACGGCTCAGCAGATAGTAAAAATCAGTAGGTAAAAAAACGAAATTCTTAAATTTCGCCGATAGCGCTAGTTTTTTGGCGTTAAATACTCGGTTTTAAATGCAGAAATTAGAGAAATGCAAAAAACCCGATAAAAATCTGCTATTTGTACGATTTTTTATTATTTTACGGCTCAGCAGCTAGTAAAAATCAGTAGGTAAACGAAATTTTCAAATTTCGCCGATAGGGCTAGTTTTTTGGCGTTAAATACTCGGTTTTAATTGCAGAAATTAGAGAAATGCAAAAAACCCGATAAAAATCTCCTATTTGTAGGATTTTTTATTATTTTACGGCTCAGCAGCTAGTAAAAATCAGTAGGTAAAAAAACGAAATTCTTAAATTTCCCCGATAGGGCTAGTTTTTTGGCGTTAAATACTCGGTTTTAATTGCAGAAATTCGGTTTTAATTGCAGAAATTAGAGAAATGCAAAAAACCCGATAAAAATCTCCTATTTGTAGGATTTTTTATTATTTTACGGCTCAGCAGCTAGTAAAAATCAGTAGGTAAAAAAACGAAATTCTTAAATTTCCCCGATAGGGCTAGTTTTTTGGCTTTAAATACTCGGTTTTAATTGCAGAAATTAGAGAAATGCAAAAAACCCGGTAAAAATCTCCTATTTGTAGGATTTTTTATTATTTTACGGCAGCAGCTAGTAAAAATCAGTAGGTAAAAAAACGAAATTCTTAAATTTCCCCGATAGGGCTAGTTTTTTGGCGTTAAATACTCGGTTTTAATTGCAGAAATTAGAGAAATGCAAAAAACCCGATAAAAATCTCCTATTTGTACGATTTTTTATTATTTTACGGCTCAGCAGCTAGTAAAAATCAGTAGGTAAAAAAACGAAATTCTTAAATCTCCCCGATAGGGCTAGTTTTTTGGCGTTAAATACTCGGCTTTAATTGCAGAAATTAGAGAAATGCAAAAAACCCGATAAAAATCTCCTATTTGTAGGATTTTTTATTATTTTACGGCAGCAGCTAGTAAAAATCAGTAGGTAAAAAAACGAAATTCTTAAATCTCCCCGATAGGGCTAGTTTTTTGGCGTTAAATACTCGGCTTTAATTGCAGAAATTAGGGAAATGCAAAAAACCCGATAAAAATCTCCTATTTGTACGATTTTTTATTATTTTACGGCTCAGCAGCTAGAAAAATCAGTAGGTAAAAAAACGAAATTCTTAAATTTCGCCGATAGGGCTAGTTTTTTGGCGTTAAATACTCGGTTTTAATTGCAGAAATTATAGAAATGCAAAAAACCTGATAAAAATCTCCTATTTGTACGATTTTTTATTATTTTACGGCTCAACAGCTAGTAAAAATCAGTAGGTAAAAAAACGAAATTCTTAAATTTCCCCGATAGGGCTAGTTTTTTGGCGTTAAATACTCGGTTTTAATTGCAGAAATTAGAGAAATGCAAAAAACCCGATAAAAATCTCCTATTTGTAGGATTTTTTATTATTTTACGGCTCAGCAGCTAGTAAAAATCAGTAGGTAAAAAAACGAAATTCTTAAATTTCCCCGATAGGGCTAGTTTTTTGGCGTTTAATACTCGGTTTTAATTGCAGAAATTAGAGAAATGCAAAAAACCCGATAAAAATCTCCTATTTGTAGGATTTTTTATTATTTTACGGCAGCAGCTAGTAAAAATCAGTAGGTAAAAAAACGAAATTCTTAAATTTCCCCGATAGGGCTAGTTTTTTGGCGTTAAATACTCAGTTCTAATTGCAGAAATTAAAGAAATGCAAAAAACCCGATAAAAATCTCCTATTTGTACGATTTTTTATTATTTTACGGCTCAGCAGCTAGTAAAAATCAGTAGGTAAAAAAACGAAATTCTTAAATCTCCCCGATAGGGCTAGTTTTTTGGCGTTAAATACTCGGCTTTAATTGCAGAAATTAGGGAAATGCAAAAAACCCGATAAAAATCTCCTATTTGTACGATTTTTTATTATTTTACGGCTCAGCAGCTAGAAAAATCAGTAGGTAAAAAAACGAAATTCTTAAATCTCCCCGATAGGGCTAGTTTTTTGGCGTTAAATACTCGGTTTTAATTGCAGAAATTAGAGAAATGCAAAAAAACCTGATAAAAATCTCCTATTTGTACGATTTTTTATTATTTTACGGCTCAGCAGCTAGTAAAAATCAGTAGGTAAAAAAACGAAATTCTTAAATTTCCCCGATAGGGCTAGTTTTTTGGCGTTAAATACTCGGTTTTAATTGCAGAAATTAGAGAAATGCAAAAAACCCGATAAAAATCTCCTATTTGTACGATTTTTTATTATTTTACGGCTCAGCAGCTAGTAAAAATCAGTAGGTAAAAAAACGAAATTCTTAAATTTCGCCGATAGGGCTAGTTTTTTGGCGTTAAATACTCGGTTTTAATTGCAGAAATTAGAGAAATGCAAAAAACCCGATAAAAATCTCCTATTTGTACGATTTTTTATTATTTTACGGCTCAGCAGCTAGTAAAAATCAGTAGGTAAAAAAACGAAATTCTTAAATTTCCCCGATAGGGCTAGTTTTTTGGCGTTAAATACTCGGTTTGAATTGCAGAAATTAGATGAATGCAAAAAACCCGATAAAAATCTCCTATTTGTACGATTTTTTATTATTTTACGGCTCAGCAGCTAGTAAAAATCAGTAGGTAAAAAAACGAAATTCTTAAATTTCGCCGATAGGGCTAGTTTTTTGTCGTTAAAAGTAGATAAGCTATGCCGGTTCTGGCGCAAAATCCCATAAGGTTTATACAGGGGGTCTAAATTCTCAAAAACGGTCCCAGGAAGCTCGTCGTCCACGTCTAGGAGCAGTTTTTAGGCCATGAAAGCTCCCTTGTGCGTGTGTCTAGGGTGTAATATGGGGATATTTGTTGGAGACTAGGATCAAGTTGGAGGTGTGGGTTGGGGACTTGGGGTCTAGAGTCAGCTCATGAAGTAAGTCTCCGCCTAGGGTGTAATATAGTGGGGGGTACCAGCTATACCAGCTATACCAGCTATACAGACAGCTATACAGGTATAGCTGTATAGCTGTCTGTATAGCTGTATAGCTGTCTGTATAGCTGTATAGCTGTCTGTATAGCTGGTATAGCTGGTATACAGACAGCTATACAGCTATACAGACAGCTATACAGCTATACCTGTATAGCTGTCTGTATAGCTGTCTGTATAGCTGTCTATACCTGTATAGCTGTCTGTATAGCTGTATAGCTGTCTGTATAGCTGGTATAGCTGGTATACAGACAGCTGTATAGCTGTCTGTATAGCTATACAGACAGCTATACAGCTATACCTGTATAGCTGTCTGTATAGCTGGTATAGCTGGTACCCCCCACTATATTACACCCTAGGCGGAGACTTACTTCATGAGCTGACTCTAGACCCCAACCCACACCTCCACCTTGATCCTAGTCTCCAACAAATATCCCCATATTACACCCTAGACACACGCACAAGGGAGCTTTCATGGCCTAAAAACTGCTCCTAGACGTGGACGACGAGCTTTCTGGGACCGTTTTTAGAATTTAGACCCCCTGTATAAACCTTATGGGATTTTGCGCCAGAACCGGCATAGCTTATCTACTGTATAGGCTATAGTTTTATGTGGCAAACGAGGAGTTGCGAAAAACGTATTAAAAAATTAAAAGAAGACATCTAAACAAAAATTCAAATAATTCACTAAAATTTTGAGAAAATCTTTAAAAACGTACAAACCGAAAACGAGAATGAATCATTTCATAATTAAAATTTATTTTAAGTTTGAGAAATTTTCCTAGCACAAATAAAAATAATATTCAGATCTTAGGTTAGCTGAGAAATTATTTAAAATATAATACACGTGTTTCTATGGAGAAATTATCGAAAGGGGTTTTTGGCTAATAAAAGCTGACTGCAAGTTTATAAACATACATATGCATATTTTTTTACTAATTTATTTTTCTTCACAAAATATTTGCTAGAAATTTTCTCCGACTCTGCTTAAACATTGAAATCATTTCTAAATTTTAATAGACTATAAATTTATTTAATACAATATAAGCATCGGGCGAAAATAATAATATTGAAGCACTAAATTTTGCATGAAACTATTATTTACAAAAATATATAACGACTATTCCATTCGAATGCCTTTTTTCGGTGGTTTTCTTGGCTGAAAATAACAATGAAAATCCTCAAAGCATCCAACTCCTCAGTTTGTCAGTTGAACGAAAGAAAAAATTATTTATTTCATCAAGTTGAGTTGTTTTACACAAAATCAGATTATTTTTAGAAGGGTATGATAGATATACACTATTTCCGACTAATAAAAACTCTTTACCATGTTTAGATTATTTATAAATAATTTTTATCAGAAAATTTTTTTCCGAAAGCGAGACTTTTAGTGCGGTTTAGTAGTTATTGGGCTGGTTGAGCATGGGAACCAAATATGCAAATGAGGCCACGCCCAACCACGCCCCCATTAATTAATTTATGATTTGTTAATTGATTTTTAATTGAATAGGTGATTAGTCGGTAATTTAGCCACACCCCCATTAATTAATTTATGATCTGTAAATTGATTTTTAATAGAATAGGTGATTAGTCGGTAATTTATGAGTAGCACGCGCCGACGCAAAACATTTGATGATCGTGGGAACCTTAGACGGGGTGGTGGTGCATACCTGTTGGCCATGAGAGCTTGTGAACCTTTTTACACATCTTGTGCTCTCGATAGTTGCAGCAAAGTTGCTGCATAGAAACAAGTTTTTCACACATTTTATGCTCTTGTTAGTTACAGATAAGTTGTTTGCTGCATAGAAACAAGTTTTATTAATTGAATTGAGGTGATCGGGAAGACTTTTGCACAATGTCTACGTCAATAAACTTGTACATTTATTTCACTCGATGATTTATGGGAGGAAAAAGACGTGTTTATTATGTGAATATAGGTTTTATTCTATGGCTTTGTTTTAGAAAAATTACAGCATATTGACAAATTTAATTTTTATGATTATCTTTTCCGCAAAACATTACTTATTATTTAAGGACTTAAATATACATAATTAAATAATTAATTTTTTATCTTCTTAAATCCAAAAGGGATAGAACTAAAGTCTACCAAGAATCTACGTTTTTCTGATTTTGGTTTATATTGTTTGATTTCCGGTACTGCAATAATTTGATGATCTTTAGTTCTACGGATATTTAACCACAAAATTGTGATATTTTCATTATCTTCAGTATTCAGAATCATTTCTTTTATAGTTTCAAAATTAATGAGTTCTGAGGTTTTGCAATTTAAAGAAATACCTTTAACTTTGCACACAGTTTGAAAAGCATTTTCCTTCGTACTAAAAACTTTGTATGCATAGTTTTTGGGTCCACTGCAAACAAATTCGGTAATGTAACTTTCTACTACGTAGTTTTCCAATTCATCAGTCATATCACCTACAAATTCTCCGATTGGAGGCTCATATTCACCGAAGACATCTAAACAAAAATCCAAATAATTCACTAAAATTTTGAGAAAATCTTTAAAAACGTACAAACCGAAAACGAGAATGAATCATTTCATAATTAAGTTTGAGAAATTATTTAAAATATAGGTAATACACGTGTTTCTATGGAGAAATTATCGAAAGGGGTTTTTGTCTAATAAAAACTGACTGCAAGTTTATAAATATACAATATACATATGCATATTTTTTTACTAATTTATTTTTCTTCACAAAATATTTGCTAGAAATTTTCTCCGACTCTGCATAAACATTGAAACCATTTCTAAATTTTAATAGACTATAAATTTATTTGTTACATTGTAAGCAGCGGGCGAAAATAATATTGAAGCACTAAATTTTGCATGAAACTATTATTTACAAAAATATATAACGACTATTCCATTCGAATGCCTTTTCTCGGTGGTTTTCTTGGCCGAAAATAACAGTGAAAATCCTCATAGCATTCAACTCCTCAGTTTGTCTGTCACTTAAGAGCACGATATACAGAAGAAAAGAGGGTCCGCCATCTTGCGCGTCACATTGGTTGCGTGTTTTGACAGCGTGGTGATTTTAGAGTGGGTATATTTTTGTGTTGTTTTTGATATTACTGAATAAAAGTTTATAGGTTTACGCGTTAAAATGGTTAATTGTGCCGTTATTAATTGTATAACTATACCGGGAGAAAACATTTTGTGAAAAAAGTGACATATTTTTCTTTTCCCAAAGAGCCGAAATTGCTTGGTGCGTGGGTAAAAGCTTGTTGAGAAAAAGAAAATATCATTCCAAAAACTGATAGAATTTGTTCAGAATACTTCGACGAAAGTGATTATAGATTGCAAGACATTTTAATCGGTGCATCTATTCTTAAAGACACTTGAGAGAAAGTGCAGTGGCTTCAAGAAATATTCCAGCTACGAGCAGTCCTGTTAGCGAAAGAAGGAGGATAAACCAATTCGGAAAGCATTAATTGAAGAGGCTATGAGTTCTTATGGACGGTAAGATATATATTATGACAATCTCCAAACTTAGTTTAAATAATTTGATAAATAGATCAAAGGAACAAGAAAGTGTCTCCGAAGCTACAGAGGAACGGACAGCAGAAGCAGACGAACCAGCGCAACCCATCCAGATATTATTAAATAAAGAAATTTAGACTGATTAAATAGCTGATGGACTTATTTGTTCACATAATGATTAACTCATTTGCATTTTTATAGGGTAGAAATTGAGTGTGTCCGAGAGTTGCAAATAATGAGCCTGGAAGCTGAAGTCCGTAGGCTGAAGGCAGCCGTGTAAAAGAGATTTGAAGCGATGCCAAAATCAAAAGTCCGATCTAGAGCAAATTAAGAAAATGTTCACCCCAGGACAACTTAAAAAGCTAAGAGCACCATACAATACAAAAAGTCAACCTGGAACAGCGAAGACATCGCTTCTGCAATATCATTATATTCTGCAAGCCCACGATGTTATCGACTTATAAGAAAAAGGAATTTTCCTCTGCCAGCGCATCAACTCTAAGGAATTTGGCGTCAAGACTGAACCTTAAGCCAGGTATAATAAATTGTGTACATATTTAGTTTGTTAGATGAGCTATCCGAAGTCAGACTAAAATAACCAAAAAAATAATTCCGCGATAACAAAACGGTATTAGAAAAAAAATTTCAAAACATTAATGAAAAGAATTTGTTATCAAGTGATAAATTTATAGATACTAATTTAAATAAGTCAAAAAATGTACACTTTGAATTTAATATTATATAAAAAATTTATTCTATAGGTCTAGAATGTATTATATTTTAGAATTAAACATTTGAATAAGAGTTTGTGTGATAATATAATAATGTTAAGGAAAAATTAAGAAAAAAAATAAAAACAGTAAAATAAAATTATAGTGTGATTTTTATTTGCTTTAAAAAATAAAATCTTACTTTTCAGATTCATAATTTCTTTAGAGACAACTTCTCAGTATAGTTGTTTTGCCAAATCAAGTTATGGATTAGCCGCAAAATTTACAGTGCTTGTATCTTTACAGATTTCCCTGGTTTTTGTTTATTCTTAAATGCGCTTAGTCATATCTGATTACTTTGTACTTTATTAGTGCAGTTAAAAACTTTCTAGGTACAAATACCACAACCTTTTAAATCTACGAATAGGCAAACAATCCTTACTAAGGTATCTGCATTTTCTTTTAGCTAAAACCAGGCCTTGTTATTTTAAAATACTTAATTTTACAGGTACATAAGGACGACAGAAGCCCTATGAAAAGTTCACCAGTTTAAAGTGTTAAATATTCACAATTTATAAAATAATATTGGAATATATATGCTAAGTAGTTAAGACAATAGACAAACACAGAAAAATTGTTCCTTTAAGTAATTAAATAACAATTCCGCGATACTTTGCACTTACTATATTGCTGCCTGTCCTGTGAGGAGTTATACTTTTTGTTTCTTTTAGTTAAGTTTTCCCCGTATTGAGAATATCTTAAAAAATTAAAATAATCTCTCTTGATGACACTCTTTTCAAGAATTAAACAAAAATGTCCTAAGAATTTAGCATTAGTAAATTTGTTGAGTCAGTGATAAATTCCAATAATTCCGGGGTGAATTTCCGAACACGACATATTTAAAATTTACCGGCTCGGCTGTCACATCAATTCAAGAACACTCTACTCAAAGGCATCAATCAGTTTGGTTTGCGTTACTTTCCACCGGATACTTCGTCTTTTCAGTGTTTCTATGAAGTGCGTTAAATGTGAATAGACTATATTTATGATATTTACAAGATGTCAACTATAGAAAGTTTATCCATTCAGGGAATTCGCAGCTTTGGCGTGAAAGCAGAAGACAAACAGGTAGGTGATACATCTTGATATTGCGCATCTGTTCCACATTACCGCTTTAACAGGATCCGTACATTTAATTGCACAATTTTGTTAATGTCTTAACTTGCTCAGATAAATCTCGGAGTGTCCGAGTACTGTCGCATCATTTTCTTTACTAGATATTAATATTTAGTTAGGGAAACTATAGTCATTGCCTTAAGAAATTAAAACATATTTTTTATAGGGCAGACAAAGTTTGGTTATGGTATGCTTCGAAGCTCGATATCGCACCTTAGTTGGTGATAAGAGCGGGGCACAATGATATGGAAAATAATAATTTCCAAAATGATTTTTTTTTATTCTTTCTCTGCTAGTTCTTGCCCAATTCTTACATATGTATACTTTGAATAGCTGTAGTTGTTTGCTCTCGGAAAACTGAGTAGCATTAATTTCCCTTTCTGATATTTACTTCCTTTATTCCAACTAATTCTCTGAATATAGAAAAATTAAACCAGCCTCATAATTAATAAACCAAAATAAATACATTATTAAGCGCGGGTTTAAATTTTTGTATTTGATAGACAATTAAATTCGCATCACCACTTACATTAATACTCGGGGCAAATGGATGTGGTAAAACAACTATCATCGAATGCCTTAAGTATGCACTCACTGGAGAGGTTCCACCAGGAAGCAACAGGGGACAAAGTTTCATTCATGATCCTAATATATTCGACTACATAGAATGCCTTGCGCAAGTAAAACTTTTGGTAAGTAGGTACCTATTTATTTATTATTATTGACAGAATGAAATGAGATCTTACATGCCTTAAGCCTAGTATGCTGTTCACAAGGAAACAGCTCAAGCAAAATAAGCACATTTTCTTAGGCGGAATTTTGACAACTTTTCATTTGTCAGAGAATTGATTAAATCCTTGAATATAAAGCCTAAGGAAACGCTGTATCGTGTAAAAGCTCTGTATGGCAGCGTAGTAAAAAGGGGGTGCCTAGTAGCATGAACACTCGTTGATTTCGCATGGTTAGGGGTGCTCTTTTTACGCCGCGACGTTGAACAAGTTTTTTTTTTTTTTTTTTTTTGGGGAGGGGGGTTTGTGCATAACAAAATTTGTTTTATTCATGTTTCCACTGCTGACTAATACAATTATGCAGGTTTCCGCTCTACCCAAGAGGTACCACATTAAGTGCGTTAACCGAATTTAATTTTATATATATATGTATGTATTACTCTTCTTAAAAATAACAATAAAAATTCAACAGGAAGCTTTCAAGCACCTCATATTAATCAGCATATTAGGCATTTGTACTATTTACATATATAGATAATCAGCACGACGATTTTTAAGCTGGGCAAACAAATCATTCAAATTTGGAATATTTAAAATTACCTCTCTGCAAATAGATAAAACTGCTAAAGAATTGAGACGATTTTGACCCATAGTGCTTGATTTATATGTTTTAATATTTTTAAGCGTACTAAAGCACCTTTCGGACTTTGCGGTTGTGATTGGAGTAGCCAAGACTATTTCCATTAATTTACTAGTTTATTCGAAAGATATACATAAGTTATTATTTTTGAAACAACTAAAAGGCTCAACAACGGAAGACATGTTTTGAAATATTTCATTAGAATAGCTGCGTTCCATTGGACTGGGTAAAGTACTCCCGAGTACTTCTATCTGCTCTGAACTACTCAAGCTCTTGCTGGCAAGTAGATGATCTGAGTAGTTTCGCAATATTAGGTCTGTTCGCGTACTTTTTTCGCCTGCAAGTTACTGCAGTTTGCTACTTCATGTGGTGGGGGTAAAATTGTAAAAGTACGAAAACACTTTTCTGCAATTTTCTGTAAAAGCAGAAGAAGAGTGCGAAAGTGATAGTGTGAAAACTGAATTTGTGGTTGTCAGTTCTGCCTGCAGGAAGCTGCAGAAAACTGTAGGCAGTTCAGAGCTACTGCAAGTTGCTTAGAGTTACTGCAGAAGGAGAAGCGATGACGTCAGCAGAAATTTGGTGTCATAGCGAGTAAGAAAACGACTTTCTGCAGTTTACTGTAAGTTGCTTGCAGTGACTGCAGGTACGCGAACAGACCTATTTTCTCGCCAGATAGATTCGTATAAAAAGTGGTTTTTGCATTGGGTTTGCACAGAAATTAAAGCTTTTCTCTCATTAAAGGTCCAAGCTTTTGTTGTTTTGACTTTACCCATTTTTTAATATACGATATTCTTTTAATTGCATAGTACAAATTAGCTAAATATGAAAAGTTACTTGGCTCCTGTAGCGGAGAAGAGATATTTTATGATTAGTGCGTTGCAAAATGTGTTAATTACAGTCGATGATAAAAATGTCGCTTATAGTACGTATGACAGAAATATGCAATAACGTTTTAAGACGTTCTCTTTGAATTCGAAAATTCAACACAATTTTGTTTAAGAAATTTATGGTGGGGTGGGGCTAAGCCCAAAGTGCTCGGACCACTGACATTGGACTGCTAAAGGCCCGCGCCCATAGAATCCGTTTGCGCTCCTCATCCGCATTTCGACGACGAGAGCTTTAAGTTTTTGACGTCCGAACACGAGAGCTCGCCCATACAATCCGTTTGCAGTACGGAAAAATGTTTGCATCTTGACTAAAAGCACTCAAAATTGTGGTCATCTTGACTTCAAGCTCTCAAAGTTGTTGTTATCTACTTTGACAATTTGTTCAGAGCGCGGGAAATTTTAATATTAATCAAGGCAAGAGGCACTGTTTAACTGCAATTAAAAATCATTAAATATATATATTTAAGGGATTTTTTTGCTTCCTACTTTCCGCGCCAATAACATTGGCAACTTCCCGCCAAGCCTTCTCCTTGAACATCTTATTTCTGTACGATTTCAACCCTTTATCGTACAGACAGTTGTGGCACTGCACAGCCTCAATGAGGCTTATCACTTTTCTTGCTGAAACAAATAACATTTTCACAATTCTTATATAAATTTCATTTTATCTTACCTTCCATTTCGAATTAAAGGACGAACACTTTTTAACTTTAAAAACAAACTGTCAGTGGTCACAGCTTGAAAGCACTCGCTGACGAAGCTTTGAAAGTGCTCGCTGACAAAACTTTGAAAGTCCTCGTTAACGCATACAGTACGGAGCAAAAGTTAAGAAATGTTCAACTTTTGCTTACGGTAGTCGGGTGAAAAACGAGACTATTTATAGCCTAGTCTGAAAAACGAGACTATTTATAGCCTAGTCTCAAACCTTTTAGGCAAATCATGCCATTTAAAATGCTCAAAAAGCCCGCACAATTATGTTTAACCCGGCGCCGATGACGTTGGGTCTGTGGGACCAGAGCTGATTTTAACGATTTACATATATTTTTAAATACCTGCGCACTTCGACTGCGCGGCGTTGAGTAGCTGGAGACAACACATACCCCTCTATACTGCCATACTATATTAGGTTTAAGTATATTTTAGGAGCATAAGTAAAAAGAATATATGTAGTTTTGTTATGTTTTTTGAGAGTTTAGAGTCAAAGCTCAATTTTCATTATTTTAATGAATATTTCAAAAATCTGATTAAAATGCCTACTTAGCGTATAAATATCATAGTTTTATTGACTCAAATCCCTAGAACGAGGCTAATAGAATAAGCATAAGCTATGTTTTTTGATTAAAAATCTATACTAAATGAACTATGTGCTATAATATATCGGGTCTATCAGACCCACGTCATCGGCTGTGTAATTATTTGACACGTCATCGGCGCCGGGTTAAACACAACTAAATATCAAATAATTAAATTGTCATGAACCGATTTCTGTTATATCTCGCTGAATTTTTAGTTTTTTCATAAAAATGTCTGTGACACTAATCAACTGGAGATCTAGATACAACGGAGATAGATATAAAAATTATTGTTGCTACCTTTGTCTAACATTCATATTTTACGTATATGCCAACATAATCTAAAAGATGCGGCACAAATTGGCGTAGCCATATATTGGTCATCGTTAAACTATTGTAACAGCTGATTTTAATTTGGTTATTGTGCTATTACTTTTGTCTAATTTCGGTCTTTTTCACAACAAATCAATTTAATATGAAGAAAAGTGTTATGCTTAATCAGTACACGAAATTCACTCTTTTTCAATTTCGTTAAAATCCACGAGGTTATCTGTTTTCAATGACTGTCAATCACAAACTAAATTACGCAGCTCACTCAAAATTTGACAGTATATTAAGGGGGTGTCCTGAATTAGAATGTTGTAAATCAGGGGTTTTTTGTGATTTTTTTTAGAGGGGAAAGAAAGAAATGAAGTTATTGAACTTTGAGGTATGGTTGTATATATGTATGTATGTATATTTAACGAATACAAAAAAAAATTTTGTTCAAAGTAAAAACACAAATTATAACAGATTTCTAAGCCTATTTCATGGGCGTCTTGTCGCTACAGTCTTCAATCGGCGGGAAAGATCCACCTCGTAATTCTTGACTGAAACAAAAAACCAAAAAGGATTAAATTATTATATATTTTTCTTCTGGATGAACTTTTCTTTTTATGTGGACTATCGTTACAATTAAGACATAAAGAAATCGAGATGTTGAGTGGTGAACTCTAAAAAAGAGTTAAGTGGGAATAGGCCTGCAAATATTAAAAGACATTATAAATCAGTGTACAAAATAAATATTGGCACTGTCAGCCCAACTGAATTGATACTATGTATGTAAAGACTGATTCAGAAAAAAACCGACCAACTATGAATGATGAAAGCAAGAAGAAAAACTTTTTTTTTTATCAAATACTATTGATTAATCTATTACTTAATCATCTACATTATTTACAACCACGATGCAATAATTACTACGTACTGTAAAATTGGAGAACTTTTTGCTTTACATTGTTTATTAAATTTTGTGCAGAGACAGTATCGGACACTCTTAAAAATGTGTATGTTAGAGGTGTGTTTCTTCGTTTTTTTTAGTTTTCTTTTAATATTACCCCAATATTTTTCGATTGGCCTTAGTTCTGGACAATTTGGTACTACGGGTATGGATTGTGCGTCGTAGATCTCTCGCTGTCCTGCTGTAGTGGCAAGTTGCTAAATCCGGCCAAAAGAAAGCTGATGCATGGAAGAAGACGCCTCTGAAGATACTCTGTAACATCTATATTCGTGTTGATTGTGCCTGTTGTCACGAAAGGTGATGATTTCTGACCACACGTACATATTGGTTTCCAATCTCAATATTTAACGGGAAGTTTGGTGGGTTAACGATTTTTGAACTTGAGATCTGCGTCACTCCTATTCGTTGCCACATAAAATACCTGCCCTAGAAGTTGGTTGAAATCCGCTTTCACGTAAATTTCATTATTCATAATGCAGCAGTCGAATTACGTTAGAAAATTTTCATATAAAATCTGGCTCGTGGATTTTGCAAGTTGGTTCTTTTGTTATGTTCTGTCCGGTGTTTTCTGGACATCGACAGTTTATTGGGCCTCTCTTCTTTTGATTCGCTGGACCGTAGCAAATGATGTTTCAACCTTATCAGCTACATCTCTCAACGACAGGTTGGAATTCCGTTTAAAGTTGGCTAACACTTCTTTGGCCAATTTTTGGTCTGCCGAACCAGATTTTATCCCGACCCGGACTCTCTCTGGACATTACAAGATTTCCGAAATTTGCTGAGCACATTTTGGTTGATCGTCTTCGGGATTTTCAACATTTTAGCGACGTCCTTTTGCGACACACTCGGATTTTCGACACGGAAACAATTAATTGCCGACGTACTTCTTGGCTGGCATCTATCTTCACTACAAAAGAACTTTGCACTTAATGTCTTGCTAATACATATAAGTGAACCCTCTTTTATAGTTGCAAGTCTACCGGCGGCGGCGCGGCGTTCCCGTTTTTTGTTTACCTGGGGGTAAATAGTGGGGCGGAAAAGTGGTCGGGTTTTTCTGAATCAGTCTCTACTTAATAGTTATGTTTAATTTCATCAACTCTAAGTCTGGCTCTGATGGTTTCCCTTCTATACTTGGTCTTGGTGATGTTATTAGTGACGATCCTCAGAAGATTTCTAATCTCTTTGGTGACTTTTTTGAAACTGCTTTTTTGGCAGACTGTGATTCTGTTACCTGTGATAATAGTTTTAAGGCTTTTTCACACTTGACGACGCTCTCGCCAACTTCTCTAACGGCTGCTGATTTAGTTGCGGACGAAGCCAAGATTTCGAGTTTAATCTCAAGCTTGGCTGATAGTTCTTCTATTGGACCTGATGGCATATCAGCCTTTTTTATTAAACGTTGTGCCGTGCCTCTTGCCCCTATCCTATGTTATTTATTCAATCTTTCTCTCTCTTGTGGTGTCTTTCCGACATCTTGGAAGATGTCGACGATTATTCCACTACACAAAAAGGGCTCTAAGGGTGATATATCTAATTATCGTCCTATAGCTAATCTTTGTTGTGTAGCTAAAATATTTGAGTCCTTGATTTGTGACACCATTTATTTTCACTGTAAACCTTTCTTGCAGTCTTTTCAACACGGTTTTCTTAAAGGGAAATCCACCACTACCAACTTGTTGGAGTTTTCGAATTACTGCATCTCGAATATTGAAAGGGGCAAACAAGTTGACTGTGTTTTTACAGACTTCAGCAAGGCTTTTGACAGAATTAATCACCGAATTCTGCTCTATAAACTTAGCCTTCTTGGATTTCCTCCTCTCTTTATCGAATGGCTTCGCTCTTACTTGACCGGACGTTCACAGAGAGTCTTATTTCGAGGCGTTCTATCCAGGGAAATACTTAATATTTCGGGGGTACCTCAAGGTAGTCATCTCGGTCCGCTCTTATTCATCATTTTCATTAACGATGTGTCGATGACCCTATCAGATTCTAAAATTCTCTGCTTTGCTGACGACGCCAAGATCTTTCGGGTTATAACTAGCGAGCATGATTGTACTCTTCTAAATTCTGACCTTGATGCTTTTCATAAGTGGTGCATGCTCAACCGCTTACCTTTAAACATAGGTAAGTGCACTTATATGTGCTTCTCACGTGGGAAAAGCATCATCACTTTCAATTACACCATTGACGAATGCTCACTGCATCGACTTGACAAAACGAAGGATCTTGGTGTCTGGTTAAACGGCCGTTTTTCGTTCGAGGACCACATTGATGCCATTGTTCGCAAAGCGAGTGCTACCCTTGGCTTTGTCAAGCGGTGGTCTAAAGAGTTCAATGATCCTTACATTACTCGAACTCTTTTTTGCACATTTGTTCGACCAATACTCGAGTATGCGAGTCTGGTCTGGTCTCCATTCCTTAAATCACACATCAATCGTGTTGAGGCAGTGCAGCGAAGATTCCTTAGATTCGCTCTTCGAAACCTTCCTTGGTCTGACCCTTTAATTCTGCCTCCGTACGTGGATCGACTCAAACTGATTTCATTACAATCTCTCGAGCAACGCCGCAACAACCTTAAGATAGTGTTTGCCTTTGATTGTGTATCAGGAAACATCAATTCCCCTGAGCTTGTCGGTCTATTCGACATCTCTGTTCCGGTTCGTCCGACTAGACGCTATGATTTCTTCCATATCCCTCGTCATCGTACTAACTATGGATTGAATGAACCTATTACGTCAATGTCACGCACTTTCAATGCTCATTTTCATATCATTGATTTCAACGTCTCAAAAAACAAAATTAAAAATCAGCTTCGTTAGAATTGACGTTTTTCTTTTGCTTTCTAAATATTGTGTAGTAATCAGTACTTTGATGAAATCGAGATAAATAAATAAATAAATCATAAATGCATTGCTAGTGAAAGTTTTTATATCACCTATTTATTTTTTTATTTCTTCATGAAGTGTGTTTTACTTTAAAACTATATCCCTGCGTATTTGTTAAACGTAGTAAACCAATACCTTTTTTGTAACTATACAGGTGAAAAATATACGAGGAGAACAGCTTACAGTAACAAGATCTATGAAAATAGGTCACAAGCGTGGCAAATTAAGTTTTGAAACTCTCGACGGTACAATTAGTTTTCTGTCAGCTGAAAAGGAGGAAACAATCAGCAAAAGATGCATTGATATCGATAACGATATGTGCCACTTTATGGGTAAGAAATTAGGTTGGATCCTACGACTTGCCAAGTTAACCCGAAATGTTGCACTACCTAAATTTTTTTCGTGGTGATTTGGTACAAGTTACATGATTCTACTCTTCATTTTAACTGGTATTAGAGCTGATAATTTCCTTTAAAGGTGTTTCAAAGGCTATCATAAACAATGTTCTATTTTGTCACCAAGAAGATTCCAGTTGGCCCCTAGATGAAGCCAAAAAGCTCAAGGAAAAATTTGATGCAATTTTCGGTACAAGCGAGTATAACAAAGCTATTGACAAAATAATGAAGTTACGAAAAGAACAGCAGGATAAGCTGAAATTAGAAGGTAATATACATTGTGATATATAAAGTAAAGCAGAGAATAAGGGTAAATTTAAATAGAGGCCAACTTAAAGTATCTTAATCATATTAAAAAGGAAGCAGAAGACAAGAACTTCGATTTGGAAAATGCAAAAGAAAAACTTAAAATTTTACAGGAAAATTGCTTGAAGTATGAAGACGAAATTAAACCAATCGAAGAGAAGCTTAGTAAGATTTATAAAGTTGAAGCTGCTATGTCCAAACTGCAAGCTGTAAAAATTGAACTTTCTACAAAGTATGTGGTTTTAATTATACATCATTAAATTTCTTTTATGTTTTTCTTTTAGACTTAAAAATTGCAAAGAACAAGCCCAAAGTTTATCGTCGAAAATAAAAAACCTATTCGAAGGTAATATTCATCAATTGGAAAGAGAAATTAGAAATTTTCACGAAACGGTAGAGGAGAAAAATAATGAGTTACATACTTCGCAAGATGCGATGGAATCAATCAAAAATCAAGAAAGAAAAATTCAGAGCACTCTTACAGAATTAGATAGAAAAAGGACATCATTAATTCATCAGAAACAGCAGGAACAAGACTATGCTTCAGAAAGAGCTAAAAAAATTACCGAGCTCTGCAATCATTTAGGTATTGCTGTACCAATTGATTTAGAAAATTCCAATGTGGAAATCACAGAGATTTTGGGAACTATTAAGGATGCATTTAAAAAGGAAGAAAGTAGGATAGAAAAGCTGTCAGCTGATCATGATAAGGATGATCAGGATATGCAGGCAAAAATCGATAAGTTTCGGGAAACAAAGGCCTCTTTGGAGAGCAATATTTCATCAAAAAAATCTCAGGTATTTGTTCAGTGCAATCAATGGCTTCTTCAGAGAGCTTGGCAGTCCCTCACTTAAAATGTGATATTAGCATTAGGTAGATTTCCAGACCATTGCACGAGCCACTTTTTTTTGCAAAGTAATCTGAGGCTTCACCAGAATACTTATAGATGATGTGCATCTAAAATGCATTAAATATTATGGATGTTCACGCTTTGGTGCAAATAGGCCTTGTACCCTTGCATTTGCTATTGCATCGTTGTATAAGGTGCAAAAAAAAAAATCGGTTGCCATAGAAACAACTATGAAAACTAAAATTTTGCACTCAGTGCAACGATGCAATAGGTCATATGTATAATACAACAAAGCGTGACCCCTATGAATGGTAAGGCTACAGGTTTTATAAAAATTGATATGTTATACAGCTAGAAAGTCTAATAACGAATTTGTTTTTCTAAATTGTTAAACTTATTTACACTTTTAGAAAGACCAAATGGAAAAAGAAGAACAAAAATTGATAAAGCAAATCAAATCAGTTGAAAATGATTCAAAGCAATTAGAACAAGTAACTACACAAGTCGAAAAATTAAATAAAGAATACGAAAATTTGTGCAACTGCATAAATTTGGATGAAATAAAAAACAGTATTGCTGAAAAGCGAAAGAATGTCGATAAATTACAAGCGCGTCTTGAAGAGCTCTATATCAAACTTACATTCCTTAGTTCCATTTCGAAATCTATGGCTGAAATTAATATTAAGGAAAAAGAACTCGAAAAACGAGAACAAGAGGTTAAACGTGTGAAGAGTAAACATTCCGATAATATTAAAAAGTTGTTTCCCAGCAAAAAAATTGAGTCTAATTATAAGAGAAATTTGCAAAGTTATTATGACGATCTCCAACGTCAAATAAAAGATTACAACTCAAACATAAATTCTGCTAAACTAAAAGAAAAGGAAATGGAACTCATCAGAAAAAATCAGAAGGATAAGCTAACAAGAAGCGAAAAGGAACTTGCTGATGGCAAGGATAGAATTTTCGACAAGTGTCATTCGACTTCGTATGAGGAACTTTTAGCTAAAAGTAAGGAAACTATAGAAAAACTTCAATTGGATCTAGGTGCATTCAAATCGGCGGATGCCATGTACAAAAAGTAAGTATATATAATGTAAAAATTACAATATTCGTTATGCCTGAAAAATTGAAAAAAGGTTCTTGTAAATTGTCTAATTAGCTCAAAAATTACTCTGGCGTTAATTCTTCAATAATCCTGTCTTTACTTCAGATACATTAAAAAAATTGAAGATGATCCTTGCTGCCCACTTTGTCACAAATGTATGTCTACTAACGAAGCATCTGATCTCACATGCGAATTATCTGATGAAATTCATCGTTTGCCGGATAATATAAATCGAACTGAAATGCTACTGAAGAAAGAACAAATTAAATATGAAGGGCTTCTGAGTCTAAGGCCGATTATTGAAAAAGTTGAACATCTTGAAGAAGAAATTCCAAAATTGAAGACAGAGTTGAAAAGCACTGAAGTTAAACTGGCTGAGGCAGCTAATGAAGTTGAAAGCTTTCAATTGCTTACCGCAGAGCCCAATTCAAATGTTCAGTTGGTTAATTCTATGCTTGGTGACATGAGCTTGCTAGACGAAGCTATGAAGGATGTTGCTAGAATTTCAGTTGATATAGAAAAGTTGAAGGTAAAATAAAAGTATTCTGCTTAAGTTATTTATTTATTCGATCTTATTCTTGATTCCAAAAGACTTCAATTCCATTCAAAAGTTGTTACGATTCGAAAGGGATTGAATTGCGTTGGAATCAATAATTAGAGTTAAGTATTATTTAATTACCTAAAGAACACAATTGTAAGGATGACCACAAAATTTATTAAAATTATAGTTAATAGAATGACAATTAAGTTTAAATTTAAAAGTCGTTATAGAAATTGGTTTTAATTTACAATTTTGAAAGTTTTTGCTTCTAAAAATTCATCTAGCTTTTAGCTAAATCAGCTGGTTGCACTTATTTGCAGCAGTTTTTTTTATGACTTGTCATCTACGACACATAAAAGTTACAATAAAAATTAAAAAAAATAAAGTCGCTTTCAAAATCTCAGAAGCCCTAAAAAGTACAAAATTGTGTTCACTTTTCCGTTGCTACTTACAGTATAACTGGGCACACGATATCGAATCAAAAGTATCGATAATTATAATAGCATAGGATAAAAAGTATCGATACTTTTCAAGACTTCATACAGGTTGGTCGAGCGCCGAGGGCTATGCACTGAATATATATTTGCTAATATTTTTAAAAACTTGATAGTCGCAGATGGAAATGGTAAATATTTTTAATTGATTAATTATTTACTTAATCAGGAAGAAATAATTGCAATGCGGTTGAATTGAAAAAAATAATCGATTAATATGAGATATAATTGTGAATGTAGCGATATATTGTCATATATATAAATTAAATAGATCAACCTCAACCTCAACCTCAATTTACGCAGAGTATCTGTCAGTACAAAAGAAAAGAAAAATATTGGAAACTGCTAAACCTGACACTGGTAAAATTTAAAAGGAGAAAAAGAAATTACTTATTTCTCCTTTGGAAGTTATTATAAAGGTTCGATTTTCCGAATTGAAAATGTTGACATATCTCTACGTTTTGAGGTCCCTAGAGTCGAAATCCATCGTTTTTAGAAAGATGTCTATGTGTGCGTGTGTGCGTACCTTCGTACGTTCGTGAGCTTTTTCCGTCTCGCATATCTCGTGAACAAATAATGATATCGATTCCATATCGATTATAATTACATAATGAACACCTGATAAGGTTTGCCCAAAATTTGAATTGGCGGTTTTTTTTACAACAAAAAAACTAAAAAAAAAAATGTTTTAAAATGCTTTTCAATGGCACCAAATGGGAAGTTGGCAGTGTGGGTAGACCAGTCGCACACATCCTCATATTTGTTACTTATAGTTATGATCAATTTTAAACATTATCATTATAAATTCCATGATTATATACTGTATATATAAATTATAGAAAATGAAACCTAGCCGACCGCGTAAAAACAGATCGCTTAAATCAATACCGTGTAAATAGAGGTATAGGTCCCTGTTCTAGTTTTCGTACGAATTTCGGAAGTTTGCCGCGTAAAAAAAGTAACACGTAAATTGATAAATTTTTTCCAAATATCCAAATTTCACTCATTTGTTGCCATCTCTGCAGACCACTTTTTAATTTTCCTGTAAACTTTACCCACTGTGATATCTATAAAGAAAGTGTTAAAACAAGGCGAGATAGAAGGAAAAGGATAAAAACCACAGCTCAAAAATTTGGAATACATGATTTCTTTTAAATTGGTTTACGATATCTACTTCGAAGTGCTGATATTGGCCATTTATAACTTTCAAAATTGGACACTGAATTCGAGATCATCGGACTTTAAAGCCCCCTTCCTCTATACTTATTATTACGAGAATTCAATGAAATTTATTGTTAAGAGGCCACCATTTTTAGGGTTCTGTACCGAAAGGGTGCCAAAGGGACCCTATTACAAAACCTCCGCTGTCCGTCCGTCTGTCTGGCAGCGGGCTTTATCTCATGAACCGTAATAGGTAGACACATTAAATTTTCAAAGAGTGAGTAATACTATAGCTGCTATAACAAAAAATGAAAATAAAATAAAGTTAAAATTTAAAGGGGGGCCCCATACAATAAACTTTTGTTTCTTTTACGAAAGTATTTAAAAAGTACATAGTGTTAAATGTTGTACGATGGTACAGAACCCTTCGTGTGCGAGTCCGACTCGCACTTGGCCGGTTTTTATAAGCTTTTATTTAACTTTTGTTGTATGGGGCAAATCTTGCAACTGAATTTTAAACCAGTTTCCGTTATTGGAAAAAGATGAAATTTATACACTTATGTAAACCCGATGACAATGCAATATAGTATATTTAACCCGTTCGCTACCAACCGTCACACATGTGTGACACAGCGGTTTCTTATCAGAGCCCGTCGTCACAAATATGTGACGGAAGTTTTTGGTCAATTTGTGAAATCATGTCGAAACACGTTCTGTTTTGAATGAAGTTGTTCTAAAACGGTAAAATGTCTGATGACTACACTTGATCTGCGATAATATTCCATTGTTTACAAGTTGTACAGTAGTTGAATAAGTCAATTTCACGTCCGATTTCAATTGGTGTCATATAATCCCGAAAAAATGCTGGGCTGTGGTGGACGTTTTTCCACGGAGACCATGGTAGCGAACGGGTTAATATCGTTGTAAATTCAATATGGCGGACGCCCTAAGATTGTGGCTTACCTTCTTATTCACAACTCCCTTGATATGGGTATCAAATGAAAAGGTTTACGAACACGATAAAAGTTTGTATTTAAAAAAAAACATTTTAATTAAGAACTCATTAATTTTCAGATTCAAGCACCGAATTTAAAATCACCCTAAAAACTCCATATAGCCCTTTTGTGCGCAAGTCGTAGGGAATCCTTGTACCTTTCGACAAATTTAATCTTTTTATTAAAAAAATCGACGAAATTTTAGTTCTGTAACTTAAGCTACCCTCCAGTAATTTGCTTATGCTCTCTCTTGCACACTATTGTTGTACTCTCCGACAATCTACTTTAGCGTGATCGCTCACGTATAGAGTTTTTACACGGTACAGCCGTTCCGTGTTAGTTTATATTTCTATGATTATGACCAAGTTTTTTACTCAAATATCACTATTCTATAAACGGTTGAATAATTAATTGTAAGCCTACTATTACTACCTTAGCTCGAGTCCTACTTGTAGTTTGAGTTGTTTTATTTACTTTAAAGGGTTTTAGGTACTTAAATACACGTAAATTGCGTAGGTGGTTGTAAAACGAATTTTTTAGAATTAGAGTCATTCTGTGGAGTTACAACTATTTCTTCAACTCAGTTTTCTGATACATTTTTAGGGTTAGTACCTTTTCATTTTATTTTCAAATTCAAGATGATTCCCTAATAATATATTTAAAATGATTGGTTAAACATGCTACTGTTAGCCTCAGTGGTCTAATTAAAAGTGTTCACTTAATTAATAAAGTAATTTCAAGAGTGGAAATATGTTTTTCAGGAGCTTATTTTATTTTTATTATAACCTTCTGACATAATTTCCCAATATATTTGTGAACTATCTCTTTTTTAGGCAAAATTACCTGAAGGAAGTGAATCAGCGGAATCAATGGAAAACGTACAGATGGACAAAACAACAGTTGCAGCAGAATTAAAAATTGAAAGGGCTGAAGTTGATAAATTGCAGACCAAATATGAAAAAGATAACGAAAAATTGAATAAAATGCGTGAAACCAGAAATAGGTACGTTGAAATTGAAAAATGAACTGTCATTGGAAACATTTTTTATAATAGTATTATTCCAGCCTGAAGGATCAGCAAATTAAACTTCAGGAAGGTATTCAAGCACTGTCTCAATTCAAAGCACGTAAAGAAGAAATAAAGTCCAAAATCAATGCAACGATGACTGAACTCGGTGATCTGCAGGATAAATTAGAACCCCTCAAGCGTGAGTTACATAAATTCATCCACGAAAAGCAGAGGACCAAAGAAGAAAATAAGAAGGTCTTAAATGAGAACGTTTCGAAATTAGACTCACTAAAAAAAATTGATCATGATATTCAAAGGTAGTTAGAAAAATGTTTTAAAATTTTTCTAATAATAAACATAAAATAGGTATACACGAGAAATAAAGGCATTAGAGGAGCTTAATTTAAGTGAAGAACTTGAACTACTTAAGGACACTATGAAAAAATATTTAGAGGATCAAAAATCGAAGGTATGATTTCTTAGATCTTGAATAGACAAAATGAGCACTGAGCTGGAATTGACCGCACTTTTAATAAAATTTATTTTTTACCATATGTATGCTTTTATCTCTCCGTCCAGCTCAGTTCATGATAATTTATTTTTAATATTTCAATCATATTTTAAAAAAAATAATTTTCCAGGCTAAGGAACGTTCTGATACTGCTACGAAGATTGAAAACATCAAAAGTGAAATAGCTAATCAAGAAGTGCTGGAGCGTGACCTTAAAGATAATAAGGAATTAAAGTTGATTCAGCAGAAGGAAAATGCCTTACAGAGCCAGTATGATGAATTGGCTAAGGATATAGGTGAATTAGACTATAAGAATGTACCGCAGCAAAAGGTTGAATTGATTACAAGGCGTGAAAATATTACTGTGAAAAAGGGAGAAATTCTCGGCCAACAAGGTGAAATTAATGCTCAAATCAATAAGCTAAACAGTGAATTATCGCAGGAAAGGTACAAGGATTCGATAAAGAATTTTCGAACGATTTTCTATGAAGTGGCGGTTTTAAAGAAAGTTATTAACGATTTGGGACAATATCGCATCGCTCTGGAATGGGCTCTCATGGAATTCCATTCAGAAAAGATGCAAAAGATCAATCGTCTGATCCGAGAACTGTGGAGACAGATATACCGTGGAAACGACATTGATTACATTCAGATCCAAACGGACGAGATGAAAACTGATACTGCAGATAAAAAGCGTAGTTACAATTACAGGGTGGTTCAATCAAAGAATGGTTCCCAAATCGATATGAGAGGAAGATGCAGCGCTGGCCAACGTGTTCTCGCTTCTCTAATAATCCGAATGGCCTTGGCTGAGACATTCAGCAGTAATTGTGGTGTTTTAGCTCTAGATGAGCCAACTACCAATTTAGACCGAAGTAACATTATTTCATTGTGCGAAGCGCTTAATAAAATTGTGGAGGAAAGGCAGAGTCAGAGCAATTTTATGCTGATTATTATCACACATGATGAGGAGTTTATTTCAACTTTGGGGAGAATTCGTAGCTATTACAAGTTGCAAAGAGATGATAATGGCAAGTCAGTTATCCGAAAAGTTCGAGTTGCTTAAAAATGTTGTATTTATCGGAAATATAATTTTTTTTTTTGAAATGCGTTTTTTACACTAATTGTTTTTTAATTTTCCTATTTACTTTATTGCAAAATTGCGAGTTGGAATGCAAATCGCACTTAAAATAATTTCGGTTCTATTGAACGTCCAATAAATTTCTAATTGAATATTCATGAACTAGCTTACGCGCTCCCAGCGGCGGCGTTGCACGGGCTATCTATTATTTGACTTAAATATGATAGTTTTCAATTATCCGGACTAATATAAATGTGAGATGCAATGAGTTTAAGTAAACGATATCAGTGTAGATATTGTCTAATTAATTTAAACTAACTATTTTTGGCTACGTCCATTAACAGTTTTACTATATAATTTGTTTAAGCAGCTTAGTTGTCTAGAATATTTTAGCCGGTCATACAGGATAATA
Organism: Eutolmus rufibarbis; assembly: GCA_963920795.1. Classification (NCBI taxonomy): domain Eukaryota; kingdom Metazoa; phylum Arthropoda; class Insecta; order Diptera; family Asilidae; genus Eutolmus; species Eutolmus rufibarbis. The sequence goes on from OY987205.1 coordinate 14,775,746, forward strand.
TTTGTGCAACTACAATCTCCTAATCAAAACCTATGCAAAATCGGATTATAGCAAGGAAATATGTACATACATATGTAGATCCCATAATGCATTTGAAAGCTGGATCTCGCGTTCAGAGAATTAATAGACCAAGAGCCAGGGCCTGCCAGACATACGTCAAAGTATAAAGGCTAAAAATTGTTGTGTGCATTCTCACTACAGTAGGTAAGAATGCTGGGGGGTTAGAAATCTTGACTAACGGTGCCTTAGCCGAGTATCAGTTAACAAAGGTGCGCAAAAAATAGGCTCATTCACGTTAAAGTATAACTTCTGGCATTTATACATATATGTTGTTTAAACAACAAATTTAAAAAGCCAGACCGATCTGAAGGGTCTCTATAATGACCTACAAAAACCCCCAAATACCAATTTTCACGGCAATCCCTTGAAATTTACAATTTTTGGCCGCCATCTTGGGTCCGCCATTTTGAAATCTGCGAATAATAAGTAGCCTATATGTTAGGCCGGGATACGTAGTGTTTTCACTCAAAAAATGAAAATAATCGGACCCAGCGTTTAGACGTGATTGAGCAACAAACAAATAAACAAACTTTCGATTTTATATACATATATATAGGGATTAAGGTATGCTTTCCCATTCTTTTTTCAGTGTTTCCATTAGTTTTGTTTTATTTCGGAAACGCTGACTTGAGACTTGCCGTTTAAGGATCCTGATGAGATTTTTAATGGGGTTCAAATCTGGTGATTGAGCCGGCCAATTAAGAACTTGAATCCCATTCTCATTTACCAGCTTCGATGTGTGTTTCTGGTCATTATCATGCTAAAACACCCATCGAAGCGGCATTCGATTATACCTATTACCTAAAGGCAAGTAATTGTTTGAGCAGTTTTTTAAATATCCGGGATGTTACATTGAACAGTTAAAAATTCATTTGGGCAGTAAGATATTTTTTTGCAGTAATTAAATTAATTGGGGCGGTAAAATGTAGCTGAGAATATAAAAGAATTTGAGCGGTGAAATGAGTGATTGGGAAGTTCTCGGCGGTCAGTAAAAGCACAGAGAAAAAAAAGCGGACTGGTAGAACAAGGACCTGTAATTACATATGTGGAATAATTTAGTTGAAGAGTCTTTCGCACGGCACAAACAAACCCTCAAAAACCTATTTGCATACATATATGCACATATGTATTCAAAACGCTTCTAATTGTACCTTACAAATGGTTTTAAAAATTTGATGTGTCTGTTCGCGCTAATCTCGAGGCGAAATTAGCTGAATCGATTTCGATAAGATTTTTACTGGAGAGTAGACTTACTTACTTACTAATAGTTTTGACGGGCATGATTTAGGCAATTTTGTCTTTCTGGTTTTTCCCTAAAAAAATCTACACCGCTTGCTTACACACTCTTGAGAGCGTTGTACATATATCTGAAATATGGCAAGGGATGCATGGGTTTTAAGGGTTGCTGATTCTGAAATGTCATATCCATACTTTTATAGATATAGCGATCACAAATCTTAACTATAAGCGTTGATAAGAGTGAGACTTTTTTCTATTCCACTTTTCAATAGAGTTCCCAATTGTGTTGTTTGATATTTTAATATGTTACTAGTTGGCCCGTGCGAATTGTCGCACTTTAACATGAAGGCGTTGAAAGAAAATGTAAATGAAAGGAAAGAATGTGAAATCAGAAGCAACTTTATTTCAGTTGGTGCAAAATGTTGTATAATTTCCGCCGCGCACAGCTCGTTTTTGAGCCAACTTTCGGACGCCCAAACTAAAAATCACCGACGCCAAAAACAAACTGCCGCTGGAAGGTGAACAGCGTGTCAGCTGTGTACCCCGCCGCGCTTTCCGCCGCACACGGCGCTGAGTGAGCTGTTCGCCCCGCCGTGTTTCCCAGCCGTGCACCGCGCTGAGCCAGCTGTTTACCCCGCCGCGCTTTCCAGCCGTACGCAGCGCTGCTGTAGACGGTGACCAACAATTCCAAATGGCGGTGACCGTGCGCATAGTGTGCCAATCATGATTTTTTAATTCGAGTTTATTTGATTACCAAGCAATAATTAGGGAATTATAATGCGATTCGGTGAAGAAGGGTGATGTGACGAATCCAAATATACCCCATATGTAGGGTTGGCGTACAGCAGGACCTTATATTTGGTACCAAACTTATCGGGGCCCTTAGCGGAATAATATATGAAGGATATAGATATGTATATAGACTAAAAATAACTCGAGAGTTGGTTTTGTCAATGTGCATTACATGGTTATTTAAGTAAGGCGTCCAGACAGGGTCGCTCTATCTTGTCTATGGAATTTAAAAAAAATTAATATAAACGTAATGCTCAAATCAAGTTATATCGGCGTTTATAAATGGGCCCTATTCTTAAATACGTTCGAATAGAATCGAAAAGAGGTTACAAAAGCACTTTTTCAATTGATATTCTTTAATAAAGCTATAATTTTTTAACAAATTCATTTCAGTTACCTTTGACCTAAATTAATTTTTTAGTTCAATGTGGTTAAAATAATCCGATAAAAAAATCCAATCGAATTATTTTGACGTTATATGCGGAAAAATAAATTGAAGTAAAAGGTAACTAAAATGAATTTGTGAGACCTTTAACAGCTTGTTAAAGAAATTTTATTCAAAAAGGTTAGTGGTGGTATTTTCTTGCAGTTTAAGTGTAGAAACTGATTGTTACAATGAAACCAATATTTAACTCAATAATTATGTTTTTCGGAACTTTATTAAAGAATTTCAATTGAAAAGGTGTTTTTGTAAGCTCTTTTCCGATTCGAACGGATGTAAGAATAGGGCCGAGTATGTACACAAATATGACAATCAAGATCTTTGAGTCGAAAACACCCAAAAAGCTAGGATTTAGGTCCATTAAAACAAAAACAACTCCTTATATAAAAACAACCAAAGGAGAAGCCTGCCAGTAAAGAATCCTTGCACTGTTTCTTGTGCCAAAAAAACAAGGTGGTTGATATGAGGATTTGTGTCGAATACAAATAATATGTGCATGTCGGATGTGCGGATCTGAGTCGTTAAAGTAAAGAGGAATCTGTGTCTTAGATTCTTTTGCGTTCAGATTATCTTATATTCTTAAAATGGTTAAATACATGTTGATTTAGATTGTTTTTAAACATTACATACTGTTAAAACAGCCACTATGATAGCCATATTTACTATCAGGTACGTAAATATGGCCATTTGGCACTTTAAAAAAAAAAAAAATTCCATAGAAACTGATAACTGGGAGTTCCTAGTTTGCCTTGTTATTAATAAAGCTTTAGTCATAGAACATTGCAGTATTATTTCCATCTCTTTATTGTCTCTATTTTTATAATTATAACAGGCCAAACTTTTTAGTGGCCATGTTGCCCTCCCGTATCTTACATACAGTAGCGGACAAAAATCTGGAAACACTTTGAACCTAAATTTTGCAACACCGTTATAAGCTTTACGAATTCATATTTCTCGGAAATAAATATACCATTATTTAATGCAATTCAATCTTCACTCATTTATATTACTTTGTTTTGATCTTACGCAAAAGAGACAGCAGCGCAAAGAGAGATAGATATACAAAGGAGTTTTGCCCGCGACATAAATCTGGAAACATTTTTTTAGTTAGAGAGCAATCAGGAAGAAATGATGTTATAATTAATAGTTTTTTCACATTCTTCATATTTCGGGCTTTTTAATATGACACCGCGTAAGAGAACAGCGCCACCCGTTGAAAAAAATTATTGTTCGACTCCGCGATCACGAAAATTTATCTTTTGCGAAATTGGTTGACAAGATGAAATGGGTAGAGCCGTTGTTTCAAAAGTTTATCATCGCGCGAAAAACCCACCAATTCCGAAAAAACGTGGAAGACCCCCAAAAACCGATGAACGGTAAATTTGTGAATTTTTGTTTTTGTTAATTTTTTTAAATGAGGAAAAATTGCCGCAGAATGGATCGAAAATTCGTATTGGAATCGAAAAAGGATCCAAAACTCATGGCTCCAGGGGTTATGGTGGCTGCAGGTGTTAAAGGCTTTAGCATCCGAACTGTACAGTGTCGTTTAGCCGAAGAAGACCTCCATGGGAGGATTGCTGCTAAGAAACCATATGTTTCTAAAACACATGAAAAAACGCATTGCCCTTGCAAAAGACCATATAAACTGGACTGGGGAAAAGTGACGGAATCCGTTATCGAGGATCAAATCAAGTGTTGACAGGACGTCTAACATAACGGATTCCGTCGTTATGTACCAAATTGAACTTGGACTCATCACTCCATAGCACTTTTCCCCAGTCCAGCTTATATGGTCTTTTGCAAAGGCATTGCGTTTTTTCATGTGTGTTTTAGAAACATATGGTTTCTTAGCAGCAATCCTCCCATGGAGGTCTTCTTCGGCTAAACGACGCTGTACAGTTCGGATGCTAAAGCCTTTAACACCTGCAGCCACCATAACTCCTGGAGCCATGAGTTTTGGATCCTTTTTCGATTCCAATACGAATTTTCGATCCATTCTGCGGCCATTTTTCCTCATTTAAAAAAATTAATAAAAACAAAAAATGACAAATTTACCGTTCTTCCGTCTTTCGGGGTCTTCCACGTTTTTTCGGAACTGGTGGCTTTTTCGCGCGGTGATAAACTTTTGAAACAACGGCTCTACCCATTTGATCTTATCAACCAATTTCGCAAAAGATAAATTTTCGTGATCGCGGAGTCGAACAATAATCTTTTTCAACGGGAGGCGCTGTTCTCTTACGCGGTGTCATATTAAAAAGCCCGAAATATGAAGAATGTGAAAAAACTATTAGTTATAACATCATTTCTTCCTGATTGCTCTCTAACTAAAAAAATGTTTCCAGATTTATGTCGCGAGCAAAACTCCTTTCTATACCTATCTCTCTTTGCGCTGCTGTCTCTTTTGCGTAAGATCAAAACAAAGTAATATAAATGAGTGAAGATTGAATTGCATTAAATAATGGTATATTTATTTCCGAGAAATATGAATTCGTAAAGCTTATAACGGTGTTGCGAGATTTAGGTTCAAAGTGTTTCCAGATTTTTGTCCGCTACTGTATATTTGATGTTATAGAACAAGCTGCACAAAACAACTCATCTAATAATAAAAATTACTTACTTAAAAATTTAGTTCCCACCAATACAATAATACAAATTTCATAAAAAAATAATTTATTCAATATTGAAGGCACATTACAGCACATTAAATTCTTACAAATATTAGGCAAAAAAATATATAATAGAAATAATGCTAAACTTAGGACGCAACGTAATTTATAAATTAGACTTGAACACTAAGGCAACTGAAATTTACAATAGTACAGTGTGGTTATAAATTAAATAAGGCTGTAAAGTTTAAACACTAAAGCGGTGAGAAGAAGACTGAACACAGCTCCTGATCTCACTCTTAACTACAATTACCATTAAATTAATCATGAGTACTTCGTTAAAGTATAATATAAGTTCAGTCTGAGAAAACCTATTCACATTACGATCTAAGAACGTTACAAGGTAAAAGTGGTTTATAATATTTACACTCGCAGTATAGAGAAATTGCTAGCAATGCTGCTTTTTGCGACAATGTTTTGGATTTATATTTGCTTGCGTTTTTATAATACTGTAAGAATGCGTTCCTTGATTCATTTGTTATTACTTATATATTTCCAGGTACATTTAAAGTTTTATGAGTTCGTTCTCTCGAATTCGTTTTTATGCGTTAACTTCTTCGCTTTGTCATCATTTGAATAGAATTACTTTGCAAGTGAAACAGATGGCTAATTACATATAATTGTTTTTATTATTGGAAGGTTCAGGATTAGTTGGAGAGGAAGATTTAGTCAATTTCCGAGAACATTTACTACATTGGAACTGAGTGGCTATAAGGCAATTGTAAAAGTACATATTAAAGCAAACACTAAGAGAATTGAATTTTATACCTAATAAGGGGAGTATCAAACTTGGAAATCCCTCAATAACAGGGTAAAGTGATAAGACGCGCTTCGCCTTCGTTTTCGAGAGAAATCGATTTAAAGTTTTAAAAGTGGTCGAATAATTGTATTTAATAGGGTATGACATGGCCTGAACTAAAAAAATTTTGTTACATAAAGCACCTGCATAACTAGATAAAATTTTGGCCAATCATGTGCTTGTTCTTATGTGCTGCTCGCAGTGTGAAAATTACTTCTATCTAAATTACTTTTAAAACTTTAAATTGATTTTTCTCGAAAACAAAGGCGAAGCGCGTCTTATCATTTTACCCTGTTATTGAGGGAAGCTACCCTACAACATATATAAAAATTAAAGGATTCCGTGATTCCTAAGTCCGATACTCCCCTTGTAAGTAAAAGTGTTTCGTACTTTGTACGAACACGCCTCTATTTATTTTTATTTTTCTCAACAATAATCACATTCTATAATTTGTGCTTTATTATCTCGCTCACAACTCGAATAGAAACAAAAAAGAAAAAAATCTTTTCTGTTAAAGTTTTCAACATTTTTTTCGGATATAACAGCTATAAAATAAGAACCTTGAAAGTGTTCGATTAAGATTTGTAGTTCTCAAATATTCTGCGTTTTCAGTTCAAATCCTCAACGGCTTGAAACCTTTAGTTATTGCGCATACCGATTGTTTTCATTAACGTTTTAACGCATCAATTATAGATTCAAAAGTATTCTTTTTTCCACCAATTTTTTCACTCTACATTTTCTTAAAATAAGCACAATTTTGTCCAACGTGTACATATTTATATAGAAAACCAAAACTGCAGGACCCACGAGTTAACCTGAGCGAACAGAAAAAAATATTATTCGTACCCATGTTAAATAGGGTGAGTGCGTCAAGAGGTTAAAGTCGTAAAAAGCCAATTCTTTTAAAGATAATACTTGTTAAATTTTCACAACTTAAGTACTTCATAAAAGCGTTGAATTTAATTCTCACTTCAGTTTTTTGCTAACATGAACACAATTGTTATGCAAAAGTTTTAAAATTATTTTAATTTACGTGTTAACCATTTTAGCCCTATGAGCCCACATATAGTATCAATCCACTAGTAAAAAACTGAATTAACAATTTTAGTGAAATTTAGACTTTATGTACAATTAATTTTATATATACGATCCTAATTGCTTTCATAAGTTCCAAGATTCTAATTTCATGTTTCATCAGAAATAATTGATGTTTGTTACCACGAACGTAACTACTCCCATATTTTCGTTCTTTTGAACTGACAATAACACTTTTGGTTTAAATCATGATGATAAATAAATAGTAAATTCTTTTAAAAATATATCCACATCCTTGAATTTGATTAAAATATCTAATCATACAACATAATTATCGACCGCCGAAGATTCTGGAATTTTTGTAAAATTTGGCATATATTTTCATTAACCTTAAAGCAGTTATAAATCTAAACTTCCGTTGGCGAACAGTTAAGCTTAATCCACTCCAAAAATTTAAATTAAGCAATTCAATTGTAAATAGAACTTTAAACTCCGCAACATCGACCCAACTCAAAACTCAATTTCTGCAAAATGTGTATACAGAATTCAAAATCTGAAAATAAAACTCAGCAAAATATATGATGGTAATCGAAATGAGGCGTGTACAAAGGACAATTTATAAATGGTTTTGCCTTTTCAATCAAAATCTTAGTCACTATCAAACAATATATTCTTGAATGCACAACATGTCTGCAGTCATCGTGTAGCTAGATTATATGACTCGGTTTTAAAACAAAATTCAATATGCCGATTTCGTTATTATCGAAACATGCTTGCAAAACAATTCCACTCAAATAAGATCAACAATTTTATTGTAAACAAATTTCAATATAATATAGTTCTGTGCAATTGTAAAAAAAAAAAAAAAAGGAACTCTAAATATTCTTTGAACGGGTAACAAAGAGTCCAACATAAGCGTTTGCGTGAATAATTCCAACGCGATTGAACCGCAAAGAACTTACCTAACGCAAACGAATTGCCATATTTCATATGTACATACTGAAATAGAACGGAACTAGATCTACATCGGGGCAAACAGGGCAAGAAATTATTACATTTTCTAATCGCTAAAATCTAACATTCTGAACTAAAAACGAACAATTAAAGTTAGTTTGTGTGAAGTCTTTAAATTATTATTTTTTGTTTTATTTTATTTATATTTTATGCAATTGTCGTTTAACTAAGCTCGTTGCCTTCATAGAGGTTCTCGCAGCTCTCTAGCAGTCTGAGTACGGGTGATATATCATACGGATATAGAGACTTTGAGACAAGCCTACTAATTTGCAATCGTAGGCGGATTAGCACGCTCATGGCATCGTCCAGAGTATGATTTCCCATTCCGAATTCTTGGCAACTTGATACAAACATGGACCAGTTGAGTCGAATGTATTTGAGGAATCTTAACAAGTACAGGAGAAAACAGGTTTCGTTGCTGACTAATAAATCCAGCAGTAGATCGGAACTGTTTGAAATCATTTTGAGGAACTCTAAAAACGTAAAAACTGGATTTAGCATGGAAACCAGTTCAGGGAATGCATTGTTGCGGAAGGATATCCCAGCGGTGACATCGAGCGTACAAACCATTGCTTCAATAAGATGATCGTCCTGATCATCAAATAAATGAATCAGAATCTTACTAAAATGGCACTCTGGATGGAATTCGAGAGTGTTTTTAATAAACGACTCCAATTTTTTCAGTACATCCCTAATCGATCTTTCAATCAAAACCATGTCTTGAAAAGCGTCGTAATCAGAGCTATCGATTGAGCTATCTGAGGAGTCACTGCGTATCTCCTTAACAGTAACAGCGACTGACTTGAGGACTAATAGAACCATTTTTTGCAAAATGGTTTTGTCCATATCCGGAATATCGCTTGTTCCATTTATCTCCGCACCTCCGATAAGGCGATTTAGTGAACCGTTCTCATAACCAAAAGTGTGACCCTTAAATCCTATAAAACCTACGTTATTTTCTGGATGCCTTCTAGGCAATGAGTCGAGTATTCTAAAGTCTTTAACATGACGCACAATTTGATGGGCTAAACTACATGTTTCTTCGGGTAGAAGATCTTGCAAAGCAAGAGTGCTACCATAACAAAGAGCTTCATTAAATAGACTCAGCATTTGCTTGTATACTGTACAAGATAAGTGCTGATTTAGCAGTAGTTCGAATTTGTCCAATTGCGCATAAAAGGGCAAGGTTTCAACAATTGACAAATTTGCCTTCACACTAATGATATTTTCCCATAATTGTAGGAATGTTAAAATGCAGTTTTCCGAGTCATTGATATCCCTGTGCGTTGATATTAAATTGCTCATGTTCTTAACAAGAGCGGGCCATTTATTTTCTAAGATTTTTATTGTTATACACTTAAGGTGGGTGGTGTCGAAACTCTCAGAGTCCGTCAGCGTGATTATGTGGCACCCACTTTCATTACCTTCCTGCACAGTCCTAGATCTAAAGCAACTTATATTGTTACCTTCATGACTGCTGGTGCTACTACCGCCGAAAAAATCCCCCCGACTGGAGGAACTGCTGCTCCCACTCCCAGTTGCTAAGTCATTGCTGAAATGTACAGCAAAGTAGTTATTTTCGATTGTTGGTTGTGATACTGTAGTGCCGTTGCTGTGCTCCAGCTCGTCCTCCAAAGGGTGAACATCCAAGTCCTTCCACTCGACAATCCTCTTTATTATTTCAAGACTAAAATGAATCTTTCGCACAGCGGGATGATCCAGACGCTCGAAAACAAACAGATTGTCTACTAACTTCTTTAGCCAATTGTCGTCCATGTTATTCTTCGCAATAACAAGGAAACTGGCTAGAACTCTGCCTGATAAAAATTGCACGTATTTGTTGTTGAAATTACCCAATTCGATGATCTCGTCAATCAAATTGTGATCGTTCCGAATGAGGGCATCGCAGACATCCATTATTCGGCTGCATATGAAACCTTTGTTATTCTGCTTCAAGTACACGTCGAACAGCAGTTGTAAATTGGACAGAAACTGCAGCAACTTGTTAGTAGGCCACTCGCTTAAATTAGCTATGCGCTTAACGCCATTAACATCGTGACTATAGTGGCTTTGGAAGGGCCTTCTCAGAGTCCGCTCGCTGACTCCGCATAGACACTGTTTTACGAGGTACTCCTCAAATTCAGCCATTTCGCTTCCAGCAACATGATTTGTTCGCAGTAAATCCGGCATTTCTTTGCTGACTGTTGATTTGTCCACCTCATCGGTGCTTGCATTTCGTAGGCTTTCGTTCAAATTCATTACCGTTGTTAATTGCATTGTGGGCGCTGTTGAAGTAGATGGCCCAACGAGTATATCTGGTGGGGCATCTTGCTCTTCTTTGGGCTCTGATGTTTCGCCATTTACGTTGTCTATTCGTTGACGCTTCGTCACTGGCTGTTCATTCGCCATGATTTGATGATTTCCCACGGAGGGTGGACGCTCTTTACGCAAAACCATTAAAAATCGAATTTGTTTTATGTATTTCCTTAGTAGTAGACTCGTTGCACGGACAAGAATCTTTCCATTATCTAGAGGAGAGGAAAAAATATTTAGATTCATATAATTAAAGTCTTTAAGCTTTTTAATATTTGTCTATATATATTTTAAGAATCTCTTCTAGAGATAAAATAAGTATCACAGAGGCAAAATAATCGTGCTAAGCAAACTAAAATATATAGGCCACATAGTGAGAACAAGTACGCGATCCTGCAACTCGGCCTACGGGGAAAAAATTATAGGAAACAAATACGGAGGAAGTAAAATAAATGTCATACCTATTAAATTTGAATGGTCCAAGGGCGTACGTAATGCAAATTTGTTTTTCAGGGGAGGGCAAGAGTTCATCAAATATACTTTACAGGTATTATTTACATACAGCTATGGATACGTAATTAAGACCACCTTAAATTTATCTGAATATACACAGTTTTTTGAATCCATTTTATTAATTTTTGTTTTGTAAACCACTTTTTACTTTGGATATGCATTTTAAACTAACCAGTCAACTTATTACAAAACAATAGGAAAAATGGGTTTTATTAGCAAATTATCGTTAATTCATTCTATTTACATTGGAAATCTAATTAAGACCTTATACAAAATACATAAAAGTTTATTTATAATTTTTTTGTGATTTCCGATCAATATCTGGTAGAAAAACCCTTTTGCCGCAATCGATCGAATTAGACTTTGGCATCTTTCAAATGGTACGGCTTTCCATGCTGCTTTCACTTTAGCATAAAGGTCGTCCAAATTAATAATATTTTGGCCGCTTACAGCATCTTTCCAAAGATGCTCTATTGGATTTAGGTCTGGGCTTGATGAACCCCATCCAAGAACATTAATAGAATTGTCTTTAAACCACTTCTGCGTTAGTTTTACCGTGTGCTACGTTTCATTATCCTGCTGGAATTTCCATATAACAGGAAAATTGTCCTCAGCCCATGGCAGCATCACATTCTCCAGTATTTCCACATACTTTTCCGTAGTAATGATGCTTTCAATTCTATGAATCGGTCCAACACCACACCAGGAAAAGCATACCCATACGTTAATTGATCCGCCACAGTGCTTGCTTACCGGCGAAATATATTTTGGATCAAATGCAACCGACTGTAATTGAATATCTACCATCAGGACCCAACCTATAGGCAGGTAGAGAGGATATTCGTAATATCGCGATATGAACAAGTATTAATACATGATGATTTTTTCACGACCTTTCGTAAAGGTTATAAGACCATTTCAATGTCAAACCTTCTACTCGCTCTGCTCTGAATAAAAACCGCATCTCGAATTTTCTCACTACCTTGAAAGGAAATTTGTTGCTTTAGCAAACAATCATATTATCTGCCCTTCTGTTGTTATCGGATTGGGATATAGCAAAATGTTTTTTACCCAAAAATGAAAAACTAGGTTAATTTGGTTAAGAACTAACATAAAATTTTAATTACATAATTTTGAATAATTTTCTCTTATCACATTCGAGACCAGTCACTCATCATGAGGCCGCATAGAAAGTGACTGCCCTAGTGGATACGATCAATACTCACCTTATGGGTGATCGAGATCGATATGATCAATCAATTATTTATCAGAGTAAATTTCGACTGATAAAATTTAATTGTTTGTTGCATAATTTTTAAAACGAGAAAGAAATGTGGCAAATGTACCATTATTTCAGCTATAGTGAAAGAAATTAAAAAATTATTTTTACATTTTCGAATTTTTAATTTTGAAACACTGTTTTGTTTCAAGTTATTAGAAAACATAATAAAAGAAAGTAATGAATTTAAATTATGGTTTTAACTAGTGAGGAACATATTTTTTCCAACCCAACGTTTTTTACAATTTTTCTTTAAATTCAAGTCACTTAACTGGTTTTTCCTCAAAAATGTCAGTTAACTGATAAAGTTTTATACGTTTTACGTGAAATATGGTGTTCGAAAACCCTTCCAACTAGTCTCAAATGAAAGTTCACTTGAAAAGACATCAAAATATATACGTAACTTAATTTTCGAAAAAATGTCAGTTAACTGGTTTTTCCTCAACACCACTGAATTATTCTCACAATAGACCTGAAAATATAAATATGCTTAGCTGTTGCTCGATCTTCCCAGGTTCTACATCTGGAATGGAATAAAACCCGAATATGCTTTTTTAAGGAACTGCTATGAGAATCAAAAGGGAGTGCACACCCTTAAAATCTCTTTTTTTGGTTTGAGTAAGAAAACGATACTATTTCTAATACAGTATTATTAAGTCTTCATTTATTAAGAATAATATACACAAAAAATCAATCCTTCATATATTATTCCGCTAAGGGCCCCGATCAGTTTGGTACCAAATATAAGGTCCTGCTGCACGCCAACCCTACATATGGGGTATATTTGGATTCGTCATACCACCCTTCTTCACCGAATCGCATTATAATTCCCTAATTATTGCTTGGTAATCAAATAAACTCGAATTAAAAAATCGTCTGCCAATTTCCCCGACTCTCCGAGCGGCGTGCGACTGTTTTCCCACGGCGGGGAAGCGCGGCGGGGTAAACATCTCACTCAGCGCCGTGTGCGGCTGAAAGCGCGGCGGGGTACACAGCTGACTCGCTGTTCACCTTCCAGCGGCAGTTTGTTTTTGGCGTCGGTGATTTTTAGTTTGGGCGAAGTGCGACAGTTCGCACGGGCCAACTAGTTCTTTATAAAAGTAACAACAAATTTCTAAAAAAACAACAAAACATGAAGCAAAGGTGAGTGAACACGTGTCCAAACCTTTTAACATAAAGCTTAAGGAAGCGCGATATGACTCTCCGAGCGTAGTAAAATCCGACTAGTTTAGTGCAGACAATTTTTGTATTAGTTACCAGTAAAGAATGACTAACATGTATCTGCTGTACCACTGATCCAAAACAAAATCGCTCCTCAAAATTGAATTGAGACCACTTTTTGATACAAGATTTGCCTTCCGACCCTCAGGCAAAAATGAGTGTTAAACAAAGAAGAATATATTTTTATATATGTAGGAACAGGGAAGTACAAGCTAATATCATAGTTGCCTATCACTTGTCTATGACAGTGGTCTAACACAGTTGCCAGTCAGTCCAGTAGTCAGTTGTTTTTTTGAGTAGTCAGTCGTTTTCTTTCACAGGAATCAGTTGTAATCAGTTGTAATCAGTTGTAATCAGTTGTAATCAGTGTAATCCGTGAATTAAATGGTCTCAATAATCTAAAATATGTTTAAATCCTACATATATTTAACTCTTGCGCTCTTCGATACATTTGTTCGCCAATTTCCCAGATAATTTTTGGAAATTGTCGAATTTTAGAATAACTTACGAGGAATTACTTTACTGCAACTTATTTTGCATTTACTCCCTTAGGAAGCAATTTAATGTGTTTTTTTCGCGCGTGATTCCTAAGCAAGGTGAGGATGCCAGCTTAAAATTAGCCGCGTTTTTAGGTAGATTTCATATGAACTACTACCAATTGCAGCCTACCTGAATTCGAAAAATTAATGATGCCAAAACTCGTTTCAGAGGTCGTACACTTCAAAAATAAAATTTATTTGTAAAATGATATATGTATATATAATTATATATACATACATATATGGAACATAACGAAACTTGTGAACATGATAGAAGTCGTATTTCTTAATCGATGTTGACCAAATTTATACCTATACGTTTATCCCGCCAATATCTCGTGTAAGTGCGATAATGAGGGGAATCGATCAAGGGGGTGGGGATATAGGGACTACGTAAGTTATATAAAAATGCTTTGGACCCCATATTTTCGTATTTCTTAACCGCTATTGACCAAACTTAACATACACATTGACAACATGTAGTACTAAGTCGTGTTACAAAATGGTAGGGTCAAAGGGCTATATCAATTTCTAAAAGTGATTTTTTACCGCGATAGCTGCCGCATTTCTAAATGGATTTTGATCCGATTTTGTGTATGCATTTATTGGCTCGATATCTAGATCATGTTAAAAAATTGCGAGGTCTGAGGAAGGGGGAAGGGGACTTTCATCTCGCTATATATTTTAATTTATTTCAAGGAGACTGTATAAACCTAAAATTAATTTGATTTAAAAGACAGTAAATTCGTAAGAAATAATTGAGAACTCCGAGGACATGGCCTACAAAAAAAAAAAACCTACTAAGAACTGTATAGTTCATTAAAAAAACGCAGCTATTATATTTTTGTATGTACTGGAAGTAACAAGTGCGACAGAATGTGCAAACATTTTTCTATTGAGGACTTATGTATAAAAGCAAAATTTTATACATTTTAAAAAACATAAATTTACCAGTTTAATAACATAGTAAAGATACTAATACTAATTAAAGATTTTGTTTCTACATAGACTGCAGTCTGAGGATATTCCTCATGAAAAGAAAATAAATATTTAAGAATAGCTCTTTGTTTTGAGCTCGATCCTTTAAAATTTAGAATTATTAATGTGATGACAATCAATCTAGGGTAAAATAAAATTATATTGAATGCGCAAAATAGAAATGAGCCTGTTGAAAAGTATTTAATATTAGAGAACGGTGTCAGCTACGTTCGGTGCAGTACGCAGGGATTGGACAAATATTCTTGGCTACATCACTGACGGATGCACGTTACTATGAATACTATCATTTTAAATGCACTGCTTCTGCTGCTGCTGCACCATGCACGTTACTATGAATACTCTCATTTTAAATGCACTAAAGAACATTTGCCGGAGTGAAAACGCTACGAGCTAGAAACGATTGATGCATGATAATATGAATGGCCCTGTTATTTCACTTTTGAAGCTCACAATGTGCTCCTCTCTAGATTCCTAGTACATCATAAAAACATAATATTTCGCTTTAAAAACCTGAAGCGGAAGGGATATTACAGAATATTAAAACCAGGAATATTTGCATAGAGATGCGAATCATGAGAAAAATTCCTTTTTGATTGAAATATTCACTGAAAACAAATTAGGTGTTATATTTCCCAAAACAGCAAACTTTCTTTATTCGTAAAACTGTACCAGGACGGGTAAGTAGTAGCCGACTTTGTTCAAAGTACTTTTGGCGAGTAAGGCGAAGCGACGAAAACTCACCCTTAAAATGTAAAAACAACACAATTGTGATGGAAAACGGTTTAAATTACTCCAACAACTGAGTTCTCACTTAAAAACCACCAAATAGTGCATTATTGACGAGAAACAAGACAATCAAGCCAATTCTGAATAAGCAGCTACTGAAATACGCAATCACAAGGTTACGTGTAAAATTCCCACGCATTTATCGCATTAATCACATTTTAAGGGCCAATGGAGTAAGGAAATGCTTCAAAGTTGATTATTTGTGGCCGAACAATTGGAATTTTTCACAATTAATGGTCTAGAAATTGACAAATATTTACCTTTCTAATGCAAAGTGTCACTTTCATAGAAATGTCATTTTTCATAGTTTTCACGTTGAATTTATATGAAACACAACACTGGGTCACATGTATGTCTTACAGGTATTAAATGAAAGTATAATTCAATCATAATAACGCCAAAATATCCACATATTATTAATTTAATCAGGACAGAAATGAAATTTGACTTCTTAATTACACACACAACTAGCCCGCCATCTTGAACAATATGACGCTCCGTAAGCACTAGAGGATGGCAATAAAAACAAAAGTAAAATTTTGTAAATAAATAATAATTTTTATTAATTCATTCTGATGTTAATTTGAAGATTATATTTACAAAAATATTTTTTTATAATTACTCCATTTGGGTGAATTTTCATAAAATATTAAACAATTTTTGAGAACTTAACTCTTAAAAGCTAGATGGCGCTGGCCACATATTAAATGATACAAATTATAAAGCTATACCATATTTGAATAAGTTTAAATGCAATTGAATAATTTGCATAGAAATAAAACAATTTAAATGTTCTTTAATGATTTATTGGAATTTCTTTAATTTAAATCATTCCACTTCTAAGGTTTCGACCTCTGGTGAACTGTAGTGCCGACATGTTTTTCATTTGACATTGACCGCCCAGTTGGAGCAGTGTTTAGTGAGTTTGGGTTCGGGTTCTGCCACTTAGCGCAATCAGCTTTGAATCGGCGTTTTAAAATCAAAAAGTTTTTCTGTGAAAGTAATTAATTATCAATTAAATTAAAATGTCTGGAGCGCCGCTTTTAACTCAGGAACCGATTTATCAAAAAATTCAAGAATACTACAACTGCAATGGAGCAAAGCTTAATATCAAACAACTCTTCCAGGAGGACCCACAACGATTTGAAAAATTCTGGTAAGAGGATTAATTTTAAAGTCAGAATAGCTGAACTAATAAAATAAAAATATAATTACATGCATATGAGGGAATTTATTCATTAGCAATTCAGAGATATTCCCAAAAAACCATTTCTATTTCATGTTCTGTGTCCTCTGTGACCTCTCCAGCCCCGTTTAGTCTTTCGAAAAAATCCGGTAGCCCCTATGCGCTTTATTATTACAATTGCAGACCCTGGCAGCTTATTGAAAGTGAAAGGCGTTCGTTACCAAAAGACATTGACACTTCTCACCTTGAACTCGTAGCTCTTCTCAGTGTTCTTGCACTTGCAGCAGCCGGGCACTAAAAATCAGTCTTGATCTATAATAGGTGTAGTGCAATGAAATTTAAAGTTTATTAATACGCGGGTAGGTCTGGTGACAGTGTAATTACTAAGTTTGGATCTGAGATAAATGCTATATTACGTATTCCAGTAAAATAAAGATTAAGGGTGTTATCCGAAGTACATGGATGCATAAATCTTGCTTCTGCATACTGACTGTTGAGTAGCAGGAAGACGATTTAGAGCTAGACAAATTATGTAGATAAATTTCTTTTTACATTTCCGAATTGCATTTCTTCAATTTAAACTTTGTCATATTTGCAATTTCTTTTTAAAGGAAATTACTTGTTAATTAATGTTTTTCGTAAGATTGAATAATATTTTTTAGTTAATCTTTTATTTTTATTCTTAAGTAGTCATTCTGATAAAGATAAAAAATAATATGGCAAGTAAAGTGCACTAAAGCTAAGTGCCTGCCACAGTCTTTTAGTCAAGGATCTCTTCTGAAATTATAAAGCAATAAGAATAAAGGCAGTTAATATTTTTAGCAATAATGATTATGAATTCTAACTTTCGCTTTTACGATCCCAAATGCTTATCCAATAGGTACTATTATAAGTCTATTTATGAAATTGAAATTTTACTGTCGTTCAGTGCAAAGATATATAATGATGCAAAATAACTTATATCATGTGACAATTTTAATGATTTATTTGATAGAGCAATCTTTAATAGAGCTATTATGCCTGTTGCTTCAAGTCGTCCAAAATATGTATCTCTAAATATGAAATGGGAAACGTGTATGCCCTAAAATGTTTTAAAACATTTAGCAATTTCACACAAAAAAAAATTAAAAATGTAAAATCATCGAATGGTAATATTTTCTGTCGTAGTAATAGCTTTACGTTAGTTGGAGCAGAGATCCGATAATGAATAACTTTCTTGATCTCAATATCTTCAAATGCCAATCGGCTCTTGGCTTCGTTAAGAGGTTGTCTATGAAATTTAGTAGAAAACTATGTTTTTGGAGCGCCCTACGGTTGGGCTTTAATTCAAATATAAAACCGCAATTTACAAAGCTTTGATTAAAAAGATATGATTATTTTAAAACGTTCAAGTTTCAGCTTTCTATGTGAAAAAAACAGAAAAACCTATTGTTTGCAGAGCCATTCTACCATAACTTTTTAATAATGACTAAAAAGAGATATTTTACACGCATTTGTTCAGTTAAGATACAAAAGTCAATATGCTCTATCGTGTTAAACTCTTAAATAATCATCATGTCTCTGCAAATTGGGTGCATTGAATGATAACATGTGTTCAAAATTAAATATACCTTTATAAAATGGCACAGTCCATTGTCTAATATCTGATTTCTTGAGATCTCATCAACGTTTTTCTTTTCAACTAAGATGCATATTTTTCTTTTATACCGCTATTCTGAAAGCGGTGTGTTACTTACTTTTTAGATCTTACAATTAGCAATTTGGATGCAACTAACAAAATAATTTTCTCTTACATGTTATTGTAGCCTTCTTTTAAAAACGCCCAACGATGGAGACATTCTGCTTGACTACTCCAAGAATCGTCTGACGGTAGATGTCTGGAAATTTCTTCTTGAGTTGGCCCAAGTACGTAAGGTCGCAGAAGCTAGAACGGCAATGTTCTCTGGGGAACATATAAATATAACTGAGGACCGTGCCGTCCTTCATGTCGCTCTGAGGAATCGTTCCAATGATGCTATATTAGTTGACGGCAAAGATGTGATGCCTGATGTTCGTGCAGTGCTCGCTCACATGAAAGAGTTCACTAACCAAGTTTTATCTGGCGAATGGAAGGGCTGCACCGGAAAAAAGATAACTGATGTAGTTAACATTGGTATTGGTGGTTCCGATTTGGGACCGCTTATGGTAACAGAGGCTCTTAAACCCTTTTCCAAGGGATTAAATTCATACTTTGTTTCGAATATTGATGGAACACATATAGCCGAAATTCTGAAGAAGGTCAATTACGAGACAACGCTCTTCATTATCGCTTCCAAGACATTTACTACGCAGGAAACTATAACAAATGCCACATCTGCTAAGCAATGGCTTCTGGAGCATGCTAAGGATGTAGGTGAAATTTCTTTTATTGACTATTATAATTATGAAAAAGTCTGAAATCTTAAAATTTCTTATAGCCCGCATCTGTAGCCAAGCACTTCGTAGCGTTGTCTACAAATAAGGAAAAAGTTACTGCATTTGGTATTGATGCCAATAACATGTTTGGATTCTGGGATTGGGTTGGAGGACGTTATTCCCTTTGGTCTGCAATTGGTCTTTCAATCTGCCTAGCTATTGGATTTGAAAATTTTGAAAAACTTTTAGAAGGTGCCTATTTCATGGATGACCACTTCAAAACAGCTCCTTTTGAAAAAAATGTTCGTACATATTACCTTTATATTTTAAGTTTTTGAACCTGCATCTAAAACAATTTAACTAAATACAGGCTCCTATTATACTGGCCCTCTTAGGAATTTGGTACTCGAATTTCTACAAAGCTGAAACGCATGCCCTTCTTCCATACGATCAGTATTTGCACAGGTTTGCTGCATACTTCCAACAGGGTGACATGGAGAGTAATGGAAAATTTGTCACAAAAAATTCAGAAGTTGTTAACTACAACACCGGCCCAATTGTTTGGGGCGAACCAGGCACTAACGGGCAACATGCATTTTATCAACTTATTCATCAGGGAACTCGCCTAATTCCATGTGATTTTATTGCACCAGCAAACACACACAATCCAATTGCCGGTGGTGTCCACCATAAAATTCTTCTGGCTAATTTTCTTGCGCAAACGGAGGCTCTTATGACAGGGAAAACAGCCGAACAGGCTAAAGCAGAACTGGAGAAGACTGGAGTTACAGGAGAGAAATTGGAGAAATTGCTACCTCACAAAACATTCACTGGCAATCGTCCTACAAATTCATTGGTTATAAAAAAACTTACTCCATTCACTCTCGGTGCATTGATTGGTGAGTTTGGAGAGCTCATTTATTTTTGTTGATTGCGTATTAATTTTTATTATTATTATTATTATTCAGCAATGTACGAACACAAGATCTTCACACAGGGCATCATTTGGAACATCAATTCATTCGATCAGTGGGGTGTAGAATTAGGTAAACAACTGGCGAAAGCTATTGAGCCAGAATTGGCAAATGGTGATAAAATCACATCGCATGATTCATCCACAAATGGGTTGATTAATTTTATCAAAGCAAACTGGTAAAAATGGGCAGCCGTGGTGTTATCAGACCAGCTGTTGTTTAAATCAGATCAATCTGTATTGATGTTAGTAAGTGCTTAAAGTGTTTTTGTATGTTTTTTAATTATTGGTTGTTTCTAGTAAACAAGATAAAATTGATTAAGTGCATTTCTTATTTTTAGTATGAAATAAATACAATACAGATGTTTGGAAAGAATGTTTCATCATACTCAATTATTTAAGATTCATATTACTATACATTCCGCAAATTGCCTAAAAGAATATATTAACCACACTACACCTGAGGTCCATTAACCTTTTATTGATGCATTGGCGAGCATAATTAAAAACAAGTGCTGTCGGGTATGCTCGTATAAATGAACCTAGCGTACAAATACGTAGACAGAAAAATGTGTTGATCTTTTTTTGGTCAGATGGTTAATTATATATTAAATTGCGTTTTAAGTTCTACCCAAAACATACTCATGGACTTCGAAAGAATGACGGTAAGGTTTGTAATCTTTTCTTTATTTGCAATTTGTTGGGCAGTATTAAAAAAAATTTCACTGGATGAGGTGCAATGCGTTTGCAATTAGTTTGAAAATCTCATTATTCATCTTATGGATGTGATTCACGCGCAGATTGTTTAACCAGCTTTCTACCATTATAGGTACCGGTATGAGTGATATTTCGGAATTATTTTTCATTCAAGTACGATGTTGTAGCTTATTATCAGAATTTCAATTTTATCTTAGATTTGTTCTACGATGAATTAACTTTGCTCTTAAAAGCAGGTGATATCAAAGAGAATTTCTGATTTTTGCACTCTCGATCCCATGTTTACAATATAATTCCCCCTCCTTTGTGTAAATACTTTCATTTAATTGTTGTACATCACACTGAATTACACAGAAAAAAATTTAGCACCGTCTGTATAGGAGCTTCCAGAAAACTTTCTCGAAAGATATGCAAATCGGCCTAAAAATGAATATTTAAGTACTTCATTGTTTGAGAGAAAGTCAAAAATGATAACAGAATCATTAAAGAAAATACCTTTTGTGTAGAATTATATTGCAGGACGTGATTTCATTTTTAAATTTAGTAGCCAATTTAAGATATTGTTCCCCTCAATTTTATTTTCATTTACACTAAAAAACTTCCGGAATGACTTTTCGAGTTCCACTGAACATAAATAACAAGGCTGCCGCATAAAAAACACACTTATAAGAATATATATTTAAAAATTTTACTTTTTTCCAAATAAAATAGTTATTTGTTCTCAATACTAGCTAGAGTTATTCTTTGGGCTTTTTTCCATGTGTAATCTTAAAACTCAGCGATTATTCAGGGAGTTACACAAAAAATTCTTAAACGTTTAAAACTTAAAGCCTTGGTATGAGCTTTCGCTTTACAATTTTTACATTTTTTTTTTCTTTTTGAGTTATAAGGACTAGTTTAATATTTATTTAAAGACAAACAGACATAGACAAGAAATTTACAAAGTAATTTGTACAAAAAAAAAAAAAAGGACGAGATCATTAAACTAAAGGCACTTTGCACCTAAGGCACCGATCAGAATAAATAAAGCAAAATTGAAAGTGGTAAACAATACACCCGATGCAATTAGCGTATTCGTACAGTCTTTATTATATTAATTGTCTATAACAAGCGAAACCAATTTTTTTTATAAGTGGTAATGAAATATTGCAGCTTTATCCATATATTATAAGTAAAAGGTTAAAGGATAAAAACGAAAAAAGTTCTGATGTAATCTAATCAATGAGTTCATAAATTTTTTTTAACATAGAATGAAAGACGCGCATTTTTATTTCTTAACACATAAAATAGGTTTTACCTCCCATTGTCAGGAATTTTGTTCGCTTTGCATACATTTTTATTGCAAAGAGTGTCAGACCATTTGGACTTACAATTAGGTATTTTTTTAGAAAAGATTGTATGTATAATCAAACAAACTGTGTGAGATTTATTTTCATGTTGTTACTACAATTTTGTAGCACAAAAGCAGTTCCTCGCATCATATTACACTAGGGTTCCGTGAATTAACGTTTGTACAAACGTGTAATTGCATCGTGTTAGCTTTTAGGACTTTGGGAAAAAATTCAATCTGGATACAAAGTAAATATTAAGAATAAAGAAATATTGTATAACCGTTTTTACGGTTATTTACAATTATATACTTCTTTGTGCATTTTGTATTCAAATTTGTACGTTGGATTTTTAAAATACTCTTAAAAATTTGAAAGAAAGAATATGAAGGGAAATAGATATAACCATAGAAAAGATGGTCTTATCGCATAAAATATAAGAGGATACAAGATATGAAGCGGTACTTATATGCAATATGTTAATTTAAAAAAAATGTATGTGAAAAAATTGATGTCTTCTTGCTCATACCAAGGTATCTAATTAGTCCCATGATTTTTTTAAGTATGGCAATTGATAACTCTATGATAAAAATTAGGTAAGAAATCCTACTACATTGCAATGCAGTTTTTCACAAGTGTATTTTGCCTGAGGGGCGATCATTCTAAGAATGGCTCCTCCAGTAGCTATGTACGAATGTTTGCGAGTCAGACACAAATTTTATTACCCTTTGCTTTGCGCGGTGTCCGTTCAGATTCGTCTTCTTTTACTATTTGACATCGGAGGTGGTGTTGTTGAGGGACTATTTGATTCAAGAGACATCGAACCGCGCGTTCTCTTTGGTGTCCGTTTTGGCGCATCATTACCAAGAAGTTTATTGCTTACTTTCTTTTCCAAGTCCTTTTGTGATATCAGATTGTTTTTTCCCGACATCGATTTTTCTGTAAAATTCATAGATTTTATTGAATTATTATAAAAAACAATTACAAATTAATTAAAATGAATAAATTAAGATTAAAAAATAAAGTAAATAAATAAGAAGTAGTATGCATCCAAGTTTAAGCTATCTATGTCATAAAGAAACTTTTAGCTTAGAAAAAATCACTTTCTAAAAGACAACAGACCCAGCCTTAGTCGATGAATAAATGTTTGCGACCGTCCTAAATCAGGATTTGAAACCTGTATATGTACTTTTCAAATACTTTACAAAATGTATTTTAATTGAACGAGTGTTGGACATAAATATTATAACTCACTCAGATTATTAATGGTAATACATATTTCTTATTATTTACCCTTTTCCCTGATAAAAGACTGGTTACGGTTTATAAATACATAGATTAGTAATGCCAAGGTCACAATAAAACAAAACGAGATTTTTTAAATAACGCAACGATATTCACTTAAACAAATTTTGGAGTGACAAATAAATTCCGTCTAAAATAAATGCTTAATTTAAAAAATAAAGCACACTTTCCTCTCATTGACTTTATTAATTTAGTTTTTATTTCCGGTGCACGCTGTTCTATTCGTTTAATTGCCTCAAATAAAACCAAGTCATTTGAATAATTTCATGTGCTTATCTGGTCCATAAAATCCCCGCGACTCAGTGGGATTAAAATCTGAATTATCCCCAAGCCACTCTTGCACGACTTTACATTTGTGTATAAGATCATTGTTCTGTTGGAATATACAACTCAGCGGTATATTTTTTTCTGCATATGGCCTTAGAGAATATCTCTTATACACGAAACGATCCATGAAACCATCAATACGAGCTATTGGTCTTACCCCAAAAGCAGAAAAACACCTCCAGACCATAATTCTGCCCCCATCATGCTTAACTGTCCTGATGCATTACTTAGAATTATATATTTACCCTTTCGGATATCGAAAAGTTCTCATGTTGTTTAACACAAATGAATTAAATTTCGGCTCATCACTAAAAAGAACAGTTTTCCATTTCGATATGGTCCAATTTATGTGTAATTTTGCAAAATTTTTATTTGACTTACAGAATAATATAGTTTTCAGCAGTTTTAAACCAAAACTGCTTAGTAGTAATATTTATGTCCAACACTGAATACATTTTCTGGCGTATACAGGCTTTCATAGAAGAAAGAAGAAAAATGGCAAGATAAGGTACATCACCTTAGACTTCAATGAACTATTATAAAGTATAAATAAATTAAGTAATATTTATTTCTGAATTATTCATCAGTATAAAGTAGGCCTGCTATGTTACACAATATACATTATATGCACCAGTCATCAAAATGGATTATTTCGTAGTCTATTTATTCCATTGAATATCGTGGATCGAATCGCATTTCGCCTTTACGCACACTTACATATAAATTGTACTTAAAATATAATTCTCGGTAAGACTGCAGTTAGCTGAGTAATATCTTGAAATGTAAACAAACTGTAGCGCTTAATTGATATTTTGTAAACATTGAACATTTATGCTAACCGAGTAGGGTAAAATGAGCCAATAGTCTTAAATGAGTAAACAGGCAGATTATCATGCCGGTGTTAATTCAGATTTGATGACTCCCTATAGGTGTCCTGTAAAATAAAATACTGCAAAAAGAATGAAACCAGCATACCTTTTAATTCAAATTTCCTTTCTTCACTTTCCGATCGCTTTCTCGACATAAGGGCGCTGAATTCTGTGTCGGGCAGGTAGAAGTCTCGCTGCTCATTTGGGAATGGGAGCGGTTCCATTTCATCTAGAACATCCAGATTATATTTCGTCCTTAGGTTTGCCCATATGCATTCCGCCGGTACATCACGATTTAGAGATTTCGATAGCCTTTCAGCTATGCATGCCATGTAAAAGTGTTTATTTAATCCAACAGGTTTTAAGCCTTCAAGCGCGAAAAATAGTTGAACTTCCTCTTCAGCAGACCATTCCATTTCCTCGGCTTTTTCTTTGGAAGACATTTTTACATTAAGTTTTTCGTTAATTTCCACGTTGCAAATAATTTAATGTAACTATTGTCTTGTGTGAAATATATTAAATTTAAATTATTTTAAGATCTATTTACAAATTGTTTGCCCGAGGCTTGCGGGATGCAGAATCTGGCAGGTTTAGAACTTTCCTGTTTTGACAGCTGTCCGAATTTAAGGGCATAATGTAATCGATTTAAGCATATTCAAGTAAAAGATTTTCAATAATTTTCTTGTCTCCTTGCTTAAATGTAAACAAAGTTGAAATTATAATTTAAAAAACGTATTTTTCAAATTTTAGGATTATTAAACTTATTATAAAAGGCAAAAAAGCAATAAATTTTATAATTTTCAAATTATAACATCGTTATTCAGTGATCTAGTACATCCAAGAAAGTCATTTTTGAGCATGCTTGTTTTGACATTTCTCGCCAGAACTTGAAAATAAGCGCAGAGATATTCGAAAGTTGCGGAGAATGATGGAGTTTAATAGCCAGCACGTGTCGGAGTTTTCTCCGGATGGAAAACTATTTGCTTTAATTAATGAACATGGAATCGTAAAGATCTGGGACACGGAAACAAATGAACTAAAGCAGGAATTCACACCAAATTTGCATTTAGCGGGGCCATGCACATGTCTCACATGGGTGAACATATCGCCGGTCCAGCGGAAAGTAAGTGGATATTTTTAATTGGTCTTCAGATACTACAACTTTCTTATTTTTCAATAGAACAAGGCGAAAAGAGCAAGTGAATCTATTGGGAATAATGTTGGTGAATCACAACAAATATACCTTTATCTGGCGCTTGGAACAAGTAAAGGAGGTGTCTCCATGTACTCTTACAATGCGGCCAAGGTAGGAAACGAATACTTTTGAAAAGTTTATTTTTAAGAGCTGCGATACCGAACTACGGTTAAGAAACAATATGTAATAATATTTTATTACCAATCATCTTCAGCCGTTGAATATAAAACACTAGAAACAAATGTACAAATTTTAAAATCCACCAAAAAACATACACAATACAAAAGGTGGCTATTTTTCCGAAGGATCGGTCTAAGAATGACTGATAATTGAGTATTTAAGCATTTCAAGTACTCATTGCAATTTGGAGTTTGAGTAAAGGATTTTTGGGTACCCGATTACTTGACGGAAAAATTAACCGCGAAATCGAGTAAGAGAACATTTGAGTACTCAGTTAAGCAGTATTTAATTCAATTCAATTTAATTATTTATTGAGGTTTCAATATGTACATCAAACTTAAAGGTAACAAAATGGAAACCAGATGGCTACTAAGTCGCCAGCTACAAATATGCCTGACTTAATATATGAGTGATACCTAAAGGCAGTGGTAATTCTGCTGTACGAGTACACTTATAATATGGCACGTTTGCTCAGTTAAGCAGTATTTGAGCATTGGAGTTTGACAGTATTCTAGTTTTTTAGTCTTATGGCGGCATGCAGTGCTTATTCCTAATTTCTCGGCCTTTTGAAAGATTTGTAAAGGGTGTTCTAAAGAATGCTAAGAGCACATTCCGTCTTACACTAATTGTCTAACAAATACGCAATACATGAAATCTACTCATTCAGGCCTTTTTTTATTCATTGAAATCTACAATTAATTAACTTGTGTTCTTACTTTTTAATAAATTAATTCTACAGGTCTTAAATACTTGAATGAAGGATAATTGATAAGTAATTCAGTCGGAGTTTTTCCGATCCGATGAACATTTCTCGAAATTCCACTGTCCCGATCTTTTTGGTACACCCAGTATATGTATAACTCCATACATGTACATATGTTTAAACAAGCGGTGATACCTAATGAATGGCTAGTATGTATATATAAAATTTTATAGGTCGAATGCAATGAACATCGACCATCAGTCTAATCTAATTTAAAGATATTTTTAAGAATAATGCATAATAGAATATATCTCAAATTAGAAGCAGACAAAATTGAAACATAATTTAGCGTTAATTTTCAAAACGCTAGCGCAGCGTGCTTAGACAATAAATGTGTATGTATGTTTTATTGATTTTGAAAGAGCTTTCGACAGGGTGCAACACAATATTTATTTATTTATTATTGGTGCGCCTACCCATATGGTGGGCAATGCGACCAGACGGTCTTTTGTTCCAAAGCCCAATTAGTGAAGTAGACGATCCGCTACCCTAAGGAAAGCCAGAAGGTCACCCACAAAAGAATTACGGACCTCAGCCGACCTTAAGAAGTCCTTACCGAAGGTCCTACTTTTAATCCGCGCAAGAGCTGGACAGTCACACAAGATGTGAGCTGTTGTTTCCTCGTCCTCTAGACATAGTCGACATTCTGTCTCAACTGACAGACCTATTTTATGAAGGTGATGTTTAACCACATGATGGCCAGATAAGTAGCCCATGAGCAGCCTGAGATCCGCTTTGCTCAAGACGGTGGTATCGGTATAAGCATAGGGTTTAATAAGCTCCTTAGCTTGTAGCCCCGGATTATCCCAATATAGGACTTTCTTAGTTTTTATCCATCCGTCTACCACAGTCTTGGCTGGAGACCAGCCAATGCTGCAGGAGGGTTCAGGGCCTTGGTATCTAGTTGATGACTCCTCTCTGGCTAGTTCATCAACGACCTTATTACCCTCAACGCCAGAGTGCCCCGGTACCCAAACGAGTGTGACTCTGTTAGAGACAGCCAAATGTTGGAGACAGTCAAATTACTCTTTGATGAGACTTGAACGAAAGCTCCACGAAGAGAGCGCCCTGATTGCCGCTTGGCTATCAGAGAGTATGTTGATTGTTGCGCCTTTAAGTCCTTTATTAAGGTTCAGCTTGGCACAAGTTTTGATGTCATGGAATTCGGCCTGAAAGACGCTGGACCACTTGCCCATTGCAATCGAGACCGTAGTATTGAGTCCATAGACACAAGCTCCAGTGCTATACTCCGATTTCAAGCCATCAGTGTACCAATTAAGACTTTTCGGATCTAGATTGGGACCCTCACCAATCCAGCCCGCACGTTCAGGGATCAAGATCTTGAATCTCCTTGGTCATGTAATCCGATTTGAGATAGACCCTAATATCTGGAATGCGCTTCAAGATGCTCATGTGATCTTTCTCAGCAATGGGCATCTTTGATGTAATCTGCACATTTAGAGCACTAAAAGCAACTGTCTTCAGAATGTAAATGTGCAGGGGGGCAAGTTCTACTATTACTTCCATATCGATTGAGGGACAAGTTCGCATAGCTCCAGTTATGCAAGCAAGTCATTGCATTAGGCAGCTCTAGCGGCCTATTCTGCCGTGCCAAGGAAAAAAGTGGTTAAGCGCCAAATTTTTCAAAATTGAGTTTTTGGTATCATTCGATTCGTCCGGAAATTCTCTATTTAATTTATCTTCAATAAAATTGTTATCACGATTCAATTTTGTTTTATAACAATATTTATCTGAATAAAAATGATTAAGAAATCTGATGTAGATCGAAAAAGATGCTAAGTAACTCGAAAAATTGAAAAGAGAAGCGATTCGAGGTTCGAATACAAAAACAAAAGACCTTTAAAGGCCTTTACGTGTTTTTTTGACTTTAAATATCCCGCATAATTCAGAAGCATACAAAACACAAACCCCTTAAGTACTTAAGGTTTTCTTGTTTTGTATATGGCATCCCTGGAGCGCTTGAAAACAAAACTAAACAGCCTTAAGTACATTTTTTGATATGAAGTTAAAACACTGCCGTGCCAAGGAAAAAAGTGGTTAACTCCAATCGAAGTGATTTCGAGACAAATGAAAAAGAGTTTGAAGTTAAAAAAATCGTAGTTAAAAACATTCTTTCTTTGTGAAAATTAATATGTTCATTAATAATGATATTCTCTATCTGAATATAAAAAAAAAATTGAAAATTTTTATTAAAATCTATGCAACTGGTACAATTTATTTGTTACTTGTTTTTTGAGAATATCTTTATTAAGCGCTCCATTGGTTATTAACACTTTTCTTGATTTGTAAAGCATGACTTTCTCTAAGTTCATTACAAATTCATAGCTACTAAGGTACTTTAGGGGTCTTTTGGATTTGTATTTGGAAAGGCAAAAAAACCTTATGTGCCTTTTTGCATAGATTTTAATAAAATAATTTAATTTTTTTTTAATATTCAGATAAAGAATATCATTATTAATGAACATATTAATTTTCATAAAAAAAGAATGTTTTAAAACACGATTTTTTTAACTCCAAACTCTTTTGCATTTATCTCGAAATCACTTCGATTGGAGTTAACCACTTTTTTCCTTGGCCCGGCAGTATTGCCCCGCTTGGGAATGAAGACTACCACT
Source organism: Eutolmus rufibarbis (assembly GCA_963920795.1). Taxonomy (NCBI): domain Eukaryota; kingdom Metazoa; phylum Arthropoda; class Insecta; order Diptera; family Asilidae; genus Eutolmus; species Eutolmus rufibarbis. Next base: position 14,805,316 of record OY987205.1, read on the forward strand.
ACCTTCCTCCAAAGAGAAGCTGACCCACTCTAGCACGAATAACTTCAGAACGCGAAGTCGGATTCGAGTGCGGTTTTCTTTCTGAGAAAGGCAATTACAGGGAAGCTTTTTCTCAGAAAAAATTTCAATCTTCCGATACAAAAAATCGACAGAATGAAGGGCCAAATTCGAACTTTGGGCATTGAAATTGTCATTTTCGAAGTTTGACGCGACCTCTCTCGTTTGTTTCTTGGCGGATTAGGTCGTAAGAGGTACCGTTAGAAAGCTTGAAGGCTCAGCTTTCTAACACGTTCTCAATAACGTTGAAAAAAGCATGACAAATTCCCGTTTTTTTCCGAACAGCTTGTTTTTATCAAGTTTTATTCGAAAAAAACATGAAAGTTTGTCATCGAATTTTACAAAGCTTTTATGAAAAATAACGGAAAAAGACGAAAAAAACGTGTCGATTTGAAAAATTCCTAAAACAACGTGAAATCTTCTAATCACCTAAAAAAACTCGGTTTTGCATTTATTCCAACTGCTTTCCAAGCCTATCATAAACCTCATTTCGTTATTAATTGTTGTGTTTAGTATCCTATAAATATTAATTTTTTTCAATTAGTATAATATATAATTAATTGTTTTGTATGTACATACATAGATATATTTTATACTTAGTTTGTATCCACAGCACAAATATTTTCAAAATTTAATAATATGGATAGTTTTCAATTATACTTTTCCGAAAAAAACATTTCTCATCGAAAAAAACTGCATTTTTCAAATTTTTCTTGTTTTTTCTTGAAATTTATTATATGTATTTTTCCAATTTTTCTTGAATAATGCGGAAAAAAAATCAATGATTGGTTTTTTTCACGAAAAATACATTTCGTTTCTTTCAGAATTTTCAACGCTAGTTCTCAACCAATATCCTATGATTTCTCTGAAAGTACTTATAAACCATTTTCCTCCAAATTTTCAATTGCGATTTTAGGGGTGAAGGACCGAAAACACCCTGTATATAAAATACCTCTTTTCAGTAATTAACTTTAAACTTTGCAGATTTTCATCTGATATTTGTTTTTATTCTGCTGCAAAAACATCTAAACGGTAATCGGGAAAAAATATTCTTATTTTTCATTCCTAAATTAGGTTAAAGTTAAGTACATATTACAAACAATTTATTATTAATTACTGAAATAATGGGCAATTGGCCGGGCAATAACAAACCGGCGTGTTTATCACCTTCGTCTTCGGCTCGGGTGGTAATTTCATACGCGAGTTCGAATGTCTTATTTTCCTCCCTAGTTGCACAATGTACTATTAAATTTGTGCCACTACTCAGTGCTGCTGAAGAAAGAAACTTTAGTATTATATTCTTTAGATGTCATACTAATATTTTATGCACAAAAGTTCTAACTGTTAACTAACGCCCCATTAAGCCTGAAGCAGTGTATTTCCTCTACAATTGTTTTCAAAATCCAGAAAATTATGATTGATATTTTCTTTTTTTCTTTGCAGCTTGAACGCACATTTAAAGGTGAAGGGCACTCTGGAAGAGTGAACAGCATCGTGTTCGATGGCTCAAATTTTATCTACACGGCTGGGGAGGACTGCAATGTAGTTGTATGGAACGTGACAGAAGAGTCAATGGAAGAGTCATGGTTTACTGGCAACGAAAAACCATATAGTATAAAATTTTTACCGAAATCAAAAAATATCCTTATCGGTGCTAGGCAGATCAAGCTATACTCGTCTAATTCTCCTGAACTGATTCAAACATTTACTGGACATGCCTCAGAAATTAAGTTACTTTCACACTTTTCCTATAATTCTGTGGAGTATGCGCTGTCAGCTTCTACAATGGAACGAATAATATCGATGTGGACGTTAAATAACAAACTTAAAAGCCGAACACCTGCCTGTACGTTTTTGATGGAAGATATTGCCCACTGCCTGTGCTCCAGTGTTGATGGAGAGGGCTATTTAAGAGTTGGTGCAGTAACTAGGAGTGGTGTTATTCACATTTATTTGAATAATATTAGGAGGTAAGTCGAAAGGACCCTCTAATTTATGTTTTATGCTATTCTAATTCTAATTTTAGTATAACACCTGAAAAGCCAATTAAGCCGAACTTGACAATACAAATAGCCTCAGATACTTCATCAATCATAACTCCAATTCCAGCTATAGCAGCGTCTTTTTGGCATGGAACAGAACAGGAAAGCGTGTTATTCGGTTATGGTGACAAACGTTTCCTGCTTTTCGAACACATTGTAAATATTTTTAAATATATACACCTCTTTATAAAGCTTAATTTATCCTATTATTAGATACCATCTTATACCGCAAAGCTTCAGGTTCTCACTAGAGAAGATCCAAAAAAATTGCTCCTACAAAAATCAAAGAAACATAATGAAAATGCTCTTAAAACCATAACGCCAATCGTTAATCCAAACAATGTAGAATATTCGTCAGCAACAACTGTTTCTAAGAAAAAGTTGAAAGCAGGTCAAATCCCCATGGAAACTAGATTACAGAATCTGCATCTTGAGAACGGAGAGCTTCCAAAGGCAGAGAGTAAAGTGCAATTATTGATTCAGGCTTTGCACAGTAAGGATGATATGTAAGTAAAAATTGTTCTTATATTTAAAAGTAATTAGTTTTCATTTATTGTATAAAGTAATAGGATTTTTATTTATTGTATAAAATAATAAGCACGGTTCCAATACTTTGGCCATACATGGGCCATTTTTGGCCTATTGTAATACTATTTGTTAACCACTGGTTTTAGTTGCAATCGAACCCACAACCTCTAGGGCCCACTTGGCTTGCCGCCAACGCGTTACTAGCTGGTCGATGAAGACCCCGTGAACATTTCTACAAAATCATTTATTTTTAATACTGAATCGTGACGTGTTTCGCCTGAATCAGAATTAGTTTAAAGGCTGGAACAGAATGTGTAGCTGTAGCGTGTGGTACATGTAGTACCACAAGCTGTCAAAGTACAAACTGCAGATATCCATATAAGCCGTCACAATGCACGTACTACAAGCACCACCGACATATAAAAACAGTAATTGTCGTTCACTGATACATGAATAAGGGACTACATATTTGTCTTTATGATTTTTCGTATTAAGTATTCGTTGAGGACAATAATAAATTATAGTTCATCTTGTTCATCCTCGTATATTTGAAGAATAGTTCATCGTCGTCCTTTTTTTTTTTAAAAGCTTTTATTTAACTTTACTTGTATCTAATGTCCTGGAATTTTGCAATCAATATTTCACCCACTTCCACTGAAGCTATCGGGCTGAAATTTGGCACACAGTTTGGTTCACATGACAATGCACGATTACTTAAATGCCGCCATTTTTGATCCAATATGGCGGGCGTCACAAAATGGTGATTTATAATTTTCATAGTAATCCTTATGATATGGGTATCAAATGAAAGGGCTTGATAAGCAAAACACAATAAGTATTGTGACGTTATTCTAAATCCAATATGGCGGACGTCACAAAATGGCGATTTTTAATTTCCATAGTTATCCCTATGATATGGATATCCAATGAAAGGGCTTGATGAGCGAAACACAATAAGTGAGGTGACGTCATTCTAAATCCAAAATGTTGACCAATACTAGATATAATATTGATTGCAAAATTTCAAAAGACTAAAAAGTAGAAAATAAAATTACATAATAAAAAAATATTTTTTAAAAAAAGCTTTTATTTAACAATAAAATATAAAAATATACTAAAAAGGAAAAAATAAGTTTTTGCTAAAATAAATTTAGGCCGAAAATAATGTATTATAAAAAAATTAATAAAATAATACCTCAGTTTTAATATTTTGGATTGATGAAGGGTCTAAGCTTATCAATTTTGGGCCTAGATATTAAAATTATAAAATAGCAGTAGTGAAACGAAGCGAAATATTGCATAATTTCTCAGCATAATTTAGCTTCTAATGAGCGCCCAAGCTTTTATTCATAGTCATACGAATACAGAAATACCGTGAAGAAATATGTTAAAAGTATATTTTGGTTGAAATATATTTTAAGCCCAAAATTGATAAGCTTAGACCCTTCGTCAATCCAAAATATCAAAACTGAGGTATTTTTTTTATTAATTATTTTATAAAAATATTATTTTCAGCCTAAATTTATTTCAGCAAAAACTTATTTTTTCCTTTTTAGTATATTTTTATATTTTAAAAGCCGCTAACTGTTAACTTTAATGGTTAAATTCCATTTATACTTCTATTTATATAGTATAAAAATTTTTTTAAAAAAAAAATTTTTATTATGTACTTTTTTCCTTCATTTTATTTAGTGGAAAATAAAAATCCTTATCCTATTCTTCTTCTTTCATGAAACATTACAAATAGTTGACTTTGCAACAAATTTACAATTCAATTTATTTAAACTAATTTTAAAAAAAATAACGAACTTCGGTACATTTTAGTGTGCAAAACTAAAGCAACATTTTAGTTTCCCTAGTATTTCGTATGATAGTCCTTATTTTGAATAACCTTACCACACCTTCATGGCATAGAGGCTATTCAATTCATAATAGTAGATTGAGGTATGCTTTCGCATTCTTTTTTCAGTGTTTCCATTAGTTCTGTTTTATTTCCGAAACGCTGACTTGACACTTTTCGTTTAAGGATCCTGAAGAGATTTTTAATGGGATTCAAATCTGGTGGTCGAGCCGGCCAGTTAAGAACTTGAATGCCATTCTCATTTACCAGCTTCGATGTGTGTTCCGGTTCATTATCATGCTAAAACACCCATCGAAGCGGTATTTCCCGTAACATTTGCTTTTCCAAAATATTGTTGTAAATAAAACGGTTCATTATTTCATTTATTTCAAAAAGGACCCACAACATTGTATTCTAGAAATAATACTATGTATTTAAATTGAAAATTAGAGAAACACCATCGAATTAGTCAGTATAAGAAAGAGAAAGGAAAGAAAATGAAAAAAGAGAAAAGAGAATATTCTCTATTCTAAAATCATGCATTCTATGATTTTCCTAAATGCACCGGCAATCCCCAACGCCCGCACGCATGACGGCAGGCCGTTCCATAGTCTGGCTACTTGAATGAGAAGGAGGTCTCCATCACAGAATTATTATAGCAAGGGATAATTAAATCACATTTACGTGTGGAAGTCACAAATTGGAAAAATTCTCTCAGGTAATCTGGTTTATATGATTTTAAGATGTTGTAGAGTGTAATCAACAACGCAATACTTGTTCAATGAACAGCCAAGCAATTCCGACCGATAGGTACGAAGATCGAAGAAGAAACTATTGCAATCATTAAAACTCACTTCCAAATTATGGGCACAAACGTTATCCAATCTAGGAAAAATAACACTTCCATAAGTGAAGTATGGTAAAATATTTGTCCTCACAAGCTTCATACGAAGTCGCTTTTGGTAAAATACCAGCCGAAAGCCACAGTCTGCGCAGACCGGCATAAACCTTAAGGACAGTCGCGTTAGCAATGTCCTCTCCCTATTCAGAACCACTCCCAAAAGTGTGACCCTATCCTGGACAGGCGAAGCATTCAAATAAATTTCAGGCATATTGCATTGGTCGAAAGAAGGATTGAAAAAAGCTATGAACTGCGACTTCCCAGATCCAAGCGTCAGTCCATTTAGCAGATCCCATCCAACTCTAATTACATTTTATTTGCTTAAAAATTTATGAAGTGTGCTATATTTTTGACGCGGTAATTTTTTAAAATTATGAAATAAAACAGATAAATAATAATATTATTCGTTTAAATTTTTTAATAAATATATTTTTTCACATCCTGATTCTTGTTATTAAAAGTAGCAGTTCGTTCGGATTACCCGTTTTCAGAAAACAGCGAAATTCATAGGTGTGCTATCATTTTGGCACTGAGTGTACTTAGTTGCAAGCAAAGAAAGTATAACATAAAGAACTTGCACCCAATACAAATCTGCGTTTGACGAAATTCTCGCTGTAATGGGCCTTGTGCGGTCGGCGCAAGGGAGTTTGTAAAGGGGAAATCTTGTGTTGAGCTGAACACTGCGATTCTGCGGACTGCGATAGTGAGATCGCTGAGAAACTTGTCTCCTCTTCTATCTGCATGAGCGGGCGAAAGAGAGGGGTAAAATTCATACAGCCCAATAGCTGAGCCTTTGTTTATTGAGGAGGTGAGCTACTTGAGATTGAATTGCCCCTGTGCTCGAAGAATTCCTAGAACCTGAGATTATATTTATAAAATATGTTGTCCCTGACGATTGCTGTGCTGAGAGCCCCTTGCCGCGCACATATCATCCGCGTGCACGGAATGTTCAGTCAGCTAAATGTGTGAACTCTCTCTCTCTCTCAAATGAGAGAACTCAGAGAGAGCCATAGAACTTGAACGGTTGCAAAGCAGCTCGCAACACACGACTGGGCCCTGGGGTTCTGTGGGGTCGGCTCATGATATGCTGAATGCTGAATTGTGTCTCTGGGGTTCTGATATAGCGACCCCAGCCGAAAATTTCGTACAAAATTTCTTGTGTGCCTTGCAAGTTCTTTATGTTATACTTTCTTTGTTGCAAGTCATCAACATACAGGGGAATTTTTGAATTTTCAACAATACGAGGAGCTACTAGCACACATTTCACCAAATCACTAGCCTCCACACATAAGAATTCGACATCATATGGTTCCTTGAGAACATATTATTTTTGCTTTTAAAGCATGTATCTTTTAAATATATTGCCACGCCTCCGCCTGTTCGATTTTTACGATCAGTATGAAATACATTATAACCTGAAACGGCAACAAATGATGAAGAATTATTGTCATTAAGCCAGGTTTCACTGACAATAATAGCATGCATGTTAACTCCGGATTATAGTATCCTATTGACAGTGCCGGATTAAGACTACTCGATGCCCTAAGCAATCTACGCCTGTAGGCCCCCCCCTATCCACTAGTAAAATAGTATGGATCTTTAAAAATTTTTTAACGTATTTATTATAACGAGATAGATCACTACGTACCTTAGATATTGTTTATGTCTTTGATATCAACAAAATTCGCTGGTCCTCACTGGGTCCGACGACGGGCACACACGTCCCTAGGAAGGGTGATGTCGGGTAAAAAATCAAACTCACGATTTGCGCTTTACTATATTATAGCAAGCGAGCACGAGGAGTAATAACCCCAACGGTAACGCAACGACATCTCGCCCAACTAGAAATGGTAATCAGGCATGCCCTAAATCGATTCAGATCCTCATAAGAATTTCCAAAATTTAGAAAAGTCTAATTATTCCCTAAAGAGGTCCTTATGAGGATAGTCAAAATAAGGGGTGCCTGAATGATTTTAAATTAGATTGTCGTAAGTAATATTGAAGGCATTCCCTAACTGAGGCAAATTTTTGAGTTCTACTCTTGATGATATTTATAGATGTAATAAAAATATATAATTATGTAGACCCATATTTTTATCTAGAATAGAACTCAAGTAATAGAATAGCCGAGCGGGTTTAAGTCGTGTACGCGCTATCGGTCGTAGGTTCGACTCTCCTCTAAGTCAAAATTATTTATTTCAAAATCAAAGTTGAATTTATTTTATAAAAATTCTAACGAAGATCTTATAGGGTTATCACATTCCGACCTTATTAGGACCGAGTTCAAAAATCGGTTGTCCTAGTTAGAACTTTATGAAAAACAAACCTAAATTCCTAGTGGGATCATTGCTCTAGTCAATTTAAAGGCGCGGGTTTTCAAACAGCCTTGCCTTTCATGTGCGAGCGAGAAAATATTTATTCGGTGCTGTTTATGGTGCCCCCCGAGACGTGATGCCCTAAGCAATTGCTTAATTTGCTTATGGGCTAATCCGGAACTGCCTATTGACTTCTAGCAAAGTAATGAGGCTGGATGGTACCAAGATCAAAAATAGATAAAGCGTTACTTACCGGATTGAACAATCTTTATAACATAGGTTGAATAGTCTTTGCCAGAACGCAGCCAGTCATCTTTTCAGAATGATGGAGAGAAGGCAGTCGTCTAGCGATTCTGTTGTTCTCATTAAATTTCTAGGCATCCCGTGTTTCAGGCTGAGGCAAAGCACTCAAAATTTTGTATATGTATGTGTTGTACCATCTGTTATTTCTAAGGTTATGATATAAAACAATATTTCTTATTGTAACTTTTGTAAAATTACAGGCTTCTCATGTCGGTTCTTTCAATAGTTGATCCCAAAGTTATTCAACTCACTCTGCAGAAACTACCCGTGCAGTACATAAGCAGCTTAGTGAACGAGCTGACTCTTCTTCTGAATAAAAAGAGAAACAGGTAAGCAGAAATAATGAAAATTGTATCAATTTACAGTTTAATTATTAGCACAAAAAGCCACTTTTTAAGGCTATTTGGAACATTAGCTTGATTTGATTCATTAAAATAATTTTGCCTTCATTTGATTTTGTTACGAGTGGTTTTTAAAGTACAATAATTAAACAATTTATATCGATAACAGTATTGCGTTTGAAATTATTAATCGTTGACGAATAAATCTAATGGTGTATTTCTACAGCGTTCAAATAGCATGTAATTGGCTAAAAGTTCTCGTGAGGACACACTCAAGTCAACTAATGGCAATTGGCGCCAACGACTTACTTACTCAATTTGGACCCTGCTTGGGAATCATTGAACATAGGACTAATTGTTTGACAGAATTATCAAAGTAATCACTATTCGTTAATCAAACAAATAATTTTTTAAATCAATGAATTAATTTAGATTACATGGACGTCTTCAGCTTCTGTTGAACAAGATTCGAAGAAATGATGATTCTGATGCCCTAAATAATGATAATGCCTTGATATACGAGGATCAAGGTAAAGGAATAACTTTTAGTAGGGAATAATCGGACGTTGAATTAATTTAACCTTTTTTATAGATTCATCGAGTTCAGATATTGAAGTACCCAACTATGCTGGAGATTCATCTGATGGTGAATGGGAAGAGGACGATTCGGAGGAAGAAATGGATATTGCTAAAGATAACACAGAATAAATTGTTATTTTGTTCAAAATTTTAAAGTTTTATTTTTATTCACAAAAAATCTTGTTGAGTTAAAGAGATTACAAAAGTTTTCAGAAAATATTTGTGAACATGAAAAGACCATTCGACCATTTCAAAATTCCTCAGCTGCGAAAAAATCCACCAGGTCAGAATCTCTAATTTCGAAACAAAAGGGAATTTCATTTTGTGAGTACCCCACACTGTTGCAGTAAAACAAATACAAGAAAGAGGTCGGTTGTCACTTCCATTTTACTCGTAATTTTTTTTTGTTTTTATGTTTTGTGTTTTGGCCCCTTGGTCGTTTTTCTCCCTCTCTCTCTTTAAGAGCTCTTCTTTGCCTAGAGTTTAAGAAAAAGAGGTTTGAAACAATTTTTTGGTCAGTGAAGGATAAAATAGAAGTGTTTGCGAGTTTCTGTGTGTCACTGGCAGATATAGCAAAAATAACCATCATTAAATTACATATCTACAAATGGTTCATTTTGATAATACTAACAGTTTCTGAAATAAACCAACTAACTACATGCAAAAAATTAACTTTTGTACTCAATTTATAGGAAAATGACCGAAACTGTGATAAAATGGTGTAGACGTTAATTAATCTCGCTATATTTACCTACAAAGCAAGACTTTACTTATTGTCGCACAAGCATTAGCAATGAAAACTTAAAATAACTTCTATTGGATTAAATCTGTCTCCAATTTATTGTTAAAAGATCAAAGTAAATTAAAATTTTGATATTTTACGCGATTTTCAGCAAAAAGAAACAATAAGCAATGATAGAAAATCCTCAATTAATTCCATGCAGCAAAGATGTTATCACAAATCATCAATCATAAAAATACTATTTTCTTACTTAAGGATGTACTTTTTAGAGGAGATTGTATAAAATTAAGTAGTTATGAGGTTATTACTACATAAAATTGCGGTAATAAACTTACCTTTCCTTTGTAATAAGAAAAGAAAATATGTAAATTTATAGAGTCAAAAGATAGCTTCAACTAATCTAAGTGTTAATAGAGTTAACCAAAGTAATACATTACCTATTTAGATAACATCAAACTATATAATAATTGGCTTGTAATATAGAAGGCTTTGCTTTTTTCGTCAATGTATGTATATACACTGGACTGTATACACAAAACTTCGAGGTGTTTAGCACACTCCCCTATAGAAATGGACCAATCAATTTGCTGTCTCAAATGGTGCACGATTTTGACAATCTCACCTAAGGAGAGTTCAAATATAGGGAGCATATATCTGTCTATTTCTTTCGCATTAGGCGAGATAGGCGTCTTCAAAAGGCGGCAAATTTAAAAATTGAATTTATTTTTAACTGCACGCTTAAATCTATTTCCGCTAAAAGTAGCATCAAATCTCAAATAATTTCACAGTGAGAAGTTTCTGGAATAACACATTTTTCATCGAAAAATTCTCAAGAAAACGTCAAGATGCTCCCTTATGGAAATACGGTTTACATCGCTAAACAACTGTTTTAAGAGCTCAAAAGTTATAATTAGAGTACTTTTGGTATAATCCGTGGGGATTTTAATTACAGTAAAATGAGATAAATGCAATTAAATTCGAATTAATTCACCGCAAGACGCCACGTAGGTTTTTTATGATTTTTGTGCTATTTTCGTCGATAAATAAGGCACAAAATAAGAAGGATTCGCAATATAGGATACTAAAAGACCAAATGACAAAATTTTTGCCAAAAACTTAGAAATTGTGTGAAATTCAATTGCATATCAAAGTTGGATAATTTCATGTTTGCGTTCCTTTTAAAGTACTTGAGATACAAAATGAATTATATAATAACTTCGGTGTAATTACTTGATGGGTTTATGTCATTAAAAGTGAGTAATGCTCCAAAAATTCATTTGACAATAATTCAAACCCACAGCTGACTTCTCAAAATCCGTTAATGTTGTGAGCAAGAGAGGACGAAAAGTACACCATTTTGATATGGGCATTTTGTATAGGACGAATGGTCCATTTCTATATGTCAGTAATTTAGGAAGACATCTATAATACGACTTTACATCATTGTTTTGTTTTTTTTTACGCAATTATTAGACATTTTTCTTAAAATGATAGTTTAAAACTGCAAAAACTTGCATTTTTCCTAATTAATGTCGAATGAGCACGGATTTCATCTTACATTTTGATAATTTTTTTTATGCAGCGTCCCTCTTACATACTAATACTCTACGCTAAAATTCCTTTAGCGTGGTCACTCTACAGGATTTTTACACGGTACAGCCGTTCCGTGTTAGTTTATATTTCTATGTGTCTCACTTTCTATCCGTCAATCGGCAGTTTAGTGCTGTCAGTGGTGAACGTTATATCTTTCTTGGTATCTGAAAGTGTGCTGTGTGCAATTTCGCGATTTTTGCAAGTTTTGAAATAAAGTGCTGTATTTAAAATGGTATGTATTGCATTTCCGCTTTTCGGGTTTTATAAATATATCACAAAAAACCCAATTTTCCGATATTAAAAGGAATTATAAGGGCGATGCGAGACTAAGGATACTTGCGTTGGTGTGGGGCGAATTTGTGGGTGAAGCTTTGAATATAAAGCCCTGCACGTGAGCATAGTAAAAACGGAAGTGCCCATAGAAAGAGAAATACGACTTTAATAAATGAGAGGGAAAGATCGAACTAGCAGGGACGCTCGTTAGTTTCGCATGGTTAGGGGTGCACCTTTTACAGACGGCCTAAAAAAAGGGTTTTTGGGGGAGGTTTGTACATAAGAAAATTTGTTTTATTCCTGTCTCCACTGCTGACTAATCAACATTCAATTGTCTGCACTAACACTAGTCGGACTTTACTACGCTCGGTGAGTGATATCGCGCTTCCTTAGGCTTTATCTTCAAAAGGGTGAAGGGAGCAGTGACGCTTTTGCAGGGAAATGGGCACTTCGTCGATCTATTTATCCGCGGAAAGCACCACTACAAATGTAATGTAGCCAAAATCGCTGCAAATGTGTGGGTCTGAAAATTCGTTAAGAGAAACGTCATTCGAGTTTTCACTGCGAATGCGGGTTTTCGATTTAAGGGGTTATATACACTCAGGAGGCTCAAAAAAAGTGATTTTTCAAGACATTTTTCTGAAAAAACCTTTAAATTAATTAATGTAAAAATTTGTACACATATTATAGCAACTCTTAACTGTATTTTAATATTTTTTACTTGTAAAAATATTAATTTTGAAAGCTGCTGTAGTTGATCTCCAAGAGCTCCTCTAAAAAAAGGCGCCTTGCGGTGACCACGATATCTCTGGACTGGATCATTTAAAATGAAAAAAGCAAACGGATTTCGTTAAGGTACTATTCTACTCTAGAGCGTCAAAAAAAAGGCCTTTTTAAATTCTTTTATTTAACTTACACTACGTGTCGTCAAATCTTGCAATGCAAAATTTTTATACTTAGACTTTATCAATTTTAATGAAAATTGGAACACATGTTCAGCTCCGGTGACAATACAAGTTAGTGGTGTAAATTCTTTTTTTTTTTTTGATTATTTGGAAATGTAACATAATTAATTTAAAAGACTAAAAATAAAAAAATAAAAAAAATATGAAAAAAATATAAAAACAAATTCTTTTATTTAACTTAAAAAAAATGATAGAAACATTAAAAACTAACTAAAAAGTAAAAAATAAAAAATATTAACCAAATAAAATTAATAAAATATGTAAACACTATGACAACAAAATAAAATTCCTACTTATCTTAAACAGTTAAATAAAAGAATGACGCATTTTTATCACTTCGTCATATTGACCGATCAGACAATATTTGATTATACTTTAAATTTAGGAATCATTATCTTATAGAATACCTAACGGTCAATATGACGAAGTGATAAAAATGCGTCATTCTTTTATTTAACTGTTTAAGATAAGTAGGAATTTTATTTTGTTGTCATAGTGTTTACATATTTTATTAATTTTATTTGGTTAATATTTTTTATTTTTTATTTTTTAGTTAGTTTTTAATGTTTCTAACATTTTTTTTAAGTTAAATAAAAGAATTTTTTTAAAAAATTTTATTTTTTATTTTTTTTATTTCAAACTTTTATTTCGCAGCCGCTTTATTAAGTATTGTCATGAAACTTTCACAAAATGTGAATGGACTCTTATAGTTTACAAAAAAAAATTTATTTTGGGCATATTATTATTATTATTATTAAATAGAGGGCGCCAAAGTCAATTGTGAAAAAAAAGATGGTTCTATGGCCGCAAGTTAATCTCCGAACTGGCATGTCTGAAACAAAAAATTCGAATGGGGATTTAAAAAGGAAGGTTTCTTACGTGACAATTCATCACCGTTAGTCAAAAATTCCAACAAAAAAAAAAATGGCGAATGTTTGAAAAAAAAGTTTGAAAAAATGATATTTTTTTTACCTTTTATCTTCCGCCATTTTTTTTTTTTTATATTTTTATCCAAAAATGTGGTGAATTGTCATACAGGAGACTTTAATGAACAGAACGCACTAAGGTTTATTGAATTCGGATCAGCAGATCCGGAGATTAACTTGCGGCCAACTTGAAAAATGCCATTTTGAGAAAAACGTGTTTAAAGTTTTGGTAAAGGCCGAGCTCTCTCACGCGGCTATATGTATATAGTGCCATAACTTTTTTGCTAATCCGAATTTCTCTATAAAAATTTGAGATATTATTTTTGAAGATGTAAGGAATCGAAAAATTTCAATTTTTTTAAAATTCTAGAGTAGAATAGTACCTTAAAGTAATGTATAATCTTGTAATTAATCGATGTAATAAGCAAAATAAATTGTTTTGACAAAATGGCGGCTTCTCAAAAAAAAAACGATTTTTGATTAAACTTTTGGCCTTAAATTGTTTATAAAAAAAAGAAATATTCATCGGTGAGAAAAAAGCATCGATTAATTACTAAAAAATATACTTAAGAAGCTTGTGTTAAAATTTGAGACTGATCGGTTCAGCCGTTTCCGAGAAATCTTGGTCACCGACTTTAAAAACACAATTTTGAGAAAAACGCGTTTAAAGTTTCAAAAGCACTCTGAACCTACCTTCAAATGCGTGTAACTTCGAAAAAATCGCCGGATTGACTTGAAATTTTCTGTGTATATAATTAAATTAAATTACGAAAATGAAATAAAAACAAATTTTTTTTGGAAAGTTCTAAGTGTATATAATCCCTTAAAATGAGAAGTTGGAATAAATGATATTATGTATACTAAATAGTACAATTAAAGACATTTTTTCTCCTCGATTGTATTTATTATTTACTATTATTTTGTTATATCTTTATTGTCTTCCGCACTCGCGCAAGCCTGCCCAATCTTGTATCAAATGCGCGCTTAGCGCATTGATTCAATGCGGAAGTCGGCCTAGTCTTGCATTACTCTAAAGAATGTTTTTTGACAATAGACACCCAGACAACACAGCGACGTATTCTTTGAAGATAAGGCCTAAAGGCTGAGGTACAATGGACGCAACCAGCCTGCCTTGATACAATGCATGCAATTTTGTTGCGCCGCAAACTTCGGCGGAACTTGGAACTTTGCGACGCGGCAATTCCATTCAATGTTCCGGTTTCTGTTTGGTTCTAGGGAAGATATGAAAATGAGAACGGTCATTTGATAAATAATAGCAAATCAAAAGTTGTTATTATTTTCCATCTTTGCATTTAAGCTTGTTTTTGAAAGCTTGATGTGCTTTTAAAGCCAAATAGCTGAATTGTATGACTTTAATTAATTTTAGCGCATTCATTTTCAAATTTTTTGGCTGTATTGACCGTCCAGCGAAAATGTACCGACGCGTGCATTGCATCAGGTAATTCGTTTTTTCTTATCATTCCGAGGTGCTGCGCAACAAAAACGCGTCCATTGTATGCCAGTCATAAGGAAGCGCGATATCACTCTCCGAGCGTAGTAAAGTCCGACTAGTGTTAGTGCAGACAATTTTTGGATTAGTCAGCAGTGGAGACAGGAATAAAACAAATTTTCTTATGCATAAACCCCCCAAAAGCTCGTTTTCAACACCGTCTGTAAAAAAGGCACCCCTATGTCAATGAGTGCCCATGCTACTCTCTCTCGTTTATTAAAGCCGTATTTATCTTTCTATGGGCACCTCCGTTTTTACTACACTCACGTACAGAGCTTTTACACGATACAGCATTTTCTTAGGCTTTATATTCAAAGGACATATTAAAGATGGATAAAAGATAACTGAATTTGTACTGCGACGTCTTTGACACTGTTGTCGTATTATAGACGACGAAAAGACTTAATGTCGCAGATTCAGTTGTCCTTTAACCAAGGTGTCGTCTTTAGTCTCTACAAATCGGACATTTTTTAGTCATCTAAATCATGGCTAATTTAAGACATTTACAGGAATATAGATGAGGATGAAAAAAAATAAAAACTAAATTTTTAATTGGCTCTTTTTGTCCTCGGGAACCGGGTAAAAATGTCCTATGTTTTTCCCTTGTTATAAAAAAGTGCCATTTAGCTTCCGCAAAACAGTGAGAAAATTCGGACCTTCGGCGGTAGTATAGTAAAATGAGTGTTCATCTCGGGAACGAAATAGGACACCTTTACCCGGGTGTTTGGTGGGTAAAATATTTACTAAAGACTTCTTTTCGTCAGAAGTGCTGTCTGGGCAGTTTCTGTAAGGAAAGTTTTTTGTCAATAGACAGAATTTCTATAGGGAAGGTTTTTTGTTAATAGATATATGTATATTTCTACAATATAAGGAAAATTCTAATCAATAGGCATTTTGTAAAAGGAAAATCTTCAATCAATAGGCAGTTTATAAAAGGAAAATTCTCAGTCAATAGGCTACAGTTTGTAAAAGGAAAATTCTCAGTTAATAGGCAGTTTGTAAAAAGAAAATTCTCAGTTAATAGCATGTTTGTAAAAGTGAAAATCTCAGTTAATAGGCTGCAGTTTGTTAAAGGAAAATCTTCAAACAATAGGCAGTATGAAAAAGGAAAATTCGTAGTCAATAGGCAGTTTGTAAAAGAAAAATCTTCAGATGATAGGCAGTTCGTAAATAAAAAATTCTCAGTCTATATGTATACAGTTTTTATAAGGAAAGTTTTCAATTAATAAACATTTTATACATAAAGAGAATGTTTAAGAAATATTCCAATTTAGACTACACAACATATTAATATGGAGGACATCATTTGTCTGGCGCAGGATATGAGGTCTTTCATTGAAACCTTAGGACAATGGGGACTTCTCGCCAAAGAGGGCGTCCTCACATGTTCTAGATGCGGGAGTTTCATGAAGCTGGCAGGAGAGGCTTCGAGGGGGGATCAGTTTAGATGGGCTTGTCGAAACAAGGTCTCAATTCAAAAGAAGAAGGCTATGCCATGCGGCACATTTCAGACGCTTCGCAAAAACACCTTCTTCGAAAATGCAGCTTTAAGCATAAAGCAGGTAAATGTGTTACATGTCAATATTCATTTAGTACAAAATTACTTACAATTAGTCATCTTAGATTCTTCTCTTCTGTCATCTGTGGACGCATAACGTCGAGCTCCAGGTTATACAACTGGAGACAAGGATTTCAAAGGCGACAGCTGTGAATTGGAGCTCCTTTTGCCATGAAGTCGTAATCGCCTTCGGGTTTAGACAGCAAGAACCCATTGGTACTAATATTAATATATTTTGGCGTTCGAAATCTTATTACTCAATATTTAGGTGGTGAAAACATGACTGTAGAAATTGATGAATCAAGATTTGGTAAGAGAAAGTACCGCAGAGGCCACCACCTGGAGGGGCAATGTGTCTTTGGTGGTGTATGCAGAGAGACCGGAGATGTATTTCTGGTGCCCGTTGCGCGTTGCGACGCGTCGACGCTAATACCACTGTTAAATAAGTGGATTGTCCCCGGAAGTACGATTGTTAGCGATTGCTGGAAAGCGTACGATGGACTGGATGAGGCGTCGTTCCGGCATTTAAAAAGTGACCATTCGGTTGACTTGAACGATCCGGCAATGGGCGCCCCCGGTAATACAATCCAAGTTCTCTGGCGACATGCCAAAGACAAGTTGCCCGTGTACAATCGGAGGAAATCCCTGTTTGGTGGCTATCTTGCCAAATTTTTATTCATCCATTATTGCAAAGTCAAGAAGTTGGACCCATCATTGGAGTTTTTTAAAGCCGCCGGGATGTTATACAATCCGTATATAGTAGCAGAATCATCCACAGCTGCGGAGGTGAAGGTTATGATAATTTTACAAACATTACTATAATTATTATATCAACAGGAAAATGAAAACATCCAAAATACAGAAGGAGACGAAAGCCCAACGATTGAAGTGGTAAGATCATTTTATTATGTAATTGTAAAAAATATATTAATTATTCATTAAACAGAAAAACGAACCATCTGAAGATTTTGATGAGGAGTCCCCAGATTACACAGATTTCAATGTAGGCTGTTTGAATTAATATATATTAATTTTATAATAGATACTTTTCTTTCACAGGTATGGGACCTTTATGAATGAATTTTCTTTTTTGTTTTCGGGGATTAGGGCTCCTGGCGATACCCCGTCAACAAAAACGAATGGTCTGACTACCTCCTGGGTCATTTGGAAAGGTCAAGAATATTTCTAATAGGTACACATAAAGCACAATAAGTTTTCTAGACGATGCCAAAATGTTAAGGTATGATATAATACATTTTAATTAATTTTTCAAAAATTAAAGTAATTTCTAATGAATTTAGATCTGTTGACGAATGCATGTTCGGTTACTAAACGCAGCCAAAAAGGATCGAAGGGGAAACTAGAAATGTTTGTTTCTGTGACCTGTGGTAGTGTAGTTAAGTGTTTAATATTGAGTGATGTAGTAATTTAATGTAAGTGTAATGAGACTACAGGAATTGAGTTTAAAATGTGCAAACATTATTTGTCGGTAAAGTGATGGTAACGTTCATTTCATCATTGTTTCTTTGTAGCATCTTTCATGATAAAATAATTTAAATGCTATGTATGGAGTGGTGTCCTAACTCTCACAGTGTGTGGACGTGCGCGCCGAAAGTTCTGCGAAAGTTTTCTAATTCCACAATAAGTGAATATAAGTGAATATGGTGAAAAACAAACCAATAACAACAAATGAAGACTTAAAAGAGCTTCTGTTGGGCCTTGGCAAAAAAGTCGATAAAATCGAAAAAACAATATCTAATACTGAAAAAAAATGTGAGAAAAACAAAAAAGACATAACCTCTTTACAACAGAGTAATAAGAAGTTAAGTGCGCAGGTCAATAAGCTTGAAAGGGAGCTATATAGTCTACGAGTCGAACTCAAGAAGAAAAACATTGTGCTATATCAAATTCCCGATTCGGACGAAATCAATGGAGATTTGCTCAACTACATAAGCGATAGTTTTAAATCATTGGAGTTGGATCCCGAAGGCATTGATGAGGTAAAAAGAATTGGTCGCCTTCCTGGTAAAAGGCCCGTCTTAATCTCCTTCACGACACTACGTCATAAAGAAGCGGTTTTTAAGAAACACAAAGAGCTTAAAGAGCAACTCTCAATCGTCATAGCTAATGACACATCTAAAGAGCAGCGTCAAAAATATGTGAACCTCAAAAAAATACAAAAAGAGCTGGAAATTTTAAAAATTCGTTCTGAAGTTAAGAAATACCATATATACATAAACGAGGAAAAATACACATTGGCACGCGCAAGCGCCTTTCTTGACAGTAAATTGAATGCCAAGGCTGGTAGCAGCAAAATATTCGAAACTCAAGAAAGCGCTGTCGAGGAGATAGCAGAAGGTGACAACGTCAGCATACTCTCTGATAAATCTACGGAGTCGACGCAAAGCAGGACCAAGAGGATGAGAGATCCATCCGCCTCACCTAGCCCCTTGCATCAAGTTGAATCACATAAAAAACCACGCGTCTTCAGTAAGAATAAATCTAAACACGGACCTTGTGTTAGCCCACCTAAGGCATAGCAATCAGAACATCGTAATGGCGCTCTCAGGCTCGTTTTTTGGAACTCGTCAGGATTTAAAAACCTAAAAGATATCCATGAAATCATACGTGAAGACGATATTGTGTGTGTAAGCGAAACGTGGCTTGAGCAGACTCCCAACCTTACTTTTTCATTGAAGCACAAATGTATAGCGAGCAATGCCAGGAGAACCGCAGAGAGGGGGCGTGCAAGTGGAGGTATCATCATTTCATATAATGAAGCCATATACAGCAACGCTGAAACTTTAACTATAAGTGATAACTTTGTATTTGTGAAATTTTTGTTTAAATCTATGTCAATCATTCTCGGATCTATTTATGTAAACCAGGTAACTGCATTGGATATTGTACTCAACGAAATCAATGATTATCTACATATTTACAGAATTAAATACCCAAATGCTTTAATAGTCATTGGAGGTGACTTTAACGCTCGAGTTTCTAATGAAAATGAAATCGAATCCGAGTGTTTTGAATTTTGCTCAAATGTTTATAAATGCAGACGGAGTTACGATGAAGTAATTAATAATAGAGGCAAAAGCCTATTGAATTTTGTAGAGTCAAACAATTTCTTAATTTTAAATGGTCGTACGATAAGCGATTCCCCTGCAAAATATACTTATATAAGTAACGTTGGTTCTTCTGTTATAGATTTAGTTATATGCAACATAGCTGCAATACAAATAATATCTGATTTAAATGTGTGCGATATCGTGTCAAAATCGGGTCACTCCCCCGTTATACTTAGCACCATTATAGCATCCGAAAAAAGAGGGAATGTTTCAAAAATACTAAGATGGAATGAGCAGAAAGCAAATGAGTTTTTTTCTGAAATGTTATTTTCCTCAAATGTTGCTAAGATCTTTGGGACGGTTAATGAACTAGACATTAATCTAAAAGAAACTATTTACACAGTTAGTAAAAATATTAATTTATATAAATCCCCATCCCAAAAAATCAAATTTAAAGAACCGTGGTTTAATGCTCAATGTCACTCTCTCAAATCATCACTTAAAGCAAAGAAAAAAGCGCTAAAAAAATCTGGATACCAAATGCAACTGATTGAGGAACATAATGCTTTACGTAGGTATTATTTTAAATACATTGATCAGGTAAAAAATGCATATGAAGCCTCTACTATTGAATCGCTGTGTGCGGCAAAAAATTCGAAATCCTTTTGGACCATTATAAATAAACATAAAAACTTCAAAAGACAGGTAGATAACCGAATAGATCTAAAAACATGGTCTGAATATTTTTCAAACGTATACCCTTCAATTAAAGAGCCATTTATCCCTCTTGCAAAATGTAACGAAAATTTAGAATTAGATGCGCCCATAGTGATGGATGAATTGGTTGTCTGCGTAAATAAGCTAAAACTCGGTAAAGCCCCAGGACCAGATGAAATATCAAACGAATTTCTACGTAATTTACCAGGTAACTGGCTTTTATATATCTTGAATTTTTTTAACCAAATTATGGTAACTGAGGAAGTTCCTCTCTCCTGGTCCTTAATTTTGATGAGGATGCTTCATAAGAAAGGGAACTTTTTGGAACCAGGTAATTATAGGCCGATTGCCCTGGTGAACACGATTGCGAAATTGTACACTTTAATAATATACAAAAGAGTATATAAATGGGCCGAACGCAACAAAAAAATCCCCAAGTCGCAGGCGGGTTTCAGAACTGATATGGCTGCTTTTGACAACGTGTTTACTCTGAATATCTTAATACAAAATCAACTGCGCAAGCCACGCGGAAAACTTTACGCCCTCTTTGTTGACTTAAAACGCGCATTCGACTCAGTTCCACATAAAAGACTCTGGGAAAAATTAAACAGAACAGGACTCTCATCTAAAACAATAAATATTTTAGGTAATCTTTATAGCAAAGCTAGTCTTAGAATCAAAACTGTTGATGGTCTTTCTGAACCCTGTACAATAACGCAGGGTGTTCTGCAAGGTGAGACTATGAGCCCGTTATTATTTGCCCTATTTATCGCAGATATCGAGGATTTTCTCATTTCTAAAGGTATCAGAGGAGTATCTCTTAACAGTGCTCTAGAAATAATTATGTTGGCATTTGCGGATGACATGGTTTTCCTTGCAGATACTCCAGTATGGCTTAGGAAAATATTGAAAGCCTTGGAAGAGTACCTCGAAGAGAATGGCCTCGAGGTCAATTTAGCCAAAACTCAAATAGTTTTATTCCAAAAGGGAGGCTTTGGACATAAAGCAAAACTTAGTCCATTCCTTTTTAAAAATAATCAGGTTTACTTAACAAAATCATATACCTACCTGGGTGTAACATTTTCACAATCGGGCACTTTCAAAATCACCACGAAGCAGTTTATTAATAAAGCTAAAAAAGTCATCCCAGAGACTATATCAATATTGAACAAAATAAAAACACTAAACTGGAATGTATGTGAGAAACTATTTGAAGCACTAGTATCCTCGGTTTTAATGTACTCTGCTCCAATTTGGAGCCTACAATACTTGAGTGATCTCGAAATAGTACTAAATAATTATATTCGCCAGTTACTGCACTTGCCAGGTAACACCCCCGGTTACGCTCTTAGGTATGAAACAGGAAGTGTTTCTATGCAAACAAAAATTTTTAAGCTAGTACTTAGCTTCATAGAAAGATTAAGCAAACTACCTCAAGATAGCTATGCAAAGGTAAGTTTAATGAGAATACGAGACCTCGCCCAAAATAAAAACGCGGAAATAAGATATAATTGGTTTTTACAGGTCAAGTCGCATTTTTTTGATAAAATCGGTGCCGGTGACATGTGGAATGACTTAGATTTTGGCACATTAAAAAGGGAAAAGACAACTCTGATAGAAAAATTCGATAAAATCCAACAAGAAGCCGATCTGAAAAAATGTAAAGAATCTACATCGCTCTCTATTTATCCCTGGCTAGTAGAGGAAAGAAAATGTTGCAGCAAATATTTAAATTTTAAGGTACCTCTTTGGGAAAAAAGGATTCTAGCACAAATTAGGCTGTTTAACGAAATCAACAGCAGAATAATTCTGAAAAAGGGAAAATTTAGCTTTTTTGACAATGATTATTGCGAATACTGCATGGATGCAAACACTATTTTTCATAGAATGGTTCATTGCCAAAGATATGTTAACGAAAGGGCGCGACTGCTACCTTCTTTATCTGAACAAACTGTAGCTCCTTCTGTCTTTATGAAAAACATTAAAGAGAGCGAAATTCATAATTTGTATAAATTTATAATTTGCATTATGTAAGTAATGTTAGTTATTAATAAAAGAAAAAAAAAAAAAAAAAAACAAACACTGTATCTATGAAGAAAACTAAATTTATGTAAAACTATAGTCGGCCAAGGCCACAAATTTGAACTTATAGCGAGATATATCCATATGTATATATATATTAAGGACATACACCCTTTGTACAATTCTAATGTATTTTCTTTTTATACAATGAATTAAGCAAATAAATAACTACTAACTACTAACTAAATGCTATGTATGAAAAAGTTCACTGATTTCAATAAAATACCCTGACATTTCCCTTACTACTTCTCTGACTTTTTCGTTTTCCAGAAAATAGCCACCCAGTTATCAAAGCAAAGTTCTTTCGAAAAGAGTAAGCAATGCAAATGAGGAGTGTCTGTTCAAAAGGAGCTATTTACACTTTTGGGGATTCCACGTTTTTTTTACTAATTCCACTTTTAATCTAAGATCCTACATAAATCTGTCATTACTTTTGATCAAAAGTGCCTAGTTTCTTACTAATAGTAGCCTTATTTTTATTGTCCCAATCAAAGGGTACTATTTACGCTCCAATGAGAGCTATTTCTATTGGCTTTGAACATTTTTCATAAAAAATTGAAAAATTTAGGAAAAGTACATATCGAATAAGGTTTGATTTCTGAAAGTTTTTGTGTGTCAACTGTTATTGAATTTATCTTTTATTTACTTACATATCCCAGGTGTAATTGGTGTAAATACTGATCAAAAGAGTGCTATTTCCATGGAAATTGCAAAATGTCTGATCAAAAGATGCTATTTCCATTTTTGATTGTTTATTATTTCGTTTGTTAATAATAGTACTGAAAATCAAATTAGTTGTACAAAAAAGTATCGCCTTCATAAATATTGTTAGTGAAAAAAGAAAACACCCGCGCATGTAAATAGTGACCACTATACGTCTTTATCGGCTTTTGTAAAGTTTGCTTATGGTGTAAATAGCTTCTTTTGAACAGACACGCCTCAAATAGTAGCAACATTTGTTATTCTATTGTATCTCTACTTTTCTAGAAATCAAACATTTTTATATATGTGTTTATATGTTAGGATACAGTGACCGAATTACATTTTTCAATAACACTAATAATTCCATTAATTTTTTAGTAGTATTGTAGTTTTGAAGAAAATTCTAAGGAAAACATCACTTAACCTCATTCCGAAATTTGTGGAAACTATCAATTGATTTAATAGGATCTGTTCATAAAACAATCTAGGTACCAATTTTTCCCATTCGCTGGAAGATTTGCAAAACTCCAAAAATCACTTAATTTTAAGATATCAGAATTCACATAGGTAGAATTAATTGTGGACTTTATCTTTAATTAGATTCATCCCAGGTAGCATCGAAAAATACCATTCAACCCGCCTCAACTTAGAAATACCTATAGTCTTTATTCGGAAGTTTTATTAACATAAAAAATTTTTAAAATTACGGAAATAATTTATTGTTCAAATATTGTCATAGTCTTCGTCGAGTTCAAGTGATGATTTGACTGAGCCCGCCGAGAGTGATACAACCTGTAACTCTGAGCTGGGCTGCGTAGTGATTTTGGACAGGTCAATGTTTATAACTGGGTTAATGCAGTTGCTCATTGAATTTTGATCGGACGAGGACCCGCTGGATGAATCCTTATCAGGTAGAACTAAATTACTATAATCTATCTTAACGATGGGTTTGTTGCATATGTTTATGTCTACAATAGGTGCTGGTATAACGGGCTGCTGGGGCTGGTGTTGATGATGTTGGTGCAGGCTGGCTTCTTTGGATGAACACGGAACAGACTGCGATTGATGCATTAGGCGTTTTGTGGAATTTTTTCCTGTAAATAATAAAGTTGTAAACGTTATAAAGAGTTGTTAATAAACTAAGATCTTACTACTTGAGTCGGAAAACGTTGCAGTTGGCACAGAATCCATCCTAAGTAATTTTGGGGGGCTCACGCTTTCGCCCTCCGTACAGTCCGATGTATGCTGAATTACCGAATTTCCTTGAATACTTGCTGTTCTGCTGTCTGCTGTTCGTTTTCGACTCTCCTGGACGCTTTCAGTTCTGCGTTTCGTTGCAGTTGTGGCAGTTGCTGTAATACCCAATTCTCCGCCAAAGGCTATTTGTAATACACCATTACCCAGAAGCGGACTACCATTTTTCGTAGGTGATGAACACGATGCTTCGCAGCTTGTTGATGGCATTCTATAGTCAATTGCTCGTTGTTGCTGCTGGTGGTGGTGCTGTGACGATTGTTGAACATTATCCGATGGTGGACCTGGTGAACTATCATGGGCTGATTCTTCTGCGACACTTATGTCGGGAATATTTTTAACCAATTCACGGAGAAAGTCAAAACGACTCTCCGACATTATGCATTGCTTCATATGTGATGGCGATAGTGTTTTTGCATTTCGAGAGTTCGTGATTTTTAGTGTTTTTGTCAAAAGGGACTCAACGAAAAGTTCTAGTGTTCTAGGTATATATTGTCAGTTAAGGAATATTTGCATTAAGAATTTTACAATTAATACATATAATGTGCAGATATTCTAGCAATTTTAATTGGGTCAATGTTGTAATCTTACTTGCGTAACAACATAGAGAATTAAAAACAGATAACGAATACTTAAGCAAAATTAGAATCCAGAAGTCTGCATGCTGCATGCTACGATTATTAGTTGTTGCAATTCATGAGAGGCGGCCATTTGTGCCCCACTAATCTCAAGATAAGCTATTGTGGGTGTGAGAGGAACTATGAAAGTTTAAAAACATTTTTCTTAATCAAGAAAGTGTCTGAAATTCGTCACCTCATGTGTAGAACTGGAAATGGCAAGGATTAATCAAGAGGCTACAATAGTTGATTAATTCGATTTAATTAATAGAATCCTCATAAAATATTTTTCGTTTTTCGACAACTAGTCGATTCCTTTCACTCAACATCAAATAAATGCTTTCAATTCTTGTAAAAAAAATCAAATAATTTCTGAGATCGATGTTCGATGTTCCGACACCATTCTGTTCCAGTGGCAATTATTCATATAATCGCGATACAATTAGTGCAGTCTGACTAAACGATTATTCTAAAATTATTGCCATCTCTAATTTACACATTGAAAAACGCGAGAAGATTCGAAGAAAATAATTGAAAAGAATTTTGAATAAGGAATATTGATGTGAGCGTTTGATTTTTCATTGCTTTGCCTAATCTATTTTTATTGCTTATAGAATCTCACAATTAAGTAGTAACTCATTAATTAACTTGCTCTATCCAAACAAAAGCAAAATTAAGCTATTTATTTTCATACAAATCGCAAAGAAAATCCTTCTAAGAGGAGAAAAAATTAGATCAATGGTATTTTTCCAAGAAGCAGAGTTATATTTGTCATTAATATCTCTGTAATGTATTCCGGACGAGCAGTGCAATAAAGTAAAAAAAAAAACTTGCCCAAAACCCATCGACGTATGGAGTGCAGGTGATATGTTTCGCTCTCGTGTCTTTCTTTGTGTAGCCAGGGCAGTCGGCTGCACAAATACTGAAAAGAAAAACAAGCTCTAGAACTCAGAATTCTGTTTCAATGCACCATGAAATGTTTTCTTGTTTATACCTATTTAAAAACAAATAATAAAATATAGTATCTAGGTATACATATACAGGGTATTCCGTTAATGTATGAACTATGCCAATCGATTCTACATGGTCTCCTGATCGTTTGTTTTTTTTTTCGTCAGAAAAAATTTCAACGTTCCTATATAAAAAATCAACAACACGAAGGGTCAAAAGTCATATTGTGAGCATTTCTCGTTTGTTTGTTAACCAATTGGGTCGTAAGAGATATCCTTAGAAAGCTTGAGCTTAAAGTACCACGTCTTGCTTGTATTACTTGTAGTAGTATTGACTATAGTAACTCATTCTAAGAATAATGCGTTCTCTTTACACCTCTGATTTTTATATCATGTAAATATCTCAAATAACAGAATGAAACAATTTTCCAGTTCAGTCTCTTAATTAATTATAAGGGATGGTTACGAAGGTTGTATGCGTAGGTGCATATGGCAAAATATGTATATATGTAAATTAAATTTCATTAAAATTGATTAAATGGTTTAGAAGTTACTGCGGAACAGACCGACCACTTGTGACGAAATGAGAAAAGATAATTCCAAATATATTAACCTAGCTATTTCAAACCGTCTTAGATTGTCTCACGATGTTAAATGAGACGTTCCCGTACATATCGATTGCCCGGGAATTTTCTTAAAAAAAATAAATTTCCTTCATAATTCAACAAACAGTTTATGTGCTTTGCGCCTTACACTGTCGGCATAAATCGTTTTTATAATTACATCAAATTATGCCTCTGCCTGCACGCGCTAGTTTAATATGTATTTTCGTAGTAGGTGGGGGAGGATTATATCCTAGTGCTTCTATTGCGGGAGGGCAACCGTTGCTTTAATTTCAGACTTTGTATTGGCTTCATAGATTTGACTTTGTATAAATCAAAATAGTCCCCATTGACAAGGATTTGCCAACTTCTCTGAAAGTGAATCGTTCTCCCACATTAAATTGACAACTGTACTCCGTAACTAGCTTTTTATTAGTGCTCTAGGGCCTAGGTTGAGTTTAAATTTAACAGTCGTATTAGAGGTATTCGCCTCATTTTTCAAAGCTTGTTGGGTTCGCATATTTTTAGTCTCGTAAATGAGATGACGTGCTTGGATCTTTTAGCAATTCTCATACTCTTAGCGAACGAATACTTTGAATAATTGATAAAAAAATTAAGGAAAGTTTTAGAGAGAAAATTTTAAAAAATGTACTGTTTGTTTATATCATTAACCTTTTAAGGACGGGACTGGTCGATATTTCGACCACTCAAGTATCATAATATTTTTGAGTGATTTTGGGAATAATATTATGTTTTGAATATAGGAAATATAGTGTAACAATTTTAGGTAGCATATTTGACCTTGAAATAGTGATTTCAAGCTCGAATTTTTTATTCGGTATTTCGACCCCAAAGGGATCAAAATTTCGCCACATCCACGCTGTTGATCCTGGGTCATGCTGGGAGCGAAAACGGAAGTATTTCTTGCAAATGACATTCATAAAAAACATTACTATATTTCTGCATCCAACACAAAAAAATGTACAGATATCATTTCGGACAGAAAACAACGAATTTGACCTTGAAATGCAATTTTCAAGGGCAGAGATGTCTTCTGGACATTTTTCATTATCTTTTTCGTATTCAGCGCATCCATTTACTAAGGAAAGCACTGTTTAGTCCACAAATAAAATGTTTAGCATGGGACTTTCCGTCCCAGACGGGACTGGTCGAAATTTCGACCACCAAATTTGTCGGGCACTTGACGTGACGAATTCTTCGATTTTATGTACAAATATTGTAAAAACAAAAAGTCCAATTTCAACGTAAAAATCCCCGTCCTGAGCAGGTTAAGGATATTTGGGATTTGGCGATGTCGAATGACCAGGTAAAATTACTTCAAAACTATCTGTTCGGAATTTTCTTGATAAGTTGAATTACATGACTACTTTCTTGATGTTAATAATACAATAAGAATTTAAACGTAACCGGAATTTACAATTCTTTCTTTTAATGCGTTTTGCATTTTTTAGTGTAGTAATGTTCAAGTTAACCAAGACTGCTTGATCCTGGATTCTGGACCGATTGGCACAACTTGGCCAAGTTAAAGTCAAAGCTAAAATGCTTTATTACCAGCTAATTCAATAAATCCCATAGCCCGTTTTTAATGACCTGAAAATGTTTATGTTCACGAGATTTCTTGAATTTCGACTCACTAGAAAAGCTCTAATCAGTTGGCATGGCTGTAGGGTCACGAAGACATCTGAACCCGAGTGCACAAAACCACATCTAAACGGAAGTGCTATTGAACGATCAGAATGTTAGCAGTGGAATGAATAGTCAGAGTCCTGACTTAAACCGGGTAACTCGTCTCTGGGCCAAAATATCGTCCCATCTTATAAAAACAAACATAACCTCCTGACCGTCTCCGCTGTGTGTTTGGTGTGAGGTGTTTTTGAAAAGGATATAAATTATCACGGGTACAGCCTGTGCAACTTTTCCAACTTCCTCGTCACTCTGCATGATCTTCTTGATGCGTCCCTGCAATAAGATGCACTATTTATCCACAATTTCCTTGGGAAAGTGATAATTTATAAAATATTTGCGCCGCACCAACACACGATATCATAATTACTTTTTTGGGGGGCGGGCAAGTTAAACATACCGCGGGAAATCTGGCATTATACTTTTTCTTCTTCGATGGCATTTCAGGTGTCACTTAAATCTACGGCGAGCTAATTTAGAACAACACTGCACCGAATAAACAACAAATTAAAACTTCATCGGAAAGTGACATGGCATGCCTATTTATTGTTTGACTTTTGTAGAGACAAGGAGACTTTTATTTGATTTTACCACTATAGGGACGGGAAGCTGGAGAGTTTCTTATCGTTTGAAATTGTCCAATCGTTTGTTAAGTTCATCGATTTGAAGTGACTCTCTTCTGCTCCCTCCTTCCCTTCCGGAAAGTACACTGTGGCTGTCAAGGGAAAAGATAAAAAATGGGAGATCGTGTGTTGCGTCAGGTGGAAGTTTAGGAAAGTTTTATGCCTAAAAATAAGGATCCCTGTAAAGCGAACGCCTGCAAGATACAAGCTTGTTTACACGGTAAATTATTAAGGTTGATTTTGAAGTCAAAGCAATTGTTACATAACAAAAAACTTTCAGAAAACCATTTTCAAGAAAAAGCCTGCTTGGAAGTCTTAGAGGAAATGCGACAATGCTGTCTTAAATGGCATAAAATATCTTTGTGCTGCTCTGGAATTAAATTAGAAAAAAGTTATCTCGGTGAAAAGGAAACTAGCAAATCTGCGGACAAAGCTTCGACAAGGTAAAATTCTGATAAGCTTACCGGTATATTTTCGTCACTGATAAAAATATATTTTCTTAAAAAATTAAACAAGATTACCTGTAAAAATTGTAAACACGTAAGATTAGCCTCCTCGGGTAATATTGAAAATAGTATCGCAGTTTATTGATGAAACAAATATTATAATAGGATCTCCAAATCTGTTATTCCTTAAAATGATCTTGGGACCCATTAAAAAGTAAGACTGAATAAGATGAACGCTTTATTACATTACTTCTTTTATTCGAGATAGCTGAAAAATTATTGCATGGTAATCATCGACTAGTTAGTTTAAATTAAACATTTATACTGATTTTTTCGATGTGCTTTAACGTTTGTTACAAATAATGTTAGCCAACACAAAATTCTCACCTACAGCACAGCACTTACAGTGTAAGGTACAGTTGTGTGTACAAATATAAGACTATCATGAATTTTTTGGTTTTCCTCAATCTCTTACAAAAAGAAATTGGACTAGGATTCTTAAAACTTATTTTCAACAAAACAAGCAAACTTTTCTGTTTACAATATAAAATATTTATAAAAAAAAAAAAAAATTCATCCATCAAATGCTGTGTAAAATCATACATTTTAAAAATTTAATCTTTAAAATAATAACCTTTTGCTCGGGTACAATCAGTCAGCTGCAATAACGTCTGTGTCTTCTCTGTTTTGCATAGCTAGAAGGGTACGGGATACGAAAACTGTTAAGTTAGTAGTAGTTGATCTGCCTTTGACCAAACCGTGTTGGACAGGAGAAAGAATGGACCTACAGTGGAAGGACATGGAGTCGTAGATGATGCTCTCGAAAAGTTTGGGGATGCAGGAAAGCTTAGCAATGGGGCGGTAATTTGAAATGTCGCTTTTAGAGCCTTTTTTGTGGATAGGGACAATGAAAGAATCTTTCCAAAGAGAGGGAAAAACACCCTCGGAAAGGGAAAGCGAGAAGAGGGTGGGTCAGGTACTCCGAGCACTTCTTGAGACGAATGGCGGGGATACCATCAGGGCCAGGATTGTGGTCGTCAGTGAGAGAGCTGATTTTGGAGGCAACAAGAATGGGATCAATGTTACTGGATGAGAAAGAGGTTTGGGGGTGGTTGTGCATGTAGCGAAAGTAGTGAGGATCAGGGGTTGGGACGGGATCGCTGAAGAAGTCAGCAAAAAGTTCAGCAATGGCGGCGGGCTCAGATGACGAGGAGTCGCCAAGTTTAAGGGATCATCACAGTGTGACCCTCCGAAAAATCACTGATTTTCGCGATTTTTTTTTTATGGTTAGGATAAACTAATCGGTCTGATTTTTTTTTTTACAAATCAAAGTAGTGATAAAGAATACAAAATAATTTTTTTCAGGTTAATTTTTGTATTTAATTATAGTATAATAAATGTTTTAAAAGTGTTCTTTAAAAAAAAGGTCCTGCATGGTCGGAAAGGTCGTGGCCTTAGTCCTGTTCGGAAAGAAAAATTTCAAAAAGATTATTAATCTGTAGGAAAGCCGCTATGGTGCTATGGAGGCTTTTTTTTATTTTTTTTAATTTGACAAAATGGCGGCGGTTTAAACAAAATGTATCGAATTCAGCCTTTTTTTTCGACAGTTTTTCGTAAAAAAAAATAGGAAGATGTAGAAAAAAAAACAAAAGCTTCCATAGGACGATAGAGAATGACGTGAAGAATGTTCTGTCAAAATTTGAAATGGATAGCTTGAAAACTCTACCTTCGAGAGGTAAAACCGTTTTGAAAAATACCATTCCGAGAAAAACGCGTTTAAAGTTTGAAGTGACGGACGAGACAGGTGTTAACGCTCCGTTCCCTTTCTCTAAGAAATTCTGTAGTTACCGAAATAATTCGAATTTTGATTTAAAAATTCAAGAGAATGTTTATAACAGTGTATACTATCCGATAGTGCACAAAAAAAAAAAAAAGATTTTTTTAAAATTTCGCACTGTGATGATCCCTTAAGGGTCGACGGGTATCCATTAGATTTCCTTTTTGTATTGATAAAATTATAGAATTTTTTAGGATCGGAGATGAGTTTGCATTGCATGCGGTCAAGGTAATCGGAGTTGAGAGATTCGCAACGCACGGAAAAGAGAGAAGAGGTGGCAAGATAAGAAGAGTAGTCCGAGTCGGACCTAGAGGTGAGGTAAAGGTGCCAGAGTTTATTCCTTTTGTTACGAAGAGACCGAAGCTCTTTATCGTACCAGGGTGGGGATGAAGATAGGGTTTTTATAGGCTCGAAGGGAACACATTGGGATAGGCAGCTAAAAAGAATGTCGTAAAAGATGTCAACAGCGCGATTAACGTTTAAACTAGGATTGTTAAGGGAAAAGGATATGTTAGAATTACTTAAGAGAGAGTTTAGTTGTGCAAAGTCGGCTTTATGAAAGTTGAAGTGGTAGTGGGGCTCAGAGGGGATATAAGTACTGGAAACATCATGAAATAATGTAAGAAACAGAGGGGGGTGATGAAGGTCAAGTGTGGATAGAAGGTGGCTGCTTTGAATAACGGCAGAATTAATAGGGTTTGATGAAAATATCAAGTCAAGTTGACGGCCCAGGTAGTTTTTAACACCGCTGATTTGGTAAAGGCCAGAGCCAGAAAGATGATCAGTAAATAGCAATTCAGACGCAGAGGAGGCATTAGTGGAGCAATAAGAGGAGTCGTCATCGGAGGGAGACCATTGTAAGTGAGGGAGATTGAAATCACTCAGGACAAAAATGTCATCAAGAGGATTGGCGAGAGCGGATAGGGCACCAATTGCTTCAATTGCATGCCTATAGGCGTCAAGAGGCTGGGCAGGGCGAACGTAACAGGATGAAGAGAGAACGACGGTTGAAAGTGATTTTGATG
This sequence comes from Eutolmus rufibarbis, assembly GCA_963920795.1. Lineage (NCBI taxonomy): Eukaryota > Metazoa > Arthropoda > Insecta > Diptera > Asilidae > Eutolmus > Eutolmus rufibarbis. The sequence continues at coordinate 14,837,419 of OY987205.1, forward strand.
GAAACGGACTCGAACAAAGGTGAAACAGGGGAATTGATTTGGGAGGAGTTGAAACGGCTTGACTCCCACTTCCTTAGAGTTGATGCGCTGCCAGAGGAAAATTCCTTTTTCTTAGGAGCCAATAACACCGTGGGCCTGCAGAATATAATGATATTGCAGAAGCGATGTCCTCGCTGTTCTAGGTTGACTTTTTGTATGGTGCTCTCAGCTTTTTAAACTATCCTGGCGTGAAAATTTTCTTAATTTGCTCTTGCTCAGAGTTATGATTCTGGTATCGCTTCAAATCCCTTTTGCGCGCCGCCGTCTTTAGCCTGCGGACTTTCTTCTTCCTTTGATCTATTTATCAAATTATTTAAACTAAATTTGGAGATTATCGTAATGTATATCTTACCGTCCATAAGAGCTCATAACCTCTTAAATTAATTCTTTCCAATTAGTTCATCCTCCTTTTTTCGTTAACATAGCTGGAAAATTTCTTGAAGCCACTGCATTGTCTTTCAAGCATCTTTTAAGAATAGATTCACCGAATAAAATGTCTTGCAATCTATAATCACTTTCGTCGAAGTGTTCTGAACAAATTCTATCAGTTTTTGGAATGATATTTTCTTTTCCTCCACGAGCTTTTACCCACGCACGAAACAATTTCGGCTCTTTGGAGAAAGAAAAATAATTGCTTGGTCCATTTTGATTAAGCTTGACTAATATATTCTTTGTGGCAATATCTCAGCTATGTTCGCAAATATAATAGATTGAATTGGTAAAGGGGGTGGGGAATTCAGCATTACATTCCCTTGTAAAAATTATTTTTACGACATTAAAATCTACCTCTTCCTTGTGGCTGTCGCCGAAAGGTCTTTTTTACATAGGTTTTGTATGGGCCAAGAAATTTCTTGGCAACAACATACCGGGCTTAAAGAGAAAACTTTTTTTTTTATTTTCAATTCAATTCCAATTTATTCAAAGTTCAAAAAGCTATTTTTATTTTCTGTTGTTTCCTAGAATTAAAATCATGTACCGCTAGGTTTCCTTTACAGCGAGTAAATCTTTTAGGAAGAAAGATTTGCTTCAATGATCTTATTACCTTTGGTCATATAAATAAGACAGTTTAATTTATTTTTATTTTAAATTTTAATTAACAAAATTATATTCTTTTTAATAATATAATACTAATAGCTTACAACTAATACTTGGTCGGGAAACCTTTGCTTTGCAGAACAGCACTACATCTGCGAGGCATACTGTCAACAAGATCGCGACAACGTTGCGAAGGTATAGAGTACCATGCCTCTTGGATTACATTCCATAATTCTTTAGAATTTTTTGGTGTACAGCTTTTTATTTTATGTTTCACATCGTTCCACAGGTGTTCAATTGGGTTTAGATCAGGGCTTTGGGCAGGCCAATCCAAAACACTTATTTTTTGATCCGCAAGTCAACTCTTCACTAGACGTGAAGTATGCTTGGGATCATTGTCATGCATGAAAGTCCATTTCAATGGCAAAAATTCATCAGCGTATGGTTCCATATGGCGCTGCAAAATATCTTTGTAGATATGTTGATCCATACGCTGATCAATTTTTACTATTGGGCCAACTCCATGCCAAGACATTGCAGCCCAAGCCATTATGTTGCCCCCACCATGCTTAACCGTCTTTAGAGTGTATCTAGGATGGAAAGCTTGGTTTATGGGCCTCCTTACATAACATTTGCCGTCTGATCCAAACCTATTGAACTTACATTCGTCGCTCCAAAGAATGTTTTTCCAGAAAGACATGGGTTTTTCCTTGTGCTCTTTGGCGAAAGTAAGTCTTTTCTTTTTGTTTCGTGTAGAAATAAGTGGCTTCTTCTGTGAAATGCATCCTATGAGGCCAATCTTATACAACGGACGTCTCACAGTTCTTGCCGACACTTTACAACTGTATTCCTCCTCCATACGCTTTTGTATTTGCGTGGATGTTAAAAAAGGATCTTGTTTGCAGCATCGATGAATAATCCTATCTTGAGCTACCGTTGTTTTCCGGGCTCTTCTTCTTCGAACTGGATTTTCTGTTGTAATCAAGCTTTCTACACACTTAAGAGCATTTTGTACCATACATCTAGAGCATCCGATTAATCTAGCGATGTGTGTAATTGTTGATCCGGATTTTTCAATTTCCAAATTAACATCCGCTGCTCGGGAGTGCAATGCTTTTTACGCCCCATTATAATCTACAGAAGCCGTTAATATTTAATTCAACATAACAAATAACTTTTATTTACAAACTTACTGGAACAAAGGCTATAGGGGGATAAGCATGGGTAGGATGCCCCCGCACGTATTGCGTTGATTTTTTTTTCCGCTGATTGCTATCGATATAAGATTAAGATTTGCCAAATTTCAGCCCTTAAAAATAAACCCCTAGGGGGTGAAAATTAATTTTCCAAAAATTGAAATAAATTCATATCTTTTGAATGGCTCGACCGATTTGGCTAAAATTTTAATATGTTTCAGATATCACTATAGTGCATTTAAGAAAAATATTACCAATTTGAAAAAAAAATTCTAACCGCAAAAAAAAAAGTTTTACTTTTAATATTTTTGTTTCATCCATTTGTAATTTTGGTACCATCACAAAAATTTTTTTTGAAGTTGTCTTACTTTATTAGGCGTAACATATAATATAATTTTTCCAGAATTTTTCTCCAGCTGCGTGATAGTCAAAAAAATTAAAATAACTTAAAATATTTTTTTTTCCGAGGTTATGTTTCTGATACGAAAATTTTTCTATCCGCACCTGGATAAAGTTCGTCAAATAGATTCAAAAACATATAAAAAAATGTTGTGGATGGTACCAGAAACATAACCTCCAGGTGCGTCATAGTCAGAAAAATTAAAACACTCGATTTAAGTATAAGTGTAATTAATATAATTGACAATAAAATTAATAAAACAATGAATCTTCATCACTTTCATCGGCAATAACTGTTGTTATTTCGGTGGTTTTAAAAAGTGATGATAAATGTTCGGCCGGTCTTGGAATTTTGGATAAAAATAGAGCGTAAGATAGATAGTAAATAATATAAGCTATATGTGAACGACAACCAACCGTTCTTCGGCCATTGGTGCATTTTCAGAAATATCTCGAAATTCCAGATCGACCAGTGCTGCCAGGTGTATACTCAATAAAACATCGGTCGATTTTTCGCGAAATATGACGCGATTGCACTTGCAGTTTTAGAATATTAGATTAATCCTTGAGAAATTGTAGATTTAACGTACCATCATCATTCATTATTTCGGTTAAATACGATATTGCTTGGGAATATTGATAAGTTCCACTGAACAAGATTTTAAGATCTTTATCTGTTAATCCTGGAAATTCAAGTAGATCGGTCGATAAAATACTTTGGAAAAGTTTTTTTTTCCTGAGTAATCCCTGTTCTTCTACCAAATCGGCTAGAGTATTTTCTATGTCTTTTCGTGAAATCATTTGTTGCACAATTTCGGATGAGATTTAAATATCGGAGTTTAATCTCTTTCCGAATTTATTGTGAAGGAAAGCTGCAATTCTATAATATGCACCTACACTTGATTGTGACAAGGACTCATCTGTAAGTGATTCCTGGGGCAAACTTACACATAAATCATGTACATTATCATTATCTTTTGGTGTTTCCTCTTTTTTAACACGTTTATAGGAATTCATCCTGCAGTTGTTGCAGATAACATCGTCAAGATGTAAAGATTTGCCGATACCTTGAGAGAAAAAATCTGCATCATTGGCAGAATTTATTCTCTTTCGGCGACCTGAAATACTCCGCAAATTGCGGTCGCAGCCAGCACATTTCCCTTGTGGACTCACCTCAGCCATTCGAAGAAGGAAAATAATACGAAAAAAAATATATATATAAAAAAAAGCGAGGGAGAAAAAAATTCTGTTTTCAATTAACGAAAACAAAAATTTCGAAATAAATCAATCGAATGAAGTGCTTGGCGAATTATTCTTTTTATATATTGTAATGAGTAGCGCTTGAGGTTTGCACTCTATGCTCGTTCATGCGTGTGTGCCCACACGAGTGACATCGCTTGGGACCTTACCGAGTATCCGCTCATTCGCGTTATCCCCCACTACGTTGTCCCCTCTACCAAGTCTGGACGCAGCTATAGTGGGGTAGCAACAACGTACTCAGCACGTTGTACTGAAAAATATTAAATAGCTGGCGTTTGAGATTCCCAAAAAATATTTAGATCGTATTTCAGCCGATAGGACTCCACCTTAAGGGCATATAGTATATGTTATATACATACATATATAATTGATATTTATAATTCTTTCAAATTATATGTCACGACTAATAAAGTAAGACACCTTCAAAAAAATTTTTGTGATGGTACCAAAATTACAAATGGATGAAAAAAAAAAATTAAAAGTAATATCTGAAACATATTAAACTTTTAGCCAAATCGGTCGAGCCATTCAGAAGATATGAATTTATTTCAATTTTTGGAAAATTCATTTTCACCCCCTAGGGGTTTATTTTTAAGAGCTGAAATTTGGCAAATCTTAATCTTATATCGATAGCAATCAGCGGAAAAAAAATCAACGCAATACGTGCGGGGGCATCCTACCCATGCTTATCCCCCTATAGCCTTTAGCAATTTCTACAAAATAACACCACCTGTCTTATTTATATGACCAAAGATAATAAGATCACTGAATCAAATGTCGCTTCCTAAAAGATTTACTCGCTGTAAAGGAAACCTAGCGGAACATGATTTTAAGTCTAGGAAACAACAGAAAATAAAAATAGCACGAAGCAGTCAATAGTTACAAAACTTTTAGAACAAAAATTAAAGAGATCCACTAGGGTGTCTTATTTAGTTGGCCATCACTGTATACGCAAATATGTATATATATATATATGCTTTACAATAAACTATACATTCACCGAAAAAAAGGAAAAATGAAAAATAATAATAAATAAAAAAATATAACCCTTCATTGCACTATACTACTTATTGTTCGAGGAGCAGTTCTTTCAGCCTGCTTTTATGTTAGCAGGTAATTTGTTGAAAAGTCTTATAGTAGTGTACATCAGTCCGTTACGCTATTTGTTCTCGGCTGGGAAACTATAACTTTTATTTTATACTTCTGCAGAAATAGTTCTATAATTTTTCTAAGTTCAAAATTGGAAAAGAATCACAATCATATTTTTCAAAATTACCTTAAATTGTTAAGTAAACAGGTAAAGAGGATCTGCATTTACATTCAGGTTATTATTCCGAATTTCTAGCAAATTCTTATTAGCTGAAGTAAAAAAATCGGAGAGAAAGTGTATTTAAATTTATTTTAGCACTTTGACTGTCAAAGCAGATATCAGCAAAGAATAGGTTATCAGTCGCGTATTGAGCTAATGAATGTCATCCAGTGTGTAGGGGATAGCTTTATTATATGGATAATTTAATCCTCAGATAGTTTCTGAGGCAAAAATCACACTAAGCGATAAAAACTCTTGATAAAGGGGACGCGATCCGTTTGTCTATGTGTAATTCATTATAAGGCTGGTTCTCTAGTTACTTAAAATTATACATTATTCTTGTTTTCCAGATAAAATAATGCAGCAAAATCTACCACCACAACGTCGCCGTACTGTAATACCACCGAAAAGGAATTGGATCCAGAGAAATCCAAGGCTATTTCAAATCACCTTCATCACAGGTTCCTTGCTTGTGTTCTTCTCGAAGCCACTTTACGACGCTTTCATAGCAGATACGCCTCCAATCCAAGTCCGACAAAAATAACTTCATCAACCACCAACAAGATAGATCAGTAAATATATGGAATCTGTTAAAAAAGCCCGCAATAGATTTAGAAACTATCCTGTCCTATTAGGAAAGTGCGCGGAGCCTGCAAAGGTTTACGCTGCTTGTGTTACACGGGACTTAAATGTTAAGCAAGGCATTTGTGAAAAAGAGTTTATTGAGTTCAAAAAGTGCTTGATGAAAGCTGCTAAACATATGAAAACGAAATTATGAATTTCATAAACAAAGTGTTAACAAAATTCCGATCTATTTCATTTCGAAACCATCTTCTGCTAGGAATGGTCATTCGACTGGTACTGATTGTTTATGGTGAAATTCAGGATGAAATAGCTCAAGTATCCTACACAGATATTGATTATAAAGTTGTAACAGATGGAGCAAGGCATATTCTGCAAGGTTCATCGCCTTTCAAGAGGCACACATACAGGTATAGTCCGCTACTGGCAATTCTTTTAATACCGAACATACTGGTGCATAAATGCTTTGGAAAAATCCTCTTTTCCTGTTTCGATATCTTAACTGGGATTATGATAGAAAGGGTTGTCTACAATGAGTTGAAGAACGAGTTTTTTGAACGTGTTGAGATATGCTCGGCCAAGGAAAATGAAGATGACAACGAGGTTGAAGAGGAGTTGGATATCGATAGTGAGAAATTGTACGTGAAGGCCAAAAATAAGGACACGGCCGAGAAGAAGGAGATTGCGAAACTTCGTTTGCCAGTCGTGTATTCTAAGTGGGCAAACAATGCTGCACTATTCTGGCTTTACAATCCACTTTCGATGGTGATAGCAACTCGTGGCAACGGAGATTCAATTTCAAGCTTTTTTGTGCTAGCGACGGCCTATTTTATCCATAAATTTAATAGTCAAGACAAACATGTGTTTTTGGCAGGAATTTGTCTAGGAGTATCCATACATTTACGCCTTTATCCAGTTATTTTTTCTTTGCCCCTTTTCCTAACTTTATCAGACTTTAGTCCATTTGCTCTAATAAAACATTTTTCTGATAGATTCTACTTGCGAATAGTCTGCATAATTCGAGCAACTTTGTCTATAAATTTGCGGCAAAAATATTTAGTTTTGGGGACATTTTTAAGTTTTAGCACCCTCACAGTTTTATTTTACCTGCTGTATGGCATGGAATATCTCTATGAAGCTTATTTTTACCACTTAACAAGAACAGATATCAGACACAACTTTTCCCTATATTTTCTAATGCAATACCTTGTTATGGACGTTAAATTCGAATATTGGGGGCCAGCACTAAAGGTTCTGCCGCGTTTAATTCTTTTGCTATATGTAAGCATAACCTTCGGTTGGAACAGAAGAACACTATCATTTTGCATGTTTTGTCAAACATTCATTATGGTTGTTTACAATCCAGTGATTACATCCCAGTACTTTGTATGGTACTTATCTTTGCTTCCTCTTTGCTTCAAAAACTTCCATCCGTCCCCAAGTTGTCCTTCGCCTTTTGCAATATTTGTATTATGGATACTTCCTCAGGGACTTTGGCTCTTAGCCGCTTATGCCCTAGAGTTTCAGGGCTATAATACTTTTATTGAAATTGGAATAGGTTGCACCTTTTTCTTTATAACGCACATACTAATGTTTGTGCGCCTCATTAATATGTTCGAACCTATTGATGTTAAAATTTTGTAAAAGATTAAATAAAATTCTGCGACATTGATAAGCTAACACAACAGCTTTCTTTCTATGTCCTCAAAAAATAAAATAAAATGTTACATTGTTAATTTACAGTTGAAATAATTTTTAAGAAGATTTGCTACTTTATTGAATAAAAACATCAATTAATCTTTAGAACTTATTTCCTGGAACAAATTTAAAATAGAATAATAAGAAAAGATATACGCATAGATACATAATTAACTCTTTTTATAAACAAAATTTATATGATGTTTTTGCCCTTTTTGAATCTGGGAAAAACTAGGGAACAAGATAAGAAAGGATTACAGAAAAAATAAAATGAAGTTTGTATGACATAATAGTTTTTGAAAAACTAGCACAACTATGTATATTATGTACACCGTCCTCAGCGCGCGGGTATTGTTTGTTTTAAAAAAGCCATATTCTACTGCTTTGAAGTCATTAGTTAAAAAAATAGTCAAATTTTTAAATTTTTTATGTCAGAGGGGTACAATAAGGCATACAATTTAACGCTTTCTGATTCTTGCTCTCTTACTTGCATATATCTTTCGTCTCTCTTCCGTTACGAAACCAGCAAAAACAAAAAGGATGGTGACTGCACTGAAATTCTAGTTTGTTTCTTGATTTTGGCTAAATCCTCTCTCCCCCTCACTCCTAAAATTACTCCTTCACCTTGTTCTAAGTTGAAATTTTGTTGTCGTCAAGGAGAGGTGTACGAGTACTTACTTAAACGGTCTTAAGTTCTGTCAAGGACATTGCAGGATTATAAAATAAAGATGAAAATGCACACTCTGAGGCTTTTAACGATACCCCGCGTGAACTAATCTGTGAAAATTAGGCAAGTTCAAAATTAAGATTTGTCAAAATTTGCACTACTTCTTAGAGACCCTTCTAAAGGATTTATTTTTTTAACGAAAAGTATCTCACCCCACTGATAAGAAAGTCGATATTACGATTTTGTGTATACCAGATCAATACTAATAACTTTAAAATTATATCGCATATAAGAAATACAGGGTTTGAAAGAGCAAGGATGGAACAACGGCAGATGGCATTAACGTTCAGTGCTTGACTTGACCTCACACATCGTCATAAGGTGGGCGTGAAGTTAAGTGTGGAAAATTACCAATTTGCCACGCGGAAAAATTAGTGTAGCTTAGAAATGCGTACGCTCAAAATGTTGTGTTAGGTGTCATTTAACAGAACTTGACAAATACTATAAAATAAAATAGTAATAGTAACAAAAGAAAAAAATAAAAATGCATTGAGAAAATGTTGAATTTGACCAACTTTTCTTTAAAATTTCAGAAAGGTCAAAATATATTCTCTAAAAATATAAGTGTTATATATTAATCTTATATATTGTACTACTTGTACCATTGTCCTCTCTTCAGAAAAATTTTACAAATTAATCAGCATTGTGATAAAATAAAAAAAGTAAATAATTGTAAGTTTGTAGCGCTTTCTTACTAACCCAAACCTAACCCCAACTCTAATAAAAACCAATTCGGGTGTGTATCGGTACACGCGACCGACATGAATACTGCTTTAAATATTAGTTGAATAACGTTGAAGAGTGAAAGAGACAGAACTTTGATCTTGTGAGAGATGGGAGTGAAAATATTGTAAATTGAAACAAATTTAAAATGTTATTTAATAATAATTAAATTTAAACGCAGACATACCGTTATTGATACATACACTACTGGAAACATTTAAGGGAACAGACGTTTTTTTTTAATTATTTTGACATTTTTTGAAGAGCTGTATCTTTGTGAAAAATGGTCGTATGTAGATTATAAAAAAACCATTTTGAAGCTTTAAGAATTTAGTTTCGAGATTTTTTGGCAGACATTTTTATAAACTATGGTTAGCACGCAATCAAAAGAAATAGCGCGAGACAAAAATTTAAAAAAACATTTTTTTTTTCATCAGGATCCACGGACTTGAGAAATTTTTTTTCAGTTAAACCAATGCATTGGTCAGTTAGCTTGTTTATTCAACTTCAATTTGCTTTTGTTTTTAATCTCTCTACGTTGATTTTTCGGTTAGATATCCGACTTTGAATGAAAAACAGCAACCAATAACCGCACAGCAAATGTAAGGATGATTTTAAAAACTCGAATAAGTTTCTTACACAACCCTTTCATGATTTTTTGAGAAAAATTTTTTTTTCACTCACCATTAATTTGAAAAAAAGTACAAAAAATTACTTTTTACAGTTTTTTAGTAAATCTACCGCCTATTTACAAATACTAATTTAATAAACGAGGGAAGGAGTGAAGTAACTTGGGCGCTCGTTCATTTCGCACGGTTAGAGATACCCTTTTTACAGACGGCGTTAAAAACGAGTTCTTGGGGGGGTTTGTGCATAAGAAAATTTGTTTTATTCCTGTCTCCACTGCTGACTAATCCAAAAATTGTCTGCACTAACACTAGTCGGACTTTACTACGTTCTGAGAGTGATATCGCGCTTCCTTAGGCTTTGTCTTCAAAGGTTCTAAACAAGGAAACACGTATAATAAACGTATAAACGGAAATAAGTATGTCAGTGCATGGAATACCCGATGTATGTATGTTTGAATTTTGATATAATAATAATATAATATATATGTGCAAGCGTTCACGAGCCTTACTTTTTTTAATAACAACTCCCAAGTGCTGTACCATATCTGATTTTTTATCAGCAAATGCTCCTACACTGACCTATGAAATTCAACTTTGACGTAGCCTAGCTTACAGTTTTCAAGCCGAAATCCTAATCTAAGCTTTTGTGCTGTGTCGGCCAGCAAAACTAATAATAGGCTAAACTACTTTGCTGATAGGCGGCGGAGCCTTATCTTTTCTCCCCGTTAAAATAAAGTATTGGCCGGGTTGATCCCACCCCTGGAGCATCTCGTGCCGCGCGTCGAGCGGTTGGTAAGCCCCGCTTGAGCAACGAGCACTTGTCAGAGAAAGCACGTGCTTCCTTTGCCACCGCACACTTCCATCTCGCTCCTTCGCTAGTGCTGTTCGTGACAGTGGCAACCGCCGACTTCTATTTTTAAACTGTCAGCTGTTTTTGTTTTTGGGATGACGGCGATACATTTGCGCGACAGCGCCAACATTTGTTATAAATAAATTCATAATATTAGTTTAGTACTGTAAAAATTGCCGTAATTTGCTCAAAATTCACTTTATTAATCGATTATAATGTGCGAAATTGTGTCGTAAGTAGCTGAGGAGTAATCCTGCGAAAAAATCGAGTTTTGCCAGCCAGAATTACTCCGTCAACTGGGTGCCATCGCGTCGTTCGTTGCAAAAAAAAAGTGAAGTCACAATGAATTCCGTTTATAAATTCATAAAGGAAAATCACATGCTGGCTGTAGTCGAGATGGCATGTCATCGGAAATCCTTTACGTTGAACCTATCTCGCTTTGAAATAACAGATATTCCGGAAATCCTGACCACCTGCAATAGTCTACTGAAGCTCTACTTGAATCACAATGAGATTTCCCGGGTAAGATTTACAATTTCAGGTTTTTATTGCTTCCTCAGAAAAACTTTAAGATCTGCGAAATCACATTACTTTCGATTTTGGAATGACCCTTGAGACTCCTAGCTAAGTTGAAAACACCTTTCAATTTCTACGGGATAGAAACTAGAAATTCTGTTTACAGGTCTTTGCCGTTTAACCTTGGATTGAGTAGGTTTAGCTTTTGCAGAATGGAATTCAATTCATTCTGGCGAAAGAGTGGTCGTGATCTCTCCGCAGAACTAACATACGAAAGCTGGCAAGAAACGGAGCAGAGATGGTCATTACGTGGACGTTCGATCAGCTCATTCGTTTGGCGGTAACAGCTGGCTCGAATCTTTAATATGTAAACAACCAATTCTTACGAAAGCAACAAGGCTACTCTTTAGCTATTCATGTCATATATTTTCGTGGAGTTGAAATTGGTGATGAATTAAGGGCCGTGACGGGTTATAAATATATACATATATTACTAAAAAGCTAGGTGAAATAATATCAAAGCACAGAATATCCCTAATGAACATAATTTGATGCAATTCTAGGAGACAATTAAGATATTCAAGACCCAAGCAAAAGCATCTGCTTTTATAAGTGGGCACGGCCAATTTAACCTATAAAAAATAAATCTGGTAAACGTTTTTAATAGGCAATATTTGATACTTATAAGGTAAACTAAAAAAGGGTGTTGCTAGATTTCTCTTAAATAACTTCTTATAACTCTTATATATGATTAGGTTGTTTAATAATACTGCAGAGGTTTCCCTTCTTTTTTAGATTCCAGAAAGTATAGTGGCTTTAGATCGTCTGAGCTCTCTTACACTAGACTATAACAAATTAAGCGAATTTCCACAAGTAGTGTGCCAATTGACAACGCTTAGGTTTTTGAATTTGAGTTGCAACAACATCCGTGTCCTGCCATCCGAAATCGAAAATCTAAAACATCTGGAGTCTCTCTGGCTGAATAACACAGGGCTTGAATACATTCCAGAGCAAATAGGAGGCTGCGAGCAATTAGAAGTCTTTGGAGCCCGTGGAAATTGTATTCAACGGTTACCAGAAAGTTTAGGTCTACTCTCCAAATTGACATGGCTTACCCTTGAGGAAAACAAAATTAAGGAGCTGCCGCAAGCATTTGTTGCATTGACTAAACTTATCCACTTAAATCTACGAAGAAATCGGCTATCGTCATTCCCAGATGTTGTCAATGATATTAAGGAAATCCGATACTGTTTTTTGGAAGACAATTGTATCGAAACAATTACACCTCGTCAAATTGAGCTGTCTGCTTTCATGAAAGTCCTCGATATTACAAACAATCCGGCTGTTAGTAGTGAAGAACTCGTTTCCATTTTCCCTGTAAGTGAATTCAGGTAAAACACATGTCTTGTACTCAAGTCTGTCTGTCTTTTAGAACTTTAAGCACGTTGTCCACAACAAACTGGATGGTGAACTTTTAGACCATTCTGAAAACGAGGATGAGACTGATTGGGAGAATAGCGTGGTAACAAGTGATCTTAACTCGACAGACGACAGTGGAGATGAACACGAAATTGAGGTAAATTGCAAAAAAATTCAATTCAAGTTATTGCAACTGAAAAAAACTTACTTCTTCACAGCAGGATATATCACTCCTGATACCGGAATTGTCACGATACATAACAACGTTTAGCTAAGGGAATGAATACATTTAGCTTCAAAAAGAATATTTTTTTTTGTTTAGTTTTTATTTTCAGTATTTCAACAAAAAAATATAATTAAAAAACAAATTGTAAAAATTATTTGTTTCATTGTTTTTGCAACAGAACTATAAGAGGCTACTTGTTGTGTTACGCTATATCTGAAGTGTCGTTGGTCATTGAGTTGCTGCTACTTTTGCGCCTCTCCGGCCATCTTCTTCATTAGCTCGTCGTCTTGCATGGACATGGCTGTAAGCTTCTTACCTATTCTTTCGTGGATGTCTAAATATTTCGCAACGCAACGATCAATGCACACTGATTCACCTTTACCTGTAGGAAGGGTAACTTTGTTAAATTGCAAAGATTTTTAATTAAAAAAAGAGTAGCCAGAAGAAAAGAAGATTGCAATATGTTAAGGAAAAAAGAAACAGTGAAACTCCATCCTAAATTTAGAAACTATTTTATTCTGTGTTAAATTATAAGCCCATGTAATTATATCATACCATTGTTTTGATTTCGTTGATGGAGAAAAAGGGTCAGTCTGTTTTGCAATTTCTAGAGAATCTAGTTCAGCGCACCAAACACTGGTCTTTGACAAACTGGTAAGGTCATTAATGGTACAAAAACAAAAATTTATTTTTTTGTGCAAATCGTAGTTGATATGTTTATCATAGAGATATAAAAAAAAAATTCCAAAGAATGCCAATTTTCAAACGATCAAGATGTAGATTGTAGATAATATTTTAAAAAATTGACGGACTTCATTATGTTCTTAAATTTTGATGAAGCAGTATGTTTCGAAACATCTCATGAATTAATACGAGCAGTCGCATCAAGTGAGCAAAATGTGAATTATAAATATTTCTAATGCACATATGTTACATTCGTAGAGATGATAAATCATTTAATTCATCGAAGTGGAATACTTCCAAGAAATAATCGATTAATATGGGATATTAATCGTAAATTGAACGCAATATTGTAACATAAATTAAGTAATTACACTGGTTTAGAAAATTCACCTTTTTTTTGTACTTTGTATGAGATGTATCTTTGTTTAATGATAATTAATCACTAACGTGAAATTCTTTTGTTTCCATCACGACACATTTTTGTGAAAAATAGGATGAATACTAAAACAAATCGTATTTTGAGCATATTTCAAAATTGAAAAAAAAAAAAAAAAAAAAAAAAAAAAACGGAACGCCAAAAATGCTCATAACATGGTTCAAATAGAAGCCTAAATATTTATCTAGATATATGAAATAAGATTTCATAGGTCTTACTAAGCATATTGGCGAACTAGTTTTTCATGAGCGTGCGCTATTTGTGATTATCATTCACTATCAATTGTATGAAGTAATTGATTAACGGATAAAATTGAAATTCATAGTATAGAGTATTTCGGAGTCAGAAACACTTTAGTATTTTAATATAATAGCTAAATATTCAAACTTTTATTTGGGTTACATTACAATTACAATGACAATTTTTAAAAATGTTAAATATACGATCTTTTGTACTCTTCAAATTTATTTTTCTCAAAAACGTGATAAGATGGGACATCTTCGTTTGTGAATTCGTAATCTACGGAAAAATTAATGTAAACCAGTGTTATTAGTCGCAAGGGCAGAATGCATTGATCTTTTTTTTTTTAGATTACATGGCGAAAGGAATGATGTAATATCATATGATTATTCGATTAATCAAATCAAATTAATCGAATATTCCATTAATTTGATCAATAATTATAATCTCTAGAACCATTTGAGACTGCAAATTGAATGGCACATATACAGGGTGTTTCGTTAAGGTCTTAAAAAAGGTATGCCGATCGATTCTACATGGTTTCCTGGTCAGCATTTGAAGGCTCAGCTTTCTAACATGTTATCAAGCAATATCCTACGATTTCTCTGAAAGAACATATAAAACATTTTTTAGGTTCATCCCCTCCAAATTTTCAATTGCGATTTTAGGGGGGTCTCGGAACAAACGTTGATCAGGAGACCATGTAGAATCGATTGGTATACACCTGTACAGACCCTAGCAAAACACCCTGTATAATACCTTACATTACACTGTAAGTGCTGTGGGTGAGAATTTGCTGTTGCCTGTTTTCTCTTTTGTTTTTATTGGAATAAGGAATGCTAAGCAGTAGTTCTTTGTTCCTTTTAAAGGAAAAGATTTCTCGATGTAGGTTTTAGGAATTGCATATGGATTAGAACTTTAGTCATATTGATTTTCATATTAGTGGATTTTCGTCGATATATCAATTTTTTTTCTAATTTCCTTAGTCGCAATGAGTTAAGAAGCACTGGTGTTCTTCACGCAGTTTAGTTTTATGTAATCAACCATGCCTTTATAGAGTCACTAATCATCATTCACTTACCTAATTCGCCTTCTCCATACTTCGGGGGAATACATTTTTTGTGACACGCTGTGGTCATCCTATTGTACAAATCGGACATCATTTCAATTTCCATTTCTTGCATCATTTGTAATTTTGCCTGATCGGCAGAGCTCATTTGTGCAGTGGCCATTATTTCTTTCTATTTTCTGTTTGCTTACAAATGAAAAAGCTGATACTGCTTACTTTTTAATCAAATCGCCTCTTGGACTCTGTTAAGTATTCTCCGTAATTTGATTTTCGCATGCGTTCCCTAACTCGCATACTCTCAGTACGTTTTCTGTCTATAGAATTTTTCGATAGGATGAAGGCGTACACTCCAGCAAATGTTATCACTGACCTACGTAGGATAAGGAATTATTGTATTAATTACGTTTAACTAAGTGTGATATTCACATCGCTTACCATCCAATTGCAATCTTTCCAAATTTCCCTAACTGCATGCTACTTAAACGCAACTACTTGAATACATAAGACCGGCTTCTCCGAATGCGAGCCTTCGCAAAGTGATGGATAAACTGTTGAGGTTATGTCGAATTGTCAAAAGATTTCTCGAAAATTTGTAGTATGGTAATACCCTTTGAAGTTAAGCCATTGTTCACTGACGATAAACGCCTTCAAAAGGCGGGAAATTCAAAATTTTTATTTATTTTTAATTTTATCCTGCGCGCTTAAATCTAATCGCCCAAGTATAGCATCAAATCTCCAATAATTTAACAGTGAAAAGTTTCTACAATGATACATTTTTCATTGAAAATGTTTCAGCAGTCATAATTTAAACATTTTTATTTGGTTTTTGTGCTATTTATTTTGTCTATTTACGGTTTTTGTTTTAAAACAAATCAATTTAATATGAAGAAGCAAATGTTATGCAGTGGGTTGCATTTATCAGGATTGCGCCATATTCATTCGAATATTAGAATGAATTGTTATTAAGTTGTCTGCCTGCGGGATCTAGATAGGAGCGAGATAGTTAGATTTCGGTCAAAATTTGATCTCATTTTTTAACTGAGTTTTTGTACGGAATCAGCAGGCAAGGTCCTATATATGTCCAAGGCCTACGTATGTAGAAGCGATGCATGGGGAACTTTGAAGATAAAGCCTAGGAAGCGTGATATCACTCTCCGAGCGTAGTAAAGTCCGACTAGTGTTATTGCAGACAATTGTTGTATTAGTCAACAGTGGAGACAGGAATAAAACAAATTTTCTTATGCACAAACCCCCCCATAAACTCTTTTTTAACGCCGTCTGTAAAAAGGCCACCCCTAACCGTGCGAAATGAACAATAGCCCATGCTACTTCGCTCTTTCCCTCTCATTTATTAAAGTCGTACTTCTCTTTCTATGGGCACCTCTGTTTTTACTACGCTCACGTACAGGGCTTTCACACGGTACAGCGTTTCCTGAGGCTTTATATTCAAAGATGGGGAAGCTCTGACGCAGAAAATAAGATAAACATTTTTCAACTTTCGTCCTTCAGCGGCGCGTCAGCGAAAACTTTCAAGCTTCGCCAGCGAGAGCTTTTAAGCGTTGACCATTGACCAATGAAAACGGCGCCTTCCCTTCAATAAAGCCAAATATTCATCGGCTTCTGAAAGTATGTAGAAGTCTACGAGTACAGTACCCCGCCATAAAATTAGGAACACCGTGCATTTTCAATGCATATTTTTCTTGAGATATTTCGAAAGATTAAAATCAAGTGGTAAAATTTTTTTTTGCATATTTTTTGTTATGGAAATTCCTTTGCTTAAAGACTTATTAATATTTAGTAAGATATGCTTTTCTTTTAATAAATGTATCGACTCTTTTCGGCATGCTGCTTATGCAGTTTTAATCATTTTTTTATATCATCGTAATTTGTTCTAGATTTCTTCAATATTTCGCACTGTAGTATTCCTAGGCGCAAATACTTTCGATTTAGGTACGCCCAATAGTTTTCTATGGGGTTTATATTACGATTACAGGGCCATTGAAGAAATATTGATTTCATGCTGCTCGCTCATTCAAAAAGTCACGGGTATTTTTGCATGCCCATCTGCCCCATCCTGGGGGGTAATGTATAGTTAAAGCTTCAATTTACCTGCAGATGGTGGTATAAATCCCATGTTCTTTAATTTAATGGGTCGTATTCCGGGCCAAAAAAGGCTGGGGTGGATTTTATCCAGTGTGACTGTTATCCTTCCTTTTATTGCTTGAAACAGAAATTATGGAAAAACACACCAACTTATACTTTTGGTTATTTCCTCCAGTGAATCTCTTTAGTTAAATTCTTTCCATGCCTTGTAAAATCACCATTTATTGAGTTAGTAGGTTTACACTCTAAGCCGACGACATGCAAGAAAACAAATCATTATTAAACTGTTTATTATTTAAAACAAAATATTTTATTTGAAAATGTCTCCAATACATAACTTAACATTGACTGTGTTTCTCAGAAAGCAATTATCTTTTAAATTAACCTTAAGGACTTAACAAATAATGATATACATAAATATCTTTGATTTTTTCAGCGAAACAAAAAATTATGTTACTCAGAGAAGGGACTTCGTGATCGTTTTGCTGGTGGCTCATCTTCGTCCATACTATCCATGTCTTTCATTGGTACTGTGGTTGTAGACTGTAATTTAAATAATACATTTTAATTATTGTACAAAAGAAACCAACAATTTTCTTACATGTGGTTCTGGCTGATCAATGCCATTTTCTGAGATCTTTCGGGCCTTTTTCCTTTCGCTATTTGCTGTCAGTGGGGCGAACGGTATGATGGGCTTCTTGTTCACTGGATGCATAAAATAAGTGTCGAGCGGCACGTAGATTCGTGTGTTCAAGAAGTCATCCGGTTGTGACTTAAAATACATTGAAGGTATTCGAGCATCTAACCGAAAATCCATTGTATCGTATGTTGTTGTTTTCACAGTAATTAAATGTAAAGCAATATCACAAATAGCCCACATTTTCTGTAAATTCAAGAGTTCAATAATCAGGAATAATCAGTTTTTGGTTAAGTAATGGAAGATCAATCGAGTGTTTCGACTGCACCATTACAACATTCCTTTTTCTCTACTTACAAAATTAATAGAAATGTCGTCAGGTTTGAAGGCATCTTTGTGGTTTTTCATTCGATCAATGATATTTTTATAAAAGCCATAGCAAAAGAATTCTTTATTTGTTATCAGTGGCCCCAATACAAACCACAAACACTTTTCGATTGCTTTCAGTTGTGAACGATCCTCATAACTTGTAAAGTTTGGATCGTGGGTTAAAACTGGTACGGCAAATACGAGCATATAGTCTGGTAAAATATGAGGTAATTGGCTCATCGCTCTTTCAACTGCAATTATTTTATCTGGTTTTTAGATAGTGCGCACCATATTGCCACTGTTTAATTATCTTACCTGTCGCAAACGTTTTCACATATTCTCTTCTCCGATTAACGTCAGTCTCAATGTAAGATTTAAGCATACCAGCTAATCTGAGAGTCAAAAAGTGATTATTAAGTAAGAACAGCAAAACAGTAGGGGTATTCATGTCATACTCTTGTAGGCTGCGTATGTCTCGCAACTGGCCAAAATTGCATAACAATTACGAGGCTCGTAAAACTTTCCATACATATCTACTTTATGCGCCTTCGTTAAATTTGGGAGCCAAAATAGTCGCGCAAATTTATCCTTGTAGTCATAAAACAACTGTTTTGCTCAACTGGATCTGACAGATATTTTTGAACAATCGTTTGAAATTTTTAATTTAAAGATGGATGTGAGCAAATTTGGAATGTTTCTACTATAGTATATTATTAATATACTTTTTTTTCTTTTAAGGATCCTCAAAAAAGAAAAAGACGTAAACACAACACATCGATGGAGTAATAGAGAAACAGTCGATTTGTTCGAAGGAATTGTGGATTTAGTTAAAGACAATCCGGAGCAATTTGAGGTTATATTGCGCGTTTACGAGAATATCTAAAAAGTACATTCATACCATCTTGTTTACGAGACGTAGAATATACGAGCCCAAGTAATTTTACAGCATGAAGTGAAAACCTCTAGTATTTTGCCTTTTGAAAATCGATTGTCACGGATAATAAAATTTCTTGTGTAACTCAAGGCTACGCATTAAAATAATTTGAACTTACTTTTTATCAGTCTCTCTCCCGCCTAGGGCATAGTATCCCATAAAGTCTAACGGTAGACACTTGTTTGGTATGCCCTTATTTAGTCCTTTGTGGAGTTTTCTGGCAAAGATTTCTCGTACTTCAGGCACAGGATCGATCTAAGAAACGCCAATTAATTAATTTGGGAAATTTTAGGGCTCTATTGCGGGTTTTCTTTTAAACCTTCAACGATCAGTGTGATATTTTGCTGTTTGTGGGACTTTTGATTCAGCGGTCTTCAAGTTTTCCTTTAATATATGTAATGTAAATTACAGCTGGACCGTACACCAAAATGCTGCCAGTGTGGCTCTCTCCCAGATTAAATGAAAACCGTAAGCATGTTCCTCCTAAATCCTTAGTTGATTTATTGAGGCAAAACTCTTAGGATCCTGAAAAGCCATCGTGATGTTTTTGAATAGTTGAGAATATGATTAAGCCCAAATTAAAAGGAGAATTTCAATTTCTGGGCTTATTTTTTGCTGTCTGTGTCCACTTCCAAACTAATTTGAAATGAAACACATACATTAAAAAAAATAGTTTTTTTCGTTCCAATTGCATAAAAAGTTAAGATTAAGCGCCATAACATACATACATATATGCAATCTTTTTTAAAAAATTAATGCCATTACTTCTATTTCAAGCTTTAACAATGTATGATGCAATTTTTAAGATGAAACAAAAATGGATAGCGTATAGGGCTATTGGCAAGTTGATCAACCGTCGAGTCCAATGGTACGTTAGTGGATGCCTTTAGAAGCATTTTTCCACTAATAAAAAAAAATATACATATTTTACAGGGATTCGTTGAATTTGGTTTAAAAATTAAGTCGCAATAGAACCCTTTTTCAAATTAGTTCAACCTACCATTAATTGTGACAAATGGTAAAACTGTTCGGCTGTGAATTGATCTCCGACTCCTTTTTGTTCACATATCTTAAGCATCGCTTTACCGGCGGTCAATCGCAGCCAAGACATTTCAGCCGGTGAAAGTCTACCCTGTGACAGCAAATCTCCATTGTGTTTTATGAAAGCATCAAGCATTCGGAATGTTTTTTGTGCAGAATTGACATCGTTCTTCAAACCGAGTAACCATCTTGCCATTGTTTTCAGAGCTTCAACTTTACATTTAGTTTCTTCAGGCAATTCTGTTTCCTCACACCATTCACCGCTTGGTATATTGTCTACTCGATTTTCAGCAACGTCCTTTATTAGTAGTTCCTTAACGACTTTCCTTGCGACAATATTCTTAATCTGCGCCAGAAACTTCTGTGGCATATTATATGCCACATGTCCCAAACAAACTATTGCCGTCCGATAGCTCTCACTCTCCGGATTGAGACTCTGTTTGAATGACTCAACGATATCTGGGAAGATATCTATTGAACTGGGAATTGGTTCATCGTCCGTTCTCTGTGAATTCACAAAAATACACCGCACAGCATGCTTTGCTTGTTTTGGAGTACCCGAAATTGCAAAATCTTTACATATTGGTGCAAGTTCTTCGAGTACTGTTGGATGCGAATCTATTAAAGGTCTATAACGACCCAAGTACGTAAATGCTTTGAGGATATACGGTGCGGTATGTTCTGTATCAAAACTGAGCAAAGTTATCATATGGCGCAAGGTGGAGTCATATAGAAAATGTGCTGAGAATACATATGCTAATACCTATAGTCGCGGAAAAGGAGATGTAAAAGCATTTGTATTATAATTAAAATAAATAAATCAAATAGACAATTTTGTACTTACGCCCAATAATTTCAAGCCTCTAACCCCTGCAAGATCAGGCGGAAGACCTACCTCTGTAGCTGCCTCACCACCACGTATACAATCTTCGACCAAGCTGTAATTTTTAATTGTTTTTTTTTTTTTGTTATTTACTCAGTAAAATGACATATTCATTCGGTCTTTCGAAAAAATACATTCAAAGAATTGTTTGAAAGCAAAATATAAACTGCGTACCTATTTTTGTTGAAACTCATGAGTCTTTTATAATTTCCACCAATTTCAAACAAAACACATTATGTATCAAGTTGTTAACTTTGTAACTACAATATATCTAAATATATAATATGGGCAGATCCAAAAGTTTTCGAAGAAATGTTCGCACTTTGGTCAGGTAGGTTAAGAAAGGAGGCCATTCAAAGGATTGTAATTCAATTTTAAAAAAGTCAGTTTTATAGTAATTTTCACGATTTTCAACCTAGGCTCTATAATGAATTGATTAAAACAAAATTCTCCATCTGTGACCTTGTATTTTTGAGAAAAAATAAGCTTTGGATCTGCCCTTTTTTCCAATGACCATTTTTTAAAATATTGCCTTTAAGGGGTTATTCTACTAATCACCCGGTAAAAAAGAGGTCTTTTTAAAATGAAAATAAAAAAAAAACTACAATAGGTATCGTTTTGAAATTTTGCATTATTTTTTATTATCGAATGAACATTAAATTTTTGTCAATTAAAACACATTTAAAAACAAAATGGCGGCTGCCAAGTGACGTCATACATAAAAGTTAAAAAAAATTTTGCGCCTGGTAAAACTGTGGTGAGAATATTCATTTGCAATAAAAAAAAAAAAAACAAAAAAATATTAGTTTAGCTACTGCACTGACCTAACTTTAGGCCAAAATTTATGTTTTTTTTCACTTTGCCACAAGTTTGAAAAAGTGTCAATTTTCGACATTTTGTTGATTAAATAAGTCCTTAATTTAAAAACAAATTTTTAAAAACAAGCTTTTATCGTTTCCTGCTCGTTGAACCCTTTTATTTTGATACCCATGTCAAGAGGGTTGCGAAGATAAAGGTAAGCCGTCATATTGAGGTGTCCGCCATTTTGGATTTAGAACGATACTAAATATACTATATTGCATTGTCTTCGGATTTATATAAGTGTAGGTATCAAATTTCATCTTTTTGCCATTACAAAAACTGGTCCAAAATTCAGATGAAGTTAAAATACATATTACTCGTGAGTTTTCAGTGTCTCGCGATAACGTGTTCGGCACGTGCTTCCCAAATTTGATGGGGTTGCATATGGATATTATCTAGGACCAAAGTACTCATCAAAACGAGTCAAACGAGCCCAAACTCGATGGGTTTGTGTCGTTTTATTGCGGAGTTCCTATGACCACCTTCCAGCTCCAGCATCAGATCAGCTCCATGTCATCATAATATTGCATTGTCACGCAATATACATATGCATGCAAAATTTCAGCTCAATCGGAAACCGGGAAGTGGGTCAAATTTAACTTGCAAGATTTCATTATAGACACCGGGACAGGTGAAACTAAATATAAAAGCTTGTAAAAATAACTTGCCATTTTGCCAAAAAAATTTTCTCGCTCTAAACTGTGGTCAGTGCAGTAGATAACCACTAAATAAGTATGTAATAAAAAATACCGAAATACCGAAAGGAGCGGAAAGTGCTATAAAATCAAAACGAAGTAAGATATTGAAGTGAAATTTTAAACTGTTATTCTTGAGATACATTTCTATCGAAATATGCAAAAAAAAAAAATAGAAAACAATTTTTTTGATTAGTAGAATAACCCCTTAATAGAAAAAATTTAGTGGAAAAACCGTCCTCTTCAAAACTAATGAATTTTTAAAAAGAGTGTAAGAAAAGATTGAGTTCGAGGTTTGCATGCATTCGTGTTTTAGATGAAAAGATCAAATATTTGAAAATGTATGGTAATTTTTTCTTTTTAAAGGGATTTTCCTAAAAAGCGAGATTTTGACTGACCGGGATTTTCGTTGGCGGAAATTAGTAGTGCTTGTCAATCAACGAGCTTAAAACCTTCGGTATCTCTAATTGACTGGATGATTATTGCTAATGCTAAACTATATTGCAATCTCGTTTTACATTCTTTATATTTTATAATCAAATATTCAATATTTGATGATAAAGGTGTCAACAAATATAAAACTGGTGTAATTCGGAAAAAATTTATGGCATTGCTGTGTTTATTATTTTAGAGATGTTTTCGTCGAGTTTTTAAAGTTTTTAATTTTAACTTTTTTGACTATTGTTTTATACTTTGATAGCTGAGAATATTATACGTATTAAAAAACTCACCCAACAAGAATCTCCACGGAATCTTTGTCCACCATAACGGACGCGATCCTCTCCAACAACATCTTTATTGTGTTATAGTACAAATTAGTCATAATTGGCTGCCCCAATTTCTTAAGTACTCCGGCCATCGTGTCTGCGCATTCTTTGCAAGTAACATCCTTCTTCAAAATTATATCCATCCCTCGAAGCAAAGTGCCATCTTTTCTCATATGTGCACTGAATTTTGTCAGAAACTCTAGAGCCTTTATGGGATCTGGCAATTGCCTAGGAATAAAATAATTGTAAAAAAAAAAAAAAATTAATGAAAGAAAAAAATATCTTACTTTGAAATAACAACACATTTAGCATTTATTTCCTTCTGTAACTTTGGTGTGACTTCTTTGATCCGATGGAGTTTTATCCAATCAGCTACACTTTTTCGGACTTTCAGTTGGTTCTTTTGCACTTCAATAAATGCTCTTGTTGCATTCTCATCAATTGTACCGAGAAGCTGATAAAGTTTTTTCATCCGCTCATCCGCAGGCAGTTGGTAAGGAACTAAGCAAGTTATAAGCAACCTTTCGACAAGAAGTCTGTCCTCAGTGCCAGTCATATAATATCCATGCAAAATTTTGTCTTTGATCCAATTCACAGCCTTCTTAGTAGCTTCTGGGACGTCTGAGTCTGCAAGGTATTTTTTATATATCATTGCTAGTCCATTCATTGCTTCTTTTCTTATTTTGAACTTTTTATCGAGCGTCCTCTCTTTAACGATTTCAAGCAAATTTTCGGATTCCGACACGATTTGAAAGTCTCTTTTAGCAGTTTCAACAATTGCCATTACTACCTCATATCGCACTGTTTCATCAGAATCGTGAGATCTTGCTTTAAGTGTTTCAATGATATCTTTGCGGACGTGTGGATGGTTTAGGAGAAAATGCATTGTGTTTTGCACACATTTTATTCTTATAGGTACGGCAATATCATAAAAACGGCCTAGAAACTGACGCCACAGGGGCAAATGTTTCTTTGATAAATTTGAATTTTTCTCAGAAAACATTCTTGCAAGCAGAGCAACTGCCTCTGTAATTAAAAAGAGTGTTCAAAAAGTTACAACATGTAGTTTTTGTAATCGGACAAAATTACTTAATCTTTCGGATTCCACCGATGATTTTAGTTTACACTCAAGTTGTGGCAGTACAGAGAATAAAATGTTGGGATTGATTACGTTCAACTCATAAATGAGATCATAAACTTTGTAAGATATCGCATAGGTTTTGTCGACTTTATCTATGATTAGAACTTGGTTGAAAAACTGTGAATATAAAATATTAGACTCAAAATCGAAATAAATTATTTTTTTTCTGAAAAATAAGTACCAGCTTGATGTAGGTTTCCAGTGTATCGCTTGTTTTGAGAATCAAATCACGCGCAAGTTGGTACGCATTTTTCTTCTGCGTCTTATGCGGTTCTACTATATTTATTAAAATTATATCAAGCAGTTCTGTTGACACATTATCTGATTCAGTGATTAGAGGACAAAGGACGTCTAGCATGAAATTTTTTACTTTACCGCTGTGTTCATCACTGCAAAAATATATATGCTTTTATATGCTTATTATGAAATTTTCAAGATGTTAAACTTACTTTACAATCTTAAAAAATAAAGAAAACAAACTGCAAAATATGTCCTGGGAATCTTCGATTTCGAAGCACATGTTAAAGGATTTCACATAAGCCAAATTTTCCAGCAAGTAGAAATATCGTTTGAAAGCTGGATCTTTGGGATCCTTCAGTCCGCCTAGTTGTTTTATTAAAAACATAAAAATTCCCTTAATTTGCTCCTGGTCTTTGTATGGTGCTTCCGGAGCATAAACTCGGAGAACGTCCGCAATGCAGCACGCAACTAAAAGTTGAACATCTCGTGAAGAATGTGTTAAGAAGTGCTCGTCGACCAAATGTAAAGCTAGAGGGATGTACTGTTGGTACAACCCATCGTCTTGACCCATTGCTTGAAGTGTGTGTGTCAGGGTCTGAGTTGAAAAGAGGATATCAGGTGTAAATAAACCAATATGATTTTGATTACCTTCAGACGACGGATCAGTTCGTCCGGACCCAGGTCCTCGGTTAAAGGCTTACAGCCTTGTGGATAAACAATATCACTCATCTCTGTTCAGTTTGATAATCCTGTAATGATTAATTTTTTCATTTTATTAGTTAGTTTGTAGTTTGATACCGTTATGAATGTAGGAAATCCTCATGAAAACACCCATTTCAACCAATAAAAAATATATTTTTGCACAATTGCAATATTTGTCATCAATGATTATATGTAATAAGTAATTTATATGATTAAAATTTTCACTGCAACTTCACATAATTCATAGACAATAAAAATGATGAAAGTGGGGTACGTTATATTTTACTTACACTCTGATGCAATGACATAGAATAACCCGATTGTTCTTAAGAGTTCCAATTCTATGTATGAGCCGGTTATTTTGAGAGTGGTACAAGTCCAAAAAGTCATAAGGTCGAAATCACCTTAGAATACAGAAAAATCGACCTTTTTTGGACTTGTACCACTTTCAAAGTAAACGGTTCTTATGTAAATGTGTACTTTAAATTTTCACTCCGATAATATGAAAAAAATGAACAATTAAATACATATATACAGTGAAGAATGAAAGTTAAACAAATCGGTTGACATGGAAAATTTTATTAAAATTCCAAGTTAACTAAAACGTTTTCAAGAAATATGAAAAATAGACACGCTTGACAAGTCTGATGCAGTGTTTTGTTTACTTTATAAAATATTATTTTTTAGCGTCCGACCTTCAAACGTAGATTTTTCCTTTTTAAGCAAACTGTACGTGACAGAGCGAGGATAGTAATATCGAAAACTGAGTTAACCCAACCATAATCGACATAACTTAACATCACTTAAGTGATGCGATGTTAATTTAGCTTATAATATAATTGACTCGACGTAACATGCGATTGAAACCGTACCTGACATAAGGACTTGCAAATTAATTTCCTTTGTCAGATTGCCTTTGCTCAAAAATATTAAAAAATGTAACAATTCGAGGAATTGTTAATAAATAACGTTCAGAATTATTGGTCTTTATACGACAAATTCAAAGCTCATTTCATGACAGCAAAAAAGGAAAATGCTTTCTAATAAATAAAGGAGAACACTGAAAATTCCTTTTTCATCCGTGTATGAATAAAAAACTGTTGCGCATCAAACTATTTAATTTTTAAAAATTTAAATATAAAGCAACCGTTTTTTTCCTATCCAGATTTATCATACGCACAGCACAAGAGCGTTGCTTTCTTCTCACTTTCAGTACACTTCATTCCTCAAGTCTATCAATTCTTTCAAAGTAAATTTAACAAATGGAACTACTTTTCGGCACTCATTTTACTCCGTTTTAAAATTTGTTCATGTCAATGTCATTATGGTTTGCTTATGTTAACATTAGAAATTAGTGAAGTTTCTTATGTCATGTCGATCATGATTGGGCCTTTATTACGCGAATTATTAAACTCAGGCAGTTGACACTACTGCGGCGGACGACCTTGAAGGACCCAAATTAACTTAATCAAGAATTAAGAAAAAGCCATGGGAAATGGGGAAAAAGTTTCTGCACCACGCAAAGAAAATTTGCAGAAGGTTTCTATAGTCGAAGGCTAGTGGAAAAACAGTTACCACAAAGAGATAGTTCGACTTAAATTTGTGAGAAGATACTGCAAATAAAACCTTTTCAAACTCAGACTAGCTATTTCCAGTATGCAATAATGCTCGTAAGGACATTCTACAATCTGTGATGGATAGTTCAATAATTTCTATGCCGCGGAAATATGCAGCAGTGGAAAAAATTACGATTACAACACTAAATACTAGCCTAAAGTTTATTTTGGTGAAATATTTTTCAAACAATTCTTCAAAGTTGCTTTTAATGTACAATACTGGATTAATTCATAATTTTTAAAAAAACTGAATGTTTAACGAAAGAACTTGTTTTTGTTTCATAACTGGCAGAAGTCATAAAATATTAAGTTGAAAAATTACTAATAACTAAACTTTTTTTATAGTGGAAATAAGCAGAAATTTTTTGGTAGAGCTGTCCTCCGGTATATTTGACGTATGAAGTCACAACTTTTTAAGGTAAAATGTAACAAATTAAACGAAGCCAGTTAGATTTAAAAATCTTTGGACGTTTTGTAGTTAAGGGTTCACCTTTCAAAACATAATTCAATTACTGCAAATAAATATTATTGAAAATAGGCAATGAAAAAACGAACGGTTCTACCCGTTCTGCAAATTCTTTTCACAGGAATATGAAAACCAGAATATTAAGTGAACTTCCTGTATATTCTGCAGTAGTTTTAAGCTATTTCCTCTTTAAAAGGAAAGTGAAATAAAGACCAGCATTCTTATTCGCTGATAAATTGTTTGTTTTCACTTACAGAGCTTACTCAGAAAGATGTTAACGTTCTGATAATATAAAAAATTCTTTTAAATTGTGGATTTTTATAAAATTGTAATTTAAGTAAATACGGCTTTCGGCACTTTGTTGGGAACTTGAGTGGAGTTCTATATTTGCAGCGCAGCGCACAAGTCCTTCGCATTGCCATCGATGGAGGAACTTTCATTTTTGGAGCTAAGTAAGTAACATTTTCACTTAATTTGCCCCAGCGTCCGTTCAATTTTTAGTAGTTTTTGGGACAACAAATAAATCAGTCTGTGACAGATCGCAGCTTGGTGACATTTTGCCCTGTTGCCCCGTTTCTGTGAATGCCGAAAGTTTCACAAAACAGCCTTTCGAAAAAAAAAAAATTTGCAATTCCCGCACAAAACTAGTTCGATTAAATGCCGCATCCCGACTGATAATCGCAAGCACAACTCAACTAGCATAATTTCTGCCACTACTACTACGCTCAATTTCGGGCGGTAGAAGTAAACAAAAAATAAACAAACCAGCAAACCTTTCCCGGGGCAATAGTTCTCTCTCTGCGCTTTCAGGCGAACACAAATTTCCTTTTAATTTTTGCGGCTTCCACGACCACGACGGTGCTTGAACGGTTCACGCTTCTTCATTAATGAAGTTTTGCTTTGATTTGGTAGTAAATTCGACCAATTTACTACCGGCTGTCTAGCGAAATTTTTGTTTTTCTTCTAGCAAGCTTTGACTTTCTTTATGGCTGGCGTGGTGTTTTTGTCACTCAATACGCCATCTTTTGAGGCGTCGGTCCTTCTACAGATGTTTCGTAATGTTTCGGCTTCCGGCTTAGATGGCGCGACATGTCACTTGGGACATTTTTCACTATCAGATGGCGCAGTGGTTCTGTGCTTTTGATATTTGATCTAATTTTATATCCAAGAGGCGGGTGAACTGTTTACAACATGCGATTGATTTTTTCTTAAAATCAAGTTAATAAAGAGCGAATTTCTAGAAAATTAATAATTTTTAAACTTGCAAATGTATATCAAACTATGGACCTTTTAGCCAATTATTCCTGTCTATAATTATAAAGCTCCGAAATACCTTTCTTTAAAAAAATAAAACTTAGGAAAACTAAAACTCGTATTCATAATATTAGAAGGAAAAATATTGTGATGGTCGGGACGTTTTAACTCATTTTCTGCCATATTTTTAAATATCTATAACCGTTATTATAAACTGAGAAATGGTTAAAGATGTTTTTAAGACTGCTAAGGTAGGATTATTATTACTATTTATTATTTTGGAAGATAACATTTACAATTTTTTAGCAATAGAAAGTCTTTAATTAGTGCCGGGATCTGGGTTCATTCAACTATGATATTCTTATGTAGTTATAGCAAAAGATGTAGTTAAGGTAATTTTAATTATCTCAATATTTAGAAAAAATCTTGAAAGATTACTTTATTAACGAGCTTATTTTCCAAATTGAGGGCCGATCGTCTGTTAACAAATGGGTATAATGTATAATATTTTAATTAATTTGTTGGCTTTGTTTGTAATTGTATAAATGTGTTTAAAATATGTGCAGGTTTTATCAAAGGTGATACCCTCTGACATATAGAAATAGACCACTCAAAAATTGTGTTTATTTTCACTTCACATACATTGCTAAATAACTGTTTTAAGAACTAAAAGGTTATAATTAGAGTATTTTTGTGCTTTTGCTATAATCCCCACTTAATTCTAGTTACAATAAAAGTTCCTAAATGTAATTAATTCGCCGTATAACGCCATCTGGGTTTTTTGAAGTTTTTGTGCCATTTTAGTTGGTAAATTTGGCATTAAATAAGGAGAATTTGCAATATGGGATACTAAAAGAGTAATTATCATAATTTAATAACAAAATTTCTGCTGCAAACTTAGAAATTGTGTGAAATTTAATTGTAAATATTTCAAAGTGGCGTACTTGCATGTTTGAAAAACCGGCCAAGTGCGAGTCGGACTAGCGCATGGAGGGAGGGTTCCGTGGCTTAGAAGGAAACGTATAAAAAGTTATTAAGTTAAATTCATCGACCGCCTCAAAAACAATAAGATCTAGGATTAACATTATAGTTTTACTATAATCTTTCACTATACGTCTGGAAACCTTTTTTCATACTGATTCAATAAATTCTATCCCACCAAAAATATACGTATAAAAAACAGGCCAAGTTCTCTTCAGGACTGTACTTTGCTATCTCAAAACAAAAAATTGAAATGTAGAAATTATGCCTGCACGTTATTAGCAGTGTTTTGATAAGCACAGAAAAATATTGTGTGAATTGATAAATTTACAGACAAAACTTGGCATGTTTTCATTAAATAACTGAGCAATATTGAGACCCTTGAAACTCCACCACCATGCCCCTTTCTTGGTTTTTAGTGCATCACTAATAAAAGAGTGTTTTTTAATTTTTTGAAACTATATATTTTAAATATTCGGCTGTACAGTTGTTGGGCTACTTCGATAAATTGATGTACAGTTGATGAAAATAATGAGTTAACAGTTTCCCCCATATTATATTATTATCATCCAAAAATGATGATGTGGTCAAGAATAAAACATTCAAGAATTTTGTATTTCTAACTAACTCTAGCAATTCGTTAGAACAAAACACCAGTGGCAAGACGAATTGAATTGACAATTTGTTGGTTGCTTGTGTTACTCCAAGACGTTTAATTGGTGAAAATGTGTTGTTTTTGACACAATTTTCAATAAATATTTTGGAAATATGCTGAAAAATGCGTCGAAAAAAAATAAACGTTGTTAAATATAAATATTCAAAAACAAAAAAACCACTAACGCAATTACATTTTAATAATCTTCTTATTTTTGATGGATTTAATAAGTTATATTTCCAATCTCAGAAGCAATGTGTAGAATATAGAAATTAATGGAACGGAAAAGGAACGCAAAATCGTCTTTGCCCGGAGTGCCAATTTTTTAAATACGTTACCAGCCTTTCTCTATGGTTTTTGAGAAATAGGCGTTGCAGTTTTTCAATATTTATTTTATTTTCAATATTTGGTGGACCATCTTTTAATCCTCAGTTGCTCCGCAGATTAGTAGCCATACCTGATTATTCTGAAGAAGATTTGTCCATACGCTTGGCTTGTTAAATTAAGAAAAATGTATCTTATTTAAAATTGCAGCTAAAAACCAGGACGAAGAAATTGAAAAATTCAATATATTTATGAAAACATCTTTACGGGCACACATGAAACCAGTATATTTTTGAAAACAAAGTTTAAATTAATACCTTTGTTAAACTATTAATTTCCAGAATTGAGATTTAACTATTTCCTGCATAAATAATACAGACCCAATAAGGATATGAAGTGTAAGTAAAAACTAATTTGTCGAACTTGGTCAGATTAAAAAAGTAAAATCAAATAAAATACTTTATTTTCAATAAGATGACGAACATAAGAGTATTAAATAGTTGTATTTTTTACTTTTATTGTTGTAAAACTTTCCTTAAAAATGAGGTATAAGGGTTAAACTATTACGTCTATGTCTTTTAGCATTTAGCCTCTTGGGACACCTAATCCTAAGTTGTAAAAGTAAAGCTATAATAAGGGCGATTGCTAACCACAGTATGTACAGTTTTAAAAATACAAAACGACTATAGTTCCACAACACCGTATAATCTAGAATTTCGTTATCTGAAAGCATAAGAAATTTAGTTTAATTTTCTATTATATTTGTTACACAGAAGATTCCTACCAATAACAGCAAAACCGTATCCGATTTTGTATGTTCCCATTCGGTAGGATGATGTTGGCACCATGATCTCTAAGTACTCGTGATCAGCCTTTAATTTGCCTAAATTAAACGTTTGAACTCCATTATCATAAAATTGAGCAGAAGTTGTTGATGGATATCTAAATATTCTAGATTCATGCCAGTGCGCCGAAAATATAACGTGCGGGTCGATTTCGGCCATAATATTCCTGAGCAATGGTCCACCAGCGATTAAAACAGGCATATGTGATATTCCAATGCGAAGCTTTTCTTTATTGCTTTCCTTTTCGGGATTCATAAAATCCAGTAGCATGCGATTGATTTTGAAAAATCTGAGCTTATTCGAATAGTCAAAAATGTCGTTGTTTGTGAATTCGATTTCGAAACGACGAATATTCGCATTTGATATGTACTCGCCATTCTCGCCTCCTATATCGTTGTCACCAGGTACGTGGATGCGCTACATTCAGTTTAAACAGTTTAAAGTTATCTATTGAAGATTATTGGATTACAACATAAGTACCTTAACTTCCTGATTTACATAGAAAATATTGCGGAATCGATCTACATATTTTTTATAGTCTTCCGGAGACGCTGCACTGCCCTCATCCAGTAAATCGCCGAGAAAACATATTATATGTGGTTCAGAGAAGCCTACGGCTCGAGCAAATGTTTTTTTTAAGTATCTGCAAAAAAAAAAAAAAAAAGAAATATAAAATTGCTATAAGGAAAAAACTGCAACTATGCTTAAAGGCTTAGGAGTAGTCAGTCAATTTGAAATTCTCGATTTTTGATTTTTTACATTTTTAGAAAGTATAACGTTTTAAAAATATTTCCTGAAGGTGATTCCATAAAAATATATATAATATCTATTGTATATACAATATCTATTGGACTTGAAATATTGAACGCGTTTTTGTCAAAACAACTTTTTTAAATTAATAGGAATCATTATTTCGTAAAAAAATTGCTCAAGCAAAAGCTAGTGCTTATTTTCACTGCATGGGCGTTATTAGCATTTTTTATTGTCATTTCCTACTGTTATGACCCGAGTTCTCAAAATCGTAGAAATTTCCTTTCAAGCTACGGTTTCGAGAAAAATAAGTTTGAACACTACTAAATTATTTTGGACATTTTTGAAAATTCATAAAAAAATTAAGGATTGTAACAGGAGCTTGTAATATACATAGTTTAAAAGCTTGAACCTTTATCTTATTATAATATCAGCATACTAGGGACTTTAAGACTTGCCAAATTATTTTATTGATTTGACTTTTTTCCGTTAAATGAATTAGGCTTGGGAATTTAGCCAGTAATATATGTATGTATATTGCAGCAAATATATATCCTAAATACATACAATATATATATTATATACGTTATATAAAACCGAAAATTCGCTTGTATTGTTGTTCCACCATAACTAAAGCTCTGTTTTTTTCACACTTAACATAAAGACTACTTTATATTTCGAATAAATATAGGATTATAAAAGCATTTAAATAATTATATAGTTTCTAATTTCACATTGAGATACATTCAAAATATGTTTAAAAGATCATAATTAATATCTACTAAGTACATTTAATATGTTTACTTGAGAAGATTTAAATTTTATATGCTATAACAAATAATAAATGAGATATGTCTAGTATACATTCTACGTATCTTTTGTTTATAATTGTCATACACGAATTATGAAAATATATTTTTTTAATAGTTTTCGTATACGACAAATATAAAAAATATATTTAAAGTACAAATTTTTCCGTACGGGTGGCACCAGTACTGCAGTATATATTACTGGGTAAATTCCTTGGACATTTTGAACGGCCGTATTTTATTATTACATTGAGTAAGAAACTTTTTACCGGACTATAAGGCTGAAAACTTTAGTATTTAATATTTATTTCAAGTCAATACCTCTAGTCGTTCCTGAGAAATGGTCTTGGTGGGCAGACAGACAGGCGAACAACAAAGTAATCCTATAACAGTTCCCTTAACACTAAAAATTTCCACCGGTTAGAACAATATTAATATACAAACTATGAACTATGGAGAACATTCAAAATGTTTGATTTGAAGAAGTGATGATAATCAGCAGTTTTCATAATTTTTGACTTAAATTTGCAACGGTGAAGAATTTGGAAAACACGAATTAAAATTAATAGAATCACTACTTTGCACAGTCGACGAAATACTCGCTGCACCCATTTAGTACAATTAAATCTTTTTAAGTATGTATAGTTTTAATTAATTAACTTAATTCGAAATTTAGTAATTAGGTATTACGTTGAGCATAGAGAGCAAAAGACGAACAGAAAAGATTACTACTTCTATTTCACTTACCTATCTGAATCTGTAATAGCAAATCCACTGTAGAAGGATACATCAAAGCTGTGGCCTAATAGTTGAGGATCAGCTACCAGAAGTATCCGTGTACAATTTTCTGCCAATAAAAGAGGTTAAGTTGCCAAATGAGTATTTCTTTGAAGCTTGTCTTGATTCTTGTTTATCTTCACCTGTCTTGCATGTTAGTGGGTTCCAGAACTGCTGGTTTATGAAGTAAATAAAAAATTCGTTGAGTATTACAACTAAAAACGTGCCGCATAATAAAGCTCTCAACATAAATCTTTAAGAGAAAAACATTATTTTAGAAAATAGGTGTAGCATAGGTTAGTGTTGTAATAATAATTAATATATAATTTTTACTATACGCGTTTAAAGCTTATACATGTTTAACGTAAGAGAAATAATAAAATTCACCAGCAAAATTGATAAAATTAAAAATAAAATAGCACAATACTTAGATGGGTATCTTAGTGGTTTGCCAAAAGTTATTCGAAATTTATATGAATAAAACATCCAGTTTTTAAAGTGACGAGTCCGATTTCGGAATCCACAAAGAAAGGAAAACTTAAGTCCTCGAAAAATACCAGTTTCATATTTATAGTATACAAAATTTTAATAGGAAAATCGATTGGAGGGAGTTTCGTCTCTAAAATTAATAGACCAACAAGAAGAAATTGATATACTTTGTAGCAAAATGTTTGAATGTTACCTTTCCTAAGATTCATAGATAGAAAATACGAAATAGCTGAAATACAAATGTAAAACGTTTGACGAAATTGAGAGGATTGGCTTTTTGCCATTGGGTATATTTTATATTGTTGCCTTGTTTTTCTAGCTCTAGGTGGAACTTAGGATTGGGGAATTCGAAGTCTAAGTTAATTTAATTTGTTCCTTAAGTTATATTTCTAAGGGCGATTCTTATTTCAAATGAAAGAATGAAAAACACACTCAAGGTTAGTTGAAGCGCTTCGCGGCGCTCCGGGTTTGCTGTCAAAGTCTTCATCAGACGATTTAATTTTCGTCCTGTGGCGCTCTGCAGCTTGGCAGTTTTTTCATCGACCAGACCTATAAGTTTCAGTTCATATTGTGAAATTATGACGGTGTCTATTCCTTTGTTATGGCCTATTTTATTAGAGACCAACGAAGAGAACTGAATTTTACATTTATACTAATTAATCTTTGTCCAAATATAATATAACGTAAAGAAAGCAAAAAATTCTTAATTTGCAACAATATGTTTTTTAGGGTTCCGTAGCAGAACAAAGAGCCCTTATAGTTTCGCCATGACCGCATGTCACAACCATTTTATTTAGAGACGGTTAGGACTAAAGCGCTGAAATTTGGTACATGTATAGATAATTACATATATCCGCCACAAAGATAATATATGTATGTACTAACATTTTGCAAAAAAATAAATAAATAAATTTGAGGCTACTTGCCCTACATGAAAAGTATGGACAAAAAAAATGTTTACTGCCCCATCGAGTGGAGTATCGTTGAAATCATTATGAGGTTTCTTAAACCGTTTTTGAAATATTCGACTCCAAAATGAAAATTGAACCGCTCGAAAATTTCCGCCGGCTTCTTCCTCAAAAAAACTTTTTTTTTTTTTGGTCTCGCTCAAGGGACACGTCTCCGTCCGGCTTCTCGATCACGCACCAACTCCCGGAGCCGATGCTGGCTCGAGCTCACGCCGCCGGCCGCGTCCGTTACCTCGGAACCGTTATCCTGCCCGCCGGCCGGTGAGCCGGCCGCTCGGTCCCCCGTAGGGGTCGCAATACCGAATCATTTAAGCAAAACCGATATTTTCGGTATTGGCTCCAGACCAATACCGATAATCCGGTATTTTCGATATTTCCGGGATTAAGCTA
This sequence comes from Eutolmus rufibarbis, assembly GCA_963920795.1. Taxonomy (NCBI): domain Eukaryota; kingdom Metazoa; phylum Arthropoda; class Insecta; order Diptera; family Asilidae; genus Eutolmus; species Eutolmus rufibarbis. The sequence goes on from OY987205.1 coordinate 14,873,153, forward strand.
AAGTTAGCAAATTTAGTATAATAAAGTTAGTTTGCGGAGGAATAGTAAGTAGGTACCTAACCTAAATGAATTTATCTTCTAAATAAAACAAAATATTCATTGACACAAGGTTTATTATTTGATATGTTGGTAATCAATCAGTTAGTTCTTAGCAATAATTTACTAATACTAAATGCCCGTTTATTCCTTTATTAAAATAACTTAGGTTAACTAGTTCAAATACTTTAATTAAATGTAGTGTTTGACTAGGAAGTAGGATTCCTACTAACAAAACACGCAATGACGAATGACGTGACGATGACGAGATGTAAACAGTTGAAATAGAAAATTTGACACTTGTCGGTCGCAACGCAACGCAACTAAACTAACTTCAACTCACTCACTTGCACCGTTCGCGCCACGCCATTGGCTCGTTCGCTAATCATTGCGCGGGACAGACAGAGAGCGGGAAGTTCGGCTACTCGGCTGTCGCCGGATTCATCGGTCTTGTCGTAAGGTGAACGAAGTCGCGCGCGCGTAATTTGAATTAAATGGGGCGTAACTTTTTCTATTTGTATTTGTTTTTTATTTATTTTACTAAAACCGAAAATACCGAATATCCCGGTTTTTGTGAAATGAATACCGGTATTAATTTGACCTAAATTTGACCCGGTATTCCGGTATTTTCGAAATTCGGTATCCCGGTTTGCGACCCCTAGTCCCCCGTTCACGTCCGCAGCAGCGACAGGAGCTCCAGACAGCAACCCGAGCAACGGCGCGCGTAGCTCGGTCCGGAGATTTTTCTATGCGACCGAGGGACATGCGACCATCTCGCCAAGCGAACGCCGCTCGGTCCGGAGATTTTTACATGCGACCGAGGGACTTGAATGAATTTTGATGTGTCCCTCGCTCGGTCGGAGCTACCGCGCCGGAAATTTTTCTGCTTTTGGTGCCGCTCCTTGAGTCCCGAACACCGAATTTTGGTGCTTTTTTGGCGATCAGACTCGACGTTCGCAACTCAAGGAACGGTACTTTCTTACGGAGCCTACCAGAGCCGCCGTGAATTTTAAGCCTAATTTAGGCGAGCGTTCGATTTCATGCGCCCATAGGCGCCGTAAAAAAAAAATGCAAGGAAAATTTTTTTCCTGACCACAACATCTTGAAGAAATCCTGCATATCAATTAATTTGTAGAGTTCATTAAGGGTCAGCTCAATATTTCCAGTACCAACGGGGATTGTGTATTTCATCTGAAGCTCCTCTTGGTTTGGCGGGATCATGCCTGGAATAACCTCGTCTTTTAGTTTGGTTAGATGTTTGAAAACTTCCAACCATCCAGAGTAAAATGTTGGGACAGGCCCAGGTCCATGACGGTGAAAGACTATCTTTGCCTCAAACGAGATCGGATCGAATCCGAGGACAACTTTCTGATTATGGTGATGGTCCAGATGATACGTATAGTTTAGCAAAAGATTTTCGCCCGGGACCTCTGATTGATTTTTACCTCTTTTCCGTATCGGCCGAAGTTTTTGTTTTTTGGTTATTACTCTATAGCCTTTATCTTGAACTTTTGGTACTTTCGCTGGGGGTTTAAGACTTTTTGCTATCCCACTAGCTGATAAATGTCGTTTAGCAGCTGGAGATAAAGACCTCCTTGGCGGAGTTTTTTCACGCGGCTCCTCAAAAATAAATTCTTCTATCTCGAAAGGTGTCTTTTCAAATATATTTTCCGTTATCGGCGAGGCTTGTGTTGTCATCTTTTTTAAAAATAATTTTTGTTTGAGTAGAACTATCTCTCAAACTCTTATGTTTAACTGGTAAATTTTCTTGAATGGGAATTTTTTTCCTTTTTTCGAAAACTTGTGCCTTTTTACGTCTTACATTAAAAAACTTTATTAATTCATTCCTATAATTATACCATTTCTCTTTGTCAGACAGATTTTTACTTTTTAATATCTTATCCATTGATTTATCAAATAATGACAGATTTGCAGATTGCTCAATTTCATTCTTTAAAGTATTTATTATACACTTCCGGTGAAAGAAGCAGCATTTTGTTAAGGTTATCAGTTTTATGCATATTTTTCAATTAGCGAACCTATTACACCCGATAGTACACTTCCTAATAAAAGTGGTAAAAATCCTCCGCGTTGTACTAGTAATTTACGCTGTCTTACTACAGATCCTTTTGCGTCAACTAATTTTCGCATATCCTTTTTATACTTGCACAGCGAATTATATATGTTACCATGAGGCAAATGATTTCCTTTTAGCGTGTTAAGTGTGATTTCACAAAGTGTTTTTATAACCTCCAGTTCTGCATTTTTAATGATGGCATTTCTCAAGTTTGATTTAGATTTTTGAAGCACATAGAGCATATGCTTCTTGTCCTTTAATCGTTTCACTCTTGACACCATTTTTACTATTCAAAGAACTATGCGTACAAAAGCAAGTTGCGAAATCTTTATTAAATATATCCGTTCGGAATCTTAGCGTGTCGTTAATCTCCTGAGTAAGATCTATCAGTAAGCACCCGTAAGGCTCCTGAGTGGTCTCTTTATATATTTTTAGAACTTCTAAACTATCTTCCGGATAAATTTGTCTCGCTAAATGCACGAATTGACTTTTATCTCGGGGATTTTTCAAAACGACAAGGTAGTTACAGTTTAGCGATATATCTCTGCAGAACTTTCCCTGATGAAATACATTCTGCGTTACAAGAATCACTGAAAAATTACGATGATGTGATCCTTTAGTGAAAAGCTCACAGACTTGCTTACTGAAAACATTTAGCATCATATCATCTATAACAATTAGTGTGGGTTCATTTGTGTAATTTATAAACTCATCGGGTACACTGTCTATATATTCTATGTTTGTGGGCGCAATATCTACTGGCAGAGCTTCACGTTCCGCATTATACAGTCCGTTGCAAAGCTATAGCCGCACCCCGTAAAAGTGCGGTAGAGTTACTTTGAATCGAGAGGGGAACAATTTTTGTTCATCACAAGTATTGCTGAGTCAAGTAGTCTCTGATCATGCAAAAAGAATTTCCACGTGGATGCAACAGGACGAGTAAAATGGTAAAATAATGGAAAAGTTAGGAAAATTGGTGTTGCATTGTTATAGCCGCACTTAGAATTTAATTATTTGTCCACATACAGTTATTTCAAAAAGATCAATTAATAATCAATAGCACGGCCACTGTTTACTACTACATCCAGATTCCTGTTTGGCATAGATTCCACATATGGTTTCAGTTTTTCTGGTGTCAAAGAAGTCCAAGCTGTCTGAATGGCATCTCTGAGCTCATCAACTGCGCTGAACTGCTTTCCGTCCTGTAAACTCTCGTGACCAGCCAGTCCCAGATGTTCTCCATAGGATTCGGATCGAAAGAACGTGCTGGCCAGTCAAGAACTCTGATATTTTATCTTGGAAAACAGTTCTTAGTTGAATTTCTTACATGTATTCTGGCATTATTCTGTTGAAAGATCAAATTTTCTTCAGGATAACGCCTAATGTATGGACGTAATTTTGAGAAAAGACCTCCTGGTACTCGACACTGTTCATCCGACTGGACGGAAAAGCAACTTCGACCGGCCCATGGCTACTAACCGCCTACCAGACCATTAAAGACCCAGCCCCCTACCTCCCTTATCTATCCTATTAGATCCAGCTAACCCTAAACCCCTCCTAACCCTATTGGACAAACTAAATATTAGTAACAGGTTATAATAGCACTCTCTAGATGTAAGTAGCTCAGAACAAGGCTGATTTTTATTTAATCCTTTCCTTTTTCACCTTTTTAAATGCACATAATTTTTAACACAATTTGCTTTTCCTGTACTGGACATATAAAATCCTCTTTAGTAGGTTTCTTTACCTAATTTGTAACATCGTTTAAAAAAAAAAAAAAAATGTATGGAAACACTTTTTTTTTTTTAGGAAATTTTTCATGTACAAATTTTTGTTGTTTGATGCGCCATATGGGCTGCGTTCCCGAGATTGCACTTTAGGTTAAGTAGGGTACAATTCATTGTATTTTACTGTGTTAATAAATAAATAAATACTTTGTATGAGAGGTGGGTTCCTTACTACTGTAGTAGCTATAAAAATCTGCACAAATTTAGATATGCCATTATTTTTAATATGTATATGGAATAAAAAGACCGACAAGTGCGAGTAGGACTCACGCTTTGAGGGTTCCGTAACATTATATTAACGTAAAACAAAGTGATTATTTTATAATTATAAGGTAGGTGCGGGTAATAAGGCCTAGCTTAGAGAGATTTGAAATAAAATAAAAAATATTCATTCGAATCAACAAATTTTAATGTTAATCAAACTTAAAGACCAATTTCTATAAAATATAAAGAAAAAATGGGAACTTCTGCCATAACCAAAAATAAAATTAAACATTTTTAAAAACCAGTAGGCCAGTAGACCTTATTTAACTATAGTATGGTAGTAAGGCCTAGGACTTTAACGTACTTAAATAGATCAAAATAAATGTGGTACATTTGGTAATTGAGATCATAAATCATATGTTTGCAGTAATAACGCTTTAAATATAAAATATTAATAAATTGCCTCGCTTAACAGCCTAGGTATAATATGACAAATAATACTTACGATTGATTCGGTCGATTTTCTGTTATTCGTGCCGCGCAACTGCCCCTCACAATGAATGATGGGACACTGGCGACAGCGAGTGAGCTACCGCGCGACCATAAGCATGAAATGTCATCTATGAACGTTAGGCATAACTAAGGTCTTGAGTGTCAGCGCTCATTTTAAATACCATTTTCGTTATTTAGGCCTTATTATCCGATAGGCTTTATTACCCGCACCTACCTTATATTTAATTAAGCCACTGATATTGGACCATTCCACACGGGTATTCAAACCGGTTTGGTACCATTATGTATGATTATTAAAATGAAGTAAATTGAAAAAAAAAAACATTTGTATCTCAATTTACTCCGTTTCATATCGACTATTATAATAATATCAAACGATTAATTATATATCATAATAATCAAGCGATTAAACTAAAATCACGTACACTAAATTACAATATGTAGGTATATTGTATACTTTCAGTGATTTCGGCTCTGTTTGTCTCTAGCGTTTTCCTCAGAGATTGTTTAATATAGGAAGTTAAAATTAAAAATCTGGCATATTCCCAAAACTTTTTTTAATATTGTGTGAGATAGTTCTGTTTTGTTTATTCATTGTGATCACGCACCAAATTGTTGTTTTACATGACCCGAAAAATAAAGTTATGCAAGTTAAATAATTTATGGTACGGAACTCTTGGAACGTAAATCACACTCGCACTTGACCGCTTTTACGTTTGCAAAGTCGAACTGCACAATTCGCACAGAAAGAGCTATTTAAACTTGAAGTGAATCTGATAACATACAATTGATTTATATTTCTCAATACATGATCTCATTAACACTGTAAACTATATGAAATTCTTTCCAGCGGAAGTTACTTTTTAAATGAGTACACGGACAAATTTCATATAATAGAGAAGATAAATAACAAAATGCTTAATTGGACAAAATAATCATATTCTCATTTAATATAGATTATAACCTTTTAAATTTCAATGAATATAAACATGTGATTCGCTGGTACATTTCTTATTTTATTAGTGACACGATTGGAAAGAATAAAGACCGAAATAAAAGTAATTTTTAATTTAAAACAGAAAAAAACTCGACAAGAACATTAAAGTTACTAATGAACAAGATTGCAAGCTATACAACAATGAATACAAATTAATACAAATCTCTTCAAGGGGTGATAAACACATGAAAGTTTAAGTTATACCCGCCACAGTCCTGGGAATAAAACGTGGTTGTGAAGAAATAAAAATATCGTTTTACCAATGTGTACCCTTATCGAAGCGCAATCATTTTTCGATAGATATAATTAAAGAAAAAGCTTTATTAAGATATGTTATCTCAAAAAGTATGATTAGATTTGTTTATCTTTAAAGGATACAACTTTAAAGATTTGATATTTTTACCTGAACGCTTTTCGCTTAAGCTTCTTCATATATTAATTTAGAATAAAATTGAAAATGTCTCGTTTCTACACGTATTATACGGCTGAGAATGACCAGTACGGAAAACCTTGTGATGTGAGTGATCTTTTAAGTGATAATATTTCAAAAGACCAGACATGCCCAGTTTGCAAATTAATATAGCTTTTGGTCGAGTGGTTCGAATTTATCGGGTTTAGTGTTACATTGCCTGCTCATTTTCTTTGAAATCTTTTAATTGTTTAGCTACAAATACAAGAGCAAAAAACTGGCGTTAATCGGATATTATTCATTACTGACTTAGTTTGGTATTTAATTTTTGTAGGGAATATTCAATTTTTGCAATTTTCTTTATTTATTATATTTAGCGTTTTATTTGCAGCAACACATTTGATTTGTGATGCCAACGTCTTTCGATTAGGGACAGAAAATACTTTTTTAAAAGCTGACTTCAAAAAAATTACACATTAATTAAAGTAAAAAAACTACGGGCACAATTACGACTGATTTTTGATAAGACATGTTATTCTGATTAGTTCCTTACATGTGTTAGTGTATTATAAGAACAATAAGATTCTTTTAAGAGTTTAACTTAAGGGGTTATTCTACTAATCCAAAAAATGCTTTTCTATTTTTTTTTTTTTTGGCATATTTTGATAGAAAAGTATCTCAAGAATAACAGTTTAATATTTCACATCGATATCTTACTTCGTTTTGATTTTATAGCATTTTCCGCTCCCTTCGGTATTTCGAAAGTTTGTGTATTGTGTATAGCAAAAAATTCGGTTGCACAAACTTTATACGCGTTTTTCTCGAAACGTATAATACTTTTCTTCGCGCGTGGTAAAATTTCAAAAAAAAATAATTAACCGATCGACTTCAAATTTTGTGTATACATATACTTATTTAGTGGTTATCTACTGCATTGACCACAGTTTAGAGCGAAAAAATTTTTTTGGCAAAATGGCAAGTTATTTTTTAATCAACAAAATGTCGAAAATTGACACTTTTTTCAAACTTGTGGCAAAGTGCAAAAAAACATAAATTTTGGCCTAAAGTTAGGTCAGTGCAGTAGTTTATAGCCCAAACTAATAATTTTTTTTTTTTTTTTTGATTGCAAATGAATATTCTCACCACAGCTTTACCAGGCGCAAAACTTTTTTTAACTTTTATGTATGACGTCACTGGACTTGGCAGCCGCCATTTTGTTTTTAAATGTGTTTTAATTGACAAAAATTTAATGTTCATTCGATAATAAACAATAATGCAAAATTTCAAAACGATATCTATTGTAGTGTTTTTTTTATTTTCATTTTAAAAAGACCTCTTTTTTACCGGGTGATTAGTAGAATAACCCCTTAAACCTTTTTCAAGAACAAATGTTTGGACTCTGTGGTTTACAATTTTATAAGATAATAAAACCCAGCCTAGATCTTGTGTAAATATTCCAGAGGTTTTTGCAAGAAGATTGTATGTAACTACATAACAAGAATATATAAAAGATGAGCTATAAAACACATTCAATCTTATTTGAAGTTTTGAAGTTTAGTAGTTTTAAAGAGTAATGCTACGTTGTGAGCAGAGGTGTAAAAAATGGCATTACTAGTAACAAGCATTACCATTACAGGTACTGCGATATAAAATGAATTACCAGTACCATTACTGGTAATTGAAAAAATCGAATTACCATTAGTGTAATCACATGAGCATTATTTAGCATTTCTCGAGATTACTAGTATTATTTAGCATTACTTACAGTAGTACAACAGCCTTACTGCTAATTATTATAATACAAATGTTTTAAAGAATATTCATATATTTCTATTAATATAGGTATACAAATATGTATCTATCTATATTGCCCATCGAAAAATTGATTGTGAAAATTTACTAAAATAAAAAAACATTTTGACGTTTAAGTGGAGAGGGAGTTATGAGCTCTTGCTATTCATAAAACAGTAATAATAATTGAATAAATAAATAAATAAATGCAATTTTTCTCAGTCATTAACAGTTGAAAATGAACTTATTTTCTCAGGAAAAAAGGCTCATTAATGAAGATTTTCCATTTTTTCGACATGTATTTGTTATAGCATAACATTTCGTCAAATACGTTTTATTTTAAGCGTATAACTTGATTTCATTTCAAAACTATTTTGGAAACTAGAATATCCACATCTTCTACTTTCAGACAGAATCATGAGAAATTTCGTCTACTTTTTGGTTTTTATTTAAGGGTTGAAAAATAAAGGTTTCAAACTAGTTTTATAATAAATTGTACTACCTACATGAGCTTTCTATCAGCGCTCGATTCCCTACTCTACGACTTTTTATTGTAGGAGATATAAGCTTGCAAAGTGTGTAAATTTTCATTGCACTATTTAACCATCTATACCGCCAGGAAAGACGTAGTTCTACGCCAAAATGTGGAAGAGAGAAGAGACTTTTCAGAACAAACGTTGATTAGAAGAATGAAAACACGAAAATTCGTGCCTGCTGAACATGTGCATAGCCTGGAAATTGATGGAATAAAAAGTAATTTGATTAGGGTTGATAATTAAGAGGTTACTAATGCATTACTCAGCTGGCTGAGTAATGGAGGGGTAATCGGCGTCGATAGCCTGATGCTCTAGTAAGGCGAAAAACGTTGCTTTTTGAGTTGTAATTCAATTCAAACAAAATTTAACAAAGGGACATCAACTGTTTTACTTTCACATTAAAGGTTCAAGTTCCAACAAGTGCTACACAAAAACACCATAAAAGAAGGTGATATTACGACGACATCGAGCAATTCTAGTCATTATTGATAGCTGACAAACACAGAATAAAACAACGTACGTAAAAAAAAAAACGCGTTTTGCATTCTACCTCTGAAGTGGTATGGAAAAGAATGCGTAGTTATTCGATGCCAAATTTTTTCGCGCTCTGCAACGAAAATGGTTGGTTCTACAAAACAAAAAAACGTATTATATTTAACATTTTATGTAGACAATATTTAACTCCACAATTTTCATAATAACCTCTATCGACCTGCAATCTTAGAAAGCAATATTTTCATCAAAAACTAATTTTCGCGACCCTTGACCTTGAATATTTCACAGCGCCGCTGGCACTATATCAATGTTACCCTATAACGAAGATTTACACAAAAATCCATCTCACTGTGAGTTTTTGCTTTGATGAAACCGAAAATAATTGAGCTATTTTGCAATTATTTGCGAGCTGGGGAACGCGTGGGATTCTACTTAAGCTGATTGTGTATGGATTTCGGTTCTCGGTCACTTCTTCTGTTTGTTTAGGAAATTGTAGTTCTAGCTCAACTGATTAAAAGTCTCAATGGACACGAAGCATTAAAGTCAAGATTTTTAGAATTATGATGATTTGCAGACGAAGCTGAAATTAGCGGCCAGGTAGCTGTTCAATTTGAGAACGCTTTAATAATATCCAAAAATTACCATGCATTTACTATATACTTTCCATTATTTGTAACCATTTTAGTGTTTTAATACTTAGGATCGGTGTACTATCCTAGAAAGGTTTTAAGCTTTTCGAAAATTCTTTGTAAACTTAACTAATTATGATATTTGCAAAACAAATTACCATTTGAGTTCATCAGCTCACGGGAAATAACCCCTTAAATAATTACAGTGAAAACTCTACTCCATTGCCGCACTGTTTTATCATGTTGTATGCATTAAAAATGTTTGATGCTGTCTTTTTAATATTTTCTATTATTAAACCCCTTAAACCCGATCGAAAATAATGCGTTCCGAATATTCCAGAACCATAAAGGAATACGGAAAGAAAATGTGCCGAACGTCTTCAATAAATATAGAAACGCTTATTGAATATTCGAATAGATAAAGAAGCACAGGCAGTAAGAAGATAAATTTCAAAGGCCCTTTGTACATACATACATATACATATATTTATTTGTAAGGAGCTTACAAAAGACTTTTGGATAAGAATTCCTAATAAAGTTACTTAAATTCTCACAAATTCATTTTAGTTACATTAATTTAAGTTGTTTTGTCCGCACATAACGTCAAAATAATTCGTACCATTATTCGTGAACTTTGAATTAACCACGTAGCTGTCGAATCGATGAGGAACTCTCACGCATTATTTAGAGCTCCAATACGACTGTGTATGTATTTACGAGTATTCTGTTAAGTTATTCAAACTTTTTATATTTTATGTCTTTTTTTCACGACTAATCATATTTACAGATTCAATTAGAAAGAGCAAATCTTAAGCATTTGAGCTTTTAGTCAAATAGTAGTTACTATGCGCCGGATGAAACCGAGTACCTAATTACATAATAATAATAAATACTGCAAGTATGTAGCTGAAATGATTTGCTGTACGACTCATGTGATTAACTTGATTTGCTTCTTTGACTTCTAAATTACTCCACCTAGTCGAGGGCGCGGTTTATGAGCTCTCCGAAGTCGTGAAAACGAACCGAAATAGAAGAATCATCCATAGCACATCGGCTGATCGTTCGTTGTTTTAGCGCTATCAAATTAATTGCTAATTGAATTCTAATAAGCTTCTTCGATGATTTAAGTTGGTTGGATCACTAAACCGAGGAAAAATACTGCATCATTGGTTTAATAAGTTCAACGAATTCACAACTATGTTGGGATTGGGAGCAAAGAAGCCTTAGAGTTGACATTTTGAATAATTCCTAATACTCCTCAGCAAGAAATCAACTCAGGCCAATGAATTTTACCGGTTACTCACTGACCTAAACCTAGTTAGCTTGGGACACAAATAAGGAATCGATTTTAGTTCTATTTAAAAATGCACTCAAGAAAGCCCTTTCCGTCCCTGCATCACTCGTCCATCAGCATGCCCCCAGGGCCAGAGAGCGCCCTGGTGATTTCTATTTCGAGGGGTTTGGTCATAAATTAAACTAGTTTTTTTGGCGTTCTAGAACCGAAAAGGTGAATTGGTAACCGGTTTTTGTGTCCCCACAATGGAACGGGAGGGGGATTTCTAGCTAGCGCTCCGCTTTGATCTTACGAAAGTGTCGTTCACGAAATTGGGACAATATACTGAGTTGGATTAAAACTACACTTATTCTTATAAATAACCCCTCACAGGACACAATCGAGTAGGTACTTTGCAATTGCATCTATTTTTATACAGTTCGGTTGAGTGGCGTGGAGTGATGCAGCTCTGCACCCCACTTGAAGAGGTGGACGTAGTTGCGTTAGTTATTTGCCAATTACGGCGCAAGAAAGGTGATAAGCCAAACAATGTTTGTTACCTGTGCACACTCCTAGACGAAAGCATCATTTGAATTCTTTCCCATGTCACGGCACGGCTCACACCCGTTAAATTCCTCACAACGGCGGCGATTTTGTCTCGCGTGCCATCGCCAATTGGCCAAACTACACTGGTGCGGTGCTCTGCTCTGCGCGGATGGGGCACCCGATCACGACGAGGCTAAATCCGATTATGTTTACGACATCGACGGTGGCCGTAATTCGATTAGGAGCGCGTTATTACGGTGGGCGGGCGGGACTCGGGAGGTTCTGTTTTGTTTACATTTTCGGGGTCGCGTCTTTTGACAAGCAATGCGGTGTGACGTCGTTCGGCGGTAGAACGTAGTTCAGCAGTTATTTGGAGATTGGAGGCAGAGCCAAGTAGAGTTAAAACGTAAATTGTATTAGATGAAAAAGCGTCCGCTCTGTTTTGACATGTAGAGGGGGCTAAAGCTTTGTTTTGGGAGTGTAGTCCAGGATAAAGGTTGACTGGTTCTTCACTTAGGATCGAGTGGAACTTGTTTGGTGGTAGTGTTATCCAAATATCAAACAAAATTCTGAAAATTAATACTAAGTTTGAACGAGGCAATAAGTCTGTTAGATGAAATAACTGCCAAGCTCCACAGCGCCACAGGACGAAAATTAATTCGTTCGATGAAAACTTTGACAGCAAACCCGCAGCTCCGCGAAGCGCTTCAACTAACTCCGAGTTTTATGCTGGGGTGAAATAGAGCTTCCAAGTATAAAATGTAACGGCTAGCAGCATTTGAAAGATAATTTAAATTGAATTGAAAAATCCATTGATTTATCATTGAAATATTTTTCAATAAATTACATATATGTAGTTTAAGCACTCAAAAATCCTTTTAAACACTTTTATTTACTGAACTCACTTCGTGCCAAATCGCAAACACAACTGAGAACTAAAAGCTCTTTTCTTCTTCTTCTTCTTCTTCTTCTTCTTTTTTGTTTTACTTTACTCTGGGTTTTTTTGGCAATGCTCAGAGCGCTCTGCGCCGCTTGATGGCGCCACAAATTATTTTAACGAATTCCTCATCGAACAGACCTAATGTTACCGGTGTCGATGTCAGTATCGGAATTTTTTACGGCCGTAAGATCTAGTCGCCTTACGGTCGGTTTTACCTAGCAAAAATTACGATAAATACCCATACCCATACTTACATTTCCGGAGACTACAATAAATAAATAAATAATTAAATAAATAATGGATAGCGAAGAAATGTGTTTCCTTCGTTGTGCATTATTCTTGCAAAAATAAGAGATAATTTGAATATAATATTAATAATAATAATAATTTTATTCTTTCACACTTCTCAGCATGATGCCGGAAACATTCACCTAACCCCGTACCTGTAACGTGCAAGAGTTTTCGCTCTGTGGGCCCAAACATTTACCCTATATCACAATAAAAATAAAAAGTTTAAACTACCCCAAAGCCACTCAGAGAGCTAAGTGCTGGTATAAGAGCAGCGTAAAAAAAATATGGTTTCTAACATTAAAAATTGCACTAAATAATTAAATTTACATTCGCTCCTTGTCTAACATGATCCATTATTGCACTTGTGAATCTGTCTAAATCTCGTATCCTCCTTATTTCTTCTGGAAGTTTATTATATACATACATATGTCACTTCCATTGGTAATAAGGCCTGTAGGTACGACTCGTTTCCGTTCTTGTTTTTTCCTTCCTTGAGTTCTTTTTCTCGTGTATTATAGTTGTGCACTTCACGGTTTCTTGCAAGGGCACTATTGTTTTTGCTTTCTCTATATAAATTATTTCATTTAACCTAAAGTTATTTGTTATAGTATTGACATCCTTCGTTGGTGTATCCCAAGGGAGACGATATAAAACTTTGAGAGCCTTGTTCATTAATCTCTGCACTCGTTCAAGATTATACTGTGGCGTTTGGGACCAAATGCTTATTAAGTACTTAATATGCCCCAGAACATGAGCATTATACACCAGCCTGGCAACAAAATAATTTAACTTAGTAGATTTACCTACTGCTCCTATAATTGCTGTGATTTTCTTTATTAACGTTGATAAGTGTGCCTTCCAATTTAAATTCTGATCCAAACTGATGCCTAAGAATTTTACGCACGAGATTACGCGTAACTAAATTTAAGGATGCTTGAATGCAACTCGAAAAAAGTGCAAGTACTAAATGTTTATTGTCATAAGTAAAAGTGTATGTTTACTCACACAAATTTAAGTACTATACTATACTGAACATTTCAGTATTTCTTATGAAAACTAGTATAGATGAATAGTATATAATTAATTTTGTTGGAACGGCCTCTAACACATCACCCCATATACGATTCTATCCATAACTATTAGATACCAACCTTTTTCTATTGAACATTTGTGAGCTGAGTTATTAGGTAGAGTGCTGCCTTGTTGTAAAGCATTAGGGTAGGCTCTACATTACACAATCCTTGTCTTTCAACGATTCATTTTAAATATCCATTAATGCATGTATGTAACTGGAAACATTTTATTTGTTAAAGTTGAAAGATGCAATCGTCTTGCGTAATTGTGTTTGCTTTTTTATGACTTTTAGTATTACAATATTTTATATCGTAGTCAAACCCAGCCATACAATTGGCATAACCTAGAGAGAAGGTGTACTGCCGATGTGGCTATAAGGTTTTTATTTAGGTTGAAGATGCTCGTTAAGGTCTTATGATCGGTTATTAACGTTATTTTTGTTTTATAAAAACAAAAATGAAAATACTTTTGTAGTTTAATAAATTGTAGTACTTTCCTTATCCAGTTCCGAATAATTTTGTTTAGTTTAGCTGAGCAATCTGGATAAAAATGCTATAGTGGTATAAGTCGACTTTTTGAAAAATCTACAAGTTAAGATTTAACTGGAAGACTTATTGAAATGATATGTTGGAAACGTGGACTTATACTATTTAAAAAAAAAACGGCTAATTTGTTGCGTAGGGTGATGGATCTGTTGCGAGGTTTAAGAGAAGTAATGGGTTACATTAGATTAGAGTGATGGGTTAATGTAACTTGTCCTTTTGTAGGGGATAGGTGGCATGAAAATATAGGTTAATTACAAATCGTCTCGAAACATAAGCGTTTTTGTTATGGATCAGTGGATACAATACCAATGTATGTGAGACCGCTGTAACTAAACTGCGCCGCTGTCACAAGGAGTGCAACGGAGGCGCAGGCAGCCCAGAGTGTTCTTTTCCCTCGACATCGGTGGACGTGTAGAATATTTCGCCGCTTGACTCATCATCATAGATAGCTGGAACAGTTGTTCGAGGATTTTTAATAAATCGTATTGAATACTTTAATGTTCAATTTTTTATTTATCCAATCCCACATGTATACCCATTCACCCCTGACTTCAAGTTCCTGTAATATCAAAGTTGGCGGTATTGTGCACCCTGCGTAACATAAAAAGCCGCACCGCGACTACAGACAGAATTTTCTAAAAAGTGATAAAAACAATCAACTAATAGTGTTTGTACAGAAATTTAAAGTCAAAAAGACATTTTTTAATTATTCGTTACCATTAGTAAACAGATCCCAAAAGAGTTCTAGCACCTTTTGCAGGGTAAGGCTTTTTTTTTTGTACATTTTGACTATGGACTACTACTGTTCTACTTCCTTTCGTTTTAGCTCAATTATGCATATACAAAAGCTTTTCCCGAAAGACTCTGTAAATAACAGCGTTGCATTAAAATTCAACGAATATTGAGCTACATACAAATGTACAAAGCACCAAACGCTTAGATGAACGTTTTCAGAACATATTAAGATAAAAGGCTAAAAATAAAAATTTATGAAATTTCAAAAATTACCAATAGAGAGAGCACGAGGGTACCCAGGATGAGTAACCCAACCCAAATTATACTTCGAAAGTTTGGATTATAATTATGATCTTTATTACAATATGTTTTTTATGTTTATTCTCATCAAAAAACATATAAACCCATCGACTATAAAGTATGTATATTTGATTAACTCTTTTCTGCGTACGCCCTTGACTTGGAGAACACTCTCCTTACTTTTTTATTGTATGTATACTATATATCCAACTACCTTCTGGGTGTTGAGAAAGTGGTAATACAGTTTCTATACAAATAGCTTTACGCCTAACCATATATTTTGAAACAAGTTAAATTTGGCTTTGAATGCTCAATCTCGCCAATTGCTAGTATGAATTAACCAACCTCATTGAGTTTTCTGATTAATGAAATTCCGTTTTTTTAAATCCGACTACATGTTGTGAACTTTTTTAATATTAACAGGTACACAAGGGCCCTGGTGCTCGCTGCTTTTCTGGATTTAGTGGATCGGGCAATGCCATCAGACGATAAGAGGCCAATAACAACGTGCAGTGCAGTAGGGGCAATTAATTTTCCACAAGCACCGCACAGCCAACGAAGTGCAGCTGATAAGTAGCACTGGAAATGTTATAACGTACATTAATATGTATATATGGAGCATTACTACTTACTACTCGTAGGTATCACCTAGCCGAAAATTTACGTAAGCAGTATGTACAAGGAGTTTAATTACGAGCTTGCTTGGGGTGGCTCCATTAGGGGGATAATCCTTTAAAACTTAATGACTTTAATAAACTTGAGTCGACGTAACGACGTCCGTTAGTGCATCGTCATTATATGTACTTATATCAGTTGGTGGTATCGATAACCCAGATCACAGTCGAAATAGCGAACGGTGAAGTGGGGGTGAGATATGAAAACGGCCGTATCATCGGAATAATCATAAATGTATAGTTGCAGCATTGTTTTCATTAAACAATAAACAGGACAATGGCTGGAGCATTATCCAGTGGTAGTAGCCGTATGCCGGAATAGCAGGAGTCAATTACAAAATCAAATTTACCACTGGACACAGTTCCGCCATTTCTACTTGATCGGAGATGGGATTAGACGTGATTTAGAGCGCCACGATGATGGCATCTCCCGGCCGGTGTACTAAACCACCCTGTGCATCCAAATGGGCAAATATCTTAATGGTGCAGCGTAAAGTAGGTGCCTGATGGTGGTCCAGGACTAGGGTAGGGTTGGGTCGGATATATATGCACATTGCACATATTTGCGCAAGCTGGCCTTATATTCGTTCACTAGAATTCAATCAATCAGGGAACAGCAAGCAGGCAAAAATTTGTCAATGCGAAGAACCACTTTATCATCGAATTGATTAATTCGCACAATGGCCGGAGCCATAGCCTGGGATCAAACGTTAATAATATAACGACACGGGATCCAGGATGTCTAGGCCGGTCTCGAGCGGTAAGCCAACAATTTCTCTGGTTTATCTCGCAAGAACCATTAAACAATTTGCAAATATATAAATCCCGCTCTAATGATGGGCGACAGGAGGCAGTGTTTGGCCAGTCGCTCGTGTCCCCAAAGATATTTGCCTGGAAGCGGATAGGCGGATAGCAGACCAAACATTACGTCCAGCTCTCGGACCACCCGAGTACTGGTCGGTGGCACTGCATTCTACTTAACAAACAAATAAATTGTTTTCAAATCAACTTTTGCACACCCCCGACAAGTCAAGCTGAGCCCCTCTCTCAGCTTATTCAGCCGGGTAGAGGAGGCGATGTTCTAGTCTGCTACTGTTGGGTGTCGCATGAACTCATTAAATTAATGATGCAATCCTGGTGCGTAAAATACTACGGGTTTTGCATGTTTGCACAACTGGTTGACTACACCGGGGGATTAATAATAGATTGCATATAACCAATTCTGGCGAAGCCGATCCTGAGACCGGCGTTCGCATGAGAAACAAGCGGTATGTTTGCTGCTGCGCTGGTCCAGCTCATCTCTACTCTACAGCATCCGCTACAGGAGACCTTCATGTGTGCGTCCACCTCACTAGTATCATGTCCGGTCCATCTCGCCGCACAGACGTGCCTATACACGCCGAAGAACCGCCAGATTGGATATACAAGATTAGATCAATGGACCGATTTTAATCTATAGGAATTGGTTTG
The DNA here is from genome assembly GCA_963920795.1 of Eutolmus rufibarbis. NCBI lineage: Eukaryota > Metazoa > Arthropoda > Insecta > Diptera > Asilidae > Eutolmus > Eutolmus rufibarbis. Next base: position 14,890,475 of record OY987205.1, read on the forward strand.
TGATTCAGCCGCTGTGATTCTGTCGGGCCGACCATAATAGGCACATCAAATGACTTGTTTGCACAGAGGTGGACTCTACCAGTCTGCGCATACCACACATATCTCCACATTCTACACTATCCCTTTCCCGGCCAAGACACAATATAATGCTTTCCGTAATTTCGCTCGATCCAGCCATCCATATCATAAGCCGATATGCATCCACCCTCGCTGCTGGAGAGGAGGTTGACTTTTCTAAAGGAATAGACCAGCTGCATGACCGCGAAGCCTTTGTACATCGGTGTACTTCACCATACAGCGCGTAGGAGGACAGACTTTTTAATTTTTTTTTTTTTTTTCGAAAATAGCATGCAAATAATGAATTTGGAAATCCGTTGTTGAGGACATGAAGTTCCCGCGCGGTAGCAGAATAATGCTTTATTTGAGGAAATTGAAAATTCAACGAATATGATGGATTTAAAGGCGATTGTATCACTCGTCATTGATAGAAATGTACATATGTATTATATGCCCATCATGCATTCTAGTAGGGACAAATATCAATATATTATTATTTGGAAACATTTTTCAAAATAATGATATGTAGGTAGATAGATTTTTAATAAGGCCAGTTTTCAGCTCTTTTCAGTCGTATCTTTTACGTTCAAATATGTACATAATATACATATATGCAAACTACTATCAGAGACGACGAAATATAAAGATGCGACAAGAAGCTACTTTAGGTGGAACGCTTTCTATCCAAAGAGTTCTCAGATTGTCTCTGCTGCCTTTGCCTGGTATGCAAATGAAATGTCCGCTGTTGCTGGGTGTATTGAGCGTGCGTGGGAGAGCAAACGGGCTCATAGTAGTAGCACTCGAGTCGTTTTGGTTGTTGATCTGGAGCGTGTTCAAAAACTAAATTTACCACGTGGTAAACCATAGTTATGCTCATCGAAGCCACTTCACTATAGAGCTATGCTTAACCACGAAGTATTTTTGAACGACTAGTAGTTAACTACGCCATGATTATGTTCTAGCAGAAGAGGAAGAAGCATCCGCTGCCTGTGAAAACAACTTCTGTTTGGAGTATTAGTTTTTAACAAATTTTAATTTAAAATGGATGTTGTATTCTCATCGAATATTAGTAGTGTCTACAAATATCATATACTTATGAAGATCATTTTCATAAATCTGACTGTTTCACAATTTGACTCATATGTATATTTAAACAATTTGAAGATGTCCTTGTACTTATTTGCAATTTTTTGCAAAAAAAAACTCTTAATTACATAATTTGGTTTTTACCATCAGGCATATTAATAAAAAACTGGTCATCTTTTCTCCTCAAAAAACTCATATTGTCCGTTGTTTACTTAAACAAAATTTGTAATACAAAAAACAAAAATAAAATCGAGTACATATGTATTATAACTCGAGTAATTTTGTTTGTTTTCTAACAATTATTTCATAAAGACAAAATTCTACCGATGCAATAATAGTGCACAAAGTTTACCGGCGTAAAAATAAATCAGTTTATTTACGGAACGAATTACACGAGTAAAGATCACAATTGACCGGTTTTTAATTAAGAACGATAAATATCCCGAAATGCCTTTTCAAAAGGTTCTTTTGCTGACCATCTTCGTGTCTGTTTACTGTTGTCAAATACAATTATCTTACAAATGAAAAACTAGTCTAAACGTCAAATATACTAGTTATATGCTTTTGTTATTTATATGCCGATCGATAAAGTAAAATCAGGTGTGATATTCCCGTTAATTCTCGAATAACAATCAATCAAGTGGCATATCACAAATTCAAAAATGACTGAACAAGACATATTCACTTCACAGTTACAACTCAGCTTTGGATGACAAACGGTAATTGGACATATAATAACAATTAAAGGTGATGGTATATCAAACTACTTTATGCGTTTTGATCACATTTTGGTCATTAAATTGTTACGGCATTGGTGTGCAGAGACAGTCGTGGAAAAGATTTTACAAGCATTTTTTTGACAAAAAAGTGGAACTTGCTTTCTTTATTGTGACATAAAAATACCATCGCTCTCTAAGAAATATGCTTTTTAAATATTTAAAAATTATAATGTTTGCTTCCAATGCCACACCCTATATAAACGCCAAACCAGCGTGCAAAAGTCACGCCCGGCTAATCATGGCACCTGACCGAACAAGAGTCCTCCGCCATTGCAGACACAAACAAAATATGTATGTAAAATTGACCGCCAATCTGAATTACGGACTCCGGTGGATACTATGCCCGTTGCCATAAACTGCAAAATTTATGGAATACAAAAAAAGCAGCAAATCGTGTTGTTTGCAGTGTGCATTGAGCGAAATTAGGTCGTAAATCGATCGGAGTAGCTACAGCTTTTGTCTTGATGCCAATATTCTCCGCGGATGGGGTATGGCACGTCACCGGGACTATCTTGAGAGGGGACGGTTGTGTCAAGTTCTCAGTGATGAAGCCCGAATTATTATTTCGAAATCAAAATGCGGCCTGTGCCGAAAGTATTTAAGCTACGACCGCATAATATTTGAGAATGAATTTAAATTGTGGCACCCGCCGGTCATTAGTGTGGACACAACAGCCAAAAATATCGATCAAACAATTAACGGCTTTCAATTTAGGGCTCAACCGCCACAATTACCGAAACATCCGCCGGACAGGGAGTCGTGGGCGCTTTCGAGTGTCCCAGGTCCCAGGATACCCCATCTCTCGGGTCATTCGGGTTTATATCCGGGTCCAGGTATGGAACGGCCGGCTGTACATATACATAGCCAAGATTGCAGCACTCGGCTCCAATTAATGGTCGTTCGAAAGGGTGATGGATTAAAAATTTTAATATCAGCGACGTGACGAAACATCACTTGAAAGAATTAAGTTCGCACGCGTTTCAGTTTAATCCGCAAATTATTTCGCGAAATTCTGTTTAATTGGCGAAAACAATCAGCTGCGCGTTTGCAATTGAAATCATCTGGCCGATGAGACAATGCTGAATGCACCACAGCAAAACTGCCCAGGAAAGATCCGAGGAAAACTTTAATGAGTCACCAGGGGATGGTTCTCTGCACCCCTTATGTTTATTCAATAAGTTTGTCGGCCTTCGATTTCGCCTAATGAATATCTCACCTGATTGCACGCGGCTTGCAGAGATTTCTGGCATTCCTAAGTGGGTAAAGTTAAGATGGTTCGGTCCGGTAGGTGCATTCCTAAATTGGACAGGATAGGAGGTAGTGTGGTTTGGGGCCGACGGGAGCTGTAATATTTCGAACCTAAATAATTAAATGGGGGCACAGTAATTGCAAAATTAATGGGCATGCGGGTGTTCCAAGGTGAAATTAATATTTAACTGAATTGTCCTGGGCATTCCGGCTTCTGGCAGTGTAGAGAACATTTCCATTTTCCAGTGGGTTAATCTGAGTAGTTATGAGCATACCTGGCGGAACTACGTAAAACCAATTATCCACAATTCGGGTCACTTTTTATTTTGACAGGGTACATATGTATGTAGTTACTTGTTTGTAAGAAATAAAATAACAAAATAGTATTGGTTTCGTAATCATCTGCATAGGGATGTTCTCCCGGAAAACAATGAATTTCGGGATAGGGTGAATTCGTAAAATGAAACTTCATAAGCTCGATGCGAATAGCTCACACGGTCAGAATGCGCATTGTGCAGTAGTGTATATATGTGTGAGTCGCAGTTAATCTTTTGCAGATTTTCACCTGCTTCGCTTCCACTTACCCGATTAACTCTAAAATTGGCGCAATTGCATGATTTTCAATACTTTTTAACAGAGTTTATAATAAAATTTCAAGATGGTGTCTTCAAAATGTTGGGACAAGTTTTGTTACTTATTATCTTGTGGAAATACTGTGTGGGTTTCCAAAACCATGACATTGGCATCCTCAACTCGAACTTGGTTATTTTTGGAATAATGTCTTCTTTTAAAATTCAGAGATGATTCTTTTTTGAAATTTGATACGAATCCTTTCATTTTTTATATTTGAAAGGATTATACATATTTGATTACATATTTAAATAATTAACATAAAGCTTTTTGTAAACATTAAATATATTTTTCTCATTTAAAATACAAGTCTTTATTCTTCAATTTGTTCGAATCGAATCAAAAGGGCTTACAAAAGCCCATATTGACTTAAAATCCTTTAATAAAGGTCCTAATACAGAGGTTGACATTACGTATTTTTGTAATTTAAAAAAAAAAACGATTACATAACAACATATGTATATAATTGTATACATAAATAAAAATATTATTGAAAAAAACAAAAAAACTGACTGCGTAAACTGAAAAATTGTGAAGTTATTATAAAATTTTCAAACTTAGTTAATAAATGAACTGAAAAGATAGAAACAAGTTGAAAAAACTAAACATTTTTTCTGAATTTGAATGATCATGGTTGACAGTGTTCACAAACGCAGTCGGAGGCATCAAATATCTACAATACGTTCCATCATAATGACTAGTTCTTTTGTTGGTGATATGAATAGAGCAAGTGAATACGTAGTTAGAGAAGTCCCAATATGATAACTTTCACATCATAAATGCGAAAGTGAATTTGTTTATTTGTTTCGCGTACTCAACTGATCATCATGAAATTTGCATAGATACACTTTCAACGGATTCGATAACAAAATAGAAATCATAACACAGCCACACAAAAAAAAAATATTTTCGGGCCTGGGGATCAGACTATGTGTTTCATATGTTTTTGGGGTCGCTGAAACTGAATCCGATGTCAGTTCAACCCCATCACGTGAGGTTTTTGACATAACCTCAAAAAACCTCAGCAAAAACGGGAGAAAAAAAAATTTTTTTCAATCTGGGGATCAGACCATGTCTTTTATCCGATGTCGATTTAACCCCATGACGTCAGGTTTTTGACATAACCTTAAAAACCCACAGAAAAAAAAAATCGGATGTCGGTTTAACTCTGTGGTTTTTTGAGGTTATGTCAAAAACCTGACGTGATGGGGTTAAATCGACATCGGATTCGGTTTCAGCGACCCCGAAAACATATAAAAGACATGGTCTGATCTCCAGATTGAAAAACAAATTTTTTTTTCTCCCGATCCCCGGGCCAGAAATTTTTTTTTTTTTTGTGTGGCTGTGTAATTAATGTATTTGATGCCTCCGACTGCGTTTGTGAACACTGTCAACTATGATCATTCAAATTCAGAAAAAATGTTTAATTTTTTCAACTTGTTTCTATCTTTTCAGTTCATTTATTAACTAAGTTTGAAAATTTTAACTTCACAATTTTTCAGTTTACGCAGTCGGGTTTTTTGTTTTTTTCAATAATATTTTTATTTTAAGTTTTTTAGTTTTCGTAGTAAATAAATTTATCATTTAAATATTTGCACGTTATTGAATTTCCACAAAAGTTAGGTTAGGGTTTTTAAATTGATATTAAAACAAAATTAAGTCTTGTGAAAGTTTCCTTATGTTAACTTTAAGGCTTTAAGTCATCAGTTAATACGATCAATTCCCGTAAACGTTGAAGTTCATTCAAAGAATTTTGATCATGTGGCCGATTTATTTTAGCATTTTTCATTCCAAATTACATGTAAACATAGAAGTTGCATAAATTTTTGCAAGCTATTTATGAAACCCTTTATTTTGATAGGTTTTAAGAAAAAAACAAATTTTTGAAGACATAATACGGCGCCAAAAATCGGCCATTTTAATTTTTTCCAATTTTGATATACCCAGTATCACTCTCACAATTAAGACGAATCTAACGGCATCTCTCAAGCTGAAATCGATCGAGCCGTTTAGGCTACAGAGCGTGCCAAAGAAATATACATATGTACTTACATACACTCGAAAAACATAACCCTCCTTCTGGTGCAGTCGGGTAAAAATACGTATTTCGTTCGAAATCTACTCAGATTTCGCTATTTACGTAAAACAGAGCCATCTATACTAACAAATACTTAAGCAAAGGCATGTTAATTTTGGTGTCAGCTGATTGACTTTACATTTTTCTGTGCAAAACAAAATAAAATTTGGAAAAAGCGGGGAAAGATCGTGTTCATGTTCATGTATAGTATATCTTGGTATAATAAATAAAGTTGTCCATTCATTCGTGATATCTGAGTTTCCCAATTAAGAGGTATGGAATACAAAATGTTTGTACATTCACGTACGTACATACAGTTCTTATCTGCATCTCTTTTTATGTCAGTATTATCTGTTCATCAAAGAAAAATTCTACCAAAGCTGGCTGTACAAAGAGGGTCTACAAAAAAAGATGCACCTCTTCATAAGAAACGAATGGGCAAAAACTTGTATTTTTTATAATGATAAAACGCCCTCATTAAATGCTTTTGTTTATTTAAAGCAGTCTTCTGGCTGTTATACAGGGTGTTTCGTTAAAGTCTGAACAGGGGTGTGCCAATCTATTCTACATCAATTTTTCCATCGATTCTGATGAAATTTTACAAGCATGTGTCTTATATGAACCGTCATACAATTGTAGAACGAAATTACAAAAAAAAAGCAAAAAATTATAATTTATGAGTAGTTTTTTATACATAGATCTGAGGGAGGCACATTTTTATTTTCGCAGTCCCCATTGTGTGGGGAATAGTTAAATTTAAAAATGCAATAAAAGTTCTTAAATAACTTTTCTCCTTATGTGAATATTTTGCGAAATTAAGCTTCTAAAGTCATTAATAATATATTTTTAATAACATATACTTACCTACCTATTTAAAAAGTTTATTGCGGAAACCTAAATTGATGTGTGTACGACACGCACATGACCGGTTTTTTTTTATTTTATAGACTTCCATCTTAGAAAAGTAGCTTTGAAAGTACATACATATGTATCTTATTCAAACACTATACTATTGTACATTTTTGTTTCTTACATAGTTTATTATTCCTTCTTATTTATTGTTTGTTTTTTATTATCAGATGGTCAAATATTCCAGTTGATGATGAAAATAAATAAATAAGTAAATAAATAAATATTCACCAGTTTTCATAAGCCTCTCTATTTTTGTACTTAATGATTTTAGATACCCTACGTCAATTCTTAAACTTCTATCTACATTCGCATAGCAACATTATTAACTGCACATTTGCTTATTGAAACACGTTTGCATGAAATATAAATGTTTCATATTGATTGGGACTCATTTCACCTGTTAAAACAATTGTCGGCAAGTATAATAAATAGTTCCGAGTTACCAGCAATGTAAGAGAACATCAGTTCGGCATTGAATATCTTCGAAGCTACACTAAAAATGATACGTGTCTTTGTGCTAATTCTGATCATTGGATCTACCTGTTCCTTAGAAAGGAAATTTCGGGTGTTGAATGGTGCTCTAGGACATTCTAAACATTTTACATTCATTGCTCATTTGGATATCAAGATCATCAGGACGGTAGGAAGAACAACTTTTCGAAGGAACATGATTTGCGGTGGAAGTTTTATTAAGAAAGATGTGATCCTTACAGCAGGTCATTGCGTTAGATTTATTGAACCAGAAAACATTTTAGTAAAGTTTGGGACTTCGAGTCCCTATGAAGAGAATATTCAAGCTGTGTCTGTGAAAAATATTGTGGTTCATGAAGGCTACAACCATCCTTCAATTTACAATAACGACATTGCGCTTATATTTTTGGATGAAGCAGTAACCACAGGTGAATTTGTGTCGTTAATACAAATATCTGACATTAAAGAATTTGGTGTGAAATCAACTGCAACAGCGGCTGGTTGGGGTGTAGACGAAAATGGAAAGTACCCTCAACACTTGCAGAAGACGGAGTTTGCTTTCATTGCAAATGATGTTTGCCAAAATTTAACTGATAGCGTAGTGACGGAGAATATGCTTTGTGCTACTGGAAGGAGTAATTCGACGACTTGCCTAGGTGATTCAGGAGGACCACTTGTAGTTGAAAACCGTCTCATAGGGATTATGGCGTGGTCGATGGAATTTGTTACTTTACCGAATCGCCGACAAACTTGTAGGAGTGATCTACCAGCGGTTTTTATTCGAGTCGCCAAATATTCAGACTGGATTAGGAGAAAAATTTTCGAAAACATATAAATATATGTATTGTAGTTAAAAATTATGATTAATTTCATATTTTCCTTAAATATTTTTTCAGTTTTGAGGACTTTATTATAGCAGTAAATAAGTTTATTACAGTTGAAGGTTAAAAACTATTGAAGTACCTATTTATCTATAGCTTTATCTTAAGTTTTCATTTTAATTTTGTTTTGAGTTCTTACGATGCTCTACAAATTTTGAATAAATTTTCATAATTTGTCAAAATATGTATTTTAAATTTGTTATCCCTGTTTGTTTCGAAAACGTGATGTGATAGAACATCATGGAAAAAAATGTAATAGAAATAGATAGTCTGCCAACTGTCTGAAAACAAATTTTGTTAACCTGTGTGACAGTATTTGTTAAAATACTCAAATAGAAAGTTTTTTTTCTACACATGTAGACCAAAGAATGATTTATTTTACTTTATTACTACATACAGGGGCTTAACATAGCATACATATGTTGTATATTGTTACGAATATATTATCCAATGCAAAAATTAAAGTGAATGTAAGTTCCTGAGTATGAAAAGATTTGAAGGAAGATACATATGGTAAGTATTTATAATGTTATAATTTTTTTAAGAATAATAAACTTCTAACCCTTGCCTTCATACCCGGTTACTCTGGTATCCACATCGGTAGTTTATAGGTAAGTTGTTAAAGGTTCGTTGGCATGGGATTGTTGGGATTTGGTCTATTGATTGGAACGACATCCTACCGAGTTGAGTGTAGGGTGTAAAGTAATTTTACCGAGAATACGAGTTTAATAACGAACCATCAGCTTAGTCAAAGATTTCAAGCATCAGAATTAATCTGTTGCACAAGAGAGTTCATCATCCGATCCGTTGTTAGTAAGCACAACAAATAAGCAAGTTTTTTTTATATGCATGCTTACTAATTGGCAGTGGGTGGCGGCTTGTGAAAATTAATTTTGGTGGGGCTAAATACTGCACGAAAAAGCTTCAATAAAGAAGGCTTGCCATTGCGCTTTGAAAGACAATGGGACAGAAGATAAACAAAACTAAAGCTTATGTAATTGCGTAGTACAAATTAGTTAAATATGAAGAGTAGCTTTGCTGCTGTAGCGAAGAAGAGATATGATTGGTGACTTGCAAAATATGTTAATTACAGTCGATGATACAAATGTAGCTCATGGTACGTCTGACAAGAAAAATGCAATAATGTCTTAAGACGTGTTCTTTGAATTTTCAAAACAATTTTGTTTAAGTAATTTATGGTGGGGCTAAGCTTCATTAGCCCCTAAGGTAGAGCCGCTAATTGGGACATCAAAAAGATCTGCATTTTTGTTTGCAATGAATCTCATACGGTTATAGGTTCAAAAATACTGTAGTTGTATCTACATAAAGCGGACTGTAGAGGCGGGATATGTCTAAGCATGCACAGATACAATGTCAGCGATCTCCATACGTTTTTGTAGAGTGTCTATGCTAAGGAGCTTCTGGCGATCATTGTAACGAGGGAGGATTATTGAATTATCACATGGCAAGCCGCTAAGGGCAAATCTGTCAAATCTGCGTTGTTTAGATTCGATGCTATCAATATGAATTTGGTAATAAGGAGACTAATTTGACTTGCATATTCGAGAATTGGTTGAACAAGTGAAATATACAGTTATATTTGAACATTTTTGGGACCATTTTTTAATGAATCCTAACATAGAACTGGCCCTTTTCACTAGGCCACATTCTACACTCCGATAGAAGAATTCTCCGACGTAAATCTTCTGATACGACGCGGGCGTAAGACTTGTTCAAATTCCGCACTACGAACGTATTTCTGGTAAAGTGCTGCCGTATCAAAATCTTCTCGGTAGACTCCGAAATTCAGCTTTATAGGTTTTAATATGATTTTTAATTTAAGTCTTTAACTGTATATGTGAAAGTGATTTTTATGAATTAAATAAAATACATATGAATGCTCTAGCACTCATTGCTGCTAATCAGGAGGAAGAGAACGCAGCTATAAAAGGGTGTCTTTAAAATTAAAGAGACCACTTTTAATCCTTTTCATGTGGATGAGCCTACTTACGTCTAATATACATACATACGTACGTTTATTAATGTACAGTACCGTAATTGAAATGTTTCAGATTTAAAAGTTAGACTCCAACCCATACCCTAGACACACACCCACAAGTACACATACATACCCAAGCACGCACATATATGCGTACTAAGCACACGCATACTAGCAAACAAGAGAGCTTTCATGACGTCATTCACTTTGGAACTTCTCTTAGACGTAGACGACGAGCTTTTGGTACCGTTTTTGAGAATTTAGACCCCCTGCATAAACCTTATGGGATTTTGGCCTAGAACTAGCATAGTTTATCTACTATAATGAACCAATATGTAGCAGCAGTTAGAAGTGAAGCTATTGGAATAAAAAACAATATTACAAATTCATTACATCCATTTATTTAAAAAATTTCTCCAATTGTAAGAAAAAAAAAATATTTTAAGTGAATATTCTATTCAAGTGCTGTTTTTTTTAACTTTTTTAGCATTAATTCCTCCATGTAATTAAATTTTTGGTATATTGGTATTCAAGATTCAAGAAGAGTAAAATTTGGCACTGCTTCAACCACTAAATATGTTTACACATTTTGCTAGCGACTTCTTAAAGCAATGGAACTCCTTCAATTGATCCTTTCGTGAAAAGTAGGTTAATTGTTTCCCCATTAAACAAAGACGCAAAAGAGCAAAAATTTACCAGTTCACTTAACATCTGAACTTCTCCTCCGTATCCCCCAAATCGAAGTCGGGAATATCGAAGGTGCCGGAGCGCAACCCTTTCATTCAGCTTGCTCGCACCTTTCGAGACGCGCCCCCGATGCCACCGGCCGCCGGCGGACTGTTGCCATCCCACGGCTTGTTAAGCGGAAACCTAAAGTGAGATTATCGAAAAGTTCTGAATAGTTGGAGTCCCATATCTCGGGCCAGTGGATAAATGGTCCTCGGGCTGGTGGCTAGCGACGTCCGTTATAACGGTAAAATGCCAAATTGAAGTTTGACCGAACTAACCGCAATGAGTTCTGAAACAAAATGCCAAAAATAACGTGAAATTTCGATGGTCCGCCCAAATTGGACTAATTTTGGAAAGTTTTCGCGGCGCGGGCGGACCAGCCGGTCGAGCGTTGGACGGGTGGGCCGCCCGGAATGCACCCGTGTTTTGTTATGTTCGGGCCAGCCAGCTCTCCGCCGCCGGCATCCCCGTACCCTTCGACGCTGGCTATTCGTGCCAAATTAGTTTGTCCGCCCAGATGTGATTCGGTGGCTTTTTGTTCTTAATTCGGTTAGCAATATTTGCATTTTAAAACCGCCAGTGCGCGCTGCATACTTGTGCAATTAATTCGGTTTGGGCCAGGTGAGTCCTGAGCAGCCGACGGTTGCCCCCAGCCAGCATGCCGGCGCGGCGCCCAACGCCCAGGCTTGTTCGGGAAAATTTCATAATCCAGCCGTGGCGCCCTGGACAGGCTCCTTCACCCGCTTGTCGCGTTGGCCAGTGACGCTGTCGATGGCTGCGCAGGGGCTGTGCCGGGTGTGGGGTTTTCTGTCAGCGCCAAACATGTTCTGAATGGCAGGTACAAGGGCTACAGGCTGCGTTAATTGCATTGTTCCACGGAGCACTGATTGACCCAGAAAGGAACTTGTTGCCGCGCCCGGCGCCGCCACTTTGAATCTCGTCCTTCTGTGCATACTGCAGGCCAGATCCTGCTGAAACGCTTACCCATCACTCTTAAAATTTACTTAATTGCAGAAGTGCATGTGGATTGCTCGGGAACTGTCTGGTAGTAGTTTTCTGGACTCGTGACACATGCACACCACACCCAAGTAAAGTTAGTAGGAAAGAATAAATTTAGAAACCTTTTAGGTAGATTTCATATGAAATACTGCCTATTGCAGTCTACCTGATGAAAAGTTTTCGAAAAATGATTGATGCCAAAACTCGTTTCAGAGGTCGTAGACTTAGAAAATAAAATTTGTTTGTACATAAATATTGTTACCAAATTTGGTTACTATTAGTAGGAAATTGTGCTTGTCGTCCATTAAGTATTCGAGCGAGCGAGTCTGGTTGAATTGGATTCAGGTGTCGAGGAGTTTCCACCGCAGCGGAGAGTTTGAGCCGGGACACCCTCCTGGCTTTGCTTTGGATAAATGGATTTAGCCTTTCTCTTCCCTTGCACGTGAAGTAGTAAGGCGGACATCTCAATATGGTACAGCCAAAGCCTTTATTACAAGCCGTGAAGTAGTCTGGCGTACGCACACATCTATAGGGCAAAGTGGTCTGACAGTCTAATGAAGTTCCATTCAGTCTTATGAGCAACGTCGAAAATATTGAAAAATATTTGCGGTAGCTTCCAAACTAAAGCTCATATCCAAAATTGATTTTCACTCACGGTTACCCTAAGAAGTTCTCCTTGTAGTTCATAAAACTTTTTACCACCTCTTCGAATAAAGAATATAAAAATTTCGAGTTTAACTAAAACTCAACAGAAAACCCGAGCACCGGACCACTAACAAATGTACGGCGGAAAGAAGTATTGGCTCCAAATCGAACTGAAGAATCGAAAAATTCCTGCGTTTTCGTTAGAAATGCATTAATATTTTTGGCGTGTATGGAGTAAAAGCCACTGTGGTTTTAATTTGCTAAAACTTTTACATATGTCCTTAGTGTCCAAATTATCCGTTTAATTCAATTTATCCTGGAGATTTCATTCAGCCTCCATAAGACTAAATATAAAATTCTCGAACTGTCGGACCACTTACGTACACCTGCAAAGGCCAGTTCATGGCTTGTAATATAGAAGGCTTTGGTCCACTTGAGATGAATTGCCGAATTGTCACTTGTAGTGGCCGGTTTGCTTACCTCCGGTGTGTCACTTGAATTGTTTTGATCTTTGAAGATAAACCCTACGGAAGCGCAATATCACTCTCCGAGTGTAGTAAACTCCGACTAGTGTCAGTGCAGGCAATTTTTGTATTAGTTAAAATCGGTCTTTTATCCTTAAAACCGCAATCGAAAATTTAAAGTCTCCTGGAGGAGATGCACCCAGAAAACGCTTTATAAGTCTTTTGAGAGAAATCGTAGGTTTTTGCTCCATAGCGCGTTAGAAAGTTGAAGGAGCCACCAAAAATGGGTTATAAGTAGAATGATGTCAAAACTTTTGTACGATCGGATGTTTGAGAGCAATATACCTATTTTATTGCATATGTAGGTATGTATTATACAATATAAAACATATCTAGCTTATGCCACTTAAACAGTCTATAAAGACTTTGAAGATTTTGAAAGGTTATTTTCAGGTTACGTTTTATTGCTTTTATAAGAAATTAAGTGGAAATTTCAATGTAGTTGAGCAATCGGGTTCATATTCGATCATTTACATCCTTTTCAACAATTCTCAGCATGAATAACGGAAAGATTTTATCATCAAATCACATAAATTTTTGCATTTTGGCAATATGCTCTCTTATTTGATTCATTAAATCTTTCTTTAGTGACTATTGAATTAGGAACTGGCAGCCATGTACATATGTGTGCAGCACCTACACGTGCTCTAAATTAGGATTTCAAAAGTCCCAGCCCTGGTCCCCAGCAACGTAACCATAATGATGCGAAAGCATTCAGAATGAATGCACTTTTCTCTAGTTTTCAGATTCGTCTCGAGACATCTTCAACTGACGACTGTTAATAGAATTTGAAACAGAACGCGACAAGACGTTTCCGGGAGGGCAAAGACATTCTGATGCTGCTGCGCTGCTGAAGTTTTGGCAAAGTTGCAAAACGCTCTCTAGATGAAGAAGAACGCCTGTTTCTTCGGCGGCGATGAGCGGAGTAGCGAAAAGAGTTCCCATCAAGCAATGTCTATTTTGCCGGTACGGATGACAACCGAGTTATAGTAATTATCCGCAACTGCATAAATTCACAAACACAGACTTATCGTAAATCCGCCTTTAGCACATCTCACGTAGAGCAATTTTCGCTTTCGTCTCGGGTGGGCTGAATGGCTTGAGGAGCCCAGCCAAGGAGTTGCCTCCTGGTAGCTTCGCTGGCTCCTCTAGCTTCTCTCTATGCCATCTATCCTCCCGACATGTGTTCGAGCAAATGGGTGACAGAATGGAAAAAGCTCACTTAATGGCAAGAACCTGATGAAATTGCAGCTGGCTTAATGGAATTCGTCGGGATGTGTCGGATGCGATGACCCAAATTGCTGAGAAGTAGTCAAATACTGGAGACCCGGTTCGGGCTCCACCATAAAGTGGTGTATATAGACGTCGAAGTGTTTGCGGGTGCGGAGGGTTAAAGCAAAACAATGGGACGCATCATTCCCGGCCAAATCCGGAGAGAGTGAGTGGTTCCTAAGGGCAAATAGAAATAAGTCGTTCCAGGGGATAAGATTTAAGATGCTTGGCCATTTGGCGGGCATCCAAATAGGAGCAGACGGGAATGGCGGGAAGCGATGTTGCGGTGGTGGTATTTTGTCGATATAGTAAGAAATTCCTCTGGTACCAGAGTTTCTCCTCTTTCCTCCCAATCATTGCCTTTCAATACCTAAGGGATATTTCCGTTAAATAGATTTTCTTAGTTGCATCATTGCAAATTCCGATCGACTCCTTTTGTGCTCCTCCCCTGGATGCGATGGGTCGGGGGAATTACGTAAGGGGCTCGGTGACCCAGATTCCGCTGACCGCAAGCATCCAGGATTTGCGACTCGGTCGCTATGTTTTGAGGCGAACACCGGCATAATTCACTCAGGGAATAATATATGGATGAGGTCGGGAAAGGTTTCGCCTGCCAGGAGTATCTGATTGGAACATATTTGTGATCCTTTGTGCACATTTACGGCTTCCTTTACGGTTGAGTGCTTATCGAAGAAGGAATATTAATTTTAGTTGCCGCTGGCGTGTTCGCCAAGTTGTTGCACATTTCGTGGCTGCCTCGCATGTCCGCTTTATGCACTCTTTGTGGTCGACAACCTCTTGAGTCGCATTCTTATGGATGGTTTGAGAATAAGAACCACACATACGTATTATGCCTTTTTAGAGACTGCGGTATCTCTTGTTAGTATTCCTTACAAAACTTAACTAAAAAGATGGAATACTAATTGGGTCGATCCAGTTTTAACTTCAAGACAGTTTGATTTAAAAGGCTAAAATGTGATATTATGATAGTAATAAGTAACGTAAACATAATCGGGTATAAGAATATGGCAACAGGCGGAAGACATAGAGGAGCATACATATACTGTATGTGGGGTATTCCAGCCCAAGTCAACATACTTTTGATTTTATTATTTTTTATTTGGCTAATTTTTTTTGTGTTCTTGTACATATTAAGAGGAGCATTCATGATTTTTTTAAATTTTTTTGGGTTACCTAATTTTGAGTTATGAATTTTTTTAATTTTTTTTTTTAAACGTTAATAACTTTTTAAAGGAAAAATATATCAAAAAAAATCATAGAATCTTGTGTTTTTTTTTATCATAATCTATTAAGAAAAATTATTTAAAAAATTATTAAAGCTTAATTCGAAAAAATAAATCGTTTTTTCTTGAAATTTTGAGTAAAATATTTTTTTTTTAGTTCGACACTTTTGATTTTAATTTAAAAATTTTTTGAAATTCTTTAATATAATATACTTATCAAGTAAAAATTTTTTTATTTTGTGCTAAACACGTTGAATGATTTCCTTAATCATTTTTAAAAATTATTTGATATAACATAAAATCTTTAAGCTCAAATCATTCAACGTGTTTAGTACAAAATAAAAAAAAATTTAGTGGATAAGTAACGTTTAATCGTACTTATAAAATAATAAAAATTGATTCCCCACTTTCACACTATTCTTAAAAATTCGGTATTATATTAAAGAATTTCAGAAAACTTTTAAAATAAAATCGAAAGTGTCGAACTAAAAAAAAAAAATTGTTTTACTCAAAATTTCAAGAAAAAACGATTTATTTTTTCGAATTGAGCTTTAAGAATTTTTGAAATAATTTTTCTTAATAGATTATGATAAAAAAAGAAGAAAAGATTCTATGATTCTTTTTGATTGATATTTTCCTTTAAAAAGTTATTAACGTTTAAAGGAAAAAAATAAAAAAATTCATAACTAACTGACAATTTTTTTAAAAAATCATGAATGCTCCTCTTAATATGTACAAGAACACAAAAACAAAATGCGCCAAATAACAAATAATCAAATCAAAAGTACGTTGACTTGGGCTGGAATACCCCATGTACATATGTACATATGTATATGCTCCACGGAATTCACTATATTGCTTATACTTGTAATTTTGATTCAACGTTTGATTCCTGATTCCTTTCTAGGAAGCCGATCCTTGAGATATTTTTATTATTTTTCATGCAAAACTGTTTAGGTTTATTTATAACAGGGTTTTTCATGCATAATTTGTACCTGGTACCATAGAGAAATAAATATAAAGATAGCCCGTTTCTAACATCAAAAGTGTGACCAAACATTTCTCATGCCTCCACAGCGATTCCTGCACTCTGCGATGCTGCATCAGTCAGCAACGCAGAGAAGTTCGGGCGGGCAATGTTATTGTTATGGGCTTATGCGTCGTGGTGTACCGAATGTGCGTCGATTTTCTTTTGACTGTCGGCATTGGCACTCAGCAAATCAAATTCTAGGAAATAGTAGGAGAACTTCGAACTCGGAATCAGAATAATTTAGAAGTCAGGAAGATCTTAATTCATGAATTTAAGGAGCAATTTTTTAAAGAAAGAAATTTTGTACTAAAAAAAATTAAATATTCCGTGCCAACTTAAAGGCCAATTCCAGACATCGGCTTCTTCACTTAAATTCGTTGAATTTCGAAAATGTTTGGTCGCTTTGAATTTTTGAATTTCGACAGTGGATTCACAATAAGGATCTCCAAAAATCCCCTAATACCAGTTTTCGTGGAAATCTCTTGAAATTTACAATTATCGGGTTTTTTGTTTTAATAATTTACTTTTTTACATATGTAATTTTTCTCTCGACTCCAATTCCAGCAACGTAAGATCCTTACTACTCCTTAGTACTCTTTCGCTGCGAAAGTCATCACATCAACTCCCGATACTTCAAATACAGCATGAGAATGTTTCGTAAGGTTAAAAACTCTGCGTCCTTTAACTTCTTTGTAGACAAAACCTCCCTCAGACATGTTTACCTACTTGGCTCTTCATTATAATTATCGCTTTTTTCTATCCTATTTGTTGTTTTTTCTTTTTAACAGGCGCGGATCTAGAATTTTTTTCCGGAGGGGGTCACAGGATAGAAAAAAATCAAAAATAATAAAATAACATGAATAACCAAATAAACAGAGCAAACCGAATTTCTTCAATGATTAAAAACAAAGTCAGGATAACCTTATGTAAAAACTCGTCCAATTTGTTTTACGAAAAAATTCATTACATTCATATATAAATTTATTGTTTATATAAAATTATAAACTTTTTATATAAAAAATGTACTTTCAAAACTAAGAAATGTCTTAACAGATTTGCGAAACAAAATAGAAGATTGGATTTTGTGCTTTAAATGATGCTTTTAGTTGGAACTTGTAAACAGATTGTAAACAAATGCTAGTATATGAAGTATACCTACAATTCAAATATAGAAAAAATAATAAAAAAAAGTCGATATTGTGTAAGAAAATTAGTCAATTTTGTTGATTCAGTGATTTTTTGATTCCAATTTTTTCAAAGTGCAAAAAAATAAGTTAATTTTGGTCGTTTGGTTAGTTTCCGGTTTTTAAGTTTGCAAAAACTAGGTTTTGTTCGTTTGGTTTTTTTTGTTTTTCGGTTTTCAAAATATTGGTTCAGCTCAATTTTTTGAAATGCGGGCTGTTTTGGGGGTGGTCATGACCCTCGTGACCCCCCCCTTGAATCCGCGCCTGCTTTTTAATTAGTTCTTGTTAGTTTTAGTTAAAGTCGTTTTTGCTCTTATATTGGGTATTCAAATAGGTACATTAAAAATGTGCCGGTATTGTGGTACATTATTATATTTTATCCGATGTCCGATATTTTACTGTCCCGATATCCCAGCATTATGAACAATTTATTGAAAACAGCCCAATTGCACCAAACAAAGGATACCATTTCGACGGAGCTGGTAGACCGGCAACAATTTTCCGAGCTGTATGGCCTGACGATCGCTCACAAACTCACAAATAGCTCCGCCTCCAATGACACGAATAATCATAAATACAAAAGAGCAAATTTGCTTTATATGCGACTTTTTATGGATTCCTGAGCAAACCGAAATGCACAAATGATTTTCATTTTCGACGGTTGATTCTCCTTGTTGGTCGTCGTCCTCGGGAATGTATATTTTTGTGGAAATCTTTTTTTCGATGCCTTCCTGAGCGAGTAATGACGAGCTACCCACGCGGGTGCTGTCCAACGCGGATACTTGTAATGCACCCTGCAATCCTGCTTGCTGCCCGCCAGACAGAAGGCCATAATTTCAGTATCATTTTTGGACAATAAAACATCACAGACGATTAATTTCATTACGCGGAATGTTTTTTACGCTTCGTCATGCTCAGGCAAAAAGGGAAAAAAAAGAAGCAAATATAACATGGGAGGAATTTATGGTGGAGCTCGTTACGAGTTGACAGATATCGAGACATAAAGCAAACGATGCAAGCAAAACCATAAAAAATTTTTACTTAAACAGCTCAAGCTGGCGTTTTTATTTTTCGCTGCTCATTTTGGGCGCTTTTCGGTTCGCTTCTGTCGAACTCAACCACCAACTACTATGTACATACATATTTACAAAATCAAAATAAGAAAAAATCGTGAAAAAGGAAACGAGCTCACATGGATTAAGCAGATTGATGGATACCACTCTCCTGGTTGAGGCGCGACCATCGATTGTTCCGCTGCCGTTTTATTCGCTTTAAAAATTTTATACAAGTGGGACAGATTGAAATGCGAAAATGATTTATGGCCTGGATATGTGGCAATTGCATTCGGTTTAAATTGAACGGAAAAATGCGCTTTAACATAAATTTTCTTCCGGCGGAATACTGATGATAGCACATCGGTTTTCCCCATATGTAGAATCATGGGGGGTGGATTTTGGCAGGTTATTTCACATAATTGCTTCCATCGCTAAATCAAATAATACTAACGCATACTTAACTAGACAAATTTGACTTCGTTTTGTTCAATTTTACGCAGTTTACATTCCCTGATGTATTGCGCAATAACTAAAAGCAGAGCTAAATATTTTACGTTTTTACTTTACAAAGCTATAAAACAGATGGTCAAAGTTACTAGAATCCTTTTTAAAAGTCACACAAAGCTACTGAGTAAACTATCTTTCTCTCAGGCAGTAAAAAAATAATGGTTTACAGCTTTAAAAGCCTTTCTAGGGTCCAGTATCAAAATTGAAAAACCTTTATGGTGAAACTTTCCCATACATGTGCCTATTTGTATTGTAAGTTATATCATTATATCACATTTTAAAAATACTTTTATTTTAATCTTACTTAAATTTAGTAGTTTTGGATATATTAAAAGAAAGTTCTGGTCTAGAACTTTCGAAAAATTGTTTATTTTGTTGTTGAATTTTTCATTTTTTAAAGATGTTATATGTACAATAAAGGGTATGTTTAATATTTAAGAACAGTTTTAAAATTTACCAAGATTAAGACTTTGCCGCGTGGATTTGTTACCTCATCCTATCGTAGCGATTAATTTTAAAGACAATTTTTATGAAACTTGAAAATTTGGCGGTACAAATATCTCAAACACTAATCTGTCGATTTTGACATTGTGTTTTTAGATTGAAGTTCATACCGTTTTGCACCTTTAATATGGTAACTTTAAACAAACGACAATGTAATTGAAGGGGCGTTTATTAAACATACATATATTTAAGTCCATAATAGGACTGTTCAAAAAGAAAGTCTTTAAGAAAACCTGTGGCAAAACATGGGCCAAACAAGCAAATTAATTAATTACGTAAAGCGTGATGCACGGCGGGGCGCGGCGCGACACACCCCTTCGCCGGAAAATGCCGAGCGTTCACGAAGTTAATGTCAGCGGGACAGCAACCCGACGATGTTTGGCGCCGACTCAAAATGACTTAGGTATACTTACATTAGTTTAAGAATTTAGTTATTAAGGTTAAATAAAAAAGGTTTATTATTTTTTGCTTTTCAGTTTTTTCGGCGGTTTAATTTTTTTGTTAAAAAGTTTTTTATTTTTGGTATACTACTAGTATATGTACTTCTTAAGACAATTTAAGTATATCCAAATTTGCGAGAAAAAATATAAATAATTTAAAAAAAATGGTGCGTTTGGACTCACCCACCCAAGTGATCCAACGTACCGCATTTGGCGCGAAGGACTGTTCCAGGATTATTTCCTGCTAAGCACTGCTCTTTACGAACAACTTCTTGGTTTTCAAATTTATAGCTCTTCTAGCCGGCTTTGCACGGTCGCAAAGTCGCTTTGTCCACTACCGCTGCTTTAGGTACAGTATTACGAATAAGTTTAATTTCAGCGAACAGTAAAATGCAATTTTGTGATTTTCTTATGCGAGTTGACTGATGATAGCTGGTTGAAAGACATCAACAGCTCAGATGACAGTTCGGATGAGCCTTGCAGAAATTGGTCCAAAAGAACTAGCATTCCAGAATATTTTGAGAACATAAGTGCTGAGAAACACATAGTTGTCTTTCTATGGTTTGCTGGCCATGAAGCTTGCGCATACTGGATTTATCCGACCGATTTAACATATCCACTTCCACAACTTCACTTAGAAAGGGTGATATATTATATATGTGACCTTTTCGACGTTGCTCTTAAAAGGCCTAATAACGAGGAAAAGTAACAAAGCGCTCAATTTTTTACTAGTAAATATGGGTCCTTCATCCTTTAGTTTTGGTGATATTGTTAGCGACGATCCTCAGACGATTTCTAAACTTTTTGTTGATTTTTTTGAAGCAGCCTTTTTAGCTGATAACTGTGATATCTCAAACTGTGATCTTAGCTCTATAGCTTTTCTCACTTAATGAGGCTTCCGCTGACTTCTGTTACCTCTAAGGATTTCTTTATTGATAAAGCCCAGCTTTTGAAGCGTATCGCTAGCATAGCTGATAGTTACTCTCTCGGACCTGATGGTATTCCCGCCACCTTCGTCAAGCGTTGTCGCGTTTGTCTTGTCCGGTTCTTTGTAAAACATATCTTAAAACTTATCTGTTTCGTCCGGTATTTCTCCGAATATTTGAATGCTGTCACATATAATCTTTCTAAATAAGAAGGGATCTAAGTGCAATATATCGCATTACTGCCCTATAGCAAACCTCTGCTGTTTGGCTAATTTCTTCGAATCTCTGATTTGTGATATTCTATATTTCCATTGTAACCCCTTTCTGCAGTCTTTCCAGCACGGTTTCCTCAAAGGGAAGTCTACCAGCACCAACTTGCTGAAATTTTCCAACTTTTGCCTTAATAACATTGAAAATGGCAAGCAGATTGACTGTGTCTTCACCGATTTTAGCAGGGCCTTCGATAGGATTAACCACCGCATCTTACTCCTCAAATTGTGCATGCTTGGTTTTCCATCTCTCTTTCTCGAGTGGCTCCATTCCTACTTGTCCGAACGTTCCCAGCGCGTATCATTTCGTGGGGTCTTGTCCAGGGAGATATTTTATATATATATGGAGTACCTCAGGATAGTTGTCTGTGTCCTCTTCTTTTTACTATCTTTATTAATGACGTTTCATTAGTCCTTCTTAACTGCAGTATCCGCTGTTACGCTGACGACGCAAAGATTTTTGGAGTTATCTCTAGCGAGCACGACTGTATGCTTTTAAATTTTGATCTCACTGTCTTTTTCAGGTGGTGCTCTTAGGTTCGCCCTTAGGGCTCTTCCTTGGACCAATCCTCTCGTTTTGCCACCTTACGTGGACAGATTTAAGTTCCTCTCACTGCAATCTTTAGAGCAACGCCGCACTGACGCTAGAGTTATGTTCGTCCTCGACTACATGCTGGGAAGAGTTAATTCGCCCGAGATTATCTCCCTCTTTGACATTTCTAACCTCGCACGTTCATTGAGAGGTCATTCTTTCTTCCACGTCCCGTTCCATCGTACGAATTACGGCAAGTCTGAGCCTATTACGTTAATGTCGCGCGCTTTTAATTGTATTTATGAAAGTGTTGGTTTTCACTATTCAAGGGATAATATGAGAAATCAGATTCGTTGCGGTTGATTTTATTTCTATTACATGCTGTATTTATAAAATGGTTGTGGTCAGAATATTGATGAACTGTGCTATATAAATAAAATGTATAGGTATCGATATCCCATGCCCGTTACAAGTGTGAGAGGGTAGTAACGACTCTTAGAACTTTACTTCGTTTTCGAACCCCAAACCGAACGCTTGATATCTGTATATTTTATAAAAATTAAAACTGTTAATTAAGAGTAATAAATTGCAATTTCATTGAACTCTAAAATAGATAATTGTTTGATCTCTTTGCGCTCGAAATTCTCATTCGAGCAAATCTCATTCGTATATCTTTTACTTTCATAAAAATCAAAAATAATTAAACTTTTTTCTCAGCTGAAACAGTCCAAGCCGCAAGCATGCACAAAAACGACCAAATACTCCAAACTTCGGCAAGCACTACGTCTAGTGAAAGCGATTACTCACCTTTTAATGGCCTCATTTTTACCACGTGAAGAGAATGCAATTATTGCCGCTTTCTGATGGCATTGCACCAATTTTATGTTGCAGATATTCCAATGCGCTATAAATTTTCATATACCAGTAGAATTTTATGAGCTCGCAAAATGCTAAAGATCACCTATTTTCCCTCCCCTGTTCGTTTATTGATTTATCGTCTATTAAAAGTCTGTCCACCACACTGGCGTTCAGCTACCTAATTTCCTCCTGCGCATCTCTATCGTCATCTGGCACTTAATTTTATTAATTTATCGATGCCCCTGCCGACAAAAATTGCTCACACTCAATGGAAATTAGCGCAAAATATTAAAAGGGATCTATCGGCTAATTTATATCAATTTGTCACTAGAGAGAATGGTGTATACATATTTTAGGATTCAGATAGGTTAGGATGCTAAAAGAGAATTTTGATTCATGTACCTACGTTGAAACGTCTTTTGAAAAGTTTTTTTACAAATATACATATTTATTGGAGGCTTTAAGAATTTACAATTTTCTCTTTATATTTTTGGGCTTTATTCGATCTTTGTTTGGCAGAAAGCATGAGTAAGTTATGTTGTAATATTGTCAAGGCCATATTCACTGTAGTTGATCGCCTACGACAATCGTAGAATGCTTAAATAAATTACACAAAAATTTATTATATGAAAGTATAAATCAGTATATAAAAGAATATTTGTTTGCTGCATATCTCTCTGTACCAGTAATTTTCAAACATTTGATGGGGAAGATATAGAAACAAAGGTGCACTTTTTTTGCAAATTAAACCAATAATGAATAAAAAAAAACGTGGCAGTCGTGGGACTGACCGAAGGAAGCTACGCTTCAACTTCTTACGTAACAATTAGAATAAACTTTTTGGACTACGATGATTTTGTAAAAAATTCTGTTAGAGTATGAGGTTCAAAGTCTGGATGAAGTACAAGGTTATTATATAAAAATATTATATAAACAAAAAAAAGTAAAAAATGCAAATATAAAGAATAATTTTTTGAGTATATTAATGATATAAAATTACAAAGATTTTTAGATACAGTTATAAGAATTACTTTATTGATAAAATTATATTTAAGTAAATAAGTAAACAAATATATCTATTCAGGTATTAAAATCGCAGAAATTATAGGCTTATCGTAGCTAAAGTATGACACATAAGTTTGGGATTCCATTTTCTCAAGGTACCTGGGAAAAACCGCATCAATGGTGGTCCCATATCTTGTACTAGATTCTTATTATTCATTTGCAGATCGAATTTGTCGAAAAGAAATTTTGTTAGTTTTTTCGATTTTTCATCCTTCTCATCAGCAAAATTGATGTTAAAATCACCAGCTAAAATTAATGGCATTTGATGGAAATTTACACCGTATATTTCAGCAATCTCTTTGCAGTACTCTCCAAAATTTAGATGAAGGAACAATTGTATGTCTTCATATTTTTTATTAGGTGAAATATAAACTACTGCCATAACGATTTCAAGGTCAGTTTTGCAATAGCATACGCAAATATATCCAACATCTGTCATATTTCTTGTAAGAACATTGGTTGTGTCACGCATATTTTGATATATTGCAACTCCAGCAGATCGAACTGTATCTCTTTTAAATTTAGCAATGCAGTTGAAATTAGGTATACCTATTTCTTCACCGTTATCTATCCATGTTTCAGTAAGAAATAAAATATTAGTTTGCTTAGTTACTGAGTCTATTAAATCCTTATTATGGCACTTTAGACTCTGACAATTGAAGGTCATTGTTGAAATAAATTTTCTAGAACAAATGAAATCCAAAATATATGCAGCCTTAGTTTGCAGTCTATTTAAAAGTCTTTTGAATTCTTCCATTAATGATATCGTTGATTTAGCCTGCTTTCTATTGTGGTAGAATCTAAATTTAGTTTCATCATCATCTTTTGTAGTAATATATAATTTTTCAATGCT
This sequence comes from Eutolmus rufibarbis, assembly GCA_963920795.1. Classification (NCBI taxonomy): domain Eukaryota; kingdom Metazoa; phylum Arthropoda; class Insecta; order Diptera; family Asilidae; genus Eutolmus; species Eutolmus rufibarbis. The sequence continues at coordinate 14,915,251 of OY987205.1, forward strand.
TGTTACACGAGAGAGTGCAACGTAAACAAGTTCTTGTGAATGTTATTTACTATACTCGTAAACGATTTCATCAAAAGTTGCACCCTGTGACTTATGTATCGTCGCAGCGCAAGCTGGAATTGTAGGAAAGTGCTGTCGTATGGCTGAAACTTTTTTATCTGATGTCAATGCAATATTTGCCTTCCGAATATCAATGGGCACAGCATGATTACTAACTCCAAGTGGTACTAGTTTTGATTTATTAGCTTTAGTTCTTTTTTTTTACCAATCTTTTTTGAGCCACAAAATTCCAACCAAATGCACTTCACTGTGTTGCCTTTTTCATCAAAATCTAGATGTACTAATTGCCCAAGTGAATCATTCGATAAGCCGTCGCTTACATCGATATTTGCTGTGAGAAGGTAATACTTTCCTATTACAAAAATAATTTGATATGTTAAACCGCCAGTATCTATGAGGGATTTTTTATGTAATTTTGCTCTGAAATTAGCCTCTTGTTCATGATTTCTGGCGCCAGCAATTATGTCGATTGCCGTAGAAATAACTTTGTCTTCACACCTTTATAAAACGAAATTGTTATATTGATCGACGTCAATATTTTAAAAAAATAAACGAACGGGGCTTAATCTTTCAATATCCATTTTTTTTAAAAATCTCGGTTCAATTAAAAGGGATTCTTCACTGGAAAGTGGTTCAGCATTTCCTATTTTGGTTAAAATGTTTGAAAATGCAACATTAGCCTGCCTCATGACTGTTGTAAGTTCATAAAACTTAAGTTTCCGCCATAGGTGTGAACCAACCATGCGTGTCTTGACTGGTTTATAAATTGGTGTTGCTCTTACAGGTGGTAATTGTCTTAAATCTCCAATTAAAATTACGTCTATATTGTCAAAATCATCTTTATAGTTACCAGTAATTTGTTTTAATCTCAAATCGATCTTACATAAAAGTTCTGCACTAATCATACTAATTTCATCAATGATAAGTACTTTAACATATCTAAAAAGAGATCAATACATTCGTAATGTTTCGGATGATAAAGGCAGTAGTTTTCCAATGGATATTTTAAGAGCTGTATGAACGGTTGTACCATTAATAGCTACTGCAGCTTTGCCGGTAGAGGCGCAAGTGATATATGCATTGCAATAGCCATCGTTGTCAGAAAATCTGTTGTAAATTTCCATTATTAGTTTGATAACAAAAGTCTTTCCCGTTCCTCCTGGACCAGTAAAAAATATTTGAAATGGTTGCTGATCTGGTGTTTGTAGATGATTAATAATGGTCATGAGTACATCTTTTTGTTGGTCGTTAGCCATTCTCATTAAGTCGTAAAATTGTCCTGTCCATCAAATTTTCCCTTTTTTTTATGATAGCCCTGAGATGGCTGAGCGTTGCATTTTGTAAATCGGCTTTAACGTTGGACTTTGGATCACGCAATAGCATGTTGTAAGGATCTTCGTCAAAAATAATGTTAGTACGCCTTTGTAATTCGGTATCTTCATCTTCAATTTCCATCTCTCTACACATCTGCTTACAAAGTTCTAGAGTGTTTTTTATATCCAAATTAGATTCAAATTCTTTTCTCCACTCTAAAATTAAGGCTTCGTTATCCTCGTAGATTTGAATGAACTTATTTTCAGCAATAATTTCGTTTTCTTCACTTTTAAAAGCAATATGCAATAGCACCATCTCTCTCCTGTAATCATCGAAGTCAGCCATATCGTAGTTTCTGTATCGTATCATTTTCGGATTCTTCCTTTCAACATAAATGTTATTCTTATAATATTTAGCAACAAATTGTGCTAATGTAACCTCCTCCAGTTCATCAGGTCTCTTCTCGTATTTATCAAACCAATTCTCTTTCCATATATCAGTACAGTCATCATCCATTGCATTTAGCTCTTTCATGGTTTTCCGTATTCTCTGGCGTTCAATAGGAAATATGGTAGGTATACAAATATTCTTACGTTTACGAACTGTTAACATCTGCAATGTTCAATTGATCTGGTGAATGCTGACTACATTCTTTTTCACGTTCAGCTAAGGCATTTTTACTTGATTCTACGTCATCTTTTTCACTGAAAGTCAATTATTTTATTAAAATGAAGAAATGCAAATCAACGCTGACGATATTCCCTTTGACGTTCAGCGTTACTGTACGCGTCTCCAATTTTTTCAGATCGGCCCTGCTGTTCAAATTCACTCTCGAACCCGCCATAAGAAGCGTAGCTTCAATAGTAGTTGTCAAAACTTCAATTTTATTAGACAATTTTAAATATGTAGGTATTGCATATCTTTTCCACATAGTTATTAATGACAAAGTTTAGCAGATATACCAAAACTACACATATTTTGAAGAACAAATTCAATATAAGTTAGACGAAATTTCATTCCATATTAAATACAAGAAAACCGTCTGAAGCGCCACTTTTTCGATTTTATTCTTTATTTAATATGGTTTTCTCTATCAAAATCGAAGATATGTATAACATATTTTTTATTTTTGAGGGATAAATGCTTGGCGTAAACTGTATTTTGATAAAATAGTATGCATATGTTAAACTCATAACATACTTGCAATTGAAATATTTGAATGCAAAATAATTGTTGGGACTAATAACTAGAATTACACAATTTAATATTAAACTAATAAAAAGGACAACAGTTAAAAGTGTGCATTTTGTTGAAGAAATTCCGTAATTTATAACAAGTTTGAGCCTGTATTACTTTTTCGATTGGTATTTTTAGTAATTTATTTTGCAAAATTTATAGCTTACTGATGTGACATTTTGCAGTCTTGTACCACAAAGGTGGCCCCGTACAGCATGATTGTTTGAAAAATCGGTTTGAAAATCAGAAGGTTTAAGGTTTAAGGTTAACGAAAGGGTATAGAATCCTGGTCAGCAGGCTTATTTTATTAATTGTGTTATCAATATATAGGTTGAAAGTTAGTGTTTTATCTAGGGTCATTCCTTCCTAGGTAGATCTTTAACATTGTTGCGCCATACTATTTCTTGCCCACACGGTGTGAGATTAGAAGATGGAATATATGTATTATACATATGTCTGTTTTCTTCGCCTGGTAGAGTACATAGTCTGCGATTTTTCGGTATTTAGCTTGATGTTTAACTTGTGAAAATATTTTTCTAGGGTTCTAGGATGAAATCCATGTCTGTTCAGAATTTTTTTTTTTGCAATGTCGTCTTTTAGAATTAAATATATACAAGTAAATCTGCTAATTAAAGTTATTGAAGAATTTAATCATTTCCTCTACACAATTATGAACTCCATCACTAAGATCGTTATCTTGACAAAACAGACAAAAGAAAACAAATAAATCGGAACTATAATATAAATGAACACTCCACTCGAAGTGTCAATAGTTGACTTTTATCCATTCAAACTTGCTATAGAACTAGGAAACATCTAAAAAGACGAGATAAGATAACATCAATTTATCAATTGAGCAAAGCAGTGGAGTGTCTTACGAAGTGAATAGGTCTCTAGTCGATGACCAATTCTATTAAAGATATGATCAAGTTACTATCTGTAATTTTTGTTTTTACTTTTATTTGCGGCTGCTTAGCCAACGGATTCACAAAAGGTTATATGCTATGTTTTATCAAATTTAACTAAATATAAAGTTTATACTTAATTAGTAGAAGTTTTAATAACTTCTGATAATTCTTAGAAGTTTCAGTGGATCCAGATTCTGGCAATGGGATCCAAGGACACAACAACATATCGTATTGCTTCAGATTTACTTGGCTCGGACCTAAGTATGATAAAGATAGTAACATTAAAAATGTGACCTGTGATAATCTTACAAAAGGTGAAAAGGGGACTCCATGTAGAAGGCCACTTGTTGTTTCAAGTGAGTGAACAAAAATCAAATTTAATTTAGTGTGAAAAGTGATGATTAATAAAGCTTTATTCTTTTACCAGCAAAGTGGATATTTTGGTTTTTATGTATTTCATTTATTTAAAAATATGCTCGGAAGGTATTGAAAGAGCAAAAAGGGCAAATTTTGGTAAAGCGGAATTGCTTTGAAATAATACTGTTCGTATTAGGGATGATTCTGTGTAATGATCCAAATTTCAAATTATATAAATCTGTTTTTCGAAGTGAGTTTTTAAACAATAATATATTTAAAAAAAAAAAATAAAAATAAAATCGGTGTATCGATTGTGTGTATGCTGTATAGTTTTTGTATAAGTTAATAAAAGCTTTTATTTATTTCATACATAGAAAATGCAGGAATACCTGATACAGATTGGATGTGGAAAAACTACCCTGCAGGTAGGATCGCTTGTAAAATGACTGGTGTTGATGCCTGTGTTAAGTACACATACAAATACAACTCAAAAGGTAAGATTGTTTAATTATTTTTGAACTATTTACCTATAATAATTTTATTGTTTTTAATATTTTAAGTGGAAAATATAACCTACATGTGCAGTAAGGTGCGTATTGATAAGGAACATGGTGTTAAGGATGGTTGCTATACGCAGTATAATGATGGTGGAGAAATTGAAGTTTGTGTCTGTGAATCGAGGCCTGGACGTCTGCCTTGTAATGCAGCAAGAAATTTACAATGGAATATTTTAGCAGTTGCTATTTCCGCACTGACAGTATTTTTACCGATGGCACTACTTGATAGTTCGTGATAAGAAAACTTTATCAAATAAACTTAAGATTGCAATAAATGACAAAGTAATTTAGTGAGATTCCTTTCTTATTAAGTACTCTAAAAGTAAAACAGAAATAAATTCTTGTAACATAAATGAATCATTTTTTATAATTTGCCAGAACATACAACATATCACTCATTTACTAATTACGTTTGTAGGACTTGCTTTATAATTCTGTTTGTGTTGTTTCTTTTCGATTAATATTATTGAGCAGTTATTTCATCACATTTTGAAATATTTGTGTTATTATGATGAAGGTGTAAACGTAATATGGTTAAAATTTACATCACTTTCAAAAATAATGGCTCTCTCTATGTATTATACACAATTATTCATTTTTTCCTAATTCATTATTTAATAGGAACAATTCCGAGAAAAATTGTCGAGCTCAATCGTAATTAAGGTAATATCATCGGATTAATATGTTTTCACAGAGACGTTTTAAAATTTTGGTTATAAACGATATTAATGTTTGATTATTATGTTGAAAACTTCAAAACTATTTATAGTGGAGCCTCTTTAACTCGAACTTCAAGGGTAAGGTTACAAATTTCGAGTTAACGAATCTTCGACTTATCGAGGACTTCGAGATAAGGAGTTTTTAAACTGTAAATTTCGACTTATGGAGGCATATGTTCTATGTAAGATACTTCAAGTTATAGAGTCATGATACAAATTTAATTACTTCGAAGTAAAGAGTCTTACAGACAGTATTTCGATTTACAGAGGCCGCAATGTTTACATATTGCTTCTTCGAGATATAGAGTCCGCTAGATTTGTAGTTCGAGTTACAGAGCGTAATATGTATGAATAGTACATCACAGGGAAATCATATTCAGTTCGAGTTATAGCGTCTAAATAATTCGAGTTATAGGGTTTTTTGTACTTCAATGGAAGGGAATAATTAATTTCTTTGTCTTAGAGAGGATTTCGAGTTAACGGGGTTCGAGTTAAAAGGGTTCCACTGTACATACATATTGATAATACCCTAGCTACTTCAAAATATATAAATTTAAAAATAACGCAGTTCGCTTGAAATACCTAAAAACCTACATTTAAAAATATTTAACACATAATCGACTTAAACTTTAAATATACTCTTAGTGAAGTTAGCACAAACCCTTGAACAGGAAAATTAAGTAGTGCAAAACACGTATGAGTTATTATACATATAATAACTATTTAAGAGATATAATTTTGGGTGTCGATGGTTGAAGGATTTTATACTCAAAAGGTCTATGGCGCTGTTGCAAAGAAAACATCAAATGGCATGTTCCATGTGCCACTGTTATTATTATCTCATTCGCAAGATGAAAATATTTTTATTTTATTTATTGACCAAAAGGAAAAGGGTGTATTTGTTTCATAAATATGTATAACTATAACAGTTACAAATGTTGTCATCGATATATTTTACTAACGGTAACTTGTATGAAAATAAGTAAAGGTACAATCTGGGAAATTTTATGAGCTATTTTTACTATAAGCTATTTGAACTTTGACCTAAGCTAAAATTTTGGCAATATTGAACGGACTTTTTACATTTTATACAAAGTTATAATGGGAAAGCCCACAACAATTAATTAGCCCCATTGGAATTATTCCCATGCTGGTATTTTTTTCGTCTTTTTTGATGGACTAAATGTTCAATTTGTGAGCTTGTTGATTTTGTTTTAAGTTTGTCAAATTAAGTGATGTAAATAATCTTGTATGCGCGAAACAAACTTGCTCTTGACTGGTTTTTTATTACATATTAAGTTTTGATTTAAAAAGTATACCGAAGAAATGACATTTTTTGAGCTCGGTAAAAATAAATTATAAATTAGAACTACGATGGCAAAAGATCGAGGAAGCAAAAACGAAAAAAAGGATGCCATTAAATTCTGACCATTCTAGTTTAAGTCGATGAATGGGACACAATTTACCTTTAAAATTCGAATACTGACTGTCCAGAACTTTGCTCCCGGAAGCATCAACAGCACCAGCACCTGGGAGACTAACCATCTTTTTGTTTTTGTATAATTCAAAGGCTCTTTATTCATTCACCTTAAAGGTAAAACTTTTTAAAATTAGGAGGGGCACTGGCAGAGGCAAGGTTTAGAAGGTTTCCTGGAAGATTTCATCGAATCACCTCGTTTTGAGTCACAGAAACCCAATTTCCTCAAGCTCTCTGAAGTCCCATAAATAAAACATTAAAAAATAGAACCAGACAGAGACCGCTGAGGCAGCCAACACTTTTCGCCGCTCGAAATTACCGAGCAGAAAATTAAAATCGCAACAGCAAAAGGAATAGCACCAGCGCGGCTGCGACGATTGCGACGGGGCAGAAAAGGATTCGAAGAAACAAACAAGCCGAAGAATGAATGGCGCTCTCCTGGTTAATAATTTATTTCAGAGGCCTGGGGACCAGGCGGCCAGGCCGAGGGCCTGTCAGGTCAGCGGAGACCGGGGATAAACAAGCCCTTATCTGGGCCCGTAATAAACGATAATAAAAAAGAACTTTTCAAAAGTAATATAAGTTACAACATGATGAGATAATTAAGTCATCCCCGGACGGGGGAAGGACTCGAAAAAGTGGCCGGTCGGGACGTTCTTCTGCTTTTTCCTCTGTCCGGGGCTCGATGGCAACGACTACGACGATGCCGGGTTGGGCTCCGGCTGTGTGGTTGCCGTGAGCGTACTCTGTCGAACCCTCGTCGACCCCCAAGGGAACCCTGCGTTCTAATTGTCCTGATTGTTAATATGAGATAAAATTCCAAGTGCAATTTCATTAGAGCATTCAACATAATTTCGCCTGTAAACAGGAGATGACTTCGGATGTAATCGCAGTCTGGGACGGGTTAAATGGGCTAAGGGATGGGTTAGGTCTATTGTTGGCGGAACGTTAGAACCGTCGCAATTGAACCTGCATCTGCGGTGATAGAGTTTTTGCCCAAAATACTCCCCAAAGGGGTTTTATTCTGCCGCACCATTCATTTAGCCCGTTCCAGTCTTGTTGGCATTGTTGCACTCCGAGTATTTTCAAATCCCAATATAGAACACGTTTAAAACGTTATATAAATGTGGGGAGGTGGCATCACCGTCCGCGAATTAATCGTTATTACCGCTGCGCCGTTGTTCAAGTTGAAAAAGGCGGGCTTCGACAATGCGTGCTTTGTTTGAAGTTCTACCGGGGTTTTATAATAAATTGCTTATTTGCGGCGGGAAGTGGTCGCGGACCACCAAAAGAAAGTCTAAATGGGGGAGAACTTTAGATTCGTCGCATCTCTTCTCGGTGCTGAATTGCGACAGATGCGAATGGACGGTCGCCCGTAGGTTAAACCATCAAGTTTTAGTCCTCCAGGACTTTTATTATGGGTTGCTCCGCAGGCAATTTCGACAACGTGAGCATGTATCGTTAATGTCGCACTCTCCTGTCTTTTTACGCAATTTTTGGGGTTGCGACCGGAGGTAGACAGGACCAGGCAAATATGCTGTTGAATGAATGAAGAAATACTTATGAATATATGTATGTCAATTAGGCACTCTATCCCGTTACTTTGGGGTACCCTTTTAATTGCTGTTAAGCCATATAACACATCTGCTAATTAAATTTGTTTTAAAGTCTAATGGGCAATTTTAGTGAAAGATTCAACATTATGATGCTAAGAGTTCGCATTAACTAAGAAATAGATGAAAAGATGAAGTAAGATATAATGAGTTTATAGATGTAAGGAACTGAGACTGGTTTGGTTAGTGTAGTGGAAGTTCACGTAATCTTGAATTATACTTATTTTCGTAATCCGCGGAAAAAGCTCAAGCTTACTGCGACCACTTAGCATTTAAAACTAATAAAATCATAATTTGCAATATAAATTTGAGACAGTGTAGTCCAGGTGCGCTCCGACTCTTGGCAGCGCCTGTGCGCGAAACATATGCAGAACGTCTTTCGCTTGGCAATTACACTGGTCAACAAATCTAATTTTTTTTTTGGTGCCAAATAAATGGGATATTATTTCTATAGGATTTTTTCCGAAAAGAATGACTTATAACTCATGGCCAATTTCAGTAGTTCATTAAATCCCGAGTAAAAATTAAATGGGCCTATTAAGGAAATTTACCTGGAAACAATTAACCACTCAGTGTTGAAGGAAATAAAATATTATTTATATATGCATCTTATAGTGAAACAGTGAGAGCATAAAATAATAAAAATTAATATATTCTTGCGAAATAAATAAAAATATTTGCATATATGTATGTTTTGCAATAGCTATTTTCAAAATATGGCCTATTATGCTTTTCCCCATGCACTTTATACATATATGTATGTATGTCTGACAACACTGACAAGCTGACGCCAGAACAGTTGCTGTGCAAACATTAAACTTTTTTATTAAAATATATAGCATCTGCAATTTGCAATTTTTCTGGATCCGTTTACTGGGAAATTTAAAAGAATTAGAATTCAGGTTTTATTTGGGCCACTTATTATTTCAACTCTTCTCGCTTTTCTGTTTGTGAAATCCTTGATAATTTCTAATATATCTATTATAAATTCTCTAATACGGCCTCCTCTACAGATAATTGTTACTAAATTAATTAACCCTTCCTGGCTCATAGTTAATATAAATAAATCACTAAAAACGTAAAAAATGTGCAAAACATTTTGGACTGTAATAAATATGTACCATACATATAATTTCTATTGCTGATTTGGGAAATTCAAGTTCTTAGAGAAATTTGTAAGAAATTTTCTTCTGTGTTCTCGTGGGCCAACAATTCGTTTACATTGTATTTGAATCAAATCCAATTTTTATTAATTCATTTATAGCTTTAGGACTTCGTAGTCAGTGTTGAGAGCAATCTACTTCAAATGAAGACAAAACTACCAGATGAATTTCTAGGACATGCAAATATATTTTAATAAATTCATTACTTTAGTTAACAAATTTCTCTTTCAGTTCTTATTGTGTCCCGAACAATACGAAAGCGCGGTACTGCAAAAACTTCATAATATGTGAAAGTCGCTAAGAATGTTGTTTTTAAACAGTTAGAACAGCTAGGACAGTAAAATTATAATTAATCAACGAAATTTGATATAATGATATTGTATTTATTTATTGTTATCTTGAAATCTGTATATACATATATACATATGTAAGTTTAAGCTAGATAAAACTAAAGCGCGACACTCAGCCAAGCTGGCATCGCACAACCCGTTACCCTCGTCAGTCGAAACTGCGTAGCACAGCAATCCGTGACACAAGTGTCGCTGAGTATTATAATTGACTGAAGTAATTGTTATAAGCGAATTATTAAAATAATACCATCAAGCTGTACTTATTGTTGATTCAGGTAAACCTGTGCACAATGTATGTATTGTAAATAATGTAAATATAATTGCAGTTAGCACTAGCATCAACCACAGCTTTGATTTCACGATCCATTGCATAAGATAAAACAATTATCTTATAAATCAACAATAATAGTATGGCTGCCAAACGAGCGAGATTCTGCTTTGTTGCTGGGGCCATCGATGTAAAAACTACCATCTTGAAGGTGCGTACTATTCAGTTGGAAGGAGATAATACAACTTATGAATTCCCGGAGCATCTTTCTACAAAAGAGAAACATCAAAAACTTTTTGAGACGAAGGTAGTGAAAAATGTTGTCAAGAGTTTAAAGACTCGTGGAAAGTTCCGGAAGGTTTGGATTTCTTTGGATGACGAACTAGAAAGTCTATATTTGGATGAAGAGGGGAACGTGTGTTACGACGGTGTTTATTTGGATGAGTGTCGTGAGTACGTTGATCCCAATTCTGTCCTAAATCAAAACAATGAAATTGCTTCGCATGATAAAATTACGGCAAGAATTAAAAATATGATATTAGATAAATTTTCGAGTAAAAATCAAAATGCGAATATTTTTATTGATAATTTTGAGAGTGAGTGCGTTAGATTAAAAGGTAAAGAGGAAAATTATGCAGAGACTTTGAGATTTTTCTTAGAGGGATCGGCCCTAGACTGGTTTCAAAGCTTTCTTAAAATACATAAAATAACAGAACCGTGGGAGAATTGGAGAAAATCTTTCCTAAATACTTTTGCCGTGATCGGGTGGTCGGAAATAAAATACGCATATGAATTTAAGTACTTAAATGGCTCCATGTTAGATTATGCGCTAAAAAAGAGAAATTTGCTTTTAGATACAGATTGTAAAATGTTAGATAATACACAAATAAATTTAATTGTTTTGGGTTTACCAGCAAAAATTCAATTACATATAAACAGAAAAGATATAAATACGGTTGATAATTTAATGACAACTATAAATCAGTTAGAAGGCCTTATTGAGAAGGAGAAAAAGGTAAAAACAAAAGGAGTAGAAGAAAATAAATTAGAAAAAAAGCCTTGTCCTTACTGTGTTAAAAAAGGATTTTTAAACAGATATCATTCAGAAGACGTGTGCAGGTTTAAACTCTCAGATAAAGAGAAAACAAAGAATGATAAAATAAAATTAGTAAATAATGCGAACATTGAAGAGAGCGTAGCGTTTTCTGAAGATTCAAAAAACGGAGTGCGACCCCACTTATCAGATTAAGAATGGTCGTAGAAGATACTCCAGTCATAGCAATATATGACTCAGGAGCAAATGTATCTATTATTAACTATGATACAATAACAAGGTTAAAATTAAATAAAAGAATAAGTGGGGTAAATAAATTAAAAACATTTGCAGGCACTACGAATACATTAGGCTCAATTAATTTGAAAACTAGAATTTTTAATATCTCTAAAACGATATGTTTTTATATTGTAAAAAGTAATTCATTCCATGATGATGTATTGTTAGGTTTGGATTCAATTAAAGAATTTAAGCTTTGTCAAGATGAGAACTTAAAAATTTTCCAGAATGACACTAAGTTAAATCATTTAAATAGTAAAATAGAAACAGTAGCCAAGCCAGCAAAGGTAGTCTTGTACAGTGAGAATGTTTTAGATAATGTTGTAAGCAAACATAAAGTATTGTTTACAGATAATAAATTTGAAGTAGGTAAAGTGATAGGTTATGAGGCGTCAATTAAGCTCACTGAAAACAAATATATCGCGCGAAAGCCGTACAAGTGTTCTATAGCGGATAATGAAGAGATAAACTCACAAATGAAATCTTTATTAAAAGTAGGTTTAATTGAACGTTCCACTAGTCCTTTTGCGTCTCCAGTAACTCTTGTTTTAAAGAAGGAGGAAGGGAAAAAGTCAAGGTTATGTGTTGATTTTAGTGAATTAAATAAAATAATCATACCAGAAAGCCATCCTTTTCCAATCATCGATGATCTATTAATTCGAGTAAGGGATTGTAAAATATTTACAAAATTAGATATAAATTCGGCTTTCTGGTCAATTTCGATCAGAGAAAAAGATAGATATAAAACTGCGTTTATTACTCAAAATGGGCACTGGCAATGGAAATGTTTGCCTTTTGGACTAAAGTCATCTCCGGCAATTTTCCAGAGAATTCTGAGTGATGTGCTGGTTAAGAACGGTCTCGAAGACTTCGCAATAAATTATATAGATGACATTCTCATTTTCTCAGAGAGTTATGCAGAACATATACGTCACATCGAGAAAGTTCTCAAGGCCATAGAAAAAGCGGGGTTTAAACTAAACAGAAAAAAATGCATGTTTGCAAAAAAATCAGTAATTTATTTGGGTCATGAAATTAAAGAAAATGAAGTAAAGCCATTAAATGATAACTTGATTGCTATTAAGGAATTTCCAACACCGCAAAACCAAAAAAATATTAGGCAGCTGTTGGGAAAAATAAATTTTTATTTAAAATATATACCACAGGCTTCCATAGAGTTAGAACCATTACATAATCTACTTAGAAAGAATGTAAAATTTGAGTGGTCTAAAGAATGTGAGAGTAGTTTTACAAGAATAAAAAACTATCTCAGCTCTGAACCTATATTAGCAATCTTCGATCCAAAATTACCTATATACATCTTTACAGATGCATCAAAGAAAGGTGTGGCAGCAATTTTAAAACAGCCGCAAAAAGATAATTCAATAAAACCAGTATTTTATTTTTCAAAAAAATTAACAAAATCCCAAGAAAACAAACGTGCTATTTTCTTGGAAGTCTTAGCGATTAAAGAATGTATCTTATATTGGCAATACAAACTTATAGGAAACAAATTTACGATTTTCACAGATCATAAACCTCTTGAAAATTTTAATGTAAAAAACAGTAAAGATCCGGAATTATTGGCTTTATTGAATTATATTTCAAATTTTGAATTTGAAATAAAGTATAATCCAGGCATAAACAATGCAGAAGCAGATAGTTTATCTCGTAATCCGGTATTAGATGATAGCAAAAACAGCGAAACAGCTATAAAGATAGTAAATTTTTTAACAATGGAGGAATTGAAAAATGATCAAGAACAATTAAATATAAAAAAGGAGGACAAAGTAGTAGTTAAAAATAATATTTGTTATAGAATCTTAAATAAGAGAGAAAAAATATGGATTTCCGAAGAACTAGGTATCAAATTGATAAAAAAAATGCATAAAGAAAATCATATTGGAATAAAACAATTGACTTTAACTTTAAGTCCAAAATACTATTTTAAGAATATGCATAAGCATATAAAGCTCGTTTGTAGAGCATGTGATACCTGTATAAAAAATAAATCGAGGTTCGGAAATTTCGTTCAACCTCTGTCACAATTAGGTCCAGCGGCAGAGCCGTTTGAAATAGTATCCCTAGACACAATAGGAGGGTTCATAGGAAACAAATCACCAAAGAAATATTTACATTTAGTAGTAGACCATTTCACAAAATACGCTTTTGTATTGTCGTCAAAAACTCAAACAGGAAAAGATTTCATAAATCTAGTAAAAAAAGTTCAGAAAAAAGGCAAAATAAAAGTACTCCTAACTGATCAATATGCTGGAATAAATTCAAAAGAATTTAAAAATTTTCTAAAAACAGAGAATATTAAACCTATTTTTACCGCGGTAGATTGCCCCTTCTCAAACGGGCAAAATGAACGCACGAACCAAACGTTAGTTAACGCGATCAGGTGCAAAATATTTGAAAATAAAAATAGACCGTGGTCAGTGGTAGCAGAAGAATGCGTCGAAAACTACAATAATACAGTACACAGTACTACAAAATTTACACCAAATTATCTTTTAAATGGGATAGATAAATCCTTTTTCCCAACGGAGCTTAAAGAAAATAATTTGGAGAATCTAGAAAAGAACAGAAAGATAGCTTTCCTAAATGCAGAAAAAATTCACAATCAAAACAAAGTTTATTACGATAAAAATAAACGTAAAATAACATACAATGTCGGAGATCGTGTTTATATTCAAAACGGAAATCGTTTAAATAGGAAAAAACTGGATCCAGTCAGGGTAGGTCCTTTTAGGATAAAGCATAAAATCTCTGATTTATTGTATAACATAGATGCGGGTTTTAAAACACCAGAATCAAACATTTATCATGCAAGCAAAATGATCCCTTACTACAATTCTCCTGACTCCTGTCAAACAGACTTGTCCGGGGGGGAAGGGGGGATGTAAGTTTAAGCTAGATAAAACTAAAGCGCGACACTCAGCCAAGCTGGCATCGCACAACCCGTTACCCTCGTCAGTCGAAACTGCGTAGCACAGCAATCCGTGACACAAGTGTCGCTGAGTATTATAATTGACTGAAGTAATTGTTATAAGCGAATTATTAAAATAATACCATCAAGCTGTACTTATTGTTGATTCAGGTAAACCTGTGCACAATGTATGTATTGTAAATAATGTAAATATAATTGCAGTTAGCACTAGCATCAACCACAGCTTTGATTTCACGATCCATTGCATAAGATAAAACAATTATCTTATACATATACAGACGGAACTTTCTATTTTGTCTAGAAATTATTATAATAGGTGACGCTCAATGACTTTAATTTAGAAAATAAATTTTTAGATTCTGTAAGGGTTATAAGCTTTCCGTAAATGGTAAGACGTTGTATAAATCGCCTTATGAAAAATTGATGTAATTACATTTTCAACTGACGTCTTATATAATGTACAATCGTTTAGTTTATAAAGGGTGTTTTTTAGGAATCTGCCGTATAAGTCAAATGAGCTGTGTTTTGTTGTAAGTGCCAATGTAATTTTTATTCGGTAAATGTCTAATAATCATCATGGAAAAATATATAAATATTGGAAACTTTATGTTCATGTGCTATTCTTCGTGTTATTGAAAATTTCTGCTCCAACTTATCGTTGCACGACGGATTGAGAGATCGAATCGAGATTATATTGCGTTTTCGATCTAATACTTGAGATTAAGGGATCGAATCGAAAGTGAATCCAGTTCCGATTGAAGTGCTCTTTTGCTCTTGCACTATGTTGAGCTTTTCCAATGTTTCTTCGTGTTCCCAAATGTTTCTCTTCGACATGTTTTTGTTTAAATGAAATAAATTTTAGAGACAAAACAAATCCAACAAAGAAATTAAAGCTGTAACAACATGCTTAGCGGCAATTGTCAAATAGTTAACTCGATCTGCGTTTGTAGCTGTTATTTCGATTCAATCCAGCCACCTAAGCGAGATTGGGTCCACTCAATCCAATTTCAATCCAATCTGCGTATATGTACATGGAATTGAATCCGGATTCAATCTAGATTCGATCCTGCATGCATGTATACCTATGTAGTAATGGAGAAAGTGGTGACGAGTATTATATTAAATAATTTAATAGATATTGTGCTAGTCTAAGGATATGCATTTATTTAAAGCAATTTAGTTGCTTAAACGAAAAATATATATTTGCAAATAATAATAATATATTGTTATAATTTCGCTCGCCGAGCGGTTGGTTGGCAAAATTGCACGATTGGCCCTTGCTTGCAATTCGCGATATGAGGACGGATTTGCACTTTTGTTGCGAATAATTGCTCTTCCGCCGAGGCAGACGATCCCAAAAAGTGGTCGGACTTTTGATCCAGGACACTAAGGAAAATTTTGTAACAATATATTATAGTATAACCTATTTAACCTATTTAACAGTGGTTTCATAAAAAATATTAATCTTCGCGGTTTCTAATCTAACGTACATACTTTTTAAATTATAAATGAATACATGTGACTGTAATGACCTTTCTAAAAGTGCTTTTAATTCATTGGTTTCTTGTAATTTTCCACTTTTCTACTAACTTTAGTTTTTCAACTTCCAGCAATTTTCCTTTTTGTTTTCTCAGATGTGAAATCAGTTTCTCGTTGTTTTCACGGCGTCAAAGCTGGGTTCATAAAATTAAAATGTGTACTTGAAGCGAACGACTGGAGTCCTAAGAGGAGCTGAATTGGGCGGGTCTTACGCTAAATTTCGCGACATCACTTTTGGAGGTGTGACCGGGTGCTGCGCGGAAAGTCTGCTCGGCAGCCTGTCACCTTGGCTCAACGATGGGAGAAGCTTAGGTGTTTTCCATCAGGTGTGCCTCGAAATCGATCAAGTCGTCGTTCTTAAATGCGCATCTGATCCAGAAATAGGCTGTCTTCTGTGAAATTCAGCGAGTACATTAACAAACTCCTGTTTACCTGTAAGAACTACTTTATTGTCACTTCTACTCACAATGTCACAAATTGACTACCTTTTTGCATTCTTTTTCTTTTAGTTTTCGCCGTACCTCGCTTTTTGCTGCACGCGACTGACACTTTCTTTTTCAAGAAGTTTTCTATGTCCTTCACGGAATTTTCGGTGTTCGAGTTCGTTCCGGGCCCATCGCTCTTCGCCTCTCAGCCATACGGGAGCTAGGTAAGTCCTTACAATTACCCCTAGCTAAAATTTAATTAGCCGAATTCAATGTTTTTATCTATAATTTCAGGTAAGGCCCCCGTAGCAACATATTAAGGTCAGAAATAAGAAATCATATATTATAATATAATAGAGATAAATTATATCAATTATTTTATTATAGAGAATAGTTAAGATAATCTATTTCAGCATAATCTTTTCAAATTTATTCCAAGATTCTTAAAATGTGGCCAATGCCCTCTCCATGGGGAGATATAGAATTGCTTTTGGCAAGGACCTTTACTCTGACCCGACTTCATCCGGGAATTGGCTCCATATGTAAACAACGAACGGGAAGGAAACGTGCAATTTCTTAAAATCCCCCAAATAAATTGGTTTAACTCCCCGCTCCTTCATCTTGCAGCCTCTTGAGCCCGCATCCGACTATTCGAATTACCGAGCTAGCTCGGTACACAATGCTTATCATCTTGTCACTTCAAGTCTCAGGGAATTTATTACATTGTTTGTTCGTAAGTTGGGGCTCCAACCGGCCTCCCCTCTTGCAGTGCATATCTATCGACTTGCGGAGAGGGGGTGGCTTTTGTTTCAGTCAAATACAAATTACTCGTCCTGCTGCACAACTCTTGCGAGTCTCCTGTAATCCTAATGCGCTCGAGTGTCTCCTAGCTACCCCACTGGCTCCGCTTCTTTAGTTGCAATTCCTTTGGGGTCCTTGGGCGGGAGGTACTTGTTTACGGTGTTCTCGACGAAATCAGATTTCGTGGGATTTCCCCATGAAATCTAAGTCGGGGGCGAGTGGTTTGATGAACGAGATAAAAGTGGAAATTGTTTGGATATGTATCCGTTCGGCGGTGAGAGTCTCCCTATGCCCCCAACAGCTCCCGAAAAGTGTAATTGCAGCTGGAGCATCCATTTATCCGGCAAATGTGTGCGGGCTGTTTTGTTTAAAGGTGGACACAATGTAGAGGTTTGGTCTGTGACACCCGTTGCAGCTATGGTCGATTCCTCGAATTGGAGGAGGGAATTTCCGAAAATTTCTCAAATAAACAAAAGAGGGAACTTTGCAAAGCGGGCAACTTGTCCAGGCACGGGCAGTGTACGCCATTGTATTTTTGTTTAACTTTGGTTGTGGACACAAGTTGTTTTTAATGCATCCTGTGCGGCTAGTTGCAGATGATGATCAACATGGAGCTTCTGGGAGTCCAGTACAAACTGTTGCTATTTAAGGAGTAACTAATTCGAATCCCTGTATAGTCGTGTTGAGGCCCATTAAAAATACACCGAAGATTTTGCTTAATTTTTTTACAGGTAGGATAGAGGGAGTACGGGACAGTTGAACCATTTTTTATTAAAAAAAACGTGTGCGTCTCGGGACGCTCGACAGAAGTGATAACTTAAACTAATCTAAGTTGAACTATTGAATATTGAAATTGTTTAACTTGAGAAAAGCTTAGGTTATTACTTAAATTTTATGTATATTAATATGATAATGTAAGGAAAGGTTATTTATTAATAAAATCTTTTATTGATTACAATATATATTTTATTCTTAGTTACAATTCTTGAATATGTACATTAGAATTTTGTGCATGTACATTATTAGTATCATTATTTAATCCTATAAAAGTAACGAATTATTACTTTTGCAGTTGATCGATACTAGATGTATGTGGTGTATTACTCAGCACTGTAATTGCATTAATATCTTCCATTTGTTGTTGTTGCTGTTGTTGTTCACGTAATGATTTTCTATATTTTCTGTGGCGTTCAGCATTAGATTGTGGTTGACGTTTATTACAAGGTTTTATTTAGTTTCACCTGTCCCGGTGTCTGTAATGAAATCTTGCAAGTTAAATTTGACCCACTTTCCGGTTTCCGATTGAGCTGAAATTTTGCATGCATATGTATATCGCGTGACAATGCAATATTATAATGACATGGAGCTGATCTGATGCTGAAGCTGGAAGGTGGCCATAAGAACTCCGCAATAAAATGACACAACCCCATCGAGTTTGGGCCCGTTTGATTCGTATTGATGAGTACTTTGGTCCTAGATAATATCCGTATGCAACCCCATCAAATTTGGGAAGCACGTGCCGAACACGTTATCGCGAGACACAGAAAAATCACGAGTAATATTTAAATACTCCAGATGCTCTGTAACTTTTTGTTTAAATTGCTGAAAAATCAAGCCAACCGTTGCCATGCCAAGACTGTCGTTAAAGTGTGCGCTCTAACAAGGATCGCAGCGCGTCTGATTGGAGGCTCTAAAACGTATCTATATTACATACATATATAACGACAACCCTCCACCCTTTTTGCGAATATGAACCAAATATTGCTCCGAAAAATACATGGGTAAACTTTCATAGAATAAACAAAGTAATCTTGATAGAAATGGGTTATGCCGCTACTTTTAAGAAATAGTTACCAACACCTTCACCCAAAAAGTCAATCCTGTATATGTTCATATGAAATCTACCTAAAATAAATGGTTACGTTTTAATATCGTTTGTCTAATGAGCTAATTATTTTTAAATTTCTGCCACTTACCAGCTCTCTACCTAAATTATCTAATTTAGTTAGAAGGTCAATAATTTCATAAAACTTCTAGGATATCTCCAGCAGAACTAGAAACTTAAAATTTTCAAAAATACAGTCTGACAAGTTCAATAAATTACAATTTTCCATTATTGTAGAAGTTACACAAATGATTTAAATAATTTAAATTTCCCGCCCAAGTGCCTTTTTCATATTTTCCACTGCACTTTGAATGCAGGAGCTGTTTCCCGCCCATTTTTCCAGTGGCAAGTGACGTTTTATGCAAGCAGCTCGCCCAGCACTGCCTCGGAATGAAAAACCCAATTACAAATATTTAAATCGGCTAATTACCGGCTAAATAAAGTCTCTGTAATTTAATATCATATAATTTCTAAAAATTCGCCGTGGAAATGTGTTAAAAGTGTGAAAATACCCACCGGTCAGGTAGTGGCCGTAAATTGATTTATTTGGCGTGATTGTGCGAAATTCGGCTTCTTAAACCGCGCTTTTTCGAATTTTGCAGGCTGGGCGACGACGCGTAATTTGTGTGATATTTTTTTAAATTTTTATAAATATTTGCGGTAAGTTACAAAATTTCTTTCTTCCTGTTTCTTGCTGATGTCCGATTTGATTGAGGCATTTGTTCTCGAACTTGTTGAATGTAGTTCATTTTCGATGGACCAGCGAAAATTATTAAACTGCGACGTGTGAGTAACTCAAAATTTTATTTTACAAAGTAGCACTCCTTTCCCAAAATATGCATCAAAACTTATTCTTATCTTCCGTATATTAAATGCTCGTTTGTTTGAAAGGACTCTCACCCATAAAATAAGTTTAATTCAAAATTTTTAACTTTTATCTTTCTCCAAACTTGGAAATATGGGCGTTTTTAACGGTGGAACATAGGTATCCTAATTATACTTAGATTCTCTACATAATACTTTTGTAAAAATTAAATATTTCTTTATCACCTCGATTACTTTCTTTCATATTTAACCACAACGTAAAATTTGCAATAAATACAGTCTGATGAGTTCAATAAATTACAATTTTTCATTATTGTAGACGTTACACAAATGATTTAAATAATTTAAATTTCCCGCCCAAGTGCCTTTTTCATATTTTCCACTGCACTTTGAATGCAGGAGCTGTTTCCCGCCCATTTTTCCAGTGGGAAGTGACGTTTTATGCAAGCAGCTCGCCCAGCACTGCCTCGGAATGAAAACCCAATTACAAATATTTAAATCGGCTAATTACCGGCTAAATAGAGCCACTGTAGTTTAATATCATATAATTTCTAAAAATTCGCCGTGGAAAAGCGTTAAAAGTGTGAAAATTCCGCCGGTCGGAAAGCGGTCGTAAATTGATTAATTTGGCATGATCGTGTGAAATTCGGCTTCCTAAACCGCGTTTTCTCGAATTTCGCAGGCTGGGACGGCGCGGGTGTAATTATTTTTAGTTGCAAAATTCCGTTGGTAAGTTGCAAAATTCTTTGTTCCTATTTCCAGCTGACTCCCAATTCGATCGGGATGTTTGTTCCCGAACTTGTTCAATGGAATTCATTTTGGTCTAACTAGCGAAAATTGTTAAACTGCTACGGTTGATTCACTCAAAACTAAGTAATTAAATATTAAATAAAATATTAAAATTTTACAAAATATGCTTCAGAACTTATTTTTATCTTCCGTATATTAAACGTTTGTTTTAAAGGACCCTCACCCATAAACTGAACAAAGAAGATAGGCGTCCTAATTATATTTAGACTCTTATTGTTCATAATACCAGCGAACAAAAATATCGAATAAGAATATTGTAAAACTTAAATATTTCTCTATCACCTCGATTACTTTCTTTCATATTTAACCACAACGTAAAATTTACAAGAAATACAGTCTGACGAGTTCAATAAATTGAAATTTTCCATTATTGTATCACTTATTTTTTCGTTTATAATGAACTACTTTAAAATTTTGGCGGACACTAAAAATTCATAATACTATTATACCTCGTATATCCCTACTCTAAGTTCGGTTCCTTCTCTTTATACCCTTTCACTGAAGGAATTCCCAAAAAGCAAACTGCAAAACTAATTCGTTTAAAATTTTCCCTGAATTTCAATTAGAAAGTATTGAACTTTAGCGAATATTTGTCACATGTTCACTGCGCGACCTCACGGCTCGCTGGGCAGGAAATTAGAAAGCAGAAAAGTGGCACAGCAGCAGCCGGGATTTTGGTTACAGATAGAGGGCGCGATGCGTACCTGCCCCTGGTCTGTAGCGGTGGGGTATCATTCACCCCTAAAATGGACAAAATTCTACTCTAAGACCAATAGAAAACTTGCTCAATTTTTTCTATTATATTTTATTAAAAAAAAATTAAATAATAAAAAAATATTTTTAAAAAAAGCTTTTATTTCCTTTTTAGTATATTTTTATATTTTATTGTTAAATAAAAGCTTTTTTTTAAAAATATTTTTTTGTTATTTTTTATTTGAACATCATGTTGTGGTTGTTCTTGCTGTGGCTGAACGTCGCTAGATTGACTGAATGTAGTACATGCATTCATTTTATCAGCTTTTCTCTTTTCTCTGTATCTTCTTTGGCGTTCAGCATTTGAATATGATGGTGTTTGTGTTGATTGTATATTTCGTTGCGACTGTTGCGTCTGTTGCTGATGCTGATGAACATTTGCAACGACTTCCATTTGAATAGCGCTAAAATAATGATTTGTAAATAAGTATTGAACGTTTAAATATGTAAGAGAGAGAGAGAGAGAGAAAGGTGCTTGCTGGTTAGATTTTTAGAACAATCATAAACACTATATATATATATATAAGTATCTATATATATATATCGAAGCAGTGACGCCAAAGATATATAGAAATTCAAAATATAGACGCTGCGGAGGTAGACTTGTTGTTGCGATATAAAGTTTTAAATTTAAGAATTTTAGTTGCATTTTTACATAGTAAATATTCCTCAAACATACTTTCGAAACTGAATTTTCGAAGCTATAAAATATACTATAATACCTTTTTTCAATTTTTATAATAGTAATCTATATATGTAAATAAAATCGTAACTCGCTTGGTGTCTGTGCGAGAATCATGGAAAAACTACTGAAGGTATTGTGATGCGGTTTTTTATAATTTTTTGTAATAGTACAGTGATTAATATAAGCTGTATTTAATGAAAACTCAAATATAAGATAAAGTAAAAGGAAAAATTTATCGTTTGCCGCTACGCACAGCCCTAGAGCGTACTTAGTTTTGTTTAATTTCAGTTATTTTGAATTGCGTTTCGTAAGCGCTTCTATACTATTGAGAATACAATTTAAACTGACGGTAATCAATTAAAGTAATAAAATTAATATCACGCGAACGAAGTCGCGGGCATTTGCTAGTTATGTTATATTATTAAACTTACCTTTCGTTAGGAGAATCTGTAATGTTCCGAGGATCATCTTCTGCTTCATTCATCATATTTTTTATAATCACTTTCAAAAACGGTGATAGTTTGAGGTTGTTTATAGCTGACAGCTTTGACAAGTAATTTGTTTATAACTTTGAATCAGCTGGTAACATTTTGAAAGGTTAAGCGTAGCACACTAAACACTGAGAGAAAGGGAAGCCAGACAAACTGGCGCCATAACGCGTTACGTAACGAAGCGGTTTACCCTCCCATAAGAAGCTATCAATTCAAAAATGCTCATAATTTTTGAGAAATAATACAAACGAAAAAACATTTAGTTTAATGAAACCTAGCTAACTAGCTACAAAATATGGATTTCGTAAACCGAAATGTAATATCTGAACACAATTGCAAAATATTTGAAAAGAACGTTATTTTCAAAATTAAACTTTTCTTGCCTTTCTATTAGCTACTTCTTCAAAAATTCAACGCTTAGAAATCCAAGGTACTGAAGTTTTCTTTAGGTCACGTGGTCTCAGCGGAAAATTTGTATTGTAAATTGACCTTAAATGTTTAATTTCGTCAATAAGAAGGCTGTCTAAATTATTGTTATAATACTGTTGAAGCTTACGGAGTATTTCCAAAAGCAAACTGTCATCCATTTCATTAAAATTTCATTCGAAATACCCAAACATAGCCAAGCGCGTCTGTCATTTGCGCCGGGACCCTCGGGTTTTCGAGCCTCAATAAATTAATGTAGGTTCCGCCACCTTGACTACGGCTCTGCTTTCTGACCTCATTGAGACATTTTACAAGTAAGTAAAAAAAAAATGTTAAATAACATAATTAAATTTTAATTCGTTACGACACGATAAGCACATACTGGAGTTACGTTGCGCTCCATGTTTCTTCAAAAACACACGATTTTTGTCCAAGTTTTTCTTAATTTTGGCCTACATTGATTCAACTGGAAATAAATCTGGGCTATTGATGGGTCACTGTATGGTCTCAGTATTACGTGAGCATATTCGGAATTTTTTGGATAGTTTTTGTCCATATTGATAAAAGTGTTAATAAAGGTGGAACATCTTCCTATTTTCTTCGCCATTGCTTTACTGTATAAGCCATAATTTCTTGTAAATTGTTATCTTTATTTTTTTTCTTTCTTAAGTTGATTTTGCGCACTCTTTTAATTATACAAAAATAAAACTTAAAAAATGCCGAAGAATTATCATTATAACTACATACTTACTCTGGAATACCTTAAGTAAGTAATTTGAAAAAAAAATGAGAATTGGCAGTCTTTTTCGATTTAAAAACTACACCCCCTTGACCAATCCCGCTCCATTTACGAACTTAACCAAGATATTGGCGTAATAAACATATAGGCGAAGTTAAATCAAACTCGATTAAGAAATACGGCATCTATCGTTTCCACAAGATTCGTTTTATCCCATATATTTATTTGTATACATACATACATATGTATACATATACGAGTATATCTATGTACAAAAAAATTTTATTTTTGAAGTCTACGACTTCTAAAACGAGTTTTGGCAGCATTCATTTTCCGAAATCTCTTCATCATATAGGCTGCAATAGGTAGTAGTATGTCATATGAAATCTACTTAAAAATATGTTTTGGATACTGCTAATTAGCAAATAATGTTTCGAAAATTTCTTGGTTTTATGGCCCTTTATGTAATATATTAAATTTGATACTTTTATACCTTGCTTTGTTCGCATGTGATGTAGAATGTAGTTCATCCTCGGAGGAAACGGCGGAATGAAAACAAAATTGTCCGTAGGCGACCAAACAAAGGGCCGAGATTCGTGCCAGCATGTCTTCGTCGTAGCTAATCGAGGGATAATTGAATCGCTCTCTGAGTGCAAGTTTTAATAAAGGCAAAAGCTGGTCCCAGTCTTGATCCCGCCAGCGATGACAGACACGTCAGGCAAAAATCAGTCAGACAAGTCTTTAATGGGTTAATTGGAGCGGAAGGCGCTCATAGAGGAAAGTTGCCAAAGAATAATTATTTAGCTAAGTCTGAGAGCCGTAATATTTGACCCCGAAGAAACTTTGATTCCCGCCAGGAATGACCCAAATTAAACCCTTGGAGCTGAGGACATCGTTTTAATGCTGCGTGAAACCAATTGCCCGGAATTTATTGCCCTGGCCCAAGGATAAATGAATTCTTAAGTGGAAAAGGTCGTCGGAAATGGTCGATAAAGTTTTTGGAACTTGTATCTTATTATGAAGCGCTGTGTTGGATTATCCTTAATTGAAATCAGAAACTTTAAAAGGACTCGAGATGCCATGTAGGTCGCTCCGAGCGGAAATCCACGGCACAATGATTAGGTTTATTGCGCCATGGTTGTCGGTAGCACTGCCGTTTGCGGCCGCTACGATGGCTGCCAGCGGCCACGAGTTCCATGCCACTGGTGACCCTAATTACGTCTCTTCTGTGCGAGGCCGCTCGTCGTCTGTCTGTTTCTTTTGCATACGGGGGTGCCAGCACTTTATGCTGCTCGCATGAAAAGGAACGCTTCTTTGATTGAAGTAATTTTTGCAATTTACTTTTGCCTCACAATTGTGAGGCAATGAGAGAATTGCTGATTTACTCTGATGAGTCTATTGTACTGTACGGTAGTACGACAGAGAAATTAGATAAAATTGCCTGGTGGAAGGCCCTTTACTCATTTTATTTTTAATTTATTTATTTATTTTGATTTTATTATTATTATTGCTTTTTAATTCATTTTATTTATTTTGTTTTATATTTTGAATATCATTATTACCCGCACACAGACGCTTATTATATTTTTTTGTTTGTAGCTACATTGGGTATTATTTTTCATTAATTTCAAAATTAAGTTGTTAATGATTCGAGAGCACCTGAACGGTCAATCGCAATTCTCACCAGAACTTTTAAACTGTTTGTATGTATGTATGTATGGCTCCTCTACACTGCTCGCCCTCCCAGTTATCGATTGAAAATGATACAAAGAGACAAAAGGAGAGTGTTGAGATAAAACACATTATTAATTGAAGGACGGTAAGTTATTCATGATCCCAAAAATGAACGGATGGCTTAGTGATGATGGTTGAATTCTTTAGCTATTAATGAGGCAGAAAGACATACAATATACTGATGAGTAGGATTCGCTGGCCCTACTCCGTGGGAGCACAATGCAACGCGACTCAGACCCGTTGAAGCAGTTTGAAAAAAATTAACTGTCAACGACGCCGATCACGAAGCTGAAAGTTAAAAGTTGAGCAACTTTTACGTCGGTATCACGTCTGAGTCGCGTCGGGAGCGTTCGTTGTTTCCACTTGTTCTGATCTTTTATGTTTTTACTTTGTCTGACAGCTAATCGCGTCAAGAGTGTCTTCGTCGCGTTGGCACGTATCGTATTAGGGTCCTAAAACAGTAGTTTTCGAATTCTGTGGCCCGGCGTCATAACTGAATGATCTCCGTGAGGTATTATTTTAAGTTTTTCAAAATACTTAATAATAGATATACAGAATACAAATTTAAATTTTTACTTTCATATTTGCTTTATATTTCTACTACTTGAGCAACCCGGTTTCACCCGGTGTTTGTACTAAGAACGGTTTAGTTAACGACTCTCAAATTCTCAAGTTTGATACTTCATCCAATTAAGGAGTATCTATTAATAAAATACGTGAATGTGATATACATAGAACTATGGAGAACTTTTCGGTATTTACAAGTTATAAGTATAAATAATGGGGATTGGATTTTTTTCGCGAGATAAATGGATAAATCCTACAATGTTGATCCCTCACTTAAGCTACCTACACACCAAGTTTCATTTAAATCAGGGACTGTAATGATTATGATCAAAAATATAAAAATTACAAAATAACGATTATCAAGAAATTTTTATTTTTCGATAATAGATAAGCTCGTCGTCTATGGCTAGGAGCAGTTTTAAGGTGGGTGACGTCATAAAATCTATTATATGTATGCATGTGTGTGTGTGTGTTTGATCTCCTTTCTCCCCGCCGAAAGCATTACTCCTTCCCTTGTTGGTTGTGAAATGCCAAGTGACTTTGTTTATGCTATGTAGATCATGTCTGAGCATGTTGCGAAGTACGCAGGTGGTTTTGTTTATGTTATGTGGAACCTTATCAGTAGTAATTTCTGTTGACTGAACTCTTATCTGCAGGCGAAGGTGATGAACTTGTGCTTCGCGGTGCACGAAATTTTGTTTTACAATAAACATTCGGCGTGCAATTTGATATCTTTAGAAAGTTATTGTTTACATTGGAATGAAACTTTCAGGGTATGATTGATGGGTGAGTGGCGTATATGTGCAATCGAAAAGTTTCGATTTCAACAGAGAATCTTCAATACAAGTGAAATACTTGCACGAATATTGGACCAAAACCATCGCAACAAAATACATATATAAAAAATGAATTAATATGCTATAGCTGCTATACCAACTTGATATAACTGCTTAATAGCCAGCTATAGCAGGCTGGTATAGCTGGTTGTCTGTCTGTATAGCTGTCTACTTAATATGTATAGCTATCTGTCTAGCTGTATAGCTGTATAGCCTGTAAATGATATTACAAAAGAAATCTTCACGATTATCGTACAAAACACCTCCTCTAGTAATGAATGATCTTTTTATGTATTTAAACATCATTATTAAATTAAAAATCATCAGTTTTGTTTTGATATCACTAGAGTGAAAATGAATAAAGAACTTAATACAGACAGTAAAAATTGTCTGCAAAGTTTTAATATTGTGGATTTCCTGTTTAAGTATGAGAACGTCTTCTTGAGGGAGTTCGAGAAGAAATAATACGTATGATATTATAACAAATTACGACCATAGTTACATAATGCGATTCTAACATCCTTATATTGTAACAATTACAATGAATGTATAATATTTAAGCTGACAATGATGCTAAAGTGGGACCAGGCTCATACGGATATTGTTTTACTGGTACGGTTGGTACTATAAGTATAATTGTGAAACTACATCAACACCTACTAAACTAACGAGATAATAGTATAGAACAGTATCATCGTATTCATAATGTTTATAACATCTCCAGAGTTAAACTGGATTGATTCCTAAATTGGGAAATTCAAAGCTTTCTGCAAAATTTTGATATTGAAGATTTCCTTCATGAACCTATAAAAGAAAAAGGAATTCAATTAGCATCAGCAGTCAGGGGAGTACTCATATTGATATATATTTTCAGTAGCTGCGTACCAGTCTGTATAGTTATGTATATACCTTTATAGCTGTCTGTCTGTCTCCCTGTATGTATAGCTGCTAATCAGCTTGTATAGCTGTCTATCTACCGGTATATCTGAATGTACAGCTCTAAACTTAAAGTAAAAGTAAAATGGATGAAAGGCTGATAAAATATATTAAAAAGACGAGCAATGCAATACGAAAAATATATAAAGGATTCAAAACTGGTAAAATCGAAGCAGATACTCAATTGAAGGAAACCTTTAAGCCGATTATCAACATAGGTACTTAAAGAGCTAACATCATCAATTAAGCTTGAGCCCAAAGAAGAAATTTTGTTAAAACCTGAACAATAGAAAAGTCAAAGAAATGATGAAATATACACTCCCCCAGCACGAAAATATTTAAAGGTGGAATGTATTAGTACCCGTCTAGATTAGAGGATGATGATGAAGATGGTGAGGAGGAGGAAAAAGATGATGATGTTGAGAGCGATAACGTAAATTAAGAGTTTGCTACACCAATAGCAAAATAGCCTTTTGATCAGATATTTACACCAATTACGACTAGGATAAGATAACATTAGGATTAATTTAATAACAGCTGACACACAAAAAAACTTTTAGAAACCAAACCATTTTTTTCCATATAAACTTTTTTAAAATCTCCCATAGAAATGGCTACAGTAATTGTTAGTAATGTTGCGACTCTAAATAAGGATTTAGCAAGAAGATATTAAAATATTTAACTGAACCGAGCTACTAACAAATAAACGGACCGATATGTAATTAACTAGTTGTATTTAACATTTTTTAAAGGAAACGATTTTATGTTATTTTAGATATACATATTTGAATAATAGAAATTATCTTTTGGAAATCTTGATGAGAAATGAACGAAGAAAACAAAACTGCTATGTATTTTCTTTTATGTACATCAACGCCAACTATGTATTGGTTTTATTTTTCACCCTTTTCCTAAATAAGTTAATAAATAATTCTTGTTGTTATAGTAGAGTAGTTGTTATTGTTAGAATAAGGTAACTAAACCACAGTAATTATTCAAAATAATAAATATTCAATTGTTAATACTGTGAAACTTCGTTATAACGCTCTTGAGCGGATTGAACAAAAAACGCACCATAAACGCGATAGCGTAATAGGCGGGAAATGAATATGAGATTTTTTTTTTCTAAAAAGAAGTTAATATTAATATTATAATTAATAAACAGAAATTATCTACAGTTTTACAGCTTGTTAATAAGATATACATTATTTTGTTGTAAAAAACTGTTTAATCGAGGTTTGGTGAAGACGGGTTGACGTTAAAATTGCACTTTAGGTAGTATTTAAATAATGAAAAATGTCTGTCGCAGCCCCAGATGTAGTGAAATAACTTCTTAGAGTGTCTAGTGCACTCAGCGCTTGTCTTTTTGTTGGTGGAAGTATTGATTCTTTTTCGTCATCACTGTTTTCCTGGTCTTCGGACGCTGTAGAATTTATCTCTGCAGCAAGATCTTGAAGATTTTGTTCTTCAGTTGCAAGAAGATTGTCATCAAACGTAACATATTCTTCAAAACTTGCATGCTGCGTATTCACATTTTCCCAGTCTTCATCAAGCTCAATTCTCGAGTTGGACGAGAAGAGTAGGTCTCAGGTATTAATTGGCAAAGTCATAAAGAAATATAACGCTAGACGTGGGAAAACCCAATCGCCAGCATGGAAAAACCCCGTCGCCAGAAATGGGCAATTATGCGATTGTAAATTTTGTGTCGGGAAAATGCATTTCGAAAATCTAAAGCAAGTAGTTTTCGCGCATTATATGCGGGATCTGTGAGCGTTAAAATAGGGACTACATATTTGTGTGTTAATGTGCATATTAGGGCTGGGACCAAGAAAAAAGCGCGTTATACACGGGATAGCGCTAAAAACGGAAGTGTTATATCGAAGTTTCACTGTAATTATTACTAGTTATTCAAACCCAATAGAAAACGATTAAATGATCGAACGTACGAAATAGCCCTCCATAAAGAAAATTTTGCTGACTAGGGCATACCAATATGGGAAACAGCACATTTATTTAAAAAACTTAGTTCAAGTACAAAAGTCAATAATATTTCTAACAAACTAGAAACTAAGAAACTCTTTTGATCAAAACTAAAGACAGTTTTACGTAGGATTTGAGATTAGCAGTGGGATTAGTAAAAAACAACTTTGAATGACCATAAGGTGGAAATAGCCTTTTTTAACGCAGGTACTCTTCATTTATCTTTGTTTCCGACCAAATAGTACCCGATGTTTCTGCAGGCTCGTAGATTATACATATGTATACATATATGTATCTACATATGTATATACAATACAAACAAGCAATTTGCATCTGTGAATTTCCTTACATTTTCTGTTAGAACCTTTCGGCCAGTGACACCATCATCCTGAGTAGTTTTACTATTAATCAAGAACAGAAGCAGCGGGATGCGTAACACGACAAACAGGAGTTGTTAACAAGAGTCCCAAATCCGCCCAGTCAGGATTTATTTTCATCAAATTTCACGGGGCTGAGACCTGGTAATCCCATTCGATAAGCGCCATTACGAGTCTTAATAGCCTTTAGAGTCTCAATACCAGCAATAACCGCAAGTAACTGGCAGTAAGCCGCCCCCGCCCTACACCCGGCTGGGGCACGTCTTATGCTAGACCAGGCCTTCTCATTATTTGAAGACATTAAACTTTCACCGAACAGACATTACATGATAATTGCGTTATTCCCCAACCTCTCCCATGACTCGAGCCCCATCTGGCTCCATTGATCTGGAAATTTGAAACAAAGCCGGGCGGGGGTGGGATGTTTGCCCGACCCGTACCCCCGACAATTACTCAAGTCGACGATAAATTGCCGAAATCTTAGCGTCATCCCGGGCCGGAGCTCTCCCGATAAGCCCTAACGACATGTCAACACAATAACTGCCACCTAGGTGAGAGCTTCCCGGGGACCTATCCATAAAATTAAATCCTAATTAGATTTTATCGGAGAACACGAGTAATTTTATAATTTAACGTAAAGCGATGTTATCGGCAAGATAAATGGATCAATTTGGTCGCCGTTGGGCCCGACTACAGCTGGTCCAACGTCCGGACCCATTTCAACTGGGTCTCAGCTCCGTGGGGCGGGTGTGTATCTCGTCCCGTCGGCGACTGGACACGTCCGTTCGGCCGCCAAGGCTTCGCAGGCCGTTGTTCTAACGTGTTAATCTCCACTTCGCAACTTGTTAATGCACTTCAGTTTTTGCGCCGGCCGAGGTGCTCCGCCACCGGCCACTGGGTGCACTCAATATGATGATGGGGCCTGCAGCGGCACCCAGCCGGAAACCACAGAGCGGCGTGGAAAGGGCGGGAAAGCGAGGAGCAGCCACTAGCCGAACGGGTAAATTTATGTCTGTCACTGCTAAAATTCCCGACCGCGTAACAATACAACGCCAAATCACTGATATGCAGACGATTTTAATTCGGAATCAATGGGTGCGCTGCGTCGGAAAAAAAAGGTGACAGTTGCGGCCGACGGCGGGTTCCCATGAAAACTGATTGGTCGCGGGATCGGATCGAATTTTTAATTAGGGCCCGCGATGATTTATTACGTTATCCTACTCGTAAGGTCCGCTGTGGCGCTTAACATTAAATCGTGATTTTGTGGTATGTATATCATACCGGACCACTATGCGACGGTTGGTATACCGTGCTGCCCGCATCGCCCGGTAATCCTCAGAATAAATGCCTGTGGTCAATTCCCAGAAGCCACCAACACCCCTGAAAACTGAACATATACATAGCTTCTCGCCATATTTCAGCTTAGATTTAGCAGCTTACCCTGAGCTAATTCAGTAGAATTGCTGTTTTAGCACTTCGGCGCGATGCAATGACTTTTTCAGGCACTCCTGCATTCCCAAAGCTCATTACTATTTTCAGATTTCCAGGATCATAAAGTTTTATTAGCCAAGTAGAAATTAGATGAGCAAGAGCTTCCGTTGTTATAAAATAACATACCAAAGGACTAAAGGTCAATATCTAATTGTCAGAGGACAAAAGCAAGAGGTCGCTTTCAAATTAAAAACAGTCCGATTCCGAGGGAAATACAGCCACCGTAGGAATATCTGAATAAACTTGTTGTTGCTGACTATCATCTGGACGAGAACGACGACTCACAATCGCTCATTTTCACTATAAGGAACATTCGAAATTCCCAATTTGATTTTCGGATTCTGGTCATAAAACGCAAAGTTCAGTCAAATTCTAAATGCACATGTTTGTGCCAAATATTTTCCGAGTAAATAAAATAATTCTCTTGTGAGTTATAATAAATTGCAAGGCTGTGTTTGGTTGTGACCGTATATGTTTGGGGCACAGACATTATTATAATCCAAGCATTTTCAATAATGCTATTGTGTAACAAACATTTTGAAAAAAGATGATCCCGCGAATGACCATATATTAAAAAGGACTTACAACCATTTTTGCATAACAAAGTGGAATCGCAGTTTAAAGGGACCTGCATTGCATTTGTATTTGATTGAGACGGCAAAATTTGCCTCATCTACATTAAACGCCTTTTATATTGTTGAAACCGTAAAATTGTATGTCCAATCAAATGTCTGCGGATTGTAGAGTGATCGGATAGAGGAGATAGGATAAATATACTATTGCGCCCTGTTGCACTGTTGTGGAATGGGTTTATAAGGGTTAAAGTCCATTCTGAAGATATTTGTGAGACTGACCGCGCAGACTAGTAACAAGCACTCCAAAAAGAAGCCTCACCGGCTTTTGGGGGAAAGTACATATATCACCGATCTCAGAACTGTCCGGAGAAGGAGAAAACCACGTTGGTTTTGCGCAACCCAACAGCAGCGTTGAAAGTAACCTTCAGCGAAACCGAACAACAGGGACAAGTAAGTCTACCTCAAGACTTTGAATTTAAAATTAGATATTTATTTGGAAGAGACGGATCCTCGAAGATGGAATATACTATACAAGCGTATTTATTGTGCTTCATACAGCAACAGTATCTGCTATGTATCGTTCCTAATATACTTAGCGAAACTATTACTTGTTTTAAAAACTATTCCATCTGTAGTTCCTATCTTATTACGACTTTATTATAGCTACATATATATGATATGTATGTACAATGCAGTTAAAAAAGCTAAAAATTCAATAAATAAAACTTTTTTATTACATGCATATTAGTAGCTTTTGATCTCTCCATGTAACACTATAATTAAAAATTTATAAAATATGATAATTTATGAGCCAGATATGTCGAAAATAGAATATGTACAACATTACAAATTTCTCAAAATAGATACAATGCTAAAATGGTTTGTTTATGTATATATTATAA
The DNA here is from genome assembly GCA_963920795.1 of Eutolmus rufibarbis. NCBI lineage: Eukaryota > Metazoa > Arthropoda > Insecta > Diptera > Asilidae > Eutolmus > Eutolmus rufibarbis. The sequence continues at coordinate 14,948,336 of OY987205.1, forward strand.
ATATCATAGGTAGGTTAAAGCGCGTTAAAATTTATAGAACAATATTATTTAGATGTTTTTCAATTGATCCAATAATAAAAATTGGTAAAAACAGAAACATTTATTCATGAAGAAATCAGTGGATAAAGTTTCTGCATGAATTATACCAAAATCACTCATTTGTACTGAATAAAGTTTCTTCCGTTGATTCATTTGTAAGTTCCCTTATAACGTGCAAATTCCAGGAAAGTTTCGATTCGTACAAACAGCTCCTGAGCCTCACATCTGTTAAATTGGAGTGGCCTATAGCCTGAGCTGTTCCGGGATGTATATCTGGAATTTTCCCTTTTATCTTAAATTCAGAGTAAATTAAAATTGATAGAAAGCAGCGCGCTACCGTTCCTTTTCGAGACTTCTTCTTTAGGCGGTTAAAACAAAACCATATGCGGGGCCGTTGCTGAATGATGCTGTTACTCACCACATTAAATTAAGTAATTTCCCCATTTTATGCGAAATGAGACTTATGTATTTCTTTACGAATAATCTAATAAAATTATTGTATTTAATTAAAGCGACAGGGTAAGCGATTTTAATTAATGCGTTTAAACAAAACCACCGCACTTTTCAGGGGTATTTTTACCAAGCCCGTAAACGCTACGCCCCGCTACATACATATGTACGTATGTGCACATATGAGGATTTTTTATATTCATCGACTGACACCAAACGGACTGAAAATAGGCGAAGATACCTCAATCTCTTCATACACAATGAGGTTTTTGTTTTTGTGTTTCATATTTACTTTTAATTCGTTTCATGTTCCTTTGGACCGCTACACTCAAATCCTTCCGCGAGTTTGGTCATTCTTATTCTTATGTATTTACTCACCTGGGGTAAGTCATGTTAGCACCTAATTCATCTTATCCTGCACACCAAGGAGGTCTAGTCTTAGTCGTATGTGCTTAAAACCCTTCTTTTAAGGGCCCAAAAGTTGCAATCTGCCTAAATGCACCCGTGCAGAGAAGTTCTACGAGTGCATTGATAAATGGGCGACGCATAGCAATTCCTTTAAAGCCCCCGGAAAATGTTGGCAACAAATAAATTTCTAGTTTCTAACTTTTCCCGGGGGATTTTCTGGCATAGTCATTATTTCGCTCATATACCGTTTTGTATCGCCATTTGGGTCGCTTTTTTGATCGCCCCTTTTTTGGCATATAAATATAACTTGTTTATTTTGAACTCCTTCCCCCGCTCAGCTATTCCTAACTGCTATGAAAACTTTTGCAGGTTTTACTTAAGTTTAATTCAGAGTTATCCTGCAGGTTTATGAGGAAATTTCATCTTCAGATCCAAAAGCCTGAAGGGTTGTTTTTGTAACAAATGAGAAAATGCCCCAGCACTCTTCCGCTCTATACAAACCCGCGCTAATACGAAAATCGTGCAGTTTGTGACTACAGAAGTTTTGCATGGAAATTTGCATTTTTCAGCTCGTCCAAAAGGTGCATGAAATGGCAGTGTGTTTTATTTGCCTTGCTAGAGCAATTAAAATGGTAACTAAAAGTGGCGGAAGTAGTGTCCTTAATTTGCATATATTCATGGGCAGTTTTCGGCCCTCTATTGAAAGAAATAGTGACCTTGCAGGCAGGAAAAATAACTCCACTTTACATTTGAAATTATTAGCTTTATGTATTTATTTATTTACATTTCGTTGTTCGTGCCTTTGCCCAACATGAAATTGTTTGTCCTAGTGCTTATGCCCAAGCGCTATTTTAGCGCTTCGCTACATCATCCCCTTTTTTCAGTAACGATTTTGGTTGGGGAGGGTGAGAAGGAATAATGCTAGCCTATACCAAATGGGAAATATAAGTTAGTTTTTTCTCCGACATATGTACATATATACATATACGTACATATGTACAGTCCCATGACTATTTATTATGGCCACTCAAAAATTTCTCACATTTTGATATTTACATATATCACATTTCCACATACATATTTACTTTGCGAACGTTATTCGAACTTGCTCCATTTGGCGGTAAGAAGTGATAAGCTTCAAGCGCAAGTTGATAGAAGTTTTAAATCTGTTTTTGAATAAATATAACATAATTAAGTTCAAAAATAGTAATAATTGTATTAGTGAATCATTACTACTTTATAAATAAACTGACTTCGTTTCGTTTTGAAAAATGTTAAAGGACTTGATTTGGTTTTTCTTACTTCCTCTTCGTTCCAAATTAAAAGTTCCCGAAACATTGAAGTGATCCTAAAAATGTTCACAGTACTGTGCAGTGTGCATAGCCTTCAAACAATTCCTGAAAAAATGTGAAGTACATTTTTTATACAAAGCTATATTTAATGAACATAGTTCAATGTTCATAAGGCAACCCCAACTACTCCGGCCAAATCCGAGATCTATTTCTCTACTGCCATAAAGTCCTATGGTGAAAATTGCAACCTGTGAAAAAGGTATGAAAATATTTTTGCAAAGAATAATAGTTTATTTTTATGAAATCTAGGCAACGATGAAACGATTTCTAAAAAGCAAAAAATTATTCGAAGAATTCAGAAAATTCATTGGTTTAAATGAAGGCCGTTCGGACACTGTTTAAGTAATAATAATTTAGAAATATTTTGCGTAGAAAATAAAACTGATTTTTCAGATTCTGGAGAAGCTGAAGATGAAATTGAAGTACGAGATATTGAACAAAGTGAAGTAGTTGAAAATGAGAGTGAAGATTAAGAGAGTGAAGAAGAAATTCCCCAAAAGAGCCACAATTCGCGATTGCGAATATGCGCAGATACTGAATTGAATAGCGAAACTGAAACCGAAACCAAAACCGAAACTGAAAAAGACAGCGGAAGGACATTGCTGCCGACGATACAGAATGGAAAAAAATTATGGAATAGTTGTATTGGTACATACCATATTCAATTAATCTTCGGACCCAACTGATTGTTCGTAGCGAAGCATTAGTAATTTTGCTTAGTAATGTTAGTAATGCATTTCGACTTATAATTGATAATCGAATGATGAATCACATAAAAGCTTGCTCTAAGCTAGAGGCCAGAAAGATTTTACAGCAGGACGGCTGGGAAATTACTATGAACGAAGTATATGCTATGTCGGGATGCACAGTCCAGAAGTTAACGTAAATAAATTCTCAATTCACGTCTTTTGTGCCAACGATGTCAAGAAAATATCAGACCCATTGATTGATATACAGAGACATTGTTTATGTATTTGTAAAATGAACATAAAGCATTCCCGTAAAAATGTATACATACCTAATATTGTACAATATGATCTAATATATTTGCTGCTTCGTTTTATGGACGGCTCACGTAGAGGAACAAAATGGCTAAGAAGAAAAAAGAAGACAAAATCCAAAATAATAATAATAAAACATGAACATATGTATACAAAACGGTGAATTTGACTAGATATTTTTTATGTTTTTTACTTATATTTCAGATTGAATTCGCCATTGCTATTACCTGAACAATTTGAATTGAAATAATTTTAAGTTTTTGATAATTTTGTTCTCTAAATGGCATTTTCAATTTAAAGTATTATAACCAAAATACTTAAAATATAGCATTTGTGCAAAGTAATTCCCTTATTAGCCCCTTATAAAGCAGTTATTTATAATTTATTTTTTCCCTGGATGCAAATTGGTTTTCTGGTGTACGCAAACTGGTTTTGCCCGTACGCGAATTGGCGATTTTCGTATGAATTGCTATTTGCATTTTTTTGTGCAAAATAGGTAAACATTTTGAGTTTCTAATTTACATATATTAACAGATGAGCACATATTTTACTAACGCATTTCATGAATTTAAACACTGATTTTAAATTAACCCTACCTAGGAGCTTCCTCGCAATAATGGCATTTCCTTAACTATACGCGAATTGGCGCATTTACCCTACTACTACTACTTTTTCGATTGCTGTCGGCATGATAAGTCGAACAATTTTCAATATTTTTAAATAATTGTTTTAACCTTCAGCTACTTTGTTTCAAAAGTGATTCATATATGTATAATAGAAAACCTAAATTTTACACGAAAGAAAGTAAATTAAATTGAAACTGTCATAAAAAATTTACCTTACCTTACCTACATACATACCTTTATCTACTGTAAATTTTGCAAATTTTAATTGGTTACATGTAGCAGACATATTCAAAAAGATTCGATAACTGTTCCCTTTTGCTGATTTGGATACGGAACACTAAAAATTATGACAGCTATTGATGAAGTTTTAAATTGCCAATATTTTTTTAACTAATCGAAATATACTCGTATCAAAGATACAAAGATGAAAACTGTTGAAATATCTTTTTGAATGTTCTCTATTCTCTTGAACGTAGAACCGTAAAAAACTTGTTTTGAAAATTTTCAAGATTTGATTACCCTTCCTTTTACAGTTGGAAGTCATCAAATTCTTGACTCAAGTAGGGCGGAAGTATATGTACATACATATATTATATGTTCGCTCGGCCAAATGTGTCAAATTATGTTGACACAAATTCGACCGTCAACATATTGTATACGTATTGTATGTACATACATATACATACATATGTGGTGCTCAAATCCGAATCTTTCATTTGCACCGCAAAAACAAAAATGTTCCCTTTTCCCCAGAGTCGGAGGAACTGGTCCGGGATAGAGACTGTCCACAGGGTAACCACAAACAGGTTGGATTTTAATTGAGTTGGTTCTCATGCTCTGTATGGGCAGCTCGTTCCGCTTACAGGGATAATGTGAGCGTAGCTTAAGTAGACTCAAGCGGGTGGGACGGTGAATTCCAACATAATTAAATAGTTGACTTCGTTTCGGCGAATAATTGTATTGATGCTGCAATCCTTCAGTAGAGTTGGCTGCGGGTGGATGTTGGGACCACACTTGAGACTATTGGCGAAGAAGCAGCAACCCAGGAGGCCAATGTTTGTGGCGGTCCACTGTTTTTAATCCGTCCTTGAGGGACCGCCCAGAAAAGTTTTAATTACCACTTAAAGTGTAAATAGCAGTCAGCGCGGCTGCTCCCGGCGCTACAGTTTATTCCTGTATAATTCAAGGGCCACAGTGCTACGAAATTTTTAATGAAGTCATAATTTATGTTCCTATAGGACGAGATTCTATGGCCTGTACCGGAACCCCTCGGGTACTTTTCTGCCGCTCTTTTTGCCAATACCGGAGGATAGTTTGTCGGGGAGCCTATGCCCGCTCAGGACAAATTGCCGTGCAGAGTGACATTGCTTGGAAGATTGATGCGAGGATCAAGGGGATTCCAATTTTGTAACATTCATATTGAGAGCCTTTCTCGGGAGCAGGACAAATTTGTTCGTTTTAGCTCCCTCAACCCTCCTTATCCTGCTCTCGTCCCAAGGTTCCAGGCAGAATTCAATTTAATACGGATGCCCTTGCGGTTGTCAGGCGGGGAGCACTTTACAACGTTCATCCCTTCAGTAAATTAGCATAATTTCGTCGGAACGCTTATTTTGTTTTTCTATTGTTGGAAAATGGCCAGTTTCGTACTGTACGTATGGAGTGCCAGAATTGCCCTTGGCCAGAACGTCGGCTGAGGTCTGCGCGTATCTCTTGTATACCGGAATTGGATCCGTACGTAAACAAATATGGCAGGGAACTTGCAATTTCTTAAAATCCCCACAATAAATTGGTTCCAGCTCTTCTTACCATTGAGGGCACTAAAATTGTTGCCTACGGATGCAAAATATCTAGGTACTCTAATTTTTAACTACAGTCATTATAGCAGTAATTAGTATTAGGCAATTTTTGAAGTTCAGTATATGTATAACGTATGTAAATTATTAAAAAATAAGCTTGTGTTTCTTCCTTAGATCAGACACATTAAATTTGTGTTGTTTTTCCTTTTGTGTTCAGTTTATAATATTTATAACTTTAATTGCACCCAGAGAAAACTTATGTAAAATTTGTAAAAAAACTACGTATAAATTCCCATATTGGTAGTACATTTTTGGTTCTTGCAAGCTTTCAGAAAAAACTTCCAAAATAATTTAGGCAAAACTTAAGGAAAATATTTTAGACAGGCAACTAAAAGCTTTTGTCAATTAAGTACCTAAAAACATTTGATCAATTTTATACAAGAAGCTTAGGAATACAAGCTAAAAATTTGGGTGAATTAAGAAAAATACTACTATAGCAATATTATTCATGAAGCTTAGGTGAACTTACCAAAAATTTCCAGGACAGCTGCATTTCCCCCTTGTCCTTCTTAATTCCCAATTCCGCATTGCGTACGCCAATGCACATGTGTGTTTAACGTAGGAATTAATTTACAAAATAAAATATTGCTTATAAACTCTCTTGCTCTCACTCTTGCAACTTAACTTGTGAATTACATATGTTGTGTGAAAATTAAACGAATTTATTTTTTGCCAAGTATGGCCACACAATAAACAAGTAAAATGGCATGCATATATTCGTAAAGGGTATAAATTCCCGTACGAAAAATTTTATACTTGAAATATATGTACGTGGTATACTTTTTTATATTATTCATATACGACAACTATTAAAAAAATATATTTTCATAATTCGTTTATCACAATTCTAAACAAAGGATGCGTAGAATGTATGCGAGATATACTACATATTTCGTTTAAAATTTTTGTTTCGTCGAGAATTAGGCTCGTAGCCTAAGACCCGTATTTCAATATTTTTAAAATTAAAAGGCGAATGAACAATTTACAAAGAGACTACATAAATTATCTGAATGACTCTACAAGGATGGGGTAAGGAGCTAAAGGTCTATTAAAAATGAAAAACATCGATTTTTTGGGTCGAAGAAAACAAGGTAACAAAATTTATTAAGACCCAGAGGGAAAAAAGACCGTTGCAGAAGGCAACGGCCAAAAAAACCTTCGAATGAAATTATTACAAATTACTAGGTATATTATTTTAATACATTAACATTAGTACACAATTATGTATATATGGGTATGTGTGGAGGAAAAAGATTATATGACAGAGTGTGGGGGACGAAGATCTATGTGACAGAGTGTGTGAGAAGGTGTAAGAAGGTGTGAGAAGGTGTGAAAATGTGTGAGAAGGTGTGAAAAGCAAGATGCGTGTTGGGGTCTTTGACGACCTGGGACGCTGAGCTGATGGCGATGCTCCTGGTGAGGGATGCACCCAGCTGCGACAACACTGACCGAGCAGTGACCACGCAGCCGCGAAAACACACACAAAATTAAGGAAAAGAACGCGAAAAAGGGTACGCCGGGAATGCCACGACGACGGCGACGACGGCGACGACGACGACGGTCCTCGACTCGAGCCGGTAAAAACAAACCAAACACGGATTATAAAGGGACAGTAACTAACTAAAACTGATGATATGCAAGCAGTATCACATCCCACGCGACGCGATAGTAACTAACTAAAAACTGATTATATGCAAGCACCCGAACGGCGGTTATTTTTATATAAGCGGCACAAACTAGGCTCTTTCCTGCACAAAAGCCTCTAAAGAAGTCAAGTCTATCCTGCGCGAGAGTTGTTTAAATAGTAGCGTCCAAGGGCCCACGAAACGGAATAATAACGGCCCGATGAAGATTTTCGTGATCCGTTAGGAAATTCGCGGTATTTCTCTGACTCAATTGAACCGTTATATCTATATGGCCGAGGTGTACACGATGTGGAAGATTTCCGCGATTCGTTAGGGGTTACACGGATTTCTCGGGATTCAATCGAACAGTTATTTCTCGGAACTCGATTGAACATGTTATTTATGTATGGCCGGGCAGCAAACACGATGTGGAATATTTCCGCGATTTGTTAGGGGTTGCATGGTTATTTCTTGGGACTCGACGAACAGTTATTTCTCGGAACTCGATCGAACAATTTTGTTTATAAAATTGAAATACTTTAATTTAATTAATTGTAATATTTTGAATTCATTTTGAATATATCTCAATGTCAAATTGAAATGTACTTAGAGGCTACATATACACATTTTCTGTGCGAATAAAGTATGATTTTCGTATATTCAGCATATACTTTAGGGCACTTGGTTTTGTACTTTTTGAATATATTATTATTTAAATGTTTTTGTTTCAGTATAATAAATATAAATATGTATATATTAATATAGTTGATATAATTATAACAAATGTATATATAGGGTGTTTTTCTAGAGGTATACAAATTTAAAATGAAATAAAGCATGTAAAAATAATGTTAATGGCCATGCTGTTGGCTTTATTTAAAAGATATTTTTATGCCATTAGAGTTTAAACATGAATTCGGGCATATGGGCGCTACGACTGGCTCGAATGAAGCATAATCGGGCAGTTCAATTTTCGCCCACTTTATCGAGCAACTGGGGCCGTATATCGACAATAATGCGGCGAATGTTGACTTCCAAGTGGTCCAACGTCTATGGTTTTTCAGCGCAGACGAGTGACTTCACCCTCAAAGATCACACAATCAGGGAGGCCAGTTTACAGGTCCATTACGCGAAATGATGCGTTCATTGAATGTTTCCCGCAATAAATTGATGGTGTTGCGCGCTGTGTGGCATGCTGCGCAATCTTGTTGAAACCAAAGTTCTGCCACAGCAATACCATTCAATTGAGGAACGAAGAAGTAAGCAATCATGCCTTTATAGCGCTCTCCATTGGCGGTAACATTCTGGCCGGCATCATCTTTAAAGAAATATGGGCCAATGATTCCACCTGCCCATAAAGCACACCAAACGGTAACTTTTAATGGATGTAAGGTCGTCTCAACAAAGGCTTTTTTTTCTTCAAAAAATCCGAAGTGCAACAGCAACAGAGTTAAGATTCGCGGATCGGAGTTTTGTTTCCTTTGAACCGGAGATGAGATGTATTCTCGAAGTTTTTGGCCGCTTTATCTGTCTTTGTTTTGCTTTATTTTTTTATTTTAAATATTTTGTAAATCACGGTGAATTCGTAGCGCGGGGCACGGTATCTCATACTTATGTACTTAAAGGCCCGAACCCATAGAACGCGTCAATTTTGCGTTGCGTTCCAAGTTGAAATGAATGCTTTCTTATGTGACAAGACTCATAAGTGACGCGTGGGGATGCTCTGATGCATAAAAAAATTGAACACATTTCAACTTTCACGCTCCAGCGGCGCATGAGCAAAAACTTTCAAGCTTCGTCAGCAAACGTTTTCAAGCTTCGTCAGCAAGAGCTTTCAAGCTTTGACCATTGACCAATGAAAACGACGCCTTATCTCCAATAAAGGCAAACATACATCGGCTTCTGAAAGTAGAAGTCCGATTAATAGAAATTCTACTAATCTATTAATATCCATCGATGTCCTTTCAATTAAAATTGCTTCTTTGTTCAACGAAATTCCCGCGCTGTGTCTATTAACAAATTGTCAAAATCGAGATGAAGGATTCTATGAGCCAACGCTTTCCGTTAAGCGCTTCAAAAACTTTGAGAGCTTTCAAACACCAAGCCAAAGCAAAGTTGACGCGTTCTATGGTCGCGGGCCTTAATTCCAGTTAACAGCTGGGGTGAGTGTCGTGACCTGCAAAAGTGTATGTACACCCTAATTTAACTCTCAACTGTAACACACAATTGCGTAACCAGTTCAGATTCTACCCGAGAGAAGAGGGTGGAAAATGATAAGATTTCGCATTAGATCTTGTCTCGAATCTAACAAACAGGCAGGGGCGGCTCTACCTTAGGGGCTAGTGGGGCTTAGCCTCATCATAAATTTCAAAATTGTTTTGAAAATTCAAAGAAAACGTCTTAAAACGTTATTGCATTTTTCTTGTCAAACGTACTATGAGCTACTTTTTTGTCATTGACTGTAATTAACACATTTTGCAACTCGCTAATCATAAAATATCTCTTTCCCGCTACAGTAGCCCAGCTACTTTTCATATTTAACTAATTTGCAATATGCAATTAAGAGAGCAACGTATATATCTACAATAAGAAAGGGTTAAAAAAAAAGAACGAGCCCCAAACCAAATCCAATTGTCGAGCGTTGCTAAGACAACAATAAACAAGCAACAGCAAAGCTGCTAAGTCTTTTTCTCTTGATAGACTTACATAATTTTATTTCTCGTCCATTACGTCCATGCGTGTAGGGCTCAAATAAATTAGCCTGTTACCTGTTACCCTGCTAGCTATACTCCAACAATTGTAACCGATTTGGCGTGCAGATAGCAGATGAGATAGGCATTTTGGGGATAACGAGAGTATAGTCCTAAAGATTATTGAGTCGAAATATTTAAACTCATATGCATACAGTGTAACTCGCGTTGAGCTTAATACCATATAGTAGGTGGCACAATTTTTAACAGTGTGGGGAAAAACATTCGCCCGTTTTTGTAGTACATACAGTATGGATAAAAACTACCGGAACGGCCAAATATCGAGAAATACGTATCGGATTTAAAAACAAAAAAATACGTGTTCAGTATTTTAAAAAAAGGTATTCAATGATACCAAACTCTAAGTTGGTTGGGTGGGGATAACTTTAAAATTTTAAATGGGGACCCCTCTTTTTTATTGCAGATTCGGATTCTGCAGTAAAAAATAGCAAACTTTTATCTAAAACATTGTTTTCAGTTCGTTACAGTCGGACTTGACCCTCTACCTCCACCGGGTTTGTCAGGGATTGTCAGGTTCGTTGGAGGTGTCATCAGATTCCATCTATTCTTCCATGTAGTTTTCATTAATGCAAATGTCGTGCAGGGCACAGACACAATTAGCAATAAAGGCCAAATCTGGATTTTCAAAACACTTAAGTCTGCGAAAATGACTCTTTAGTAAATCGAATGCATCCGCTACAACAATGCGTGTTGCTGAAGGCAAATAATTAATTTTTTTAGCTTTGGGGCTATATTGCCGAAAGCTCTACATGGAGCTATTAAATAATTTAATGACGGATACGCGGAGTTCTTGAAAAGGTATCCACCATGTACGATTAAATTATGATCTTTTTCAAGTTTTGCATAAACTGTTGATTTTCGAAATAAATGGGCATCGTGCATGGCTCCGGGTTCTCCGCAATACACATCGACAAATTTATTTTCCGTATCGACCAGTCCTTATAGTAAAAGTATACTTTCATTTTTCTTCTAGGAGCATGTATTCAAATGTGGCAACCATCTATTGCGCCTACAATATTAGGAATATTTTTTTTCTTATACATATATCTTGCACTCTGTTGAACAATCCACTTTATTACTCTTCGTAATATTCTGTACACAGAGCTTTTATTTAAATTAAACCGATCAATAATTTATCGACTGCGCAACAATGCGCGACAGTCTAAACTACTGCCTAAATTGTTTATTGGTGCACTCCTCAATAGTTTTCACACCATTTTCTATTCTTTAAGAGAAATAAGAAAATTATTATTTTATGTTTTTAAATATTTAATGTTTTAAATTAAAATAATTTTTAAGATAGGTCAATTTAATTTAATTTAAAGGATTTCAACGAATGAATCTCTCAATTACTGAAAAGTGAATAAATAATTTAGTGAATTTAATGAAAAAATACTCTTGAAGGATGAAGAAACAGTGCCTTAAAAAAACAATTTGAAAAAGGAAAATTTCATTGAAAAAAAAAAAAATTCTTAAAAACCAATTTTAAAGTTTTCCAAATAAAAATACTCCCTTAAGGGGTTAATACAGTGTTCAAACGCGGAGAATTGGCCTTTTTTTAAGCTGCTGTACAATAAAAATGACAAAAGATATCTATTTGAAATTTTCAAGCTTATTTATGTATTAGCATTATTAAATTTTATATTTTTATAGTGAAAAAAATTTTAAAAACAAAATGGCGGCCATCCCATACAGAAGATGCAACACTGCATCATAAATTTAAAAAATAAAAATTATTTTGCTAATACATAAACAGATGGTAGTGTCAGCGCTTCCCGCGCAACCTCAAATATATAACATTTTAGATAAACGAATATCTTATGGAATTAACCAATTCGGATAAATAACACAAAAGGACGAAATTGAAGAACATAATAATTATAGCAAAATATGAACAATTTGTGTTTGTGTCCATGTATTAATATCCTCAGATTACGAGTGTAAAATTTAAGAATTGACCGATGATTAGGTCTCTCAAGGTTTTGTATCCGTATCCAAAAATTTTGTTTTGAAAAAAGTGCGTTCAAAGTTTGCAATTACTTAGTATGATGCACGTTGGTGCCTCTCAAACAAAACTTGTAATAAAATCTAAACTAATTTGAATCTAAACATAAAAGATTTATAAATTATTTTTAATAAATCTATCGAAATATAGCAGCATTTAACTGTAGAATTTCTCTTTAAGTTGGCGCCAAATATTGAACTCGAACAATTCAGTTTATTTATCTTTCTAAAGAGATGGGTAAATCCTAAAATATCTAATAAAAATATGTTTTAGCTAATTATCGGTCAAATTAACATTGTCTTGACAGTTACAGTGACTTTAAATAATTATCGCATAGAAATTATCTCATACATTCTTACAAAGAAAACAATATGTATAATTCACATGTCAGACTACATTACTGACTGGTTAAATAAAAACATTTGCTAATTAATTCCATTGATGAGAAAGGGCGCCCGAGGAGGAATTGTTTTAGCGGCTAACGTGGCAATTAACACAATCTAGAAAGTTAAGAGCAAATACGGAGGAGGCCAGGGCACTCGAAGGCAATTGCCCAGCCCCCGCGGCGTCCGTAATAGCTGCTTAACAATTTACGCAAGGATCTTACAAGGCAAGCACATTCGTTACCCATGCTGACCTCATTAACACACGCCTGAACGACGAATCCCGGACTAATAGGCTCCCATACATTCTGCTAATAAGTCAATAGCCTCTTGCGATAAGAAACACTTCTCGGGCCCAGCAGATATAAAGAGTGGAAGGAAGGGTGGAGTCTGGTATTACCAAGCATATCGACGTAAATCGATTTCAGGGGACAATTACACTCATTTTATCTAATTTAGTTGTAAGCTTATCGCAACGAGTGGATCTTTACAATTTAACGCCCGCATTTGACCCATCTCGGACACCATTCTCAGTCCTTCCAAGAGGGTGTTGGCGGGTCGGACCGTGGGGAAGTAACAATATCCGGGATTAAAAGAGGAATTTCGACTTTACATAGGCCAAATTAGGTTCCATCGCCTTCCCAGGAATTATTCTGTTGCTAGCACATGTGCCACAACACAATGTTCAGTCCCGGTCCCTGCTAGTGGGTCCGACCGGGCCTCCGGCTGGTGGTGTGGATCTAATTGTGTATTCGGGTCCTCACATCGTCGCCTTAATTAAAATTCCTTGGGAGGGCGTGAAGTGTCAAGTTTGTATTAATTTGCATATTTATACACCGTGATCACATAAGGAGCGAAGAGTGCCAGCGGCTCAAACACCAGCAATAGGTACCAGCGGAGCACATAGGCATACCCCAGATTGGGACCGGGACGTCTCAATTTGTGTCTTCGATCAATATTGTCCCGCTGTCGATGTCGATGTGCCTTAGCGAAAGCACCGATATGAGATATCAGCGCAAGCGGAGTGGGATAGGATCTAGTGGTGGCAAAACCCACAAAGCCTCAAAATATCCTGCCACTCTACTCTGTCCGGAACCGCTAAAATCCGGAATATAGGAATATTGGAAATCCTTTTTCCCTGCTCCCTGCATAAATCGAGAGATGAATATGAGAGAATTTAAATGTCATGAAGAGTCCTCGGAGTCCGCGGAGCTCCCGGTTGCTCCACGGATGCTGCGGCTGTGATGCTAACACAGACCGACTTAGTGGTTGTCTGGCTGGCTCCTTTCTTCGCGGCTATGTCATGTGTCTAAATTAACCTAAATCTTTCCGCTACATGAGTTGACGTGAATATTTTAACGGCCTGAATGCAAAATGGAACTTTTATAAGATAAAAGCGGGGCAAACAACTTTGAGCGGTGGGCCACCATTGCACCTCCGCTACCATGTCGTCACCGTTGTCTGCGCGGAACTGAAGTGTCGAGGTATGACATGCCCGCTATGCCATCCGCCATCGTCTATAGTATTTGATGTCAGACACGATGCAAGTGAATTTTATATCTAAATACATACATGAGGGCACAGGTATAAGGGTTTGAGATTTTTTTGATTTTTTATAATTTGTTTTGTCGTGAAAGCTATTGCAAAAGTGTTTTAATGGATGTTGTTATTAACTGCACAAAAAGCAATTTAAGAGTCTATTTCTCAAACTGATGAATGTCGGCAACATTTTCTAGGTAAACAAGTCCGAAAATACATACTATATTTTAGTTTTTATAAAAATGACATAAAGCTTAGCAAATATTCGACATCTGGAATTTAATATTAATTACGAACTATTTCTAATCTACTTCTTAAAAATTATAGTCACAATTTTATAACGTATTAAATTTGCTATTGGTTACTTTGTATTTCTCGTTATCGCATAAAATCAAAACGTAAATAAATAAAAACTCTCGACATTTTTTATTTACTATATGTATAAATTGGTAGGTACTTAATTCGTAGACAGCAATAGAACATAGGAAATTAATGCAATTCATGAGTTTTTCTGCAACGTTTTTAGAATGCATTTTGAATACATTTTTGGTTTGCTGGGTTAGAGATGTCAGACAGACTTATAAAAAATTTATGAATTTACAGAGTCACTTGTGGAAAAGGGTCGAAAACTGATTTTTCCAGGGTGTTTAATTTCGAGCCAATATTTTTAAGTGAAATTGCTTTAATCACGGTTGGAGTAATTTTATCTATATAGGTACATATGTATGTATATTATACATAAAAATGAATGTTTGTCTGTATGCCCTTTATAGAATCGTAAACTATGCATTTGATCATGTGATGATCTTTAGCAAAATTGTTGTGCATGAGCCAAAGAAGATTACTGAGTTGGTACGACCAATTTTCGACAGATGGCGCGCCACTGTCAAATTTTGAAGTTTATGCGATTTCCACCAAAATTGGTACTTGGGGGTTTTCAGGGTCGCTGATTTCAACCCGACTGTCAGAATTTACGAATTCAAGATGGCGGACTGTCAAATTTTGAAGTTTATGCGATTTCCACCAAAATTGGTACTTGGGCGTGTTCGGGGTCGCTGATTTCAACTCGACTGTCAGAATTTACGAATTCGTCAAAATCAATAAAATTACTCAAAATGAATTGAATATTTGTGTAATGTCTTTCCTTCAAATGTATTTTAGTTGGTGGCGTAGCAACGCGCGCAGGGTACAGCTAGTTCGATATAAAATAAGATGATAAGCAACACTAGTTCTGTAATATGTATTTACTTATGGAGTGAATATACACAGAACAGGCAAGGTATTAAGACTCTTGTTGTGGTCAGGAACACAATAATTTAACGCTAAAATCATTGTCTCCTCCGCCTGCAGGAGTGGCCAACCAGCGGCCCGGGGGCCGCATGCGGACCGCCTTGAACATTTTTCCGGCCCGCGAGATTCATCACACTTTTACAAAATATATTTATTTTATAATGGTCAAAGTAGTGAAAACCATTGTATTAAATAAATTCATTATTTGTGCATCCATATATTCAAAAATTAACTGTTGAAATTATAAGAAAAAATTAACTTTGATTTAGTTTAGTATCATTATTATTATATTATCTATACAGTACCGCTCACAATTATTCGAACGATTCATATGTTTGCAATTATGAATGGATATTTTTTTAAATAGAACAGTGTAATCGAGATGTGGCATATACAGTATTGGCCGAAACATTTGCAACAAATATATAATTTTCGCTTTTTGTGTTATAAGAAATTAATTTATGAATTTAACATAATAAAGCACATATTTGAAAATTCGGCTTACCTTACTTAATAAAAACACATAACAATAGTAATAAAAATACATAACATATAAGCACAGTAACAAAAAATTTGAAGCCAAGTCATATTTTTACTGGCACATACATTTGTAACAACACAAACTCTTGAGCGTTTCGTTATTTTCATCATACATACGTATTTTTTTCTTTTTGAAAAAGTTTCGAAGACGGGTCGAGAGTTCTCGGTTATGGAATTCGAGTGAGCCTTTCTTACCCTCATCCTCAGCTCTCTTACTCTCAGCCAAGAAAAGCACGAAATAATCGGGTTTCTTTACGAAATATCGGAAAATTAATTCAAGAATTTTTTTATATTGTGAACCGAAGAGTCCAGGGCTTCGGCCTGTCCGTGCTAATTAACCCAGTCCGAAATAAGCCAATCCCATTATATTTTGAGAGTAACTCTAATCGGAACGTGAGGTTAAAAGTGCGAATAGAATTAAAAGAAAAGTAATTTGAAAAAGAATCTCATATCTCTCAATCATCCAGATTTTGCTTTATTGCATCAGCCAATTAATTGCCATGTGTTTCCGAACAAGGATACGTAGAAGAATATCAAACATTATTACCATAATACTTTATGCACTATATAATTTTTAAATTACTCGTGCTGAAGTTGTTTACAAGATACGATCGTATAATGAATTTATTAAGTAAACTAGGCCTTTAAGTTTTGACAAGTGAATCCTTGTATTTAAAAGAGATTTGTACTAAGATGGTGTACGAGGTAGTTGTGGGTTATAACTAAGAAGAGAGAATAATGTGTGTTTTTTTAAATTGCTAAAATGCTGTGCTAAAATTTAAACTAAAACAACTAGCGTGCTAAAAGTTAAATAAAGAAAACTAGAAGTCCTTAAACAAATTAAGCAAAATAGCAGTGCGGAAATTTAAATTAAACAAACTACTATAGCAGAACTTAACTTAAAAAAAAATGAAAGTGCTAAAACTTAAATCAAGAAAACTAAATTGCTAAAACTTAAATTAAGAAAACTAAAAGATCTCATATACTCAACTTGACTTAAATTTGTTAAAATTGCCACCATTATTAAAAAGGCGGAAAGTGCCAACATTAAATAAAAAGTGAGAGTAAACGTGCAAATATAATAAATTAAATAAAAGAAAGTAATATTGCTAAACTTAATTTAAGAATAAAAATAATTTATTCTGCTATACCATTCGTCGCTGGAGCGGTCAACAATCAACACCACCGTATTATCACCACCAGCAGCAACAACAAAGGAGACTGCCCATCGACAAATAATATAAGAGGTTAAGGTTAGTAAGTCTTTAGTCTGTTTTAGTCTGTTTCTTAACGTCAATAAACATTTATGTATGTAGGCAATCCCAGAGAAAACAAAATGTAAATGAGGGAATTGGTAGTTTGGTGCGCATGTGATACGATAAGTCTATTAATTATTATTAATATCAATGTAAGATAAGCTTATCCACTTCCGGGTCATTATTAAATATCTCGTGGTTATAGATTTCTTTGTATTCGGTTACCACAGAGTCTTAGTTTTGTAAAGTTTGCTATATCTTCTTAAATCTTTCGCGAAAATTAAAATTGAATAATCCCACGGTAGTTAAGAAAGAAAATCAAAAACTCTCATTGGCAACCATTTGTAGTATATTATTCGATATTCTTGATCATTCAGGTGTATGGGAGTAATTTTAGTTTGGGCTTTAGATCCTTATAATGTAATAAAATCCGAAATGAAAAACTAAATTTAATCTTATGACTCTCTCGGTCCCCTTCGTCTCTTTCTTTCAGCCTTCGATTTTATTTAAAAGCGAATTCCCCAAAATAGTTGGGCCACGGGGAGGTCACAGGGTGGTTGAGGGCACGGCCAAGCTGGGGTTCATCTTTTTCGGAACCCTCCCTGAGAGCCAATCACGGGCAGGAACAGGGGTTTCTCCCGCACCGTCTCTTCTCTTACTAGTGCTTTTTTTTGCAGTTTCGTCGCGAGAGAATTTTCGTTGTTGCTGGTGAGCCGTTCCGGCGGTTAAAAGCGGCATTTTGGCAAACCCCACACTACCGCCTCCCTTGAGGTACCAACACTCAACTCTCTTTTGTTTTTAGTTTTACTCTGGAAAACATTTTGAATGGAACTACCTATTTTGGAGTCTCAACTCTAAATTCTAAATACTTCTTAGAAGGATAATGTATATAACCGGTCCCATTTTAAGTGCGCACTCCGTCTAATCTTTGCCATTACCTCCAAATCAAAACCAAGATATTAAATAAAAGTTGTCATTATATATAATTTGAATTAATTAGATATTCAACTGAGTGGTGTTCTTCTTCAATGAATGAAATAACTCCATTGTCAGATATAAGGGGGATGAATACTTCAGGGACACTCTACACGTCTGTACCAAGCGGCGTGCTAAGTGTTCTGTAAGTTGCTATTAATTTTTCTATACATCCAATATATTATATATCCTTGACGATAAAATTTGTACATTTGTGTTTGAAACTGGAAAAACAGACGAAAGACTTAATTAAAAAATGACAACGATTGTCCTACTATAACATTATAATTTGTTTTATATAAAACTTTACAAACATAATTGGATATTCTTGCGGAAGTATCATGGAGTACCTAATAATAAATTTTGAAACTGCTGAGTATTCACAAACAATGGTATTTAACAACTTAAGCTTGATTAACAGTGATTTCACCCCAAATACATTTTTGGTCCATACTTCTTCTACATAATTTGACCACCAGCATTGCGGGCAAGCATTTGTATCGCAACGTTAGCAAAAGCTCTAGTCAACTGGACACTGTCTAATACCTTCGTGATTTGCCTCATTTAGCAGCTGTCGCTCTGCATAAGCGTATATTAGTAATTTCATGGCAGAGACAACTGCCGGTTAACACCTCATTTTGCGGTAGGGGATATTGGTCCATTCCATATTCATACATATGTACCTGGTGGTTCGGCGTCAGCCTCACCATTTAGTGCGAGATATTTCGCTTTTTCAGCGATTCACTTATAAGATTCGCTCTGACTTGATAACTGTTATTGATCGCACATAACCTTTGAACTGACTGACACTTTCAGATGCCATTGTTTCACCTTACCTGTCCGGACTCCTTCTCGGACCATTCAAGGAAGAGGTCCAGTGCGTATTTATGTATTACAGGACTCGATGATGACGACACCTATTAAAACATTCCGAGCATTTCCTGCGGCACTACGTAATTTACGCTGATTACCTCTCAAGAGTATTATGAATGGTGGCTTGCCTCCTCAGTCCTCGAGATTCATTTGATTAACTGTGAGACACATGCACAGGTAGGGCAATCATCCGATTCGATTAGTGCTACCAGTGAGAGCGTGGGGACACCACCCACCCGGCGATGGAACAGTCTTCGTCGTTTTTAGATGTTCTAGCCGGGCGGCGACGTTCCAGTGTTGCCGTAATCACTTTAATGTATCGCATTAACCCAATTGCGCAAACACGTATTTCCTCTTTGGCTAAATAGCCCCGGCCTTAAAGACGCTCGCCCACTCAGCCGCCGACGTCGAGTCGATTTATCTGTCATTGGGGAGAAAGCGGATCCCTGGGCATTCTTCCTCCCATCCCGGTGAGCGGGGGTGGCTTTAAGCATCCATCATCAGGATTTCTGTCAAACCATTTTGTCCTGTCTTTCACGTCAATAATGATTGATTAGACATTGACACATTAACTTGTTATGTTGCGTTCATCAGCAGCTAATTTATGTTGTACGGTAGCGATCCGGCCGCTCCAGTGCTCATTTCCGATGTCATAAATATCGGGGGACTCTGGGGCGCAGATAAAAATTTCATTAAGACTACCAAAGACTTAATATTCCCAGCAATGAGGCGAACAATGGGTTCCTTTGTCAATGCCGTGGTCTCTAGGAATTAATGACACTATAGAGCTATGTGCGCGGGTGGAACCATGACCTCTATGGATTCTGAGTTGGACGACCTTAGTGTATTTTCGCTTGGCATTCAATTTATTAGAATCTGAAGAAATATTGTGGACATTTTCCAAAGAAACCCATGCGGTGTGTGGATACGCATTATCAGGTTGAATAAAAGCCTTGAATGCCAATGTTTTTGGGGGCGTCATTTCTGAAGCTATTTTTATATCTAGGAGTTAAAGGAGTAAAAAATAGGGCAGGGGATTATGCTCAAATTACTAAATAGATGCGGTTAAAAATCTTAGCGTGCATTTCTATACTACCTTAATATTACAGCCAAAGTGCAATGTAAGCTACATTTAATTTTAATTATTGTAAAATATTAAAACTAAGTAAAATATACTTTGTATTGCGGTATGATATTTATGTTATTCAAGTTATATCGGTTCATTTAGCCGTATTGTGTATACGTTCTTAATATTCAATTTTAAAGCAATTTAGTTCACTTCCGAACAGTATTTAACTGCATTTGTTTATTTGTGTGTATGAGAAAGGTGGCGAAATGATTTAATAGTATCGAATTAAAATTAAATCATAACATACATATGTAAGAAAAAGGTTTGTGCAGTCTGACAGTTTCCTAGAAATAAAGGGATCCCGAGTCTGCCTAAATAAACTGCGAAGTTTAGAAATTGCGTCGGGACTTGGGATACCTAGGTAGATATCGTAGCGTTCGTTTGGTTTTGCTTGCATGTGATTCTGCGTTTAGGGACTCTGGAGCCGAGTTTCCGCGTATCGCCTAGTGCTGTGCGCAGCTCCTTTTAAGGCGAACCAGAATTTTATGAGGGTGTCGTAAAATTGCATGCGAGGCACCGAACTCGTTTGAGCATGAAAATGTAACCTAAGGGCAGCTCATTCTAAGTTGAGCTGTCAGGGTGAAAGTAGTGAAATTTACTTAAATAATTTGTGTGGTGCAAAAGTAGGAATATCTTAGAACCAGGGTGAGTGTTCACTAAGTGAGCTAATTGTAGTGCATGAGGTAAATGTAGAATTCTAAAATAATAGGCCGATACCCCGTGACTGCCAATAGATGAAAATTCATTTTGTATATTGCGAATTTTTAAATCGGGAGTTAAGTGATTGGGAGCCATAAATTCGGCAAGGGCATGAGTGATGCGTTATCCTCCTCATGGTCCTTGAGGATAGTAATCCTCAGATGCAACCGGGCTGGCCACTTCATGTGATGCGTTCTCCTCCATGAATGTGGAACACCGAGTGATGCGCTATCCTCCTCGGGTGTACGATTGGGAGATGGTGATCCCCTCCGCCCGTATTAATTTTGGCATCGGCTGTCATTGTCTTGTGCGCGATCCCCTGACTCTGACTTGGCTCACAATCCAATTAAGAAAATAGTAAGATTTAATGTCTTTGAGACAAATATAAAAACAAAACAAAAATGATTGGCAGTCACTGGAAATGGTTTATGTGCTAACGGCGGTTGTTTGTATTAGTTATTTATAGATTGTGCTATGATTGGCCACTTATGCGTTATTCTTTTAATTCTAATTACAGCTCCAACCCATGTTTGGTTCTGGTGGGACAAATTACCTACCCTCAGCGCGGCTATATGTAGAATATGAATTAATAAAAAAATAAAAATAAAACAAAAAAAAAAATTTAGTATTATACATATTTCAATCAACACTGTTCTATATTAAAGCGGATTCAGTGTTGCATTTTAATATTTGGTGTCTTAGAATATAACACACACACGCAGTCCTTTTTACAAGCTTTTATTTAACTTCACATGTTTGTATGTTTAGGCCAAATCTTGCAAGTTAATTTTGAATCAGTTCCCGTTATCGGAAAAAGATGAAATTTGGTACACTTTTGTAAATCCGATGACAATGCAATTCAGTATATTCAATATCATTCTAAATCCAAATGACGGCCGTCCCAAGATGGCGGGTTACCTTTTTCTTCGCCATTCCCACTCATGGTAAATAAAAGTGTTCGGCAAGAGGTATGCGACGAAAGCTTGTTTTTAAATTAAGAACTTATTTATTGTAGGTTTCCATCGTTCTTTATGACTGTCTTTTTTAGAACACTGCCCTTTTCCATAATATGTAGAGTTATGTTCGTCGACGTTGAATTTTGGAAACAGTTTGTTTGAGAAAGGTTTTTTTTTTTGAAAGTAAAATTATCATCTTCGGAAAATACAAGATTTACAAAAGTAAAAGAACATAGTGAAAATGGTGGTTGTATGTAGTTATTTTATTACTATTAGTATCGGTATAGCAGTTTCCAAATATTAGGATATTTATATGAAAAACATATAAAAGGGGTAATTTGTACAACACTATATTACAAAATCTGCAAATATAGCTGGAGATCCTAGATTTAGGTGCCAACTTAAGCCTATCAGCAAACCGCAAACATTATGGGGAAATTAATGATTGTAATTTCATAAGAGAGGCACAATAAAAGTACTAAATACAGTATTACAGTTTCGGAAATTGATAGAATTGTACACATGTTAGTCGGTCTTCTGTTGAGGGCATCAATCAAATTCCAGTCACCGTTGTCGAAACAGCAGAAAATCCAAATTGTGGTACCAAAGGCCAGTATTGACCAAAAGAATGATTCTGAATTTTGCTTTATAGTAATTTCGAGTTAGACCATCCTAGGATTATATTACTTCCGGAAAACGGCTAGAGTATTTTGTTATATCTTATTCAAGAATTCGAATACATAGACAAATGAATAAAAATAAACTAAGTCACGTGCAAAAGTACTACACTGAGAAAAAGCACTTGTATGAAAACAATTTAAAACTTAGATTACTGCAACCATGGCTCCGTTTCCATTTTTTAGTCACAACAACGTAATGACCTTTGTTACCTTTTCCGTAACTGAGCACACAGTTTAAATAGACATTATTTTGTGTTTGGTTTGGCTTTTATAGTAATCAACCAACGATAGAAATTTTTAATTTTGTATTGTATACATTGCAATTAAATTTTTGATTTTAGTATACCAGCTGTATTTACTTTACTTATCTGGCTCAAGATCTATTATAGCTAGATCATATGGTAGTTTGGAATTAAACTAAAATTTAAAAGCGATTTATTAGCTATGATTTAGAATTCTCAGTTCTACTCATGCAAACCATCAAGACTTGAGCCAAAATTAATTTATTTCACTGTTTTATTTTTATTTGATTGAAACAATTTGCACAAAGAACAAGCCTTAAAAGTACTTCAGAAAGTAAATTACATTAAAAGAGATTAGATAAATATAATAGTAATATAGATAAAAGATAAGATAAAACACACTTATATAAGTTAAAATGTAATAAGCTACAAGACATGAACTGACAAATAACTAATTAGCTTAGCTACTAACATAGCTCAATTCCAATTGATGCTCACTTTTGGCGGTTGTACACTCAACAGGCAAATCATTCCAGAGTTTTGCTGCCGATATAAAAAATGAACGTTCTGATTGGGAATATTTAAATTTTGGGTATTAAAATATTGCCTGTTCTCATCGATTTTACCGGATTAACAAAGTCACGAAGGAAAATATGAGTTCTGTCATGGAGGGTTTAAATAAATATGTAGGGGAGCGGGGGGCTAGTTGTAACAGGGGCAAGTAGTAACAAGCTTTTTTACCTAGTTAATAAAAGAATATTCAATTGTTTTTCAACCTAACCTACTATTTAATACCTATTCTATTATATGAGCGCGATCAGTATCCCACTAGATGGCACAGAAGGCGGTGTTGTGCAGGCGCTCCGATAAGACCAGGTAATGGACTTTTTTTTGTTTGTACAAAATTGATTATTGTTGATTTCAAATTGTTCAGCAGTTGTTGATTTATTCAAATACATTTAGCATTTGTTTACTTTGATTATGTTAACTGCAATTTTACACCAAATAAGGGATATATTTTTTTATAACCGTTATTTTAAAAAACCTTGCAGTGGGGTATGTTGTAACACTTTCATGGGGCAAGTTGTAACTTGTTACAACTTGCCCCTTATTGATTCAAGATACTAAGAAAGGCAAGGGAAAGGGCATAAGAACGGTGACAAAAGATAAGATAAAGATAGTTAAAAAACAAGGGATAAATAAAGTAAAAAAGAAAATTTTAAAATCTGACTCAGAATCTGAACCCGAAGAATGGTTTTGTTTAGCTTGTGGGGAATCTTATGAAAATTCAAACGAGGAGTGGATACAATGTATAATGTGCAAGATGTGGGCACATATAAAATGTGCATAACAGGAGATAAGATCTCATTTGTGTGTCTTAATTGTAATTCCGATGAAGACTGATTTCATATTTTACCAACTTTAATCAAAAGGCTGATTACTTAAGAAGTTGAGTTTTTGTTATTATAAATGGATGTGAGCCAAAAGTTCCTTTATAGTTTAAAAAAGAAAGAACATGTTTTTGTTAATGTTTGAATATTTTTCTATTAGATTAAGAATAAAACTTAAAATTCTATGTCTGTTATATCTGCCTAAAGTTTCTAATGCTAAATATGCTAAATAAATCTTTGAAAAATAGAAAACTAGTTTTCAATTCCTACTGTTACAATTTGCCCCAAGCCTGTACAACTAGCCCCAATCACGGGGTAAGTTGTAACTCTCGTCACTTTTTTTTCTAAGCCATTTTTACAAGAATTCGTCACAGATTTGATCAAAATTTCATTTGAAATCGATAGTTGAATAATAGACCATTCGAACAGTATTGCTGCATTTCCTAAATACCCAACAAATAGGCTTCCATAGCCAAGAAACGAAAAATTGTTACAACTAGCCCCACGCTCCCCTACATTTACGTAAATTAAGATGTTCGAATTAACCATTGTTGTTTTTCTCATGAATAATATAATAATAATATAATTTGGGATACTATAACTGAATATAACACGGGATACCAATTTAGTAAAAAAATATCATCACCGTATGTCCTAATTTGATTACTAAAAGTAGTTGATACGAAGTCGTGAATTACTAAAATCACTGAATAGTTGAAATTTTATAGCCTTATTTACCTATCACCTGTCATTATTTGGGTCAGCTTTGCACCCTCAAAATGCGCATAGTAGCTATACAGAAGTATTTGAGAAAACTTTATATTCCGATTTAACTAAAGTATCTATGTACATATTAAGTAAGTTTCATGGATGCGATAAACTTTTATTCGTAAAAAAATGTCTGCTTCATTTTGCCCTAAAGGGATGTACTTCAAATTAAATCCGTTATTATTTCACAAATAACTGTCCACAATTTGAAAGTCAGAGGATGAGTTTTGCATAATAGAAGCGAGAAGCAATAAAACAAATAGATAAAGTAAATAATACCCAACTCGTTTATCCATTCATCGCAGGTTTGTGTCCCGCAGATAGAGGAATCTGCGAATCTATAAATAATAAGAGGAGCGACTAATTGTTTTCGATCCATCGCTCCCCTGAATATTCGAGCACTACCAAGAAATTAATAAAAAAGAAGAAATATTTAAAGCTAAAAGGCGATCTTTTCTATCTGTTCTTAATTGTTGGGGGTGGAATGGAAGTCCGGGAGCAAAATAACAAGGATATCATCCCCATCCCTGCAATCCAATGAACGGTGATGACTGGACAAATGAACCCAGAGTCCCGGCACGGCACTCCTACCCTTACTCTAAGAGCACTGTGACGGTTTCGTTTCCGTATCAAAGAATCCCTGAAATTCAGTTAAATAGAAAAATTTTAATTTTTTGAAATGATATCCTTTGTCCGTTTCCTCCTCCGCCAACCGAGAAAAGGGGAGCGTAGCGTGGCAATAAAATTCCATTTAATCTTCGGGCAATGGGCGCGGAGTGGAAGGCGGGTGACATCGAATTGCCGAAGGATTAATATTTTAAGCGGACGCTTTACGCTCTATTCAAGCGTCTTATCCTAAAGGATAAACAGGCTCTCAATCAGCAAACACAATTCGCGCTTAATTCCAAGGGTGATAATTTTTTGTTGTTGTGCGTTGTCTGCTCGCGACAGGCGGGTAGCAGCCAGCAGCCTCGGGAGCGGCAGGAGCAACCCTCGTTCGGCACGGCCGCCGGAGCGTGGACTCGGCGCGGCGCACCCGAGGGATGTATTCAGCCGTGTGTGCCTATGTACACATATTGACATTGGGTGAGGCCATAAAGAGCACCTCCGTGATTTGCGCCTTGTCCATGAATGGGTAATACGCCCGCGTCCCAAAAATTCTGCCATCGAGGTGCTCCTAAAAAACAAAGCAAAAACCGGGGACACTCCGGCGGGTATAAGAAACCGCGAAACTACGCTCTTTAAACGAGTTACACGCGAGAGGCGCGCTCGACAGGCAAGGGGAAGCACACTGTGCAAATGTCAGGCACCCTTTGAACGGATTTGAGCCAGGGCACATGTCACAACAAATCACCCGTTCTCCCTGCGCCCCTAGCCCTTTATCATTTCCACCATTTAAATCTCGTTCCCTGCGCGGCTGCCATAAATTTTGGTCCTGGCGATGCGGTTAGGACTCTTCGGTCGCAGCTTTGCTCATTTGCAGGCTCTCTTGGGATTCCGGCGCGGTGGCTGGCGGGCAGGCAGTGTGGTGAGCCGGAGGTCTACGCAATCGAACCGCTCCTTTCGCCCTTATTGCTCAATTTTCTCAACGGGTGTGGGTGGGAGCTCATCCTCGTTCCCGAACTTGTGACAACCATGTGTCTGACTGATTCGCTCACAACGCATGGTCCCTAGCGATGCTGCGGTTGCGCAATGCCAAGGAGAATGACATGGGTCCTCTCTTGGCAACTTGGCGCTGCTTTTTGGCAAGAGTTCAAATCCTCCGGGGTGGTACCGGTTGAAGAGAGTCAGTTCGTCCTTTTGCAAAAACGGTCCTTTGATTTCCTCAAACTGTGAGGTATTCCCAGATTGAATGAGTTTTCGAAGTAATTTCAAGGGCGTGATAAGCACTGAGACATTTTTTCTTGAATTTTTAAAAAGCAATTAATTTCCCGAATTCTTTACGAAAGCAATTTGGGATGAGTATGAAGAGGTAAGCATTGGTCGGTGGATATGGGAAGAAAAGAGAACCTGTAATGAGTAGACTTGAATTCTTCAGGAAAAGAAACTTTTATTAACGATTGTTTGGTGAAATATATTTTAAAGAGTTAAAGTGGGATATTGGCCGGAGGTGGAGTTTGAGTTGTAGTAGAAACGATAAAAATGTACCGATACTTTTTTTTCGATCCCGTATTTTTTTACTTGATTCTTGTTTTACGCTTGATTCTTTTACTCATCTAAATACTTTGTTACCGATACTTTTTACTTGATAGGTTTACTCATATCAGTACTTCGCGATTTTTTTAAATACCTCGTAAACTACGAAACATTTTTTATTCGTTAGACAAGCGTTTAGTGAAGAAAATAAGCCCAAACATAACTTTATCTTTGCGTTTATGTATGTAACCGTAGCACTTATGAATAAATTCATAGATGTATTTTGGAAATAAATTCACTTTTTTGCATTTTTTGTTATTTAATGAAAGCTGAAATTTTCTTTTTTTTTGTGATAATATTCTTTATAAAAAAAAGATATAAAATCGAATATATGTATGTATATAAAACTGATCAGCCCGCATATCACTGGCGCAGAGATAAAATGTTCAGGTTTCGATATATTTATGACCAATTACTCTACCAAGTCTGGCTTTGATTGCCAGCCAGTAAAACGTACAAATTTGTCTAGTTCTATCAACTGCCGACAATGGGAAGCTTCTCCAGTACCGAAGGAACGACAATATCAACGCAGTTCTAAATTGTTTCAAAATGATCATCTAATAGTGTATAAATATAGGTAATACCAAGTAGGAAACTAATGACTAAAGCAGGTAATACGACATATGTACATACATTGTTTCTGACTGATTGACTTTGAGAACTTTTTCTATTCCTTTACTTAACTCGATTACTGTTTAAAGTTTTAAATCGTTCTATTGGTCTTTTAATGTAGAAGTAAAATGTTTAAGATATTTTCTTCAATTTAAAAACGTCTCCATTTCCTCCGCTGTCCAGGCCCCTGATGCTACCAAATTGACACTTTTCATCTGATACTTTATTCATGTGATATTTTCTATTCCATACTACTCATAAGCAAAGCATCGATATTCTTAATTCGATATCTTAGGCGGGAGTAAAAAAGAATAGCGCTTACTGCAAATAAAAATGAAATATCATTCGGCTAACCAAGGCACATGTACAACATGATATATGTACATATGACAGAAATTACCATGAAATTCATTGACATTAAATTAATTAAATGAAAAATTTCAAAATAAAAGTCAGTTTTAAATCGTTATTATGCTTACTTTAAGGTACAATAGGGCACCGCCGCGCCGGTGTATGTAGGCGCACCTAAGAAATGTTTTAAATCTATATTCATAAAATTGAAGTGTCTGTCTGTGATTTCAAATTAACTCTTTTTATAATCTCTGGTTATTTATTCCATGATATAAAAACCCATGCTTTCTTTTTACAATTTGAGTCTGTTTGCTAACTGTTTTGTCCAGGCTAATCTTGGGAACGGCTAAACCGATTTCAATTGGACTTTCACTGGAAGGTATTTAGAGGATTTTATCGGACATGAATTAGGCTATTTGTTAAAAATTGTCTGTCCCTCTGCTAGATTTTTGCTACATAAATCTAGACCGCCCCTGCTCCGAGTGCGATTAAAATTTGTATACATATTCTTGAAAACGCTAGAAAACCCATGTACATATATGGTGGTTTAAAATATTCAACTTTAAGCGATTTTTATTAAGGGTAGCTGATTCTGAATCCATTATCAATATGGCGATCACTTAAGCATGTATGTTAAACTAAAACCGTTTCGAATTGAATAGGGATTTTGGTATATTTCTAGGTCATGCGAAGTCGCGATACTCAAATTTGCACAAATGTTCAGAATCTTCAGATATCCGGAAAGTTTATAGAAATAATTAAAATTCATAAAAATAGTTGCTTTAAATTCATTAAGCAGTAGACCCTTGCTATATACGGATCGTTTTTAACTTCAATTCATTACACGCAGCTTTAATAATATTATTTGGGATACTTGAGAAGTAAATATCATATTCAAGTCAAATAATAATAAGGTAGCCTGGGTAATGTCGGGAGCGGGTAAACTAGTTTTAAATAAATGAACTATTTAAGTAATATTGGACGTTTTGACATCGAACTAAACGACATTACTAAAGCGAAGAATATGCGACATTTTATGGGATAAAAATATGAGGAAAAGGTTTGTATTTTACTTTTAACTATGTATAACACATATTTAGTAGCTTTTAAATGTATAATTTACACTTCGCACATAGTTGTATATATTAAGGACAAGCACGCATTTCTGATATAATTATAATACTATAACTAAATATTACAAGGAGATCTTCAGACGGAACATATTTTGCCAAAGGAAAATATTCAGTCAAAAGGCATTTAGTACTATAAGGAAAATCTCGATCAACGGACATTTGTAAATTATATAAATTATAATTCATTTTATCACCTCTCATTCTGTTTTTCGCGTGCTAGTCAACTTGACAATTTGCGAATGTTATTGATGTGAAGGAACTTAACTTTGTAAATAAAATATTGAAAAATTACATATAACTTTATTTATTATTTTTGTAAAAATAAACAAAATATAAAAGCTTCTGCAGATAATTTTTATTTAATTATTGAATGGTAACGCTCAAAGCAATCTCCTTTATGTACTTTATAAAGGCTGCAAATGTATCGGATTTCACCACGATTTTTATGAGCCGTGTACGAGTATGCGGGAAATTTTCGAGTGAGATATTTTACTTTAGTAGTAGTCGTTATATATTCTAATTTATGTTGCGTAAGGTCACCGGATAACCTGAGATTATTATCTTTCCTTGAAGTGAATCTACAGTCAGTATAAAATTGGTTTTGCACATCCTGGATCTCTGGTCTAATACTCATCACTAGTGTGTTTCTGTACTATTCCCATCATCAAAATCAAAACGGTAAATATCTTCATTTTCAAAACAGAAATATCTTTCCATTTTACAGATTTTTTACTATATCTATATCTGTTTTCAATTTTTTGGCTGTGCATACATACATATACATATGTATATTTTTCTTAAATATTTTAATTTTAATTGCTCCAAATTCCATGTTTATTGTGATATATTTATTCATTTACGCTACTTTAATCTACTGAACTCGTATCTAAACATATAAAACTCGTTTTATCTGATAGAAACAAACGTTATTTTTACACCAACACTTGAAGATTTTGTTGGTTGATTCGCTACGAAACTTCAATGGAAAATATGAAACGGAAGGAAGGTAGTAAATTTCTATTAAAATATAAGTAATTAGATTGTTTTTAAATAATTATGATGATTTTAATATTTTAGAACTAATATTTTTTTTTTTAAATATAAAACATAATTCATAATTAAGATTATAATTTTTAAGCAAAATAAAAAAGGATTTTATTAAAACAATCGATAACAAAGAAGTATACGTGTCACAGTTTTTTTTATTACTATATTTAGATTCAGCATAATCAAATCTATAGTGATCATGCATAATAATTAGAAGGAAAAAAATCTTTTTTTTTTGCAGACCATCAATCAAGCATACTGTAGCATTGTTTAACCCCTTGCCTTACGATTTATTTCCAAATATACATTTAATATGTTAATATAAATATATCAATTATATTTTTATATTATATTATTAATATCATTGCTTACAGTATAGATGAAGTTTTTATGGTTTATAAAAATTTTAATATTAGTCCAGCTTTGCCCGTCAAATTCAAATTGGAAAGCAAATGTACGCGGGCGGGACTAGTCATTTCCGCTTAAGAGGTTAAAAACGTCATCTGCTAATTGGTTGTGGGCTAATCGTAATAATTCTTAATAGATTGTGGCAAAAAAAGGTTCATTTTCATGGTTTCGTAAAACTGCAATTTACTTTTTTTTACCTTCTATTTACTTTTAATTTTTTTAGTTTTAGTGCTTTCTCTTTTCCATTTACTTTTTGTAGCTTTTATTAATTTTTTTTTTGCTAATATTTCCATCTTACAATAATTAAGTAAAATTTTTCAGCTCAGCTGAACACTGCGTGTTATGACTAAGTAATTCTTTGAACGTACAAATCACATCCGTATGTATGTATCTTCTGATTGCATATTGAAGTATTGGTTTTATTTGGTACCTTTAATGTTTGTAGCTGAATATTGCACAAATTGCTAACAAAATCGTGTCAACTTTTCTGCCTTCGACTGTAGCTTAAAGCCACCAAAAGTACAAATAAGTCGCGTCTGTTAACCACCCCCGCATAGTCTCCTCCGAATCTGGCAGCCCCAGCAGCACGCTACAATCTTTTGAATGAAAATCTTCGAAACCTGGGGAGTTTCCGAGTCTCGATTGCACACCCGCGAGCCACCAGGACTTTAAGAGCACGTTGCCGGGGTCCAATCCGGCTCTCTTCGGCTTGGGGTACCTACGTATTATTTATGGGAGATAATTGTTTATGGCAGCGCCATCATCAAATGGTCTCCCCGCTGAATAATTCACGCGGATGTGTCGGCCGAAGGCAGCGAAAATAGCCGCCGCCGTAGAATTGTCTGCTCGATTGTTCGTCGCAGGGCGCAGCGATAAGATTTTGAACAGAGATTAATCGAATAGAGCCTATAACAAGATATGTCACCCTGTTGAGAACCCACACCTCTGGGCTGGGATAGTCCGATTGAGGAGACATCCAGAGAAAGGACGGACAGGGATCGGTGTGATAGCGGGACAGTGGAGGGCCCCACGGGATGATGCTTTCAGTGGCACTGGTTGGAAGGGAATGCCGAGCTTTCGGGCTGCTCGGAACGCAGCGGTCCTTGGGAAGGATGCAGAACGCATAGGGTGATTCGCGAGACCGACTCGTTTTATCCCAGTCCAGGAGGAGTTCGAGTTGGCCGAGCGCGCACGGGGTGGCTGTGTAGACACACAGCACGGTTTCTGTTCTAGAAGGAAAACTAGGGCTCCGTGGCAGGCGGCGTTCAGGAATCGGGTCGGGACGGGATGTGAATTCGCAAGGGGTGGCCTTTGCCTGTTCCTGCTGTCGCCTAGCGGAGTCTAGCGCTGCACAGGGAAGAGATTTAGAGGTCGAAAGAGAGATTCCCATCTACCACACCATCCGCAGTTTATAGATTTTAGTTGTTAGTCGAACGGTATCAGTCCTAGAGTCGCGTTCATCCTGTGAGGACGTTTCGGGAGTCCCGCGCGTGTGTACCGAGACCCTCACGAGATCTCTTCAGACTGTCTTGTGTGTCCTTCCTCAGCAAAAAAAAGAAAAAAGAAAAAAGGAGAGCTATTCCCTGGCTATTTTTCGGCTGCTGGACATTAAACTTCCGGTCGCGGTTTCGGGAAGACAATCGCTCGTAATCTGGTCCTGCTTTTCTTGGTTTAGTGCAAGTGTTAGTCCGGCCGCGAGTGTCTGAAAGTGCTTTTATTTTTCACCGATTTCAGTTTTTTTTTTGTTCGTGCGCTTCCCTAAAAGTGGGGTCGGACGTCGTCATTTGATTTTTTTTTTTTTATGGTAGCATTTGAAGTTTCATCGATTGATATCTGACTGCAGTTTCAAGTTGGGACGCGGATGAGCTGCAGTTATCCAGCCGGGGTGCTCCTTTGTGCCAACCATCAGTGTGTTTCTAAGCAATTAAAACCCTTAAGGGCAGCATTTCTGCGTGCAGTGGCCGCTAATTGCCGTGTGTCATGTAGCAGCCATCCTCTGCCACCGTGCTACCTGTTAAATGTCAAAGCAATGTGCCAAGGTGCTCTTTACCGTTATTGCGTGTGTGACAGCTGATTCGGCGGAGCAGCAACGGTGATGGCATAATTAGTGGAGCCTCCAAAACGCTTATACAGATGAACGCGAGTGTTAAGTGTACTTTTCCACCTGACGTCGCCACCACCCTTCTCTCTCACACTTACCTGGTCTGTTTACAAGTTTGTTTACATTTTTCGAGTGCTACGCCGCATATGACTATATAGTTTAGTGTGTTTCACTTCTGCATATAAATTCATTTTTTTTCTTTTTATTATTACCCCGTTCGGTGCTGTTTCTGAGCCCTGCCACTCTTCTGGGGGGCAAATTTACTTCACCTTCCTGTGCAACGCGAGCTCTGTGACGTGTTTACCTTTGTGCCCGTGGCAGTGACGACGAGGCGGCGTAAACCGACCCCGCGACATAGAAGTGACCTCGTCATACGACCAGAGGCACTAGCCACCACCAAGTGTGCACTTCTGCAGCTCTAACTGGCCCAGGTAGGTAATTGATGTTTCACACCTGATGGAGTCCTTATCTCTTATTAAATCTTGTTTGTGTTCACTGGGACCTTTGCGTGATTTGCACTGAGTGCGTGGGTGCGCAGGGCAGCGCTCTATCAGATTGCATATTTTCAAAGATTGTAATGAGACACAACTTGACCTCATCAGCGACATGACTAAATTACAGGGCTACTTAAATGGTTTATTGTCAGATTTATTTTCATTTTTGCCCTTTAACCTCTTCAGGGACTTCGGCACATATGTGTACGTTTAGTTTTTTAGAAATTAAAACTATTTTAACTGAAAAACAAATTAAAATCTGTTAGAGAACTACACATTAGATTATATTTCAACACTAAAACCAAACAATTTGTAGTATGGCAGCATGGACAGCATTTTATTCTACTGGAAATTAACTGCTTTCAAAATATTTCAAAGTTGCCTCTGATTATCGCGTGGTTTCTTTTTAGTTTATTGGAAAAACATCTTAAATTTCTGATAAATAAACTAATTGGATAGTATAACCTTTGGTTAGCTTAAATAAGTGCTTTATTTTGAAACAATAATCTGCAAAATTATATTAGGTATTTTTATTTTTTTACTAATAGCACTTTACTGTGAAATATTTGAACTCATTATAAAACCAAATATGTACTTTTACAAAATGCAACATACAAAACTTATTCAATACGACGAGTTTTTAAAATACAAATTATACTTAACTTAAATATATGTATATCCGTGTTTTGGATGAACCAACCTGGGCTTAACTTTTATGTTACTAAGTGGATACCCGAGCATCTACTTCGACCTGCAAACAGATAAAGTAAAACTATGAAATACCTACGCAATTTATTTTGTCTATACGAAGCCAAAAACAGTGATATTAATAAACAATTTGTATACATATACGAGTTCAAAAGATATCACTGATTCAAGATTGCATTAAGTTTTTAAATATCCCCTGATAATTAAAATTAAAATGAATTTCAAAATCATTTGTAAATCTGTATACTCTGAATACGACCACTAAAACTAGTTTGCCCTGTTACCGAAATAAATCATTTTCCATTGAAACTTAAGCATTATGTAAGAAATATCTAAATGCAACAAAATCACACATACTTACTTTTTTGCAAATATGTGTTTATTATTATTAGTAGTTACCTCAAATCTGTCTTGTTTTCTCTTCCCTTTATTTTACCTTTATGTTTATGTTATGTATTTTTTTCTCTGTACAATGAATTGCATTGATAACAAAAGTATAAGAGATTCTAGGCTTTGAAATTGAATTTGTTGCCTTTCTTGTCTTGGTATGAGTCCCTGTTTTCAGGAAAATAATATTATTTTTTAAAAGGACTAGGATTGTTATTGTTATCAAAATTTCCAATTTTCATCGATCTTGTTTCGATCCGTAGCTCAAAAGATATATTTTTCATGATAACTCAACTCAATAATTGTCAACGATCTCCCAAAGTCTTGGCTGATAACATTAAATATTCGTGGACTTGCCAATATTTATAGGAAGAATTCGGTCCTTTAAGAAGCGATAGTTGAATGTCAGAAGTAATTTTTCATTCCGACCACGCCGAAATAATAAATTAATCAAAATTACAAAAAAACTAACTTACTTATTTGCGAACAAATAATAATATTATTTTTTTCGGTGCTATAAGATCCAAAAACTTTAAAGTATTATACATATGAATAAAATACTGTGGACAAATTCGATTTATAACATTGTTTACATATTTTGAATCAAGTTTCTAAAATATAATAGGTACTCAGATTTTGATTGATCGTAATTAGTTTTTGGCGTACTAGCACTTGTATACTGTGTAATTAACCAAACATTTTTAATGCAAAATTATATAAAAATCTATTTTTTCATTATTAACAGATTATTATATTGTTTTTACCATGATAACGACCACCGGTCGGTATCAGGAAAGCGTCAAATAATAAAAAATTCTATGAATACACCGAACTTTACTATGTTAGATACCCAGGAATCCAATTGGGTGTTTATTATAGGAAAAAAAAAATTGCCAATTATGATTTTTGTAAATAATTATTATAAATAGCGATTATAATCATTAAAAAGAGTTTTATTAACGCCAGTATTTACTTATAATATTTTTTGTGCAGGACAATTTTTACAATCACATAATGGCAAAGAATGTTTTTCGTATACTGGAGTGGCATTCCGTGAGGTGATAAGGGATAATTCCTGGCGGTCACCATTTTTCAATTATTTCTGTAAGGTGATGACTTTCATTATCGCTATTTTTGTAATACGGCTAAGTTCAGTGTAAATATTCTGTCAATATTTTTATCTTGCCTTTTCTTGTTATTGTAAAAATATATATTTTTATCTGTTATTTTTACAAAAGCGATAGCAATGGTGTAAATAACATGAAAAATAAACATGCTGCGCAATATTTGGATATTTGAATATTTGGATATTTTCACTTTACCGTTTCTGGGAATTTGCAGGAAACGCAACTACATAAGACCCGATTAAACAATGACGCTTTTCTATATATTGCTAAATAATGAAATCATATGTGATGCTGTAAATGCACATCCACCAGTTGCTTTTTTTCGGATAGCTTTTTCTTTGTCTTATGCTTTTTACAGGATCATACCTAACTTTTTAAATTAATTTCAAATTATTTATCTAACCCTCTTTCATTCCATTTTCTCCTCTAATAGGTTGCCCATAAGCATTTAGTCAAACCTTGAGCTCCACCCACAGTTTTTGGGCTTTTTTTCGTCTTTCACTCGATTCAATTTTGCCCCGAGCTTAAAGAGGATATTTCCATAAATATTGCCATCAAAACCAATTGTATCCTAAGAAAAAAAGACCTTTCGGCGGCAACCAGAAAGAAGAGGTAGATTTCAATGTGGTAAATATTATTTTTAAATAAGGGAACGTAATGCTGAAGGGGGTGGCCCTTTACCAATTCAATCTATTTGCACACATAGCTGAGATATTACCACGAAGAATATGTCCGCCAAGTTTAATCAAAATCGATTAAGAAATCTACATGGAAATAAATTAAAAGTTATAGCGAGGTGAAAGTCCTCGTCCCTCTTTTCCAAATCCCGCAAATGTTTAATACGACCTAGTTATCGAGCTAGTAAATGCATTCGCAAAGTTGGATCAAAATTCATTTAGAAATGCGGCAGTTATCGCGGTAACAAAATCACTTTTAGAAAATGATGTAGCCCCTCACTCATTTAACCGATCACCACCATTTTATGACAAGACTTAGAACTACATGTTGTTAATGTGTATGTTAAGTTTGGTCAATAGCGGTTAAGAAATACGAAAGATTTTGGGTCCAAACCATTTTTATATAACTTACGTAACCCCCACTCCCTTGATCGATTCCTTCAATTTATGAACTTAGCCGAGATATTGGAGGGATAAACGTATAGGCGAAATTTGGTTGATTAAGAAATACGGCCTATATCATATCCACAAGTTTATTTTTAGTTTCTACGACCTCTAAAACGAATTTTGGCATCATTCATTTTCTGAAATCTTCTCATCAGATACGTTGCAATAAGTAGTATTTCATATGAAATCTACTTAATAATATAAATCATATAATTATTTAACATATCAATAGCTTTTTTAAACGTAAACCTTCTATTCACAAGTGTCTCAGTTCGCAACAAATGGAAAGAGGCAACAACTTTGCTATCACCGCGAAATTATCGCTTTGAGGTGACATTTGGGGTGATTGTGACCTTACGGAACGACGATTTTAGATGGCTGATCGGTGAAAATCACTTGTCACCTTACGAAATGTCACCCCTGGTTTCTCGCTGTTTACGCAGGTTTATCGGGTTTTTCTCTTCTACTTATGCTGTTCTGCATAGTACATATAGCACAAGACCCAACAATAATTTTATTTTCAGTAAAAAATCACGATGAGTATTAACATTTGGTGGCGTTGCGGCGAAAGATAGAAGCGATAAGCAATATTACTAAAAGGTCGCGCTAGCATACAATCAATGGCTAGAATAGCGGAGAGCGTCCTATGTTCAAGTATTATAACGCTAAGAAGAGAATAATCTAGAATTTTGTGTGATGCTTCAATCTGACGATTCCTAGCAATAAAACCCGCATAGTGGGGGGAGAAAAGATCACTAGTGGGGCATCACTTCGAATTATCAGACTAAATTGTAAATTATTATCTTCACAGTCCGATTATAATTTTTGCCAAATAACTGTGTCAGTTTTATTTGGATACGAGTGTATGTGCAACAGCTATTTTTACCTTGAATATTCACTTAGAGGCTGGCATCACGTTGATGTGACTTCATTGATGCGTAGTGAGGTGTAATGAGGTATTTATAATATTTAATTGCACTTTATGTTACAATATTTTAAAACTGAAATAATTGTTGCTTTTTACTTACTAAATAATATAATATCTAAAATCTCAATTAACTTGTGATAGAGCCTGAAATAAGAACATTAATTGAGTGCGAAGTCGCCGTTACTAAGTCGAATAAGTTTATTATTGTTTATTTTAATGATTTTTACGGAAATGTTTTTAAGGAAAAAGTGGAAACCTCTTTAACATTTTTGACATAACATCCGAGTAATTTTGTTGGGAGAAGAGCCGATCCGAATAAGTGTCGTCGGCTGCTAGCAGTTTTGCACCGGCGGCGGCAGGTGCAGACTTCTAAGTGAGAAGTGCGTAACCGTCAAAATGTTAAAAGGACGCTGTGGTATACTTATAGCCCTAAACATTTTAACGATATACATACTTGGCAACCCACATCAATTATGCCTGCATCAGAAATATTTTAGAAGTGGGTACCTGGGTAGCCAGTTTAGTAACTAATTTGGAAAAATGCTATTAGTAACCCTACACAATTAAAAATATTATCAATCCCTTGTAGCTGAGGGCAATAAATCTTCTATCGCTTCACAAGGCGGGCCATAAGATCATTAAGGATTTATTCACGGGCTACCGTCCGCTGGGATACCATCTCAGAAAGATAGGCTTCTCGGTTGATGATACCTGTCGTTTTTGCCTCGAGAGGGAAGAAACAACAGATCACATAGTCGGGGAATGCCCAGCCCTATGTCGTTAAATGTTAATACACTTTGGGGCCCCAGCGGAGGTATCCAAGGTATCTCCTCGAGACACAGTAGCCTTTTACAAAGATCTTGATCACAATTGATTCACAATTCATTTATTCCTTGTAGAGAGGGTACATATTTCGCTAATTATTGTTAAAGATTTAACTACAAGTTTTTGAGCGGATTTAATTCCACTCTTTATAGTGGTCAGTTTAGATAGAACATAGCCATTCTGACACTGCTTTGACCATATGTTTAGAGTCGTTGTCATGTTGAAATATATAATATCAAAAACATTTTCTCGCTGTTGACAAATTTTCTTGTAGATTTCTCAGCCGATCCCTTATAATTTGTTAGAATTTTTTTTTTTACTAGCTCCCTTTATTTACATTTCGGCCAGAATTATTATTTGTCAACATTCGGCAAAAGATCTGACTAATTTTCACTATTTCAGCAAGTTTTCTAGTAGAAACCCCTTTTCTCGCCAATTCGATCACATGAGAAATAATAACGGCTGACGGCTGATATTATCTTTTAGTTTTAGTGTTTTTGAACATAACTATGAAAAATGATCTCTTATTATACTTTCATAAATTCTAGCTAAATGATCAAATACTACATATAGATAAAAGTTTAAAAAGTGCACAAAAGATTTCAAGTAAAGAGCAAAACTAGTTGCAGTTGGTAAGAAGAGGGTGTTACTAGTTTAAGTATTAGAAAGGTTACAATTCATAGAATGAAACCTCATTTACAAGGAGCAAGACTACGTTTTTGTTTGCGTACTGAATCAGTTTTGCTTTTTATTGTATAATAAGTAAAATTTGCTTGGATTGGAATAATCTCTAATCTTTAAGGAAAAATTCCGTTATACATAATTAGAGCAGAATCAGCATATTTTTAATACCGCAGGTAATTCATAACACCAAATTTTCTCATATACTGCAGCTTCTATTGGTGGTTTGACAATACAAATCCTTAAGACACTCAAATAATAATAGGTAGAGCCTTTTTATATCGTTTATTTGTTTGAAATTCACTTCACCATGTTTTACTTTATTTTATTTATATTTATTTATTTTATTTTTATTTTTATAGTCGGCCAAGGCCACAAATTTGAACTTATAGTGAGATATATCCATATGTATATATATATTAAGGACATACACCCTTTGTACAATTCTAATGTATTTTCTTTTTATACAATGAATTAAGCAAATAAATAACTACTACTACTACTTTATTTTATTTTAAACTAGCGAATTACCCGCCACTTCGTTAGCGTGGTATTTATTTTATTACTAAATATCGAATGCTTGCGATTTCGTTCGAGTGGTATTTATTTTATTAGTAAATATTGTTTTTGGCTTTTTATGTAATTTTTTTTTTTACCTTTTTGGTTTTTAGCTTTTTGTTATCTGGTGTTTACTTAATTTATGATCAATTAAAGTGTGAAAGTAATGAAGTACCAAAGTATCATGCATCATCCAACTTTATGATCAATTTACCTATAATATTATTATATATTTACCAAATTAAAATCGTGTATTTATTTAATCGTTTTTTTATATACAATATTTTGTTTCATTATTTGGTGGCGCGTGATTGTACAATTGATGCGCAATGCTGACTCTCGAGTTGGCTACATACAATACAGATATAGCTGCCCATATTTGATGCTTGGGTTTTTGCCACGCGACCGCGTTGCTTTAAGTGCGTGTGCAGGAGAGGCGATTATTTAATTGATTACTACCAGACTAAGTTGAGTTCTCCATAGTATAGAAACGCTTACGAATTGGCATCAGAGAATGGTGGTGTCTATAATAGGGGTATGAAATAATGAATAGGATATAGTAATAAGGGGTTTGATTGATATAAAAAGAAGCCTATATTTTAATTTTGTCCCTAAATATAGCCCATGGCTTGAGTATAATTTTAGTTTGCAATGAGCAGACAATCATGATCCTCGCTTGATATGGAACTGAATAGCACCTAGAGCTCAAGCTGTCACCTTGGATCTATAATGCTAAACGGATCAAAATGAAACTTAGCTATGTTTTTAAGTCAAACTATACAATAAAAAAATAATCCATTGAAATTAGCTCAGCCGTTTTCAGGACATGCGTGATCAAACAGACGGATAAACAGACAAAACTTCTAAAAAATGTTATTTTGGCTTCTATTTCATGCCAAACATCCCTCAATACAAATTTTTTAATTATTTAATTATATTGTATGTACCTTTGTATAGATTTAACCAATAACACAATAGGAAATTTTATAGAATGAATAACTTCTCGCATTTGATGTACGAGAAGCTGGTAGAGTTTAAACTGATTACACTGATTGGACTTTTAACTCTAGAAGAAGTGCTATCACAAGGACACTGTATACCCCGATGGAAACTAAAGTTATGTTTCTGTCTGAACCTTAAAACCAGTTTCTAACTTTGGTTCAACGTACAATTTCAAATATGTCGGTGAAAAAAAAATTGTTACGATGTA
This sequence comes from Eutolmus rufibarbis, assembly GCA_963920795.1. Taxonomy (NCBI): domain Eukaryota; kingdom Metazoa; phylum Arthropoda; class Insecta; order Diptera; family Asilidae; genus Eutolmus; species Eutolmus rufibarbis. The sequence continues at coordinate 14,989,080 of OY987205.1, forward strand.
AGCACCTACTAAGCTTATAAGAAAGGATTTTATGAAATTCTTCTCCTCACTTGACCGTGTTAGCGAACTTAAGGAGTTCCATTCAAACGTTCATCCCCCATTTTACCCCTTAGGAGATACATACGTACATTTTACCAAATCCTTTCATAGTTAGTGGGTGTTGACTTCCTTCAAGGCCCTGGTTATCTGGTATTTTAAATCGGATGGTTAGCTTTATTCAGAAATAATAGATTTCTGCAGCGTCGGGTCGTCTGATGAGGGCGGAGAAAAACAAACACTATGTGTATACCACAACTAGCGTACTACCCGAACGGGCACACGCTGCTAGACGATCGCTGCGAATATATGAAAAAACTATTTGCTATAGTTTATTCTATTTCGAGTATAGTTAGTAGACGTGTACTTTTTTAGTATGCAAATAACATTTTTGTTCAATATATCAACAATCATACTAATTTTTTAAATGCTAGTAGAATGCAAAGTATACACACCTACTGAATATACTCGAAATGTATTGCACAACAATTATTTCGAGATCCACGTGGACGAGGTCATGGGAACAAAGCTAGTTTTATTATACATATGTATGTGTATATAAAAAAACACAAATTGCATAAAATACTTCAAAACCCAATTACATACATCATCGCCCAGATCGCTTAATATTTAAGCTTAATTTATAAATCAGCTCTTGATTGAAATAAACATTTAATAACATTACATCCAAAAATTATACATATTTCGAAATAGATACATTTTATTTAATAATTTAGTCCAATAGCTTTGAGTAACTAGTTTTATTTTTGTACGAAACTCATTAAAATGTTGACCGCAAAATATATTTTGAGTTCATCCTCTCTAACTTGTACAAATTTTCTCTCAGTAAAGCCATATTTGCTTGTTTACAGTATTATTTTTTGTACTACTTCCTCATTGACAAATAATTCAAAAACTTCGGCCCTGGAGATACCTTTAACGTTGATGGTTGCGCCACTTATTGCCGTAAAATTGTGCAATTCTGCTGTAGGATTGTTTTTTTTTAAAGTAATCCTCTTTTTCAAAATTGTCGGGCTGATCTTTTTCACTTCTATCAATGAGGGCAATGGTGCCTCCACGCTTACACGGTATTTGTACTTCTATACGCTTGCAATTCATTATACATATATGTGTTTTTGAAATGTTATTATAAAATATAATTATTTTTAAAAAAAAATTTACCGACAGACAAAAACAGTAGTAGTTTTCAGAAGAGCTATTTTATTTTATAGGTTTTGATGAAATATTTAAGTCGAAAGATATGGGTACGACGGTATGAACAATTAAAAATTCACGAATTTGTAAATAAAAGTTTTAAATTGGTTCTCTAGCAGCCCAGATTTGTCGCCAATTAACAACATAATCGTAAATGAAACAAAAACGAAATAATGAGCAGAAGCGGATAAATCATGCACAGATTACAGAAAAATTGCATGTCAGGCTTTAGTAAATTTTGGATAATTTAAACCCTGTGGACCTCATAGCTTTACAAATGTAAAACTTCAACACAAAATAAATAACCAAAGCGTTTTCAGAGGTAATCACTATTACTAAGTACCATTTGCTTATAATAATTGTTTATTAGTTAACAATAGTTAGTTTGTCGAAAACGTAGAATCATTGATACAAAATAGTTGCTTTGTTAAGTTGTCAATGAATGCTTCTACTGCTTCTGCTTTACTCTGCGTTATATGCAAATTCTCATTTGTGTATATAATTTAACAAATGAACTCTTATTATGCTCCTCTTAAAAAAAGTCTGTGCTTATCATCCATTAGCAAGTTGCACCCGCATATATACCCCTTAGACTCTTGAGTCTTCAGCAGAAAAACTCCTGAAGACACTAAGTGATAATTTGCTGCACTAGTTAGGAAAGCTTACAGAGTCGTAAGCACTAGAAAACCCCTTAAGATAAAGCGCACGTGACAACTATGATTATGAAGACATTTTTTTCGCACCTATATCGCCCTGGCGCCGTCAGCGAGAGTTGTCGCCGCTCGCCATAATTTACCCATCCGGGACACAGCTCGAATTTGTGTCAAAACGCTTTTATACTCCGTTTATCCACGACTGACTCGGGGAGCTTTCAAATTTAGATGTAAACAAGGAAACTAATCTCCAAGGAGCAATCCGTCCCCCAACCCCAACCTTTGCCTCCCGCGGGCGACGCTCTGTTTTCGTTTCATCCAAGACGACAAATCCACCCCATCTTCGGCCGGGTTTGCAAGATGCTCCTGAGACGCATGAAAAATTTTCCCGGCCGTAAAATCACAAAGTGTTTTCTACTGTTCTAGCTTGCGGAATTGCATAATCTTCCTTTGGATTCAGAGGGATAAAAGCAAAGACCCCAAGGAAACTGCCGCTATGCCAATAAAAGTTTAAAATGCTAGCCTACAAAATGTATTTTCAGCAATGCGAATAAGGAGTAAGTTTTTGTTGTAAAAATATACATATAGAAACAAAAATATTACTTCGAAACTTACGAAAAATAACTAATGGAGACTTTGTTAATATATAATAGTGGTTTCAAAAAATTTCCTTTATAATAATATTAAACATTGAGAATTTGTTCAATTAAATAATATATACCATGTATACCTATGGTACTCAAATCCTAATTTTGATTAAATTAAATTCATTCATAATTCTATACATTAAATTCAATTCGATAATTTAATGTATAGCATATAAACTACAATTACGTCTACAATAAAAGTAATAAAGGAGCATAACCAGGCAGTTAGTTTCCACAACTATAATTTGTAGACATATTTAGGAAAAGACTTTGTTCCTTTGAGACTCGCCTTATCGTACTGCCTATAATGCACCAGTTATTCACCATTCAAGGTTTTGTAGGATAAGTTTTCCCACTATAGATTTATGTCTTGTGAGAATCAAAAGCAGATTTACTTATGATGAATTCTTTTACGATTTGTGTAATATTGCATGCAGCAACGGCAAGAGCTGCCCTTGCCAAGAAAGTAAGAAAATAATAATGCTCGTCCGAAGAGACAGAGGAGCCCAATAATTGTTGGCGTTTCGATTCGTGGCACCATCTGATCTCTTCAGTGTGGGTTACGGCGTGGTGCCCGTGCTAAAAGACCAAGTGTCAAATTCGAACGAAAACAAATATTTTTTTTCTCTTTTTTTTCTCACCAATTTTAAGAAAGTTGAAACTTTAGCCATCAAATTTTTACATTCTGTAAATAATGCTTGCATTCTGGTACTTAACGGTAATAAAAAGGATAATTCAAGAAACCATACCTATTATTTTTGTCAGTTCATGTTCCAATTGAAAACAATTTACCCGAAAGTTAGAATACATTAGAGAAAATAACTGTATTGTAAAATTATATCAAGAGAAAAAATTTTAAGTATACATTTTGAGTAAAAAGGAAAGGTTATCTTTTATTATTTGACTATTTTGGCCATGCATAAACAACTATTATAGCATAATTGATGAATAATGAAATATATAACATACATGAGCAACCTCAAAGCCGCGAAGCACCGTGAGAGCATTCAATTCGAATTTTGACAGCAAATCTGTGACGCCGCGAAACGCCAGAACTTACCCAGAGTTTTATGCTCGGGTAAATCTGACGCCTTGTAGCATTTGAATTTGAATTGAAGAATCTATTGATTTATCAGAGAAAGAAATATTGAAATAAATTATATTTAGTTTAAGTACTCACAAATCCTTTTAAACACTTACATTCATATTTACTGAAAATAGTGAAAATGAACTCATTTCGCGTCAAATCGCAAACAACTAAACAACTAAAATCTGCTGCACGCACCAGTCTAAGGGTTTCTCTCTGTATAATTCGGTTTCCCAAAAGCCAACATTTTTGAATTCCAAAAACCTACGAAATGAAATATGTGGATTTAATATTTGTTTGCCAACTGTTCGTCATCCGAGTAAATAAATCCGAAATTGTCTCAGTGCTAATAACAATATCTTAGGTCACGATCAATCTCTGTTCCAATTTATGGAATTTATTGGGGGAAGTTTACCATAATTTTGCTTTTGCACCTACATATATATCTTTAAACCTGACATTACCTGCATCGCATCGCAATGCAGTTGCATCTAATTTAATTTTTAATAAGTTATTGCTTCCACAGTAGAAAGCTCCTGGGAACCAAAATTAAATACTTTTGCTAGAGGTTGTATAATGGTTTTGTTAAAATAGCAAAATTCGTGATACTTTTTCGAAAGTATTATATATAAACAAAGTAGATTAAAATTGTGAATATCTCTAGTATTATATATATGTATTAGGGAACGGGGAAGTTACGTATGGCATGCATTGAGGCGGATTTCTTGAACGTTTACAGCAAATCCAAGGTATACTTATCTTCTCTGGGAGGAATCTACACTTATGCAACCTTAACTGCAATTAATAGTGCTTAATTTAATTAAAGTAAAATTTTAATTTATTTGCTGGGACTAAATCTCTAAAAACACTACAATGTTTATGTAGGTATCTTTAGCATATTTAGATATTTAAACTGTCTAATTGAAGTAATGAATAAAGTATATTTTAAAATATACATACTTAATATAACAAAACTAACATTACTTTTCTTCAACTTAATTTTTGTCAGAAACACGAAATATTATTCGCATTAAAATTAAATTGTCATTGGTGTTCATTAACTTATTCTCATTACTCGGAGATTATTATACATAGATATCTGCATAAATAAAAAATATCTGTAAGAAATCCAAAATAAACGTCGAAATCAAAAACCTCACCGAGTTCAAAGCCCTGCGCAATTAATGTTCCGTATCGTATACTTACTTTTACAATAAAGATTTTATTTTGGAGATATAAAACGATAAATTAATTCACAAAACATACCTTAAAACTATCTAATAACTAGGATTCGGAAGTAAAAAAGTAGTCTGTGATGACTTTTTCTGTTTTTGATTTTTTAGACCAGATAAATTATTAAAGGTATTGCATCCGCGACAATTTTCATTCATCCTTATTGCAATGATTTCAGAAATTTTTTTTCAAATTTTTTTTCAAATTTTTTTTTGCGTTGTATTTGTGCAAGTATAACATTAATATGTTTTTGAACTTGTGCTTTTACAAGTTTTCAATTGATACCCTACTCGATGACATCAAAAAATTGTTTATTTTTTACCTTTTGGTTTCGCCCTTCAAAATGATTAAAGTTTAACTTTCAAACCTGCACGGCTGTGAATAAGCTACCACTAATTGAAGTCAGGGTTTCGATTTATCCAACTTTGCTACGGAACACTAAAAACTAATAAGAAGGCTTTAATACCTGGGTTTAGCAGCCCGAACCTCAAAGTATAATATGTATAACTTTAATCAAAAATTTAATGGATGATTAAAAATTATTAGATTTTTTGAAAATTATGTCAGTTATACGATTTTTTTAATAAGAACTTGAGTTCCTGGTTCTGGTTGGTGGTTTTTGCGACGACACAAGCAAAGATGGCTGGATAAGGCGCTCGAAGTACCCTAGAGCAGAATAGCAATTTAATATCGCTCCATTAACCAGAAGCCGTGGATTAAATCGAACCTCGCTGAACAGAATTGGCACGAATTTCCACTAATCCCTCAATTCAGTCAGATTTTTTATTTTTCCCCGGCGCCTTGGAGCCCTGGCGCTTCGTGCACTTACAGCGCTAAAAATATGATGAACACACGGTCCTATACACAACAGGAGAGCACATGTTGTCCTCATTACAGGGCACATGAAAAAAGGCAAACAAAAATTCCAAAAAAAAAAGTGGAAAAAAAAATCCTCCGAGGATATTCGCTGCTGGCAGTTTAACTAGGTTGTACCATTTGCTTCCAACTCCATCACCCGCTGAGGGGCGTACCCCATCCGAGTGGATTCAAAACGCGGAGCCAGCCCACGCAGCTGCCGTACCCCTTCGAACAACCGGGATGAAGGGCTTGGGGCTCCAGCAGTGCGCTATGATTTTTCATTTTCAAGTCTTCTATGGGGGCTGCCCTTGGCCTCAGTAATTTATGGAAAGTGCAACATTTATGCTCCTCGAATGTTTGTGGGGTATGCTTCTTGGGGCGCATGCAACCGGGTCACCCAACAACAATTAAAGCGGCCGTCAGCTCCGCACAGGCAGAGCCAGGGCCCGGTGGTGTTCCGGGGTCGTACTTAACCTCCTCCCCAGTTCCCTGGGACTGGTTTATTTCAAGCGTAACATTGATTTCCCGGCATCACCGCTATTCCCGCATTGATTATATTGGTCGATGCGGTTAAGAAACAATTTTGGGGATTCGCAAACGAGCGCCCGGCTCCTAGTCGCTCCTTTACACTTTTATGCCTGCGCTATCCCGCGATTCTTCTCCCTCGGGGGTGATGCAAGCAAATCGCTGGCCAGTTACACTCGCGGTTGCCAAAAATTGGAGAAAAAAATCTGACATATTGGGGATGATTGATGGACATTTTGCGCTCTAGCAGCAACGGTTATGTTGTCACTGAAGTGCTCGCTCCGTTCCGGCGCGTCAGGGTTTGCATTCAAACGTGAAAGCACACACAACTTTTATTTGCTCAAATCAGCGATAAAAGGCGAAAATGCTGTTAATGTGGACTATGAGTGCACTCTGGTCGCAGTTCAATTGCTGCGTGCTCAAAGCACTCTCATTACATGCGGGGGTGTAAGGAGCGACTACTCAAGTGCCCGAGTCCTGAGCGTGCTGCTCAGGGTCGTCTGATCCGAGCTAATTTTTCTGGATATGTTCAGGGTGGAGGCTCTTTGTCTTGAAGTGTTTCTCAGCAGGAAATGGATACGTCTTTCGTGCGCCATGCTACCGCGTGGCATGGCGTTAAAGGACGCAAAAGTCACACCTTATTCTTATGATTGCTTTTCTTTTTAGCATTCTTAACACATAAAATTGTACCTACATTTTTGTTTTTGACAAATTTCTGGGTGACTGTTGATAATATTTCCGTTCTTGAAGGTAAAAAAGTCTTAAAATACACTAGTATGTAGATATTACTTAATTTACTCTTTGGGATAGAAAAAGCAAACATTTGTTGAGTTCGTGTGATATTACTTATGCATTACTAGCTGAGTAATCCGGTTTCACCCGGTGTATCAAAAATACTACTTAGTTAAATACTTCAAAAATGTTGTTATTTCAGAAAGATTAGGAAGCTTAGAAGTAGGTATTACTAAAATCTGTGGTTATGGTATAGAACCGTTCAAAACTCATTTTGCTACCACCGCCTATATTAGAATAATCTATTCTGTACTTATACGTTTTCAAAAAATTAAAGCTTCAAACCTTATGTAGATTGCTAAACATTTCGTTGCACACGTAAATGTTCAATATTAATTCATTGGGTATTGAATCAACCATTCTAATTTATTTTCTCATGATATTACTTTGACAAAATTTGGTCGCCATATTGAATCTACTATCTTGATTTCTAAATTTTAAAACCGGATTCGCAATCGGCATCTCCAAAAACTCCAAATACCAATATTCATGGCAATTCATTGAAATTTATTAATACAATTATTGGTCACTATCTTATGTCAGCCATTTTGAAACTGTTAATTTTATGACCATAAAAATAGTCCACATGTTAAGTTGAAGGTTGTAGTACCTTCAGACAAAAAATGAAAAATATCGAACCAACAGTTTCGGCGTGATTGAGCAACAAACATCCAAATAAACAAATAAACTTTCGAGTTAATATGTACGAGATTCAAAATCGCTACCACTAATACGAGAAATTTAACTTAAATTCGTAGAAATCCAAAAATTGTTGTCGCCATATTGGGTCTGCCATTTTGAATTTCCAAATTATGGTAGCAGGTTCGAAATTAGTGTCACCGATTTTTCTTTACATTAATAAACATACATGAAAATCCTTCAAATTTCCAAAAAATCTGTTGCCATATTGGGTCCGCTATTTTGAATTTCCACATTTTGATAATATATTCGAATTTGGTGGCCTCAAAGTACCCTTAGTACTAATTTGCACTTAAATTCGTTGAATTTCGGAAATTTTTAGTCGCCATATTTTATCCGCCATCTTTAATTATTAAATTTCAAAAGTAGATTCGCAGTCAGGATCTCCAAAAAACTCTAAATATCAATTTTCACGGCAATCCCTTGAAATCTATAATTTTTGGCCGCCATCTTGGATCCGCCATTTTGAAGCCCGCGAAATAAAAGTAGCCTATATGTTAAGTTGGGATTTGTAGTGCCGTCGCTCAAAAAATGTTTGATAAATAAATTTCAAATATGTGTTAAAATTAAAAACAAAATTACTAAAGTTGAAAAAATATATAAACATTTCTTTACTTTAAATTTTGGGTATATAAAATTATACTAAAATATATACTGGCAATTCAACATGAAAACTGAATATTATCGATACTCCGATCTGAACAGCTTCGTATCATCGCATCGTATCGAATAAATGTGAATAAGAAAGAGAATATTCAAAGAGAAGTCTTAAAATCTGAAGATTACTCGTACATTTAATTACTTTTCACGCTAGCGTGTATACAACGCTCTTAATTTCTTGTGTGTGAAAAGAGCACGCGATGATACAAAGCTGATATCACGTTTATATTTTTACATTCATATGGGCTTCACAGAAAAAGTCTCTATAATTTTCATTTTTATATGGAGCATAGGCGTTCAGTTTTATATTTGAACATTTGCTAATACAACTATAAACCGCTTAGCGGTTGATGTCGAAGGAACCTTTGCTTGCTGGTTTGTATGTATGTAAAGCGAGGGAAAGAAGCTGAGAATTCAATAATTTTAGACTCAATGTTTTCATTCTTAATGATCAATCATTCTTGCCTTGACTTTCAGCTTGATAAGAATTGGGAGTTGATTTGGCTGCGACTCTGCTTTTTGGAATTTAATATTTTATCTTATAGAAATCTGTAATAATCTAAGCTTGTGTTTTTACAGAAGAAACCTGTATTATTGAAGAAATTTTAAATACGCCTTTTTTAAGGTAGTACATAGTCTGGTATCTCGCACCGTTTTTCAGGAACATTTTTTTTGGGAAAATAAAAATGAATCGTTTTGATTTTTTAATATGTTATTATTTACATCTAAAGGATATAAAAAAAATTATTTTTAATCAATTTAACATTTTCTTATTATTAATATATGTAATTAATGGAAGTAGGCGCTTATAATATAGGGTTTATAAACAATTCATAGACATTTCTGCTTAATTCTTGAATATAATATGTATGCTTCTGACTGTATTTTATCATTTTTTTGGCATGAAGTTTGGAGTGATTCCTTAAAACTAATAACTGGAATCATTTTCACCCGAGGGTGAGAGCTTTTTATTTCAGTTGTTTTCCATCTTTTTGCTTTGCGGTCGGGTTTATTGATTTTTTTACATTTTATTTTAATAAAACAATAATATTAATATTTTGTATACCTTTTTAATGTGTTCTAATATGTAAATAGAACACATTAAATAATTTTTGGTTTTTCAATTTTTGGTCCAGTAGTTTTTTTTTCATAAAACTCGATTATATGGGAGAGCACACACATACATATATAAACATATCCTATTATATATTATATATACATAAGATGTAGTTATTTGAAATCACCTCATAAAAATCGTTAATTTGATTCTCATATCCATGTAATTCGAAGAACAAAATTATCCGTGTAAAGCAAAATGGCGACTAGTCGCCGCCATAATTGTTTTTGTTAAATTTCATATATCCTCTTTTCCTCTCGGAATCAAGGAAATCAAGATGAATCTAATTTCATACCTAATATTTATGTAATCTAATACGAATGAATAAAGGGTCCCACAAACATAATGTAGATATTCGTGAAGAACATATCCCTTCCTACAGTCGGGTAAAAATATAGTGCATTGTTTGACTTGGAAAAAGAAAAAAATTGCAAGCTAGCAGAATGTATACGTCGTAGGCCATTAGGAAAATCAATCCTAGGATTTTAGCTAACGGGCTGACGATGTCAGGCAAATGGGCCAGAATCGCGAGTTTAGCTCTATGCATTTTTCGCGCGCGGACAAGCACGCATTTCTGGAGTATATCATACTTTTAAAATAACAAATAACTTTTTATGCGTTTTAAAAAATAAAAATACTTCGCACGAAGATTTAAGTCTTCGAGTATTTTTATTTTTATCGTCCGGCCGATAGCGTAACTCGCGTCGTTTTGCCTATTGGCCTAACAGCGCCCGGCCCGTTAGCTAAATTCGAAATTTTTCGTCTATTTGCCTGACATCGTCAGGCTGTTATATGACAAATCTTTAAATTCTTTCAACGGCCTGATTTTGTTAAAGGCCTACGATGAATACACTACATACTAAATTTTAGGATTAAAAGTCAGCAAATGTAAATTTGGTGTATAAACGCTAACTTGATGTGTAAAAATGGAAGATTATGAACAATTCCAAGTGAAGTGATAGTAGTAATATTGAAAATTAAAAAAGCTTTTTCTCAAACTAGTCAGTGACAGTAGTTTTGACAATTAAGGTCAGTGCTGACTGCTAGTAAAACTGATCCGTGTAAGCCTCGGGTAAGCCACTTGGAGCATCCTCTCCACGGAATTATTGACAAAGTAATCGTCCGAACCGTCCGATTTTGTTCTTCTTTAATAATGTTGATTTCTATCAAAATGTAGCAGTTATAACTTTTTAAATTTTGGTGGATAAATTCTTCTAACGTATGGAAGTTTGCATTAATGAAATATTGTCTCATATACATACCTAAAACTGAGACATTTGAATGGGATTTGTTGGAGAACAATCTTCAGGATGAATAATTAAACAGAAAGCATTGGAGACGTAAGATAACATAATTTTACTTTTAGAAAACAATTTTTTTTGCTACCGTAGTGTACAATTTCTGAAATTTTTCTTTCAATTGATATACTTCTGGTGATACGAAGAAATTGTGGCGCAGTAACTTTAACGCTACCTTATTTTCCCCCTAATATGACAAATTTGTGTCAACCTTTTGATAATTTTGAATTAAGTGTGTCTTTTGACCTCAACACTTCAACTAAACCTCAGAGTAAACAGAACTCGGTTTCACGCATCATTTTTTTTTTGAACTTCTTGAAACGTAGCCATAAATTATGAATAAACAAACCCTCACTCCACATCAAAAGCCCACCTACCCCAGTGAGCTTAAAATGTTTGCAGCATTTCTCGGATTTAATATTTCTGTTCTGCGTTGATTTTTAAACAATTTTTTGGTCCAATGCTTCGCATTGTGCTCCCCCACATGTAGCCAAGAAATATACGGCGAACTTGGCGTACCCGCCTGAGCCTACCTTAACCCTTTCTGCTTGAAAGCGGGCGTCTTTGTTATTTTTTTCCAAATAAAACCGGGAAGTTTTTGGATGGAGTGGGTGGTGTCAGGCTGTGTACATGGGGCTGGTCCTAAGGACGTTCAAAAGGCACACAAAAGGAGAGAAAAACAAAAACTTGTAAAATCTTAGCCAAAAGCTGATTGATTGATTGATGATGTGCAGGAGGTAAACTGCCTATAAATTCTTTAGGGGCCCATCCTGAAAGGGTTCAAGATGATGATGCGATAAAATAGGTGAAAAGCCCTTTCAAAAATATCCAGGTGATGGGTTATAATTGTGGGCTTATTAGAAGGTATTTTGCAGGATTTTGCGGGAAAACACCTTCCGGTTCCTGCAGGATGGCGTTAGATTGAACAGTATCTTGTGCTTCCCGATGTATCTATTAAAAGCGTGTTTTTTTCCCAACTTTTGGAGCACAAGGGCCTACCTAAGAAAAGAAGGGAAGGGATATCGGTTTCGATCCAGGGCACGTCTACAAATTGTCGCATGGGAGTGTCATCAATCATTTCGTAATGATTAAGTCACCCGCCACCCCGACCGCAGCTTCCACGCCGCCGTCATCAATTGAGTGCTCTCCTCTGACAATGTCCTGGAATCGTTTTAGGCTTTGAACTGTCTGCCACAAGATGAATTGATCTCGGGTCGGCTGGCCAACTCTTACCCCACTCGGTCGCCGGGTCTTCCCGTATTCCTCGCGGGAAGGTGAATTGTAAGGAAATTATCGAGCAGCGTTATCGGGGAGTTACCGCAAATCACTCGAATTGGTCTTCCGCATACAGCGCGGGGTAGAAGATTTAGGCAGCATATTTGGCAGGATTGTGGTCTGGAGCAGCATACTTGGTTACTGCCGAGTCAGAAGAATACTTGACCCAGATTTTCTGCTTGAACATTGTTAAGGATAAGTATTTATATTTTTTGTGGCGGTGGTGTTTCAGCCATACTCGAAAAAACCCATCTCTAGGGAGTCATAAAGGAACACGTCCCGATAGTGGAGATAACAATAAAAATACAAAAAATTCAGAGCAGTCATTGGGAAGAAAAAAACATTCGATAACCGCCAGAGTTATTTAACTTAAAAAATTGGTTTGGAAAAAAAAATTAAAACTTTCGAAACTAAGCTTTTACAAATTTTATTTCAATTAAAGTCGAAGTACAAACGGTAACTGCCCTGCTACAATGGTTTTTGGTATTACTTATTGCCTAAAATTGCTGATGTTGCGTCTAGACATGGGTGGTCGATGATCTATAAAAATGATGGATCAGGGAACGTGACAACGGTCAATGCATGCGTCGATAATGAGGTGTCAGCAAGGTGTTGCAAGGTGTGCAAGGTGTACTGTTGCATGTGGGTTGCATGTGAGCATGTAACTCCTCCCCCCTAAGATGTGAGCTTGGGCCAGACGAAGATCCTTGGAGATTCGTTGGCAGGAGCGTTAGTAGGTATAGAAGGTGTGATGATGCCTTGGAATCGTCTTCTATATGTTGCCAAGAGGATGAGAATGCTGATGAGTACGGCGAACGAGGCGATGCCGAAGGTCCCGGTTGTTTTATATAGGTCATCTAGGTGAACGTATGGCTTCAGAAGTTCCACAAATCCTTTTTCAGCGAATTGGTAGGTGTCTAACTGTTTTAGATGGATTTGGTTGTTGACTATTGTTGCGTTGATCTCGGTGAATATCGTTGGGAAGATGTTGATTTCGTCCCAATGGATGTTGGTTGTGGAGCTGTAGACTATATTATTAATTTCTATGTTGCACTTACTAAAGTGGATGAGCGCTGATCCTATGATTTTTTGTTTCTTTGGGCCACAGGTGGTGAAAACTTCTGTTTCGGGAACGTTGATCAAGATGATGTAGTTCGGCTCTGGCTGGAATATTTCCATAACCTCTTTTTTCCCGTGTAATTCGCAGTGTGCTGGCTTGTTGTTTAGTAAATTTCCGATGCATAGGGAGTTGTTGGTGGCTTCTATGTGCATGGCTTCTCGGCAGTAGTATGTTCGCTCAATGAAAGGGCATTTCTTGTCGAAATATTGAATATTATGGGAGTTTAGGATAAGGTATGGTTTGGTGAGGATTATTTTATTGTTTTTAGTAGGTAGGGGTATGACATGAAAGAGGGTGTATGTTTCGTTGGATAAAATAGGAATTTGGATGTTAAAAATAATATTTGTGTTGTTGTAGTATGCCTGAAGCTCTAATAGTTCATATATATGTTCATCTGATTTAATTTTTATGTTTTGGTTTACAAGAATTGATTGTATTTCTGATAATTCGTCCTGATTCAAAATTTGTTTAGGAATAATATTAAGTTTTGCGAATATTACTGCCTCTGCAATGCTACTTAAGTGGTTGTTAAGCAAGTCTATGTTAAAATTTATTTGGTTTAGAAATTGAATGTAGCGAATGGTTGATTCTTCGGAATTTATTTTGTTTCTTAGCTGACTTTGGGTGTGGTTTAGATAATTTACAATAACAGTTTGCTGATAATTAATATGTTTGGTGATGTTTTCAAATCGTTCAATCATTTGTTGGTTTATTTTAGATTGTTGGTTTATTTCCTTAATCATTGACTGTTCATTGTTTAGGATTGTTTCTATTTGCTTATTCAACTCTACTGCATCGTTGGCATCCAAGTTTCCAGTAATACTTTTTATCACGGTTCCTAAACCATCAAAGAGTCCCCTTTTGTTTCTAAATTTCGGCATTAATGTTTTAAATTTAATTTTGAGTTCCTTTAATTTCAGTTTAATTAAGTCCAAAGAATTATCGAATGAATCTAATTTTCCAAATCTTTCTAACGAGTCTGCAATTTTGTCGATACTTTGTTCGTAATGGTCAAGTCGTACTATGTGTAGTAAGTTGTAGTGTCCTTTTACAGTTCTAACTGTTCCTAGTTCCATCGGGAGAAGTCCTTTGCTGTTGGTCAGGTCTTGTATTTCTATCGTCTGTCCCAGAGCCGTAGGTATTGTCAGTACCAGTATTGAGGGTATTGTCCTGAAATTTACGTTTTTTCTTAATTTTGGCTTTATGAAATTTTTTGTTGTCAGCAGTGGTTACAGTTATATGTTTATTTCTTTTTACTTTATTTTTTGTGAATCTACGCGTTAGCTTATTCCTTCTATTTTCTTTGAGATATATTTTAGTACCTTCCTTAAGTTCTACAGGGTCTGATCTATTTTTATTTAATTTTTCTAAATTCTTTGTAACTTTCTGCTCAAGCTGAGATTTTATCGTGGGAAAGATTTTTTCCTGAAATTCGTTAAGTTTGGCCAAATATTCATGGACATTTTCATGTTTCTGTTTATTAAATTTATAAGTTCGACCGTAAAAGACTTCGTACGGGGTGTAATTTGTGGAAGAATGAATAGCGTTGTTATAGGTAATGATAGTTTCGTTAAGAATTTCCTCGTGATTTCTGTCTTTAAGTTTATGGTGAATTATTCTGTAAATTTCCGTAAGGGTGGAGTGTAGTCTTTCAATCGGTGCGTTGCTACTGCTTTGATGAGTTGAAGTAATGTGCAGTTTTATGCCAAATTGTTTACAAAAATCTTTAAAAATTGTGGAATTAAATTCGCTACCGGAATCTGTGATAATTTTCTTGGGTATGCCGTGAAGGCTTATATAGTGCTTTAGATGTTTAATTATTGAAAGACTATTTCTTGCACCTAATGTGTAGGCGGCTGCAAATTTGGAAAATTTATCTATTACCGTGAGAATTTGTTGGGAATTTATAAAGTATATGTCTATATGAAGAATGTCTAACGGTTTGTCAGGAGTTTCCGGGATCATGTGCTTAATTTTCGGTGGGTCTCTGTCATATTTAAGTGTTTGGCAAACATCACAATTATTTATTACTTTGGTTATTTTATTTTTCATGAAAGGGAAAAATATATCTCTTTTAAGGTGGAGGAAGCTCTCATTAATACCCCTGTGATTGTTATTGTTATGGTATTCCTGAATGATTTTGTCTTGTTCGTCGCTTTCTACAATATCCTTAAGTATCTCTGTACATCTGATTAGTTTAAATGTTTTGGACCTGGAGAAAAATTTAGAATAAGTGCTTTGGACAATTTTGAATATATCGTCGCTAGTGTAAATTGCTGTTAAACGATTAGGTGGAAGGTGTTTCTTTAAAACTTCAATAATTTTTTGCTCAGAGGTTTCCGCTAATCGGATAGTTCTTCTTTGCTTATTTTTAAAAGGCATTTCTAGTACTACTTTCGGATTTGCGTTAGATTCCTCTAGGATTATTTGCAAAGCGAATTCATTCAATGGTCTTTCTGAAATTGGTATCCCGTCGTCCATGTTTTCTTGAGCGGAGTGAATGGAGGATCCGTCAACGCCTTCCTGGGATACATTGCTTTTTTCCGTTTCGTTTTCTGTCAAGTAAAATTCTGATTTGCGAGGGATTTCTGGGTCTTCGGTTAACTTTATCCGACTAAGGGCATCTGCGTTGGAATTTTGAACACCCTTCTTATAAATGACTTCGTAGTCAAATTCCTCTAGTTTAAGTCTCCAACGGACTAATCGAGAGTTCGGGTCTTTTAAACTCATGATCCAAGTCAAAGGCTTGTGATCGGTGACTATTTTAAACTTTCTTCCGAACAGATAGGGTCGAAAGTATTTGGTGGCCCAAACGATGGCCAATAGTTCCTTCTCAATAGTTGAGTAATTTACCTCAGAATCGGTGAGGGTCCGACTTGCAAAGCATATCGGCTTGTCACTGCCGATGGGCCCTTGGGATAAAACAGCGCCAATGGCGTAATTGCTGGCATCTGTTGTAAGAACGAAAGGTTTTGAGAAGTCTGGATATTGAAGTATAGGGTCGTTGATCAGAAGATCTTTGCAAGTTTCAAAAGCTTTTATATAGTCATCGGTGAGTACAATTGATTTGCCCTTTTTGAGACATTGCGTTAACGGTTTAGTAAGTTTCGCGAAGTCCTTGATAAATTTCCTGTAATACCCTAAGAGACCGAGGAATGATTTAATCTCCTTCTGAGATTCGGGTATAGGGAATTCCTTGATTGCTTTGATTTTTGCGGGATTGGGCTTTATCCCGTTCGTTGTCACTACGTGCCCTAGAAAATCGATTTCTTTGTGCAAAAATTCGGATTTATCCAGTTGCACTTTAAGGTTAGCTTCCCTTAACTTTTTGAAGACCTTTTTGAGGTTTTCTGTATGCTCTTGTAGTGATGTAGAATACACTATAATATCGTCAAGATAAACAAGGCATACAGAACCTTGCAATTCCTTTAGTACATTATCCATGACCCTTTGGAATGTACTGGGGGCGTTCTTTAGTCCGAAAGGCATTCTGATGTATTCGTAATGCCCTCCTTCCACCGTAAAAGCTGTTTTTTCGACATCGTGTGGGTCCATCTCTATTTGATGGAATCCACTAGCCAAGTCCAAGGTGGAAAAGTACATACATTTTCCCAGTTTATCTAAGATCTCAGTGATATTTGGGATCGGGTATCTGTCGCTTACTGTTTTTTCGTTTAATTTCCGATAGTCTATGACCAATCTCCACTTCTGTTTGCCACTAGCATCCCGTTTTTTGGGGACGATCCAGACAGGGGAACTCCATGGAGAATAGCTCGGGCGAATTATACCTTGTTCAAGCATACTGCTGATTTGGCGTCGTACTTCCTCCTTATGAATATAAGGATACCTGTACGATTTGGTATACACTGGAACATTATCAATTGTCCTAATTTGGTGCTTTATCTTGTTTGTGAACGTGAGGTCTTGTCCTTCTCTAAAGAAGATGTCGTCGAATTCTTTACAGACTCGGGAGAGAGCTTTAAACTCTTCTTTATTTAGGTGGTTGGTACGGAGAAGGTTTATTATATCGATTGGTGGTTCGATATCTTGCTCGTAGTGTATATTAAAATTATTTATTTCTGTGAATTCTTCGATGGAAAATTTATTCACCTTCAGAGGTTGCTCCAGATAGAGATTTTGTTCCTGATTGGAAGAGTTGATAATCTCCACTAGGCTATGCCAATCTTCAGCAAGGTAAATTCCTTCCGAGATGTGTAGGTTATGGGAGACCTCCGTTTTACTAATAAAGATGTCTCCATCTTTTACATCGACTGGTAATTTTGCAATGAATTTTGAATAAGGGGGAATGCGGTATTTGTTCGACATGAAATTGGGTTTGAATTTTAAAGGGATTGTAGCATTGTTAGTGATTAACAAATGGTTAGCGAGGTCGACTTTAGCACCTAATGATGTCAGGGAATCAAGTCCTAACAGCCCATCAAAGTAATTGTGAAATCGGAATACAAGAAATCTTGTATTGCCCGGTTGAGCGAATTCAGAAAAATTTGGGAGTGTTACTTCTTTATTTAAGGTATGTTTATTCAAAATTGTTGTGATTATAGTGGGTTTAGTTTCTTTAAGATCGTCGGGATGAACATATTCTGGGTTGATAAAAGAGGAGGATGCGCCAGTATCAATCAGGAATTTTAAATCGCGCCCAAAAGGTGAAGAGATATTTACGTAGGGAAGTATAAATCCATGTTTGTTAATATCTAGGTATCCGATTGGTTTTTCGAGGCAGGTGACTGAAAATTCGAATCGTCTAGTTCATTTTCTAATGGAACATTTCCGATTTGATCATACGAAGCGCCTTCGTCGTAATAGCCATAGTAGTTATCGGGGAATTGCTCGACGGGGTAAGAATTTGAATAATCATCACCTACTTGAGTGTCTGGGTTAATTTCTGTTACATTAAATAGAGCTTTATTTCCAAAATTCTGCTGGCCTGTTGATCGGAAATTATTAGGGAAATTTAGTGCCTTATTTTGGGGTTGAGGCTGGTGGACCCTTACGTTAGATGCTGATATATCCATCGGTTCGGGTTTAGGTAAAACTGAATTGTTAGGGTTATTCGTTGTATTTGGGAATTGCGGTCTTTGCTGTGTAAAATAGTTACCAGATTGGGGCATTCGCGGTTGCAATGTGAATTTATTATTTTGTGCAAAACTATTATTTTGTGGGACATTAAAATTTTGTGGGGATCTTAGAGTTTGTGGGGGGAATAGGTTCGGATTATACCTTTGAGGTGGAAAATTTTGTGGGAAAAGTCTGAATTGTGGTCTTAGTTGAGGTACCATGTGTGGTTTATTCACGCTCGAAGATGGAAATGTTGCTGGTTTTTGGCTTAGCATTGATTTATTACTTTCTGTTTTATTGTAGAACATATTCTGTTCTTTAACGCAGAAAGCGAAGGCTTCAGCTAACGTAGAAGGTTTCATTGCTCGGATTATGGACCCCATAGGTTCTTTCAATCCGGACAAAAATGCATTTAGGCACATTTCCGCGTAGAGATTCTTTTTCGCGCTGATAACACTCTGGTCTTTTTCGTGAATATTAACGTGGTTAGTCATACTAGAATGCAATTCTATGATTTCGCCGTAGAATTTTTCGATTGTACTATTGTCTTGTTTCAGCTTATGAAGATCTCGTATAAGAGATGTTTCATTTCGTTTGTCGCTATAATGGAGGATTAAGTTTTCTTTAATTTTTGCCCAATTCAATGGGGTTCCGTAAGTATTTAACACCTCATTTGCTGGTCCAGTTATTTTGTTACGTATGGCTCTTAGTAATATCTGTCCGTAGGGGGTATTATTAACAACCGAAATTAAAGAGAGAATTTCATCAACGTTATCAAGAAAATCGAATAATAAACGCGAATTTCCGTCAAATTTTGGCAGGTCTTTGATAGCGTCAGGAACTCTCAATGAATTAAAAATATCAACGCTTGTTACTTGATTAGAATTACTTGTTGCCATCGTTCCAGGTTGAGTGTTCATCGAGTTTACTTCAAATTGATTATTAACTGAATTTATTAAATTTTCTTCGGACTTGAAAACGACACGACTTTCTCTTGTTTGTTCACTTAAGTTTTCACTTGATCTTATTCTAAATAGGCTTAAACTATTCTTAAAAATTCTAGAAACGGGGTAGGGGTTCGGGATGGAATTTCGCCTTTTATCAAGAGGCATAGGATTTTTTTAGGGATGTTCAATTTCGACTTACAGCCACATGAAATGCCACATAGTTGACGATGTTCCTTCGTTGATGATGGCTTGGTTCCAGCGATGTGCCTTCGTTGGTTGTGGGTTGATCGTTGAAATTGTCCCCTTCTCGTGCTCGAAGTTTTGAACTACACTTTTAACTAATATCGTTCGGGTCCGATAAGCCGTCGGTACGAGATTAATTAATTAGTTAATGTTTCTCACAAACCGATAAACCGTCGGTATGAAATTAATTAACTATCGACACGAGAAAAATCCGTACGACTGCGCCAGTTATTTAACTTAAAAAATTGGTTTGGAAAAAAAAATTAAAACTTTCGAAACTAAGCTTTTACAAATTTTATTTCAATTAAAGTCGAAGTACAAACGGTAACTGCCCTGCTACAATGGTTTTTGGTATTACTTATTGCCTAAAATTGCTGATGTTGCGTCTAGACATGGGTGGTCGATGATCTATAAAAATGATGGATCAGGGAACGTGACAACGGTCAATGCATGCGTCGATAATGAGGTGTCAGCAAGGTGTTGCAAGGTGTGCAAGGTGTACTGTTGCATGTGGGTTGCATGTGAGCATGTAACTCCAGCCATTATTTCTCTTCCCGAAAAATTACGAATATTTTTTCCGGAAATTTCCTCACAAAAGGATTTGACCGGATCAGGATCTGATGTGTATATCTCTGCCATTGAGGTAGATTGTGTCAGAGAGTCAAAAAACAATTCCTGAATTGATTTTTATCAACTTTTTGGTACAAAAGTTGATTGCCATCCCTTTTAACCTCCTTTTTCCTGCGCACCATGTACCGCACAGGTGCGACGGGGTTCTTTGTACACCCGCCTCCTACATTTGCTGCTTCCAAAAATAATTCAATGTCAGCGCATAGACTCTTGGAAAGTTCTTTAAATATTCACGAGTTTCGGCACAAACTTTCTTGAAGAGTCTGGGCCGCACTTTCTGCAGGTTATCAAAAGGTACACAACACCTGTCACTAATTAATTGCGTGTAGAAAATGTTCTTCATTTTCTTCCGACCCGGGGTAAGTTGTACCACAGGCCTGCTCTGAGGACAAACGGCTCCAAGGTTTTGTCCTTTTTCCAGGCACTTTTTTCAGAGGCGAAAGGCCGGTGTTATTCAGATCTTTCACTCAAATTAATTGGGGTTCAGTTTTAAAGCCGCACTAAATTAAAAAGGAAGGAACGATAGCACTGCTGGCGTACTGTTTAGAATTTCTTTAAAATTGATCGATTTCGAAGAAAACTTTAGGTAATATTTTGACTGGTGGTGGTTTTTCAGATAAACCGATTTGAATGAGTGAGTGTATGAGTTTTATAAAATGATTAATAAACATTTCAGATATTTGTTATTAAAACTTCAAAATTTATTTCTATTCAGAACACTTAATTCACAAAAATGATACGGTTATGAAATCACGCACGTGTAAAACAGCTAAGTTTTAATTTTGTTCAGGAGCTCTGCTGTTTTCCCTATAATTACATCAATATAAAGTGCAATAAAAAATCGGAGCAAACAAGTGAACTTTCAAAATCAATTGGCTTAATAATGAGTTGGGAAAGTGGTTCTCCATGAGAAAATTCATATGAAGGTTGTTTGCACAGAGTTAGCGGTTAGGTTGTATGCAGCAGAATTCGATTCTTTAGATTTTGAATTGAGAGAGGAATTCGCTTTTATTGCAAAGGAACTTTATAAACACAAACGGAATAAGCTTAATGCACT
Source organism: Eutolmus rufibarbis (assembly GCA_963920795.1). Taxonomy (NCBI): domain Eukaryota; kingdom Metazoa; phylum Arthropoda; class Insecta; order Diptera; family Asilidae; genus Eutolmus; species Eutolmus rufibarbis. The sequence continues at coordinate 15,010,248 of OY987205.1, forward strand.
TTTGTTTAGACATGGAAAATTATCGAAATCGGGCATAGGTGCATGTGGACGTTATGGCAGCATCAGATTCAATTTTAACAACCCAAGATTTACGACTCTAACACATCATTCGCAGTTAACGAGTAACGAGGAGAAGTTACTAAACCAAAACTTAAAATTTGTATCGCTAAATTGTTTGTACGTCAGAGATTTGATAGTCTTGCCTCTGGAAGTAGCACTTAGGGCTGAACCGCTGTCATTAAAGATAACGTCTTAATTACCATGAAGAATTTAGGAAACTCCATACAATCGGATATATGTAGGTTAGATAGGTTGATGCAGTTGTATTCGTCTTCGGAAAAGATACTTACGCGTTGTAAGTCCATTGTAATACCATTTTTAACCAGGGGCTCTGATGGGAATCGAACATACAACCTTTAGGTCCCAGACGGGTTGTCGTCCACGCGTCGCACTACAACTGAGGCTCCCTAAAATCAGAGATCTAATCACTTAAAGGCAAATTAAGTTTCTTCTGGAAACGTAAGGTAGATGAAATTAATCCTCTGATTGCTTCACTGAGTGGTCTAGGTATTGTGCTAAGTAGCGGCGGACTTCCCGGCCCCATTAGGCATTGAATCTGCCGTATATAAATGTTATCATGCTCAATACTTAAATTCCTCCTTATGCTTCACCGGATACCTACAACTCTTTGGCGACTTCAATGGAGAGTTTGACAGCTGTACTGGTTCTAGGCGATTTCAATTTTCCTTCATTTCATCGGTGCTCGGATTCTAATGAGGACTCATTTCTTCCCAGTGTTTCATTTGGGTTTGCAACCCGTATTATTGATGGCTTCTTCTTCGCAGGGTTATCTTAGGTATGTGGAGTGTCAAATAGCTTCGGCAGATATCTGGACCTAGCTTTTTGTTCTGATTCAAACCATATTATTGTTTTGACCAAACTAAGGTAGAATTCTGTGATCTTCTTCTTATGTCACAATAACCTCATTACCCTTTTCTACATATTGCTATCACCTTGGAAGAAGACGGTAATATAAACTTTACAGAGCCTTATGGCTTTTGGTATTTCAAAAAAGCCGACTTCAAAATATCAAACTGCAATTGGTCTGTAGTCTTACATAAAACCGAAATCTATAAGGTTACCCAATCCTTCTATCATCTACTTTTTGTTTTTCTGAACTAAAAAAAATTGTTATTCGACTTCCATACCTCTTGATCCGGGTCTTCTGTTTCATTAAAATTGTCTAATTAATAACTTTCCAGATTTCTTTGCATCTTTTATTCTTTTATGTTTAGCATGTTGTTGCATGATGTGTGTGGCTCTGTTTACTAACAAGAACCAAATGATGATACAGTCACATGTGCAGCGCTGTTTAAGCTTGTACTAAGCTCTTGGTTCTAAAGAAAAAGCTATTATGTATTATACATATACTACAAATATTTATTTCTGTTAATAATACGATATGACAATTATTTATTTCTGTTAATACTACAATATGACAATTATTTATTTCTGTTAATAATAAATTATTCGAGTTTCGAACGAAAGTTAATACTTTTTTCTTTATTTTGAGACCCTTAACTCCAAAAAGTAAACCATTTTATATCTCATGGATTTAAATTGTTAATAAAAAAATAAAAATAAATACATTCCTAATTTACGTCTTTTCTAACCAAAAATAGTGCGTTAGTTACTCTGAGTAGCGAACAATACTGAACGAACCAAATGGCCGCTGTGCGATTAGCCTTCCGCGCTGTCCGCTACATGCTCAGTTCGACGCTCGTATTTTCGCATGCCCTGTGCCTCCTGACTCGGAGATGCTCTTTTTGATACTATACAGCTAGTACGTTTCATGTTGGATTTTTCGTAAGTTTCGGCCAATATTGTGCAAACAATTTTTGTTTTACATTTGTTTAAAATTTGTTGTGTATTTTAACTTGTTAAATTTTTTAGATTGTCATTTTTATGCATTTTTATGATAAAAATGTATGGTTTGACACCAAAATCAGCATCCTAGCTACATGGAGTATTCATCTGTACCAATTTGAAAATTTTTACGGGCACTAAAAATCTCGTTTTGCTTCGAGCCATTCTCCTGTCGCTTACTGCGCATGCGCAACTGTGACATTCATTTTATAAGAAACGGAACTATATTACGGTTAGAATGATACCAAAATCAATGCAATGGGACTTATAGTTTCCGAGTTATTCAATGGTATTGGAAAACGTTACATCAAGAATTTTGAAATGCTCCCTAGTATACTGGCATAAACCTATAGACGTTTTCATGTCACATAACTTAATACATATATGAAGAACTTTTGCTAACTCCTAACATTATTATTCTTGCTGATGAAGCTCGCTTGAAAAAAATGTAAGCTGTAAAAAAAAAATTGATGAGCTGAGTGTTTCGATCGGGACAGCCAAGCCGATCTCCTTTCCGCCGAAAGACCTTTCAACAATCATGTTACACTTGTTAGAACTTAGTTAATAAGAGTTAATAAGAAATCATTTATTGACTTACATAACTAACTTCTGACAAGTGTATCATGATAGTTCAAAAATAACTTAGTTGTTTTTCACAATTTCAGGTGAATTGTTGGCTAATTATTTATTTTGTTTAAAAATGTAAATGAGTGTAGTGTTTTTACATTCGTTTGGATTTTAACTTCCGCTGAAAAAGTGGCCCATCTTTCCTCTAATTAAAATCCCATTCGAGAGTTCCGGTTTTTATGGTTCCACAATCCCTTAAGGGGTTAGGTGGGTTTGAAAATTTCAAAAAATCGATTTTTTTTTTGTCTTATTAAATAGTACAATATGTTTAAAATATTCTCCTAAAATTTCAAATCGATCCGAGTAAAATTCTAAGAGATAGACCCTTTGGAAGTTCCGCCCATCAGGCCACGGAATACGGAAGCAGCTGCATAGGGCAACTTTAAACGCGTTTATCTCAAAACTCAATTTTTTAAGTCGGTGGACACGATTTCTCGAAAAGTTATGAAGCGATTTTGTTCAAATTTTGCACACATCTTTGAAATAACATTATCTAGTTATTGAACGAAGGATTTTTTTTTTTTTTTATTACAACTAATTTTTTCGAGCCAAAACATGGCGAAAATTTGACCAAAAAATGTGTTTTTTTTTTCAAAGTCTGTCAAAAATTCAAAGTTTAATTTTTTTTTTCCTTCGTTCATTAACGAGATTTATCCATTACTACCGAAATATTTTTGGTTTTTTGATTTTAGATGAACCAATAATGAGTTATGCTGTCCACGGCAAGAGCATTTTTTTTTGAGAAGGCAAGGGAGATGAGGTACCAACGGCTGAGTTTTCGGAATTTTTAAATAAAAATTTCACAAAATACTGTTTAAATATGTATCTTTGATATGCTGAATTGTTTAAATAAAATATATGATTGTATATATTAAAAAAAAAAATAGTAAAAATACCCTTTTTTTGAACCTCTGAAACCCACCTAACCCCTTAAACTCCTCTCTTGCAGTCGCGCATTCGCACAGGCCCTATTTAGGCGACCGCTAACAAAGTAATTTCTCACTTTTAACTAAAATGAATTAGCGACACGAGCGCGAATCTATTTAGCGCCGCTGCCGTCTGCGAGTTTGTTTAGCCGCGCGATGCATCAACAAAACTGTTTGTTCGCTGGCAGCTCTAATCTGCGTATTTGCACAAGGCCACTGCACATAACTTGATTTCCATCACGCGATCAATTTGTCAAACACTGTAATCGAGACGGATTACATTACCCACGGTGCGCGCCGGGACGGGACAGGACAGGTCCACGACTTAACCGTTACCCGGGCGAATGGGGCTTGAGGGTGATGGCGGGTCTGGCGGTCGGGTCTTGCAGTCGCTTTCACCCGCCCGCTGGCCTTGGGTACAGCCCCTTACATTCTAGGGCTGTAACTGCACTCTATGCATATCTTTTCGCTTCTGGGCGTCAAGTGGCGGGCAGGATGCGGGGTGTCTGAACTGGCAGGAACGGCGACGGCATGTTGGCATGCAAACATCTCGGAAATTCCGATACAAAATGTTTTACATCGCCAGTTCCACGTGCATGCAAGACAGAGACCCATCGAGGCCTACATATTCCGGTTAGGCCCCAGACCCGTGCACCACCTTCCCTTTCTGTCCATGACTCTTACCTACGTATTCCTGATTCCTGCGCGCTGAAAGCTACGTGCATGGCAACCTAGAAATTAACCTACTCCGACCTGCTCCCCTCTATAGTCATCCCCGCGTCCTCTGGTCTAACTGAATTACCGTTGTTTAAAAATTTCTCTTTTATATTTTCAGGACGAACCCAGCTGGAGAGGAGTCCCGGCAGCCGGGCGGGTGTGTACGTGTAATGCCAAAAATGTGCTAATCGTGCTTTTGAAATTAACTCGGCTCGAGAGCAGGCCTGCTGCGACGAGCTCCTGCTGAAGAAGTTTCTGTGTAATACAAAAAGAAAAAAAGAAAAAGCCGTAGCAAGAAAAGAAAAAAACAAGGACGAAAGGAACGAAGAAGAAACAGAACACCAACGAATTCCGGTGTGGAACTTTTCCTAGGAGGATTATAATCAACTGAAGTTATGACGTCATGAGACCTACATTCGATCGACGCCTCTGGATATTATTATTTTGGTACTTCATCCTGAAATGTGAGTATTGATCGGTGCCCGACCACCTCTTTAATTAATTTAACGGTTCGTCGTCTTTAATGAGTTTCCGAGAAAAATGTTTGAATGGGTGGGATATCCTTGGGACGACTGTGGTGAGAAGGGATGGGGCACATATAGGGCTTTGTTGGAAGCCAAAACTAGTAGTTTGGCAAGCTTTTTTTTTTCAGGAAGATATTTTAGAAGTGAAAGGTTCATGCAAGGGGTATTGTGTCTGTTTCGATTTTTTTCGAACTTATTTGCATGTCCTGAAGTGTTATAGCAAGCAAATTAATGAACACTGGATGCTTAAATATACAGGAACATCAATGTATTTTAAATACGTTAAGGATAATTAATAAGATTATAAAAAAGGATTCATAATTTACTTAAATTCCTTAGTATTTTAAAGTTGAACAATTTCTTTTATGTACAACATTTACATTTTAAACGCAACCATTTCAAAGAACGAATAACCAACTAATCTAAATAAATATAATAGGGATATTTACGATTTGTTGTATCTCCTATAGTATCGTTGTGCGGAGTTTAAAATGTTTGTATTTTGATAGTTGTTTTACATCGATGCAATAGCAAATAGAACAAAGCGTGGCTACCCCTAATGGTTTATATTTTGGATGTATTTGAAATGTAAAGGGCTCCATATACGAGTGAACAATTTGCGCAATGACGGCCGTTGTGCAAACATCTTTCCTGTGTATGGTGCAGTTTGATGAGTTGCGCATCTGTTTGATAAAGTTTAAACACAATTGGAAATTTTTTTTCAGCGGGCAGCATTACGCAAATAATTCCGTCGCGTATGGTGATATTGGCGAAATAACAATGTCAAAGCTCCTAATTGTAAGATGATGTACAATAATAAAGTCATATAAACAGTTATATTTTTTAGAATTAAAAACCGAACTGAAATTAAATGTAAACATGACATTAATAAAATCGAATCAAGACATTTTGAGAGAATTTATAGAAATGTACGGCGATTTTCCATAATTATGGCAATTAAAAAAGATGTTTATAAGAACAGAAATTTAAAAAATTCTGCTTATGATAAGTTCGTATGTCATGCAAGCAGGGCCGTGCCGACTCTTGGCAGCGTCTGTACGCGAAATCTATGAAGCGCACCTTTTTTCTGTTATTTTCATATATAGAGAAAATAGCTTATTATTTATAGTTTTTATTCAACATTCTTGCGAAATGGCTGTCAATTAATACTTTTGAAAGTAAATATATGTATATATTTTTACATGTAATATGTATGTGTGTTACTTTTTTCGCAAGAAAAGTGAAAAGATTCGAAAATGTTGAAAAATATAAACAGAATTCTATTATTTCGACTGTATAGATATTGTTGCTAAATTTGTTAACCTTACTTGGCTCATAGTTCAACGCAGGTAATATCAATTGTAGTTTAGAAAACGACCTTTCTGCGGATGCTATTGTGACTGACATAATTAGGAAAATTCGTAATGCTGTGGTGATGTTAGGGCAAACGCCTGACAAATTATTTATATATGTATGTATATAAATTCGAGAAATTGCACCATATCATTGTTTAATTTCTTGAAAAAAGACTGACATGATTTAATTTTTCTTGCAAATCATCGGTATCAATATCTAATGAATCATTCGTAGAAAGTTCTACATTTAAACGATTGCAGCTGGATCTTGGTCATTGCGCAGTTTAAATAAAAAATTGAAAACGTCTCGTTGTGATTATCTAATAAATTAAATATTTCGTCCACGTAGAATAACGCTTCATCCAATATGTAAAAACATACATTTACTTTAAAATATTTTTTTGGATCATTTCTAATCTGGTCTTCGTTCATAATCAAAACTTTTTGGAGCCCGAGTAAAAATGTTTCGTTGGAACATACGCGTCCAAATGCGAACAGGCATACACGGTGCCGAAAGCAGGTGCGGAATTTGAAAAATTCCCCCGCAACGAGCATGAAAATTCCAAAAGTAGACACGAAAATTTAAAAGTACGCCTTTTTCAGGCACATACGGCGTCCAAAGCAGGCACGAAATTTGAAAAATACGAATTTTTGCAGGCACATACGCGTGCAAACCAGACACACACACCAGACATAATGCCGAAAAATAGGTAATTTTCTTGAGTTTTTTTTTTTTAATACTATTACAGTTATCGGGATGAAACATTTTGGGCTTTATTAATAAAGTCTTGAGGTATATAAATATATTGCTTATTTAGAACCAAATGGCGGCGTCTCCAGTGATAGGAAAAAAAAACTAATCGGGCATGTTGATGATATCTCAAAGTTGGCTCATCTGAAACACAAAATTCGAAAAGATTAATAATCTTACAAGTGTCCGCCTTCTACCTGAACTACAATTATTAATTTTTATGGGAAAATAAAAAATGGCGGATGTTTAAAGAAAAAATCAAAAATTTTGGGGTTTTTGTTGCAATATTTCCTTTAAAAATATAATAAATTTTAATATTTTAACTTGATTCTAGTTCAGGTAGAAGCGACACATTAAAAAAAAACTAATATACAGATAATATTTAATAATAAGTTCACCTACATATGTATATATTAATGAAGTAAAATATTTATTTTATTATTTATTGATTTACTTTTTATTTTGTTTTTAATTAAATAATATTCTTTGTATTTTTAAGTAAATTTTGATAAAATAAGTCGTCAAGAAACACAGAGAAAAGAAGGAATCTCATTCACAATTACAAGACTACTTGATTCCTTATTTGATTTGATCAAAATAAAAATTACACATTAATTCGGTCAGGAAGTAAAGTAGATAGGTAGGTTGGTAGGTCACATCAACATGGTGTAAAAACGTTATTTTGATCAAAATGCGTTGAAAGTTTTTTTTAAATGAAAACACGTTCTTATAGCGCTCACACATTGCTCTCAAAAATACTGAAGGAGAGCTCGGATCTTTATTAAGAAGGAACTAAATATTCCTGAAGTAACATATTTTCGAAAAAAACAGTAAAAAAAAATCGATTTTTTGAAATTGTCAAAGCAGCATGATCCCTTAATTAGTTAGTTAAGAAAAATATTGAATAAAATACATTATCATATTTTAGTAAACTTGGAAATTGGTCGGACAGACTTTTCACAGATAAAAAATGATATTTCAACAAATGAAGGAGACTGGAAATGTAAGTCAGAAGTTTCATTAAAGTACTTGTGAAAAACTCTTTCCTTTGGTGAATTTCGTTAAAAAATTATACATCCAAGACATAAGGAACTTAATAAGAACGAAGCTAATTGACACAAAATATACCTACTAGGAGAACTTTCGTCCCCAAAGGGTGTTTCATTACCAATTACAAGGTAGTAACGCGACCAAACAAAAGCAATTAGTCATAAAGCCGCCGGAGATGCCATCCAACGTGTCCGAAGGAGTGGCTGCCCGTCTACTTAGTTCCCGTTACTGTCAGCAAATTGCCGGCATAGTATAAAAACCCTCGCAAAACGTCACTCAACCTGATGCTGTTGCTGCTGGCGGGTCTAGATCCACTGCCCAGCATCACCAAGAGGTCGGGGAGATGTCATTAAAAAAGTTTGACATCAATTAAAGTTTTACGAAAGCTTTACGCCGTCAGAAGTAGCACCACGGCTAGGCGGGTGCACTCATGTGAAGAAAAGTTAAATCGATTTTTATGGGCGGGTTCGGAGGATCTGCATCCAAAAACATGTACCCCAATCCCACCCCCAACTAGTCAGACAGACAGGCGCGCCCTCTGACAATAGAAAAAGTTTGCACGTACCCAAAACTAGACTTTATCTACCTTTGGTTTGGCTCTGTCTCCTGAAAGTGTAAGAAGCGATGCTATCTAAGATTTACCTCGGGGTTATTTTAGCTGCACTTCTTATCGCCTGGTTGGGCTGGAGGGCCAGCAACAACACGGGACGCCCGAAGACAATGGGGTCCTTGCTGGCGCTGTAAATAACACTGCGAGTTACACTGGAAGACAATGCCCACAAGCAATGAGTTGAATCTTGTAAATAAGAGTTATTAACTTAGGTGTGCCCGCCTTGGGACCCGCGTTCCGCTCAGTGTGACGACTTTTCATCCCGAGGGAGAATGACATTAAAAAACAATTTCCTCGGAATGAAGATAAGCCCCGTCCCCGACGCGATCTCTAAGTGTTTGTGGCCAGGCTTTCCTTAGTCAAGGTTCCTTCTACTGACTTTCGTTATCCTCCCGCTCCTCGGGTGTAGGTGCTCTCCGTCACCGCTATCTCGGACTCGTCCTATAAAATACAAGCGAAGTGACACTGGCGAAGGGACGTGTCCCTCGTACATATGATGGGTTAAGGAGACTCGAATTAAGTATATTTCGGTGTAAACGGGACTTTTATAAATTGAATTAGGTCACTGCGGGCGGCTATCGCGCACACGACATCAGTGGAGCCCACGTCGATCTCCGACACCCCAAGAATGTTCCTGGGCGAAGAAAGGAAGTTGTTTTTCTTTCTCGCTTTCTTATGCGGAGCAATTTCTTTTATTAATTTCAATCGAAATCGCCGCAGGATGGACGACTGATTTGAATCTCGGAGACTTTCTGATATCGGGAGATTTTGATGAAAAGGTCTTTTATTCATTTCGTTTTCACTGCACTTTACCGGAAGAGTGGTATGAAAAGGCCACCTTTATTTATTCGGAGTTTTATCAAAGAATTTTACGAAATTTTTAGTTTTTACATAGCATTACTGATCTTGTCACCCGTATGCGAAAGTTTACATATGATAAAACGATATAGCGCCGTTACATATGAATTATTTAAGATGTCTATAGTATTTGGGTTGAATTTATTTATTTTAAGGGTTTCATATCTCGAAACGAAAAAACAAAATCCTTATAGGATCACTTTGTTGTCTGTTTCTCTGTTCCTTTTTCTAAGGAACAGTTAAATGTATTGAGTTGAAACTAATACCACATATTAAAATCTACAGTCATAGTCTTGTAAGAAATTCAAGTTTTATACTGCCAGACTAGCTCATTGGCTGACAAATCAAAACTATAGGCATAGGGTAATTCCCGCTGACCTAAAATCTTGAAATTTCGCACAAAGGAAGGTCTTATAGCACAAGCAAAGGGAAAATTATGAATTTCCAATTCTATATCCTATTTAACGATACAGAACCCTCAGGGTGTGAGTTCTAACTGAAATAAAAATGTTCTCAGAATATTCCGAGAAGAGACCAAAGGATTTTCGCATGTCACTCAGGGAGACACGATGAGAGACGCTTGAAAAGTCGGCTACAGCACCTCTGTATGAGAGACGCTAGACTATGCACGGGAGATGCGAGTATTCGAAACATATTCAGATTTATGGGTCGAGTCTCTGTGTGAGTTACTCGTGACTGTCAGAAAATATACACCGAGTTCTGAAAAAATATTACTGCATAAATTTAAATGACGCATTAATACTATAAAAGTATTTATAAATGTTATAATATTCCCAAATTTAAATTAAAGTATAATACAGAAGTTTGAAAAATGCTAAAAAAATATTCTAAGTACAAACGATTTCGGAGATCCCAGTATCTTTACGGGAGATTTGAATCTCCTCATAAGATATTTTTTTATGGGTATAATACGGAATTTTCTAAGTCTACCAAATTCGGAAAGCTAGTATTGAAAATTTCAGGCATACACGCGGGATGCCGGAATACGCTGAGAGACGCTCTGGAATACTAGGAGGATCACAGAGCCTAGATACATAACGGAAACTTGCTGCGGTATATCTTGCTCAAGATCTTCATTGGAACTCAGTTTTAAAAGTCAGCGACACATGGGTGCTTTTCGATCCATTCATTTTAATTCTCTTGTAAGACAACCATTTTTGAATTAGTTGTAGTTGTCAACCAAGATTTGTTCATGCATTAATGCATTTGTGTTTCACAACAAATTTATTTAATAAATAGTTGGAGTAAAAGTTGACTTGTGTTAACAGACAGAAGAATTTTGATCTTATGGAGTAATCATTTATGCCAAACTCTTTCGCACGCTTGGGCTATATCCAGAAATACCATAGTTTATTACTAATGAAAATATAAAATAAATAATATGCAATATCGTAATCCCATAAATTTTCGTATTTGTCAAATCTAAATTTTGCTGCTATTTTCAAACGCAGACCGGAGCAGTAGTAAAGTCGTATACAATTTGGTCCTACTTACTTAAAATTGGAAAAAAAATCCGAAACTAACCATTTTCAAGTGCAAATTTGTCTCGAGTTTATGTCATCTTTGTGGTAAAAGCAGTATCTGAAGTGTTATAAAAGTTAGGTTTATTAAATTAAAAAAAAAATTTAGGTATAAATATAGGTAAATTTTGATATCTTGAATAACATTTAAAATCAAGTGCAAAATAATTAAAATAAATACTACGTTTCGCTGCAAAATATTATTCAAAGAGCTATCATCTTTTCAAATTGCGACAGTGAATGCTCAGTTTGTACAGTCGTTAAAACATTTTGAAAGGATCTTTAATGATATTGAGTATTTTCCTTAGCATAAAGCTAACATCACAATTCCTGTTTTAATCGGGTATTATCGAATCAAATGTGATTACTCCCTGCTTATGCTTGGTCCCCGAACTTCGTTAGTCCGACGAACAATATCCCTCGTACTTAAAAATGAAAAAATAGGATCTGAAACGAGAGCAGATTTCTAGAGGAAGGGTACTTTTCCCACCTCACCTGCTAAATGATTTAAATTCCGTTTAAGCCCGGCAACTGCTCTGCAATTTAGGCGCTACCTGTAAAGAGAACGAACGACGGAGGCAGCAGTGCGGAGTGGTATTGCTGTGATTGCCGGCAGAACGTAAATGTGCTAAAAGCCAGGCACTAAAAGCCCATGAAATTCAAATACAGCCATTATTATCGTCGTCATCATCGCACAGTAGCATTGCTCCAGATCCAGCTCCCCGGTCTGGTTCAGGGATTCACCTTCACCGGGCACCCATTTGGCCCAACCTGGCTCGGCGCGCCGTTCCCGCTCCAATTTCCAGAACACACATAGTCTGGGCGGCCTGCAGAGTTCCATTGAGCCATTGAGTCGCTGCCCGACTTGCCTCCTGTTTCGGGAGCAAGACGTTCACGTGCAAATGTCCGACGAAAAAAAAAAAAAACGATTTTCGCAAAAAAAGGACGAAGGACGAAAGCGGCAAAAATCACGAAACTGAACGTTGGGCGCTTCCTAACACATTTTCTTCGAGTCATAACCATTTTGGGCGACAGGCGTCAAAGGGCAACTACTAACTGCTCTCCAGCCCTGGGCCCCAAATGACTGCTACGACCGACGAAGTCGACGTCGAGAATGTCGGACGTCGGTGTGGCAACGGCGGCGCGGCGCGGCGCGGCGTCGGTGGTGTAAAGCAAAGAGCCAGATAAGTGCCGTTTAGTCTGAAATTTTAATTGAGTGAACGTTCGGCACGGGCCCACTTGCCGGATGCTGCAGGATCTCCTCCGGCGGAAGCGCCCTTTTTAAAATTTCATAGTCAATCATTCCAGGTATCATTTCAATGCGCCGCCAACTGCTGGATTTCAGCACGGGCGCTACTTTGGGCTCTGCGGAGCTAACTTTAAGCTCACCTTAAGTATCTGGTTGGCACGGAAATGTGATTAGAGGAGCACCAGTGCGGATGTTTGTAGTTTGTACAGCAGGAGCGGCATGCACGTCAAGTCTGTCTTCTTCTCCCAGTGTCTTCGTGTCTGCGGGGCCTGAAGACTCGCCTACCCGAGGAAGAAGCCTCGCTTGAATGAAGCAGAAGGAAGTTAATTAAACGTAAATTTGTAGCTGTCTTCGGGGCCGTGCCTTCCCCGCAAATCATTCCGCGTGTAATTTGTTAATTTCTTATTGAAATTAATTTTCCCACTGAATAGTGTGGCCTGACACGGCTGAAAGCAGCGCTCTTTTCTCGCGAGTTCATCGTAATCATCGAGACCCAGACCCGGGTGGGATCCATCCGCCTTTTACCAGGTCAGCAGCAACAATTTCCCTCGGCATGATGCTGGCTTTTAGTCTCCACTGCGGCTGCATACAACAAAATGTCTTTCTTCTTAAATGAATGGGTTAGTCTTATAACCACAAAGAAAATTTGGATTAAGAAGTTCGCTTAATGGCGAAATTTCTGTCAGGCAATACCCCCAGAAGGGCAGCAGACGCGATGTTGTCGAGCGATATTGGACCGGCTGCTGATGCCTGTCGAATGCAAAGTAAATGCTGCTGCTGCTGCAGCAGTAGCCGCCGGAGAATAAGACTCAGTTTTGTGTTTGATTTAGCCAAACCACACTTAAAGCCGAAAATTGCCTTTCTGGTTTTGCGGCAGTACCCCGCATTCTCTTCCTCTACGTTCAAAGAGTTTTTCCGCCCTTTTAAGGATATCCATCCATCCCGTCACCTAGAACCCCCTACCTTCACAGGGAACTATTTGTTCGAGGTTTTTGCCTCCTCGGAAATGTCTGAATCTAAGAAAAAGGAAACTTGCGACTACTCGAAATCAAAAGTCGGCAGAGTACCCGCAGGGCCTGGGTCTGCTGATGCTTTAAGGATGAAGTTTTGCACAAAATGACCACAACAATTGATAGTTTTCTCAACCCACTCTACGCCACCCCCGCAGAGTTGAGCTTGCTCCCCCGCAGTGAGTTAGGATAATTGCACTACACGGATTACTATCGGGGGATGCTTTCGAGATTAATGCGAACTTTAACTTTAGCGTCCTCCAAACTACGTCCACTTTAAAGTTGAATTCAAACTTCAAGATGGGAGAAGTGGGGCTCGGCATAGAGAAGAGTGAAGCGGCTTCTGTCTTGTAATTCTTGATTTTTTTTTTCTAGTAATGTTGCCTTTTTAGTTCCCTGGTGCAGAAGGCTCTTGAAGCTGTGCGAGTAGTTTGGCGAGACAAAAACGTTTAAAAGTGGAGTGAGCGAGCGACTGGTTGCTATGATGAAAACTTTTGGGAATTCATCTGTTTAATAATTTTACGTGGTGCAACTGTTGTTATTGTTTAGAGCACTTTAATTTTTCTGATTAATTCAAAACTCGTTGGGTGAACAGAATTAAAAGTTACTGGATGGAGAGACATTCACCTGACGGTAGGAAATTCTAGGAAATCAGGGTCGTTGACATCTTTGTTTAGCGTTAGACTCGACAAGATTTCAAGAAGCTTGGAAAAAATGTTTTAAATCAAAAGGCTTATATTTCTTAATTCTAGGATCCACAATTGATTTAAGTGATTAAACATTTTTAGACGAAATGCGAATTTTACCTCATATACAAATCAATACAAATTTTTTGAAGTACCTACATATATTTGTTCATTATATATGTACATAACACAATAAATTTTTGAGTTGTGTGATGAGTTTTAACAATTCCTGAATTTTTTTATAATTTCCGAACTTTTGTTGAACTTTTAGGTAGATTTCATATGAAAGTCTATTTCATGAAACGATTTCGGAAAATTAATGAAAAAAATAAAATACTACTATATATATGTACATATGTATACTGGATAGGTATAAAGAATCTTACGAACTCAATAGAGGCCGTAGTTTTTAATTGGTTTTGATCAAATTTAGCCTTTACATTTGTTGGCCCAATATTCCGTAAATGGGGCTAATCGGTTAAGAGGTTGGGGGGATAGGGGCTAGATTAAATTATTATATGTAAAAATGGTTTGGACCGCATTTCTTAACCGCTATGTATCAAACTTGGTGTGTGCATTCACAACATTTTTTTTAAATCCGTGTATCAAAATGGTGGTAATTAGTGGAGTAACCCTTCACACATTCATTTATAAAAATGATTTTGTTACCAACAATGCTTTTTTTAATGGATTTTGATCAACCTTAGCTTATGCTCGGTCATATTAAGAGGGTCAAGGAAGTGACTTTGCATTACTATGTATTTTTATTGGTTGCCATGCAGACCGTATTTCCACGTTTCTTACTTAATTGATATTGATCAAAACCTAACACAAATCGGCTAATTTCGAAAATGGGGTGATTCGGTTAAGAATGTAGGAAGTTGGGAACTACATATTCTTACGTAAAAATCATTTACATAGGCTCGACATTTATATTTCTCTTGACCAATTGTTGGATTTCTAAACTCGACTGAGCTATTGACGTCATTTATTAATGTATAACAAAATTTTGATCACACTCCAGGGTTAGTATTTTCGTATTTCAATTATCGCATTGTAATCTATCTCTTCCTTCTGGCTGCCGCCGAAATTAGAGAACAGGGAGTGGCAACGTTTAAGGACAAGGTGTTAACGTTTTAGCAATTTTTTGTTGCAGTGTGATTTGATTATGTTTGAACAGTTGAATTGACCTCCAGTGTATATTGTGAAACTAATTAGAAGTTGCCATTAAAATCAAAATCAATTTAATCTGGAAAACGCATATATGCAAAATTTAGAAGGACCCTGCAAAAGATATACTTCTCTCGAGAATTAGCCACTTATGCGGCACTCAACGCAAGAAGCTATCGTAGCTCGTGAGCCGGGTGCTTCCCCGGGAGGACCAGAAGGAGCAACAACTCCTAGGCCTGGTTGAGCGAACGGCAGCAGCAACTTGAATTTTTCTACCCGTCCGTCTTCCGCATCTTGTTAACTTTATATTCCACCGGAGCAGAAGGCAAACACTTTCATTATCTTTGCTGCCGGGATCCAGTGAGCTTTGATCTCCTGATTAATCACTCCACCCCCGCATCCGGAAGGTGGAGTGGATGGAGCCGGGCGGCGGCGGCGAGGCGAACTCCTGTGACGGAGAGGTCGAAGCAGCAGCCTGTCGCGCTACTGCCACATGGTGCACTGAACTTCGGCTTCCGAGCGACTGAACGGGGGCTGAATGGGGCTCCTTGTTTACTGGATGTTTGCCGACGAAAGGCACTCACTCCACCTCCGTTCAGCCGGAGGAAATCGATGAGCACAATTAATTAGAATTAGAATTGGCCCGGATGAAACTTCGACACGGGAAGGGGAGAAAGTGCGCTAGTGTACCGCCTTTTCGTCTGTAGCGTCACCGCACCACCACCACCGCCCGACAAGGGTTGTTGATTGCGCCTAATATCCCCCCGAGGTACGGAAGGATTAGGCGGTCTTATCCGAAAATCCCAGCACTCACTTTACACGATGATGTATTGTCAGTGAATTTGCGGATTATCTTACGCTTGGGGACGTTTATTAGCGTCACTATTGTCACCGATACAGCCATCATGATGATGACTTGGATTTTCTTGGTTTCGAGAAGGGCGAAGTCGCGACATTTGCCACGGAGGACGTAACAGTATCTTGCTCCCTCACCTATCTCGTCAGGAACATGCCCGGAAGGCTGCAGGACATACCGATTGAATGGTGACTGGCAGCAAATTTGATTAAACCCTTAATTCCGGCTGCTGCTCGGGGTTCGCCCCGCTACTCCTGAAGAAAATGAAAAGTCCTTTTGTCTCTTACTAATTGCTATGCATTGGGCCACCTTTCCTATAGCCACCCCCTTCGCAGTCACAAACCTTTTTGGTGATCTGCAGAAGCACGCCGCGTCCTTTTGATCTCATCGACAAATTATGTGCCTTCGTGTCCTGCTCTTTGCTCTTTTTCAATTGGGCCGCATTCCCGAAAATTCAAGAAACCTTTGCCGCCTTGGCCCCAAAACTTGAGAAGTTTGCAAGCGTCTCGAACGTCGAATAGCAGCCTCTGCCAGGCCAGCCCTGCTAGCTTTTCTAGCCGGAGCACTTTGACTGCTTAAATATTAATAACATTACGCGCGAAGTTGGCAGAAGGCCCCAAAGGGGCGGGTTTGGCCGGCACCTAGTCGCGGGTCTGGCGAACACAAACGAAACAACTTTCTACTTAGCTACAATAAATTTAACACGAAATTGGTTTAATTTCTTCTTTTGTATTTGTCTTTTATCTAGCAACCCGACCACCCACAGCAGTTCCTTTCCAGCCGTGCACCATTTAAGATGCTGCTCCTGCTAGAAACCGCGAATTTTTTTTTTTATGCTATCGTTCGGCACTTTGGGCGTTGCGCCATTGCTCGCTGTTCTGCCACAGCTACCGCTACCGTTTTCTACTGGTCCGCTCCGAACCGGGCAAGATAATTTTCGTTTTAACCGCCCTCTGAAGGTTTTTGTTTCGCGCTCTGATTCCCGGAGCCGCACTTCTTCGTTTGTTACTTTTATTTCGCAAACGGTGCTGGGTCCTGTTGTTGTCCGGGGATTCTTTGGGAACTTTCTGCGATTTAATTGGGTACTATCTATAGGAATGGAATTTTTGATGAAGTGGTTTGTGCTTGCTACGGACACCGCAGATTGAGAGCGGTAGCATGATACCGCGGGGGTAATGCTGACTGCACTTTAACTTTTCAATTTGTGCTCCCCCTGGCGAGTAGGTACACAAGACGCACTTAGCCAAATTGAAGAGGTTTTAAGTGGCATCCTAGAAAACGCGCTCAGTGCCATTAAAATTTTATCCTTTGTGGAGAAAAGTGCCGCCTTTTATCTTGAGCTTTTTCTAATTAGCTAATTTTCGTGTCAGCATTGCGCAACGGGAGCGATAAAAACAAATGTTTCAAATTTTTTTTAGAAAGGACATCTAAGAAAATACAAAGAAACTAAAAAATGTTACGATATTTTTCGCCTAATGGAACGATAACGGTTAGAAAGCTGCCATTTGGACCCAATTATATACAGAAATATATGTACATAATATATACAATTCACACTATATTGTGAAAGGATTCAGCAATTGAAATGAAAATGTTGCTTTGATTTAAAATTTATTCGCATGATACTTACCAAAAGCCGCAAAAATGATTTTGAAAATGAAATCGTTTAACATGAAATTGCAATATTATATTGAAGTGAATATCTATGCACATACCTGGAATATTCATCTTCATCTTAAGCTTTTGTAGTTGTTGCAGAAGGATTAAAAATATCATTTAAAAATTCATATTAGATTTAACGTTTTTGTATTAGCAAGCCATTAAGAGAAGATTAAAATTAGGTTTTTGTCTTTCTAACTCGTAAACTGGTTAATATGTAGCAACATTAACATTTGTTCATATTTATAACCAAATGCGGTTTCTAACTTAACTATATTTTTCTCAAAAAGGAGATTTGATGAGTTATATTTTCATTGACGAATTCATAATCTAACAAAATAATCCATTCAAAATTTATAAATATTATAGGTATCTCTTGTTCGGTTATTTTGCTTTCCACTGTGTGTATCATCTTCAACTTAGTGCCTGTGCGAATTATGACTTAAATTTAGTTACAGGCTAATTTATAAAATTTGATGGCTTGGAAGTGTTCGTTTTGCATTTCAGCATTTCCGATGTTCGCCAATAAATTTATTAGGCGCCTTTCAATGTCTGAATTGTAGTTTGAATTCGCACACGCCCTTAGAATTTAGAATATGGACAAAAAAAAAGCGTTACATTTGTTATTAAATTTTGTAACAAACGTTCCACTGTTTGGCTCAAGCTTCAATATTGAGTCAGCTAATAAAAGAAGTAGCGCAAGCTAAACATAACGCTTTAAACAAGCATTTGTAAGGAGATTTTGATGAAACGCTGCAAAAAACAATTCATTGGGGGTCAAAGTGACAAATATGCAAAAAACAAAAAAATTAAAAAAAATAATTGTCGGTAGTTTGTACTTTCCGAGATATTTAATTTGGAAGTTTCGAAAAATAATTTTTTCGTGGACATTTTCAACATATTCCAAACAAATTTCGTTAGAAAGTGTGTCAAAACGATTGGTTAAAGCTTTTCCAACTTTCCTTTTAAAAAATATGGCAAAATATTTATAACAAACGAACTCAAGACAAATACTTATTCGACATAAATTATATTGAACCTCTTTGCAACATCGGTTGAAAAGAAAACTTATGTGAAATTGAAAGTTTGTACCTCAGTAATAAGAAGTAGGTTGTTTTAAGAAAACCTCAAGAACCAAGACTGAGGAAAATGACTCTCTGTGACCAAAAATCTCTTTAAAACAAATTAGTTAATAAATTAAATGCATTGGGTGGAATTGTGTTATTTTATTTAATTTTAAGCACTAATTGAGTTTGAGGTGTAATCACTGATTCTGCTAAAACTTTGTAGAAGCTTTCAGTTGGGGTTATATACAAAACAGTTTGTCGGTCAATTGTATTTCTAATTTTCGCCTACTAAATCCATGTATCTAAATAATATGCAGCTTTAGAATATTTGCTCTATCTAAATATAATTCTCCTCCTGTATAGAATAGAAGTATCTAGTTAAAAATAACAAAATTTTCTGCTGTTTTAAATATACAAGAAAAATTCTCGGCAACATAAATTTTCCACCACCTGGAATCAGTTCCGTGCAAATCTGGCTCGAATTAATTGCTGAAAATATGCCACAAGTTGCAATGATCGCCTGCCAAAAAAGCAAATGGTAATTTCTAACTTTTCAGTATATCATAAATGCGCTAACCGCCCCAGGATTGAGATGTTTTTTTTTTGTAAATAACAAATCCCTCGTCGAAGTTTAGCCATTTACAGGGTGATTCTGGTTCTGACGCTAATTACCAGATACCAACAAATAAATAACTCACGTGCGAGTTCCGGGTTCAAGTGGTGGTAGAGGCGATCGGGACGGCCGGCATTCTGTGCGGTGGTTGTATCCGTGGAAATAAGCATGATGCAGACCTAAAAATTAATTAGACCCGGGGCATTTATTTGCTTGACGTAATAATTCACTTCAATTCGGAGAATAAATTAAATTTTCGAAGAACTAGCTGCCACGTTCTGCGGTTTGTAATTTGCAGAGCACTCAGTGCATGTCCAAACGCATGCTGCACCATGTTATTTCGTCAAGCATTCTCCAACGCCCTCTCCTGGTCTGGTATAATTTTAACTTGGGTGGGATCCTTTTAGTTTTATATGTTTTGTCCTGCTGTGGTCGCATCATTTGCACGCCCTGTTCTCCTTAAGAATATTCCGGTTTCGCGAATGATCTACAAATGCAAAACCCCACTTCCCTCTTGCCGTATGAAAAATAAAAATAAAAATGCATATTGCATTCCCGAAGGAGCACCACCATCCAGACTTAAGGTGGTTTTCAACCTGCCCAGTAGAGGAAAGCACGTTGCTGGAACATCCAGCAAGAAGGACGTGGAGTGCAAAAGAATCAACAAAAGGGCCAGGAAGGTCTGTCGAAAGCAAGCAGCCCACTGCACCACACCGAAGGGTTGCAGCGACATGTTATTAAATTCTCTGTCAGTCAGCAGAATGGAACTGCTGCCCGGCAGACCTTATGACTGCTCTAAATGGCGGCCCTCATAAAGAATAACATGCTGAGAAATGATGCTCGAAAACATCTATAGACGTGCACGACACGGGCACTGCCCCGGCCCGGACAGGGAACAGCAGCGGTTCCGTGTCGATGATGGCCACAGCTAAAGTGGAAGGATGGTCAACTCGCTCGTCCGCCGGTCACGGCAAGACGACGTGGAGACGCCCACGACGAAGTATTCAATTTGCCGGGTTCTACCCGGGACCTCCCTATCCGTCCAAGCCAACTCGCTGACAACGGAAGCTAGTCGGAGGAAGATAATTGGAGGGACGGTGCGGAAATTTTAGGGGGATCAACTTACCTCCATTGAAGTCGACGGTGTTGAGGTGAAATTGACCACCCAAATTACTTGACGGCCACTTCCCTCAGCAGTCTAGCGAGCTTGGCACTTTAATTCCACCTGCTTGGTGGTGCTTCTCGCGAATTGTGCGGTACCACTTTTGGGCTTGACAGGTGGAAATGTGGAGAGTTTCGAAGGTACATTCAAGTTGGCAGCTTAAAAAGTTTAAAAATGTAACCCTTGTGGTGTGTTAACCACATTTAACCCTCCGTGTGCGAGGTGGGGTATAACACACCCTAGCGGTTATAAACTCGTAATAATTCATAACGATAAAGTCGCGCGTGTTCGTTTACCCACTAGCTGCAAATTCGACGTTGCCGTTTTACTTAAACCCATTCATTGTTACTTACTACAATATATTTCTTATTAATAACTGTCATTAAGTATTAATTTGTTGATTTTATTTTTATTTTTATTTTTGGTGTATGTCAAACCCCACCTAGTATGGCATGTGAGATTTAGTCACCTAGATACGGAAGGTTAAAGTTGATAAACATTTTATTTTATTATATTTTAAATTTAATTTTTATTTTAATAAGAATATATGTATGTATATAGTTAACAATTGCAGAAGTTCACCATATAATTTTAATGTGAAAAAACCGAACTAGATTGTTTTATTTTCAAAAAAATAGCCCACCTGATTTTTCATAGAATCAGTGCTGAGTTGATTTCTGTCTTTTTAAATGAGGTAAACTTTGATTAAAAAAAGTACTAAGATGGTGCCTTGTCTCCATATGTTATGTATATCTGAAACTTATTATACAAGGTGTATGAAGAAGGAGTAGGGTGTCGATATGTGACTTCAATGCAAATCGGAACCTAACCCTGTATCATCAGGCTAAATACCTTTTCCAAAAGTATATTATTTAATTGCAAAATAGATCGAATCGATCAAATTGAGTGATAAAACGCCGTTTTATTAGGTAAATAAGTAATTCATGCACACCTATAGCCTATAGGAGTGACTGGTAAAAACCAAAATTAAGTTTTTTAAGTTTATAGTTTTCACATTACCAATAAGAAAGTTTAATTCAAAATTTTACAGCTCAGAAAATTTAATGAAATTAAATTAGCAATTTAGAGGGAGAGAGAGTTACACTTGTTAAAGATTATTATTATTATTCATTAATTGCTTAAGTATAACTGAGGTGCAGTATTGTTCGCATAATAATATTTAAAATTATAAAAGATATTTAAATAATTGTATATGAACACTTTGGGCTCTAATTATGTATTTGTATTAGTTTCCTCTTAATGCCTTTACCCAATTTTTGTTCATGTTTTAGAAGAAACGAGTAGGAAAATTGTGTTATCCTTCCTGATTTTCTGCATCATTAGTCCTCAAACATTTTATAGGGAAATAAGGTCAGGACTTTGGGATGATATAGATAAATATTGCATATTTTTAGAATCTAATAAAAGTACCCCCTTTCTTTTAAAGAGGATCAAGTTTGACCCCTAACATATTAAATTATTGCTTTTTAGGATTTCAATAAATTATAGTATGAATGAAAATACCGAAAAGGTCTTAAATTATACACATAAGTCATCATCCCATCTTTGCTTGGTTGAATCCTACCAAGAAAGGTTAGGTATATTTTTCAAATTACATATCTGTAGTTTATCTTAAATTAAACATGATGAAAGATTTTGAATACTGAAAAAATTATGTCCCTTAAAATTAGATGTGCAATACTATATTTAATAGTTAAATTAAAGTGTCTTAAAATTAAATGGCATATTTAGAAGTAGGAGTATTTAGGAGTTTAGGAGTATTTTTTCAAGTAAAAGTGATGAGTAGTTGCTTTTTAAAAAAATTTATTTCCGATGATTCAGCTTTCAGTAATGTTGGTCAAAGCTCCTTAAAAGAAAAGGTTCTGGGGAAAGGGTTGTAGTAATTGCCATTTTATTTTGATGGTTTCAAAAATTTACAAATAATATGTAAAATCTGTATGTATATGTAATAAAATGAAAAAAGAAACAGTTATTATACAAAATAATTTACGTTTTCGCTAAACAAAAATATGTATTTTTATATCCATAAATAGGTATAATCTAATATATATATATCACAAAGAGAAATGTCGCAGTGAAATCGAAGGCTTTGGTATAATACATAGATTTTATAAAATGGGAAAAATGGTATTCTTTGCTTCTTTATTACAAAATTACTGAAAGAACATTGTGTGTAACTTTTGTTTTGGTAGCAATAATATTTATTAATAATAAAATTTGCTATTTGTAATAAGCTTTTTATTACTGCACCTTTAATAAATTCCATTAGCATATAATACAACAAACATGTCGAACTTTCGTTATGGCTACTTTTGTTGCTGATCAATAAAATCTGCTACAATTGTGCAACAATTTTTACTACAGAACAATAAAGTGCACAACATTTAATAACTTCTACTACCCTTGTAAGAAATTTGCCAACAAGTATTTCATTAATGCCATGCGTCATTTGCTCATTTCGTTGTGACCTATTGTATATTGTGCAGTAGCCACGAATATCAATTTATAGTTAATGGTGGCTAGTTTAATTTCTGGTGAAAATCTCATTAATTACTCTAAGTGAAGAAGTTTTACAGTGCTCAGCCACTTCGGTTACAATTTCTGCAATCTCGTCACAAGCAGCAGCATTACATTTTTTAAAGAAAAGGAAGAATGGAAGTAAGTCGTAATTCGGTATAATATTAATGACAATGAATGAAATATTCCTAGATAATAAAATTGACATAGATTGTCTAAAAGATTTAGCATAAAAGGATATAGATAGCTACTCTACTACTAGTCTTTCATGTAGCCGAAAAAATCAAATTTTGAGGCAAATTAGCTTAATGGGAGGTGAGCAGGTTATAAATTTATCGGTTAATATAACACGATTTATTTATGTATAAATGTTTGGAATTTAATGGTTTAGCAGTTTTCTGTAGTTTCTATGGCTGAGAAAATTTCTGCTACACCTACATTTAAAAAAGGAGTACCTATAGAATTGCAATCCAGTGGCAGCTTTTTCATCGAGCGTAACTTAAACGTAAATAGTTTCATTGCTTATTAAATTTGTTATTGCAGAGCGTAGACATAATTCTATTATCATCTCCGAAAGGTCAGAATATTACTAAAATTTACGAATGTCAAAAATGTTTTGATAAAAAAATTCAGAATAAAAAAACATTTACCTAGAAGTCATTCAAGTAAAAACATTTTATCTAACTGCATTTGCGATGTGATTTAAATCGAATCCTAAAATGGATTCTTAAATCTAATAAATTTGTGTGTAGCTGCTATTATAACTATTCCTATTATATAAATTGTATAAAATTTACTAAATTACCTTTCACAATTTGTTAGGGAATGTAATGAAATTTGTATTTAAATTTACTTTTATCTACAGTAAAATATACTTGATAGAGTTTTATTATCATACATACAATTAATATTTTCTGTAGTATAATTTATTTTTTCATTCCAATAACTAATACCATTAATCTCACAGTAATAAAAAAGTGTATTACAATGTAGTCCTTTCACTAACAATTGATTACATGCAATAAACTGAATTTGTATTGCATTTTTAAAAGAAAATTTCTCTCAGTGTTGTAGTCGCTGCAATTCTCCCTGAAAAAAACAAAGTTATTAATTTGCTTCGAAACGGAAATTTCATTACTTACCTGTACCTCGGTTCAATTTCGAAATTCAACCGTACCCATACGCATACGATCGAACGTAGTATCAGGATCAGTTACTTCTAAGCTAAATGTTAAAAGTAAAAGCCTGCTGATAACTATCGAAAATGCACCAATTTCACACAGTGACATGAATAATATTCGATCGATTAAGTAGTGGTCAACAGGCTCTTGCTTCATAGAGCAGTAAGACTGTTAATCGGCCTCTTTCGCAATAAAGTGCTTAAAGTAGTCGGACGTTCTGAGTTTTGCTTTCGGCCCGATCATCCTTAAAGTTAAAATTTCTAGCTTCTAATTAAGAAAAACCTACAGTGTTGCATATGGGGGGGGCATTCCATATCAAATCACTGAGGTCGTGACCCGACCCCTTTTTAATTTTCCTAATTTTTTGGTATTATTTAGTACCCATCTAGGGTAGCTTTCATGAATTTTTTAAATTTTTATTTCAACCCCCCAAGAAGTTATGAGCATTTAAATATTTTGGGTAAAAAATTTTCAAATATCTGTAACTTGGCAAAAACTAGAAATATCATAAATTTTTTTTTATTTCATTTTATTCCTTTTGAGATGTTTTATAAAACAAATATTAAAATAATACGTTTTTAGTTTTTCGAGGTGGTTTTTGATTTTTAAACCAAAAAAGAGCTTTTTGAAAAAGACTGGCGTTATTTTTTTTTCGAAAAATTCTCAAAAATTCGATGCTCAATATGCATATTTTTGAGACAAATTTTGCAGTGGGTCTTGGCTTTATTCTAATTTTTTTTAAAATTTCCAAAAATTTTTTTTTTTTTGGTATTTTATTTTTTTACAAATAATGTACGCTTTCAAACCAAATTTTTTTTATAGAAGTTAATCGTAGTGACTAATTATCAATAATACCACATTTTCAAAAGACTACTTATTTTATTTTTGTCACTAGGTACTATATATCTAAATTATGATGAGCTAAATATTCCAAATTTTTATTTTTTTTTCATATTAAAAAGTTTGTTTTGCTTAGTGCTATTATACTTGTGATATTTTTGACCATTTGTATTTGGAAACAACATTTATTTATGCGCAGGTTAACGACGAAAAAGAAAACAGCCATTTTTAATAATGTAAAAGCTATTTATTTTCTGACACGTTTAAATATCTTACACGTTCCAGTGACTAGAATTAGAATAATCTTTTATAATTAGATATTTAGTAGTGACAAAAATAAAATAAGTAGTCTTTTGAAAATGTGGTATTTTTGATAATTAGTCACTGCGATTAACTTCTATAATAAAATGTGGTTTGAAAGGGTGCATTATTTGTAAAAAAATGAAATACCAAACAAAAAAAAAATTTGTTTTTTGAAATTCGAAAAACAATAGAATAAAGCCAGGACCCACTCCAAAAGTTGTCTCATAAATATGCATATTGAACAACTAATTTTTGAGAATTTTTCGAAAAAAAAAAAATAACGCCAGTCTTTTTCAAAAAGCTCTTTTTGGGTTTAAAAATCAAAAACCACCTCGAAAAACTAAACACGTATTATTTTTATATTATATTTGTTTTATAAAACGACATCTCAAAAGGAATAAAATGAAAAAAAAAATGTATGATATTTCTAGTTTTTGCCGAGTTACAGGTATTTGAAAATTTTTTACCCAAAATATTTAAATGATCATAACGTCTTGGGGGGTTGAAATAAAAATTTAAAAAAATTCATGAAAGCTACTCTAGATGGGTACTAAATAATACCAAAAAATTAGGAAAATTAAAAAGGGTAGGGACATGACCTCAGTGATTTGACATGGAATGCCCCATATAATATAATAAAAAAATTATTTTTAATTTTTGCAAAACACCATTAAAAGAAAATAATAGAGGATTACAAATTTATTTACTATTCTGGATGGCAAGTTGTTGAAGTTATGTACTAAATATCTAAGATATGTATACATTTAAAAAGACAAACTTTAGCCATGAAAGTTATTATCTGAACTATTTATTTCTCTTTGATGCTTTTTATAGGAACCAAACAGAGTACATATTTAATGGTTTTAAATTATGTTAGCAGGAACCAAAATCGAAATGAAAATTTATATTATTGTAATGATATTCTTTTATTTTTAAAAAGAAATTTTTCCGAATAATCAAAGTTATTAGAGAAATTATTTTCAAGAGTCATTGAATTAATTAGTTTTTTTCTTAAAAGTATTAATGTGATTTTAACTTTTTTATTGTTTCACTGGATGTGGATGCCTCCATAAACACAATTTTTCTAATTGCCGCCAAAGAGGAATCCCATTGTTTTAATTTTTCCTTCTTTGCACGTTCCCTTGTTCTCTATTAGAGCCCCTAGAAAACATTTGAATCACTTCCGCTGCTATTTGAAAAAGAAAAACTTCAAATTACTTCCCTCGAAATCCTTCTTTCTGCAGTAGAGCTATCCCAAACACTATCCACACGAATTCCCTAATTAAGCCCGAAACAAAGGGAAACTATCAGCAGATGAAAATTACTCGGACGCCAGAAGAACCAGAAGGACCCCCTAAGCCGTGCTCCAAAATACCCTAGACCGTGTGTTTGGCGCATTTCAAAAACTGGCTGGTGTTCGCCCCAATGCGCCCCAGACTCCTCTGACGGTTACACCAGATTCTCCAGCGGTAGTCATAATGTGGCAATTATGAAAAAGAATCATCCATGCATCACTGCAGATGGACAGAACATTTTTAGTCGAGTGCCGGCCCGGCAAAATTCTCGCTAACCCACAAAGGATTCGGACCGTGAAATATTATTTGGCCGACGGACGGGCGATTCCCGGACGCTAGAAATAGACGAATTGTTGTCATAGATGGCTGAAATACCGGCTTATTTCCCGGTAGTGTGACTATTCCACGAATAAAAAATGCCAACACATTGCGAGAAAGCTTGGGAATGGAACGATTTTTGTGTGCTTATTTTGAATGTGTAACGGAACAGGAGAGGGTGAGAGAAATGTTTTTTTTTTTTTAGAAAGGGTTCTATATATAGTTATGAAATATTACGACCACAGATGGCGCTGGTCTCGAAATTGTCTGGTGCTGCGGCGACCGCCACCGTAGCCGTAATGATATTAAAATGGTGCGGAACATATCGGACAAGGACTAAGCCCTCCAACTTTACGGTTCCGGACGCATTCAAGTTGGATTGGACTTTAATGAGAGGAAAATTATTTCTAAATGTAACCGGGAGCGGTGACCCGACACAGCCGGTCACAGTGCAAACTTTCTCGAACTCCCGACGTACATTTCGGACCTGTGGTCAATTCGTTTTGAAAGTTCTGCTCTGGAATGAACTTGAGCCACGGACATGATGTGTCGCTTTGGAGACACAAATTCACCCGACAAAATTGAATCATCGCCAGCACTCAAGGACGACAGGTCTTTGTGTGGGCCCTAACTTCACCGCCCAAACGCCGTCGTCCTTTCCGATTATTACTTAGTGCGCCAGTAAAGCGCAACCGCTGCACATAAAGTTTATTAGACGCGGGAAGGATGTCGTTAAGTGTTTCGAGTTCTCCCAATTTTCCAACGGGAAAGAACCGAAATTTTGCGATCATTAATTCCGGGATTGTTGGGCCAACTTCTCCTTCTCTGTGGGGAACGTCCTCATTAGTTCCGTTGACAAGTTTTGACTGGTTGCCGGACAGTCGGATGCAGCTGATTACATGTTGCCAGGATAATTCTCAAGTCCCTGATACGACCCTTCAATTCACTGAAAATTGTTGTATATGCCGAATTCGGCGTAAACGTCATCTTTACTATATAAAAAAAAGTTAACGTGAATTCATCGTCAAGGGTGCTCCTTGTTAATTTTTCAAGTTAAGGCACATGACGAGCAATCGGGGACATTTTTAAACTCCATGTCCACAAGTTAGCGAAAATTTTGGTTTATCTGCTTTGCCTTGAATTCAATTAGCTATGTATATTAAAAATATAATTGTAGAGAATTGTTAATAATATTATACATTCCGTTTCATATTTATAGTTCACTTAATAAATTGAATTAATTCCGTCTAGAAACAAATTAGCGTTATGAATTTAATTGTTGAGGATCATGCGACTTGAAGATGAAATCTTTTCTAGCCGAATTTGAGATCAGTATAATTTTTTCATATCAATTTTCAGATATTACAGGTCCGTTCATTTCATTATTATAAGGTAGATAAAAGTTTTAACAAAATGAAATATTTATGTCACCAGCAAATAACTAGAAGTTAATAATTAGTTGGTTTTTATTAAATCAATTATACTTTTTTCATTGATTTTACGAAGTTTCACAGTACCTTTGGTTTAAGTTTTTACCATTTTTCAGTAATTGTTGTTTTCAAATCTGTAATTGACTGATGCTGGCGAATTCCACCATATATCCGCCCAACAATAATTTCCCTAATGTTTTCTATTGGGTTGAGGTCGAATATGCTGGTCTGCATTATAATTTGGATAATAAGGATTACGAAGTAATTTTTATTTTTCGATCACTTGGTAACGATTATCAAGTAATTTTTTTTTTCGATTGCTCAATAACGATTATCAAGTAATTTTTATTTTTTGATCTGTTGATAACGATTATGAACTAATTTTTATTTTTCGATTGCTTGATAATGATTATCAAGTACAATAATTTTTATTTTTTGATTGTTCGAAACAAAACTCATTTCATTATTTTCTTTCCTTTAAGGAGTGGAATAGTAAAAAAAAGGGTCGATTCTTAAGTCGGCTAAAAATCGTTTCTTAATATTATTTATAATAATTAATTATTACTTAATCGTTATCAACCAATCGAGAAAAAAATGACTTGATAATCGTTATCAAGCGATCGAAAAATAAAAATTACTTGATAATGGTTATCAAGCGATCGAAAAATTAAAATTACTTCGTAATCGTTACTGAGTGATCGAAAAATAAAAAAATACTTGATAACCATCATCGATCGATCGAAAAATAAAAATTACTTGATAATCGTTATTTTGTAATTTATACTTTTTTGATTATAATCGTTACAGTCCCTGGTTTAAAGTCGTCAGGTCCATCTGAATTCTATTTCTTTTCGTCAGAAAATTGATCTTAAATTATAACACCATATATGTATGTATATTGGTAATGATGCAGTATTGAAGTTAGCTTTTCTTACAAATGTCTAATCCGCGTAGTCATATTAGTTTCTGCAAATTTTATTAGAGCATATACTTGATTTTAGCTCTACAAATGTAAGGATCACGTCGCATAGTTGTCCAAATTGTTGTTTTAGACACTTACGTTTGTGCAAGTGTTAACATAACATTTCTTTGCATTTTAGTGTGGAGTTGCTCTCGTTGAATTTTATTCTCATCCTGCATAGGAAGTTTTCGCTTTCTTTCTCCTCGCTTTGCCGTTGCGTAAGGTTCCGAATGTTTTTAATAATGTTGAATAAAACGACGATTTCGATGATTCTTCTTGAAATTTCGCTAATGTTCAAACCGTCATCTTTTAACGCTAAAAGTTTGCCTTTATCGATATCATTTAATGACACATTACGCGGCACTTTAAATAGTTACTTGGTTTAGCGAAGTCACGATCGTGCAACTAATTTTAATATTTAATTATTTTAATTAAACACCATTGATACTAAGAAATTGCATCTTAAAATTTTACTATGTATATTTTTGAATTTGACACGATAGCCCAAGTATATGTAATAAATTGCATACCAGGAAATCATAGAGAATTAATTTAGTTTTAGTTGTTAAATGCGTGTAGTGATATTTTATGTTTAGAAGTGTCAGCGAGTGGGTGTACTCACGACAATTAGTAAGTTTATTTTATCTCTATTTTCGGGAATCCAAAATTTGTTTTAAAAAGAATATTCTTAAAAAATGGTTTACATATTCCTTTCTTTTATTTCATCTCTGAATATGTGTATATATTTAATATTCCAGAGGGTACATTTAAATGTGCTGCTCTTCTCAATTTCAGTCAAAAACAAAAAAATTCACCCCGATAATTGCGCTGCAATTGTTTATTGTTGGGATGGAGTTTGAACCTTTTCACACATTTCAATCCGAAATTTGGATCCAAGGTATAAAAAGTGGGAATAGGCACTATAGTTAAATTGGACAGCCTCCCCTAAATTGAGTCGCACTCACACGGAAATTAACAAAAGATACAGTCAGATATTGAAGGTTTATTCAGTTGCACCGGCAGGGTGGCTCCGGAGGCCGTGAAGGAGGCGAGCAGTCTCTTCACACATGACCGGGAGGTGGAGGTTTGCACAAACATCCCACTCTGAGATCAAGTTCTAATTTCCGAACTGCATGCATTACGCTTAGCTGCAGATTTATTATATGTACCCGGAGCCGAGCTTGCCGGGAGAGGCCCTCTACGTGGTGCACCCCTTCGTAACAATTCCGCAGTAAATCAAAGACGAATTTGAATAGGAAGCCCATTAAGGTGGACGCATGGCGGTCCCCGTAATTTACTGTGTCACAATACACGTGCCAATTAAAATATCTGCGTGCAGCTCAGCCTCGCAGCCAAAACAGCACGCTGGGGGCATACAAAAAATAACGAAAAAAAGATACGAAATGCCGTACCGTGGGGGCTATAATGAGTTTTGCAGGAGTGGCTGTTAGCCTGCGAAATTGATGCCACAACATGTGCATAATATGGTTCAGAGCTTGTCCCCGTAATCCGTAATCCGGCGATATGCTTTGAAATCAAAAGGATTTTGCAGAGCTTAGCAACATTATTTATGTCAACTGGGCATAATATCCGTTTCACGCCCCATCCACGTTAAAAACCAGAATTAGATGGGTCATACTTTTATCATATGTATATACATATATATGTATGTATATATATACATAATATGTTAGAGCGGTTTTGTTTTCTCACTTTATGCAATCATTTAAATTTTGTTAAAACCAGTATTAAACTACACAAAGCATTTCAACAATAGCATTTGAATTTGTGTTTTATTATCTTTCATATGAGGTTCAACACGACCAACATTAAATTTTCTTTTTCCTAGTTTTGACATTTTTTAAAATTAGAACCGTATTGATATTGCTTTCTGAGTAATACGAGTATGTGTTTGTAATATATGTATTGTTACAAAATTTGCCTTCGTTATAATTCACACTTGAAATTTTAATCAAGTGTATATGGGTACCGGCTTTCGGTCCGCATGATCTGGTGTCTGTGGCGGACGAGCAGAAATTTTCAAGAAAATAAGTGTCAGTCCGTCCCCATGGTTGAGTTATAGCGAGGGTAAACGTGCAATTTTGTCCGCCAGCCACTCTGCGGACAAAATTGTATCAGTATGTTTGTTTTATTTTTTGATATGTTAACTTTACTATTCATATTTTTAATAATTATAAAATTAACATGGGAACAAATTAAACATACTGATGAAATTTAGGGGATTTCAATCATTAGTGTTAGATCGACCTTACTTTGTCCAATATCTTTGTAAGGGTCTTGTCTTTGTATCCCTGCAAAGATTAATTCACTAATTCCAGGAACAGTCCGCAGCAAAACTGAATAGAAACTTAAACAGAATCCGTCAAAACTTGATTTCTCTATTAGGTATATTATTTTCCTGGAGTTATAGTGGAAAATGACCGTTGCAATGGTATTGAGTTATTTTTACCCACACCATCGTCTTAGCGAGAGTGTAGTTGTCTGGTTAGATTTGCAGCTATTAGTTATAAGGATACTTCAAGGAAATATTGAAGCTCAATATGATAGCAGATACTACAGGTGTCAGCCTAGAAAAAAAACAAAATATTGATTTAGAGCATTGTACTAGTGCGTTACCTCAATTTTAGGGCTGAAAATGCTGGGACCACCGAGAAGCCCAAAACCCGGTTGAAACGATCCGGGTGATAAATCGACTGGGCTTGAACTACTTTTGTCTTGATTAGTCTTTGGTGGTCCTTGTTTGTTGTTGGCCTTGAAGAAGAAGAAACTTTCTTTCCAGGCTACCAGAATCAAAATTGATTCTATTGCGATGTACACCGTCGTGGTGGATTATCTATGTACATATGTAGGTATCATGCGATTAAGCACAACTTTGTGTAGGTCTGGTTCAATCGTGTAATCCAAGATTTGTTAATCATGGAGCTACGAGTAGGCCGGTTTGCAAGATGTCAAGGACTTTTTAAGGACATAAGTATGTTGGTAGTATTAGACGTGATATTTTTTACGTGAGTGTGGCCGACGCTTGATATTTCATTGAATATAACATAATTACACATTTTAGTGTAATCTCTTCGGGAAAAATTTCTCTTACAATATCAAAGAAACGTTTCGGCGAGGATGTAGATCTAGCATAAGAATCCTCTCCACTCGGAAGAAATAGCCATTTTGAATTTCTGTAGAAACTATCGTAATTTTTTTGTTGCGCTTGCAATCTCTCGAAAATTTTTAAATTTAAAGCACTAAGCACAAATCAGTTACACCTTTTGCAGTTGTTTCAACTTAATTAAATAGTCCCAATTCTTGTATTGTATTAGAAATTATAATGTAACGTTTAGTATCCCTGAGTATTCTAAGAAATATTCCGCATATCACTCAAGAAGACGCGATGAAAGACGTTTTAATGGTCGCTACAGCACCTCTGTAAGAGAGATGCTAGATTCTGTACGAAATACACTAGCATCCTAAACAGATATTCAGATTTATGGGTCGAGTCTCCGTGTGAGCTATACTCGTGTTTCTCAGAAAAAATTTTCCGATTTCTAAAAAATTGTTACTGCATTAAATTAAATGACGTATCATTATAACATTATTTTTAAATTTTCTAATATTCCTAAATGCAAAATAACGAAAAATTCTCTAAGTCTAAAAAATATTCTAAGTACAAACGATTCTGGAGATCTCAGTAAATCTACGGGAGATTTGAATGTTTCCATAATACATCTTTTTACGGGCAATATGAAATTTCGGAAGACTCGAGCATTCCTTTGGTAGACTCAAATAATCCTAGAAGAAATTAGAGTATTCTTTTGAAAAACTCAGGTATACATAGGTGGGGATGGAATACACTGAGAGACTCTGGAATAGTATGAGTGTCGCTGGAATATTCAGGGATACTAAAACATTTTATCTCGGGGTTTTACTAGCTCCAGTTAAATTCTCTTATTCAAATGATTCTCGATTCCACCTCAATGATGACATTCATTCAATTGCATGAAGTGAAACGACACTCGATGCTTCGGGTTCATTCAACTGCCGCTCGTCGTCAACTGGCCTTCGAGTGCATAGCTTTTGTGTATATGGTCCTAAAATTAACTGATTGTGTCAAATAAACTTTTCACGTAAATTTCGATTGTTGGAGAGTCTTGAGTAGAATCTGAGCCTGCTCGAGGAGAGTTCACAAATTCAATAAAAAGAATAGGGAGAGTTGTACCATATGGCGAAGCTGGCTGGTGGTGGTCAAAGACCGCCACCAAATCATTATGACACTGGGGCACACAATACTCTGAAAAGGCATCCCTCGAAATCCCATTTATTTTTCCAAGCCAGACATTTATCTCCACACAAATAAAACACTTGACGTCAGTTGGACGATGTTCTAGGGTTGTATCTATATACCTCGAAGGAAAATCATCCCTTCGTCATATCACTGTGAACCGAGGAGTCCTGGCTTCAACATGTCAGAGGGATATTTGTTTGCAATTAATCATTACTTTCCTTCCTTTCTTTGATAATGGACCCTCGGTCGACTTCTTATGATTATTAATATGTCAAGTGCGTCTTGTACGATTGCCGGATGCTGGTTCAGTTGAGCGGGGTTGGGATACGCGGCGCGGGGGGGATATAGGGCGGGTTCCAGCACCGTCAGCAGCTATTGTAGGAGATTGATGCTGCTGCTGCCGGGGCATTCCCAAACTGAGTCCCTCTGTACACCCCGTTGCCTACCATCCTCCTATGACTAGGCTTGCGCAATTTATTCCTCCCGGAGGCTCTGAACACCCTGTCAGCCCGTTGTACACCTCGACCTCTTCCCCTCGTCTCCTCGTATTCCTCCCCCGCCCCTCACGGGGTCCCAGGGTGAATGATGTGTTCCGCAACCTTGTGAAACATAATTACGTGCGAGCGTAGTATATCTTGCGGTATTAGGTTCTACACATGCTTTGGCAATCGGGGCCCATGGCCAACGTATCCGGCGGATCGGTGCGCTCCTCGTATGTTTTATTTGCACATAAATTCACGGTGAAATTCTTTGAGGTGTCGTCTGGTGGCGGAGCGTTCCTTTTTCCTGCCCGCCCCGTCAGGATCCCCTTTCGATTCGGGAAAAGGTGAAAATGGTATAGAGTCCTTTTATCTGGTGGCGGCCGCAAACGCAGGGCGAAACCGAGACAGAGTTATCAAATATTATCGCCTCTTGTGAAGTACTCTCTTCCGCCAACGCCCTTCCCGAGGGCGATGAGCTTAAGCGGATCGGGACAAGACGAGGGGAATGCGAGATGGCCATATTTATTTATCATACCCCCGTAGAGAGGGGGCGTACATGCCCCTGACACATGTCCCGCTCCTAAGTGTGTTTGCGTTTGTCATGCCAAGCAAAGAAAAAAAAAAAAGGAAGAAAATCCCAAATTGACATGTTTATTGCTAGTGCAAATCTGGTAGTGCGAATGATCCTTCCGCCCCACCACCTTTAGCCTCTAAGAAGGGCAAACCAAAGTAAGGCAGGACTGAAGAAAGGCAAGGGCAAGGCAGACTCCTTTGGTATATGGGAATTGGTATGGGTCCTTCATAAGATGCCCTGTGCTCCCCCGCCTTTTTTGTATTTTCACTTTTTCTGCCTCCGGGAGAGCTTATCGTTTTCATTTGCAGCTTTTTCCCATAACTTTCACGGGATCTTTTGTCCCCCCGCATTTCGAGTGGGGAACAGGAACAGTTTGTTTTGTGATTATGCCAGCAGCATGACCACCGTTCGAAGTGCCTTTTGTGCCGTTCCTAAGATGGTGGGTAGTGGGTTCGGTGGAGCCTAGAACCCTAGAAGTTGCCTTCAAGAAATAAAGGCGAACGACCCGCCACTCCCCCTAAGAAGACATTTCTCAAATGTAGTGGCACCATGTCACTTGGAGTTGGAGTGCTCCTCTCCATTCTTGAGTGGCTCGGGGCCATCGAAACGGAGATTACGGGGCTGCGTTGAGATTAAGAGAGGCTTCCCCAAACAATAGAAGTAGACAGCCACAGAACTGTAATGCTGTAATAGCGCTCTTTTCATTTTTTTTCCAATCTTTTTGCGTTCGTTTTTCCAATCTTTTTGCTCCCCTCACGGGGAGACCCCTATTTAAACGCTTTGTTTTGCAATTATTTTTAATGAGACCTCCCCCTAGCTATTGACGGGTTCAGGGCATTATCTCCACAGCAGTCAGCGAATTTAACACAAAAAAGTGAAAATTTAATAAAAAAGAAAGAAAATCCAAGAGAAAAAGTGAAAACTTTTCTCGTTAGAAATTTTATTGGGATCCAAAAAGGTCTGTGAATGCCCCGCACTGCAGGTGGCCGCACTCTAAGCCGTGCGGGAGAGTAATTATTTGAATCAGTGGGCGTAATTATTTTTTTATTATTACAGGCTTTTGTGTGACTACCGGAAGATTTACGCATTTCGCGGCAGTCAGTGGTCCTCCAAGGAGGTCTTTTCTTCTACGATAACGATTATTCACAAGGAAAGTTTTATTTTCATGAAAATAATGTTTGGGTCATTACTGTTGGAGCATTCATAAGCGCCCAATTAGAAATGAAAAGACATTTTGCTGAGTGGCTTGCCCGTGGTACCTATATGTTACATTGTAACAATAGGGAAGTAGATATGGTGCCGTTGACCATGTAATTCCATCATTAATTCAATTATTCTGAGCGCAAGATGTGTTCGATCGATATTTTGCTTCTAAATCCATTACCCTTTTCAGGGGTATTCCATTGATGGGTGAATACAAAAGGCATAGATTAATGCAAGATTAGTTCATAAATAAGTAGTATAACTTAGTATTGTATTAGCCATTTAGGAGTTTTATGTGTTTTATTGTAACCGGTTTTACAGATAAGTTTAACCAACTAGTCCCATCAATAAGTCTTAAAGTTAAGAAAATTAAGTAACAAGAAATTTCATAAATTGCCACAGCAAAATAATTAAGGTAATAAAACGTTAATTATGGTTTGTAATTATTGATTGAATGGTGTCATTCTGCAGAGTGGTTAAGCACAATGGAACAACTCAACGCGGCTAAGTCGAGGTTCCAGCGACTCATCTGGTACTGTACTAACGTTGATCAGGAGACCATATAATATAGAATCGATTGGCATACACCTGTTGAGACCTTAACGCAACATCCTGCATACAGGGTATCAAACGATAAAATTCAGTTGGAGGCTTACAAGCACGCATAGGTTAAACAGAAATGTCTGATGTTTCTGACGGCGTGTCAAGAGATCATCAATATGTTTTATAATTTTTTAAAACTGTTGCTTCTTATCCTGTTTTATTCCTTTTTACTTGATAATAGCAGGCTTACACACATATGTTATTTACATTAAAGATTTCATGTTAGATTTGATTTAGCTGTCAAGCTTAGAGTTGTATGGATATCGTGTTAATCTTAACTGCATTATTAATCGTGACTTCATTTTATGCCGCAAATGATATTTATATACATACAACTTGAATGTATGCATAGTCGGCTTAACACTAGTCGTGCCCACTTCAATTTTTTCATAAACAAAGCAACGTAAAATCCTTTAATATAGGTACACTTAACCCTAGAAAAGTATATCAATCCCAGAATTATACAATCTAATTATTTTGTAATAGTTGCTAATTCCCACAAAAATTTCGAATGATAATTACGAGTACTATAGCCGACCATGAAGCATGCCGTCATATTAAAGTGAAATAGATGGGTAGTTCCGTTTTCCTACATCCATTCTGAAGGTAGGTAAGGGGAAGGGAATACAAATGTTGCCCTAAAAGCATACAACCGCCAAAAATTCCATCAATTTAGCGTTAACTAAATATTCCGGCTGTATATATCGCGGCCGGTCGCCCAAATTTTTTAATTTATGATTTTCCCACACTACCCTGCAGCATTAATAGCCCAATCGAATCAATTTATGCACGTAAATCACTTAATGCGGCTTGCAAATGTTCATTTTTTATTTTTAGAAATTTCCGCAGTATGATAAATGGAGTGTGGAGGGACCTCCCCTAGATGCGGTGCATATATAAAAATTTTTATAATGACGCTCCACGCATAAAATTCAATTAACAACAATAGAACTGAATTAATTAGAATGCAACGTCATGAAATGTATCAAATAATTGTAAAAGCTGGAAAAGTGTTGCGCCGGCCAATGTCTCTCTGCACTGGAAAACGTCGGGTGTATCCCAGCCTAGGAACACATTAACATTTAAATTTGCACTTTTATGGGGCTATTTTGAATAGCCTAGGCAGTTAGTGTGGCTCTGCACTCATCTGCAGCTTTATGGGGCTGTAGGGTGAAAATATATCCAAAATGTCGTGTATTCGCGCGCCAAAAAGTAACCCTATTCATTCCAAATTTACGGCTTAATTACAATGCAGTGGCGCGTCGCAGCGACAACAAAACATTTTTTAGCCTGCACAGAGAACATCCAAAAAAATTTGACTTCAATAACTTTCATAAAAAAAAGGGCAATTTCACGGGATTCCAACAGTAAAAATTTGGGAGATACCTCCATTCCTTTCATATCTTATCTACTTCGGGGCGGCATCGGTCCAGTCCGAGGCATCATTCCACCCCCTTTCTCCGCTCTTTAATCATGCAAATTTACAATCTCATCTTACCCTCATTTTGCATACTAATTTTATGTAAAGGAACCGTAAAAAAAATGTCGGCATCATTTATCTCGGCTGGGAATAATTGCAATTTGGGTGGGCGGCGGCCCAGAGCGAATGCCGCCCCGGGGAGTCGCTCCAACTGAATGGTTCAATTACGGACACGAGTTAAGTCCTGGGCCATTGTCGAAACTTTTTCCCATTGTGCAATACCAAAGTAGTCCCTGCGAATCTTTGTCCCGGTATCCTGGCCTCGACGAAATTGCGCTAGACAACCAGGGTTCTGTTCGCAAGGAGCTAATTGACAGCTATAGGGCCCTTCCTTGAATCTAAAACCCGTCCCAGGCAATTTTTCCTACGATGCTTCAGCAAATCCTTCCTTAAACGAAGCGTTCACACCGAAATCCTTCATAACGGTTTTCCCGAGACCGGGGACAAGAAATAGGAAACAAATTCGCCCGAACACGAGTAGTTCAAGGAGCTGGGGCTTCAGCGGAGCTCCGGTGGGGAGGGCTTTCCTGCAACCATCCAGCGCCCCAAATTTAATCAGTGGATATCATCATTTGTCAAAAAAATGTCTTAGTTCGGCAGCCATTACCGGTCGGTCTGTAGGGCGTAATCTCACTTCGCCGGGTACTTCCTGCAGACTCCGAATGGATTATACAAAGGATCCGGTCGATATGTAAGATGGCCCCAAATCCTCAGCCCCGCTATCCGGCAGGCTGGCGTGAAAGGAAGGGTGCAGTAAGCATGACAAAGTACTTTTACATGACTTGCTTTTTAGCCACTGCCGATTTGTATTGGCGGGTGGTTTGGGGTGACAAAGTGGGAGCGGATCGGGCTCCGGGAGCCTGATGGAGAACAATGAAAGACGCTGGCGCTGCGGCTGTCGCTGCCTTCCTTATCTGTTCCGGACATGTCCTTGGCAGCAGCCAGTCCCTTGAGATGACTGCAATTAATTTAAAAATCATTACTCAGTCATAATTCCTGGAAGGCACGGCACCCTGCCCCACCCATCCTGGCCGGGTCTAGCAGTCAGCTGGCCCAATGTGTCACGGAAAAGTCGAAAGTTTTGCGAATTTCATTTTCCCCGTCAACTGAATTACATCTACTCGAAATGAAATTATAAAGTTCGTAAAGTCCAAAATGACGACAGGCTCCTTCAGATGCGCCCGTCATCCCGCTTCTGCTGGGCCCGAATGTTGTCGTCGTTTCATCGACATACATAGTTAGCTTTTTGGGTTTTTTCCGCCTTTTAAAATATATTTGAATGGCGAATACCCAGGGGTGGCTACCCTGTATTAAAAACTACTTCCTAACTGAATTAGCTTGATTAAGGTGCCTCTGTGCTAGCCAGGCGTATTTAGCGCATTTTATTTAAATTTTGTAATTGAAGCACCATCTCGCGTGAAAATTTCGTTATCTCGCAGCTGATGAACATTGCAAACAATTTAGTTAAGCATTGTTTCAGCCCGGATCAGAGATTTAATAGCATTTTTCGAGATAGCGTACAACGCGCCCCCAAAAATGTTTTTTCCATTTATTTTTCAATTTTGGTTTGCTTCTGTTTCAGGAAAAATCAGATTACTTCATTGTAAACCTCATTTACACGGTAAAACCATAATGAAAGAGCTAATTGTGAACATCAACTTTGTCATACGTAAATATTAGAGAAACATTTTAAAGAAAGTTCTGTTAATATAATTTATTTGAAATTCAATTACAATCTGTAATATAGTATAATAAATGAAAATGGTTCAGTATTGAAGCAAAGAAAGAAATGAAAAAAAAAAAATTCTTCCCTATGTAATACTTCTGAACACATAATAAGTTAATATCATACTTCTGGATACTTCAAGTTATACTTTTGTAATGAAACAATAACGAAATAACGTCAGAACTAACGCGCTTTAACACTTAGCCATTGGTAATAGGTATTATAAATATTTGGTAAGTTTTGTACAATGAAAATGCATATAATATAAAAGGAATATTACAAAATGTCAATTCTAATACAAGTTAAATTTTTCTTTTTGCTGTAATTATTAAGAAGAATACACTGATTTATTTGTTATGCAATGTCTCTAAAAATTGTTGAAAACAAGCCTGCCTTGTGGGCTTGTCGCTGTAGAATCAAATATTGTGTTATTAGATAGAAAAATTAGTGCCATTTTAATTCCTATTACTGTTATTATATCTTTCTATGAAGTACAAGAGATAGAAGAATATAATGTTAAGTTAAGTTATAAAAGGATAGGACATCAATCAGCTACATTTATTATACAGGGGTTCGTTTTTGAAAGATAGAGCCAAAGTTCGTACTCGTAAACCGTAGTCGTAAAGAAATCACAAAATCTCACAGCACATTTGTACGAGAATTAATAAACGAACTAAAAACAATGAAAATGTGACATTGTCAAACAGATTGGTTCAAAGTGAACAAAAATCCACCCAATGTATCAATTTGGAATGCACGAATCGATTTATTCCATGCATTGTATATTCTTTTATTTTTACATATGATGTGTATTGTTTTCTCATTCATTCTTAACACTAATCGCCTTTAAAGAAAAAACTAAAAATATATGAGATAATTGTTTTACTGATGGACATTATATCATCGATTATTATTTTATATTAGCAAAACTAAATCTTGACTTTTGTATAAAGCGTTCACCAAGATAGTTAGCGAAAATGTTTAGTTTTTAGCAAGTGGTCCTTGTGTCTTTTTTTTCGACATCCTGTCGTTTTGCGTCAAATTATGCACAATTAGGTGAACGAAATAGATACTGTGGGAGACGTTTTCGACAATGAAGTAGTCTATTATATTCATTACTGTTTGATATTTTTATATAAAAAAATTGTGAAAGCGTAATCCTAGTAACAGGAGTTTGAAGAATTTTGTAGACAATTCGATGCCAATCAAAAACGATGATTAGGATTTTTATTCACATCATTAATGGTTCATAAGCTAATGCAAATATGGCGGTTAACTCCACCATCCATCCACTATCCAACAAATTTGGTAAGCAAGTTAGGAGTATCCCCAGCAATTAAACAAAAATTTGTTTTAAGGTTTAATTGCATTATGTACAACCTTTTTTCAACCCATTAAAATAAATTCAGAAATGGACTTTTAAATTCTTTCTCAATTTCGTGCGAAATGGAGAAAATTGTATCTCCCAAAAAAAAAAAAATAAATGTTTCAAAAAAAAAGAGTGTTGATAGAAAAAACCATTATAAATCTTATTGGAAAAATTTAAGTGTGAAGTTCAGCAACGAAAAAAACTGATATATGCGGATGTCTTCATTAACCGCTGGATATGCGTGTGTTTTCATTCACCGTTGGAATAACGATTTCAAATAAAATCATTGAAATTAAAAATCGGCGCGTTATCAAGTTCACAAAAATATTACATTTTCAAATATAAGTGGAATGGAGAGGGAAGATACATTACACATTAAACAAAAAAAGTGATAAAAAAATAAACGACTCGCTTCAAGACTTCAATTTTTCCAATAAGATTTATAATGGTTTTTTCTATCAACACTTTTTTTTTGGAAAAATTTTTTTTTTTTGGGAGATATCAGCTGTTTTTTGTTGCCGGAATAGTACTTTTTTCTCATGAGCATAATATTATTGAGTGTGACAGCGAAGTTTAAACAATTTGGATGTTTAAATTAAATATTGTCAAATGTTAGCGCTGAAAATATAGGTTTTCAGTTGTTCTGCTGCAATGAATCCTGCCTCTTCACCCCAGAAACATTTAAATTCTATCTGTATACCGCTATATATTTTCTATCTTGAATTTTTAAATTGCGAGCGTAGATTCGCAATCAGGACCTCCAAAAACACCCAGATACCAATTTTCACGGCAATCCCTTGAAATTTACAAAATTTGGCCGCCATCTTGGGTCTGCCATTTTGAAACCCGTGAATAAAAAGTAGCCTATATATTAAGTCGGGATATGTAGTATCTTCACTCAAAAAATGAAAATAATTCGACCCAGCGTTTAGGCGTGATTAAGCAACGAACATATAGGGTCCGCCATTTTGAATTTCGAAATTTTGATAGTAGATTCGAAATTAGTGGCCTCAAAGTACCCTTAGTATTAATTTTCAATTGATTTCGTTGAATTTTGAACATTTTTGGTCGCCATATTGGATCCGCCATTTTGAATTTCCAAATTTTTGGACGTAGATTCGTATCCTAAATTGGGAAAACGTCCAGAAACCCTCAATTATCTTTGTTAATGGCAATTCTTTGAAATTTACAATTTCTGGCCGCCATCTTGTATCCGCGAGTAAAAAGTAGCCTATATATTACCTGGAGATATGTTGTGCCTTCACTCAAAAAATGAAAATGATAGGACCAAGCGTTAAGGCGTGATTAAGCAACAAACAAACACTTGGGTCCGCATTTTGAATTTCCAAATTTTGATAGTAGATTTGAAATTAGTGGCCTCGAAATATCTATAGTATTAATTTTCAATTGAATTCATTGAAGTTCGAAAATTGTTGGTCGCCATATTGGATCCGCCATTTTGAATTTCCAAATTTCGAGCGTAGATTCGCAATCAGGACCTCCAAAAACCCCTAAATACCAATTTTCACGGCAATCCCTTGAAATTTACAAACTTTGGCCGCCATCTTGGGTCCGCCATTTTGAAACTCATAAATAAAAAGTAGCCTATATGTTAGGCCGGGATACGTAGTATCTTCACTCAAAAAATGAAAATAATCGGACCCGGCCTTTAGACGTGATTGAGCAATTGCTAGCGTGATGACGTCACAAGCGACTGGAAGAAAATCGCACTGAACTTTTTCAGTCTGAGCAGTTTTCATTCACAAAATATTTTATAATTAAAAGGAAAATGACAATTTTTTGGAGCAAAAAATTGCCCATCAAAGTTCTCGCGCAGCCGGATTAAAGAGCATTTTCTGTATAATAAATAAACAATATCTTTATTGTTTTAAAAAATAAACAAAATAAATAGCAATTTTTCTGCCTTCACATTTCAGTAATAAGGCTTCGCTGGGCGCTTTTGTTTTTTTTTTTTCTATCAACACTTGGCGCCCGAGTGGGCGCCTTGTTAAAATATAAGAGTAGGCGTTTGAAAATTACAAGTTAGTTAACATTAAATTAAGAAGGGCCTGATCTATTGGCAGCGAAATAAATCTTTGTAACTTCATGATAATTGCTGTTGGAAATTCATTGAAATGACACAATTGGTTTGGTATATTGTTCTTCTACTTTTTGTTATTTCCAAGATTTTATAAAACTCCATGTCCCTTAGATTTTCATCGCTTGAACGACAAAAAATTTGAGTATCAATTAAATTTTATTTTACGTTGTTACATCCTGTTTTTCACATTGTTGATCGTTTATATTGTGTTGCGTTGTTTTGAAGTTTATTGCAAATCAAAAAAACGTTAACCCGCTCAAACCTCAGGGCTTAGATTACATTGAAATGAGGCTGTTCATTGTAGTTTAAATTAAACTCCATTAAATCTACATATTTATAAAGTTAATCTTTTACCCATATACTGGTCTTAGCCTTTAAAGTACCTCATAAACATTCAGATAAAACATGAATTCTTTTCATTCATTTTGAACTAGGGAATAACCAGCTTGCGCTGCTAAGGCTTAATAAATAAAGTTGAAAAATAAACGAAAATAAATTACCAAATCGGAGAAGAAGCGAAGAACAAAATTGAACCACTCTTATGGGTGTGTAGTGCACTCCTTTTAATTTCAATAATACGTGGATGATCGGTTGAACTGTGTAGGGGTCCAATCGTACCAAACATACAAACATTCGCTTTTATA
Organism: Eutolmus rufibarbis; assembly: GCA_963920795.1. NCBI lineage: Eukaryota > Metazoa > Arthropoda > Insecta > Diptera > Asilidae > Eutolmus > Eutolmus rufibarbis. The sequence goes on from OY987205.1 coordinate 15,053,950, forward strand.
TACATATGTATATAGATTGGCACATTCATATTGTAGTTCTGCATTCCATTGTCGTCCTATGGCATCTTAAGGTGTTGTATTTGTTTTTTTTTTGTTGCCAACGAAATGATGAATAAAGCAATAGACATTTCTAAAGAAATCCTTGAATTCTTTTAGTAGATAGTTCTAGCGGTGCTATATTTAAGAAGCCACAAGAATACTGAGCCAAATACGTGAGATGTAGATCTACAGAGAGTACGATCATTAGCAAATCTCCGAGTTTCGAAATGAAAGCCCGGTTCGGAGCCAGGCAAGCAATTGTTATCCTAAGCACTTGACCAAGTGACACCTCGATGAAATCAACGAAAATCCATCGGGGGTAATCTGGAAGGGCTAAGAACGTCCAGCAACAACTCAATTACCCTCGTTCCGGTTATAAATTCTGAAAGCGAAATAAACCAATTCTTGATTCATTTGGAATTTTAATATACTTAGCCGAGGCAAACAGAGAGAGAGCCGGGCCAGGCGAACTGACCCGAACAAGCGACGTCTATCTCATAACAAAGCACGGTGGTACGACGCTATGGCCACTGAATAAAAATATTATGTCCTCGGAGCTCCTAGGACTCCTAGTGTTCCTCGTTACAGCGGGATGATTCAGCTGGAGTTGTGTTGTTTTTTCAGTGGAGAGACCACGGAGTTTCGACTTTTGTGCACCTTTTCGCCAAGGGAGTTGCTTCGCCGATTTCTTGGAATAACAGGAGGTTCTCATAGTAGATAAAGTATAGAACCCTCGATTCAGCTGATGGGGGGTGAAAAACGCGCAGTGGGGTTTTGGAGTGGGTAATCAGTTTTTGTGGCCGCAAGCCAAAGACCCTGGCAACTTTTCTACCTCCACCGCCATGAATACGAAAGTTCGAAAGACCGGACCGGGCTGTGCCCGGTCACGTGAGGGAAGGGGGAGGTAAGATTGACTTTCCGCAAGGAATAAAGCACTTAAGGGTCAGGGCAAGCAGAAATGAAACTCGGCAGCAATAATTTTAATGGAAATCTCATTCCTGCGAGCTGCGCCCTATAGCAAATAATTTTCAATGAGGAAAATTTGTACTTAAGAAACCAATGCTTGGAATGAACTGTTTTCGAGGGCCCTCAACTTGGGCCTGCTCCTAATCACCGCATTATTACGCACATTCACAGGATCAGCTAGACGCTAAGGGGCCGGGAGTGCCCTCCGGGCAGATGTCTTCGTTCGATACTGCGAAGATTTCGGGCAAGACACAGTCAGTAAGGAGCATCGGGTAAAAGTCATATTAGTGAGATTTCCAATAACATACGTATATATGTGCACCGGCGGAGTTCCGGGGAGAATTACGGTTGGGGCACATCCCGCACAAAGGATAACAGGACGGACGGAACCCGGCTCAAGCCAGGTTTAGTTGTTCGACCAGTCGTCACATCCCAATGTCCACTTAATAAAACTCTTCAAACAAAATATTCTGACCCGAATGCCTAGCGACCTTTTCGCCGAGCCAGGCTGGACCCGGTGATATCCCGGAACAGAACACACCAGAACAGCAGGGAAACGTATTAAGGAAACCTTCCCGACATATTAAATTCCTTACCCCGGCTCGTGATACCCGTCAAGGGAAAAGTGTCTCTAGCCTTAGCCCTGAAGATGTTGGTGTTGGGGATATAAGGTGAGGGGGGCCCGTCTACGGATGTGTGCTAAGCCGTTTTCAGCTTCCTTTTTTCATTTCGTCGTCTTATCCGACTTGTGCGTTTCTCGCACACATAATCCCTCGTACAAGTCCTTTGAGTAGAATAATTGGTGTTTCCAGCACTTTTCCCTAGTGGATATGTTGGGCTGGGTTTGCTTACCCGACGCACACACACGTGCGCTCGAGCACAATGCGCCACTTAATTTTATCTCCACATCTTGTGTGACTGGTGGGCGGGTTGCAGGCACCAGGACGAGGTACATTCGGCCAAAGTGCCAAATGAGATTTCTTTCATCCACCTCCCTTGGCGGAGCGGGGTTGCTCCGGCCTGGCCCCCCTTCGAAGTTGTTTTGTCTTCCTGGGGATTAATTAGAAGACATTTACGCATATTGAGTGAGTAGCCTCCGAGGGAATGCCGAACTGTGATTGAAGGGTGGGACTTGGAGTACCGCACGGCTGATGGATTGGTCCCGAACCCTTTCGTGCATGGGTAAAACGAATGCGCAGGTGAGGGTGAGATGTGCCTGCTGCTGCATCGAGGCCGTGATTGCCTACGGGGTTTACCCAAAGCTGGAGAAGAACATAGTTATAAAATAAATTGATTGAGTGCGCTGCATATCAAGTAGGATCCTGAGTAGTAAAGGGTTGTAATGAGGTCTCGTTGCCGGGGGTGGTAAAGAGTGAGGGCTCCGTTTAGGAGAAAGTTATCGCTTCGCTAACTTTAGATACCGTAAAACTTGACGTCGAACAAATTGGCCTTAAAAAGAAGCGATCGATGTAAAAGGGACGCTTTTCAGCGGAAGAAGAAGTCGTTCTAAAAGGAAAATTGATGTTCATGCACATTAATGGCTCCGTAATTGTTCTCATCGTCGTCGACAGTTACGAACCATGGGCAACTTGCTCCTCCGATATGTGTGGGATATGTGTCCTGGGTGCAGGAGCAGTTGTCTGGCGGTAATTGGAAGAATTTCTTGGACAAAACTTTGCTAATTACGGAGGTGATAGTAAGACGACTATTTCAAACACAGTATGGCCAGGAAGTGCAGATACCTGGAAGTAGTTATTGTTCGGCTTTTATGAGTACCTTCACATTCGAAGAGCACGCGAGAGAAAGGTCTGATTCCCTCCTTGTATCATTTTAAATATGGGAGATGCATCGTCTCGAAACTTTCTGGGATGCTTTGGTAAATCCTCCTTGCGATGGTGTGTAACAATTTTCTGCTTAGTTCTTTATAAATACCAATGGATTCTCTGAAGTGCCTGGATCAACGTTTGTTCTGATACACACGCTTTTGCCTTTCCCCCCAAAATTACTCCATCCTATCCTTTTTAAGTTTTTTTTTGAAGTGCACTTACTTAAACCATCCTAAGTCCTGTCGAGGACAATTTAGGATTATAAAATAAAACACGTTCGAAAGTGAACTCTGGAAGGCTTCTACTTAATGCTACCCCGCATAACTCAATCCGTTTACTTACTGTAGCAGGTTCAAAGTTAAAACTAGCGAACATTTTGTTTGAAAATTCACTTCCTATTTGCTACGATATTTCACCAGTTAAGGATTGACTTTTTTACATACATATTTGTCATATTTTACGCGAATTTTGTACGTAAGATAAATATACCTTCATGTTTTTTTTTTATATAATTCAAGAAACAGTCCTTTTTCTATAAAAAAAAACCTCAATTGATCCAATTGAAAGCTCACCAATTTGAGAAATTAGTGTCGATTGGTTTTTTTTTAATATCAATGTTAGAGATCTTAGTAATAATTTCTTAGTTTTTCGCAATTAATCAAATTTAAATTCAAATTCAAAAATTCAAAATTCAATTTCCTATTTCATTTGAAGTTCAATGCATTAGTCAAGTAAGTAGTTAACTGTTCATTCATAATTATTCTAACGATCACTGTACTTTCGAGAACTCGCACACTCGTTGTTGGACTAGAGAGGAGATTAGTCGGATCTCTAAATAAAGTCATTGTCGCAAACTTACTAGTTTCATTTCGGCCGTTAACACAAAAACTATTGTGTTAACAATCAATTTTTTTCAAGAAAAACCATTGGGGAGACAAATATGTATTCGTAATAATTGATAAGGATAGTCCTTCGGATAAAGGTTGATATCGAAAAGCATTTGACACCTTCATGAGCCTATAAAAGAAAGAGCAATTCAATTGCCATCATCAGTCAAAGTTGATTCGCACCTCTAAACCGCATAAAGGGACGGGAATAATGAGGATTCCAAAGGAAAACATTGAGTATGTCTATTGGAATGATCCCAACGAATTAGTGTACCGACTTCATATGGTAATAGCATCTAAACAAGCTGGAAATAATAGCCATGATAATGAAATAATAGCAATTAGCAATTATTGAGGAAGCGGATATAATAGGTTATCTGCAATATGAGTAAGAGACATGTTGTGGAGGAGCTCCATACGTCTGCACGTTGATATTTAATAGACAACGAGTCATCATAAAAGGTTTAGGGGATTTATGGCATATAAACATGTGAATAAAGGGTATCACTACTTTCTTACTTGATACCTTTTCCAAGTATGCTTGGGCTGTTCCAATTAAAAGAAAAACTGGTGTTGAAGTAACCGAAGCAATGAAATCTATATTCAGAGAAGGACGAAGGGCTAGAAATTTACAAACTGACGATGGGAAGGAAATTTGCAACACACACTTGCAACAGCTAATGAACAATCATAATATTAATCATTACTTTACTGGACCTATACATCGCTCTCAAAGCATCAATAATTGAGCGATTCAATCGAACTTTAAAGGAGATCATGTGGAAGGAATTTAGCATGAATGGATCTTATAAGTGGCTTCATATGCTAAAGGAACTACTATCTCAATATAATATGAAAAAGCATTGAACAATCCAAATGCGCCATTGCGATGTCAATGTAACTAATGAAAAGCAGCTTTTTACTACAGCATATAATCATATAAAGATTGCTGACTTGCCCCGATATAAAGTAGGAGACTGTTCGAATTAGCAAATATAAACATGTATTCGGAAAAGGCTATATACCGAACTGGTCAACTGAAGTTTTCAAGATTGCTAAAATTAAACTGACTAACCCAGTCACATACACAAAAAGCTCGAAATAGAATCCCTTGAATAATAATATACTAAATGTTAGGGTGCAAGTTTAGTCATGCCCACGCAGATACCTCGTGCAACAAATTGTTTGAAAAACTAAAAAAATTTCACCAAAAATGTCACTCTGCCCTATTCTTCAATCCGTTTGAATTGAATCGAAAAGAACTTACAAAAGCCCTTTTAGGACAAAAATTCCTTAAAAAATTTCAAAAATTTTCATAATGTCATTTTAGTTACTTTTCCGCACATAATGTCAAAATAATTCGATTGGATTTTTCTATCGGATTATTTTAACCACTTTGAAAGAAAAAATTAATTGAATTCAAATGTAACTAAAATGAAATTGTTAAAAAATTAGCAACTTTATTAAGAATTTTTAATTCAAAAGGTGCTTTTGTAAGCTCTTTTCGATCCGATTCAAACGTATTCAAGAATAGGGCCCAAAACTACTTCTTGAAAATTCTATTACATGTCACTGATTCTATCTACATATACATACATATATGTATGTATATAAAAATGAATGTTTGTCTGTATGTCCTTTATAGAATCGTAAACTATGCATTTGATCATGTGATGATCTTTAGCAAAGTTGTTGTGCATGAGCCAAAGAAGATTACCGAGTTGGTACGACCAATTTTCGACAGATGGCGCGCGACTGTCAAATTTTGAAGTTTATGCGATTTCCACCAAAATTGGTACTTGGGGGTTTTCAGGGTCGCTGATTTCAACCCGACTCTCAGAATTTACGAATTCAATATGGCGGACTGTCAAATTTTGAAGTTTATGCGATTTCCACCAAAATTCGTACTTGGGGGTTTTCGGGTTCGCTGATTTCAACCCGACTGTCAGAATTTACAAATTCAGGATGGCGGACTATCAAATTTAGAAGTTTTTGCGATTTCCACAAAAATTGGTACTTTTGCGTTTTCGGGGTCGCTGATTTCAATCCGACTGTCAGAATTTACGAATTCAAGATGGCGGACTGTCAAATTTTGAAGTTTATGCGATTTCCACCAAAATTGGTACTTGGGCGTTTTCGGGGTCGCTGATTTCAACCCGGCTGTCAGAATTTACGAATTCAAAACGGCGGACTATCAATATTTTTATATATTTTATACATTTTACACGTTTGCGCATGAGCTCCTGAGTACTATAGGTAATACTTTGTAATTGGAAATTATAGGGGAGATTTCCTTCAAATGTATTTTAGTTGGTGGCGTAGCAACGCGCGCAGGGTACAGCTAGTTATTCATATATTTTTTACAATTTCAATCAAATGGTTAAAAAAGTTCCTATTTTTATTACATTTTTAGTAAATGACCGTCGCGTCGTGAAGTTGTTTAGTTCTTAGTACGTTTTTACCCCATCCAAATCTGAAAATACCGGGTTTCTATCCAGGTTACGTGAAGTTTTCCACAGTCTAAAAAGTGGGAAATATTTGAAATTTCCCCGTAACCTGAATACAAACCCAGATAAAACCTGGGTTACCAGATTGTTATGGAGCGAAAATGTACTAAGAACTGTATAGTTCATTAAAAAAGCGCAACTACTATCATAATGTAATTGAATTTATTGCACAATTTTTCTCTGTGTAGTTTGAAGTTATATTAGGTAACATTAATCTTGGGTGTGTGCTTGAAGAATTGAGTACTTATACTTAAGCCTCGCACTTATAACGCCATAACTACCTACTACATGTACATATGTATGCATATTGCTAATCCCGTCAACGACAACGTCTAACGACTCATGAGGGCTTTGGGGTGGGTAAAGCAATTTATAATTTTTAAATTTATCTAACAGGCTTTCACCGCAGTCAGATTTGCTTTCCGCTCTCAACGGTAATTACACTTTCAAAATACCGAAAGACACCCCAAACCGCTAGAAACTTTTATGATACCTACTGCAGCATGTGAGGGCGGCACTGCAGTACTTCGGGTGCGGGAGATGGGAGCGAAATGTTTCTTATTGCATTAGTCAAACTCCCAGTGTTTTCGGGTTGGGGCTCTAATGCGTTTCGTATCCGCACCCCCTCATGCCCCCAATTCATCTGAAAGCTTAAATTTGGGGAAAAGTTTGCTTTTGGCAGAAACGCACCATTATCGCAGGGCAGAGCCGCAATAATTCAATTTCGCCATTTTGGAGGAGATAAAACCTCCAGCGAACTGAATGCAGGGTTGTGACACCCGTAAAGTTCGGTGCGCAGATTTCCGATAAAGGGGGCGGGCGACGCAGCACTGCGGCGTCGGCAGCTGAGGTGTTCCGTGCCGCGGAGGGTGCTATAATTCTGAGGCTAAGTGTGAATGGCAGCCCCAAAAACGACGTAAGGAAGGAACCATCACAGATCGAATCTTTAGCAGAAAATTTTTATATTTATGACTCTGTGATAAGTTTCGTGCCAAGAAAATGTTCGTACATTCCGTACAGTCCCCCGCCCGGCCCCTCGCAGACGCCTTTTTCCTTTTCTTGCTCTGCAAATGGAGTTGATGTGCGGGAGTCAAAGTCCTAGAAATGCTCCACCACCACGAGTTCTGCTGCTGAAGCCGCAGAACGTTTGCCTTTTGCGTTTCCAGGGCTTTTGTTGATCCCTTCTGTCTACAGAGAAAGCCCTTGAACGGAAAGGTACCCGAAGGGAGCGCGGGATCATTAAGTGATTTTTTATGGATTAAGTTTTATCTGAATTTAATTCCGGAGAAAGAGCGCATTGCTGTTGGGTACCCTTTGCCGTATTAATTCCACCAGTCCAGAGCGCCAGTGTAAATCTCGGGGTTTTGCCCCGTTGTCGGACTCTGGTCTTCGCACCGTCGGGTGAGGGTACTTCGCCAAGGAGCTCCTCCCGTCCTCTGTGGAATATGAGCTCGACCGTGTTACGGAGATTAAAAACAGATTTAGAAATTTAATTAAGGGGTTTAATGAAATGTGAATGTACGGCATGATTTCACTCTTAAGCTGGGTCCCAGATAGCGTCTTTGTTGTACGCTCCGATTGCATTAATTCCTGAAACGACTGGTTTATGGCACACACTTGATCCGGCCGGCTTGCCAGGATTTCTTTGCGCCTGTCCCCCCGAACTAGCCCGGCTTTCCTGTGGTCAAATAGAAAATTCGGGAAACTTCTGCACTTTTGGAAGCCCTGAAGGCTGAGCGGTAGGTGAGGGTGGCACACAAAAAGAAAACTTTCGGACTGTGTCGTCTGCTTTTTTCCAAATTTATTACGATTCTATGGGCAGTGCTGTTGATGATGGCGCTCGTGGTTAGCGCCCGCCGATGTAAAAAGTTTTGCATGAGGCCGCGCATAAACCTACCCTACCCACATTTCACCGTGCCCGAGTACTTCACTTTGCTCCAGCCCTATGCAAATTTCCCTCCATTCTGCTTTTACAATTCGCTCTCATTAGGAGAGACGAGTTTTTCAAAAAGTTTAATGCAAACCATGCCAAATACAATTTTTGTTCCACCATTTCACTCCATGGCCCCGGCAGATTTTCGGAGGGCATCACCTAGTTTGTTACCTCGACGAATTTTCATAATTTTAATATTTCATTAGAGAAATGGTCCGTCCTCATGGACATGCAAATTTGTCTGGCCAGATTACAAAATGCCAAAAATTAACGAGGCATTATCATGTTGATAACGAGGATCCGCTTCATCCATCTCACCAGCTGATTGCTTTGCAACTTTTAGCTCTTCTTGGCGACGACGTACAGTGTGATGAGCAGCAAATGTTATTCAATACATGAGGAGGTGAAATTTTACGTCTTTTGTATGGCAGACGAAGGGTGGGTAGGAGTTAAATTCTGTGTCGTTTCAAAGACGACTCGTTACTGGTACTTCTTCAAGTTAAGACGTCCTCTTTTGTATAACCTATCGAATATTGTCAATGTAATCAAATTGAATAGTCAAATCAAGCAATTTGTGACTGTGGCATTCAAGGAACCTTCCAGGACGATGCGATTTGAAATAAATTATGTATTTAACAATATTATTGCCTATTGGAAGACTTAAAGGTATTACATAATTCGCATGTTTTACCCTTAATATCAGGTAAAAGTACCTATAATACTGTAGAAAAAGATCGAGAGAGGATTAGTTGGGTAAAGCGGATGAATTAGAATGTTTTTAAGTGCTAATAATTATACTTTTCACAATTCTCCTTGAACATAACAAAACGAAACTCCAAATCCTTTGCATGTATGTCTCTGCGCATAGATAGGACAGGATGGGGAAAGACAGGGTCCTTAAGGGTTAATGATTAATAAAACTTCATTGTTCAGAAAATAATGCTTTATTGATCGAATCTTTAATTATCATTCTTCTCATTAATTGGTATAATAGAAAAATATTTTAAGTTTTTTAAAAATAATGTTATAAGATTTGCCTTCGCTTATACTTCACACTTAGAGTTTGATCGCGCGAATATAAGGACTTGCGTTCGGTCCCCACGATCGTCACGGTGCGTCTTTGGCAGGAACACCAAGCCGAAGCCACACTCAAGAGATCGGCTTGGTGTTCCGGATCGAAACGCCAGCATTTTTTGAGCACGTCCGCCTCGGCGATCATTAGCGGACGAGTAATATCCTTAATAGTAGTGAGAAGTATGGGCGAAGGCGGGTCGGGTCTTTTGCCAGTCAGCCGCTCGCCTGGCAGATCTGGTAACATTATTTGTATATTCGCGCGATTCAAACTCTAAGTGTGAAGTATGAGCGAAGGCAAATTTTGTAACAATAAATAATTAAAATATTGAAAATGGAATTTCACCCCGTCTTGCCCCACACATGGGGTATTACCGTATTATAATTATAAAAACCTTATTTTTAAGTAACTGTGTTAATACTTTCTATTACAATGTCACATAGTCTAGTCACATACGATTAATACAAAAATTCGCAGTTAAAATCCACATATACATATATTAAAAGAAAGTTAGACCGTTTTACTCATTTGTTGTTTGGACCTGATCACTCTGTAAATATTGCGAACATAAATAAATATATTCGATCTAATAATTCTTTTGCTTTATTAGGTAGGAAATTGTACAGTATGGGTACCCCACCCGTACGGAAAAATATTGCGAAAATATAAAAAAAATATAGGTAGGTATATAATTATTATAAAGATTGGGGATCACATTGGGGACCAAAAATTACCGAAATGCAATGAATTTAAGTGAAAATTAGTACTAAGGGTACCTTGAAGCCACTAAATTCGATTTCTGGAAATTGAAGGGTTTTGTTTTTGGAAATTGAAGGGATTGGTGGTACCAATTTTGAATCCCGTACATATCAACTCGAAAGTTTATTTGTTTATTTTGATATTTGTTGCTCACTCACGCCGAAACGGATGGTTTGATATTTTTCATTTTTTGTCTGAAGGTAGTATCCTTCAACTTAACATATGGACTATTTTGATGGACATAAAATAAAGAGTTTCAAAATGGCGGACTTAAGGTGGCGGCCAGCAATTGTCAATTTCAATGGATTGCCATTAATATTGGTATTTGGAGTTTTTGGAGGTGGTGATTGCGAATCTACTTTCAAAAATTAGATTTCAAAATAGATCTCAATATAACGACCAAATTTTTCAAAGTAATATCATGAGAAAATAAATTAGAATGGTTGATTCAATACCCAATAATAATGTTGAACATTTACATGTGTAACGAAATGTTTGGGCAGAGATAATTTCTATAACGAATAGGCAACCAGCATAGGGTTTGTAGCTTAGTTTTCCAATAAGGTAGCGATGAAATAGTAAAAAAAAACAATTAATACACTTGTTTATTTATTTAACATTTAACAATAGAAACGTATTATATACATAAATACAGAATAGATTATGAGCCCTGCTGATATGGACGGTGGTAGCAAAATGTGTGTTGAACGGTTCTATAAAATAACTCCAGAAATCGATGTATGTATATGTATTGTCCACAGAAAAAGAAAGTGCGATATTTTCAAGTTGAACAAATTTCGATTCAGCCTGTCCATGTTTTTTACACTTAAATATGTTGCACTATTTGCATTCAATGATTTTTGTGATACTACTTGTATCCAAATATAAAAACTTACACCAGAAATTAACAACAAAAATCCGAAAAACATGTGAAACGGTGTGCCTTTTTTGTTTAGTACCTAATTAGGGTTCCGTAGCCAAATGGCAAAAAACGGAACCCTTATGGATTCGTCATGTCTGTTTATCTGTCTGTCCGTCCGTATGTCACAGCCACTTTTTTCCGAAATTATAAGAACTATACTGTTGAAACTTGGTACGTAGATGTATTCTGTGAACCGCATTAAGATTTTCACACAAAAATAGAAAAAAAAACAATAAATTTTGGGGGTTCCCCATACTTAGAACTGAAACTCAAAAATTTTTTTTCATCAAACCCATACGTGTGGGGTATCTATGGATAGGTCTTCAAAAATGATATTGAGGTTTCTAATAGCATTTTTTTCTAAACTGGATAGTTTGCGCGAGAGACACTTCCAAAGTGGTAAAATGTGTGTCCCCCCCCCCCCCCCCCCGCAACTTCTAAAATAAGAGAATGATAAAACTAAAAAAAATATATGATGTACATTACCATGCAAACTTCCACCGAAAATTGGTTTGAACGAGATCTAGTAAGTAGTTTTTTTTTAATACGTCATAAATCGTAAATCGCAATTTACCTTTCATTCAATCAACTCAAATATAAAAAAAAAAAAAAACATTTAATTTCATAAACATAAACCTTATGCATAAACCGTGAACCATTATTTTCTAATAATAAATCTGTAATAGGTGCCTAAGTAAATAATAATTATAATTCGCGCGGGGCGTGGCTTGTTTTATAATTCAAATTTAATAGATAATTATAAAGTATAACGATACGGAACCCTCAAGGCGTGAGTTCTACTCGCACTTGTCCGTCTTTTTTTTGATTAACACCCTTCTCTACTCTATCTTCTTTAATCTTATAATCGTACCTAAACAATAACAATAACAATGAATTTATCTGAATTTTTATATTCTGAAATATACCGGAAACGATGTGCCGAATGCTTGTGTATGGCACCATAAGAGGAAAATTTAAGAGGCCATGACTACACTTTTTCACATGGTAAATGCATGCTTTTCTTTTGCATTCACAAGAAAATTTAATGAGCTTTTGGAATGTATTCTTTACCCGCACGGCAAAATATGTATGCGAAAATATAATAAAAAATCAAATATATTTTTATATATTTTCGTGTATACATAAAATATATGGATTTTGCCGCTTTTTGTATATTTCAAATATACGATAAATATATTCTATGCCTGTATATTTTGTTGCCAAATTTGCTGATTAGGGATACTTTTTAAAATTTTGTTAAAAATTATTGCTCGTCCAAAAAATGTTGTGGTTTCGATCCGGAACATCAAGCCGACCTTTTCAGTATGGCAGCGACTTGGTGGTCCTGCCACAAGCGCCACGAACGCCATTCCCTTATATTCATTCGATTCAAGCTCTAAGTGTAAATCATAAGGAAGGAAAATCTTGCAGCATTATGAAAAGTTAGGCCAATACACATATTAAACATAAAAAATACATATATCTTTTATATCAATAAATATATTTTATTCCGTGCACGGACAAAATAAACTTTATAGTTTATAGTATTTTTAAATAAATCCGGAATACGTTAAACGAAATAGATATTAACAACATGAATTTATTACTATATACCGAAGTTGCTATTACTAAAATGTCAGAGGAATGGGGTCAAAGGTTCGTGACATTTCTTTATTTACGTGCGACTGCGAATATGTATGATATAATTGTAATTACTGAAACATGGTTGAACTCTAATATCTTATCATCAGAATTCTTTGATGAACGAAGATATGTTGTTTGTCGTAAGGATCGTTGTCTTGTCGGTTTGCATCAAGTTTATCTCGTGGCGGCGCGCGGTGTGCTGATTTCCGTTAAATTTTCCTTATTTGCGATACGTATTGATCTACGAGTTGATGATGCAATTGTAGAGCAATTAGCCGTGAAAATTAACTTGAGTGAGTCTGTCAACATTGTTGTATGCGTTAGCTACATTCCACCTTGTACTTCTGGCTGCTAATCTTCTATCTGAGAATCATTTATGCTATTTGGGTGACTTTAGCCTATCAAACATTATCTGGAAATGGTCTTTAGATGAGGCATCTTTACTTCCATCAAATCATCGCCCTGTGAAAGTTTAGTTGTAGATTGACTTTTTGAGTGTGATTTAATACAGATTAATTAATTTCATAATATCTTAAATAGATTACTTGATCTTGTATTTATTAGTTCTCCATCAATGTACCCGTAGAAACATAGTGGTTGCTTATCATAAACCTATCGTCCTTGATATCAATACGTATGTATGTATTTGCTACTTCAGTAAGTTCTGATCGCTATACTTATGATTTTCAAAATCGTGATTATACTCAACTTAATTATTTTTTTAAAAGCTTTTATTTAACTTCACTTGTATCTATGCCCTGGAATTTTGCAATCAATATTTCACCCACTTCCAATGAAGCTATCGGGCTGAAATTTTGCACACACCTTTGGTTCACGTGACAATGCACGATTACTTAAATGCCCCCATTGTTGATCCAATATAGCGGCCGCCACAAAATGGCGATTTATAATTTCCATAGTTATCCCTATGATATGGATATCAAAAGAAAGGGCTTGATGACCAAAATACAATAAGTGAGGTGACGTCATTCTAAATCCAAAATGTTGACCAATACTAGATATAATATTGATTGCAAAATTTCAAAAGACTAAGCCACAACATTTTTAGCATTTTTCAAGCCAATATCGCATTTTTAACGAGTGCTTATAATTTTTTATGCAATATTCCAACAGAATATGGAGGATATGTCGAAGAAATTGAGCCGGAACAATTCCATTCGCTGCGATTTATGCGATCGAGCTGTTCATTTGAAATGCGTCAGTAGTGGAGCCTATTTCACAAGCCCGAATTGCGAATCCGAATTATTTCAATATCTTCCATTTTATATTTCTTCTAATTAATTCTTATGTAATTTCCAACCATACAATAAAAATTTTATAACGATATTTTTGATTTTCGACTTAATTTAGACGTTGACTCACAATTCCCCAACATTTTTGAAAATCTCAAAAACGTATTTTTTTTGCCAACGCTCAGATTTTTTCAGCAGATAATAATTTCAAAAAACTAGTTAAGCTAAAAGTTAGGGTTTCTTTCCTAGTAACATAAACCATTATGAAATATTAAAAATTTTTGATTTTTGTGACAGTTATCGAGCTTGGAAAAAGTGTGACACACAATTCCCCAATTTCCCCTACTAGATATAATATTGATTGCAAAATTTCAAAGGACTAAAAAGTAGAAAATAAAATTACATAATAAAAAAATATTTTTTAAAAAAAAGCTTTTATTTAACAATAAAATATAAAAATATACTAAAAAGGGAAAAAATAAGCTTTTGCTAAAATAAATTTAGGCTGAAAATAATATTTTTATAAAATAATTAATAAAATAATACCTCAGTTTTAATATTTTGAATTGACGAAGGGCCTTTTCCTTTTTAGTATATTTTTATATTTTATTGTTAAATAAAAGCTTTTTATAAAAAATATTTTTTTATTATGTAATTTGTTTGTTCCTTAAATTGGAATGAAGAGTTGAATAGTTTCGCGGATCTTAATACTACTTTTTGTAAGTTTTTAGAGATTCTTCATGCTGGCATTAACAAATTCATACCTTTAGCTAAAAGTAAGAATAGTTCTTATCCGCCATGGTTCAATCGTGGTTTATTACAGTTGAAGAACGCTAAAAATTAGGCTTTCAAATTGTTAAAGAAAAGTAATGGTTGTTAGGTTGAAGAAAATTTCAAGCGACTGTTTCGTGATTATTATTAACGTTTACATATTTATCAACAGTATATTTGGTCCACTGAATCAAATATTAAAACATATATTAAAGCGTTTTGATCTTATATCAATAGCAAACGTGTGTCGACAAGTTTCATAGGTCGACAGTCAAAATGTTACCAATGCTAAAGTTGTTGAATGCTTAGTTAAAGACAAATTATATTGTCACTTTAAGATGAGCATTTGCCCTCAGCAACACGGATTCGTATTTGGAAAGTCCACTAGTACTAGTAACTTGTTTTGTTTAAAAATTATGTATCCAATGAAAATGAAAATGGTTATCAAGTTGATGTAATTTATACCGATTTTGTAAAAGCATTTGATCGTGTTAATTTAGACCTTCTTATCTTAAAACTTAACCCATTTGGTTTTCATTCTGCTATCCTATCTTGGTTGTTTTCTTATGTAAGTAATTGTTATCAATGCGTAAAAATTAATCCTTTTAAATTTCGTACGTTCAAAGTGCTTTCAGGTATTCCCCAGGGAAGTCACTTGGGCCCGTTTATTTTCAGTATTTTTATTAATGATGTGGTTGGTAATTTTCTATTTTCTCAATGTCTGATGTATGCGGATGATTTAAAACTTTTCTCTTCTATAAAGAGCCCAGCTGATGTTTCCTTATTACACTCGGATTTCGAGGTATTGAATGAATGGTGCAAGTTGAATGACCTTGTTTTAAATCCATCTAAAAGTAAGACATTCAAGTGTTATCGTTTATCCATCCCTTTAGTTTATCGCTATTCAATCGATAAACATGTGTTGGATCGTACCGGTGAGATAATAGATCTTGGGGTCTTATTTGATCGTAAATAAAATTTGTTCGCCGGACATATTAGCTTTATTTAATATTTGCGCACCTGGCATGTCTCTTAGATCGAACTGTTTGTTGTTTGTTCCTTATGACAGAACTTCTTATGCCCAGCATGCACCTATTACGCATTGTTCTAATGAGTTTAATTCTGCCTATAATTTGAATGTGGACTTATCAATGAATCGAGTCCAGTTTAAGGATCTTGTAATTTTACATAACTTTACTTAATTTTGATAGTTTAGATCAATTCAAAAGTCTGTTAGAATTGTATTCTGTAGACTGAGTTAATAAATAAATAAACGATTAGGGCTCTGCATCTGTGCTGAGGGCGACCCCGGCGAAATAAGCTGAATTAGTATTAACAAGAACCCACATTTACATTCTGGTTTACGTGGCTAAAAATGCTTATCTTTATATAACTTTAAGGAAGTCATTATTTGTGTAGATTTTAAAAACATGAAAAAGTTGGAGATTTCGGAAAGAACTTAAGATCTTTTCTTTATCATGATTACTTCGACAACATTTTTGCAAGGCTCTATGACATATTCCCTAAAATTTGTTTAAGGGGGCAATTGCTTTCAAAAGTGAACAAAAATCGATTTTTTTTTTTTTTTACATAAAAGTGTTCCTTAACATTATAGAAATCATCTCCCAAAACCGTTTTGAAAAATTAGGATGGCTGATTAGTGGTAATAAACCCAAATAAATTATCTATACACGGTTTTCCAAGTAAAAATTATTGTAAGAAAACTTTAAACGCGATTTTCACAAAACTACTTATTTTTAACTGGTACGCACCATATCTCAAGTTCTACTCAATGGAATTAAAAAAAATCAAAGAGCATATGATTCGTTGACATAAATACTAGGTCCTAAACCTATAAAAATGCATAAAAATGCCCCTTGTTTTTTTTTATAGAGGTAGTTTTCCGCAAAAACATGGCCGATTTTTTATGTTTTTCGAAAAACAGTGATAACACAATTTAAAAAAATTAAAAACTTAATTTTTTTTAGGTTTAGGACATAGGAAAAAGCTTAAAGAACAGAACCCATTTTGAATTTTTCATTTATCTTTTCCCGGAAGTCCAAAGTGATGCGTACCAGCTAAAATGAGACTTTTGCCGCCGCCAAAACTTACTAAAAATTAAAAAAAAAAATATTGTTCTATTCTTCAATATTCAAAGAATGGTGCCCAAAACGAATTTTTTAAATAAATGTAACAGTTTTTCCAAAAAACAATCTTGAAAATGTGCTTTTTTTCTCAGTTATGAAAGCGATTGCCCCCTTAAATTGAAAATGGGTGTGTGGTGGTTGGCGTTATTGGTTGTGGTTTCTGTCTCGGCTTAATTCCCGTCACGAGGTTTTAATTTCCCGAGTCTCTAACCATGTGAATATATCCTGAGTGTGTACAGAAAGATTAGATAGATTAGTGTAACAGCATCCCTATATATACATATATAAAATCGAAAGTTTGTTTGTTTGTTTGTTGCTCAATCACGTCTAAACGCTGAGTCCGATTATTTTCATTTTTGAAGTGAAGATACTACGTATCCCGACCTAACATATAGGCTAGTTTTTATTCATGAGTTTCAAAATGGCGGACCCAAGATGGCGGCCAAAAATTGTAAATTTCAAGGGTTTGCCATGAAAATTGCTATTTACGGGTTCTTGGAGGTCCTGATTGCGAATCTACGCTAAAAATTTGGAAACTCAAGATGGCGGATCCAATATGGCGACCAAAATTTTCCGAACTTCAATGAATTCAATTGAAAATTAGTATTATGAGTATCTTGAGGCCACTAATTTCGAATCTCCTATCAAAATTTGGAAATTCAAAATAGCGGAACCAATATGACGACAACAATTTTTGGAATTCTACGAATTTAAATCATGTAACGATGAAATAGTAAAAAAAAAAAAAATTATACCTTTATTTATTTATTTAACACCTAACAATGAAAACATATAAGTACAGAATAGATTATTAGCCCTTCTGATATAGACGATGGTAGGTAAAATGAGTTTTGGACGGTTCTATACCACATTTACAGATTTTAGTAATACTTTTAAAGTTCTTAATCCGGCTGTAGTACCAAAATTTCAGAAGTATTTAATTAATTCGTATTTTTGATACACCGGGTGAAACCGGGTTACTCAGCTAGTAGAGAAATAAAAGATAAACAGGCGACAAGTAGAACATTGGGCGAGGGACCACTTTTTGAAAGCTCTGTGTGAAAGCTAGGATGCGATCTGAAAGTTCTTCGCTCGCGGCTTGCTGGCGATGCGATATTTTGTGTAAGGCACCGTTCGAATGCACTAATACACTCAACCAGCCATGACTGGAGCGCAGTGCGTAAACGTATTTGCCTTTGCGCTTACACGCGTTCGTCTTTCCTCGAAATCCCTAGCCTATGCTTATTTGCTGCCAGTATTCGTCTTTAGTCTTTACACTGCAGGTTTATTTTGACTTCTTATAATGACGTAGGCATTTGGGAATCCCGTTTAAGATTACTGATGGGATTAGGTTTTTATTGGCGTTTAATTTTTAATGCCTACAGAACCAAATTTAACATTAATTTTAAGAAAATTTAACGTTCCAGATAAAGGTAATTCCAACAAAATTATAATTAAATTATTATGGTAATGTAGAACTTTATGTTTTTCTTTTAAACATTTAATATTAGGGCTAGTCGTTATAATTTTGACAAAAATATTGTAATTAAATTTCATTACTTGAAAAAAATATTCAGTTGGCGCTGTTAATTTACCAAAATTAGAATTGGAGGAGAAGTTTTTATGAAATAAAAATAGCTCAGACTTATCTTCGAGTGATATTGTCTCACCAACTCGTTTCATGCAATTTTCACACAATTCACATTTATATTTAAGATCGAGCTTATAAAGAATAAATCCAACAAAATATCTCAATGAAGGATCCTCAACTGGTCTATCGTTATAATTAATTACCTACATCAAAATTATAGTTTTCTATATTATCAGTTTCGACGTCAATTCTCTCGTCAATACATGTGCTTCTATTATAAAATTCATCGACCCAGTGTCTCCATCATTTTGGGCAACGGAAAGGAAACAATTTCGTAATTCACTATTTTCAAATATAAACTCTTCTTCGTTCTCTTCACAGTTACTTTTTTTGAAATTTTAGCGAGAAGACTTTGATAGAGTGAATTTTCCCTATTAAATGATTAAACTCATATAAGGATGGATTTTAATTATTTCCACCTGATGATCTTAACAATGAAAACATATTTTCGGCAACATTTTGATTAAATTTATATAGTAAAACGTAAGATTTCTGTGGGAAACTATCAAGAAGCTCACCTGTTAATAAAAGTATACTGCGAATTGTTGAGATTAAATCGTCGAAACAGTAATTTTTTCTCGCAGTAGAAAACGTCTCTATGAATGGAATTATATCTTCAAGATAACTTCTAACAATTCCATCTCTTTTTATTGCGCTTTTGGAGATATTGCGATTAAATGGTGATTTACTATTGAGACAATCAAAAGAGTGGTTCAGTTTTTCAAAGAAAGTAGCGGTTGATATTGCTTTTGAATTTACGCTAGTACTAAATTTTTCCAAACTATGTACTATGTACTATTCGTACAGCTGAACTACAAGTGTGACTCATAACTTGTACAGCATAAGAAACTTTCATTTTTTGTCAAGTGTTGGGATATATATATTTTGTAGTTAGTTTGGGGCACATTTTGACAGATTGATGTTTTTCTATATTATAGATTTCTTCCGGGGCTTGCCAACTTGCAATACCACCCTCAAAGTATATATCAGATTTAATTAAAGTATTTCGAATTGACTTAAAAAGATGGGGAACGTCATAAATAACAAAAAAATTTTTTGAATAAAAATAAAAATATGGTTGTGCGGAATTTGTTTCAAGGAGCTTTAGAGCACTCCTGTTATTGGAACCTTGGTCACAAACTATAGCTCTAATGTTGATACCAATTTCATTGCAATAACTTATGTTGTCTTTTATTTTATTTTTAAGGTGCTCACTATTCATTACATTACTTATTGCGAAATAACTAATTACAATTTTCCAATTTGAAAATATACCACGAATCATAAACAAACAAACATGTTTTGCTAATTCAATGGTATTTTCATTTCCCATGTCGACGTATCCAATAATTTCATCTTTAGTTGTATCAAAAGTTAAATTGCGACGGATATCTATATCTCATCCAATACTAAGACTGCTTGACGTACTTCCAAATTCCAGCTTGATATTAAATCCTTTAAATTATGGGTTAGTATTGTATTAAAACCAGGCTGCATACACTTTATAGGCAACCAACGATTTATTGATCGGATGGAAGGTAGACCAATTTTTAAATATTCCTGCATATATCTATAGCAAGCTGGGGATTTATAGTGAAGATTTTGGGCTAAAAGTTTAGCATCTTCGGACCATTTTTGGCACTTTGATCTTGAACATGTCATCATTTTGGCTAGAGTTTTAGCTTCTTTATTAATATTAACTAATGAATCAATTACATTATTTAAGGGAATCTTAGCTTCCTTTTTGAACTGTTTTGATTCCTCAAGTTTATTTTTAAAGGCCAATCTAGTTTTTTTTACTGCTGCCGACTTCTTTTGGAACTTGCTTTTTAATTTGTTATATTTTTTTAATAAATTAATATACCTCAGTCTATAAAATTGCAAATTTTTTTGTGATTGCATACATTGCTCACATGTCGAAACATAATCTTCTCTATTGTCTTTATTATCCTTAATGACACATGATGTTTCAAGTTCAATGAGATCTTCAAAACTTAAATCATTTCATTGAGAAACTTCATAGCTCTTTCCGGAAAATAGAACTGGTATAGTGTCTTCATTTTGAGGCGTATTATTTTCTATTTCAACAGTGTTTGTTATATTATCGTTTTGGTTTAATTGTAAAGAAGGTACAGAATTCATTTTTAATTTTTTCTTTCCAAATCAACCAGCAGTAAAATGCGTGCAACACAAGTACGTATTTTTGGCAAATGGGGGAATATTTAAATTACAAGCATTCATCCATTTAACAAACAAATCTGTGCCTTGTGCCGGAAATTTAAAAAACCGCAAATAAGGTGAAGCTCTTTTAGTTGCATTGCAATTAGGTACCGTACCCTTGACACCCCAAATCTTATATTTTTCCACTTTAGGAATACAAATCAAAGAAGGGCAAAAATTCAAGCCAGCCGTCAACAAAAAATCCAACTAATATACATATATTTAGACTACAAAGTCAATATACAAAATGTCCAATCAAAAACCAAATTCAAAAGCCAAGTAGTTTTTCAAAAAACATTCACCTATTTATTATATAAATCCAAAACGTTATACAAATTTCAAATAATCTAAATCGATGTCCTAATTCGTAGCCAGATCAGTCCAATATTACTTCTATAATCGTTCGAGCACTCAAAAACAAACCAATCGCCTAGCAAGTCTATCTAATGAAATGAAAAACAGCCAGATAATTCGCAGAACCTCCAATATAAAACCTGCAGTGTAAAGCCGAATGCAGGCAGCAAATAAGCAATGGCTAGGGATTTCGATGAAAGACGAACGCGTGTAAGCGCAAAGGCAAATACGTTTGCGCACTGCGCTCCAGTCATGGCTCCTAGGTACTTTTTAAAAAAAAGTATAAAAGGAATAAATATTTAAAAAAAAATAAATAATTTAAAAGGATTTTTATTACAAATAGAAATAATAAATTTACAGAACAACAAAGAATATTTGATTTCAAAAGAGAACAAAGAGATCAAGAAGAAATAATATAGCAGAATTCCTAGTAAACTAAACAGAAGATCTAGATTGAAAGGAAGATCTTATTTCTAAAGAAAAATTAAAATTAAACTAAAAAAGGTAACAAGAAGAATTTCTACATACATACATACCTATCTATAAAAGAAGATTCAGAGAGAACCCTGCTTCTCTTAAGGTGTGTATAGATAATTTTTTCTATTAAATTTGAGATTTGGTAACATATTTCCTTGCTCTAAAAGTAGTCACATTTTTATGGTTTAGGTAATAATTGGGTTCAATGTCTATGTCACAATAACATCAGCATCATCAAACGCATACTCTAATTTCTCTTTTAAATCTAGAGTACACATTCCAGGTGTTATTTCAAATAATAGGAGCCTACCTTATTCGTGTGCGACATTGGCATTCGAAATGTGCGCAATAAAATTATGGAAAGTATCCCTAGAACCCCATAAGCTGAATGGTGACAATTAGTGCAAACATTTCCGTGAAAGAATTGAGTCCTTAAATTGGATGCGTTAATGAATTTTACAACAATTCCTCTGTCATCGCACAATCAAATAAAAGCGCTTAATTTCCCCGTCTCTGCGCTTCATCCCCTGTTGCCTTGCTGCCGTCGTCGTCGCCGTCGTCGTTGTCGCTGCCTCGGCTTATGAATAAAAAAATAATCAACATTTAGCAAGCAGTGCAGGAGTGTTTTCATTAAGCCCATAACAACCCAAAATCGGGGTAGCTCCGACGAAGCACTTTGCGAGCACACATCAGTGAGCCGGGGGGGCGGGTGGCCAGGCGCGGTGTGGATCAGGTCAGGGGAGGCATATATTTGTGCCGAAATATGTTAACTTTTCCGAATGTGGCACCGACCCACTCCGGTTTCCCCCGGAGCCTGCCATCATGAGGTCTCGTTTTCATTAAGTCAGCCCGTAACCAAACAGCGGGGAGCAGCATTTTGCTGTGTATTTCTTCCTTGTCAAATCCTTCCTCGGAATCGTGCAAGTCCTAGACCCAGCATCCAGTCTCATCCTGTGGGAGCAGAACTTTTTGTACCGCTGGGAAATATGAGGACGACACTGGCTGACTCTGTCTCACTCCTCTGAGATATGTACGTCCGGGATTTGGGATTCAGGACACACATAAATATTTCGGAATGAATTGGTTTATTGTGCCCTCCTAATCCCCGAAATGCGTCGGTATCTGTTTCATCGCCGTCCTTGGGCCAGGGGTTGGTCGGAAAGGAATGTGAATTTTTGATAAGATCCTTGGCAACCCCTAATCCATCCATTTATCACTGATCTATTGGTGCTCCGCACCGGCGTCACCTCGCCGGACGGGGACAATAGGGCGCTGATGACTACAGGGCCCCTCATATGCGGAACAAAGCGAGTACTCCTGTTTTTTCCGGGACGATTCCGGTGCACACCTTGACTCATTTATCGGGAGAGTAATGATGTATCACTGCAGACACGTGCTGATAATGGATCCTGGCCTGTCCCGGGGGCAAATCTCGGAGCCGCAGCCGCTGACGGATCCGAAGGATGTAAATGGCTCGTAGGATTGTCAGTGTCACCATTGGCGAGGGGAACTGTGGCAATTGATATGCCCCCGGTTGACCATCTCTCCTCGTCCGAAGGGTTCGGGGGTGAGTTTTCCCGCCCGGCCTGGCCAGGCATCGAATGTTTTCCTTCCACTTAAGTGGATATTATCGTTTGTTTATCCGTTGTTATCGTCGGGATATGGGAGGGATAAAAATAAATTTTAACAGCGTCATTGCCAATAAGTGTTTAAGGAACTTACATGACACTTTCGATTGTGCCAAAGTCGAGACGGGACAATGGCTCCGTGCGGAGGACACTTCTATTTCTTCCTCGGATTTTCAGCAATAAAATAATATTTACGATCCATTTGGTGATTATGTTGACAGTTATGAGCAAAACGGGTGCGGACGCGGAACTTCAGCACAGGAAAGTTTCCATATTTTTATGATCCAGCCCGGGCATTGCTCCGGTCTCATCTTTATGGGTTTTTCCGGAGCTTTCTCGTCATTCGTCTTTTTTAATTGAGCAGTACTAAGTGAATTCGCCAATTATTTTGCATTATTTTTCGCAAACTGAGTTGAGCGGTTTTGTCTGTAACATAAACCAGAAGACAATTTGATCATTTTCGCGTAATTTGTTTCATTCTCTTGTCATTTTCGAAAATGAAAACAAAAGTTAAGAGCAGTATTATGGGATACATTTTTCATTTTACCACTGCACTAATAAGAATAACTAATGGTGCAGCGACGAGGTTGTTGGAAAATATACGATTACCGACTGCACTTAAGGGAGGACACCACTGTGATGGGCTGAGAAATTGTAGTTTTTATCTATTACATTATTTATTTAAAATTTTTTAAAAAAGGGTATTGTATTAAGCATAAATTGAACTTATTCCGTGTAAGTTTTTTATTAAAAATAACTCAAAATTGATGAAGCTTTTCAAATATAATAGAGTCTCTGACTAGAAAGTGTGGTCGAACGTCCTGATCTCTACCTTTATGGTTGGTGATAAAACTGAAAATAAAAATTTTTTGTAATCTACATAAAAGCAAATCTCGTTATACGCAGCCATTTTTCGAGAAAAACAATTTTTCACAAAATGGTGGATGTTAAAAAAAAAGTTGAATTTTGGCGAAGTTTTGACTCATATTCGGCGGCTTAAAAAGTACTAAATTAAAAAAAAAAAATCGGCCACGTGCAACGGTAGCTAATACAATTACGAAAATGTTGGTTTTTCAAATTGAAAATCGGACAATTATAGCTGGAATTGTGACTCCGGCCAAGTCAAGAAAAGTCATTTCGAGAAAAACGCGTTTGAAAATTAAACTTTACATGCACGGGCAGTGTTGACTGCGCTCACTTAAAAGGGTACAGTTTTTTTTCATTTTTACGAATTAGGACCTAAAAAAAGTGATGGACCGATCTATACCATCATACATTGACTTTTAACGTTTACTACTTATTCTTAATGAATAATTGGTACGGATCCGAAAGCAAAAATTTGTGACGCTATAACTTTCCTATCATGAGGGGCTAAATTGTAAGACGTTGTCACGTCAAAACGATTTTTATCATTCTTTTACTGATGTATTCTATACTTCTAGAAAGGGTTTAATATATGATACATTTAACATTAGGATATAATTCTTATATATGAAGTTATAGGCATATAAATTAAAAAATCTGTAAATAAAATTGTTATGAGTTAGAAAGTCACTATGTGTGTTTATCATTTATGATTTTTGGTTGTGTTTCTAGTTTATCTGTTTTTTAAACCACAATTTGACTCCTGAAATTCTCTGATTGGATGAGTCGTTCTATCGCTACAGTAGTTTTAAGCATACCAAATCGCTCAAAATTAGAGGTTCGTTGCGCGGCTCATCGCGGTCTGATGACGTCAGAAAGATACGTTTGCGCTTGGCTGTTGTGTATTAAGAACACATGAGAACACGTGAGGAGACTTTATTTGTTTTGGAACGTAAAAACGAACAATTTATGTGTAAGTATTTTTAGTCTTATAGTTTTTGTTATAGCATATAAAGTTTGCCTTGTTATGCTAGAAGAACTAGTACGAAAACGTGTGTTAGCTTCCAAAAATTAAAAAAGGAACATTATACATATTATAGTTTTATAAATAAGAAAGCTTTGCTTTTTTTCGAACAATTCTCCATAATAATACGTTTATTATGTAATATACTAATATGAATTAAATAATTCGGTGGCATTGCCAAGCATCATTAACACGAATTGAATTTAAATAATTGCAATAGGTAATGCTAACTCCTGACAACATTTAGACGTTAAATCATGAGTTAACTCGTAACCAATGAATAACGTGTTAAAATAACTTTTTAAATTTCCTTAACAAAAAGCTTCAAGCACTTTTGAAGTTTTCTCATAAACTTTTTTCTACTTTCAGTTAAAGCATCTCTATTTCAGAAAAATTTCAATCTGATCCATCTAGTAGACTATCTAGATGTTTATTACCACTTTTTAGAGTAAACTGGTTTAGTTGTTCGAGAGCTTTTCGAACCGTGTTAAAGCGTATCCGTCTTACAAAAGTATCATGTTATACCGCGATTTTTTCGAATTGTCAAACCGCATTCGAGCGATATCGTGTTCTAGAAAAACCATGTTATGCGTGGGTTAGCTGTATCCTGTTGTGTTAACTTAAGAAAGAAACGAATTAAATATATTTACCTTTTCAATTTAATTTACTTCCAATAATGTCTCGGACCGTATTTTGCTTAACACTGAAGCAGTGCAATAAGGGTTATAACCCACTGAACCACATTAAAATTTTCGAAACAAAATTCTATACATTTTTTCAAAGACAACAACGTTATAAATTGACATACAGACATTATAATATCCCTGGTTCAATGTGAAACTAGTGATGTTCTAAGCGGAGAGTATTTTCCGATGAACTTAATAAATCGTAGTCTTCTACATATTATAATACAATACATCTTGTTTTTAAAAACTCATGTTACCTGGTATCTAGGCCACCTACCTACTACCTAAACAAATTAGTAATAAATGTTGAAATTAGAAATATAATTTAATTTCATTTGAAAAGTACAAATTAACGTCGAAATATAGGTACTATATAGTGTAGAAACTGCAAAAAAAAAACAAAATAACGAATTATGGAAGTGAGGACATAATTTTAATTTATTGTCAATTAAAATCCAAAAAGATTCGCCCGACACAGGCAAGAACCCTTTTGGTTCGACCAACTGGCATTCGGCAGCCCTCTAAACCAAACAGAATTTGCTGATGCGACAAGTTATTGGGAAAAAAATTCGATAATTGCACATGAATACGCAGCAACTAGCATAAAAATTGCAATTTCAGCGCAATTTTTACCTCATCGCAAGTTTTTGTTGGAGCCGTCGTTCAGCCGCCATCCGCCATGCCGGCGGGGCACCTACCCGTGCTACCCGCCGCCGGACGGAGAGGTTGGCCAGCAGTGTAGGGCTCCGCAAATCTGTCAGTTTCTATTAAAGGTAAAGCCGACCCCTCTCCATCGGGCGCGCATTCCGAAGAGTAATCAATTTTATATCGCTTGCAGCATTTATGAAAAATATCCTGGAAATGAAAATAGAATTACGTTCCAGTCAATGCAGTCTTGTCAGGTACCTGCAGGGGGTGGACCCGACACTACTGCATGCTAGTCCATGTCCAGTTGATTCAATTCCCAATCCATTACAATATTCAATCAAAAAAAACAGTGGTGAGGATAGTGAGGGAGAAAAGGAGCGGGTGGACCTGGAATGGGGCTCGGTCTAAATAATAGCAAGTCGGATGAAATCCCCAGACAATTATTCACAAAACCAATTATTGCTTGTCTCCATTCGGCTGCGGGAGCTTTGGTGGTTGGGGGTAGTTCTGTAAAGGGCCATTGGGGTGACGAGGCTCACCGGGACTTTCGTGTAATGAACAGGCGAGTTTTTTTTTCTGACGGGAAAACTTTAGTCAAAGTTTGCCTTGCTCAATAAGCCAGTGTGGATCAGTCCTAAAGTTACTGCAAGAACACATCGCCAGCTCTGATTAAGAGAATGGCAGAAAGCTACATATGTATAATGTATATACCCCACCGATAGTCCTGGAGTCTCGGATACGTTCAGGAAGTGTCATTCCCAGAGCCGACAACTTTTAATTTCGCTTTCACGCCACGGATCGTCCCAGATCGATGTCGGGATTTCCAAAAGGCAAAAAAAGGGTGTTCAAAAAACAAATGGTAGCCAGCAAGTGCCTCCATTAACATCCCGCCCGTTTGAGTGCCATGGAGAACTCATCAGGATTCGAGCTTGAGCGCGTCGGGCCTGACTCTGCGACTGGCTGTGGACCGAATCCGCATAATATCGCAACATGTAATTAGAATTAAAACATAGAGAGGACACATGGACAAATAGCTACATAACGGGTATACAGCCTGCTGACGGCAGGAGTTAGGCACTGAGCACGGGTCTCGTTGACTACACGAATAGAATTTCAACGTTGAGTCAACTGCATTCGGTACTGGGAAAAATGTGTTTCCCAACTTTCCATGTTTTCCGATGTTTCCCTCAATTTAATTCCCTCCCCGGCGTTTACAAGAAAAACTTTTCCACCGTCGTTGCCTCGTCGGTCGCCTTCAAAATGGGAGCCCTGGCCCGAGATCCGGTCGATGTCGCCGGGTTGGGCGGGTATTAAATGTTCTTCGGGGAATTTGGTCGGACGAACATCAACGGGGTTCAAAGTGAAGGATCCCAGCGCACTTAGCTTGTGGATGGTCAAAGCATACCCCACCTCAACGGGAAAAGAACGGTATTGGAGTCAGATGGCCATGACCGTTTGGCCCGTAATCATCTCGGTGAAAAGGATCAGCTCCTCCAGGGATGCTGATTGATGGTTTTACGCCTCGAACAAAAGAGCTCACCTCAATGAGAGTAAAGAATTTCTCTGCGCCAGGACACGTTAAAGTTGGCGTATCAGCGAAATCGCCAGGATTACGCTGGACGGCATCAATTTCTTATGAAATCTTCTCGTTATTTAATGTCGCCCAAGTTTTTTTTTACAAGGCGAAAGGAGGTCGTGTCGTCAAAACCGGATTTAAAGCGCCAGGGTTCGGGGCAGTTAATGCTCTTAACAATTTTATTTTTACAATTAAAAAACAAATTTTTATAATTAAAGTGTTGCCACCTTGCATTTAGTTGTCCGATCTGGCCCATCTACAAATTCAGCTTAGATTTTGTTTTAAACAATTGTTGTGCCAAGTTTCATGTTGATCTGCTAAGAAATGCGCACTTTAGAGAAGACACAAATTTAATTATACATAGGTTCATATACATACACATATATGAAGTTCTGCAGGGAGGCTCAGAACCGATACCTGATCAATATTGTATAACATTGTAGAATAATATTTTGTGAATTTAAAAAATCGAAGCCTCTGCAATGAGAAGAAATCTGCCTAAAAGAATCTACATATCGTAAAACATTCGCATGATAATAAATCATTAATAAATTGAGTTAATCATATGACTAAAAAATCCTCACTCAGAGGATCAAGCCGAATGTAGACCGCATCGGAGTGGGACTCCAATTATCATTTAAAATTACTCGTACTTCTAACAGTATCGCCTATGTCGGTCCCTTTGGTATAGGAGTCTCCACATTTTCGGCAGTTGGCTGAACTCAAAAAATTCTTCCTTTTAATCAAGCTTGGAAATCGAACTTTAACACTCTTCCCCTGCACCACCGATGTGGGTGCTGATAGTTGTTATGCATTAATTTTTACACTTTTTTTCCAAAAGCAAATTCGGCTTTAGTAACATAACAACATAAGTGAATTTATTACTGACAAGATATTCATCTCTGGGGCGTTCTACTTTTCTACCGACAATCTGAGTGATAAATTTTGTGACAGAGGTGCCTCATAACAGAAGTGTAAAATAACATTGTTCGAGAATTTTAGCGTTTACAAAATTACGAATTGTTCATAAAAGTAGGTGAATATGACAGCTTTATTGGGAAATAAAAATATTACATATATAAATGGGAATTACAATAAAATTTCAAAGAGGTAACTTTCGTGACAGAATGGTAGCCGAATAAACACACGCACCTCTGTTCCGCGACTAACTCGGCTCGCTCCCGGGTGGGGCCTCAAGGCGTGAGGCCAAGGGGGAAGAGGAAACCGTACTGTTGCTTAGTGTTGAAGGTCAAACAGCTAAGAAGCGTTTTTTGTTTTGCGAAATGCGTGACAGAAGATAGCAAGAAAAAACATACATAGCCGGACCCAACGATAAAATATTTTTTTGTTTAATAGTATGAACCTTTACGTTTATTATATTCTAATTAATTTAAAGATCATACTTCAGAAGTTCAATAAATAATTTTATATTAAAGGGTTCTATATGATTTTTTTAAGCGAGATCATTTTGTAACATTAGGCGGCGCAAAGAGACGCATTTTATTTGTATGTAAAACACCTCTGTCACACATTTCGACTACTCTGTCACAATGATTTTGTAAAAACCAAAAAAAATAAAAACGGGATTTTAGTATTATTATAATCTCTGTATGGTCCAAAAAAATCTTGTTAAAATAAAATTTGAGAAACTGCAATTTTGGACGAATACCGATTTTTTTTCAAGAGGAGACACGTCATTGTCGGTAGAAAAGTAGAACGACCCATCTATTCATTTATAAGTAAACGTGTATTAATATTTCGTAAAATATTGGTCATAGTATTAGCTTGTTTCCTTCTTTAAACTATTATTTAGCGAATAAGAAATTTCTCGATCTCTGAGTTTATGAAATATTTCAAGAAGAAGTCGGAAGTTGGAAAAACGAAGCGAAATAGTTTAAACTTGTTTGATATCTTCTAGTATGCGACAATTATGTAGTCATAAACCCAGCGCAAGCAATATGAAATCAGCTCCGCATAATGTGCATTAACGCAAAGCACTATGCCTGACCTACATCAATCACGATCGGTAATAATTCACCTACTTATGGGTACCCGATCATGTGTCATCACAGCCAGAATGCGCCCGGCCGACCTCCGCAAGTGCAACATAAACAAACAGCGCAGGAGGCAACGACCGCCGACACCTAAAGCAAGTACCAAGCGAGCTAACGCAGCGCAAATCAAATGGGTCAGAAAAATATATTGTTGCAACGCCCGGAATCTGACACCCCTTATGTTTCGGGGCAGTTTGAATGAAAAATTACTCAGCAGTCAAAAAATGCTTAAACGATTGGGAGTGTGGCCATCGGTCCTAATTTTGTCGGGTCAAATCTATATACATATATAAAAAGAGAAGTCCTGACACACTCAGGGACTCATCAACGCCCAGCCCAAACTTTTGGACCTAAAAAGGTGAAATTTGTCACAGAGATTCCTTTCATGATGTATACAAGGAATAAGGAAGGATATTTCGAAATTCAACCCCTAAAGGGGTAAAATGAGGGTTAAAAATTTGTATGAAGAAAAAATATTAAATAGACATTTCGACTTGAAACTTCATAGGAGTACTCCTAAAAACAAATAAGCAAATACGTATTTCGTGATTTTTCGAAAGTCAACCCCTTAGGGGGTGAAATGGGGTAAATAAACCTAAAAATCGATATGGGTGTCGTTATTGAGGTTTTTTGGGACGTTGATTACGAAAATGACATTTATTAATGCAAATATTCGATCAAAAATTATTATTTTGGGAAAATAATTAATTAATTTAACGTAATAATATTTTATAGTAAATAACGCCAAACTTCATAGTGTAAACTTGTGTATCGGTTGAGCGCGCATCGTTAAAATTCACTCTCATCATTTTTTCATAACGCGCCTAAAGAAGTATAACTTCAAAAATAAGTAATTATTTTCCTAAAATCTACCCCTAGAATAGAGAATAATAGGGACACTTATATACATGTTTTCGCTTTAAAGTTGCGTTATTTTCGTAAATATATTTAATAATTAATATTCTGGGCAACGCTGAAGGCGAGCAAGCTATTATGTTATATTGCGATATAAAGTTTTAAATTTAAGAATTTTAGTTGCATTTTTACATAGTAAATATCGAAGTTATAAAATATACTACCTTTTTTAAATTTTTATAATAGTAATATACATATATAAATAAAATCGTAACTCGCTTGGTGTATGTGCGAGAATCATGGAAAAAATACTGAAGGTATTGTGATGCGGTTTTTTATAATTTTTTGTAATAGTACAGTGATTATTATAAGCTGTATTTAATGAAAACTCAATTATAAGATAAAGTAAAATTAGAAATTTATCGTTTGCCGCTACGCACAGCCCTAGAGGGTACTTAGTTTTGTTTAATTTCAGTTATTTTGAATTGCGGTTTGTAAGCGCTTCTATACTATTGAGAATACAATTTAAACTGACGGTAATCAAAAAGTAATAAAATTAATATCACGCGAACGAAGTCGCGGGCATTTGCTAGTAATTTTTATAAATTTAATAAGGTACAAAATTTTGAATAAAGCAGGATTGTTAAGTTGAAGGTGAAGCCTTTCACTTGGTGTCTACTTTTTAGCTGCACTTAACTACAATCCCGAGGAGTCCTGCTCTTGTACATAGCTTTCTCCTCCAGGAGTTCTGCCTAAAGGCTGGCTCCGAACATTCACTGATCCCCCAGACTTAATACCAACATTACAATCTGTATAATAAAATGTCTTAATACTACTGTTGCAAAATATGCCTTCGCTTGTGATTAATACAGAGTTTGAATCGAGTGGATATGGGGACCGGCATTCGGTTCGTACTGAAGAGGCGTTGAATACTTACCTTCAACTGAATTTATGCTCTTGTTTTTATTGATTTCTTATTCTTTTTTCAGAACTTTTCAGAACTTATTATCTTTGGTAATGAGTTTTCTTACCGTTCCGTTTAATTTAGTTATCTATCTCTTTTGATATTGTTTATTTAGTTTAAAGAGAAAACTTTTATTTGAGGTATTTTAAAGAATTTTTTAGTTTTTCCTCAAAACACTACAAAAGCTCTACTTCTACAGATATACTTGATTTTTTCAATAATTTATGTGTTAAGTGTTTATTTCCTATATACATTAACAAGTAATTAAGTTGTTGTGCGGTTATGCTAAACAAAAACCATATCTAGTACGATTAAAAGCACCTACACTTTCCACACACACCAGAGGTATCAAAAATGATTCGCAACACGGAAAATTAAAAGCTCGTGGTAAAAAACAAGTCGAAACGGGAACCGGCACCAATAACAACGACCATCAGGGGGGTAGAGAATAGGGGTGTTGTGTTGTATGCTGAAGAGGATGTGGGATAATTCTTTAATTTCCTTAATTGAACAAATCCTCTTCAGTGTTTAGCATAAGCTAAAAGAAAATAATTTAATTTATATTTTAGGTTTAACTTTTTAGAATTAAAAGTAGAAATATTTATGTTTTAGTTAAATTTACAATTTATTTGAGAAAGATTTACAATGTTCAGAAACAAAAATTTTGCTTGACGAATGACTCACGGGTAAAAGGTAAAGGATTATAAAGTAAAATTCAAAACTACTTGATTAAATAATGATGTAGGTTTCATGTTAACTTTGCTAGAGATGAAATAAGTTGACTGCTCCTACTATTATACGCCACAGTACAATCGCGGCATCTGAGACAGAGTCACCAACGAGACTGTAGCCACACTGAGTAGATCTGGATTGAAATGCTGATCAATAGCAATAATTCTTAACCAAACTTTAAAAAGTGTCCCCATATCAGGGTCACAAGTGGATGCAAGTCGGGTTGTTTACCAGCCAACTTCTCAGGATTCAAATTCGGCATCAATACTTTCAGAGTTTAAAGATTTTTCATTCCCGCAATGTTTAGATAAAAGCAATTGTGAAACAGTTTAAGATATGTATGTTTTAATTGTTCAACATGCATATTAACCATTCACAGGTTTTTTTTTTTTTTTTTTATTTATTTATCATAACATGAGTACATTTACAGAGTAAATATTTTGAATTAAGAGTTCAGCTTATACAAATTTTGCTCTACATCTTAGAAATACTTTGAAATATAATATTATGAGTTTATTTAATTTTGCATAGATCATTAGTGGTGAGGGAAAAATATTTATAAAACACCTCTTGATTATTAACCATTCATTAAGTTCTTAATAAATATTCACTTTTGTCTTCGAATGAGTCTCCAGAACTTTCTTAAATAAAAATATTATTTAAATATGAGATTTCACATAGGATGAAAATATTCTTCAGTTCAATATATTATATTACTTTTATAATCAAAACTTACAATTCAAAAAATTTTATATTTCTAAAATTTATATATGTATATCTTGAAATTTGTGGAGGCCAAGGTGCGTCCAACCCGGCTGCCCCTCTCTAAATCCGGATCGATTGATGCAAAGCATTTCCCACAAAACATTTAGGATCTCAATATTCCGAAAATAATGTCGCAACTAATTTTAATTATTTCATTTTGCAAGCGTGCTCTTTATTTTGCCCTTTCAAGGGAATCAAAGCTGTGATGAAATTCTAAGAATAATAAATTGGAATCTCTTTCATATTGTTTGCTATATTACACCCAAACTAATGTTATTTAATTACAAAATGCTTAATATGTATGTATATGTACCTACTCTGTTTAAATTTCCCATAATATTGAGGAGCAATAAATTGATGATATGTGTTCTATTTATTTTATGGCTACTGTAGGTATACGTGAGAACTATTATTATATAAAAATGAATCCTAGACAATTATTGTATAAAGTTTAAGAATCGTTATTATATATTTTATATTACAATGCCGTTGAGTAGCTCCTTTATCTCGGTCGCTCCTTGTTAAACGCTTATTATTTTTACTAAATTAAATTGATTGGCAGACCTTTGAAAATATTCGCTTTAATCCCGTGTATGCCTGACTTGGTTAAATTTCCGCTCTAGTTATCAGAAAAACTCTACTTATAGCGAATCACTCTACATTTAGAAAAAAAAAAAAAAAATCTGTTCCTTTTTTTCAAATTCCATATCTACACAATGACTAACAATTTTCTCTTATTTTTTTCAGGTAAGTAAATATCCTCGGATGGTTCTGGCATATTTGCGTAAGTACTGCATACACCTCCTATTGGTACATGGTCTGAATAGGATCTCGAGTTATCGGAGTGCCGGACACTAATGGAACTCATACGCCACGTCTGGTTGCTCCAGCACATTTCTCTCAGATAGGTCATAGACGACCCGGCCGGGTGATCCCAAGAGACTGGACGCGGGAGGGAAGAAGAAGAATAATCTGTTTTTGTCAGTTGCATGGATTCTAAATCATTTCCGATAGAAATGCATGAAATTAACTGCTGAATCATTTGGCATACAGTCCTTACATGTCCTGGGCTGGGCCAGAGCTCCGGTCTCGATATTGGACGGACCACCCCACCCGTAAGTAATTTTTCTACTGTGAAGGGCCAGAAAATGTTATTCTTCCATTTGACTCGCCATTGTGGAAAACGGTATTATACGTATGTATGTACGTTACGTTATACCACACAGTGGTGGCGCTGCTGTACGTTGCTGAGAAGGATAATGTGCCACTTTTCCGCCTTTGGAACACACCCGTTGGACCGGTGCCAGCTGAGTAGTTTCTAGGCCGCGTTCCAAAGTCCTATGGTATGGGCCGCGAACTGCCTACTACTACTGCACATTATTTCACGGAAACTTTTTTATGCCGTGCTGTCGGGGGAACGCCGTTTTATGTAACGTAAATCTGCCAGTCTGCTAGGAACGGGACAAGGGATATTTTTGCAACATTTCTAGAACGATATGAGCCTTAATTGATTTTATACTTCAAAGAGCTCCGGTGAGGCTCCGCCCAGTATAGCCAGAATGCCCAGTACGCTCCAGCTCTGGCTCGAAAACGCCTTAATTTCGTAGCGGCCTGATTAAATATTTCACATTTTATATGAAAATTAACGTGCCAGCCGGGAGATAGGTCCAGTGGAGGCCAGGTCCTGAGCTGATGGGACGGAGTTGGGGCCTTTGATGTGCTCTGTCGCTTGCTCTGAATGTGGCCTTAATTACAGAAATTGATCTGTACGGGGTGCTGTAGTTACTCAGAGAGGCGCCAAGGCTTCTCATGATTTCATATTCAAATTTACTGAAACTGAATGGTCCCCAGGTACCCTAATGTGGCGCTCTTCAGATGAAGGAAGAGCCCCCATTCAAGAAAATTGGAGCAATTACCCTTTGAATACGCGTCGAAATGTTGCAAATTCCTTTCATGCCGGCTCTGAATGAAGCTATGTGACGCGGGTGGCAGTGGTGGAAGGAGGGAGGGCAAGTGTTACCCTGGCAGTTACAAATGATCACGAAAATTTACTCTGAGCTTTGCCCCCACCTCCTGTCTATTCTTCGAGCAGATTTTTTAGGCATATGCCATACTACGCCCGCGCCGTGCTGACATCTCTCTCCTGAGGGTAAGATAATTTAATGACAAACCCGTCTTTATTTGGCAAAGTCGGGAGCTCCCTGCCGTGCCCCCTAACCCACACTTTCACCACATGCTGATTAAGAAGAAGAGCAATCCAGTGAAGTATTGGTTGAAGTTTTCTCCCAATTAGTCTCGAATTAAAGTTAATGATTACGAAGAGCTCCTTTAGGACATCTACGTCCTCGCTTTCGTCGAACTCCTCCAGGCAGATTCAAGTTGAGTGTGTCTAGGCGGATGAAGGAGGCTGGGATGCTGCTTTAATCTGCATAACGCGGACCTGAATGGGTAATTTGCTTCTATGAGACGATTGTTATTAGCCAAATTGTGATTTTCGTTATCGCTCCAGACGATAAACGGAAAAGTAAATAATTTGCAGATTGCTAATCTTTTACCATTCATGGGTCTCTGAACTGAAGGGAAGCGTTAGTATTTTTGCAGTTCATTACAACTTTTCTGAGGTATTTTAGAGAGAAAAATTAATTTCTTTCAGATTGCATGTTATTTGGGCTTTAAATACTTTTTGTTGGTCTATTAAAACGTTTAATTATTTTTGGTTTTAATAGATCACAGTACAAAACTTAATGGCGTACTTACAAATCACTTTTAACTTGGTTTTTGTTTCCCATATAGTGTTTGTGACTCTATTTGGCATATGTATGTTAAATCAAGATTCCTATTTCTATAATAAAACGGAAGATATTTAAATTTAAAAAATGCAACTATGTCGTTTTGTTTGCGACTGGGTGCAATTGTTACGTTTTGATTGCCACTTTATTGCATTTAAAGGATAACATCTACCTGAATAATCGAAACTGCAATTTATATTATAATATATATTTATTTGCAATCTACTCATTAATACCTTTCATTTGATACCATACACGATACATTTACTTATTTTTTTTTTTTTTCAAAGCGCAAGTTTTTCACAGCTTTTTTTCGCCATATTCACTGTATGGTGACGTCAGATAGCCTATGTTAGCCGGGCCATTACGACGAATCGATTAATGTCTCATCTGCCAAAATCCGTCGACTAGTTTCAGAGTTAAGGGATAACATAGAAACCCGTATACATACCAACTAAAATCATTATCCTCCTTTTGGGCTGCGCCGTAGTCGGGTAAAAATGGAACGATATCTTATAGTTTTTTATGAAAAGTATTCCATTGTGAACGAAAACGGGCTCGCTTATTCGAAGTTGTTAGAACTTATGCCGTTTTGATCGATATCACGAACTCCATTTTGACACACTTTCAAGACGTTTTAATTGAAAACGAGTGCATAATTAGATGCACTGGTCCATGTACAGCCGGGTTTAAAAAAGAAAATGATTTTTGATCGTTTTTTCGTCAGTACCTCAATTAATTAGCTGACTAATCGGTTTTTTTTTTACCATAGGTGCATAGCAGAAGTTTCTCAAAGTATATTCTAACTACATATATTAATTCTAGAATAATTTTTTAGTACTTATCTAAAGAAACACAACGTCATTGCATTAATTCTAGTACTTTTACCAAAACAAGCTTATGCAGTGAAGTTTGCTAATTATAAAGTACCGCGAGTATTAGTATAGCATTTCACTAGAAAGTAAGGAAATTAAGAAATGTCCGTCAGTTAAGGGGTCAGTACACTTTGTCGATTTCAAAAAATCAATTTTTTTTACGGGTATCGAAAGTACCCCTCTTCAATAATATCGTGTTAAAATTTCATAAAGATTGGAGCATTCTAAATAATTTTTTTCGATTTTATTCGAGCGTACCTCGGCGTATAAGCATGCTTAGCCGCTCTGTCCCTCTACACGGCTATTCCCCTCGATTGTAACAGCAGATGTTCTTTCTGTTTATACATATATAATAGTTACGTAAAGCTCTATTGTCAAATTTTAAAAGAGAAAGTTCGTTCTAAAATCTTGCGTAGCTGCTATTTCAGTCTCGCGTGATTTTCTCGATAAAAATGTTTAAACGAGCTTTTCTCAAAACCACTTTTTTTCAAGCCGTGCCAACAATTTCTCCAAAACTACTCAACCGATCCATCTGAAAATTTTACCACATATTCGTGACACGTATAGGTATCGTGTAAACCTCTAACATGGTACAAATTTCACTTTTTAATATTTTTGCAACCGGAAAATTATCCGAAAAAAACGAATTTTTCGAACATTTTTCTTCAAACCTCCGCCATTTTTTTTATGCTAAAATAATTCGTTTTTGTTTTTGGTTTACACGATAGCCCTTGGCATAAAAAGACTAAACAATTTTGGTTTGTGTGATTTAGATGCTTCATTTTTTCCTGAATCGTTGGCACCGTTCTCATCGCTTTTTTTTCTGGACATCTGCGGAAGTCCCGCCATTTTGAAAATATATGACATGTAATATAAATAAAAAATTATTTTTCATATATTTCAAGCGTATATTTATTGAACCTGAAAAGATTTATATGAATATCTTTCATAGAATTTTCAAAAAAAATTCTCAAAAAATGCTCTTTTTTTGGGTGTCAAAGTGTACAGACCCCTTAATGGCTTTTTCTTCTTCTTCGAATAGTCCAATTTTTTCTATGCGTAATCTGTGTTATGTAGTGGCCATACTAACTCAAAAGACTAGTGTATTATCTACTTGCATTTTCAAGATATCAATCCATTAGCTCGGACAGGAGTCCTGCTTCGTAATTGGACTACAGATCTGTATGATCTGGCCTTCGCTGAAGTTTCTCTATTACTTTTGTCAAAATAAACCTTTGAGGTAGGTAGAGCTTCTCCGTCAGAATTCAAAAAAAAATTAACTGGCAAAAACTTTTATTAGAATTTCTACTCATTATATATTAGAATCCTTTTTTTCTAAGCCGAAATTGATTGTGGGAATTATTGAAAATCTAGCATTTAAAAAGAAACAAATCGGTTCAGTTTAATGAAATAACAGGAAACTTTTCATAAACATTTCTAGTTTGAAAGAAAAAAGAAAAATCAATAATTTAAAGAGGAGAAATCCGTGTAATTAAATGAATTAACTAGATTTTCTAGAAATTTCAGTTCACTAGACTTTCGAGTGAAAATGCTAGGAGTTCAATTCCAGATGCGTTTTACTGCGTTCTGCACTTAAAAAAATTTTGTACCGAATTAGTTGAAAAATTCAGTAAATCAATTAAAATTTGATACTAATTTTCAGCCAATGAAAATGCTTCGTTGTTTCACTTAAATGAATTTACTTATGTAGACCACACCACACAATGATACAAAACCGCCTCACAGAAAAAGCTTTTGGGTTTGCCAGGGTCGCCAAAGCGACTTTCATTTTTGAGAGCCTTAAATGGAAAACATAATAATAATGGAATGTGCTTGAAAAGGACAGGGAGAACAACCCAGTGAGCCAGGTTTGTTTAGCACAGATTGAATGTAACACAAAAACTAATTAAGTGGTTCACGAAATTTTCTATATGTATATAATTGCAGGTACTTCAAAAAAGTGTTTTAATGAAAAAATATACTTTTTAATCAAGTTGTTGAACTTCGAAATTATGTAATTAATCAATTTCGTCTTTATGCCTTCGGTTAAATTATTAAGTGATTCATTTAAAATTAAGTCGCATAAAGTTAACTTAATTATTTTGTGGCATCTTTCTCTCAGTGTACATAGTTGTAAAAAAATTACGACCAGAAGGTTTAGGCTCGAAATAAGAAAATTAAAGTAGTTGAGAAACATGTGCGAAAATGGGAAATAGTTCGAAGCAACATTTTTTAGCTAGATTTGTTAAATTTTACTTTCAGACTTATGGGGAAAAATATTGCGTTTGGGTAACATCTTCAAAATTTTGGTAGCTTATAATATTATTAGATATTAGATATAATGCTGTCCAAACCTTTCTGACATTTTTAACAATTAAGATCGATCCAAGACAGACGGACTCAGATGGTCAGTGTTTCAATCCGGGGCACCAGCCTGAACTTTCTACTTTGGGCGCAAAACCCCGCTGCTTCAAAGAAACATTCAATTTTATTTTTGCCTGAGTACCTACTGTAATGTAAATTTTGAGTTGTCACAGTTTTTGAGCAGGGATGTGATATTATATCAGTCTCAAAAACATATAAAATTTTGAACACAATCGGAGGGCGTGACCGGAAAAAGTGGCCGATTTGGTATGGAATGCCCCATATATACATATACATATATGTATGTATGTTTTACAATATAATAATCACATTCATGGGCGTACCCAGGTTCTGGGCCAGGGGGGGGGGGGGGGGGGGGGGGGGGCAAATCAGATTTTTTATAAGCACCTAGTCAAATAAATAAACACAAATCAAAATAGGTAATTTTTTATACAGGGTGACTGGAAATTGCTGGCATTCCTCTCGGGAGAACAAACTATGACTAATTTGGAGTGATTTTTCCTATATCACTTAGGGGTCGAAAATGCGCCATTTTCGAGAAAATCGACTTCGTATATTTTTTACAAAAATCCGAATTTTGGGAGTTAAAAATTAAAAAAAAAAAAAAATTCTCACTTTTTGGCTTGACTTTTCCCATGATCTGAGAGCCTACTAGTTGGCCAACCATCCTAAAGCTAAAAACCACGAAATTTACTGTTAGATTTTTTGTTGTGTGTTCAAACTTACAATAAATAAAAAAAATAAAATTTAAATTCTTCAAAAAAGTGTCATTTTCACAAAAAAAATGTCTGGAACTTGTCGTAAAAAGCATTGTCATTACATCTCAGTATCCTCAGCTATCCAAAAAGGTACAATTTTCAACAAAACAAATGGTAGTTCTTTATTTTAATTTGAAAATGTAGGAGTGGAGCAGTGTACAATAAGGTAAAATTTTAATTAATTAATACAACAAAAATTAGGAAAAATGTTCATTTAATCAAAAACTTTGCAACAGTTACAAATCTTGTTCAAATTGTCTACCATGATTCCGAATGCAAGCACGTAGCCTTTTACGCACTTCTGTTTTAACTACTCTCGATGTGAGTGATAGCTTGACTTGCTCAGCTGCATTGATGATTCTCTCTCTTAGTTCCTCCACTGAGTTGGCAGGTGTTTGATACACCAGATCCTTCATGTGACCCCATAGATAGAAATCACACGGCGTCAGATCGGGGCACGACATATTTGAACGTGAAATTTCCTGCTCTTTCCAAATCCGCAATTAAAAAAAGGGGTTCCCATGTGAAAAAACAACTTTGACCTTGAAATGAACTTGAAGGTCAAGGGCAAGGTCAAATCCAAGGTCGCCATCGAATAGCTAGGAAAAACTCCTGAAACTTTTGTATTTAACATTTTTCCAATAAATGCATCCCTAACGAGTTATTCAGGGTTTTCCATATTTTGGAACTCGCGGCATATTTGTTTTTCATGTTCGAGTGACCGGCTGACGTATTATCCACCACTTTATAGTCAGCTGACTTTTTTTTTTCTTCAAGATATTGGGTTAGCTATAAGTTGATAAGTTTTCAATCGGGAGGAAGTAATTGAAAATTAATTTTTTTTTACGTGTGTGGGTGGCTACCGCTGCCGAACTCGGCCACGGAGCCGAAGCTGACGTTCACGGAGTTTCATGAAATAACTCTCTGAACCATTTTATAAAGTATCGTCTGGATTTGAATTGGTCATGAAAATCTGTTGCTGGCTCGCGGTCTTCACCTGTCCCGGTGTCTGTA
Source organism: Eutolmus rufibarbis (assembly GCA_963920795.1). Taxonomy (NCBI): domain Eukaryota; kingdom Metazoa; phylum Arthropoda; class Insecta; order Diptera; family Asilidae; genus Eutolmus; species Eutolmus rufibarbis. The sequence goes on from OY987205.1 coordinate 15,094,995, forward strand.
ATGAAATCTTGCAAGTTAAATTTGACCCACTTCCCGGTTTCCGATTGAGCTGAAATTTTGCATGCATATGTATATCGCGTGACAATGCAATATTATAATGACATGGAGCTGATCTGATGCTGAAGCTGGAAGGTGGCCATAAGAACTCCGCAATAAAATGACACAACCCCATCGAGTTTGGGCCCGTTTGATTCGTATTGATGAGTACTTTGGTCCTAGATAATATCCGTATGCAACCCCATCAAATTTGGGAAGCACGTGCCGAACACGTTATCGCGAGACACAGAAAAATCACGAGTAATATTTAAATACTCCAGATGCTCTGTAACTTTTTGTTTAAATTGCTGAAAAATCAAGCCAACCGTTGCCATGCCAAGACTGTCGTTAAAGTGTGTACTCTAACAAGGGTCGCAGCGCGTCTGATTGGAGGCTCTAAAACGTATCTATATTACATACATATATAGCGACAACCCTCCACCCTTTTTGCGAATATGAACCAAATATTGCTCCGAAAAATACATGGGTAAACTTTGATAGAATAAACAAAGTAATCTTGATAGAAATGGGGTATGCCGCTACTTTTAAGAAATAGTTACCAACACCTTCACCCAAAAAGTCAATCCTGTATATGTTCATATGAAATCTACCTAAAATAAATGGTTACTTTTTAATATCGTTTGTCTAATGAGCTAATTATATATTTTTAAATTTCTGCCACTTACCAGCTCTCTACCTAAATTATCTAATTTAGTTAGAAGGTCAATAATTTCATAAAACTTCTAGGATATCTCCAGCAGAATTAGAAACTTAAAATTTTCAAAAAAACAGTCTGACAAGTTCAATAAATTACAATTTTCCACTATTGTAGACGTTACACAAATGATTTAAATAATTTAAATTTCCCACCCAAGTGCCTTTTTCATATTTTCCACTGCACTTTGAATGCAGGAGCTGTTTCCCGCCCATTTTTCCAGTGGCAAGTGACGTTTTATGCAAGCAGCTCGCCCAGCACTGCCTCGGAATGAAAAACCCAATTACAAATATTTAAATCGCCTAATTACCGGCTAAATAAAGTCACTGTAATTTAATATCATATAATTTCTAAAAATTCGCCGTGGAAATGTGTTAAAAGTGTGAAAATACCCACCGGTCGGGTAGTGGCCGTAAATTGATTTATTTGGCGTGATTGTGCGAAATTCGGCTTCTTAAACCGCGCTTTTTCGAATTTTGCAGGCTGGGCGACGACGCGTAATTTGTGTGATATTTTTTTAAATTTTTATAAATATTTGCGGTAAGTTACAAAATTCCTTTCTTCCTGTTTCTTGCTGATGTCCGATTTGATTGAGGCATTTGTTCTCGAACTTGTTGAATGTAGTTCATTTTCGATGGACCAGCGAAAATTATTAAACTGCGACGTGTGAGTAACTCAAAATTTTATTTTACAAAGTAGCACTCCTTTCCCAAAATATGCTTCAAAACTTATTCTTATCTTCCGTATATGAAATGCTCGTTTGTTTGAAAGGACTCTCATCCATAAAATAAGTTTAATTCAAAATTTTTAACTCTTATCTTTCTCCAAACTTGGAAATATGGGCGTTTTTAACGGTGGAACATAGGTATCCTAATTATACTTAGATTCTCTACATAATACTTTTGTAAAAATTAAATATTTCTTTATCACCTCGATTACTTTCTTTCATATTTAACCACAACGTAAAATTTGCAATAAATACAGTCTGACGAGTTCAATAAATTACAATTATTCATTATTGTAGACGTTACACAAATGATTTAAATAATTTAAATTTCCCGCCCAAGTGCCTTTTTCATATTTTCCACTGTACTTTGAATGCAGGAGCTGTTTCCCGCCCATTTTTCCAGTGGCAAGTGACGTTTTATGCAAGCAGCTCGCCCAGCACTGCCTCGGAATGAAAAACCCAATTACAAATATTTAAATCGGCTAATTACCGGCTAAATAAAGCCACTGTAGTTTAATATCATATAATTTCTAAAAATTCGCCGTGGAAAAGCGTTAAAAGTGTGAAAATTCCGCGGGTCGGAAAGCGGTCGTGAATTGATTAATTTGTCATGATCGTGTGAAATTCGGCTTCCTAAACCGCGTTTTCGCGAATTTCGCAGGCTGGGACGGCGCGGGTGTAATTACTTTTAGTTGCAAAATTCCGTTGGTAAGTTGCAAAATTCTTTGTTCCTATTTCCAGCTGACTCCCAATTCGATCGGGATGTTTGTTCCCGAACTTGTTGAATGGAATTCATTTTGGTTTGACTAGCGAAAATTGTTAAACTGCTACGGTTGATTCACTCAAAACTAAGTAATTAAATATTAAATAAAATATTAAAATTTTACAAAATATGCTTCAGAACTTATTTTTATCTTCCGTATATTAAACGTTTGTTTTAAAGGACCCTCACCCATGAACTGAACAAAGAAGATAGGCGTCCTAATTATATTTAGACTCTTATTGTTCATTATATCAGCGAACAAAAATATCGAATAAAAATATTGTAAAACTTAAATATTTCTCTATCACCTCGATTACTTTCTTTCATATCTAACCACAACGTAAAATTTACAAGAAATACAGTCTGACGAGTTCAATAAATTGAAATTTTCCATTATTGTATCACTTATTTTTTCGTTTATAATGAACTACTTTAAAATTTTGGCGGACACTAAAAATTCATAATACTATTATACCTCGTATATCCCTACTCTAAGCTTCAGTTCCTTCTCTTTATACCCTTTCACTGAAGGAATTCCCAAAAAGCAAACTGCAAAACTAATTCGTTTAAAATTTTCCCTGAATTTCAATTAGAAAGTATTGAACTTTAGCGAATATTTGTCACATGTTCACTGCGCGACCTCACGGCTCGCTGGGCAGAAAATTAGAAAGCAGAAAAGTGGCACAGCTGCAGCCGGTATTTTGGTTACAGATAGAGGGCGCGATGCGTACCTGCCCCTGGTCTGTAGCGGTGGGGTATCATTCACCCCTAAAATGGACAAAATGCTACTCTAAGACCAATAAAAAACTTGCTCAATTTTTTCTATTATATTTTATTAAAAAAAAATTAAATAATAAAAAAATATTTTTAAAAAAAGCTTTGATTTCCTTTTTAGTATATTTTTATATTTTATTGTTAAATAAAAGCTTTTTTTTAAAAATATTTTTTTGTTATTTTTTATTTGAACATCATGTTGTGGTTGTTCTTGCTGTGGCTGAACGTCGCTACATTGACTGAATGTAGTACATGCATTCATTTTATCAGCTTTTCTCTTTTCTCTGTATCTTCTTTGGCGTTCAGCATTTGAATATGATGGTGTTTGTGTTGATTGTATATTTCGTTGCGACTGTTGCGTCTGTTGCTGATGCTGATGAACATTTGCAACGACTTCCATTTGAATAGCGCTAAAATAATGATTTGTAAATAAGTATTGAACGTTTCAATACGTAAGAGAGAGAGAGAGAGAGAGAGAAAGGTGCTTGCTGGTTAGATTTTTAGAACAATCATAAACACTATATATATATATAAGTATCTATATATATATCGAAGCAGTGACACCAAAGATATATAGAAATTCAAAATATAGACGCTGCGGAGGTAGACTTGTTGCATGCTTGTTATTGATAAATCGTATCTAGTCTATATATATAAAATAAAAAGAGAAGTCCTGACTCACTCACTGACTCATCAACGCCCAGCCCAAATCTTTGGACCTAAAATGCTGAAATTTGCCACAGAGCTTCCTTTCATGATGTATACAAGGAATAAGGAAGGATATTTGAAAATTCAACCCCTAAAGGGGTAAAATGAGGGTTAAAAATTTGTATGAAGAAAAAATATTAAATAGAGATATCAACTTGAAACTTCATAGGAGTACTCCTAAAAACAAATAAGCAAATACGTATTTCGCGATTTTTCGAAAATCAACCCCTTATGGGGTGAAATGGGGTAAATAAACCTAACAATCGATATGGGTGTCGTTAATGAGGTTTTTTGGGTCTTTGATTACGAAAATGGCATTTATTAATGCAAAAATTCGATCAAAAATTATTATTTTGGGAAAATAATTAATTAATTTAATATAATAATATGTATTTAATAGTAACAACGCCCAACTTTATAGGGTAAACTTGGGTATCGGTTGCTCGCGCATCGTTAAAATTCACTCTCATCATTTTTTCATAACGCGCCTAAAGAAGTATAACTTCAAACATAAGTAATTATTTTCCTAAAATCTACCCCTTAGAATAGAGAATAATAGGGACACTTATATACATGCTTTCGCTTTAAAGTTGCGTTATTTTCGTAAATATATTTAATAATTAATATTCTGGGCAACGCTGAATGCGAGCAAGCTATTATGTTATATTGCGATATAAAGTTTTAAATTTAAGAATTTTAGTTGCATTTTTACATAGTAAATATTCCTCAAACATACTTTCAAAACTGAATTTTCGAAGCTATAAAATATACTATAATACCTTTTTTCAATTTTTATAATAGTAATATATATATGTAAATAAAATCGTAACTCGCTTGGTGTCTGTGCGAGAATCATGGAAAAACTACTGAAGGTATTGTGATGCGGTTTTTTATAATTTTTTGTAATAGTACAGTGATTATTATAAGCTGTATTTAATGAAAACTCAAATATAAGATAAAGTAAAAGGAAAAATTTATCGTTTGCCGCTACGCACAGCCCTAGAGCGTACTTAGTTTTGTTTAATTTCAGTTATTTTGAATTGCGTTTCGTAAGCGCTTCTATACTATTGAGAATACAATTTAAACTGACGGTAATCAATTAAAGTAATAAAATTAATATCACGCGAACGAAGTCGCGGGCATTTGCTAGTTATATTATTTTATTAAACTTACCTTTCGTTAGGAGATTCTGTAATGTTCCGAGGATCATCTTCTGCTTCATTCATCATATTTTTTATAATCACTTTCAAAAACGGTGATAGTTTGAGGTTGTTCATAGCTGACAGCTTTGACAATTAATTTGTTTATAACTTTGAATCAGCTGTTAACATTTTGAAAGGTTAAGCGTAGCACACTAAACACTGAGTAGAGAGAGGGGAAAGCGTCTGTCCGAAATTCGGCTAGCGCTGCGGGTTAGAGTGAGAGAGGAGGAGCCTGCCTACTGCTGCCGTATGCGTGAGAGAAAGGGAAACCAGACGAACTGGCGCCGTAACGCGTTACGTAACGAAGCGGTTTACCCTCCCATAAGAAGTTATCACTTCAAAAAAAGCTCTACGCTATTACCTCCAGAAACTTATCAACTAATAAAATCATTTTGGGTTTTTGATTTCAAATGATCCAATGATGAGTTATGAGGGGCACCGCAATAATACTTTTTTTTTAAACGTCCGCGGAGATTCGCTGTCAATGACTCATTTCTTCATATAAATTAATGAAAATTTCAAAGAATATTCCCCAAATGTTACTTTATTATACAATAATTATAGAAATATAAATTTATTAACTGTGTCGTCAAGAAAAATTATCGAAAATATGCTCTTTTTGTATCGAATTAACCTTACTCCCCCCTTAATAAATAAAAATCTTACATACATATGCATATTTATAAAATGAGATAGTAGCCAATATCCGATATTCGGATTTTTTCTTTTAATATTCAAAGATCAGGTAGATGGCATGATTTTATAAGGGAATTAAAAGTTTTTGTATAAAAATGTATTCAAATCTTTAACGATATAGCGTATTGCAGAATTCACACTTCACGTAGTGATAAATAAATGCTAATGCACACGGAGATAATTAAGAAGAAAATTTTTTCCATTTTCGCCCCGGCCGGATCCTTTCTAAAGCTGAAAGGTGATGGCCATCGTCTGTTCCATCGCTTGCCCGTCGAGCAGAGTACCCTGCAACTTTTAACTCGGGAAGTTAATCGCCTCCAGAGCTCTACAGTAAGTCCTTCAGAAACATTTTCAGTTGTTAAGTATCCTTGGGAGAAAAAAAACCTGAGAACTTTTCGCTGTTTTTGTTGTGCGCTCCTTCATTCAATTAGACGACCTGGAATATTTTGGGCCTAAGTCTAGGCACTCCTCCACCCAAAGAACAATTCGACGGGGTGGTTCAAGTGAGTTCCATGACGCGACGACGTAGAATTCTTTGCCGCGGCTAGCTGATGGGGAGCATTACGCGCTAACAATGCTTAGCTTAGTTAGGGGTGCGCTTGAAAAGTAATTTTGGGTGCTGTGCATTAACGGATTTACGCACATATCCGCCTGTTTACGTAGAGCCCAGACGTTTTAGCAAATTAACCACGAGAAGCATAATTTCATCCCTCTGGAGCTGCCCGCGGTCGAAGACAAGGATGAAGGGAGGGAGTCGCTATTGCTGCGGATAAATTTTTATTCATCTTAAAATTTGTTGGAGTTGATACTCTTCGGCCGGGCGCGAGGCTGCAAACCCACGGGCGCAGCAGGAATTATGGGGAGACCGAGGGGATGAAGCTCAGAAATTTCTTTCCTTTAAACATCAGCCGCCCACCCTCGAGTCCGAAGGGTAAAGACTTCAGCTTTGTTGTGTTTTATTGTTATTGCCCGAAGGAATTCCTCGAGAATTATGGCGGGTTTATTCATGAAACCCATCGCCGCCGCCCCTTTAGTATGCATTCCTCTTATTTTAATTTTAGTGTTCATCTCGATTCTTTCGACGTCTCCTGTTTTTAGGTTTCGAAGCAAGGAAAATTATTTCTCTCCCCTTACCGCCATCGCCGTCGCCGGTACCCAGCCGACGTTTTCTGACTTGCTCGGATGTAAATGAATGCAAACCCTGCGGTCTTTTCGTCTTGTGTCTTGTCAAGGATGCTAGATACGGATGCGGGATGAAAACTGCTACTGATGCTACAGTCGTTGTCGCAGCCCATCCCTGCCGCCCGCCGCCGTTGCCCCACGGTTGAGTGCGGTCTTAATGACATCCGCCTTTATTGCTGATATCCACTTTGATATGAAGGATAAATTTTTTTAATAACAATTACACTACCAAAGCTGGTCCAGGCAGAGGAGCTCCTCTTTCGGTATCGTTTGCGGAGCCATCGCTATCGGGGCTCCTTCGTCAAGGATAAATGCGAGCAAAAAATGTTGGTTATGAAATAAAATAAAAACTCTACGAGTGTCGCGCATACCGTGGGACATTGTCAGTCGGAGAACTGAACAACAACCGCGAATAAAAACATATTATATAAAAACTATTTTTGCGATTATCAAAACATACATTTAATATCACACTCCTACATATGTAATGTCACAGCGGCAAACTGGGAGATACATATCTCGGTAAAAAGCTCTGATATTTTGTAGAATTTTAGAAATTTATTTCCCATTAAACTTAAAAAAACGAGATTTGCAACCAGGCAAAATTTAACTTAGTTTTAGTGTGTCCTATTTTTAGGTATTAGCATATACATACATATGTATATGTTTTCTATTGAATGAGCTTCGTAATGTATAGCTAGTGGAAAATAGGATTAGTTGTTTTTAATGCGAAAAAGCTTTAACATGAAAAAGTAAATGAAAAATTAAGGCTTCTCGTCCTTAATTAGACCATGTCCTGTCATGCGAAATTACTCTTTTTCTGTGAAGTTTTATAATAAATAATAAAAGAAGGGATTAATTTTTGCGAAAAGCACAGCTCACTAGAAGCCAAAGGAAAAAACTTTTACGAGAAATGAAAATTACGACTTAAAGTTACTGTTGCGGCCAATCTTTTGAAACTTTAAACCTTGACATCAAAGGTTTTCTCAATGAGAAAAGGGCAAAAGTAATTCAAAGCGCGTAGCACGTTAAACTTTTCTACCCGTCGAATTATTTGTTTTTAAACTAGTATGTACCTACCTGTTTTTAAATTAAAAAGTCCTTGATCAAAATAAAACTTTTTTCCTTAGCAGAAATTAAATATTTGTTGTTAAAGAAGAACATGTCACTCAAAAACGATACTGTGCCAGCTTCTACTTGAATTGCATTACTTAAAACCAAAAACATTTTCTTCCTTGCACTTGTACCTTATTTTCCTTCCGAGAAGCTGTGTGTAGCATTTTCTTTTACTGGATTTAGTTAGGATCTAGCTTGCCTATTGCTTTTGACCTGCATGTTTTAACCTGCAACAATTTTTTCTCTCGTTAATTTTTCGTTCGGCATCTTCACCTCATGTTACGATGAGGAAGCAGTTAGTAGTGTGATGCGAACCAGATTTACGCTCTGTCTGATCCAGGAAAAGTATTGTAATGTTTCGGATGTTTCGGTTGTGAGTTGCAGAGGGGAGGCACAAAAGTAACAAATTAATAAAGGTAATTTTTAATAAAACACTTTTAATTTTGTATTCGTTTTTTAATCGGAAAACAAACTTAACTTATAAATTTGAGTCAATGACAGGAAAGAGCATAAATAGAGCAACAGCCTTTGAAGTATACCATGTATTTATCTACTATTCCTCCGAGAGAATTCAAAAGCTTCATATATGTAGTCAAAATGCCATAAGTGAATTTTTGGGTTCACAACAATACAGGGTACAAAAACCATTTGATTGAATCTTTAAGGAGCTATTACCTACTACTTTATTTTCAAATTCATTTAGCGTCTTGTGTGATGAACAGTTTCGGCTATATACTTTTAAATTGTCTCCATTTTTAAAGGAAAGGAAGTTGCAGGTAAATAATCCAATTTGTTAAATATTTTAATTTTTTACGATTATATCATGAATTGTTAAATTATTATGTTGCATTATATGACCGCGAGTAGGCATGATGAAAGCCAAGTCCCACACTCTAAAAAATAACTGAGTAATTTTACACATTTTGTGCCAACGTTTAATGTTGCAAATTTACAACGCAGTGTAATAATGATGCAGCAATGTGCAAAATTATTAAAAAAAGAATGTAAATATTCACCAGGTGATTTACCTACATTCAGTATGTGCAAAAATACTATTCGATAGAGTAAAGGAATTTGCAAAAGAGTAAAATTACACAGCAAGAGAGTAAAAATACTCATTTACTTGGTGATATTGATATATTGGAATGTACATTTAATTGATTGTATTGTAATAAGTATTACTCCTATATAGAGCGAAATTATTTCTTTCTTAGGGATCATTTACATGGATACATGCATACGCAAAAGTAGCAGATCGGAATATTTCATACATTTTGAGATTAATTTAACTTAACTTTTTTAATTAAAGCCATAGATCCATAATAAAACTAAATAAAAATTGTTGCAAAGAAAAGGGGAAATAAACTTCATTATAAAAGAATCTTTCACCCTCCCTATATTTACTATATTTTCCCTGATTTATGCACTATTTTGAACTATATTATGTGACCCTATAAGGCTAAGCTTTAATTAATAATATTAAAATTAATCCCAAGAGATTCACTTCTCGAATGACGCAATAACGAAATAACGCCATAGAGACATTAATAAAAAATTACAAATGCTTGGTAATTTTCATACGATGAACGTTGTCTACTGTATACAATTTAAAAGCGAGTTGTATCGATATTTGTTGCAATATTACAAAATGCCACTTTCTAACAAAAGTTAAATTTTTCTTTGGCTTGTAATTATACGGAGGAATACACTCACAAATTCTTTATGTAATGATTAGCATCAAATTTTACTACGTTTATGCACTCAGTTTTAGTACTTTGGTGTATATTTTTAAAAAAATCGACTGCAAAAAGTTTTGAATATTGCAAGTGAAATCATGCAAATTTACTAGAAAATTGCGAATTTATAACTTTGTGTATTTTTACTAACTTTTTTAGACGAAATATGTATTTTTACTTAAAAAATGTTAAATTTACTACATATATGTACATTTGTACATATCGTAAAAAAACTGTGTAATATTACACATATTTTTTAGAGTGCAGCACTTGTTGACAATGAAATGGGCGATAAGAGGCCAAGTAGGTACTTGTAATTGTTTAACAAACAATTCAGAGTGGAGGTAGTAGGTACATTGTAAATTCATTGCAATAATGTGTGCATTCCACTGACGCTGAATGTTTAATTGGTATTAAAATTTAAATCGCACTATCACTGAATATTTAGTCCTGATGCATGTAATACTGCACTACAACTAAACGTTTAATATTTAGTATAATGGCAGAAATTCCACCAGCATTACTTATAGTAAATCGAAATACATTTTCCACCTTTCCGCGAGTAGGTAGAACGTCCTAATTCGTTTTCTGGCACTCTGCAACGAAAAAATTTGTCGGGCTCTCATTTCGAAAAGCTTGTTCATATGAGAGCCAATAACAATTTTTTAATAAATTGATGTTTATTGTTTTTTTATTCTATACAAATTGCAACTTATGTACATATGTATGTATTTTCATTTTTCAGTAATGGTCGGTGTATTAAGATTTTCACTTTCACAATAACACTAATGGACTTTCAATCCTTAATGCGCCGAATGCTGCTTTTTGGAAACAGTTTTTAACTGTCATCGATATAAGACCTACAGACCAAACTGCTTCTTTCCTTCAAAACGTTTATGAGTATCTTACTGGAAAAAGTACCTGGATGACCGAGCTTACTTGAATTTAAACGGATTTCCGTGTGAACTGAATACCGGTCTAAAATTTAACAGTCCGCCATCTTGAATTAGTAAATTATGAAAACCGGTTTCAAATCAAGGACCCTGAAAACCGTCAATTTTGGTGAAAATCGCATAAGCTGTAAATCTTGGATTCATAAATTCTGACAGTCGGCTTAAAATAAGCGGCCCCGAAAACTTCTAAGTACCAATTTTTGGTGGAAGTCGCATAAGCTTTAAAATTTGACAGTTCGCCATCTTGAATTCGTCAATTATGACAGTCGGTTTGAAATCAGTCAGACCCCGAAAACCTTCAAGTACCAATTTTGGTGGAAATTGCATAAGCTTTAAAATTTGACACTCAGCTCGTGAAAACTCGCAGAAAACGAGTTTTCCTAAAAATGAAGACCCAGCTAGATCGATTATTATCCCCCGAAAACCCCTATATTGTAAATTTTATCGAAATCGTTAGACCCGTTTTGGAGAACGCGATTGCAGATACATATATGCATGCATATCACATACATATATTCTCGTATTATTAGAATAGAATATGTTGTTGGAGATGTTGCATTATCGTAATTCTTAATAAGTTCTGGCAACGTTTCTCTTTTTAACCGTTGTCTAAACCAATCGTCTTCCTCGCTAATTGAAACACTTTCTCCACTGGTTAGCTTTTTAATAATCCTGTATCTTTTTAAATTTCGATAACCATCTTCGGCTACCGAATTATGACCGAAGTCACACAGTTTTTTTTTTTATTTACTTTAAAACTGTAGAAACAAACCTTTTATTTATTCAGTATTCCAAAGTTGCTTTAGCCTGTTTTGCACCATAGGATATACATATGTATTTTTGATTATCGCCGATTTTTCTTCCAAAGTGAGACTTTTTCTTTTAGTACTAGCTATTTCTTAAATTTAATTTTTGATTTTTATTAATAAAATTTGATCATTTTGGAAAATAACAATTAACAAGAAGAAAGCGTATTTAAACAAGGAGTCGAAAAAAATTTTCAAATTCAATGTTACAATATGAAAAGTAAAATTGTTCGTGTTGGAACTCATATTGAGCTAGAAATGAGTCGTTTTGCGGAGGTGTTTGTTATACAGGGTCCTTAAATTTCAGTATTAGTCCGGGAGCCGGTGACAGTAAAACTGCACTTAAGTACATGGATTCTGACATTTTTAATCTGAATTAGTAGTATGTAACCATAGGTACAAAATGGGCTAGGTGTGCCAGGGTTTATCCTGGCAGATATATTTTTTATGAATTTTTATATTTCCAATAATTATAAGTGCTTTGCACTTACATGTAAATTAATTTCTGAAAGACCATTTTATTACTAATATCATCTATTTTTAGGAAAATTTGATGTGACAGCTCTCATCGTGGCAGATAAAAAATTTCAGAATCCATGTAAGTGCAGTTTTACTGTCACCGGCTCCCCGCCTATATGGGCTTGATGTATTATACATAACTAGATATCTATTAATTTGAAAGTGATTGTGTCGAGAAAACTTTCGTTGTAAAGAAAAGCGTGTTGTAGAGGAATTCGGCTATCCGAGTACGTATCTATTCCAAAGTAGACCACGTGAAGTACCATATTTTATCATTTTGAATTTTAAAACATAAATCATAGAAATATGAGTTTTGTTACATGATTACTACTGAAAGGTAAACTGCGCATCCTGTAAGGATTTAGTTTGGGAGAGAGAGTGAGAGAGAGAGCAATGACTACATAATCCCATTTCTTAGTGCAGGCATTTGTCTTAGCACTTGGCATTATCCTAAGCAGCATTCACAATAATCTTGATAATTCGCACTGAGCTCTATTCCCTCGGGGCCGTGACCTGGCTAAAAATCTCTAACATCTCAAGTACCCTGCTGGTGCACACTCGTCCCGAATCCACTAGCATCGGCGGCGGAGGTGGGTGCAATGTAAGGAGCTTAGACGAAATACGTAGTAGCGCCCGATACAACGGCATAGAAGCATCTTTGCAGTGGGTGGAGCACCCGACTCTGTATTCAAAGTACATAGTTGAAACTTGCATTATACCCCTTCTCGGAGGGCTGCTGTGCACACTTCCTTTGAGTGTTTTTCTACTTATGGAACGGCAAGCAATCGAGGGTCTTTAGTCGTTGGCTTGGACCTGGATCTGTACGCTCTCACAACCTGCGGTTATTTTTCGCGTTTTACTTATATTTATAATTGACGTCGAAGGTACTTACTGCCTCCTGTTCCAACTCTACTCCAACTCTGTTAAGTGGGGCTTTTGATGCTCGTGGGCAAAACCTTCTACGTATGTCTCCTTGGCTTTTAGTGACAAGTGTAGACCGCACTGATTGCAGTCGTAGATGAAAGTCACAAATAAGCGATTTACATCGACAAGCTACGCATTTGACTTTGAATGGTCGATGTACGTCTGCGATAGATTTTTTATATTTTTTTTCGAGCACCAAACGTAGCTCATTTTACTGGTGCCAATTTCGCATTCAATCTAAGAAAAGTCAATAAATCGTTCTTTAACTTTTTTATAGATTAATTTCTTCCATCCCGTACATTCTTGAAAATTGGCTAAGTTAGTAAATTATTTCAGACGCCAAGTATTGCTGCCAGGAAGCGTCGTATGAATAATAAGAGTTAGGTTCATGTGAAAAGAGCTTTAAAATACGAATTTTTTCTATAATTTTTTCTTTATGTTCGGAATTTACATTATTTGATCGTTAGGCTAGTAAAGACCATTTAAAGTACGTTCCTACAAAAAACGGTTACATTCATTTTATTCATTTTTATATTTATTTTTATTAATTTATTTATTTTTTACAAATAAAAATCCAAACGTGACAAGTCCTTGTCGTCAACTCAAATTACATACTATGTATGTATATAGGTAATTTGAAAAAGTCTCAACAATTTGTAAATATGTAGAATACAACTAGGTATATATGCTCCTTAAACATGACAAAAGATATATAACAAATTGGAATCGGTTATACTGTAAAAATTAGTGAGGAATACTTTATCTCCCAAGTTTCGATTTTGCCTTGTTTGCATGTTGTTTTATAAAACGCAAACGCAATAACTACAACTTGACAAATATGTTAGTCCACTACCTATTGTCCTATTTTCAAAGATTATTTTCACGAGCCGATACACTAGATTAAAAAGATTATTTGATTATACACTTCATTTATTTTTGTTGTAAGTAATTGTTGTTGTAATTGCAGATTAAAAAAAAATTAAAAAATGTATAATGTCAAGAGAAAGTATCTATGAATGAAATACTTGAGTGTATGAATATTATTAGTGAACCTACATATGTATGTATGTGGGAAATGTTTGTTTCTATTAAGTTTCGCCTATCTAGTGAAACATCCTCCTTTTATCCACATAAGTCTCGACAAAGCATATAAATCGTTATATTTTGTTTATAATTGCTAGCTGTATGTGCAACAGTGCAAAATTGAATCGATTTCTTGGCAAAATGCGTACTCAGAAAATTATTACAAATCTAAGGAAAATGGCTGAAGCTGAAAGCTATGAATTTGCTATTACACCACTAATGCTGGAAAATATAGTCCTTTGCTGTAAGAGGATGAACAAGGGCGGTGTTCGGTGTTCAGGAGGAATGGGGAACAAACGTCGCATCGATTTTGAGTAAATTTCAGGGAGGAAACTTTGCACACTAGAAAGACCACAGGAAGGCGGCATCTGCGATAAAACAAGTTTTCGGTCTACAGAATTTGGGTTGAAGTTTTCATTAAGATTTCTCGGCAGTTTTCTTGCAGACGTAACAAATTGGAAATTTCTGAAAATCGTGCCGAGGAATGAGTTCATCCTCGGTACAGATATACAGAAATAAAATAATCCTAAGATTTTGCTAGTGAATCTTGTTAACTTAATTTCCTCTTTTGAAATTAAATAAGAAAAAACGAATAATACTAATAAAACTGCCCTGACTGAAACTGAAACTGAAGATACGTACACATGTTCTGCGTGTCTATCTGTATTAAGATCTTCTGCACACCTTCCTTTGCAGTAGACGATTAGGTGATATGGGAATGGGGTGGAAGATACATGTAGCATCCAATTTGCATATAAATGTCGGAGAGTGTGAATTTTATCATTTGAGATAATCTTAGAATTGATAGCGCTCCGAGAGCTATTTCACTGGGAGTGTAAATCCATCCGGTGAAATCAAATGTTTACAACTTATAATGAAAATCGAAATTGGAAATCTTCCGGGCTCTTCGCATATACGCAACGCACCAACCATCTAAATGTCCTGGAATTGAATCGGAGCCAATTTCGGGAAAGTTATTTCCTTAAATAAGTAGAAACGACACGATAGAGATTGGGCCTTGATGGGAAATAGGGAAAAGCTGCGGGCGATTTACTCGGAAAAGGCGAATGGATTCCTTCTTAATCTGCATAAAACTATTTCGTAGGTATACCGTTAATCCATCAAATGAACAACATTCTCTGAAGAGCGTTTTCTTAACTTCAATGAAGAAAGTGTAGACGAGGGAATGACGGGAATGAAAGCAATCAAATACAGGAAAGAAAGAAAAGGTTGGTTACTCTGCCGTCTTACCCGGATAGAAAAAGCTAGGGGTATGGTGTGGCAGGCCCTTTTGCAGCCGACACAAGGACCTTAAGGGCGTACGCAAAACAGTCTCGCATTTCGCAAATATCCTGATGATACCGGGGCGACGCGACGGCGGGCAGGCACCTTCCCCGATGAAGAAATAAAAAGCTCAAAATAGCGAAATACTTTCAACAAACATTCAATTCCCAAGGAAAAGTTTTCTGTTCACTCAGCCAAATCGAAAGATCTCATTTCGATTGCTCGAATTCAATTTCACCGGTTGGGCTGGGAGCGGTTCTGAGCCTGATGGTAGACGTGAGACGAGGCGGAGGAGTATACTGACTTTTTTGGCTGGGAAGGTACTATAGGGCCAGAGGCCGAGGAGCCGCAAAAGGAGGTGGGAAATCTGGGAGGACATAATCGTTTACCATTTTCGATCAGATACACCACGGGCAACGACTATCTGACCCGCGCGCGCCCTATAGGGTCCTTGGCAATAATTCAATGTATGACTTCGTACAATAAAAACCGAAATGGCTGGGGAAAAAGTTTGAGAAGATCCAAACAAGAACGTCATAAATTGCTTGTCCCATTTCATCCTATTCTACAGAATAGCATTCGACGGCAAAGCACTACAACTCACGGCAATCCCTGGGCTCCGACCGATCCGTTCCGTATAGAAAACCATGATTTTGGGTAGTTTTTTCCCGCGCAAAAATTGTGGCCCAAGCCTTGGGCATTTATATGTATGTACATATATGTATATGGGTTTTGGAGCAGGCAGAGCGAATACAAAACTTCTGAGCTTTTATTTAATTTGATTACATTAACCAAAGTAAAGTCGAATTTATGGCAGTGTTTATCCCTGTAAGTCCCCCCCTCTTGATAACTTGATCCGCCCCCGCAACGCTGCCGCCGCCGCCGCCGCCACCAACATCGCTGTCCCACCCTCAACCGTCGTACGACAGATTCGAGGAGTTTTCAATCGATGCGCCAAAGCGAAAAGTTTTTATGATAGGCGAACATCGCTGAAAGGATCTGGAATCCTTTTACTTGATAAAAGGGAGCGGCGGTGGTGGGTGGCAACGGCGTTCGAGCTCTCCTGATTTATACAACGTGAAATGATTGTTTTAGGAGGCGTAGGAGGCATATAGAGCAGGCATAATATACCCCGGCAGGCGTACATATATTAAGGTCGTAATGGGATTTGCCGTCGTTTCCGTGGAGACGGAGCAGCCAGCTCCCTCATCGTCTACTCTCCGGTTAATAGGCCTCCTGACTGAGGCATACTACACACAGCCATCCCATCGTCATTAAGGAATTTCATCAGAAAAGTTGATGATTTTCGGGTTTTCTCATTTTTTCTACTGTTTTTTTTTTTTTTTTTTTTTTTTTTGTGATCAGCTTGTTTTGAAATATTGACGGCCAGGGAGTGGGCGGTTACGTAATAACTTCTCGTCTGCCTGAATGTCTGTATGTCGGCCCAACTGCCTGTCTGCCTTTCTGCTTTCTTGTAGGCAAGGGCGGTGAGTCTATCTCTATCCTTAAGACTCCAAGATGGTTTCCTTCGTAATCCCATTGTTATGTGTGAGGAATCGTGTTCTAGCAGCCGTGGAAAAATTGGAAATTGCTGCCGAAGCACTTTTTGCCTTCCGAAGTTGATGCTTACCTAAAATCTCTCTCCCGTCTGCCGCTACTTCGTGGCGGGATTTTCTTATAATTGGAGCGTACGGGGAAGCCTAACAAAGCCCTTTATGCTTCCAGATGAGCCCAGCTGAAAGTACGGCTAGAACGGAGAAGTTTTGACCATAACTAGTTTCACAGATCCATAATTAATGCATAAGTTCTGGTAGCTTCTAGGTGTACGCGCTAATAAAGCAATATGTACGTGCTGATTTCGGCGTATTTTTGCTGGTTCACAAATTTTCGAATTTTAGAGAACGAAATTGGATTGCCTTTAGTTTTTGTTTTACTATTTCCCTTCTTCGTGAACTTTATGATATTAGACTATTTTAAGTAATTCATAATATAAAAGTGGAGATCGATATTTTTTCCAATATTTAAAATAAAAGCAGACAATAAATAAGTTCAAGAGGAGGTACGTATCTAGTGAATAAAGGGTCCAAATGTCGTTTTTTCTTAGTTTGAGCATGTATGAGAACAAAAATCGCACAAAATAATAAAATGTTCATTAGGTACTGAGACAATTTTATGATAGGAAATATTTTAAAAGTAATAGAAATTTTGGTGATTTGACATTAAATTGTAAATACACGCTTATCAAAAATAATTTAATAAGTTACTCGCTCTTCATGTCACTATCTTTTTGGAACCAGTTCACTTGTCTATAGTACCTACATACATCTTTTTTTCTATCCATTGTAAAGTTATAGTTATAAAGCTGATTTCATTAAAATTAATAACTGGCTTTCCTCTTGCAATGAGAACTGTTATATATCCTATGGGTAATAAGTCTCATTCATAAATTTGCTACATTAGCATTTATTATTATTTCAAAATTTAAGCTGATATTTTTTATGTTAAGATACCTGTTTTATACATATGATTCATTGTTTTTTAATTATTTGATTAAGATTTATAATGCATCGGGCAAATCGTTTTAAGTACGAAACAAAACTGATTTTACAAACTGTCTTTACAAATTTTTAACTTTTCCAAAATATTTTGAAGCAGTCTTTTTCTTTGCTTCACTAACTGCATACTTTTGATTCCTTCTAAATTTTTCTCCATGTAAAGTTTGGAAGAGGTTTTGTTTTGAGTGACAACAATTTTATTTTTTACTAAGAATTGCGCACTCGGTATATTACCAGGGCTTGAAGACTCTTACGAGTATAATGAGTAACTTCTTACTTCTAAGCATGAAGTTTGCCATGCGCAATGAACCAAGGTAATTCTGGAAGTTTGCTGACTCCAAACGCTTTTCCAAACAACAGTCAAGCAATTCCCTTTGATTACTGCTAATCTCTTTGCGGGCTGTTTCAGATCCATTTTCTGTAATATCGATGAGTGGAATAAAAACGTTGATGACTTTTTCATTTGTTGGAACTTTTGCTAACCTCGTAAACTGTACCCAAAAAGATTTTTAATTTTAAATCTCTAATTTAGCTAATAGTTTTTTAGTTTTCCCTGTTGTTTTGACGGCATCCCTGTCGCTTTTATCAAACGCTGCAGTTAGCAGCTGAATTCCGTTCTCCGTTATTTATTCAATTTGGCTTTTTCCAGTGGCGCATTCCCTATAAGCAGCGGAAGGTTTCTGTTGTTCAGCTTCTCAAGAAAGGTAACAAGTGTGGTATTTTATTTTGAACTATCAATCTATTTCTAAGCTTTGTTCTCTTGCCAAAGTCTTTGAAGCTGTGATTTGCAATGTTTTATCTTTACATTGCAAACCTTTCTAGTTATTTTTTTTCAATATTCCTTTTTAGGGATAAAAGAACCGCGGAATCAACCAAATAAAATCGATCGGCTGATGTTACTGGTACGACACTTTATTTTTTAATGCCAGTCACAGCCCCATAAAAAAGAAAAAAATATTTAATCCGTAAGTGCGAATATGATATTCTTAAGTAAAATTGTGCACTGACCACGAATCTGCAATTAATAAAATTCGTAGACCTTCAAATATTCCAGTTTTGGCCTAAAAATGGGGAAAATGGCCCCCAAGGTGGAGAAAGCCTAAACATCTCTAAAACCAAAAAAAAAACAGTAAAGGTTTCTGTTTCGTGATAAAGTCTCAGTAGGTTAAGAAGTAAAATCTACTACCTACTAATTTGTGGGGAAAATTCCGCTGCAATAGGACAAATTTTCCCCAAAAGTAAAAAAAGACCTTTCGGCGGCAGCCAGAAAGAAAGAGGTAGTTTTCAATGTGGTAAAAATGATTTTTAAATAAGGAAATGTAATGCTGAATTCTCCACCCCCTTTACTGATTCAACCTATTTGCGAACATAGCAGAGATATTGCCACGAAGAATAGTATGTTAGTCATGTTTAATCAAAATCGATTAAGAATATATACGGTTTACATGGAAATAAATTAAAATATATAGCGAGGTGAAAGTCCCCTTTCCCCTTCCACAAACCACGAAACTTTTTAACATGACCTAGATATTAAGCTAATAAATGCGTACGCAAAGTTGGATCAAAATCCATTTAGAAATGCGGCAGCTATCGTGGTAAAAAAATCACTTTTAGAGACTGATGTAGCTCCTCACCCCTTTGACGGATTATCGCTATTTTGTAAAACGACTTAGAACTACATGTTGTCAATGTGTACGTTAAGTTTGGTCAATAGCAGTTAAGAAATACGAAAGCTTTGGAGTCCAAACCGTTTTTATATAATTCTCATAGACCTTTATTCTCACTCCCTTGACCGATTCCTCCCATTTACGAACTTAATCGAGATATTGACGGGGTAAACGTATTGGCGAAGTTTGGTCACAATTGGTCAAGAAATACGGCCTCTATTGTGTCTAAAAGTTTCGTTATATTCCTACCGCTCATACATACATACATACATATGTATGTAAATACATATGTACATGTACAAATAAATTCTATTTTTGACATCTACGATCTTCAAAACGAGTTTTAGCATCATTCATTTTCCAAAATCTTTTCATCAGATACCCTGCAATAGGTAGTATTTCATCTGAAATCTGAAATTAAGCAGGTTTTTCCCTCTAAAAGTGATAAGAACTTGCGATCAAACCTATGTAATCGACATGTTCTTGCGTCGAACTTTCATTAAATTTAAATTCCACTAATGGTCTAATAACTTGTCTACGGGTTCCTACTATGATTTTGGTGAAAAAACTGCTTTGTCTTGAACCTACGAGATCCTTGCAAAGATCTGCAAGTATTTGCGGGTCCACACATACCTTCTAGCGGTTGACACCAAAATATGTACAATTTGCGGCAAACTAATACAATTTTTTTTTGTTAATTTATCATAATGATATGCCCATTACAATGAAATGTTTTCAGTTAATTTTTGAACGTTTACGGCGTCATACTTTCTGGCACCATGCAGGCGCTTTTAATTGTTTTCAAAATGCTTGACCGGCAAAGCGAATAATTAGCAAAGGCTATGCAACATAATTTCGGGGACGGGTCATGCCCCGGGAGCAAAGTGGTCTCATACTAAGAATGGTCGTTTACCTCTTTAGCAAGCTGTCCGAGCACAACCAATTAATTGCTTGAACAGTTCCTCTTTCCCTAAATTGTGGCATTAAGCGATGCCGCGAGTCCCCTAAAATAGGACTCCGTTCCTGCCTTTAGGGCGAACGCCTGTTTAAATTCATGGCTTCGTTTCAAATTCATCATCCGTGTAAATAATAAAACAACGTCTACCTCCCGAAGAGGACCCTCGCTTTCTAATTGAGACATTAAAAATTACGTGAAACATTTTTACAATAATTTTAGATGCGCCTCAGGGAGGGCGGCAACGGCAAGGCGGGTCCCAGTCGGGGGTCTGAAAGCACCGGAAGCTCATTGGGACATCGCTGGGTGGTAGCGGGGCATCGTTCATCGGAAAGAGCCCAGCCAATATGCTGGTGGATGGAGCAGGCGAACGTAATTGGCAAAGTAATTTTATTGCAACCTTTCGACACTTCAGAGGAGATAAATCCACAGGAAATTTGAAACCATTTCCCGGCCGTGATGCGGAGATGGGGTAGAATGGCAGTACTATCGCCGGCACCGAGGTGGCAATAAAGGCTCCTGTCTATGTGCTGTACAGTCGCCCTAGAAAAAATTAAATTTTCCCCCAGAGCAAAACAGCAAATTAACTACCTCCGGGCTGGATGTAGGTACAAAGTACGTGTTCGGTAGGGCAGAACTATGCAGTCCGGGAAAGGGATTCACACGTGAAGACACCAGCCACATAATGTACCTACTCGGGGTTGGTGATGAAGGGCGCAAGTTGTGCTGTTGAGCAATTTTCGTTCAGCGGCCCCCGAAGACCTCTTATCCATTAAGGGCTGCTCCACATAGGCTCGTATTACCCCCGCACAGTTTAGGGTAGTACTTCTCTTGTGGAACAATGATCGGATGAGACGAACCAGTTTCATCAGAAGTTTTTATTGAGAGTAGCATCAATTAGTCAGCACACGGTCGGAATTAGTCCAGGGCTATCAGGACTAATACCTTCTCTTTGGTTGTTGAATGGGCTTGTCAAGAAAATGTTCTTATTGAGAAGCTGCTAAGATTTGCAACCTTTGTTGACGCTGCCAATGAAAGATGGGCTTCTTCCCTGAAACATTGAGAAAGACTAGGGCTAAATACTCGTCACGTAAACAAGGAACTTTTGATGAAAGGATAAGGGAAAGGGAAAAAAGGGGTAGTGGGTGGTTGGACGTGATTTGTACTTCATTGAGATACTTTCCTGATTCTTATGATATTGTGCTCTTTCTTTCTTCTAAGCGCTTTTTGCGCGAAATTGGCCAACCGCGACACCATTCCTTGTAGTTCTAAAGATATAAGTAGATCCTGCGTCTTTGCGGCAATCATTCCCCTCACTTTCCCACCCTTTTGGCCTTTCATCGTTTCTTTGGAGGTGGGACTGTGGGGTACTCGTCTTAAACGCGAAATTCCATTTGTCGACTCTTTTTGTACTTCTTCATCTCAAGTTCCCTTCTCTGAAGAGGACAATTCCATTGTCGCAAAAGGCGAAGTATCTCCTCACCAGCGGGGGGCAACTGAAAGGCCCTTGGAGAAGCCCTTCAATCATCGAACAATGAAAACTGGAGCAAAGTGTATTTGTGCAGCTTTGTCTATGCGGGTCTAAATAAATAGAGGAAATCCCCTGCAAAAGTTCAATCAATTTGGGGAAATTTCATAAAACTTTCATAAGCTCACCACTGACTGGAGGGAACCATTGGGTGAGGAAAATAGGGCCCAGATGGAGGATTGTGCTGTAGTTCTCATGTTTCCATGTTTTCCTTGGCTGACTCTGATGCTCGTGGAGGAGCTCAGAGCCCCCATTTGATTAAAGAGCGCTAAAGTAAACGAAAGACAAACTGACGGTCAGAGTGAAAATATACCCTTTCATCCTCTGTCCATTTTTTAGTGCTGTGGAGCCCCCGACTCTAGCGAAAATCACGAAATTAAGCTCAGTCAGTCACGATGAGGTCAGTGAAGTGAGAAATCGGCTTTGTTAGTCAGGCGAAACGAAAGCAGCAGTGGCTACCACTTGGGGCCACCTCAAGCAGCACAGGAGGCCGAACTTGCGCCCCCTTAACTACGTAGCACCAAAAGTGCAATGTCAGGCTGCGATCGTTCGTCCATTTCAAAACCATGCTACGTCCCTTTGAAAACGGGATATGGATACAAAACTATGCCCAGTTATACAACCGTTGGATGGACAGATACCCCATTCACTGGCCACTTCACTCCCTTTGTTCTTTGATCTCCGGAGAACCGAGCTGGGCACTCACCCGCCCGCACGGCCCATTTGCGTTTGGAATTCAAATGCACTCCACAGACCTCCAGACTATACCTTCCAGCGGGATGTAACCGGTTGGGCGCATCATGGAAATACTTTCATCACGTACACGAAGTTAGCAGCAGAAGGACTATCACCGACCGGGTCACCCGTTCGGTATCCCCCTGGGCATCTATCCCTCTCCAGGCTTCGCTCCTGTGGTCGGATATTCGGATCGAATATGAAATATGTCCACCCCACTCTGCCCGCCATTGACTTACCCCTATGCCCAACTTATGGATCCTGGGTCCCGGCCCAGTGTTATAAATGGCCAAAACGTGGTGGACTCCTGCCAGAGTTGGAGCAGTGAAATTCAACCGAATTTCCGTGGATGATAGAAGTGACTTTTGCACGCCATGTGACATGCTTTTGTCCCGGGAATTGTTGTGCACGGTGGAGAATAAGTTTTGTTTGCAATTACGACGTTGGAGGACAGTGCATTCTCTTCTTTGGCGATTGCATTTCAAGGAGGGATAAATTAAAGTTGGACTGAAGTGCCCCTTTAAATTTTCTAGTGATAAGGGAGAGAGGCGACCCGAACTGGCGATTTATGGGCCACCTCACAGACCTGTAACAGCTCACCTGCAATTGGGGCACATTTATCTGTTGGTTCGGCTTAATTAAGTGGATACTGCTGCACTAGGAATGTATTTGGATTTTCGGGGGGAATTAAAGCTGTTTGCTAGATGTTTCGTCGCTGCAATATATTTATGCTGTGGCAAAGGGGATTTAATTGCTGAGCACTCTACTACCTAAAGAATTTAATATTTAATTGGTAATGAGGCGATCCCTACTAATTTTCGCTTTCGACTGCTCCTGTTGGTTTCATTAGATAGCTGTGATTTTAATTTTGTAAATATTTCGATAAAGGGAAAAGAAGAGATCGAGAACTTATGTTCAATTTAATTTAATAAATTTAATAAAAAGAGGTCTGTATGTAAAGTAAGGAGCAAAACTGTAACGTAATGCATGTATGGTTGAATGAAATGATCCCCATATATTAAAAATAAATAAACTTCTTCCCTATTTTTTTTTCTTATAATTCGCTTTAGTACACTTTAAGAAATTAGAACAAAAACTTAATTGAATTTGCGATATTTGAATTAAAAGACAAACATTAATGCCGGATTTCACAGTGCGAGCTTAAGTTCTGATCGTCACTTAAGCTCCCTTAGTAATTTTTCGGTTTCACAGTGCGAGTTTAAGTGTACGACTTAAGTTGTCGCTATACCTAAGTCGCTAAAATTGGCCACTTAATTCTTACTTTGGGATATTTTTTGACATTTTATGTGGAAAATTCAATAAATTCCATAACATGTAGAATGCCTAAATTCGTTTTAGTAACCTTTGACTACAATTATAATATAATAATTTTTTCATTCAAATATTTCGGTAGAAAAATCTAATCGAATTATTTTGACGTTATATACGGAAAAACTAATAGAAATCAAGGGCAATTAAGATAAATTTATGAGAACTTAGGAACTTAATTAAGGAATTTTTCATGGCTCACAGTGTACTTAAGGGGGATAGCCACTGTGATGAGAAAAAAAAATTTTTTTTTTTTTTTGTCTTAAATGAAAGTTAATATATTCAAAAATATGTGTACAAAATTGCAGATCAAAAGGTCCAGGACTCGATATTTTAATATTGGTATGAAAATTTTAAAAGATACATGATTTCATTGCGAGAGAAAGGGACTAAAAACTTTAAATGCTTTTTCTCGAAACGACTTTTTTCAAACTGGTCGCATCGATAACTCGGACAATTCTTAACCGATTTTTAATTTTTTTATTTTGTTTTGTTCGTCTTAGTAGTGGCTAAGGTTAAGCGTAGGCGATTTGGAAACTTTTGTTTTTTACTATTTTTTAAACTGTTTGAAAACAAAAAAAACGGTCGAAAAAATGAAAATATTTTCAAGCGATCGCCATTTTGTGAAAAATCATAATAAAAAAAAATTGCTACGTACAACGATAACTACACTCATACAGATTATAATAAATTTTTTTTTTTTGTTCTCTCATTACCGGCTTTTGAAAAATCGATGCGACCATGGAGGGGGAATTTTTTTTCAAGCTCTACGTCATCGTTTACATTGTTAAAACTATTTATTATTTTTTAATAAAAATTTGTGGAAACATTATTGGATGTGTACTTAATAAAATAAGAAAAACACGATCCAAAAATTCCTTTATTTACCCGGTCAAAAAATTTTTTGAAAATCACTCATTTTTTCGGCCGTCACAGTGGCTATCCCCCTTAAACGAGGAAAATGCAAGAATTCACTTAACAATTTGTTTGAATTTATTTTTATACAATCTTTTTTCACCTTATTTAAACTAACTAATTTTATTTTTGCGTGTCTCTTTATTAAATAATTTATCCTCTTCACGTTTTCGCTTTTTGGTCTCAATTTGATTTTCATTTATATAAATGAAAAGTTGCCTTTCCTTTAAAAATCGGTATGGGAGCCGCATACAAAACTAAAGTCTGAAAGGGTTTTTTGTTTGCCCGTGGACACTCAAAAATTTATGATTGCAGACTACCCAGCGCATGTAATTTGTTCGTAAAAAAATCGAAAATAAATGTTTGTCTAACAAAATAACACCAGCCAAGATGCCATAACTTGATTCCTTTAAATTTGAGTGCTTAACTTTTAAATCTCTTACGCGTGCTTAAAACATACCTACTGTTTCAAGAAAAAGGTTTTTAGAATGACTCTATTTGAATATTAAGACCAAAATATATATTTAGTATTGATAATTTTACACTAAACATTGAAAAAGTATGTATATAAGAAAATGATATTTGTTTCAAAATTCGTTGAGGGAATAAATTTTGTCCTGTTTTTATTATGAAAATAGACTTTTGCAGTCAAATAAATAAATAAATACTACAATGCAAATTTCCTAATCAAATAAATATAATATTGTTTTAAAATTGCTCTTAACATTTGTGGTAATATCTACTAAACTTGAACATTTAAGAAATCTTTGACCGAATATGTTATAACTTAAAAACTAGGTTAATCAGCTAGTACTCTGTTGAGTCCGTCCTAGATTCCATAGATCCTTTTTCACTTCACATTCACAAATTCTTTCTCGGCCCGCGTCACAGCTCTACACTGAGAGAAAAGTCATTGTAAATTTGGCAAAATATGTATAAATAAATTTACTATTATATTTTGCAATACAAAATGGAATCATAGAGATTTATCGTAATTCAACAGTGACCGTAGTAGGACTTTGCAAGTTGTATTATCAAATGAAAATCTACACAAAATAAAATGAAACAATGTTAATTATACAAGGACCTCTTTATAAATCCACTACCAAAATACTATAAAATAACAAGATATGTAAAACTAAAGGTAGGTCTTAATGATTTTGGGATCATAAGTGGCTGATTTTACATGTCAATGTTTGTAAATTGACAGCGAGCATATATACATTTTAACACGTTTAGTAGTAAAAAGCTATCGTAAACTACTATAAAAAAGCAGAAGGAACTGTAGAAAAAGAAATAGATGTTTTTATAATTATAGGTGGAGTTTACATGGCAAGATTACCTGAAGACCTTTCATAATTCTCCTTTCTCTTTCCCCAATTCCCCCTCTCCATATCCCAATCCTCATTATCCTTGCGTTCGGTAAGTTCGGCTTAGGAATTGGTTTACAAAATATATTGCTTATAAATTGCAACTTAAATTTTGCATGTGAGTTATATTGAATGAAAATTTAACGAACTTATACAGAATGAGTAGACCTTGGCTTTATTTAAATGTTTTTTGTATGCCACTCTATGATTTTACATTTGATATTTTAAAAATATGTAACAAATTGTAAATTCATAGACCCCAATAGAGAAGTACTATACCCATGTTAAATATATGTACATTGAAATATATCAAATTAACTTTTAGTTTTTAATTAAAAATGTCGTAATGATAATTTAAAATGTAAATCTTATAAACTATCGAATGTTTTAATTAACATTGATTTGATATGATTTTATAATGCCAATTTTCTCTGTGTGTAGTCTTTTTCAATTCATTCCCGGGCGAACTTAGAGTAAGTGCCTATGGATATTGTGTAATGCGGTTCACGAAATTTAAGTTATAAATGAATATTTTTGAAATTCTACAGTAAACTTCAGTTCCATTTTTGGTCGGTAGTGGTTCGCTGTATAAAATTAAAAAAAAACTTAATTACATTTTAATTTGTATTAAAAATATTAGAAAACTTTTATTGGAAATATAACATGTACATTTTTAGATTTTACAACTACTACTACTACAACTTTTTTATGGCAAATGGTCCTATCTAACATTTTGTAGAATCAGTGGTGCTGTATAATCTCAGATTTCCATAGAGGTAAAATGTTGTCATCGGACATGACCAAAATACCAGAAAAAGAAAACATTCGCTCAAAACTTGCACCAACTCTGCGGCGAATTGCCCCGACCAAATGGGTAATGAGTTCAAAAGCGGATGTCGGTCAAGTCAACAAGCCCGGGGGCTATCTGCAGTCACAAAGTGGCTCCCCGCAAGAAATCAGATTAGAAATGACACATACCAGGGTCTGCTCCGGTGGTAGGAGCGGGAGTGGGCGGGAGACATAAATTCCAGAAAATGTGACAATTATCGTGGTTGAAGAAGGCAGCTATGTGGGGCTGCCACAGGAAGAAGAAAAAAGAACGGCATAGAAAACCTGCCCGCACTGCAGCGCCCATTAGGCCTGGAGTGTACTGTGGCGCCAGGAAACCGCACGTACCATAGGAGGAGGAGCTGCCCCCGGGCGTAGGGGGCGCATAAATAACAGAAACATGTCGTCTAGCCGGGAGCAAATTTCATATAAATTCCGGAATAAGTGGAACGCCCCGGATAGCGGCACCCCGCACTAAATACCTACGAGTAAATCATCCAGAAAGTCATCAAGATTTCATCAATTGATAATGCTGTGTCGGGAGAGGGCTCCGGCTGCTCCCGCCGGGACAGGGGCTACTTAACAGCAGGGATATGGTACAAATGTGAGCAGGGAAGTGGAAAAATTGAGAAACATGAATAATAAATTGTGCCGTGAAAGGATTTCATCTGTTGGGATCCCGGTGGCTCCCTGGGGACAGTGACCCGGAGAAGGCTCCTTCAACTATTGAGTGAGTCCCTAAGAAGTTGTGGTCGATGGGTGGGTGGGTGGTTGATCCCGTTGGGATGGCTTAGATCCTCTAAATGTTTCATTCTTTCCAGCCCCTGGCAACTAGCCGACAGTGGGCAATGTGCGTTCAATTGAAGTCCCCACGACTCAGAAAGTAAACAAAAATCATTGCACAGAAAATGTTTTATTATCTCTGCAGCGCGCTCGGGCGAAGGAGTAAATAAAACTTGCCCCCGGGGAGTGCTGCTGGCAAAGTTTTAGGGATTCGGAACAGTTGTGATAACGGCACCTGAGCTGTGGCTCTAGCGGATATTAGGTGAAATTGCTTCCATCGAAATTCTGAGGAAAGTGTAGCGGGCGGCCAAGTGCAGGTGCAAAACCTCAGGCTTGGTTAGTTTTCATTGAAAAGTTGGAAACTTCCCTTATCTTGTAGTCGATATTTAGAATCCGCTTGAGGAAAGAAAGAAAGGCCAGGAATGGGCGGGGTTACTGTAGCAAAGTGTTTAATGTTTTGTTATTTTTATTATAGAAGTGGGTCGCGTAGGCATTCTTACCTCTCCTAAAGTAAACCCGGCTTAAAATGGCTTTTGTATTAATTCTACCTTTTAATCTTCATTCATATCAAAACCTTTGTAAACGGCTATTGTGTATTGTCCCTTTGTTGCAAAATTTCACTTTTATTTTTCTGCAAAAAAAGTTACGCTCCTTAACACGTTCGTGGACAGTAAATCTTTTATGTCATGTAACTTCATTGTAAAAATAAATGCTATATGTGGCATGCACGTCCGCGAACGTGTTAATAATCTTTCAAACAAAAAAAGAAATCTAAAAAGTTCACGTCATTTTGTAACCCGGTTGAAATAACATAATACAGTGGACCCCCGGTAATCCGACAAACGTTTTGCAGGGCAGTGTCGAACTATCGAATTTGTCGGATTATAGAGTATACTGCCTAAGACCCCCTATAGTCCGGAATTTTTTACAAAAGACTACCTTGTAATCCGAAAAATTACAGATCCAATGATAAGATTCTATATGTTATACTCTGAAGTACCACAATAAATATTGGTGAGTAGGACTTTTTTGTTGGTAGGAGGGAGGGGTTTGGCCTTATAAACAATTGAGCTCAAACTCCATATGGCTAAGACCTATCTCGCAAATACCAGCTTTTGAAAAAAAAAAAAAGACACTAAAATCGGTTCAGCCGTCATTGTTTTACGATGCCAAACACAGACAAGGTTTCAAACTTTATAACACCCTTCTTTTTGCAATGGGGAGTTTAAACTAAGGCTGAAAAAGGAAATAGATTGAAAATTAAATTTTAGACCGAAACCAATCTGAATTAAGGCAACAATTATTATTTGTACTGAAAACTGATTGAAAATAGTCTAAAAACATATTGAGAAAGTTATACTAAAGTTAAGATGGAATTCAAACTGAAATTTGGTCGAAAAAGAGACTGAAGCCAGACTGAAAATTTTATGTTCAAATAAGCTGAATTGCAAAACAGACTGAAATAACAGCTACCTTTGATGATTATAAGCAAGAAATTAGAAGAAGACTGTAAACATACTGAAATTGTTAAACTTTTGCATTATCGAACTTATAGGGAATATTAAGTATGTCATTAATCGATTTTGACGAAATTCATATACATACATATATTGTAGAGTTGGTTCTCCTCATCATCGCGTAACTGTTAACTGTTCATATCGTAAATTCCACAAATTATTTTTTTTATTACGTTTC
This sequence comes from Eutolmus rufibarbis, assembly GCA_963920795.1. Classification (NCBI taxonomy): domain Eukaryota; kingdom Metazoa; phylum Arthropoda; class Insecta; order Diptera; family Asilidae; genus Eutolmus; species Eutolmus rufibarbis. Next base: position 15,124,579 of record OY987205.1, read on the forward strand.
TAATCTAATATTGTGGTGCTACAGACTTCTAGAACGGACGAAATGAGAGTGATTTACTCTTGATAGTGTGATATACTAATATGTACTTAAATTTTACAATTGATATGACTTTCGATTTTTTTGTTGGTAACGCTGCAAAAAATGTCTCAGGTATTTATTTGCATGAAGTTTGTCATCCAGGATCATAATCACAAAGTTTACATATGTACATATGTTAGATTGACAAACAAATTAGAAGCAGATTGAGTTTGAGGTCTTCTCACGTATACTTTGATGCAACGTTGTAAAAACAAACTTTTGGGATTAGAAGTGACAAGCATGTAAAAACAATTAAAACGCTGTAATTTTCAACATATTGTCAAAAATTTTCGTTGGAAATTGTTTCAAAACCGTAAATTAAAAATCAATGGACTTACATGACAAAGTAATTTGAATATTATAAATGAAAAAGTTCCCTGATTTCAATGAAAAGTCCAACACATCTTGATTATTTATTTCCTTGCTTCTTAAATTCCCTAAATTTTCCCAGTTTTCCAGCAAGTGGCCAACATGTATCAATATAAATCACATTACCTGCTTCACGCATCTCCCAAAGCTCTCCCTGGTTCATCGCTTCACACCAGTCCCATTAGTCCTTATTAGTATCACAGGTCGAAAATCCTAAAAGTGATTGCATTTAGTGCGTTTGATGTCCTTTTTGGTGAAGTGCGATAAACCCGAAATCACTTTTTGGGGCGCCCCGCTTCCTCATCCTGGCCTTTCTGTAGGCCATCAATGCCATCATCAGGCTGCCGGGTGTGCGGCGGTACCGCACTATAGAGCAGCCCAGGGCAGTCATCCTTATCATAATTATCCCATATCGGGCGGGCATCAACCCTCGTCGGGTATTTCAATGAGGCCTCCTCATCAACTGCGCTCGCCGCGGTAAGTGGCACTTGGGCCGGCTGGCAACGACTCTATGCGATGTAATGCGGTCAATAAATTTCCAGCAGCCTAAATATCCTGTATGACAGCCCTTCAAGGATAATTAATATTCCACGGGGCTCCGGGTGGCGGTCCAGTGGTGCGTATGGCAACTTGCCGACGACCGACCGGGGTTGGGTCCCGGGTGTCGCCCGAGGCGATTTTCGGGCGATCAGCCAGCCTTCCTGAGGGGATCAGCCCGGATTGTGTCCGGCAGGGGAGTGACATTCAAAAATTCATAACAATTCGAATGGGAAACGGCCGGCGGCGCAGCGGTGGTGGCGCTTAATGAGGCGGAAGCAGGTCTGAATCCCGATTCTCGTCCGGGGACGGGGGTCCTGGCTTAATGGGCGCAGAGCGGCGCTCCTTGAGAGCTGTCACCGCGGCCGGTTGGGCACTTTTCTGACGACATAATTAAATTCATTCCGTCAGTGAGACTTTAATCACTTGTCATGTCGGCGGAATAATTACTACGCCGCACCAGGGACATTTATTACTCTCCTGTCAGAAGTTGGTGATTGTTGACGTTGGGTATTCGTCAGGTGATTTGCCAGTGCTCAGAATAAGCCAGTCGAGGCTGGGACCCCATCCCGAGACAGTTCATGGGTTTTCGAGGGATGATTAGATTATGCGACAGGAAAAGCGTGAACTGACAGTCCCAGAGTTCTGTTGGTGTCCAATTAGGGCACTGCGGACCGGTCCCATCTGCCGTTTATGCCCACCGTACAGCTTCGCTCCCGGAGAGTGTCTTGGAAGCGCTTTTGAGGGTGAGGCCACATCCACTTCAGCTCCGAGGAATCGCACAATAAAGCTGCACCGTAAGCTAGCAAAGTTAATGCTGAGGCATAAAGCAGATCTTATCTCAGAATTATTTCGGGTTTTATTTCCTTTAAGCGACTTGGAGTGTCACATTTGTGCTGGCTTCAGCCGCAGGACATAACAAGAGGAGTGGGAGAATCCATCTACCCCGCCCGATGGAATCCTGTGTCACACAACAACAATGTTTTACCGTGTTTTGGTTATACAGCGCCTGGGGTGGGCCTCCACTCCCCAAAGCATGGGCGCTGCCCCGCAGATGAAATGAAACTTTCAAAGTTGATCTTATCACCTCGCCGGGCGAAACTCGTTTACGACCGAGAAGTTCGTTTTTATGGACTATCAAAGAAATGTTTCGGTTGCTCCAAGGTAAACAGCCACTTTGCTTTGGATTTCGAAACACTAAATTAAGTGGGTTCCGGAATCTGCGCCCACTCTCCCTTCTCAATATCGCCCCGGGCATTTCGCTCATCCTCATCAGGGGCACTTTCCAGATTTGCTCCAGTTAGATGAAGCCGGAGCCCCTAAAGTTCCTAGCAATATCCTCCCGAATAGGAAGCACAGCGATGTGTTTTCTCTACTTGTCGTGGCGGTCGAGATAATATTTTTTATTTGGTCTGGATCTATGGAAATATTCGGGTTCACCATAAAATATGGTTTTCGATGGAAATTCGCTATCATGGTAAACAATCTCGAGAAGTTCGAGACCATTGGGAGGATGGATGAAATTGGAATCGAAATTAAATAAAAAAAGGCAAGTATTACTGAAAGTTCGTCAGTTCCCTATCAAGCGAGGTATCATGACTCATGGGGCCTCTGATAAACTTCTTTGAGGCTTAGTAACTCTTTACTTTTAGGACCACTTAAAAGTATACACCTAACAAAATATTTTCTAAACGATTAAAATTATTTTTCTTCTGCGCCGAATATTTATTTGTTACATAAAAAATATGGCTACCGCAATTTTCTGGATTTTCACCTTAAAGTGCTTTATATTCCTACTTAGCCTATTAACGATTAAAAATTTAAATTTTCTGGTATACTCTTCCAGAACCCGGGTTTAAAATTGAGCTTTTTCAATAAGAATATTAAATATGGCGGCATTTCAATAAATAATTAGCGAAAATATGAAATTTTCTTTCGTAACCTATTTTTTTTATTCACAATGAAATTGCGGAAAAATCTCATATTTCATCAACCATGCACAAAATTATTGTAGTTTAACAATTTAATTAGTTTAATTTTTAATTTGTCCTCATAGTTGTTTTTATTCTCAAACGGCTTTACGAAAAATTATCAAATATGTTTTTTTTAGTTCAGATTTTAACGTAGAATAATGATAAATGACGGCATTCGAAAGGGAATCGGATGTACCTACATATTTTGAAGTCATATGGGCGGGCTCCAAAATATATATATATTTATTTTTGTAAATTCAATGTGGCGATTTTTGGAATTAGAATACATATTTTTTTTTAAATAAGGATTTATTTTTTATTATACATAATTACATTAGTATGATAATATCTAATAAACAAATAAATAAATTAAAAACCTATTTATTTTAAAAATTCATATAGGAAAACTTACGCAATCTAAAAAAAAGTGACGCTATTACGATATATGAAAATTCCTAGGAAATAAAAATTACACTACAATCAGTCTTACACTCGATTCAGATTCAAAATATAAACAAATAACCTGATTGAGAAGAAAAATATTATAATAAATAGGCATAAACTGAGTTTGAGGCCTCCTCACGGATTTTGGTGAAACTTATTAATTATTGGACTCCTGATGTAATTGGTCCGATGCGTGTCCGACTGGAAGTGCTCTTACTGCAACCGGAAGTTCAGCTGCATAAGAAAACCTATAGTTTTTCAAAAGGTCATAACTTCCTTCCACTCCATCGAATCGAAACTTGTCCCGTGGCAAATTCGTTCTTAAAGAGCTGACCTTTTGGTTGCCAGGGGAAGAAAAGACGTATATAACTTGTCGCCTTAGATTACCGCTTGCGAAATTGGTGCATATTTTGATTTTTGCATGTAGCTGAATTTCCGGTTGCAGCAAGAGCACTTCCTGTCGGACACACATTGGACAATCACATCTGAAGTCGACAAGTCAACCTTTAATTTGAGATAAACAAGATTGCTAACTACCCATTATTGGCCTAGTTATATGACATCACATTTTTTAATAAAAGAAAGCTTAAGGGGAGATATATACACCTAGATGGTTGAAAAAAAATTATTTTTTTTTTTTGCATTTTCTTGAACCTTGAGGTCTCCAGAATATCTGGTCAAAACGGCAAGTTAATATTTTGATAAATAAACGAGTTACAGCCGAGAAAGTGAAACGTGTTTTGCGGCGCCGAGTCATGATTTATTCATTTCCCAATTTTCAAACGCGTTTTTCTCTAAACTACGTTTTTCAAATCGGTACCCAAAATTTCTCGAAAACTAATGAACCGATTAACTTGAGGTTTTTTGTGGTTATTCTATACAACATTATCTAATACTTGTCATAGGATTTTTTTTTTCGTTACATAGTTTTTTTTTATAGGCAAAATAATAACAAATTTTTGGTCCGAAAATCACTTTTTATGTTCAAACGTCCGCCATTTTGTCATAAATCGCTATTTTCAAAATCGGCTATGACCAAGTACTAGATTATGGTATCTAATTTAATAATCATTTTGGTTTTTTTTTTCAAGATGATTTTTATAGAAACGCCAGTGGGTACCGTAAACGCATATTTTTTTATGACGCTCCAATGATCATACTATATCTTTGTATATATTTGATATTTTTAAATAAAAAAAATTAAACATATTTTTGAATGAATATACTATTAGATAATTAAAACCCCAATCCGAAATTTCAAATAGCTTTCCTTGAAAAAATTCACAAAAATTATCCTTTTTTCCGGCTCCTAGGTGTATATCTCCCCTTAAGTTAAGAATCCGTTAAGTCTCTGGATTCTTATGAAACTTTGTAAGAATTTTCTTTTGGGGTCCAAACGAGCCAATATGCAAACATTTCACTTGTGATATATGCAATATGCACACATTTCACTTGTGAGTTATCACTATGTTTATAAATAACACTTTATCCACTATCAAACTCAGTTGTTCCCTCTATTCTATCCATTTCTATCTGAAAATATATAATATAAAAGTTGTATTATTTATTTAGTTTACTTACCAGGATCCCCTTTGAATATGACATATCTCTCAAACTGATATTTTACATTTTCTAGTTAACCCCTCCTACCTTTACGGATGCGTTCAGTAAGTGGACGTGCATTCGTCAATAGATTTAAATGGATTCGAAATAATAAATATTATTTAAAATTAATTTTTGAATATTTAAATGCTATGAAAGAATTATTAAAATAAATATTTATGTATCAAATTTATCAGATCGACGAAGTATCACTACCAGCACGTATGCTGCCGACAATTAACAGTTCGTTACTTTTTAAATGCGTGGCTTATGTTCGGGGAAAATTCCGTATCGTGGGTGTATTAAAAAGGATTCCTTTCTTTTCATCTTGTATAAAGGTCTTTTGGAAACTTCTATTTTCTCAGTTTTTTTATAAAAGTTTTTGAAGACTCGAAAATCATACTAAACTAATTAAGCACAATATCATAATTATTTTTATAGAGTGATTTACTAATCGCAAAAATTATTCTATTTGTTTTCTGCAAAATGCTTGTGTTTTTATATTTTAATTCATTCACTTCAATAAAAACGAAAAATAAATAAGTAAATAAATAAAAACCCTCATAACAAATTTGAAGAATTTAATATAAAAATAGACAGCAATTACAGTTAGAAATTAATTAGACTTAAAATTTAACTAGTACCTAGAGTTACGATCTCTGCTCTTAACTTATATTTTGCGTTTTTGTACAATACGCGATGCGATAAAATATTAAAGTTATTTGGGCATGTTTTTACAAAGAACACTTTACAGTGTATGTTCGGGACTGGGCCTTCAAGCAGAAACATCTCCTTCAAGTTCACAACTGTATCCAACACTAACATCTGTCGGTTGGGCCTAGAACAAGGTTTATGATACATCATCCAAAATGCGATTCCTAAATTACGTAGTAAAATGTGTGTTGGTATTTAAAACTCTATGTTTATCCTTGAAATATTCTTCTGATATTGGCCCACGGTAAAGTAAATCTCTCAATAAGTTTCACCTTTAAAAATCAAAAACTGTCAATATTTTTTCAATAATAGATTAATGTCTTCCGACTTAAATATGTATATATATATCAAATAGAAGTAGGGCTTCTTGAAAAACCTTCAGGAGCACAAAACTTTCATTTTCCCCAATGAATTGAAATTCACACAAATAGATAATAAAAAAACACAATTACGTTGTAACTTTGATTTAAGATCATAAAAAAGTCAACATCAGATGGCTCTCATGAAACTGAAAAATTTTTGTTTGAGCTATTTTCTGATTTAAGCCCATTCAAAGAAATTATGTCGAGTGTGCTTTTAAAATGAAACAGCCGGTATTTCGCTGCTAATTTTCAATTTACGTGGCTGCTTTCAAATAATTTATAGAAGCTAACATTAAATAAAATGGGTTGTTTAGAAAATCATGTTTTGTGTTATTTGTTTCGCATAAGTGTGTCTGAACTCGATTAAGTAACATCATGGTGGTCATATTAGTTTGTAATTCAGAATATTAGCGAAAATAATTTACTAGTACTCTGAGAAAAAAGTGAGTGGTTACTACACCTATTTTCGTCAGTAAAAGCTGCACTAGTTGCAGCAATAACTATAGAATGTAAAAAAATATTTTGTTGAAATACCTCAAAATAGTTTGCTTTATTATGAATAAATGTAGTCACAAGAACTCTTAGTCATCAGTAAAAATAAAACATTACTTCAATTAAATTGTAAGATGAATTCGTTATTTGCAAATCAGATATGAAATAATCATTTCAAATAAAATTTTATTTATTGAGAATTCAAACAATTATTTGAAATAAAATGCTTATTTGAATTAATAACGTTGTAAATAAAAGCGAAATAAAATGTGACTAAGAAGTTTATACTTTTAATGAGAAGTACATTAGGTACATTAGCAGTTAAAAAGAGATCGATTTATACATCACCTTTATTTACAACAAGTAAAACACGCAATTTTTAGCTGCTAATAAACTTCCCATTGAGAACACTTTTCAGTCAAATTTTACATTTTTATTTACAATGTTATTAATTCAAAAACGTATTTTAGTTCAAGTAAAGGACATGAGATTTTACCAGTAAATGTTATTTTTATCTATTATCTGAAGTAAATTATTATTTCATTAAAGTTTTATTTCATTTCTAAATAAACAGTTATTTAAAATAATTACATTAATTCATTTTGAAATATCTGATTATTTGAAATAATTAGGTTATTTCATTTCGGAATAAAATTCTTATTTGAAATAACAAATCAATTCGATTTACCCATGCTTGGTGGGAGCTATGAATTTGGATCAGTGGATGAAGAAATAAAATAAAATTATGCTATGAACAATATTATAATATTATAATATGAAAATTAATTAATTAATTATTAATGGTATGAACAAGATTATAACTAATCTGATCCGGACCCGATTGTAAAAAAAAATCCAGCTAATAAAATTATGTATAGATGCATTCATTCACCGACATGATCGAAAAAAGGTGTTGCAAAAAAAAAAAACGCGTTTAAAGATATCTTTGCATTTACCCGTTGCAATTTTCAGAATTTTAAATTGAAATTGTTTGTTTAAACCGTGAATCATCATCATATCTTATATGTATATTACATATTATATAATAAACTGATAATTTTAAGATGCAATTTATATAATGAAAAATACAACAAAAGATGAATACTTCTCGAATATATGTGTCCATGTACATATCTATATGGGCTCTGTTCTTGAATCCCTTCGAATTGAATTGAATAGACCTTAAAAAAGCCCTTTTTTGAATAAAAATTCTTTAATAAAATTCCTAAGATTTCCGAAAATCTACTTTAGTTACCTTTGATTTTAATTAGGTTTTCGCCAACTCCGAATTAATTTGTCAAAAAGCATTAATTAAAATCAAAGGTACCTATCTAAAATGAAGTTTTTACAAATTTAGGAATTTTATTAAGGAATTTCGAATCAAAAGGAGCTTTTTTAAGCTCTTTTCGATTCGCTTGGAAAGGATTCAAGTATGTGGCCCAATATTACACTTCGAAGTGTAATTTTACATATTAAACTGCAAAATTACTATTGACATGCTATTATTATTTCCACTTCACTGTTTAATTTTACATAATTCGATGGAAATGATTTACATACCTATACTGCTTTCCCATCAAAATATGAATAATGTTTACTATATAGCTGTATCTAATATTACCATTGGCAAACAATGACCGCGGGTAATTATACTTTTTCCAATGAATTGGTATACTCTTCCAAAACTTTGGAAAATCATTTAAATCGTCATATGTACATAAATTTAAACACCGGTGTATTCTTAATTTCTACAGATTTAATACTTATCAAAGAATTGCCTACTACTTATTAAAGTACACTCTAAAAACTAATTGAGTAATTTTACAACGTTAAACGTTGGCACAAATTTTGGCACCGTTTAATGATGTAAATTGACAACGCAATGTAATAATAATGCAGCAATGTGTAAAACTACTATAAGAGAATGTAAATACTATTTGATAGAGTAAAGGAATTTGGAAAAGAGTAAAATTACACAGCAAGAGAGTAAAAATACTCATTCACTTGGAGATTTCGATAAAGAATGTATATGTATTTAATTATTTGCATTGTAATATTACTCCTATATTGAGCAAAATTACCTATTCTTTAGGGATCATTTACATGGATACATTCATATGCAAAAGTAGCGCCTCGGAATACGCAAAAGTAGCAGCTCGAAATATTTCATACATTTTGAGATTAACTTAACTTAACTCTTTTAATTAAAGCCACAGAACTATAAAAAAATAAATAAAAATTTTTCAAAGAAAGGGGGAAATAAACTTCGTTAAAAAATAATCTTTCACTATCCCTATATATACATCCATCTGTACAAATAAATATTGAATTATATTTTCACTGATTTATGCACTATTTCGAATTATATTTTCATTAATTTGTGGTCCTATAAGGCTAAGCTTTTGTTAATAATATTAAAATTAATCCCCAAAATAATAATATTTAATAGCTCTTTTGCATTCACTTCGTGGCACTTCGAGATTCACTTCTCGAATGATGGAATAACGAAATAACGCCATAGAGACATCAATAAAAAATTACAAATGTTTGGTAATTTTCGTACATGAACGTTTACACTCACAAATTCTTTATGTAATTATCAGCAACAAATTCTACTACGTTTATGTACTCAATTTTACTACTTTGGTGTATTTTTTAAAAAATCGACTGTAAAAACTTTTGCAAGTTAATCATGCAAATTTACTAAAAAGTTGCGAATTTACAACTATATTTATTTTTACTAACTATTTTAGACAAAATATGTATTCTTACAGAAAAATTGTAAATTTACTACATTATATGTAGGTAGGTATAATACATATCGTAAAAAAACTGTGTAATATTACACATATTTTTTAGAGTGTAGTAAAAATGTTTTACTGTGGGGTACTAACTATTATACTACTAGTAATATTCTATTAAAGAATTTTCGATAAAAAGTCGTGCGATTTATAATTGAATTCTCACGGGTTCTTATTTGCAGTTGGTAGAAAAGCATCTTTGGAGGAAAATTCAATTTCTTTGCAGTTCAAAACCGCTTTTCTACACTCTAGTCAGTGTAAAGGGTAAACGCAATGTAATTCCCTCCACTTGGGCTTTGCAATCGTCTTAATGTTCCAAAAAGCCATACATCCTTAAGACTTTTCAAAATAAAATTACATCCCATCCAAATGGACCACTAAAATGGCCCGACGCCCTGAAAATCCCCGAGTTTAGTCATTACTGCTGCAGAGCTCTGAAGAGTTCTTAAATCCGTTCACATCACACGATAAAATTCTCAAAGCCCACCCATTTCTCAAGAAGACAACCGAATCCACACGAGACGCCGTGGAAGGAGTACGTTGCGATGTTGCGGCGGGTAGGTGGACGGCGGGAGCGCTACTCTCGCTAGATGTTCCCATCCGGATCCCTTTGCAGCGGGGCCCTTTGAAAAGAAAACTAACGGGAAGCCATTCAAGAAAATTAAATTTCAAAGTAAATTAAAAAGTTGTGTTCACGCCAAGTGATAGCTTGTTTTGCAAAACTTTTCTGGGTTGCGAAAATCGTCTGACTAAAGCCACTCAATCTCCAGTTCCTTTCATGTTTTTGCTTCCGTTTTATTTTTTGCCATTTTTTATTTTTATTCTATTTTATTTATTTTTTTTTTATCCCGAGACAGGAGCCATTCAGCTGAAGGAGCCCCTCTATCTCAATGACGCTGTGAATCGTTCCCGAGTTCTGCTCGGCAGCAGCGAATAAAAAAAAAAAAAAAGTGTATGAATCCGGTCCCCATTCTGCCCCCAGAACCCACTCCAATCTTCTACAAGCTCGCCTAGCTTGATACAATTTTTTAACTTCCTTATGCAAAATTTTCCCTGCCGGTGTGTGTGCCGGGCGTACTTTTGGTGGGTGAACATCTTTGACTGACACTTGCAAATCTTCTAAAGCGGCTGCCAATTTTGGAAGAGTCAATTTGATAGATTTCGATCCGAAAGCCCGCGCCCGTAAGCTCTTTTCAGAGGGAATGACATCAATTTCTTCCGAGCAGTCTTTTATACTTTGGTGAAAATTACTTGAGTCGTGCGCTTGATGTGGCCTCGGTGAGGACGACGCACGGCGGCAATGGCTACTCGGGGGCTCCTCCATCGAATTCAATGAAATTGAGGGAGCCCCGGCCCCGGAAGGAACCTGTCTACTGGCATAATAATCCCCAATCAGTCATTGTGTCAGCACATCCATTTGTGCACAAGTCGGCGCCATCTAGCACTGCTCCGGCCCAGCAGTGCCCCGTGAGCGAGTGACGTCCTTCGCTTAACTTGTCTGCATTTTGTGCCCTGTGAATAATGCAAATTTCTGGCACTGTGCACACCCTCTGTCCGGGGGGATGCTGCTCCCAGAACTCCTGCATTTAGAGTATACACTCCCAGTTCCACCACCCACCGTACCGTGCCGCGTGTCACATGCATGAGAAATGCACTTTTGTTTCCAGCCATGCAACATATGTTTATTAAACTTAACAAAACGAGGTCTGGTTAAAAACGTGGATCGCGGGTAATTTTAGCGAAATTGGTTAGCCTCATAGAAAAGGATTGCCTTGGTTGCTCCAGTGATTCTACTCTATTATTACTCTGCTTATTATGCTTTCGTAAGTTATGTTTCATCACTGAGAGTAGTTTTGTCTTGTGGGAAGAGGTCAAAGTTGGAAAGATTTTTAGACATAAAATATGGTACAGTGAATGAATGCATGATTATGATGAGTTTAGGGGGATGATTTAAATCAGGATTTCTGTTTAAATTTAAAATGACCTATCAGCTTAGTCAAACCTTTATTTAAAAGCATCAAAACTGAAAATCGGTTGCTTGTGACTATTTGTGGCTAGATGTTAGTAGCCACATACTAAAAACCAGAGACCGAAAATATCTAGTATTTTTCAATTTTTAAACTACAAAAGCTGTAGGAAATTGTCATAGTACATCAAAATGTTCTCTCTCTTTCAATTGTTGTTAAGCTCTTCAACTTTTAGCTTATTTTTATAAACGGGATATCTAAACTATTATTTTTAACCGATTTTAATTTAAATCAAAGAAAAACAAGTTTAGAATCTTAATATGTTTTACTGGCTAAGATAAAAAGCTAGCTTGACATTTTATATTTTCGAGCCAAAAATAACAAGTTGTGAAGCTCGTTATTTATTTCCAGCAAAAGTAAAAAGCAACATTGGCTTTGTATTTTTTAAAGCTAGAGTTACAATGATTCAAATTCAAAATTTCTCAGCCGTTAACAATTTAAAATGAACTTTTTTTGTCAGAAAAAAAGGCTCATCAATGAAAGTGTTCCATTTTTAAGGTTCCGTACGTCCGAATGAAAAATCAGAACCCTTATAGGATCGCTCATGTGTCTGTCTGTCTGTCCGTCTGTCACAGCCAATTTGCTTCGAATCTACTGCACCGATTAAGTTGAATTTTGGTACACATATGAGTTTCTGTGACCCAATCACGGACGTGTAACGTAAATAAATTAATTTTGAATATGGGGTTACTTTTAGGGTGCAAATTAAAAATTAAAAAAAAAAGTTGCAAACTGTACCGTGTGACATATCAAATGAAAGGGCTTGTTGTGAGGGTCTCAAGTATATTTTTTTTTATAATTTTAAAATAAATAGTTTCATAGTTTATTTTTGGTTCGAAAAATAAAAAGCAAAGTTAGATTTTTTATTATATTTTAGCAGAACAAAATATTAAGCTTTAAAAATTCTTCTTTTTGGCTCGTAAACATAAAAATCTAAGTTGGCTTTTTATTTTTTTCAGAAAAAGAAATCAAGTCGTTGAGTTTTTTTCTCTTAGCTCCAAATTATTTCGATATAAAGAGAAATGTTTTCAAAAACAAAAAAGTTATAACTGCTACGGTCCCTGCTAAAAACATTTATACGAGCAGCAGACGACCACTGTAACAAGCAGAATAATTGATTATCCTAAGGCTAAGGCAACAGCAATCTCCGTTGAACAAGTTCAATATTATCAATATTGATTTAAGAATGAAGGGAACAAAATTTATGAATTCTACATACATAGAATTGGTAAAACAAAAGAAATATAGAGCTACAATCAGCTCTATATTTCTTTTCAAATTTTAAAATTCCCGGAATAATTTTTTCACAAATTCCAACACAGATGTATCTACATAAATTTCGCGAGTAGAGCAGAAATGTTGCGGACTTGTTCGTACACAGTACCATAACTAATCCAACTTACATCCGGTGCTACCTTTAAAATTTAGGAAGCTTTTGGTCGTAGAACATGAATATTTCAGCAAGATTCCCATTCAGCACCATTTCATAAAATAATGTTACATGCTTCATTCCTTCGTAACAATGAGTCTTCATTTTTCCAGATGCAAATCCGATGAACATGTTGAAAAAATATGAAAATTTAGGCAGGGCTTTGTTTACCGGGAATGTCACCGAATTCCACAAGTTTACGTTAGTGGAGCCTGTGATTCGTTTTTCAAGGGACGTCATTGAATCATCAAGGCAAAAGATGGACATATTGAACACTGCGCCGGATTTAACTTTTTGGTGCCCTAGGTTTTTATAGTGAACGCTGCCCTAGTTTTTCTTCTTTTTTTTTTTGTTAGATACATATGTATATCCACTTCCTAAAGGATAGATGGAATCATTTATAAATATACTATCACAATGTACATGTATTCACAACATTAATTTTTATATTAAATTAATGTCACTTCGATCAATTTCTATTAGAGCCATACGTATGTATGCACGTAAAAGAAGGAAGAAGTGTATTATGATATATGATATATCACTGTTATGTTTATAAGACTCTTTAAGCGCAATCCGTGGTCAAGAGGTACGGAATACAGAAAAACAAATAAATCGATTTTAGCACTTGACAAACGCATACGATAATGTATTGGTTAGAATACACTCTTCACATTGATTCCATAAATTACGCATATGTACATTCATAATAAGGCCAACCAAAAAGATCGATTGAATTTTTTTCTTCGTAGTACATAAGACGTTTCGTTTTACGCGTTTTAAAAACTCGCTCAATAGTTATAAATGAAAATACGTGAAATACGAAATACTAGAAAAAAAAAACATTGCAATTGTTGATAGCATATACAAATTTACGGATCGCTAAATTTTCAAAGAAAATTATTGCATTGAATTATTTTTATTTTGAATTATGTTTCAAACTCGACTAAATATAAATGCAATTAATACATTTGTAATGGCGAGAGATTCATTTGTTTTTTTTGATACATCATAAACTTGAACTTTGTGTAGAAGATATAATGGAAAATAGTATGTGGTACATGGATAGTATAAAAAATTCCTTCCTACGTAAATTTGTTCCTTTGCTTTGGACCTGAGGTGAAATTTCACGCTTACATAATATACTATTTATGATTATTATTGGTAATAACATCTTAATTAATAGAAAATATTGTTTTCACCTCGATTTGCAAATATTGCAATAAGTTTTTATTATAATTCTTATCATTAAAAAGTGCTGAAACCATAATGAAGTGATCACAAATTCTATAAGTCCTGTGCAAAGATATAATTTTTAATCAGAAGTTTAATAACCGAAACAGTTCTAACTAGGACAAAAATAACCTACTTTTGTGGTGCCCCCTCTGCGGTGATGCCCTAAGCTGGTGCCTAGTGTGCCTTATTATAAATCCATCACAAGCATATATGTATGTATCTGAAAAACTAAATAAAAAACCACATAAAAAGCAAGGCATGGGAAGAGTTTCTGATCCCCTCAAAAGCGTTGTGATGTTGATGACTATCAGATAGCATGGGATGTGATACATCCTCTATGTTCTCTTGCTTGACGAGATTATGGGATGCTCGTATTCGTAGAGGATCAGTGATGAAGCGAGATATGTATATGTAAGAGGACGGACTATCAGATTCTTTGGTTTCTAGAAGTGATGCCGTTGCAATAGAATTTTCTTAACAATCGACTAGAAGCCTCTTAATATGTGAAGTACTATCTTTTCATTGTAACCCAATCTTAATGTTCTTTCAACATGGATTTATGAACGAAAGTGAAATCATAAATAATCTTACAGGTTTTTTTTTTAATTACTAACTATTGGCAATCGATCGTACCCAGTGTGTTAGTTTCCGGCGAGTTCTCACTAATGTTTTAAGTCTCATATGCATAACATATGTCTTACTCTTACCACAGCTAGTGATTTTGGAGAATTGCTATTTATTATTTACATCAATGATATGTCCTAAATAATGACGTCTTTCGATAAATAAACTTCCATTTAATGTTAAGAAGTATACTTGCGTGACTTTTTCACACAAACACCTTTACTTTCTAACAATTCCATTGATAATGATTCATTCTCCCAGGCTTGATAAAGTTCGAATTTAGAGGTTATGCGATTTCGCCGTTAGTGAAGCCAACACATCCAGGCATATGTACATCCAATAGATCTAAATCTCTCGGTCGATCGACTGTACTACATCCATGTTATTTTTCAAAACGCAATTTCGGCAAAGGATTATTAGTGACGGAACGTTAGTGTTCGGAATACCAAAAGATCTGTTTCATACTCTTATATTTCTTGTTATCTTGAAGGAAAATGCAAGAATTTATACATATCGATATACGCGAGAGTGGTTTACGAATTAAAAATTTAATATAATGGACAGTAGACCACTATACATGCGGGGTTGAATGATGATTGAAACACCGTTCAACTCTATGTAAACACAGATCAAAATGAAAGCAAATCGACTCGATCGAATCAAGTTGAAGTTGTTGGATCGAGTTGAAATAACTGATTTTGTACTCAGATTGAGCAATCGAGTTGACAATTCTCGTCGTGTGTGGATGATGTGAGTTCTGTCATAGGTGTTTTGCTGCAATTAAATATTAATTTTGATGTGATTTTTTGCGTTATTTTTTGAAAGAAATCTATATTTGTGTATAATAGTAAAACAACGTTGTTTACAAATTCTTTGAAATATAACTTAGACAATTAAAATACCGTTATTAACTGGTCATAATTATCTAGTACATTAGGAAAGTATTGAGTGTCACGCTATATTCTGAAAGACGTTTGTAATAAGTTGAACTCATTCTCGAGAAAACGGAAAATGTTAAGTTCGTTTATAGCTTTGATACAGAATGTAGAAATGGAATGCTTGCGCTGTTAAATTTACTAGATATGATTTCGGCGAACTTCTTATTCATTTCTCTTTCGCATAATATGCTTGTAGAGGTGTGACTATTGCCCACATATTTCCAAGATAGATATACTATGGCATTTTGGCGCATGACAAATAAATACAAAAAAGTAATTTTAAAGCATGTTTGTTTTGCAATTTTTTACTAGGCGCATTAAATTTAAATTGAACATTTGTTTTCAATTGGCGCCTCTGCAAACGCAAAGACGGTTTAAAGTTCGTAATAGCAAAACAGTATTTTATATACATATGTACATATGTACATATATGTTTTTGACGATATCCCATACTTTTCATATTTGCTGTCCTGTCAAGGATCTTGAGCACTTTTGTATCAATTTTTGTGAATAACTCTTTGATTGGAACATTAAAGCTGAACATTTGCGTGTAAAAGAATCTCTTTGATCTTAGCGCGATCACATGGTGACGTAATGGAAACTTGATGCATCTTGGAAAGGTAATTACTGGAAAAGTCAAAGGGTCTATAAATTTGAATGGTACATTACAGAAATGGGGAGCGCTGCAGCGAATCTGAAAGCATTTTTGGACCGGTACTTGCTAGTGAACAATCAGAGCACCACCGGCTTAAATGGCTATCTAGGGCTGCATTCCCAGCCACCACAGCCCATAGAGCAAGAAAATAAAGAGCGTTCCGTAAACAAAGTTAGAAAGTTGTTTGGGAAATTTCAAAAGTTTTTCTCTGGAAAAGTCATTAATTTCCCAATGCTGGCCGCAACCTCGTTACCCAAATACCGCTCTAGCTTTAAATTAGTCGAAGTCTCAAAACTTAAAGAGACCCCGGTGGCGCCCTCTTTCCCACTGCCTCGTATCGTCCGGCTGGTTGGTTGCTAAAACAATGGAAATCGTCGGTCTGCGCTCCGTCCGGCCCCATTCACGGGGGGCCATTCCACACAATAAGTGCATGGGCGGCCTGACGTACTGTGGGGAGCCCTGGCCGTAGTCAAAAATCAAAAACAATGGACCGGCATTATTTTCCGACGAAGTGGAAAAAGGATCTCATCCGAGCGTTCACTTTACACCCGAACCTGTCCGCCAGCCCTCCCCGTCCGCCCGGTCGAGGATGACGACGACAGGGTACGCTTTGGGCCGGCTTTCCGACTGGGGCTATTGATATGAAAAGTGTTGAGCGTGGAAATTTTATATCATCGGCATACATAGACCCCAGTCCATCACCCTGTGAATTCGGGCGTCAGGCGACGAGCGCCCAATCAATTTGCTTACGCTCCAAGAAGCAATCTCCGATGGAAATTTTAGGGGCGGTCCAACCTGGTCCGACGGGAATAATTACCAAATTGTGAAGAGCTAATTTATCTTTTATGGCATGCAGGTTTCTCTGCGGGGGTGGACTCGGTTCAAATGCCACGCTCATCACGGTAATTTGATATACCCGATATTGCAAGAGTCTATTGCTGCAGGCGCCATAATGACGTCTTTTGCTGTAGTCCATAACAAAAAATATTCTTTAAGAACTCTGTTAGCTTGAACGGGCCCAAGCAGGCTTGCGGAGGTTGACGACAACTTTTGTCATTTATATTTTTGCAAACTTCCCATGCAGGACAGCAGACGCTTTTATTTTTCATGTTCTGGCCCCGATGATGCCCATGCAACATGTCGCACTGGCATCCAATTATAGACCATTCAGAAATGGTCCTGTGTGGATATTTTTGCTGCAAGGACGTCTACAGACAGCAGAGTAAAAATAAATAAAAATAAAAAAATAAACAACACCACTGATAGTTGTCACAACACAACAAAAGAAAATTTTGCACTCACGGTAGTATAGTGACACAGACTGGGATGTTTGGAATAGATAGATAGTAACAAATAAAATCTTTCTATTAATTTATTTAGTTAACGTAAATAAATAAAATAAAATAATTCCGTCACTTAACCCATTAACGACCAACAATTTAAATTTTTCGACTTACTTTCAAGCCTAATTCTCACAATTAAAAGAGAACTCGCAATAACAACTATGTTTCCTAGTACTTATTTTTGGGTAAGCTCTTTCAGAATCTGGATTGAAAATGGAATTTTTTCACTCAAAAAATTAAATATAGCGGCATTTAAATAAAAAACGTACAATTTGAAATCTGTTTTTTAATGATTTTTGTCATACTGAAATCGCGTGAAAATTTCAAACTTTCATCAACCATCGCTGTACAATATTGTTGTAGTTTAATAGTATATTTTTAACGTGCCATCATAGTTATTTTCATTTTCAAAATGGTGGCTCGTAAAAATTTGAAAAACAATTCTTATCTCCACTATTATTTCACGTTTATTGAAGATTGACAACTTATTATTACTATAGTAAATAAAATTATATTTACTGATGATTTATGATTATATTTTTAATATGATGTTTCGTTGGTAGGTTGGTTGGTTCAAAACTTAAACATATTGTTTTTATTATTTCGTCGTTGGACCATTATTATTTTGCAGAGCATCAATTATAATTCAATAACTTAATTTTAAATTTGTTTGAACAAAAATTTACATAACATAAGTTCAACGTATGCTTAATTACATACGTCCATCCATACATCCTAAATCCTAAATAATTAATCTAGTTACCAAAAACAATTCAAGAAAAATTACCTTTTTTTCGACATAGTGAGCCAGATTGCCTCTGCGTTTTCAGTTTTATGTATTGAAGCTGAAAAGCGGTTGGTTTAAACTACGAGTTGATTCTGAAAAAATTCAGTGAAGTGAAAAGCTGAAAAATATTTTGTAATTTATAATATTTGGGATTATATATATGTAGCTCAAACCGTATTATTTCATGTATATACAACTATCCCCCGATTTACACTGAAGATCCTTTCCTCAGGAAACCGTGTAAATTAATCCTATACTATATAATAACTGGTATTGAGGACTCGCCAAAGACTGGCAGTAAGCCTTCACCCAATGTTTGAATTTTAAATACTATTAATTGTAAAAATCGCTATTTTCGTAAAATTTCTCCATATTATTTCATATTAATTTTTTTCTGAAAACAATTCGCGAAGATTGTAAAGCCAAATATCGGTAGTTAAGACTTAGCTAAAGCCTGAAAAATAAAGTCGTGTTCCAAAATTAATAAACCGAGCTTCGGTTTTTAAGCCAAGGTTGGGTCTTGGGGCAGTTTTGAGAAATCGACATTTAATGCCTTTAATGCCACAGCATTCGACTAAGTAAATAGTTCAAATTATCAAAATAAACTTTTTAAAGCTGCTTTAATACAGCCTAAGTTATTTATCCCCTATCTGAAATTATACGCTATATTGTAAAAGTAAAACACGAAAATACGAATCTAATACACTTTCAGGTTAAATATTTGTTGACGACATCGTATATCTGTTTACCATATAAAATGTTGGGAAAATTTTAGATTTTCTTCTTTAAATTCAAAACACGATGAATACAAAGGATATAACGATTTTACACAAGTTTATGATGGCCCCTAATGACCTTGTCTGCTTAGAAACAAAATCATAAAAAAGTCTTCTTGTTTTATATTTGACTTATGCAAAAATGGTCTAAGTATGTTTGCCTATATTAAGTGGAATTGTATTTCTACTGAATTTTGACATATTTGTCTCATCAAAGAAGCTGCAAAACAAACACGTCCAAATGGAAAAAAATTGGAAAATTGAATACAATAAAAGGTCTTCTTCTTTTGGGAAGGTTTAAAATTGCCACAAACGGAAAACAGAAAAGAAAAAGAAAACCGAAGATTTCTTGCCGGCAATATAACCAAATTTGAAGCTTTGCGTCATCAAAAACCATTCGTAATGTCTTTCATGTCCTTTCATCATCTAGACAGAATCGCTCTCCGACGTTGGAGTCAGTCAACCTTTAAATCTCCGCTATCTGCATCCTCCAGAGCTCCGGAGCTGAGGCAGAGCCCCAAAAGCAAATTATCGTCCTCCGCCCTTTTGAGCTCGTACACATGGCGTGCTTCCTGGTTAAAAATAAAGAGCAGAAAAAAGGGAAGGCCTCAAAATATATATATACAAAAAAAAAGGGCAAATCAGAGAATTTCAAAGGGAAAACGAAGAACCTTCGGGTGCGGGGTAATCTTATTCCGTAGAAACAGTCGAGCATCTCCACATTCGTCGAGTTACGGGCGCCCGAGCCAGCATTATGTGGGTCGACAATATTTCTCGCTTTTGGCTTTTCAATTTGAGTCCCACCCAAATATTTGAATTCCTTTGCTTAATTCAATTTTTCAGAAAACGAGGACGAAGGGACACATATCCGGAGTGCTCGCATACATAGATTTCCATAAAATGCGAACAGCTCCGCTGCCCTGATACTGCGGTTGCCCCGATTGATGGTGGCGGGATGGAGGGCGGTTTTCTCGAACGAAGATGGGACTTCAAAGCTTTTCATGGAAATTACGTTAAAAAAAAGAGAAAACTATATATGTAATAGCAAGCCGCTAGAGTTACATTTCCAGCTTAACTGTAATGATAACGAGAGCACTTTTCACAGTTTCATGTATGAACCCCAGCCCTGTCTGCGTGCCCAGCTCGCCCGGTAGACCATCGATGCAGATAACCTCCCCTATCTGTCTATAACTCACCTCAACCCCCGGGTCCAAGGAGATGTGCACGTCGTGGAGAAAAACAGTAGCGGCCAAAGCCCACTGTGGGCGCTTCGCTATCAGGACCGTTGTGTGAATGTGTATGTAAATTACGGCAATCACTAACATTTGCATTAACATATCACCATGGCTTTGCATTTTACGACCTCCGGAAGCCTTTTGTGCGGATTTTATTAGCAGTTCGGGGGAGTATCACTCCTAGGGCTCCGCTATCTATTTTCCTGGGCCCCGCTGACTTTGGCCTGGTGTAGAGCTGCTCCTGCATGAAGGCCAATGGTCGTTCCTTCCGAATTCGAGTTCAATCTTCCGCTCGGATGGCTCCTCTGATCCTTTGCGCTCAGGAACTGTGAGAACTCGACACTAATGTTAAAGTCTTTTTAGCAAAAGGAGCTGCTGCTGAGTCAGGGCCATTTTACAGCCTATATATCTTCGAGGGGCGCACGCAGCGACGCTATTGCTGAACTATGAAAATCCGTGAGTTACATAAGGCGTACTATTTCGGAGGTTATAAATTATCTTAATTCTCCTAAGAAAAGATATAGCATAGAAACAGAGTTAAGAATAGTTACAGTAGGTAATCTAGAATGGGCAAGAACATGATACAGTAGCTTAACTTCTTTAAAAATATTTAACTAATTATTAAAAACCAGACGTTCGCACCTTTTCTCTCGTGATTTTGTTTTAAATTATTATTCTTGATCAAGTTTTTAATCAAATCGGATATAAATATAATTTTTAAAATATGTTTCTGTCTTTGATATCAAAAAATCTGAGGGTCCTCACTGGGTCCGACGACGGGCACGGACGTCCATAGGATGGGTGATTTCGGGTAAAAAAATGAAACTCACGATTTGCGCTTTATTATATTTTTTATTAGCGGTTAAAACTGAAGAAAAGGCCTTTGAGCGTGGAATAAAAAACCTCATTCATTTACAAAATTAAGACTCTGTTACGTCTTCAACGGCCGATCGAACAGTGATCGAAATTTTTAGTTTTTAAAAGAATCTGCAGCCCCTAGCAAACTGCGACTCAAAGCGAAGAAACCTTTTTATATGACCTACCCGAAATTCTTTATTACTGGAAAGTCCCATCTAGGTACTTTATCTTTGTCGCCGTTTCCGCCGTTTCAATACGGATATAGTGTAAAGATAACGTTCACACTTGAAATTTGAATACGATTGATATAGGGACTGCACGATAATGGCGTCTGTGGCAGGGGCAAAATGTAAATTTTCGAAGTTTCAAAGTAAAATACCTTGGCAAGTACAAGATAGCGACAAATTTTGTTGTTATTGTATTGGCCACTTTTGACTCCGAATAAACAATCCTACAAAATTTTATCAAAATCCATGCGGAGATGCGGAGAGTTAAAATTCAATCTGTTACAGATTTCGATTTTTGGAGGTCTTTGGAATTTCTCCTGGGATAAAACTTAAACATCAATTAATCAATTTTTTATATTAGAATTGGAAATTCACTATAGTTAGAAAAAAAAATAAAAATTGATTTTCCCCTTCAGAAAATCATAAAAAATAGCAAAAACAAATAAACAAATTCGTCATTAGTTTGTGAAAGCTCTTTAAAGTTCTGATAGCCACAGTGATATTACACAATTTCCACTAATCGTCTGTAGAATACGATTTTTTTGTCAAGTTGTTTTCACAGGGGCTATGATTTTCAACCACTCATTTATAGTGGCTATTTCTGAAATTAGTAGAATAGGGTCCAATGAAGAGGGAGGAAATTTTAATTTTATTTAGTATTTGCTCCAAAGAATGGGTTTGTTTTGGACTTGAATAGCCTAGTACAACATAATGAACAAAGGTTTTATTATGTTAATGTTTTGAATCTATTGCAATTTTAATGTACCAGTTTTTATAATTACAAACTTTAAATACAGCTATGTTATAGGTGCAACTAGAGCCGGATTCAATTAAATTCAATTTAATTCAAATCATTTGGTATGCAACACTACACCGGTAAGGTAATCTAATCTTCTACAATAGTGCAGTTTAGAACTAACAATTTTCAGTAACATTACTAAAACTTAGAAAAATAACGAGAAAAAGGTACAAAGAGTATGGCTGCTCTCAAACCCGCAGCCAGGGAGGATCACTAGGGCTTGATTTCCCCCTCTCCTTTTTAAAATTGTATTAAGATGAAAGGGTCGACGTTATTCAAGTTTCATGTATAATGAAATAATCTAAAAGTAAAACCAAAAATCCTTCTCTTCCGCCCCGAAATAAACGTAAAAGTAACGAAAATGAGCACATTGATGGATGTATTATGTACATATGTATATATTATCCGAAAAAGTGCTTCATAACCTCCTGGAATTAAAAACACTTTTAATAAATCGTCTGACCATAAAAAGAACAAATTAAAAGTGACCCCTTTGATTTGAGGAGGGAGATTAAAGAGCTAATGATCGTCCTAATCTCCCCGAAAATATTTTTTTGTGGCTACGGCCTTGAGTGCTTACGCAATAGACGAAAAACAATAAAACTACAGTATACACATTCAAAAATGAAATAAAAAAAAATGATTTAATTACATGTAAACACCTGCAGTGATTATACAGGGTGATTTTTTTTGTGGTACCCGAAGTTTTTTTTTAATAACTATGACAGCATCTGTCAAATCGCCATCTGGCAGCTCCTGTCATAAACTTCAATTTTTACCATGGAGCATTACACGCAAAAAAAGAGAAAGCCGAAATTGTTAAATTTTATACAGACAAATATATCGTTCGTACAGAGCAAAATATCGTTCGAAAAAAGTGCCAACACCAAAGAGAATACGACGTTTAGTGGCAAAATTTCGTGTTAATGGTTCAATGGCAACCGAGACGTCTAAAGTTAAAGCATGCCCACGTCGAAGTAAAAATGCTATTGATGCTGTACGGGTCGATGTTGGACAACATCCTCAAATATCGTATCGCAGCCGTGCTCAATAGTTTGCCCTGCATTCATCGACTCTGTGGAAGATTTTAAAGGTTGATTTGCATAATTTTCCATACAAGATGCAATTGACACAAAAATTATTGCCAGCTGATCGACCACGTAGAGTTGAATACGGTCGAAACATGCAAAACATCTTTGATAGGTACCACAAAAAAAATCTCCCTGTATTAAAGCTTATTATATTATAAGATCGTAGATGTTCAGATAAAGTTTGCCAAAAATCGAACTCAAAACTGAATATTTATTGAGAAATTAATGAAGGAGACCCCGACTCAAAAAGTAAATATAGGTTATGAATCAAAATAGCTTACAGTTTTATCGGGCTTTTCCCAAGGACTCAATCTCTCTCAATTTGTATCATATTTAGTTGAAAATCTTGAGGATTTTTTAAAATAAGTAAGCTACAATAGAAATGTTGTTAACAGATTTTAGCAATATAAAATATTACAACCGACTATTGAAAAAGATTGCTCGATTAGTGTACATAAGTTTTTAAAAGGTTACTTCACCAAACGATAAAATTACATAGTTGCTCCCCCAACTATCGGATGGTATAACAATAAAGAGGCGTAGGAGATGTGCGTGACTAGAAAGTGATTGATGGTCAGGAATATTATGAACTTGAAAGATGTTTTGAATTGGTTACTGAAGGAGTACGATGATGTTGAAATGAAGAAGCTGATTTCAGCATTCTAAATACGTTCTAAAAACGTACTGTAATTCCTTCTTCTTAAGCATTAAAATTTGACGCATATTTAGATTAATTTTTGTTCATGATCTGTCCGTTGCGGAATATGTTATATTCGGTTCTTGAAGAATTCTGAAGGTGGACGAATTTGACCGGATCTAAATAAGATGCCCTTGTTGTAGCATATATTAATTCGGGAAGGTCTCTCTCGTAGTGAACATGGGAGGGTGGTTCTACCAAAACGACATTCGTCACGTCACGTACGGCACCTGATCCTGAAGGCTGGATCTTAATAGACAGATGAGGCACAATTAATGTTCATAAGCTTTTCAGGTCGTCCAGGCGTATTAGTTGCAAATTTTAAAGATTATTTAAAAAAAAATAAATAAATACAAAAGAATTGATGTTAACAGATTTTATTAATATTGTTACGTTCCACGGAGACAACACTTCTCCAAGTTCCTAAAATCGTCAAGTTTAGAAATATTAGGAGCTACGAAAATGCAACGTTGCACTTCCACGGGAAGCAACGTTCCCGCGTAAGTTGCGGAGAAGCTCATACGCTTCTCACTGAAAAGAATAATTCTCAAAAGTTAGTCTGTAGCGAGAGGCCGAACTAAAAAGTTATAAAAGAGTTGAATAAAAGGTTTTCTTTCTCAATAATACAAGATCTTTTATTTTGCATCCAAGCGTGTTCGGATCAGATTAATTAATTATTATATAAAATAATTATAAAGATTCACAGGGCTACAAGGAATTTCCTTATCAAAGATACAGTAGCGATTCTTTCTTATCGATTTTGGTGTGCTAAAATAGTGAAAAAATTTCATGACATCACGATTTTCGCCAATTCAGATTTTTATGTTTTTTCTATTTTTGTATAGGAAGTGAGTTTGAGGGCGATGTATGAGTATACCTAGTTAAATTTATAACTATGATCTAAAAGCGACTTTATTATGTTATAATAAATCAGTTAAAACTAAAAATATCAAAAGATAAATATCTCATTAGGATCATTAAGTAATTATAGCTGAATTGGTGAAAAACCACGAAATTTCATCTCAACAAAGTATCAGTGAGGGTATCTTCGAAATAACATATCTGTTTATTCATTAGTGTTTAGTTTAGTTATTAAATTAGTAATTCTTACCATTTATAAGAAAGTTGTCGCTAAAATAAAGATTAGTTTAATTTTTGAAATCGAACATATTATAAATACTTTTAATATGGTTTCGCGTAAATGTACTAACTTTCGGGAGAGCTTTTGTAATATTTTAAAATACTTTTGTAGGCGTTCGACATATTCAATTTACCCGAAAATAAGGAATGTCAATTTGTTATGTAATTTAAGTATGGTAACACTCGTTATATAGGTACTGCATGCAGCTGATTTACTTATCCATGATCTGTAAAAGTAAATTAGGTTCTCGTTAGCCAAATTATATAGGTATATGTAATACCAGTGTCAGTGTGAGAGTCTAAACCGTTCGATTTCTATCAGCCGATGTGCCTATAACAAAACACTTATCGATAAAGAGAGGCTGATGCATTTCGGGAGGTTTGGTACTCGTTACCGCTTCGTTAACTTTTACTTCAAAGCGCTGCAGCTGAACGGATCGCCGTGTATTATTTCTTCCCCAAAGTTCTGAAAGCCTACACTTCTTCGCTTATAAGGATTTTTATAAATAAAAATAAATGTAAATTTACCACTTAGTTTTTATTATGAATTTTTTTCATTTGAGCATCCTAATTTTTGAATAATTTCACATATTTTTATTGTGAAAAAACCAGATGTGATGCAAGGGAATGGAGTTTAAATTTGTAATCAGGAGGTCCTAAAATCCCATAATCAGCTACAAAATCCTAGAAGGATTTTTTTTTTATTTGCAGGTTTGTCTTATTAAAATAGATAAAACAAATATCAATTATTTATTGTAAATGAAGTGCTAAGTCTGATCGATTATTTAAAGGTTACTTCGACAAACGATAAAATTACTATTAAATAATTAATTAAGGTAATTAAGTAGTTCTTGTGATAGTCTATATAAAAGCTAACTATAAAATAAAGACAGAAATGAAATTTGAAATAATCATTGTGTCTTGTCGCATACTTTTTTTGCATTGAAGAAAGAAAAATGTATGTACTATAATTCGTTACTATGAGCTTTGTAGTTTCTTTAAGAGATTAGGCCACTCATTATCAACATTTTTGTTTTATTAAGTATATAGCGTAAAGTTATTAAAATAATTTAAGTTATCGTTCATTCAAAACTACCAACAATTGGCTAAGTTCTATCAGTCTAAAAACAGCCAAAATCTCCGTTTATATTATAATATACGTAGCATTCGCGAAACTACTTTTTTAACATCGGTAGAGTGAATATCTCAAAAACTATTTACTTATTCAATAGTTTTACTTTTAATTTTACACAAATGGCCCATAAATAAATTATCTTCGATGTAGTTTACAGAATTTTTAATATGATACATCTTTTTTATAAAAAATTTTATTGAGTTTCATTTGTTCATGCAAAACCACATTTTTTGTTTCAAAGTACCCTTATTTGTCCAACAGTTAATATTTTGCGGCAGCGTTACATTATAAATAATATATCATTTAATAAGTAAATCATTGGTTTTTTATTTCATATAAATTTTAGCAAGAGTTTTCATCTGTGCGCATCACGAAGAATGTGATTTTCCGCATAACGCTAATTCTGTCATTTTCTAATATTTTTCAATTTGTTTTGTATTGATCAATGTACATATTACAAAAATAAATTTTTTCTGCAATAATTGCGTCTAAAAAAATTCATTAATTTGCATAGATTTCTGGTACCATTGTGCTCTAACCTCTTAATACAAAATAGTGTGCACTGCACGTGATATTTTCAATTTCCTTAACAATTAAAGACATTATAACCATTAGAATTGCAGTTGAAAGTAAACGTCTAGTCATTGTTAAAGCGAAATTGTTTGAAAAATAATACTGACAAATGGATTGTTCGTTGGAATTCCCCAGTGTAAGGAAAATAAAGCCTTAATTTTACTTCAAATAGAAACACCGGTAAAACCTTTAGAAAAACCAGACACAGCTCCTGGCATTTCGGTCTGAGGTCCACTTTCAAAAGTCTTTCCCAGGACTACTCACGCTTTTGTTCGTTGAACTCGATTCTCTTTAAAAAAAAAAAGAGCCACAATATTGCAGTGGCCCCTTGGCGCAAAAACTCATTTGACTTTTATATCCAATTTTATTCAATTTTGGCGCAATACCCCGCAATTTCAGGTTGAGTTTTGGTCTCTTCATTTAATGAGACTCTACAGATATTCACATGCCGGTGAATAAATTCAGAGCATTATCAGATTCTGAATAGGAGTTTCTCCACTCCATCCGAAAAAGGAAAGTCCTTTTCATTCGGGGCATCAGCCATGATAAATTCGAGAAGACCAATCTTCATCATCGCTTTATTTTGGGAACATTTTTGGAAGCTCCAGATCACCTCGACAACATGCGCCTGGGATGTAATGAGTGCAGCGCTTCTTTTCATTTACTTAATTAAATTTTACCTGCATTCAGGATAGTGAACGAGATACCCCTCTTCTTCATCTGCCATTGGCTCTTCATCCTAAAGGGTATAAGGTGATTTGCGATAACACCGCTGGAACTCTCATCGATCTTAGCGACTAATCAACGAAGGACCTTTCATTCCTCATATTATTTTCTCAAGGATGTGGTTGTTGTCAGTAAGATGTCCTTGGCCCCCGAACAAAGCTTGCGTTGCTGACATACCTTGAGACAAGGCAAAATTAATGAATGTTCAGAGTAGACACCTTTTCACTTTTGCCGTTAATTGGAAATTCCTCAGCCGAACACACTGAACGTCCACGTCCAGGAATGTGTCTCACCTGCCATTCAATGAAACTATTGGAAGCAATTAGCCAAATTAAAAGAGCCCCGGAGAGTGCGAAGGTTGCTGATGCTGCTATTGCTATTAGACCTGGGCTGCAGTAGCACATCTCCTCGGAGGTGGGTAATAAAGCCCGGAGCTGGACAGTAGCGGGCTCGAGGACGGGGATAAAGGGTTCGTAATAGATGCAGTCTCGGCAAAATGTTTTCAATAAGAACACCTAATTTCCTTTAGTTTAATTTATTCTGATGGCCTTTACCAATTCAATACTTTATTATTTAAGCCTTTTATAGCACATTTCACCAATGAGGTTTATTAATCTTAAAGTCATGAACAAATTTTGTAAACAATTGAAATATGTACGATTGTGCTGCGATTTTTAAGGTTTTTCAAAAATGCATTTGCTTAGAAAAAAAAGTGCTTCAGTAAATTAAACTAACACTAGATTTACTGGGTATTTTTTTCAAATGAAATTTTACCCGAGACCCGAGATAAAATTTGTCGATATCCCTCGAGGATCTCACCGTATTCCAGGAACATTCATAATATTCCAGAGCGTATCTCAGTGTATTTCGACGTCTCACGTAGGCATACACTAAAAAAAACTCTAGTCGACTTTAGGAATACTTGAGTTTTCCGGGTTTAGTGGACTTTGAAAATTCCACATCGCCCGTAAAAAAATGTCTTATGCGAAGATTCAAATCTCCCGTAGAGATCTCTGAAATCGTTTGTGCTTAGAATATTGTTTGGGCATAGAGCATTTTTCAAACTTTTACCTTTTCCTTTAGTTTAAATTTAGGAATAATAAAAAATTTCAAACTAATTGTATATTAATGATACGTCATTTAATTTCATACAGTAATATTTTTTTAGAATTCAAAGTATATTTTCTCAGATACTCATATAGAAAATTTACTAT
Organism: Eutolmus rufibarbis; assembly: GCA_963920795.1. Lineage (NCBI taxonomy): Eukaryota > Metazoa > Arthropoda > Insecta > Diptera > Asilidae > Eutolmus > Eutolmus rufibarbis. The sequence goes on from OY987205.1 coordinate 15,153,461, forward strand.
TAAATTTAAATCTATCCTTGAGAATAATAGCGTCTCCCATGCAGAGGTGTTGTAGCGACTTTTCAAACGTCTTTCACCGCGTCTCCCGGAGTGACATGCGGAATACTTCTTGGGAGATGGGCACGCACGTCTCTTGTTGGAATACTCTGGGATACGGAAAATGTTTATCTCGAGGAATCATTTTGGGTCATTTTGTATATGTAGTGTTAACTCTTGTTCCATCAATTAGGTTCATTTGCATCATATTCGTTGCTTTTCAAACTCTAGAAGTTTAGAAACAGCAATGCTGGTAATAAATTCCCGCCCACCAAAATAACGATTTTATTGTAATAATTTCCTTCTTTTTACCTTACATTTTAGTAATAGTTACGTATACAATACGAATACGTCTATACAAATTTTTAAAACTTCTTATATCTATAAGTTATAAATGCACATAAAAATTATTTTATATTTTATGTAATCATATGTATAACGCACGGAAGAAGCTTTACGAACGGCATTAAACATTCAGTCAGTAGTACTGTTTACTTAAACACATCTCAGAGACTCAAATTATGTAGATACTTAATCTAGTTTGAATTCTGAAAATTGTGGTCCCCATATGTTATCCGCCATCTTTAATTTGCAAATTGTAATAGAAGCTTGGAAATTAGTGTCATCGAATTATTATTACACTTATTTTCATTCAAGAGGTTTTGATTTTCAAAAACATCGGTCGCATATTGGGTCAGACATTTTGAATTTCCAAATTTTAATGGTAGATTCTAAATTAGTGGCCTCAAAATACGCTTAGCACTAATTTTCACTTAAATTCATTGAATTTAAATTTAATTGAATTATTGGTCACCATATCTATCATTTTTAATTTTTAATTTTCGAAAGTGGATACGCAATGAGAATCTGCAAAAACCAATTTTAATGGTAATACCTTTAAATTTACAATTATTGGCCGCCACATTGGGTCCGCCATTTTGTAGTGCCGGGATGAAAAGTATTCTATATGACATGTCATAAGCTACCTACATACATACCAGTTTCATATAAATCCGTTTAGTAGTTTCCGCGTGATGCGTGCATAGACAAATAGACAAAAAAGAAATTGCTATCTTGGCTTCCATATCGATAATAATGTCTATCGCGGTTATAATTTTTAGTTTTATTATATTTATGTATATATTTTGCAATGATGATGAGGCGATTAGACAGTGCTACTGGGACTACTAGACTTCAAGTTTTGATTTTCCTTCAACTGCACACTTTGAATAGGAGATCGCTTCGATTTGTTTTTATATTTTTTGTTTTTACAAATCAATATGCGTTAAGCTAAATATGAAATAAAATTGTAAAGAGTTTATAACTGAAATGTTTTTAATTTATTTTTAAGTTACAATTTGTTCAGTACACATCCAAAAAAAACTAAGTTTTAAATTAATGCAAGGATGAGAGTGGAGTACAGTGGATAAATTTTTAATTAAAGCTATGAAGTTGTGAACGTACTGACAATTTTTGAAATTGTCCTTTGGTATGTAGTTTTTCTATAATATACACATAATTCGTAAGAAAAGGTAAAATGGAATCCCTCCATATAAATTGAGATGTTTGGTTCTCGGCCTGCAGAGATTAGAGACTCGACGTACCATAATTGGCATTATAGTATGTTTATTCGCGATGCGATCGTATTTATCGTTAAATATTTACATTCCCCCTTTATCTCTAAGGTCTAGACCTTTGCTCTATACGAATACACATAGATCAAACTATGGACAACATGTGCTGATTACATATCGATCAAGTAAATTCAATGACATATGTATATAATCATGTTGATTTGTAAATGGACAGAGCTGCTTTTAAATCGGTACTTCATTTTCAACTATGACTATTGTAAAAATTGTTAGTTCTTTGCACTTATATTAATATATTGTATTGTCTGTTGGAGGTTTACTCTATAAACTAATAAATAAATAAATTCAGCGACTATCTTAGTCATAGCTGCTTTAAATTTCTTATAAAGTGGAGAACGATCCGACATACCACGCACCGATTTGGTTACGTACACTGGATCGGCACCCGGAATTATGTGAATTAAATGAGGTACAGAGAATTATCAATATTCGTCGGCCTCCACGTTGGTGATAGTTGGGCATTGTAAACTTTGTTTGCGGCGGACAGGCGATAGATGTGCGAATATATCAAACATTTTCATGATCCGATACTACTTGGACCTTTGGAAGTTTTCTTCTTGAAAATAATGCACTAGTGAGAAAAATGGCGAAGTATAAAAAGTTTTAAAATTAGCCAAAGAATGCACGCAAATTTTTTCAAAAATTTTTGAGCAATATTTTCAATTTTGTAAAAATTAACTATTTGCAAAATCAAAAAAATTACTCGAAATATTTTCAAAAAATTCAAGTGCATTTTTGAGAGATTTTAAGAACTTTTTATTCTTGACAATTTTTCGTAAAAGTGCATCATTTTTCAATAAAAAATTCAGCAATGTTTTCGCAAAAATGCTGTAGTTTAGGCGCCATTTTAAATACATTAAGGAGTGAAATCGATCTCCAAACCACATATTATTAAAGTTTAAACATTTGTTCCACGATTTAGTGGGGTTCTAGGGTCATTGCAGACAGGAAACTCCTTGAAAATTCGTATTAAAAAAAAAAATTCGAAAAAATCATGTTGTTTGTTTTTAAACTGCTTTTTCCATACTTAACAATTTTTCGGAGGAAATTCATGGACACTATCAGAAAGAGCACATCTTAAGCTATAAAATTATATCCCTCTCGAATTTTTCAGACACAAATAGTGTTAGTTATGAGCCGCTAAAGAGCGGTGTACCGAGAATGCAGTTCTCGGCCGAAACGGCTTAATTGCATTAAGTTGTTGGAGTAAAAAGGAAGTATTTAAATTAAATCAATGGGTTTAAATTACTTTAATGAAAAATTACAAGATATAAAAGGTATAGATGCATATGTATCTCATTTACAGGTTCAAGATGATGCATGCCCACAGTTAGCAAAATTTGCGCATGGGTAGCAATTCACAAAATTCAGGATTTTGACACATTATTTCAACTTAACGCTCAAACCTACTTTAATTCTATTTTAGTTGCAAAGAGTTTACAGCGCTTATGAATAGGTCGTATTTAAAACGTCCATTAGTCTTAAAGAGTGTTTTAAGTAATGAACGCTTAAGAGCTATTTAAAGTTATTTTTATGAATACGGCCGGTAGACTTTAAGTTAACTTTCTCTATGTAACAATTATGTCTTGATTGGAGATTTCAGAATTTATAATATCACAAAAAACCTTTAGCTTAAAATTTTTTGCAAAAATTCTTGTAAGATTTCTCTAAAGTTAATTCCGCATGGTCGACTGAGTACTTGTCTGTCGCATAGCTCTTCATTTGCCCGAGTTTGGTGGATGATCCCATTTTTTTAAAATGTAATCACACTGATTGCAGTCGTTCGCCCCAAAAAGTTCAAAATCCGTTTAATTTCCTCCTGGATGAGAGTCGTCTAAAATTTTTTTTTTCATTTTTTTGTCATTGCAGGCATACCCCCGACAGATCAGCAAATCACCTCACAAAAAGTTTCTGGACAAAAAATCCAGGAATTAGCTGATACAAGGGAGTCCGCAAATATTAGAATTCTCCCGGAGTGTGCCAATTGTACGAGTAGTAGCAGTAGTCGGTCGTTGTCGACGGTAGGAGCATCCAGGCCCGGCGACGGGGATCAGCAGCGACAGAACCAACGTTCCGCAAAGAGCAAACAAAAGGCTCATCAGAAGCATCATCGTCATCAGGTGAACAAGTTTCATGACGGACAACAGGTAAACAACGGGGAATTACCTGGAAACCATAAAGCGAATGTTCAACATGAGGATGATTCATTAAAGGAGCCTCCCGGAGCTTATCGCCATGGCAGCCAGCGCCATTCACCTGCACCACCTCAGCTGCCTTCCCCGCTCAGTCTAGCGGCTGTGGACCCGAGTGCATCGGCAACGAATGCACCGGCCGGAGGAGTAGGCGAAATTAGATCCCCGTCAGACAATGGCCTTCGGCTGCTGGGGAGGTGGCGGGCGGGATCCAAGGATGCTGCGGGGCCAGCTAAATTTATTGATGTCAGCCGGGAATCGGGTTCGGGATATACGGACAGTGCCAGCCAGAGTCATTTTCTTGCCGGCATTTTTCGTAAACTCCCCTCGACAAGTGTTTTAGGGAAGACCCGGAAATTCTCGAGGGACAGCTCAAGTGGCTACTTCAGTTATGCAAATGCAGATACAGATGCGGCATCCGTAGAATTGCACGAGAATGTCATAGGCAATCCCGATGTGGAGAGCGGATTTAACGGGGTGGCGGGGGAGGAAGTTGAGGTGGTTGTCCATCGGGTGAAGCGAGCAACATCCGGATCCGGATCGGACCTGGAGTCTAGCGATCCGACCCGGGATCGCGATCAGCTCAACAGCGCCGTTAGTTCAAGTGATATTAGTAAAAGTGATATTAGATATAACGAGACACTTTCGCCTAACTTGAATCCTCCCTCCACGTCTAGTTCGGGTGGTGATGCCGCCCTTACCGAGCAGTTCGTCCCCCAGCTGCCCTCCCCGTTGCCCAAAACGGACGTGTCAAATTTATCCTTTAGTGGTAGTGTAGATAAGCACGTTATCAGTGACGCGAAAGTGCGCTCTAGTGAGCCGATCATCATAATCGATGACGGCGAGGAGTTTGACAGCGGTATCAGTTCCGTCGGCGACAGCAGAAGCCTGGAGGAGTATGCGCACGACGAGCCGCGCGTTCTGCCCCTCCGGCCCGTCATCCGTGGTCCATCCGATAACAGCGAGCACGGCAACGAGATGTCAGTTGTGTACGCGGAGCAGCACACCGAAATCAAGCTCGCCTGCGAGGTCGACATCGACATCGCAACGAACGTTTGGTTAAAAAATGGTCAGGTGAGTGCTTTACATATCACAGATAATACCTACCTACGCAAAAATAAGATGGCTCAAAATCACCAAGCTGGCAAATGTCAAGTTTAGCTTTATGAGAATTGAAGCTTTCATTATGAAAAATAACTTAAATCATCACTAAACTTGTGCTTAAAATATGTTTAAGCTGGGCAAGCATAGAATGCATTAATTTTTTCGCAAGTGTTTTTCAAGAGACGCATGCTGAAAAAGGGTCATTTCGGGAATGTTTTTAAAATGTCTGTTGTATATCTAAAAGAAATAATATTATCCTGTGGTGTTAGGTCAACACTATTCATCTCTCTAATTTTTAGTTCCAACTAAATAACTTACGGTTCGAAAATTTTATATCGAGTTGCAATAGAGATTTTTATTTTAGTTACCATCTGATTATTACGCATTTCAGATGTATTAAAATTTTATTAATTAAATAAAGGAATTAGAAATATTTTAAAATAAAACTTATTATATTTTTTATTATGGTGTGAATTGTAGTAATATTATTTCATTTACCAAAATTCGTTGTTTTACTTTTTACATAGCGAAAGCATTATTATGAAATAAAAGAACATATAAAATATTACCTATAAGTCTTCCACAAAACAGTAATTTTGGGAACTCTATAATCATTTCGGAAACGTGTAATCATGTCCGGGAATATTCCCGAAATAGAATGAGAGCTGATGAACAATTTATCCAAAATTATGTATACTGCTCCAAATTTTTCTCCAATACACTTTGTATCTGGCAGAGTATTTTAAATCAGGGGTCGAAACCGTAACCATAACCGTAACCGTAATCAATTAATAACAGGATTATTTTTGGTAACCGTAACCGTAACTCTAACCCAAACGTTGGAATTTTTCGAACCGGAATCAATAACCGTAACCGATAACTTTGTAACCCTTATTAATCGGTTTTACGAATGGGTTACCTGAGTTCCTAGAAAAAGATAAAAGGAAACAAAAATAAAATATAATAGACGAAACAAATTTGAAAGTTTTGAAATCCCTAATCTCGATTAAGAAAAGAAAAATCCTTTTTGAACAGATAGTCATACATGTGAAGTGTCAATTCAACATCTTTACCTGTAAACTTACTTTTCTCCCGGTATAGTTTTTACAATTAACAACGGAACAATTAACCACTTTAAAACGTAAAACTATTAACTTTTATTCACAAATATCAAAAAACACAAAAATATTGTCACTCAAAAATCACCTCCGGCGCTGTCAAATATGAATGAATGAATGAATGTCCAAAATTACGCGCAAGATGGCGGACCCTCGTTTCGGGTGAGCATACCTTGTATTCTCTACCTATACCGTGCCAAGTCCTATCCCGTCACAATGGATGAGGCGTGCGAGAGAATCCGGTGGTTCAGAGGTTTAAGCGTAGAGGGCTCTTGCCTCTTGGGTTCTGTGTCCGTGTACATGTGCGATTTTTACATGCCTGGGTGCGATTTTTACTTGCGCGGGTGCGATTTTGACATCGCACATGTCAAAATCGCACCCGCGCAAGTAAAAATCGCACCCAGCCATGTAAAAATCGCACATGTCCACGGACCCAGAACCCAAGAGCCCTCTACGCTTAAATCTCTGAACCACTGGATTCTCTCGCACGCCTCATCCATTGTGACGGGATAGGACTTGGTTCACATTTTTATTTCACCCTGAAACTGACCGACAAAAATGCCGCCGGTGAAAAAAAGTACTTGTCATAATTATTTTAATTATGACATGAACAATCGTGTGAGTGTTTGCCAGATAATTAATAAAGAATCTGGTATCATGTGTTCAACTTCCATTAAGGTTTGTATTTGATTTTGTCTGTCCTGGAATATTGGAACGCAGAAGAAATCAACCAACCTATCTTGTATCAATTGGCTAGGGTTGTACTTGGTGTCCCGGCAACACAAGTCAGTGTTGAACGATTGTTTTCTGGCTTAAAATTTACTGTCAGCAATCTTCGAGCGAAATTAGATGGTGCTTTGGTTGACGCGATTACCTTAATTCGAGCGAATCATTTGTTCGGTTTAAAATAAAATAAGTTTGACTGCCCTGGTGTTCGAGTAGTTAGTTTGAATTGAAATTTATATTTTTAAATGTCGAAAAATGTTAAAAGATTTATTAATGTACAAAAAATTTGCTCTCTAGTTTTATAATGAGAATAAAAACATGTAAAATATTATCTTATTGATATTCCTCATGATAACCCTAGTGTAACAGGTTACGTAACCGGTTAGAAAACAGTAATCGTAACCATTAAAAAATAAATAATCGTAACCCTAATCATAACCCGAACGATTAAAAATTTTGTAACCGTAACAGTAATCGCAACCTTTAAACGTTTCGGTTTCGACCCCTGTTTTAAATTGCAAAAAAGAAAGAAAAATAACGAAGTTAAATGAAAGTATATCGCTTGATAATGTTACACACTATTTTTAAGTTTAAATATCTTTTTTGCTAAAAAGGAGTATTGCCAGGCGTCTCGGATTGGTTTAAGTCATTATCAGACGAGTCTAAACTTGCATTATTTTATATTGCAGTACAAATGTTTTATATCACCTGTGAATTTAGCAGTAAATTGAAAGCACTATAGAAATAATATAATTTATGTACATATATTGCAAGCCAAGCGATTATAATAGTCGGATCGTGAGAGTATTAACTTCGCTATATTTTTTATTTTTTTTTAAAATTATATAAGGCTGACTTTAGGATCGGGGTTACTCTGTCAGGTAATTGGTACATAGTTTGCACAGATACAAAATGTATTTGAGAAAAATTTGAAGCAGTATAAAACACTTTGGACAAATCGTTCACCAGTTCTTAGTCTAAAATGACCGTTGGCGAAATTACATTTGTAAATAACCCTGCGCTTTTTATTGCCGGCAGCCATCGTAGATGCAGTCTAGCAAGGTTAGTATAAAATATACGAGGTTGCCTTTTCAGGATTGTGCTTTGAAAGGAATTTTTTCATAATTCCAAACTAATAAACGCATTCCCGTAATGATGAACCATTGATGTACGCTCTGTAGATAATGAGTTGAAAGGTGCTTACCATTTAATTTTAACTAATCTGGCGGAAAACACTAATGAATTTGTTTATTTATTCAATAAAAAATTAAATTATTTACTAGCGAAGCAAATTGTCCACCTTGGTGATATTGAGCCAGATATATTTTGAAGAAAAATCCAAAAAAATATTTTAAATTTTGTGTAAAAGCCATTCTGATGACAACGTGTCTACATATATATACATATATATATAGACTTCAAACTATAACGAATTTTGCTTTTCCATACGTCTTATTATCAGCACGAATATCTGTGCCGTTCAACGTATACACATCCTTTATAATTTACCTCTTTCGTTTTTAATGGATTCTTCAGAGACGCTCCACGACAACAAACCTTTTCGGGCTAATTTATTTTATTATTGAAGGCTTTGAGAAAGGTTTGCAAACTGACTGTAGTTGCACAGATTTCAGAGAAGCGTTCGAAAAATTCTCGCATTCTATTATAACACTTAAACTGAAGAGTATGAGGAACCCATCGTTTTTCTTTAACTAGATTCACTCTTATCTACTCAGTAGATTCTCTTACCAAGTTGTCTTTCGCGGAACCTGTTTTAGAGAAATTTTAGCTACCTCGGATGTCCCTCAGGGTAGTCATAAGGATCCTCTTCTTTTTATTCTAACTATTGATGACATCACACATCTTCTAAAAGGATGCAAAGTTCTTATTTATCCAGATGATATGAAGATGTTCCGATACACTAAGAATACAAGCGATTGTCATTTGGTTCAGAGAGATTTGAATACTTCTCACTCCTGGTGTGCTCACAACAACTTGAAACTTAATGTTAGTGCGAAATCATCTCATTCTGTTGCGGACGCAATCCTCTTGACTTTGAATACAGTCTTTTAGGGTTTATTCTTCGACGCACCAAATCTGTCATCCTCAATAGCAACGTTGTTGGTAAATACGGCTGTAATACAAATATCTATTTAAATTAATACTCAATAAAAGTATTACTATAATGTTATAAAAAGAATATTTAAATTGCATATAGTCAGTTTTAGTATATGGACACCCATTTCACTGAATCTATGTACATCATGTGTATTAAAGCATAATGAGTTATTTTATTACAAAAATGAAGTCCAGATAAACAAATAAACAAAATTACCTTTCACAAAAACCAAATATTTTAACATTATTTTTCAGCTAAATGATTACGACCTCATTGTTCAATCACTTGAAAAGATATCATTTTGATTTATTAATTCTACATAATTATTTAAATGTTGGTATTCTTAATCTGTAACATTTTGTAAACTACCACATTTTGGTATCTCAGCAAAAGTTAAATTCTTCCACACATGGTAAATCATTTGGTGGTATCTCATAGCTACTAGGAAAAAATGAGCCACGTAAACTTTTAACTTACCAAACTATGAGATCCGCTATCACACTTTGAACAGAATAGAATATGGCGCTGCTTTCAAAAGTTAGGTTAACAAAAAGTTACACCACAAAATAATACTTACTGGACTATATTACATCTGTAAAAGCTAAAATGTCTTCTCCATTGTCGCATTTCTTCTCTACTCGCACAAATTTCTTTTTATTTTCAATTAAATACTGCACTTTAATATAAAAGCCATCACAAATTTTCATCTCCATTGCACTTGCCATTTTAATTTGTAGTATATCCCTCGAAAAATTATCTGTACTGTTACATTTTAATTCTGCTGTATTACAGCTTAATACATTGAAATTACATTTCAGTACTCCTGGATTACATTGTAATACAACTTGTGTTTCATTTAGAATGGATTTAATTACTATGGTATTAATTTATAATCGATCCTAAATTAAACCTTTGGTTTAATACTGTTTGTATTAAATTATAATGTTTTGGATTATGTTTAACGGGACCCTCTCATGCTAAATTGAAAAAAATTACTCTTTTTAAATTTTTTTTTGTGGAAAAACTACTTTATGTAGATACATAATTCTTTTTGTATATTGTAGGGAATAGTTTGAAATACATAAAAAAAAAATTTTATTGGCCATTTTAGTTCACCACCACCAGTGTAGAGGGCGTCTTTCAAAAGGCTCATTTTAACTGGTGCGCCACTTTCTGGGCTTCCTGTAACACATAGAGTAAAAATTCAAACGAGGTTCTATTCCTGAGACTCAAAACTAGACACTGAACCTTTAAAATTTTTATTTTTTTTTTATTTTCCTTATTTTATAAACGTTTTTTCAAAAAAGGAAGAAAAAAACTCTTTTTTGGGGTAGTTAACCCGAATTTAGAAAGGGAAGGGGAGTTATTTTATGACTTTTCAGAGGTTCAGTGTCTAGCATTTTTTCTATAGAATCTAAAAAATGTTGGTTTGTACAAATCGGTCGAGTAGATTTTGAAGAAAACGTCGCACCAGTTTGAAAAACATGATTCCGAGATAAACGCGTTTGAAGTTTTTATTCACTATATACATATTCACGCTGAGGTGCCGTTACATATATATAACTTCTTTTCTATTACGAATTTCGTAATACAATTTTGAGAGAGTATTTCTATGGTGCTAAGGAACGGTTTTATGTAAAAAAAAAATTCGATTTTTTGAAAATTTTGCATGAGAGGGTCCCCTTAAGTAATTTAATGCCAACAAATATTAGAAAGCAATAGAAAAATATTCAAAATTATTTTTATTATATGATACTTATTAAACTTTAATAGTTCATGAATTGCATACGCTCTTAATACCATAATGATATTAAAATCGATCTTCATATTTTTACCCGTGTACTGGTCGTTATTCGTTATTCGGAATAACACCAATTTAGAGCTGAATTCCGTAAGCACACAACTGACTCTGTATTAAGTGTCAATGTGTAAAAATTTGTTATGCTTTATAAAAGGAAATAGTTAAATTATAAATTTCGCAGTTGTTCTTATACCCGACTGGAAAAGAAAAGCTATATTTTTCGCGCGTATCAATATGCATAACTTTATTCCCTCGTAGCATTAAACGGCTTGATGAATGTTAATAAATGCCATTTATTAAATGGAGCATAGTGAGACTCGTCTTGGGTCCAAGAGTGCTATAATAGGATATACGAGTAAGAAAGGGTCACGAAAAGGAATATTGCCAGTCGTTCTATTGTCGTAAATATATTATAGGTATGTGAGACTCTTCTCATACTCGTAGGATTTTAATAAATAATAGATACCTATGTAAGAATCTTATATAATATGTGAACACTGCACCGAATATTAGGACGCACTAAAAGGAACAGATTAAATATGGCTTATTTTCGCGGATTTTGATAAAACTTTGTACGAGTATTCATATGGAGTCGAAAGTTACGTTATCATAAAGTTTTGTTGCAAATTGTATAAATACCTTAAATTAGGAACATTTCCACTTCTTCATTCTAAAAAATTCATCAAGAATCATTGAAATTAACGAATTAAAAGTAAATATCTTTTTCGACTTATCGACGGTGACGAGCACGCATGTCTTATAAAATGACAAATCGAAAAAAAAATTCTTATTTTCAGCACTCATGTATAATTTTTTACATGAAGCTGGTGGAAAAATTTTTAATATATGTTTTTTCCCTAATTTTCATCAAAACATTGTGGAAGCATGGAGAAATTGCTGCCAAAACTATCACTTTTGACAATTTTAAAGTTAAATATCTCAGGAAATATAAGAGATCGACAATTTTTTCTTTGCATATATGTCACTCCGGACATTTCTACAAAGTTTCATCAAAATCCGTGACGAGACCTCAAACTCAATTTATGCCTCAGCTCTCTTAAACTCATGCTATCAAACGATTACATGTAGTGAGAGGCTTTCGCCATCAGAGGGGGAGCAGCAATGTCTGACGTCTTAGATTGCGATATCGATTATTGGCATGCATTTTAAGGAGCCAAAGATATTTTCTATTCTGTTCCAGTCATTGCGACAACGCTAGGGATGAAGCCCGACCTAGCCTGAGGGTAAAGTATTTTCTATCCGTAATAGATAATTTGGCTTGTTTTCATATTTTTAGTTAGCTTTTTAGGCAGTCGGTGTTTTAAATTTACTTTTAGGATAGATTTCATAGAAATACTACCTATTGCAGCCTACTTGATGAAACAATTTCCATGTTAGATGTCGTAGAGTTTGAAAATACTCCCACCCAAATGTTCATATGTATGTACAGGGTGTCCCGGCCTCAGTGGTTAATCCTAAAGGAGGTGATAGGGAAACTCAAAGCAAAAAATTTTATGAGAGGCGTCTACTCTCAACCCCTCTCGGTTTACAGGGTCTTGACGATTTTCGCCCTTCTCTAGTATGTGCCGTAGCCCATTTACATATCTGGTGCTAGCATCTAAATAATGTCACCCAACAAGTCTAAATTTTCATATAGAATCACCAAAAATTTCACTTTTCTATCATGTGCTCGAAATTTCACGTTATTAACATAACTCTTTCTATCTTACATTAATTCTGTCTCGATTCCTAAAATTTAGGATACCAAAAACGCCGCCGAATGTCTAAAACCTAGTAAGATTTTACAACATAATAACAAACATTCTTGTTGGGAAAAATAACAAAGTTGTGTTAAATTCAATAAATATTCAATAAATTAATACTTAAGCTCAATAAAGTTAATGTTTACTATAACTAAAATGCTAATTAAACTATTATTAAGAGTTTTTAGGAGGTATTCAAAGCTTTCTAGTCTCTATTTATTCGAGAAACAGCAGAAAATTCCCAAATTAATTTAATTTAATTAATAATCATGCTTGTTGCAATGTTTTCGATATTTGTAAGCCGTAAATGCAAAGTCGAATAAGACACTGAATTTGTAGGATATAGTAAAGATAAGTTAAATATCTTAGGTAGCATAAAAGCAATCAACAAAAATGTTTTCAAGTCACACATATGACATATTAGACCCGACGTAAACGTTTCATCACAATTCATAAAAAGAATTCAAATTCGACCTGCTTCCATTTTTTTACTCCGAACTGTTTGAAAGCGATTAATTCTTTTATGTCCTCTTTCTATTGCGTACAGATGATGCTGGCATGAAATAAATGAATCCCTCAACTTACACCTTGAAGACATTTGCTATCTTTTCCACAAAGAGTGGAACTGAGCAAGTGCTGTATCGCTGATTGGTGGGATTTACCGGGTGAGAAGGTGAATTTTTTGCAAAGAGGCAAAAGCCAAAAGTTTCTGGTAAATCCGCGCAAATGAGATGCACATATTTCAAGGTAAGAACCGAATCTAACTCAGGACTTAAAAACTTCCCGAGTGCGAAGCTCTTCAGGTTTTCCCCTTTCAAGCACCCGGTGCCATGTGCTTATTAAAGCGGGATTTTCTCTGGGGAGGAAGGGGGCGAGGAAGGTAGCGACCTACTTGTGCTGCGACACCCGATATTCTCGTCTCAAATTTAAAAACATGAAAACTTTCTGAGTTTGCTATAAAAAATTGCACAGGAAGACAGATGACAAGCCCTGTCCGGGCGAGTCTATTATTCATGGCGACACGATGGATCGCGTTAAAAATTCAGAAGTGGGACTGATTTGCTTTCATAAGGAGGAATTGCAGGGGTGACAGTCCCGATTTGTCCGATCAATTTATTCGATCAGATTCAACTACTGTTCTGCCGAAAAATAAATCCCGAGTCAAAATGTCGAGACTACTCTCCGCCTTCCGTTTTGCTGCGGGTAAAAATTACCCATACATCCCCGGAGAGCTATTTCTCAAAAATTGTTGTTCTGCAGCGGTAACAGCACTCAACTACCGCCACGGGATAATCTATCTACGACAGGCGAGAAATTGCCAATTCCTTATAAAACTAAGAGGGAGTTCGTCCGGAATCCCGGAGTATTTATGTTTCGTTTTAGAAATTGAGTGCCATCGTCCTGCCGGGCGTTAGTGGCGTTGCGCTCATTTATTGGGGTGTTCATTATGCTCAGCGCGCTTAATTAGATCCGGAAGACGCGCTACGCCCGGGTATCAATATCATTTCCGTCTGTCTCCCGCTTGTCGCTCTTCTGGGTCATCAGTCTTAGACGAACGTTCATGGTTTTTTAAGCGCAAATCTTTATACCAAAATAGGATAAGTGCGGTTTATTATTGGATGAAAATCCTATTATCATGTGAGCGATTGCGACGAGTTATTTTCAAGATGGAAGACTGGAGACTACGTTTTATAGAACGTTAAGTTTTCACTTCTTCTTGAAAACCTTTTAGAATGTTTTTAAATTCATTAACACTCAGACCACAGATCCAAACCAAAATTATTCGATTCGATTCTTCAAATATTTTATTTCTGTTAAGTATATATATCAATTTGAATGAGCTTTGACAAAGAACGTATAACATGAATAAATCGCATCAGGAACAAAAATACAGGGCGTTATTGATTGATTTCCTATTTCCAAATAAAAATGACTGGTTATTTCAATTAAAATTTTATTTGAATACTATGTAGCCCGTTTTCACCCTTTGTATAGATAAAGGTGCATACTTTAGTCACATACATCTCAAATGTTCAGGTTTGATACTTCAACCAGTTTAGGAGTGTTACCAAAATCAGTGGATGTGATAATATGGAACCATAGTCCAAAACTAATTTTGTTACCGCGGTTCATATCTTTGAGGAGATTTTCACAGTTTCTTCATTTATACGATTTTTCATTGGTATGTGTTATATTTATAAGGGTATTTGTTTTTTTTTTTTTTGTGAATTATCCACTTCGTCGAAGCAGAACTCTTCATGATCATGATTCAAACATTTTAGATCTCTAGTCGCAAACAAATATTGGCTGCGTTATTTTCATCGAATTCTGGCTCTTGCTCAGCACTTTAGATGGAAATATAATAACAACTCTTAACATATTTATTCGGCTCTTGATCAAAGATAAATAGTTCAAAAATATTGTAAGAGAGGTGGTGGTGTAGAAATTTGTTTCGCAAATGTTGTCGTGCTAACATTCTGATTGGAATTTTAAACTGTCAGGAAAGTCAAGGTATAAAATTGTTACCTCGTCACATCCATCCTCTCCAAATGTTTAATTAATTGAGTTTAAATTTAAAACAAAATTAATTTTCACTCGGTGTTCTCCGCAAACAGGGAATTGTGAAATTTTATTCATATGTGAGACAGGCAGGTATACAAATTTGTGATACTGTTTATGAATTGAGTTCTTATGTGTCGATTTTCTTTTAATATTAAAAATATTGTTTAATTTCATTAGCCTTAATGGGTATTTTATTAAGACAGTCAGTACAGATTTTTGCTTATGTATGTATTTATGTAAATAGATAATTTGAAATAATTAAATATTACTTAATTCAAAATATATTTTTAAGTATCATTTGGAAATAAAAACCTTAAAACTAAAAGGTAAGATACAAAGAGCATTTTTATAAATCAAAGAAGATTTTTTTAAGAATCTTTATCATCAAAATTAAAAAACTCCCACAATATTTTAAAGCAAATTTTAAGCATTTAAATCGATCAAAAGGATATCAAAATTTTTATTATTAATTTTGACATAATCAGGTAGAGAATTGCAGCACATCACAGTGCGACGGCACGAGAAGAAATTCGTCTGTACTACCTAAAAACATTCTCACTTCGTAAACAGGCGAGCTGAGAATGTTTCGATTATGGCTGAAACACAATTTCAGCTTTTTATGCCAGCTCTAAGCCAGCTTGTAGCTTTATTGCTGTAGGAAAATATCACAAAGCCTCTGTACATTGTTTTCTAACGAAAATCGAATGTAACCAGCTTGTGGACATCAATACTCGCCTTGTATTGTATCGAAAGTCTTTTTTGGCATAGGGGGGCCTAAAGCGGGCTCCTTAGGGTAAAATTAAAAAAAAAAACTATCTTAAAATCTAGAAGTCTTACATATTTTACAGCTGTCAGAAGGTAAATTTATTGCGTTTTCATTGTACTCGTATATCAACAAATAATCTGTCTTAAAAAAAAAAAAAAAAAAATTATAATAAAACACAAATATACCCTAGGGGTAAGGCTAAAGCGGGCACACCTTGTTTCTTCAAGATTATTGAGAAGAAATGTAAAAAGGAGAAGGGAAAATTTATGAAGATTCGTAGGTAAAATGTGTTATTATTAACATATTGTTATAAGATTTGCCTTCGTTGTAATTCACACTCAGAGTTTTAATCGAATGGATATGGGGACTGGCATTCGGTCCGCGCGATTGTGGCCGTCTGTGGCAGGGACATCGGCCGTTTAGCCATACTGAATAGATCTGCCTGGTGCCCGGGATCGAAACGCCAATTTCTGAATTCGGGTGGAGCGGAGGGAGGGGGGTGGGAATGTTCTACCGCCGCAAAAGCGCGCCAAATTTCAAAACGTCCTTTGTAGGCCCAACCTGTAGAAGGAGCTTAAGATCAAAAGTGACGAATATAAAAAAAACATTTGTCGTCACGGTTTTGTTGCAAATTCTCACAAAATTTCGTTGCAAATTGTGTAAATATGTGCATTAAATCAAAGATGTTTTCACATTTTTCGTTCTAACAAACTCGCCAAGAATCTTGAAATAAACGAAGTAAAGGTAAAATATCTGTTTCGACCTATTGACAATGACGAGCGTGTATTTGCCTTGTGAAATGGAAAATCAAAGTAAAGTAAAATTGTCCTAATTTTTAGCGCTCTTGTATAATTTACAGAAATAGGGTGGAAATATATAAGATTTAAAACACTTTCCACAATTTTCACGAAAATATTGTGGCAGCATCGCATGGGAAAACTATTTCTTTGCAAAATTTTAAAGTTAAATATTTTTGGAAATGAGAAAGTTCCTACAAGGTTTTGTCAAAATCCATGAGGAACTTAATTTATACCGAAAATATTTATCATTGTGATAGGAAAATCCTGTCTAAACATGTATATTTCGCGAATTTCTTAAACAAGTTTTAAAAAATTGTTGACGTTGTCGCTCTCGAAATTTACTATAATACATACATAAATCCTCCTTTAGCTGAACAAAAATTAATCAAAAGCAAATTTGCAGGCACTCAGTTAAGGGAAGTTAATAAGCGCACAACAAGCTAAAACTGTATTAAAAACGTTTAGCTAAAAGCAAATAAGCGTTCGGCGCAAACTTGACCGTCGTTTACTTGAGTTCGCGCGTCTCTGTGCTCCAGAGCAGCAGCATATCGTCAACGACGTAAACGTAAATGTTGAAGAAACTTTCGAGTGCACTGGAGCACCCGTTTATCCTCTCTTGCGACAGCATCCATCACATTTTCACACTTGTGAACAACTTCTTGTTAAAGTTTCGCTGCCTTGTAGTCATTATCCGAGGACTGGTCGCAACACTGTCGGGAAATGGAACTTAATTTCCGACATCCCTAGAATTTCTGCGGGCATGCACAGGGTGTAGAAGTGCATTGCGCGCCCGAGGGCAGCCGGGCCCTCACTCTCTTTCAGCAAAATGGCCTCATAAAATCCAAGCAAGTTTCATGTCGGCTAATTTTGGTACTTTGTATTATCGCAACAATGTAGCAAGGCTTGTCTGCACGTGTGCGACATGCATCCTGCACCGACGTGGGGTGGGGGTGGGTCATCTTCGACTTAGACCTTATGTTGTTCCCAATCCACCGGGCTAGTTGGGTGTTATTTGAGACGAAATTAAAGAGCTGCCCGGTCCATTTGCACCTGGACAAATGGTCACGTCGTAAGACGTCCGGATTTCACAGAGGGCGCACTCCTTAAGATATTCGGCCCTTCCACCCCGACTGGAAGAGAGACCTCCTCTTACATGTCGGCCCCAATGACTGGCCATTCTGGCAGGCCTTCAAAAGTAATTAGCTAAGTGGGAATGGCTATGTTAAAGTCAGAATGTGCCATTAGTTTGTCCTATCCTCATTTTATTAGGCCCGTTATGGCCGGGATAATGTGCTCGTAAAAGGTGTAACTCCATATAAGAACACCCGGCCCTTTCGGGTGTTTACGGTGAAAACTTTGGGCTAATTTTGCCCCGGTCTGTGGGCTACGTTTAAAGGAATACGATTACTGGGCGACAATTTATTTTACGGCGGTGCTCCTCCTTAGTTACAGTCACGTATGGACCTTATCTTAAGTGATGGTGTTTCGTCGTTCCGTTGGCCAGCCCCAGCCTCGGACCGTAGGGCTCATAAAAGTTTTAGTGGAACAAGCTCACAGCCTTCGTTATTACACAAACATTCCTTGCGGATGGACTCACTTCATAAACTGCCCTAAGTTGGATGTGTGACCCGAACCTCCCAGCTCGCCCTGCACTTAATTCGGAAGATGAGCCTAAGTGATATGCGGGCCGTACTAAATGAAGCCATACATTTTCGGCTAGTGCCCAAATTGTCTATGAAGTATTTAGCTGACTGCGCCACATTCATCGGATATACGAGCACCCTGCCGGCAGATGGCGTCATGCTACAACTTAACGTATTTATTTTCAGAGTGATGAAATGTTTCTTGATATTTTATTGCTTCTTGCGTGCAAATAATGAAATAAATTATTCATTCTTTGTTTCATAAAATATATAACTTTTAGAGCAAAAATTATCGCTTTTTAAACAGGGATGTCTTGCTAAACTGCAATCTGAAAACAAAACTAAAAAGTTGTCCTCAGATATAAAGTTGTATTTTATGAGCAGAAAAATATAACTTCTCTGCCCATCCCCTTAAAAGATATGGGGATATAAAAGGAGTACTTTTTAAAATCGAGGAATCTATAATAATGTTTGGCGATCTTCACATAAATAGTAAACGTCAAACATAATCTAATTTAATTTTCTTTTGAATGCATATTTCGACCTCTTTTTAGCCTTCCAAGTTTCTCTTCATGTTGTAAATATTTTCGATAAAGTGCTCTGTTTTTTCTATATACATATGTCATTTTGATATTTGCTATTATGAAGCTTGCCGTCATAATTACGGATAATGTGTCTTGGGCATAATACTCATTGTTATCATTATAAAATAGCTCAATACTTTCCGGAACATCGCGGGGCAATTGTTCACCAACCGTATCCTCTTCGCCCATTTCGACTTCGCCGGTATAACGCAGGCTAGGTATTATGAACACGATATCACTTTTACCAGTTCTGACGTCACTCTCAGTTGCTTCTAAAACATCAAGATGGTGTTGGAATTGTTGTCGGTGGAAAGTATTGCTCGCACTTTCTTGACAATCTAAAAACAAAAATTATTCCTTAAAAATAGTATAGGGGGAACTAGGGAGACTTGACCCAATTTTCAGTTTTTGATTTTTCGTAATTTGTCTATATATATTATACATTTGTAAAAGGCATAAAAAAATTGTCTGTACTGTTGTACACATAATGGTAAAAAATAAAAGCAAAATTCTGACTGGAAGTTGTGCAAAATAAAATACTTTGTCAAGTCTGCAAATGGGTCAAGTGTCCCTAAGTCTAGGGAGACTTGACCCAACACTAAGGGAGACTTGACCCAACTTTTAAAGTAAGGAGATTCTTCGGCATTTGGATGAAATACACATGTTTTATGGTTTGAAAGTAATCTTGTTTTAATTAGTATAATTTTGTTAATGAACATAAAACTTTTTCGTGTATTAGACAAAGTGTTTTAGATTTAGTTTTGGTTTTCTTAACTTTATATGGTTAAACTGTTTCAGTATTTTCTAAAATACTGAACCAAAAGAGATTGTTACATAATTCTACTCCACTTCAGCAGAAAAGCAATAGTTAAGTTCAAAACTTGTAACCCTGTCATTTTGTACTGTTATAACAGGGGGGCTGAGATGAGTTTCAATTTGTTCAAAGTCCACTTCAGAAACATCACTGACTTCAGGCCATTTAAATCATTTACATTAATACAATTTTATGCTTGAGATTAGAGTAGCACTTGGCCTTGCTTAAGAATGATAACTGAGGAAGAAACTTACCCTAAAAATTAGGTAGACCCTAGTCAAAACATTTAGCATTTATAAAATAATGCACCATTTTAGATTAATATTGAGCTTAGTGAAGAAGGAAGAGGAAGCTCTCTATATATACATATAATGCAGTATTTTGTGACTTATTTTGTATAACCTTTTCTAATATTAAATGTTTTAGTTATTTAGTAAATAAAACAACAAAGAAAAATAACACCATGTTGAAAAAGACTCCTTGACTTGACAGGTCAAGTCTCCCTAGCAGTCTCGGGTCAAGTCTCCCTAGTTAGCATTGCTGTCTTTAACCTCAACTTCTGGTTACTTACATCAAAGATATACCAAACTACTATATACCAATATTTAGCTTAAGAAAAGACAAAAAATAAGTATTACACAGAAATTCACATATCTCAGAACTAGAGGTTCAATTCCAAGAAGTTCACAAACCACCAGAATTTACTTTTGATCTGCATAATCAATCAACATCAAACTGCTTCAAAGCTACTGATGTTTCTTTAATGGTTGTTCCTTCTAAAACACTGCAAGGTGGTTGGCCAATCAGTGATGCCAGCCAAATTTCCCCCAAATTTCCCTTTCATGGAAAAAATGCCCTTGGGTCAAGTCTCCCTATGGGTCAAGTCTCCCTAGTTCCCCCTACCTATATTCTCCCATTGTACACAAGCGAGTACACCACACTTTAGAACCACTTACCTCGACAGCAAAATACATTTTCTCGATTTAAAATAGAAAATTCGGTCCCTTTATTTGTCGCCGAAAGAATTTTAATAAAAGTTCACTTAATTTTTCGAAATCCCACTATGATTATATATGAAATCAAAATCAACCTGATAGAACGCACAGAACGTTGCAACACGACAAGTGTATTATTACTCACCACGTTATGACTATACAATCGGATAAGTGTATCGACAATACATCTAGGAATGATTACACAGGTTAACATATAATTTGCAGCCGAACAAATAGCAGGGCATTTCTATAGGATTTTTTACGTAGATCACGATTTAAAAATACTTAATTGGATTTCGTTTTCAGGAAAAGTAGAGTTAAAAAGCACAAAAAGGCCGCATTTTTACCATTTATGAAAAATCATTAAAAAATAACGGATTGTTGTAAGAACTAATTACATGTCTTAAATAAAAGCTTGAATGTTATGCTATCATATAATTGAAAATATTTCGTGAAATTGACTTTTTTCCATAAACCAATAATTTCATACAGGCAAAAGGTGAATGAAAATCATAACAAGCGGACGACCATGAAAAATTTGTTCGGCAAACTGTTTGAAAAGATCTGTAGATATTAGTGGTAGGTATTTCATATTTTTAGATTAAGTTTCTGGCTTTCAATTGAGCCATATTACAAGCTTATATGATAAAGCTTTCTTTTATATTATTTTGCAAAAAATCTTTACGATATTTCAGTTTAAATTTAGATTTCTTGAAAATGGGAACGAAATTAGAACTTTCGTTTGAGGTTTTATAATCTATGAATAAAATGCTATAGAAATAACCTATCACGTGTTTTGCCGCAAAAAATAATAATAATTTGTTCCCCTGTGGTATTCATAAAAATAACTGCAAAAATTAATCCCACTTGAGTGCAAAAGAAGAAGTTTCCGTGGGGTAGTCACAAAGCTATACTTACCTTTAGAATGATTCAATGGAATGAAATAAAACCTTTGTTGCATAACGATACATATCGATAAATATCGATTATATTCAAATTGTAACGATGAGTACCGCTATGCAACCAAACCCCTTTAACCGGCAGCAAGGGTAGACGAAACCAAGCACAGACGGCGAATCGGATTTCGGTTCGCCCGTGCAAAAATGCGCCGAGCCAGCGGCGTCACCGCTCGGCTCGTGGGAAGCGCAGCCGCAGCGCGGCTAAGAAAATGCACCCTCAGCGTGGGAAGTGCGCCCTCAGCGCAATTCCTAAAGCGGCCGGCTAGGAACTTTACTTTTGATTAGAAAAGTAAAATTCAGTTGCTGAAAAACCGCGAACAGTTGCGAGTCAAGCGCGAGAACAAGAGTTGCTAAAGAGTTGCTGTGAATTGATTAACGTGTCGCGACCGCGGAGCCGAAAAAAGAGTTGCATTGTCCAAACAGCAGTTTGGCCAGAGAACAAGTGATTGCGATTTTTAAACAAAGACGAGGCACCGTCCGTGGCCCGTAAAGAAAGTGAAAATTAGATATATAATAATGAAACTAGCCCTAAGCGAAGTTGTAAATTAGTTTTATCTCATAAAACACATGAAAGCAGTTGTGGCTTAGTTATTCACCAAAAAGGACCCCTTAATACACAACACCTTCATGTTTATAGACCCACCAATAAGTAGATGTAGCAAACGGTGCTGCTTCTAATTACCAAAAGATGTCGCCACGAATAATTCAAAACACGCTCTTGTTTTTTGATTTTTCTTTTATTCTATACCTGCTTTTTTTTGGGTAAAACATGATTTCAATTTTTAAAACGCAATCGTCTAAGACATGCATATTTTAATGAAAGCTCGAATCAAAGCCTCGATAGCTCAGTTGTTAGCGCGCCCATTATTGGCAGCATTACACGTTGAGGGTTCGATTCCTACCAACTGGATACTAGAGATTGTGGGTTTGGTTTTCACAAGAGTTAC
Organism: Eutolmus rufibarbis; assembly: GCA_963920795.1. Lineage (NCBI taxonomy): Eukaryota > Metazoa > Arthropoda > Insecta > Diptera > Asilidae > Eutolmus > Eutolmus rufibarbis. The sequence continues at coordinate 15,176,042 of OY987205.1, forward strand.
ATATTTTTCCAATAAGTATTCGGTACAACGGTAAGAGTTGTAGCGGGATGTAAATTTAAATGCTTTTGGTTATAAAAACTTTTTTCTGTTATAATAAATTAAATTTTGTACTCATCCCTTTAGTCCCATTGTAATAATTACTTATGTAAATTTGAAAACAATTTAGAATCGGGCGCTTCTCCACAAAACGGCGATTTATTAAGGACGTAGGACGGCAATAGAACCTAAAATTGCATAAAATTCTTCAAAATGTGAAAAGACTTTGCCTCGCCAAACAACGTCTTGGTCTTTATCCAAGCCGCTTAAAGCGAACACGGAACATCTCGCCTTGCAGGGCGGTTTTAATGACACAGTCGTGTGGCATGGGGTGGGGGGATAAAAGATTAATTTCGCCTGGGGGATTGTTAGACAAGTTATTTAAGGAAAGCACTTCTAATGACTTTCCTTTGAAAATTCCACTTAAGATAATGACAGGACCTGCGGCTGCAAAAATAAGGAAATTTTCCGTTCCCCGAGGAGGACAATGTGATCGAGGCAAGGGCAAATTAGCGGAAAATGGGCTCAAATCTTGTTAGTGAGCTTCTCTAAGCCTCTTTGCCCGCTGGCGGTACGCCGCTAAGACGCGGCGGCAGCAACTTTTTCCATAAGAATATCACGCTGTAAATTCGAAAGAGTCGGAAATTTTGCGCATTTTTAAAGAAAAGTAAGAAATAATACAAGAATTCTGCACCAGTGGTCCAACGCTGGGCCAGTGACGGGTAAGCCGGATGTGATGGTGGAGCTGGATTTTAACTATTTCTATTGATCTTGCGGCTAGAATCCTTCTGGCAGAAACATGTTCCCTGTGGGGGATATCGTAAAATTGGTGTTCAGCTTTCCTTCGGTATATTTCTGATTGTACAAAAGGCGAGAAACAACAAGGAGGACTTTATTTTTTCTTCCTTCTTCTGCGGAAATAGGTCAGTAGTAAATAAGAATGCTTTATTGTTCTACTTCCGAAGACGAGGCCGAATAATCGTTATTGAGAATAATCAATAGATCAGGCACTACCCTTGGGAGTCCGGGGAGAAGAATATACACTTTTATAGGTATGCTGTGTGTGCTCCTTTCAAAGTAATTAATTTAGTTGTTTGATTTTTCTACAAACGGAAGGTATTACGACGAAACTTTAAAAAAATTTATTAAATCCTAATTCGGTTCTGAAGTTCTCATTCAGCTGGCTATTAATTTGCTTAAAGTTACTTGATACCTACTATCGTATAAAGAAGTGCTAGAGGATTTCATTTCTAGAAAGTTAATTTTATATACAATAGTTTCATCACTTCTTTAAGATAAAAATGGAATATATCTAAGCGGAGCTCTGTTCATTAGTACCTACCTTAAAAACAAACACACACTAAACTTATACATACATATGAGCCGTTTATTTGGAGAGTAGTAAAAGTCCAAAATGTCATAAGGTCGAATTTACCTTAGAAGAATACAGAAAAATCGGCCTTATGATTTTTTGGACTTGTACCACTTTCAAAGTAAACGGCTCATATATGGGTGCTTCCAGATAGTGATGACCAAATTCAGTCTTGGTCTTGGTCTTGCAAAAAATGCAAAACCAAGACCAAGATCAATACAACACCTGCGGTAGCAACGCCAAGACCAAGACTCGACTTGCAAGACCAAGACCAAAAGCAAGACCATGCGAGACTTGAATAAGTTCAAAAGGCCCCTTTAAATTCTTTAAGCTCTTCAAAACAATATGATACACATTGAACATTTCCTTTCCACTTTTAGTAAACACGTCCTACATTTGAATGAAGTCATTTGTTAAGACAAAAATTATGAACATTCAAAAAATATCGGCCATTCCATCCTATGACGATTTTCTACATTCAAAATAAACTTCTGAATTTTAGAACCGTTTTAAATTATACCAAACAAACGAAAAAAAACGGCCCGTGATAACAATGAGTTTTGGACTATGGTTTTATTTCACATCCAAAGATTTTAGTGAGACTCCTAAACTTCCTGAACTGGGTGAAGTACCAAACTTGAGCATTTTGGAAGTATTTAAATAAAATCGTATTTATGATACACAGGGTGAAACTGGGTTTATCAGCTAGTAAATAAATAAAATACTTATAAATAAATAAAAAATTAAAGAAGGCATTTAGTGCTGAATGCATAGTTGGTTTACTGTTTTGTGTCTCATTTGTTTGTTGTACATATTTTAAAATAATTGGGCATCTTAGCTCATTCGGGGTGGTAGTCGTCATTTCGGCCAATTTTTCGAATGGAAAGATTTTCGACTTTCCTGGCCACTGACTGGAAAGTAATCGTGGCCCTTGTCCCGGACTCACCTAATTGAATTCTTCGTCTTATCATTTCTCCTGTTATTGTGAATAATTTGAATTCCCTTCTGCCCGACTGGAGCTGGCAAGGGTGAGACAGGGTACCCGATGCCGCCTTGTTAGTACTGGCGGTACTAATCGGATTTAAGTTTCTAATCGATTGGGCCGGAGCTGGTTGCGCTAGTGTTCCTTGTTGCCATCACCAGAGAGAGTTGCCTCTGTTTTTCGCCGACTAATTGCATTCCTCTACAAGTCGTTGAAGACCCCTCGGCGCGCATCACAAATCGTTTCTATTTGTAGCTGTCAGCCGGTATTTTCTTGATCAGCAATCTCGCCCAACCCATCCTCGCCGAATCCTTTTGGAAGGTGCTCCGCCATTAAATTTCCATCATCGCACACGTAAAATGATAAGTCGCGTTCCATTATCTGCAGCAAATGGCTCTTGGACTGCGATGGTGGAGTGTTTTCGGCCGTTAATCGCCTTAACAACGGCTGGGAAAGCTTCTATCTACCTTTTCAAACTCATCCGCCCGCTCGGTTTCAAGTGAAGCGGATGCTGTATTGTATCTGGATCCCATCCCCATCGTGGCCCTGCCGCGTCCTATAAATGCATACCCCGTGAATTTACGATCCGAAATAATTTGCTACCACCATGATAAACAGAGCTGGATCTAGTTGTCGCACAATGGATGCTTTCGGCGGATTATTGCATACCTGGACGTGGCAATTAGCCAACAACTGAAATATTTCGCATTAGTTATTTGTTTGTCAATTTTGGATTAGAATGCCTAGTTCGATTGCCGTCGACGGGCAGGTCCGGGGCCGTGTATGAACACCACCGTTCACTATTCAAATTGACTGGTCTAACTAATTTCAACAAATTTTGTGAACTGAGTGATTTTTGGACTATTACTCGTTTAGGACCCGACCGAAATTAAGCTGCCCATGCATTTGAAATGCCGCTTTGTCCTGGTTTATTGTTGACTCGGTGTATGCTGCGAAAAATTCGGCGCATTTAATTTCTATTACTCCATTAACTGGACGAATGTCACTTCTTCTGCTAAGGCCGAGTCGAATTATTGGCTCTGAATTGCCAATTTGGTATTTGAAAATGTATTCGCTTTGAATCGGGAACCTTTTAGATGGCATTTCGAGGGATTGACACTGGACTCGCGCCGGTGAACCAAAATTGAATAGAAATTGGGAAATTTTCGAGCAATAGAAGCAATTTCATGAAAGTCTATTGACGAAACATGGAACACCATGTCACTAAAACTGGTTTTAATTACTGCCAAAAGCAATCTTCTTACAAAGAAACAATTGACTTCCAATGTGCACGGCATAATCTAATTGGATTTCATACACCAACCTCATTGTAAATAAAAACTAGAACAATAAAGTACTCGACGTTTTTCGAAGTGTGCATGTGCATTGTGGACTCTTTTGAAATATGTTATTACGAAATAATGTGTGTATATATATATTTATAAATAAATAACACCATAAATGTAGGGATATCACAATACTGAAACACGTAGTAATATTTAAGATCTGTAGATTCCTACGATGAATCTGGAGTGCGATCTCTATGGGAGGAGATTTTGAAAATTAAACCTTCAATTTTTTTACAAATTAAACGCATTTTACACCAATTTTCTAGCTAAAAACCTAAAACGAAACATTTCGATTTATTATTGAATTATAGAAACTTTTTTACTTCACCATACTTAGAAGACAATGAATTGGTGAAGAGAAATTAAAAGTCATCTAAGAATTCAACACAATTTATTAACAATACTTCTGTTAACAACTATGGAGAACTTAAGTCTCATAGTCTCAAATATTATAAATTATTAATTTAAATTTACGTAGGTACCACACCCAAATATTGTTTTAAATATTTTCCTTTATGGATTAATGTATTGTAAACACATGAGCATTATACGTATAAACGTATTATATATTTTATTTTATTGGCTTTACTGTATATTAAAATTGTATTAGTTGGTCATACAGAAATACAACTGATTTAAAGACCTTTAAAAACTAATTAAAACTATGATATAACCAACTAGTATTTAAAAGATCCATGTCCATATGCAAAAGTCAGTATTTAAATTTCAAAAATAACATATTGCAATTCTGTAAACATATCAGGAAAATACGAGAAGAAGAAAAAATTGATCCCGGAGAAAGGGAAGAGGATTTTGATAAATTTTTATTTATGTAATACATTAAAGGTTAATACTTCAGTCAAGTTTGGAAATGCAGACAATGGGCAAATGGATGGATGTCAGTACTTTCTTCTATGCCGTTTTTAGGAGCATAATAACTTTCATATTTGTTAATCTATTATACTTTGATCCAATTTTGCGAATTTGCGAATTTGGCATTAGCCAAGTGGGGAATATTCTTCCTTAATTCAATTGAGTGTATTTGATTTGGTTTTCTAAGCGCTTTCAGTGCAGCTATGCCGAATATGTTTATATCCTCAGGCTACTGTCATAAGGTTTATTTTCAAAGGAGGTCTGAAAATAAAATGTTTTTCAACCCTGTAAATTGAGTGTTATTAGATTCGCTTCAGTTTCATAAGTATCACAAAATTGCGTTAAAAATATAAGTAATAAGCCCCCGCTAATTTTTTAATGTACCTTTAAACCGGACCAACTACGGTTATCACAAAGCCAGTCACGAACGCCATTATTAAATTTATTAAATTTTCTGCATTCGCTGATATAAGTAACTATGTATGCCTCAAGAAATCTTTAGAAATGCTTTTAATGAAATGCAATATTAATTTATTATTAATTTCAATTTCTGTTTCTTTAAGGGAATGGCGTTTCTCCACTGGGGCGGGTAAAATTTTTTTTACGCTTCTTGAAAAAACAGATTCAAAAATCTGTAAAATACATTTAAATTAAAATTTCGCAAATTGGCTGAGTTATTATGAATTAAAGTTCGGCGACACTCCACTAGTACCTACTATGTATGCATCGAACGAGACAAACGTAGATAAACTTGTAGCTTAGTAGGAGTACTTTATGTGAAATTTTTTGTTAACCGTCTTTAGGCTTCTTTTTTACTTTTTAGTTTGCTAAAACACGTAGTCGGGTTTTTTTGGTATTTTAATTTACTTTTTAGGGTTCCGTACCCAAAGGGTGCCAACGGGACTCTATTACTAAGCCTCCGCTGTTCGTCCTTCTGTCAGCGGGCTGTATCTCATGAACCGTGATAGGTTGACAGTTGCAATTTTCACAGAGTGTGTATTTCTATTGCCGCTATAACAACAAATAATAAAAATAAAATAAAATAAAATAAAAATAAAGAGAGCCCCCTACAAGAAACGTGATTTTTTCGGTGTTGTTTGCTCGACAATTGCTGTATCTCTTGAACCGTAATAGGTACACTCTAAAAACTGAGTGTAAATTCACCCTAAACGTAACCGCAATTTTAAATTTGTTTCTATGGAAAAATTGATCACAATCGTAAAAGTACACATTTTTGGTGTAATCCAACAAAAAAGACGGACAAGTGCGAGTAGAACTCACGCCTTGAGGGTTCCGTATCGTTATACTTTATAATTATCTACTAAATTTGAATTATAAAACAAGCCACGCCCTGCGCGAATTATAATTATTATTTACTTAGGCACCTATTACAGATTTATTATTAGAAAATAATGGTTCACGGTTTATGCATAAGGTTTATGTTTATGAAATTGTAAGGGGGGAAGGCCGTCCAATATTCTAAACAACTCAAATTACTTTCTCTAATCTTTATTTCTCAACTCCACGTCCGCCATCACACACAAGTCCAAACTCATCTTCTTCTTCTCCTCGTCTCCTTGCTCGTCTAATTCTATTTGTTCCCGTGGCGCTGCTGCCACTTGAGTTTCAACCTGAAGTCAGTTGCAAATTCAAATTCAAATTCCCTAATGTTTACTACAATTTCGGCCATCCTGACTTCAAGGCGTCCTCGCCTAAACCCTAATCTAATTTTACAAATTTTAAATTCTATTACAAATATTTCAGGTTGGTACACTCTGGTGTATTCACAATTTTCGTTCCAATTATCCAATTACAATATTTTACTCTTCTAATTTCACAAATATAACTCTTCAAATACGTTGTCTAATACTCAAACCAATGGAACCAATTACTTCAATATCCAATACATAAAATAATTCAAATATTCCAATCAATACTAAACTCTTCAAATTACACAAATATAACTCTTCAAATACGTTGTCTAATACTCAAACCAATGGAACCAATTACTTCAATATCCAATACATAAAATAATTCAAATATTCCAATCAATACTAAACTCTTCAAATTAATGTTTGTTTTTGATCAAATATGGTTTCATATTACTCGCCGAGTAGACCCCCTTAAACGGTCTATTACTATTCTGATATCCCTCAGGATCCTCAATTAAATATCTATCTCTTCCTAATACTTTACTAATTCTGTATGGGCCTCTAAATTTCGGAATTAATTTTTTGTTCACTCCAATAGTAGTATCAATATTAATAATAACTACCAGATCTCCAATTTTATATTCCCGTGGTTTCTTATGCTTTAAATTATATTTTTTCTGATTGTATTTCTGAATTTTACTATTCTTTTTAGCTGCATTATCTCTAATTATTTCTAATTTCTCTTGTCTATCACAATTGTCACTGTCGTCAAATTCCCTAACTAAATATTCCTGCAAATAATCGATATATTTTCCTTTTTGTTCAATTCCAAATAGTAATTTACTAGGACATTCTTCAGTCGATTTATGTTTCGAATTATTGACGGCAAATAATATGTCACTCAATACATTGTCCCACTCAATCTGTTTATTTTTATCAACTAATTTTGCTATCATAGGTTTCATCGTACGATTTACCCGTTCTACTGCACCGTTAGCCTGTGGTGTTGCTGTAGCAACTAGTATATGCTTTAAATCTTTTTCTTCCAAAAACCTTGCGAATTCTTTTGAAGTAAATGCAGTACCTCTATCAGAAATAATTCTATTTGGCCTACTGTAAGCTCTAAAATATTCGGTCAAATGTTTAACTACTTCCTTACTATTTGTAGTCTTTGTTGAAAATAATCTAATGAAACGTGAAAATGCATCTACTACTACTAAAATAAATTTACTGCCTCGTTTCGTACGCTCCAATGGTCCAAAATGATCAATATGTATTGTATCAAATGGTTTGTTTCCTTTGGGAATCGAATATAATTCTGCTTCTAATTTCCCTGAATGAGGTTGAAAAGTAATGCATTTCAAGCATTTACTAATATAAGATTTAACTTCACTTTTAATATTCGGATACCAATATGAATTCAAAAATATGTCAGTTGTCTTATCAATACCTAAATGTCCCATTTCGTCATGACAAACTCTAATAACATTTTCCAAAAGCAATTCCGGAACATAAAATAATAATTTCTTATTTTGAGTTTTTCTGTACACTAATCCATTTCGTAATTCAAAATCCTTTCTCTCCCTTGTCTCTAATAATTTTCTAATATCTCCAATCCTATTATCTTGATATTGATGAATTGCCAATGTTTGTTCTAATGTATTTTCTTGTAGAACCAATATATTCTGAATTCTACTTAAGGCGTCTACATGCTGCATTTTTCCTGATTCCCTATGGATCACTTCATAATCATAATTCTGTAATTCTAGTGCCCACCTAGCTATTCTTGGATTTATGTCCTTTTTATTTAGTGTTAATGTTAACGAATTGCAATCAGTCACAATCTTGAAATGCATTCCATGCAAGTACACTCTAAATCGTTGTAGTGCATAAATAATCGCCAAAGTCTCCAATTCAAAACTATGATACTTTGCCTCAGTTGGTGTAGTTCGCTTACTAAAGAAGAAAACCGGATGCAACTTTCCATCCGCTTTTTCCTGCAGCAAAATTGCTCCAAATCCCAAAGAACTGGCATCGCAATGTAGCTCAGTTTTATCTTTAGGTGAATATAAAGCCAATAATGGTTGTTCAATTAATTTTGATTTCAAAATACTAAAACTTTCTAATTGTTTCTCGCTAAATTCAAATTGTACATCCTTCTTCAATAAATCATAGAGAGGTTTTGCTAATACTGAAAAGTCTTTTATAAACTTTCTAAAATATGAGCACATACCTATAAAACTATGTACTTCTCTAATACTTCTAGGAACCGGATAATTAATAATAGCTTCAATATTCTTCTTGTTTGGTCTTATTCCATCCGATGCCACCTCATATCCCAAATATGTTATTTTCCCCATAGCTATGTGACATTTGTCTAATCTCAATTTCAAATTATTCTTTCCTAATATATCTAATACATCCTTTAAAATGTTCAAATGTTCTTCTAATGTTTCAGTGCCAAAAAATATATCATCAAAATATATCATAACTTTTCCTTTTTCTAACATTTCCCTAAATATTTGAGTAATATATCTCTGGAAAATTGATGGTGCATTAACCAAACCAAATGGCATTTTCAAATATTCGTATTGGCCAAATGATGTAACGAATGATGTATATTGAATTGAATCCTCATGTATTGATACATTGTGAAAAGCACTTTTTAAATCCAAACTTGTAAAATATTTCTTGCCATCTAGTAACTGCAAATAATCCTCAATTATTGGAATAGGAAAATGTTCCTTCACTGTTACTTTATTCAAACTCCTATAATCTATACACATTCTCAATTCACCTGTTTTCTTTTTTACCAATACAATAGGACTACAATAAGGCGAATCACTCGGACGAATAATACTCTTTTCCAAAAGATCATCAATAATAGATTGTAGTGCTAATTTTTCAGAATATGAAACCCTACGTGGTTTATAAGCAAATGGCTCATCTTTTTTCAATCTAATTTTCATCTGAAAATCACTGGAATGAATAGGTTCAGAATTTAAAGATTTCAAATACTGTGAAAATATAATATTTATTCTAATTTTTTGTTTTTCTTCTAATTCTCTGTTAACAGTATAGCCTTCCTTATTATCTAATTCTTTCGGGTCTAATAGCATCAAATCCAATAAATCTTTTCTTTTTTCTCCAATATATAACTTGCCATCTCTAATAATAACTTGTACATCAGGATGATTTATAAAATTTCTCCCTAATAGTACCCAGACATTTTTTCCTAAATCATCGTCTGTCATAATAAGAAATTCCATGTTACATTTTATGCCACTCACCTCAACCCTTTGCGTGGTTTCTCCAATAATTGATACTCTCTTGTTACCAATTCCACAAAATGACAATCCTCCACTATGTGGCCAACTCTTAATACCTATACCACTAATAATACTGTTTTTGATGAGAGATACCGGTGATCCTGTATCCACAATTGCCTCAACACTAACTCGTCCTCTTGAATCGACAAATTTAACGTCAACAGAATAGTCCGGATGGAGTGCTCGAATATGAGGACTTTCCTGTTGTTGTTTTTGTTGTTTACTGCAATCTTCCACCTTATGTCCCCTTTCTCCGCACTTATAACAGGTACCCCACTGTCTCTTTGGTTTCCTGCATTTAGCGGCCAAATGCCCTCGTACACCACAGTTGAAACATCTCATGTGTGCTGTATCTTCAGGCTCTCGTTGTTTTCTCTCTGTCTCCAATGCTGGTGGTTTGTTTTTCACTTCATTTACTCCAATAGTCTTCATCGTTTCCAATAATTCACGTAATGTTTTAAATCGTTTCATTCTTGCCTGATTTCGAACATTAAAATCACTTATTCCTTCAATCAAATATTCAATCATCTCCCCCGTGTCCAATATTAACTTATTTCCTAACTCAACCTTCGCATAAAAATAGTCCACAAAATTCTCATTTGGTTTCCACTTCCTAGATTCAAACTCCCGCCTCATCACGACTTTACTGGTCGTTTGCTCGAATAGATAACCGAGGTTTGACATTAGATCAGCATAATTATATCCCACATGTTCAGGTTTCGATCTGAGCCAAGTAAGCGCTCTCGATTTTAAACATCCTATCACCACAATCTTCATAATGTCATCATTCACTTTATACGTCTTCTTGACAACGTCCACTTGTGAACTCCAATTTTCAAAACTGACAATCCCATCAAAGTCCCACACCAAATTCTTAACCAATCCAATATCACTCTGTCCCGTTTCCAATTTTCCACTTGAACGCACTTTTCTCTCCAATTCTAATTCTTTTTCTAATAATTTCTTCTCCTTGTCCAACAGGTCCCTCTCTCGTCGCAACATATTCATCTCCCTCTGCATTCGCTCCGCATTTGTCTCCTCCTGGCGGCCATGCGCCATCTCCTTCGACTCCTCCCGAGCCCCAACCCTGCGCTCCACCAACTCCTCCGCTGCGCGCTGTAATCTCCTCTTAAATGCATCATATCGGGCAATCAAATCCTCCTTTTTCCCTCCTATCGATAATCCCAAATCCTTCAGCTTAATCTTCAACTCCGCGACTGCCAAATTTTCAATATTATCGGCGCCATCAGCACCATCAGCGTCCTCCAAGATGTCGTCATCATCCGACAAACTTTCATCACGCTCGTCCGCCATGTTTGTAGCCTCAAACAACAAAACTCCGAGCAAATAATTAAACGCAAACTTTACTAATAATAATTCAAATTTTCGGCGCGTAACTTGTCGGTAATATCCCACTTCTGAAATTGTAAGGGGGGAAGGCCGTCCAATATTCTAAACAACTCAAATTACTTTCTCTAATCTTTATTTCTCAACTCCACGTCCGCCATCACACACAAGTCCAAACTCATCTTCTTCTTCTCCTCGTCTCCTTGCTCGTCTAATTCTATTTGTTCCCGTGGCGCTGCTGCCACTTGAGTTTCAACCTGAAGTCAGTTGCAAATTCAAATTCAAATTCCCTAATGTTTACTACAAAATTAAATGTTTTTTTTTTTTATATTTGAGTTGATTGAATGAAAGGTAAATTGCGGTTTACGATTTAAGACGTATTAAAAAAAAAACTACTTACTAGATCTCATTCAAACCAATTTTCGGTGGAAGTTTGCATGGTAATGTACATCATATATTTTTTTTAGTTTTATCATTCTCTTATTTTAGAAGTTACAGGGGAGGACACACATTTTACCACTTTGGAAGTGTCTCTCGCGCAAACTATTCAGTTTAGAAAAAAATATTAGAAACTTCAATATCATTTTTGAAGACCTATCCATAGATACCCCACACGTATGGGTTTGATGAAAAAAAATTTTTGAGTTTCAGTTCTAAGTAAGGGGAACCCACAAAATTTATTGTTTTTTTTCTATTTTTGTGTGAAAATCTTAATGCGGTTCACATAATACATCTACTTACCTAGTTTCAACAGTATAGTTCTTATAGTTTCGGAAAAAAGTGGGTGTGACATACGGACGGATAGACAGACAGACAGACATGACGAATCCATAAGGGTTCCGTTTTTTGCCATTTGGCTACGGAACCCTAAAAAGGGTTAAAATTACATTACTATTAAACTTTCGGTGTGATATTCAATCAATGTAGTAAATTTTGCGTGATTTTAGACCAAATTGGTGTAGATGTGCACAGGAATATGTAAAATTACGTCAAACTGACGTATAACTATGACCTAAATTCTCATATTTAAGGTACTACTAAAGATTAGAAAGTCATTATAAAGTAGTCTTTTAAAACAAATTTTTCTCAGAACCTTTATTAGGTATAAACTTACATTTTTTTTAAAAAATATTTAATATTTATAGTAATGTAAAAAATTTTTTTTTTTTTTATTTTTATTATTTTGCAATTTTATAGGTGGCGCCAAAGTTGAGTCGCCGAAAACGTTGTTGTCCTATGGCAGACAGTTAATCTCCGAATTGGCTGGGCCGATTTTGGAAAAATCTTGATTTGTTTTATTTATTAAACTATTTTTTAGGATAATCAACCTCAATTTGTTAAAAAAAATAAAAAATTTTTTTTAGCAAGGGTTAAAGGGTTAAAAACGGGGTCCATTTTTGTATATTTTTTTCAAACATCTCCCATTTTTTATTTTTTATTTTTTTTTAATTGAGGTTGATTATGTTGAGAATGACCTTCCTCTTTACGAATCTCTTTGGTTTTTTGTTTCAGACCTGTCACTCCTGAGATTAACTGTCTGCCATAGGACAACAACGTTTTCGGCGACTCAACTTTGGCGCCACCTATAAAATTGCAAAATAATAAAAATTAAATAAAAAATTTTTTTTTTACATACTATAAATATTAAATAATTTGTTTTAAAAAAAAATTTAAGTTTGTACCTAATAAAGGTTCTGAGAATTTTTTTTTTTAAAAACTACTTTAAAACGCCTTTCTAATCTTCAGTAGTAGGTACCTTAAGCCGAATGTCAGTGAAGTTCTTTTGTGACTGTATTTATTCGAGGAGACATTTTGTGCAAAATTTGTTCAGATTTTGTTTTTAATAGTAAATCTATGAAAGGAAAAAGTTTTCTTGTAACATGTCTAATTTTTAACATTTTTGTTTTACCGTTTGTATATTCTTTCATGTGTCTAAATTACTGCACTTTTAATTAAAATATCCATATTTTTACTATCCCTTTCATTTTATCCTATTGCTTGTTTCTAGTGTTCCATACCTTGTTTCTTACTTAAAAAATCATAGTTTCTATATTTTTATTATCTCCATTTTTCAAATGCATTTCTTCGGAGTTATAACAAAGTACACTAATTTGAATGTAATAATTTTACATTACTGATGTTTTTAAGGGAACAATGACGAAATTAAATGGTTTGAGAGAAAATTATACTTTAAGCGAGCTATGACGTCTTTAGAGATAACCTCTTGTTCCCTGAAAAGCATCTGTAATGTAAAAATATTTTTATTTATCTGTCAAAAAATTTACATCTTCTATGTGTAAATTTACCTACTTTATAAAAGTAAAAAATACGCATCTATTTTACAAACTTCACGTCTTTTATGTTTAATTTGACGCCGCTATGTGTGTAATACTTTACACACGAAAAATGTAGTTTTACACCGACATTTGTGCAATTTTTTTAAGTGCAATTTTACTACTATAATGGAAGATATTCAATTTTGTTCCAAAAAGAGGGTAAAATTACACCAAAATTTTTTAGAGTGTAGACACATGAAATTTTTAAAGAGTGAGTCATACTATAGCTGCTATACCAACAAATAATGAAAATAAATTAAAGTTAAAAATTAAAGGGGGTTCCCATACAATAAACTTTGGTTTCTTTTACGAAAGTAATAAAAAGTACATAGTGTTAAATGTTTTACGATGGTACGGAAGCCTTCGTGTGCGAGTCCGATTCGCACTTGGCCGGTTTTTTATTATTTACACATTCATACATCAAAATTAGTAGATATTTTGTCTTTTACCTGCTGTTTTACCAATTCTTTCTTTTAAGTAAATGAAATAATTTTGAAGGAGTTTTATCGATATATCTGGGGATGTCCGATAACTCCCACACAAACCGAATATTCCTCCTATTTTCGACCACAGGACGGAACTTTTATTTATTTAGGACGATTTTTTCAATCAGCCGATGGCGCTTAAATCAAAATTAATCCGGCCAAACCAATTAACCCCCCCCCAGCTCATTTCCACCCGGGCTATCAATTAAGGTCGGTCGCTCGTTGCCAAAATTCCAATTATTTCCGGGATCGCTTAACTCTTTCCCGGGCGGGCTGTCCGGCACGGGGCCTTATTCAATTTCAGCCTACTTGTTCCCGGCTATCAGAGGCGCTGCAAAAAAAATGAAAGATTGACATGGCTTGGACGAATGACTTGCCGGTCTTACCGTTAACTGATACCTGCCTAATTGCCATTCACGCCAGCTGCACGTCCCGTAATCCCTTAATGAGGGTAGAGCGTTATGAGGTGTTGCCCAGGTGCGACCGCAGAGGCAGAAAACAGGAATCTTCCGGCGACGCTTTTGAGAGCTCTGCCAGATTCGGTTCCACGCAATCTGGGGAAGTGGAGCAGCGCCCGTTTTGGAACCTTGCAATGCGACAATTCCGTCCGCGTCTGAGTTTCCGACGTGTAATCGATTACGTGACTGGCAACCGGGTGGATAGGTGGTGGCCAGTGGAATTTAATGAAGCCATCGATGGCGAATCTCTAGACCCAGAAATTAATTATTATGTCAGTTAAGCCCAAATGGATTATGAGAGCTTCCTCGTCCCAATTTTACATATCTGGGTGATATCATGACATAACGCTTTAAGGAAAACGGTAGATGTTCTGCCCCAAGATTATGCTTTTGCGGAAGCCCCTCAAAGAATTGCGTAATAACTGTCACCAAGTTATTGCCGGTAACCATATAAATGACCTCCACCGATTTGTAAAAAGTATGTCAAAATATTGTTTATGAAAAACGATTTAAAAATTTTCACACCGTTCCTTCACACCACCCTCTGTTTTTTATATAACGGGGCTTAAAAGATTTGTGGTGAGCATTAATGAATCACCCTGTGGACAACTGAGTGGTCTTTGACGTGTATGCGAGAGGGAAGAGGCGACCAACCGCCCGAAAAGAATTAAAGTGTTATACTAAATTTTTAATAATATGTAATATGTATAATATATAGTGTTTACAATTCCTATAAGCGCAGCCAGTTTAATCCTCATTTAAGAAAACTATTTTTTGTTTTCTAAAGTAATTATATTGCATAAATTCCCTATTGGTGCATATTAATTAAAGAATATAAAATATTCATTAAAGCAAGTAATTTCTTTATTATAAAGATAAATATAATAAAATCTCTCTTTTGTCTGCGAAATTTCTATAAACTCACCTTATATCACTTAATTTTATTTTCTTTAGTTTAAAAGTTTGCCGAAAAGTAAATTTACGTTTATTTTTTTAGTAATTTATTTTACCTCTTGTTACTTTATACTTGAAAAAACCTGTTTGATATCGAATTTATTAATTTTTTTAACAAAATGTTCATCAATTTCACTTCAGCATTTCAAAATCTCGGCTTTCAGTTGAGATACTGAAGAGAACTGTCGACCATTTGCATAAACCTTTCGTGCCATGATTTACCAAATGTTCTCCATCGGATTTAAATTTGGACTACGCGAGGGGCATTTAATTTAAGCAATATCTTTTTCATGTAACCAACGTTTAGTTTCGGCAGAAGAATGTACAACGGCATTATACTTTTGAAAAATCGAATCTCTTTCCATATTTTCTATTAAATATGGAATAAGAGATTCCGCCGGAAGGTCAGTGTATGTCGCAGAGTTCATTTGGGTGGAAATATTAAGTAAAGGTAACTTTCCATGATAACAAAAGGCATCCCACAATATTAGACTTTCACCACAAAAATTTCTACTCAGACGAGCGAATCAGGCTTCCTTAAATCATATCAATATGCACTCAGTCCATCTGAGCCATTTAAATTAAATCTTTTGTTGTCAGAAAAAATAACGCTTTGCTACTTTTCATCACAGTTCATGCGAGTTGTGGCAAAAACTAGGCGCGCATTTTATGTTGCTTTTGCAATTGAGGAAATTTGGCCGGTTTTTTATGTTAAATATATCTAAGGAGTGTGCTTCAAAATTTATTGAACTCTTCTTTTTTTAATTGGTAGTTCTAACTTAGCTACAATTTGGGCTGCACTTAACATATTTTTCGTAACTTCTCTTATCTTCCCAATAATTCGTTTGGAATCTTTGGTATTGCCTTTTGGATGTAACCGTAATCCATAACGATATCGCCTTTTTAAGAAAATTTCGAACTGCACCAGTCTGAACGTGCAATTCTCGTTGAAATTTCTCTTATACCAAGACCAGTTTCGCCAAAAAACACGGATTCTGACGCGATCGTCGATGTCGAGGAATAGTAGAGAAATAATAGCAATTATATATATAATTATATATAAAGCTCACATAAGCTGTTTTCTAAAAAATTGCAAAAGCACTCTGGGTTTAAATAATAACGCTATAAAACGGAACTGCGTTTATAGAAAATGCGCACTCTAATCACTTATGAATGATTGATCTATTCCATTCACACAGTGATTGATATTTTTGATTTGTTCAATTGCTCTTATTATGCTTTAGCAGTCGTAACTCTAAGGAATCTGTGTTATCGTATTGCTTTATTTCATTAATTTATCCATTTCACCTTAAAATTAGTGGTGCGTTTATAGAAATTGCGCTCACCGTATAGTGTTTAAAATTCTGCGGTAATAATATTGTTTTCATGATGCTTTTATGGTACTGAAACAGAGGGTATTAGGTATTTGGTCTACACTATGCAGTTATCTTTAAAAACAGAAAACCATTTCACTGTTATGGTTCTTCTCAGTACAATGTAACATTCTTAGTGTAAGACAAAGTACAAGTACAACTGAAAATGACAAAGAAAAATTATTATTAATATAAGAGGTACCAACATTTTCGAATGAGTTTTGAAATTGACCTTTTGGTTTCTTTTTAATTTCCCTATCGCTGATCAATTAATGGGGCTAATTGAACCAATTATGACCAATTAGATCCAATGTTTTTTTTTTCAGAATGTGTTAGATGAGGTCTGAGTCCATGGAGCCTCCTTCTTGTGTACACTTTTAATAGATTTTGAGAGTCGGCTCACAGCTGTGGGTTTGAATTGTTGCGAGATGGAAATTTCGAACATTTCTCAATTTTAATTACTTAAACCCATAACGTACTTCGCCAGAAATTAGTAAATATTTTGTTTTCATCTTAAGTTTCTTAACACTTTCGGTGCACATGCATATATATGTATGTATGTGCACATCATGCCTATATTTAATTGTATTATATATGTAGGTATATATATTTTTTTCAAAGGACCCCGCTATAATTATATGGGATTTGGGTTTCAGCGGATTTGGCTGAATTTTTGATATTTTGTAGGTCTCATCATGCCAAACAAAAGTCTCCATGGGCACAAAGCTCGTTATTGAGTATTTTAAGAGATATATAAACATAAAACATCGGGACCATTTGCCGCCCCTTGGATATGCCGCCCGTGTGCGTGGCACACATCGCACTTATGGGCGCGAGGGCCCTGAGCGCGCCTTTCGGTTTCTTAGTCAGATCTAATAATCTATTGGTTTGAGCAACATAGACTGCATTTACACGGAACGGAGTTTAGTTAGCAATTTGGCAAAAACATATTTGATGATATATTTTGAATATTAATCAGCATTTTTCACTTTTTCGCAATTCTATTCAAAATCGAAACCGTTCACGGCCGATATCTCTTAAAATACTCAATAACGAGCTTTGTGCCCATGGAGACTTTTGTTTGGCATGATGAGACCTACAAAATATCAAAAATTCAGCGAAACCCGCTGAAACCCAAATCCCATATAATTATAGCGGGGTCCTTTACTTATTATAGAATTTAAAAAAAACAAAGAAATAGTACTGTGGATACTTTGAGCTATGGTTATACAAAATTTCATAGAAAAATATTAAAAAATTACAATTTATGTAATCAATATGGCGATTCCTTGACAAATCGTTTTTGCTCGGTGGCGTCAATTAAAAGGTAAATTTAAATTTTTTTTATCAGTATTCAAAGGTTCCAAATAATATAATTATCAAAATTAATAATGTTAATAATAATAATTCCTCCTGTATGCAGATGTATTTTGTAAAAGGGCAATGATCATATACGATTAATCTTTTGAAAATAAAAATATGATCCGCATTAAATGTGTAAATAAATAAATAAAATAATGTTAAATGTCCAGCATTTAAATCATGTACATAGTACATACTTCTATTAACTAAGTAAGTAGTAAGTATCTTTAATAGTTTCTAAAAAAAACTGATTACGAAATAAATAGGCCAAGTTACATAAAAGTTTTTGATTAAATACTTATCGTTCTTGGATATCTACCTAAATTAAAAAAAATGTTATCAGCTTTAACAAATGTTTTTGAACCAAATACTTTCCATATAAGTCTCGGGAAGAGAAGTGCAAAATCTAGTTATCGCTTTCAAGTCCAATGAACCTTTAATTTCAATTAGACACTGAAATAAAAAAATTTCACTCCTTCTGAGTCTGTTCGATAATTAAGCTAATTACTTGGCATCTTTCTCCACTTTCTCTATCAAGCGAAATTGCAAAACGAAAGCATCGATGGAGAAAAAACTCTAAATATCTTTGTGAATTTCTGGCAGGTTCCCTCCCTAGTGAAATTCCTGAAGTCTGGCACATACGACAACAGAGGCTCAAAATTTCAGAGGACTTCCAATTTCCCCGAAGTAATTGAATGCTCTGAATCTCAAAGAATCGCCAGGGCTTCGATTCGTAGCACTTTGATAACAGTCTCCATTACATCAAGTTGCCTCCAATTAGGGCCGAAACTATACGGCTAGAAGGATTCGGAGATTCGACTAGAGAGCCAGATGCTCTGATATTTTTTCACCTTTCCCTCTTTTTTTCATTCTAGTCGCTGCTGGTTTTTTTGGAAGCTTCCACGCAACTTCAAAGGTTCTTTTGATGGTGCGCGCTTTTAGGCCCGACCTAGATTGTATCAATTATTTTGCCTACCCATGGGGTTTTAAAAAAAAATCTTTTTTTTTCATTTTTTTTTTTGGGCCCACAAATGACTCGTGCTGTTGTTGTCGAAACCCTCCATTTCAGAATCATTGACGATGGGCCCCATATAGACGACGTGCGCAACTTTTCAGAGGACGTCGATGGAAAAGCTCTCCGCTAGCCGGTCATTAATTTCTGTGTCACAGATTTAATTAAAAGCGCCGAGGGAGCTGGTGAGATTGCACGGACGCTTGTAACCCACTGGCCCCACTATTGAAGCCCTCTAGGGCAAAATAACGCGCCAGCTAAAAAGTTATCCTACGCGATAGCAATCAAAGCTGGGATGGGTCCACCACCTAAGGGGTGGACTAGCTATTTTCGATCCTAGACTCCAATGGTATATAAGCTAGACATAGCGATTGAAGTGGATCTGGGAGGGCAGAAGGATCCTTTCCATATTCACCCGCACCGCGAACGTACTTCACTTGTAGTGACAGTCTTTACCGTTAATCTCCGCATTCTTCCCCCAGTGGCCCGATGCCAAAATCTCTGCGACGACCCGGCAGATATGGTCAAAATTAAAATCTGCAAAAATGGAAGACTTCGCAGCCATTTATGGGCGTCCATGGAGTCCAGGGACCGGTCACTGGCAAAAATGTTTCCCTAGGCCATCATTATATGGGGGAATTCCCCGGTGATTGCCCTGTGCGTTACGCCGCCCCCGTCTTTCCTTTGCTTGGCCTCTGAATGCCATTTAATTTTGCAACTGACATTTATACAAGAGGAGGTCGTTCTGTCTGGCCGCCAGTTATGGCCTGACAGAGGCCCGGCTGAAAATTTCAATTTTTTTCCCACAAAATCCCGGGAATTTTGGCCACTGTATGTATGTAGACATGTCGGGCATGTGGCATTCAATTATCCCAAGTCCGACACACTGTGATTCAGGTGAGCTTGTGACTCTGACGGCAATTTCGATTAATTAGTTTCAGATTAAAAGCTCTCCTCTCCCCGATGATATTTGCAGTTGTTAATTGTGTGTACTTTTTTTATATTTACAGATAGTTCACGCTATGGATAGAACATCACGAGTCGCCGACTACCGATTTATTAAAGAGCCTCTCGGGGGGCTCACTATCACTAATGTTATGCTCGAGGATGATGGCAAATGGCAGTGCGAAGCCGAAAATTCAAGAGGATATGTGGAGACTGCCCGACCTGTAAAATTAGTTGTATTAGGTAAGTAATGAAAACATCGTTTAACAGAAAATTATTTATTTATTTATGATAGAGCCTTAGGATGCCTTAATGACACCCTGAGGCCTGAACCTGATGAGAGGCGCATAAGTAAGTGAGAATTAAAGTCGGGCAACATATCTTCACTTCTTTAACTTCGCTAAAAGCAAGTGTTATTTTTATTTATGATGAAGTTATTAATTTTATTATTAAATGTATCCGATTGGTAATCTAAAAAGATTAGAGACGGAGTGGAGCAGGTGGGGAAAACTTAAAAACACCTTCGATACTGGTTGTTTACGAACTCCATTTATTCTCGCTTATTATCTACTTAAATACTAACTTATTTCTAGACTCAGCGCAATGTCATCGACGTGCCGTACGAAGTGCTTGCTACGCTTATTAGGTAATGTCCTCATTTTTGCGGCTGCTTTGTTGATTTAATAACCGTGACATCAGCCGCAAACAACAATAAATTTGTTCGATGTACATTTCAAAACAAATCTTTAAATTTGTTCAGATTTCATGACGTATAGAAGTAGGATAGTAAATTTAGATATTTCGAAAATGGTCCGGAACATTTTTTATCTATAACTGAATGTCCATTTCAATTAATCGATCACGTTCATGATGGGATTGAGAACAAACAATTTTGTGTGTGGGATCCATCCCTCCTTTGCATAGCGTTCCAAATTGATAAAAAGCTGACTAAAATTATAAGCAGAAACATGAAATAAGTATGTACCAACTTCAATGTATGAAAAATGCAATTGGATAGTAAAATGAATAAAAGGACAACAATTAAATTATTCAATTGTGGCAGTAAAATGTAGGTAGTACTATAAAATAATTTGGTGAGTTATTTAATTTTACAGTGCTAGTACGAAACTTTTTTTAATTAAGCAGTTGATAAATATTTAGTTCGCTAGTTCTCGGTGTTTGGTAAAAACATTAAGAATAAAAGAGAAAGACGAATAGAACATTTCCTCATAAATGTTCTCCTTTTCCACAATTTTCTGCGAAAACTGTTATGCAATCGTAAGCAAAGATAACACTAACTAATTAACTGCCAAAAATTTCATTCACAGTTTGCTGATATTGCGGATATTTGCCTGGGTTAAATAGTTCTATAAAAATAATTTAATATTTCTTTTAATCAGGGAATAAAATTGACCATTATTGCGCATTTTTCAAATAAAACCATAATAGAGAACGAATGATCTGATCTTGTAATCACTATCAACAATCTTATCGCCAAAAAGTGAACTATGGATTAATATGTTTTCACCTTTTTATTCTAAAGACTTCTTCAATAAGCCTTGAAATGAACGAATTAAAAATGAATATGTTTTCAGACTTATCAACCGCGATAAGCAGTTATTTATCTTTTCAAATATCAAATCAAAGTAATGAAAAAATTTTCTTTTAACTTAATTTTGTTATCGGAATTATTGTTGAATTACTATTTGCGTAAATCAGATGAAAACAAATTTAATTTAAATGCTCCACAATTTCCTCCAAAATATCGTGGAAGTATGTAGAAAATCGTGGCAGAAAACTGTCATTTGTCAGCACTTGAAATCTAAACATTTGGACAAATACAAGAGCTTTAAAAGTTTTTCTTTTTTTGTATTATATATTCATCACTTTTGGTTCTAAGTGAACGTTGCTACAAAGTTTCATCAAAATCCGTGAGAAGATGTCAAATCAATTTATGCCAAAAAGTCAATTATACCTTATTCTTGGCTCTCTTTAGTGCCTCAGTATCGACCACAAGTCTTGGCAGCCATTAAAGGGCACTTACTGGGCTAATTGATAAATCCCATATATGGGCAGGGTGGAGATGTAATAGAAAAAGCAAAGCTGGTTGGTTGGCTGGTTTAAGTGGCGATCCTGATCCCCTGATTTTCATACTATATGTATAATTTCCTTTACTTTTTAAAATTGCACAATTATGTAAAATTTCACATGTAACAAAAAAAAAAAAAAATTGCCTCTATTAATAGCAGTAAATATTTTTAGATTGTAATTTACGTCAATATGAACTTCCAAAACTTGGTTACTGTGCATGCATAAAATGCGCATTCATGGCAGTGTTATGCGTAGTCCTGTAAAGGCCTTTTGTCGTGATGCGCCCAAGCGTCGTAAGATCGTAATCATCCAAAATGAGAAAACTAAAGATTTTTTTATTAAGCGAAATAATAGAGGTATTTACTCTTCGGTGTATTTTTATTAGCACTGTTATATTTCTACCACGATTTTGTGTATACCTATTTTGACCAAAAGGTGCTTTTTGACCCCTTTGCGTTTAAATGCAACAAATAGCTGTCGAAATTGTGGGAATTCTAAATTAACAGTTAAATATATGTAGATAATGAAAGAAACAATTATCGAAAAATATACTTCCAATTCCGTACATTTTATAATGTATTGCATATAGTTGTCAAATAATAAATAAAATGCGGTGCTCACTTTACCCATCATAATATTTGGTTTGGTATGTCTGTTGCAATTACATCTTTGAAAATACAACAATTTGTTTTTAAAATGTTGCGCGAGCGTATATTAGGATTGAACTCTCTGTGAAATAAATAGAAAATAAAACATTCGTTAGACAATTTTTTTAGACCTAATGACTGCCATGACCTACAGTAAAATGAAATAATGTGATCAATAACCGAAATATAAAAGTTATACCACGAATTCCTCTATTTCTCGTTAAAATGGAAATCGCGATTCTCTAATTTGACTAGAATTGAATTGGTGCTGCCTAATAGTGTTGATATTTATATGTAATATTATTCAAAATCAGACATTATTGTGATGAAATCCTTATGGTGTCAAAAGGTACCTCATGGTAGAAATAGGTATAACATGTATATATTTTTAGATCCAGGAGGAACTGGAGGAAAATTATACCGCTAAATTAATTTAACAATTATTATATGAAAAGTCAAAAAGTTAATTGTGGAAAAATTATTAAACTAAGCAAATAATTTTCAGATAAAATTTTAAAAGGTATCTTTTGACACCTTTGGTAGAAATAGTTTTAAAATAGCAAATTTATGGTATATGCTTACAATGAAGAGTGAGCACCCTATAGCAAAATATGGAAAGATACATCTTTGTAAAATTTTCATGACAAATGCAGTCAGTAGAAAACTCGATAGATTTTTAGTTTGAACCATAACTATATATCAATAAACTGCAATAAAACAATGCAGTCGTCTTCTACCTAGATATTACAACGGTGTAACATTCAAAAGTTAGAGGTATCCCCTATTGTGAATGTTTACATTCACTACAATATGTGTCATGTGCATTTTCTTGTTGCACGTTGTATTTAAGTATAATGTAGGAAGAATTTACTATGATACAAGACTAACTACACCGAAGAGTGAATACCCTTAATATGTATATCATTTGACGCAGTCCAACAGGTTAGAAATTTTTTAAGGCAAATGCTAGTAGTTAGATGAAAAAATGTTGATGTTCCTTAAAAAAAACTACAAATGTAAAATTTATAAAAACGAACGGAACATCTTGTAAAAAAAAACTTTACGTGAAATTGTTGATAATATTATTAAGAAAATATGTTTAAAATTTAAGTGTATTTGACGAATAGTTTCCGAGATGTTATATCCGCAATTGTGGAAAAAATCGTTTCGAGAAAAACGCAAAAGAAAGAAAAGTAGGTACTCTTGCAACGTATAGTAAATAAAAAGTTATTTATAATACCTTTAGACCGGAGTTTCTCGGCCGTACACTTGTCCTTCCACAGTAGGCCTAGTAGTAGTTGAAGCTATAAAATAATCGAATTTTGCAAAATTTCAAAGTGAGCCAACCCCTTAAGCTTAAGGTATCATTCTTGTTTAGGCGGTAAAAAAAAAGGCTATTTTCATTAATTTTTTTAGGAAGGAATTGTTATAAATATTTATAAAAAGTTTATTGAGGTTAACTAATACACTCTTAAAGTACATACAAAAAAAATTTTTTTTTTTTCACTCTTCTAATACTTCCAAATGGCGGGTGACGGTAACTCCGTGAAAAAGTAGTTCGCTGGCGGCGGTGATATCGTGATAATGGCTCATCTAAAATGAAAAGATCAAAATTGTTTACGTTCAGTACGTGTGTAGCTCTAGCGTGAACTAAGAATATTAATTTTTACCGATAAATAAAAAAATTGCGGAAATTTAAAAAAAAATTTCAAAAATTGCGTGTTTTATTCACAGTTTTTGGGCCACAAAAAAAATATTGAAAATTTAAATTTAAATTCGATCGTAGTTCACGCTAGAGCTGTTTATGTGTATAATATGTGGTTACAGTGTCATGAAGATTGGTTCAGCGGTTTCAGAGAAATCACCGCCGCCGACCGTAAACACATAGTTTTGAGAATTATATCTTAAACAAATCTATATAATGATGGCAAATTAGTGTATATTTTTTTTATTTTGTGCTTAGAACAACTATAGAAAATTTATATTAAGTCACAAATTCATCAACAAATCACACTATCAGACCGTTAAAAAGCAAATATATGTACATTTTTTTATAATCATATGAGAAATAAAAATGAATATAAATTAAACCTATAGCCAAAAACGCTTCTTAGTTCAATCCTACTGTAAAGGAAATCATACATATGTAGGATGCCGTCAAATCGACAAAACTTTACTATCTCTGACAATTTTTTTTGAACGATTTTCGAGTAATAAATTCGCGTCAAAAACAAGTCACGACCGACAGTTTTGGAAAAATTGTATGCCAAAATACATTTTTGGGCCCATTGGAATATGAAAGAACTAATTTTAATATTATACCTATATTGATTATTTCGCTATTTTGTATTTTTTTTTTTTTTTTGTTTTATTTCAATAAAGGACTTATTCTAAAATATAATTAAGTAGTGAAGTTCAGTAAGTGGCTTTGTCTATTGAATCAAGTACCTAGAATAGATAACTAAAAAACTAAACTATTTTGATTGCAGATAATCTAATTATTGTTATTTTTTATTTAAAAACTTTACAGTAGAACAGAATTTCTATTGTTTTCTGGGCTTTAAAATTTTTATTAAATTTTTATCACAATATATTATTATTCCTTTCTCAATGAACCTAGTTGTTTTTAACAGGTACCTACTAAAGAAAGTATTTTGTTTTATTAGAAAAAAAAAAAGAGGACAAAATGGAAAAAGAAGAAATTCCCAATCATCAAATATATTTCAGGTTATTTTTAAACTAAGTATTTGTCTATTATTATTTTAAATCATTTAAGATTATTATGAAAGGGTTTTTATTGTTTTGTTAAAAAGGACACTTTTATTTCTGAACTAAACATTCGTCCAATAGACTGCCGACTCCTGCCAGTTTTGTGAATTGGTGCAGCAATCGTCGTTTAACAGTCGAATATTAATTAGTTACCGCTTAAGGCTGATTTAAATTTAGTTATCTATAGTGTTAAATAGAAAGTAACTATTAAAACGATTTTTTTTTGTCTTATATAAAAGTTTTTGGAAAATTTTAATTTTTTATATAATACATTATTTTGTTTTTACTATATCTCAATATAACGATCTACAGCGCAAACAAGATATTTTTTAAGAAGCAAATAAAAACAATGTATGAACATACATACATATACAACAAAAGATGTAAACTCTTACTTGAATTGAATAAATCTAAATCCAAAAATATTTCCACTATCTAAATTTAAATGTAACGAGGTGCATTGTGCAAGGTTTAGGACATGATGTCCTCAGATTTGAATGTGTTGAGGAACAAATCTTTATTTTCATTTTAATTTCATATTCCTTTAGATATGTATGAATTTTCCATACAAGGAATACCAAAATAAGATCTGCTCCCCTTTTTGCGGGTTTGCGAACTGTCATCTATCAGGAGTAATTCATGTTTGATGTGTCGGTCCGCGCCTGTACAAAAATTAGGTTCAACGAATATGCAAATCCGCTGATGAATATAGAAGTGAGTGTCACGTTAATTACACGTGTTCTTAACAACTCACATACTGTCCCGAATGAATTCGAAGGCAGACTTTGGCTCAGTTTTTCCAATTTCGCCATATGTCGGTCCGCTCTGCTATGAACTCATGAATAAAACTCCATTCGGGCATTTCACGATTTCCGCATTACTTGAATGGCTGCACAGTGTACACATATATGCAAACCTATATGAAATAGCTTCCATCTTGTTGAGCATATACCCACGCATCTAAATGCCAAGGGCATAGGGCCTCGCCCGCTATTTTTTGCAAAATTTACATATTTATTAAGTTTCCCCGAGTTGACGGACGGGTTGATACCTCGATGGATCAAATACATCAGCTATCTCCTGGTGAACATTTTACCTTCCTACATTTTTTGACATTACAATCACGGCCTTTGTAGTGTAGCAAAACGGCAAAAAAGCAAACAACGAGGCGGTTAAAAAATCAGGGACTCAATTTTTTCCCAAACTTTTGATGACCTCCCAGCTTGGTCGGTGGTACTTGGAAGAGACAACCGCAAAGTCCACGCCCGTTCGTTCCGCTCAAGATATGTGCGGAACACGGCGTACATTTGTGTTCGAAACTTTATCTTCGACGTATTTTGGGAAAAGTTCTTGATTAAAATCTCCTTGCAATCGAAAGTTTCCTTAATATTTTCGGTATTCCGTTGAAATCATATGCCAAAACGTGCCTGCAGCTGACGTTGATTCTTAATTAAGAATCTTATAAACTTCCTAAGACACAACACGCGAACTTGTTTAAGGGCAACAGTAGTACCTAAAGTGACATTACTTGCCTTAAGGAGTTTCTCTTGAAATAGTAAACAATTTTTGGTAAAACTCCATACGAAACTATGTAGTCGTATATGTATACAGGCAATGCAAAATTTTTTCCGGGGAGAGTAAGAGCTGATGACATAAGTATGTATTATATATCTATCTACTTTAGAGTTGACAGATTTATATGCTTGCAAATATAATACATAATATTGTAATCAGATCATAAACGATAATCAAAACTTGGTAACTGTGGGTCAAAATTAGTTCCATGAAATTTTACTTAATGGCGAGTTTCAGAGGGCAGTTGTCCCCTTCCCCTACTTCTCATACCTACGGCCTTGCACATAACATATAGATATTTCATTAATAAAAATTAATTCTACTCGTTCAGATTTTCTAATTGAAGAATTATGTTTTCTCCTTCTACATAGGAAAAGTGTAAAAACTTCTTACTGAGTACAACAAAGTGTACGCTTGGATTTGTATGAAATATCTAATGAAAACAGAAACCTTTTGAAATTGCACAATTACTTGTTTTAATTTTTAAAAGAATTAATTTGGTTTTATTTTATCATTTTATTTTGTATGACAATTATTTCTAAATAAAAATAAAATATTATAAAAGAAGTGTTAGGTCTAATACCTTTCTAAAATCTAGAGTAAATGCGCCAGCTTTTATGACATTTCATCAGTCAAGCTCAGTATAAATTTTTTTACGAAATGAATAGTCAAACTTGAAGGAAAAAAATGTTGATACACATAAAATTGATAAAGATGTCAGTCATATTAGGATTATCTTTGCTTACATTTGATAGGAGACTTCTTCGGTAATTGTTTGCAAAAAAATAGAATAAGAAATATCAAACTTTGTGGCTGCGACACTAAAAAATTGTTTGAAGTTAAGCACTTTCCTAAATTTCAAAGAGGTGTCATTATCTCGAAAACATAGAGAATTTTTATTTAGGATAAGTTTGATTTATTCGAACAGTAATGAGTTCACCTGTCATCCGTTTTCGTTTGGACGTTGGTTTTTGGGACACCCTGTATGGTATAATTAACATTGATTCCTTTTTGTTTTATACCAGATTTCCATTTGATATTACTTTTAAAATGATACTACTGTTGAATTATGAAAAATCTCTGACTCGTTTTATATTGCAAAACTTTAAATTCTTATACGTTTTTTACCAAATTTGTAATGACTTTTGTCTCAGTATAAAGCAATGTTTGATTGGTGGCCACCTTATTGGGTTTTAAATAGTGTTAACTAAAACAAAGATATGGGAATCGAAATGTTCGCCGAATTGCAACGAGAAAGGGGAACACAGTAGTGCCATTACCATCTACATACTTTCTACATGAAGAGGCAGCCGTAAAATCAAATAATTTTAAGTGAAAAAACAAGCAAGTCCTCTGTAAAGGCAACAAAACATAATTAGTAGCGACATCAATGGCAATGAATGCCTGCAATTGCTACTTATTGCGCCATTACCGCTTATAACGAGGCGCTCAAGTGATGGCGCAGTCGCTGGAACTATTCGCGGAGGCATTAGCGAAAGTTAATCAAGACGAAACCCTTTAAAAGTTAAAGCCACCCCGACCAAAATAAATTTGAATAATCCCAACAAACGACTGCGGCGGGGGTGTAGCGACGCGCATAACGCCCGGATACCCGCCGCGCTCGGTCATTACCGCGTAGCGTGTAGTCTCATTATCCGCGCGTTACCTCGCTCGCTCATTTAATTCTGGCGAGACATTAAAATTCCTTCGCTGCCCGCCTTCGCCCACGTCTCTGATGTTTTTCTGTTTTGTCTTTCCAGACCGTCCAAAACCTCCCTACTTGTTAATAGACTCACGTCGCTTAGATGCGGGAAATATTTTTGTACCTGTGAAAGAGAACTCCGAGCTGAGCTTGGCATGTGTGAGCGAGGGTGGCAACCCGAAGCCTACCCTCACCTGGGAAGTGCTGCTGAGCCCCGGCGTCGATCGACATGCACAAAAGGTTGCTGCGGAAGTGCTCGAATTGGAGGAAATAAAAAGCGAAAAGGTAAGAATTTTTGCCCCGATGCGCTATTTGCTTTTTTTCTGTTATTTTGCTCTTCTTCACTTCTTTGCCCTTTTTTTGTCCACCTTCCCCTCCTGTTTAGGTCCATACTTGGTGCCCCCGTCCAGAAAAGGGCCCGAACGAAACGAACCGCTTGTAAAACTTTGTCCTTCTACACATCGTGGAAAAGTTTTGCATCCTCCGGTGGTAGGACGTGTGTCCCGCACACGAACCTCAATCGGCTTCAGCTTTTGTGCACAAAAAATTTCTACGTTTGTCAGCAATTCCGCCGACTGCGGGACTGTAATTTGGTACTTAACCAAGGCTTCAGCTGACTCCCACATGAATATTTGATTACAATGGGGCGCCCCGGAATTTCTTTTATGACCTGTTCGTTAGGCGATATATTGCATCAACACTTGGAGGCCACTGCCGGGTCGTCCTCCTGCGGGTGGGGGGTCCGATAAACCTCTAATTTGTCCTTTAAGTACTTTTCCAGTTTTTGGTTTTTTACTAGTCGAATACTTAAAGTGCAAAAAACTCGACTTTCTCGGACGTTTCTTGTTATTAATTGATAATAGCATTAAGAGGGTCTATATTTTTTAGAGGTCAAAATAAGGCAGTGTCTATGCGCAGCCGGAGTGTTGGCGTGTACGTGTACACGCGTTTACGTGTACCTGCGTGTAGATCAAAACTTTGGCAATCTTCGGTTTTCTGCATGTACCCTCGACGCGCACGTGTACACTTTAATCGCTTGTAAATAATACATACGTAGTATATTGTTACACGCTTCGGAGATAACATTACGTCTGAAAAAAATTTTTAAAAAAAAATAGACCAGACTCCAAAATACCCCAAGCCCTAAAAAGTTTTAAATAATTTCACTTAAAAATCCTCTGCTACTACTTTCAACATTGAATGATAAGATTTTGCTAGATTTTTGAAGTTGGTGCGAAAACCTGACTGGTATTAATCCAATACTTAGTAATGAAAACATTCAGTTTGTCTGGATTATTTAGTATTGGATTGAAATCAGTTAGATTGTCGCACCGACTTCAAAAATCTAGTAAAATCTCAGAATTCAATGTGATTCAATGTTGAAAGTAGTAGCAGAGGATTTTTAAGTGAAATTATTTAAAACTTTTTAGGGTTTGCGATTTTTAGGAGCCGTCAGTCTTTTTCAGTGCCAGTTCTCTACTTGTTTATAATATTTTTTAAATCGGTTAAGAACCTTCCTTTTATTATGCAGTCGGTTTAAATTTCGTACGCCATACTGAATCCGCCATTTTGAATTTCCAAGTTTTGATAGCAAATTCGAAATGATCATCTCCAATAACCCCCCAATTTTGATTTTTATGGTAATCCCTTCAAGTTTAAAAATTTCGGTCGTCATATTGGATCCGTCATTTTGAACTTCCAAATTTTTCTATAGTAAGTTCGCAATCAACGAATTCAAAAACCCCAATGTATTCAAATTCTCTCATCAAATTCGGTCCAGTGGTTTTTGAGAAAATCGCGTACTAACCAACAAACATACATACATACGGGGGAAACACAGAACCTACTTTTTTTTTTAAGTCGGTTAAAAACGAGACCTTTTTTAGCCTAGGTCTAAACCTTTCAGGCAAACACTGACATATAAAGACTGAATAACTGGTCCCGTACAAAAACACACTTTAAAAATGAGATCAAATTTTGGCCGGAATCGGTTCGTGACAATTGAATTGTTTGTTATTTCGCTGTGTTTAAATAGTATTTGTGCAGAATTTTTGAACATTTTAATTGGCATGATTTCCGATTTTAGTTATATAACGCTCAATTTTTAATTTTTTCATAAAAATGTCCCGAACACTAGTCAATTGAGGAAAAGATCCAAAGATAGAGCTCATGCGGGGCTATCTTACAAAATGTACAGCATGAAAATCCGTTGAGAGATGGCTGAACACGGAGCGTAGGAAAATTAGCGGTTGAAAAAGTGGTGAAAAAGCGGCACCGCGGCACTTTCGCTGAGCGAATTGCCTGTGGGTTAGGAGGATTATCTGATATGGATAACTTATTGTTGCCCATATTAAAAATTATAATAGTAAAGTAAATAATATATAATAATTGAAGTAATTATAAAGAAAATTATTAAAGATCCCGGGATAATAGATTATTTTTACAATTAAAACAAAACCGACTCAACTCAGTCGAAGTTCAAGCTAAATTCGAAAATATTACTAGTTACAAAGTAAAGTGCACAACTACTTTGGTTGAGATTTCTTTTTGAAATATAATGATGTGACGAAGGGAAGCCACACTGGGTTTTCTAATGGATTTTGTGGGTTTGGGTCGGTTTAAGAGATTAGAGAAAAATATCAAAAAATAGAAGACATGTTGGAGAACCGTACAAAATTCGAATGGTGACAATCCGTTGGAAATTTTTATGTAATTTGTTGAGTTGAAATAGGCGGACGCTCCCTTTATTGGGGAGTGGATCCAAAGAACAAGCTCATGCGGGGCTATTTTTTAAAATTCACCCCGTGCAAATCGGTTAAAAACTGGTTGAGCACGGAGTGTTGGATGGCGTGGGGAAACGTTTGCGATTCAAAAAGTGGCGAAAAAGCGGCCCCATGAAACGTGTTGGTAAAACTGTGGTGAGAATATTCATTTGCAATAAAAAAAAAAAAAAAATTATTAGTTTGGGCTATAAACTACTGCACTGACCTAACTTTAGGCCTTTATGTTTTTTTGCACTTTGCCACAAGTTTGAAAAAAAAGTGTCAATTTTCGACATTTTGTTGATTAAAAAATAACTTGCCATTTTGCCAAAACATTTATTTCGTTCTAAACTGTGGTCAGTGCAGTAGATAACTACACTGTCGGAAATTTTGGTCTTAATTTTAAACAAAAAAGATTGTATATAATTCCACACGGAATATTGTTTGAAAGGAAAACTTTCAAATGTTTAAATTTCTAAGATTAAAAATTAAACTTTCATAGTTTCCTTCAATTTATAATAAAAATTTAGACTAAATTGCTTCTGAAATCAGTTTAGATGCTAAACTATTAGCTCTAATTGGTATATTTTTAAGTTTATCTTTGATCAGCACAAATACATGGTAGTGAAATACTTTGAAATCTGTTATATATATAGACTACATTAAAAGAAAAAAGAGTGTAAACAAAAAAATGTTTCTGAAAGAAACTTAAAAAGTTTTAAAAATACGGTAATCTTTTTTGGTTTAAAATGAAATTTTTAAAAATAACTCAAATTTCCGACAGTGTACTAAATAAGTATGTATGTACACAAAATTTGAAGTCGATCGGTAAATTAGTTTTTTTGAAATTTTACCAAGCGCGAAAAAAAGTACGTTTCGAGAAAACCACGTTTATAGTTTTTGCAACCGAATTTTTTGCTATACACAATACACAAACTTTCGAAATACCGAAGGGAGCGGAAAGTGCTATAAAACCAAAACGAAGTAAGATATCGATGTGAAATTTTAAACTGTTATTTTTGAGATACTTTTCTATCGAAATATGAAAAAAAAATCTAAAACAATTTTTTTGATTAGTAGAATAACCCCTTAAGGACCGATTTTTCAGTTGTCGGATAAATTAATTCGTTCAATAAAATCGGTTCAACAATCAACTTGACAAATAGCTTTTTCTTTTTCAAATTTATCTGTCTCTTAATATTTAAATAAAAATGTTTGACAAATCCCTATTTGTTATGTTTATTTCTAACGAATACAATTTAATTATATTTTCATTTATAATTCAGCTTAGTCTAAAATAAACTTGTGAACGATTATTATCTGGTTTATATTCAGAGCCAAAGTGGGAGATCGAAGTAAGATAGGGTGCAAAGGTTCATAAGTACCTTGTAGTATTAGAATATAAGTACGTACTTTAAGGCTCAAAATATTTCGGTCCTAATGAGAAAAAGTCATGACGGTTGATTTTTTTATGCGCTTCAAATTCGTTGCTCTGAACTTTTTCTGAAAAATCGTCAATCGAAAGTACAATAAGTATGTCAGATATTAACATTTACATGACAGTATTTTTGTATGAGTCAAGGAGAAAAATAATGAATAATTAATTTTTGATTTTTTAGTCAGAAAATAGTGTCCGCACACATAAGTTCAAAATATCACAATAAATATTAGTTTATTAGGTTCTTAATTAATTTACTTGCAGAAATCTAAAAAGCAGGGAATACAATAATTTATGAAATTGGCCTTTTTGGGTTCGCTAATTTAAAATGGCAGACAGGAGTTTTTAATCTTTATGGAATTTGTATGTAAATGGGTATTTGTGAATAAAAAGTTTACCGTTCGCTTAATTCTAATTTCTACTTCAAGCGTATTTTACTATAAAGTACAACGCTTTTACGTGTCCCTCAACTAATAGTGCAGTATTTTCTTGATATACTTGTTCTATAATACATATTTAAATTTTTAAATAAGTATTTGTGTACTTTACTATAGTATCATTAAATTTTGCGCCAAGCAAACAGGGCATTAGCTTAACTTAAATATGTACGTAACCAACTTTAAATTATAAGGCGCTTTCTAGCACAGTATGCAGTAGCAATAACATGGTAAAAGTTGAGCGGCATTTAATTTGATATTGTGCCATTTTAGTTTTCAAAATGCAGCAAAGCAGGTAGCTCAGCACTTCGTTTTCCAAAAGCAGCAGTAAGTGCAGCACAAAACTTTTCAGAAAACACAGCAAGTATAGTACAAGTACATATATACAAATTTGCTGATACTTTCAAAGTCTAGTTAACTATGTCAACGTGTGACTCGTTTAAGTTACCCAACATTTTACAAAATGTGAACTAAGAAGAAATAAATTATGTTTGTCGATCGAGAAAACAATAACTTTGCTTCTATATAATGCAAAAAACGAAAAGGAATAGATTGAGTTTGAGATCTTCTCATGGATTTTGGTAGTCACAAATTTTTTTATTAAATTCCATTAAGAGTGCTTAATCTTAATTTAAGCAAAACATTAAAACATCTTGCGTTCACATGTTCCGTGGTTCACCATCTCTGGAATATTTCCTTTGACCAGTTGTTCCCTTATTTACTTACGTAGGTTTACATACATAATTGAAATCAGTTGTAGGGTTTAGAAGTTGTGACGGGAGAGGCAGACAAAAAGAATTACGAAATCTAGTTTTCGTAGGTAGCAATTAAATTCAATATTTTGTTGACGATATAACAAAATTATAATTACATTTAACTTGTTATACCCTGCTTATTAAATGGTAGGTATTTGCAACACTTTGAGGACAGGCTTAGGCTGTTTTGCGGTTGGTGATTTCAGATAAACTTCTAATTTACCCCTGAGGCTCTTGATTGTGATGCTTGGAGAATAGGACGCGGGTGGCCGCCTTTGATTATCTAGATGCGGATAAATTGATGGTTGTCTGGGGCAGAGGCGGATCCCATAACTAAGTCATCTAGCCACAAATTACCCTTGCGGTGCACTCGTGAGCCGATTTGTGCCCTCGACTGGAGCACTTCGATAAATAGGCTACTGGTTGGGCCCTGTTGATGGAAACTGTTAATTACTTAGTGTCGTAAGTAAGTTTTAATTAACAGTTCTCTGCTTATGGGGCCCTTAATCAGGTGTCGGATCGGTGTGACAAGTATGATCCCATTGGCCGGTGAATGGCTGCTAAGCGACGTCTGTAAAAAGTTCCTGAATGCGCCGTTGAGTGATGACACCATCTGTAAGTGACGCTGCACTCCGCCGCCTTCATACCCCAAGGCTGTTAATTTATTTCTCGAGGTAATTGTTCAATTTGAAATCTCCGGTTGAATTGCAGCAATTTGTTGTCTTGATTTCTGCGAGGATGGAGCTGGTGCCCAGGTAAGGCTCGAGTTGATTACATTTGCTGCAAACACGGAAGCTATGCTCCTGCTACCTACATTTCGCCTCCCGTGCACGAAGCGGTGAACCTTAATGGACTATGGAGCTGCTCCCAGTCCAGCGATTAAAGTTTTCGATGGTATTCGGCAGTTTTAGGATTACGACGATTAATGGCTGTTCCTGCTTTAATTGTTTTTCTTTAAATTCGATGTATTTCGGGATTTACAGGGCTTCATTACTTCTAATCAAAGACAATCAATAATAAGCGCTTCTGTAATAGAGAAAAACTAAATTAAATTTGCAGTTAATGAAAAAGTTTGATAACAATTTTAAATTCATCTATGTATTTTATTGAACAATGTATCCGTCATCCACATATGGGTGACACGTATGACTGAATACGTGTCTGTAAAAAATCTGGCAGTCAAAGTGTGAATATGTACCTATGGGTTTTAGTACGGATATAAAGCTTTCAATCACGATTTTGATATTAGAGGGCTGATTTGAAGAGAAAGGAGAAACGTAATATGCTCAAAAATAATGATTGGAACAGATGGAAACCTCAAACACAATCTGTTCCAATTATTGTGTTTGACACAATTTTTGTATGGAAAGAATAGCGACAAAACTATAGCAAAAAAATATAACTAAATTGTACGAGTTGAGTAAAACATCAGCATTATATTCATTCTCTAGGCAACTTGAACCTGTTTGGCATTTAAATTGTTTTTATTTGCGGGGTCAAATGTAAATAAATACTGAAATTTTCTAAAATACCCCAAAACACAAAATCACTACATTTAACTAGCAATACGCATTTATACCAATAATTGACATACATGCTCTAAAATTCGTAGGCGATCGATCATAAATATGTAACTAAATGAGAAATAATATGAAAATACTCGCATTTACTTCATTTCATGCAGGATCCAGCCGCTATCAAAATACCATGCCGCGAAGGCAGAGTTGTAAAAATGTGGACTGACTACGAGTACGAGTACCTGATACTTGTACTAAGTTTTGTTTTTTGAGTTAACTAAAATTACTCGTACTCAGCCCTAAAGTACTTTTTTACTCATTCTTGATTACTCGTATATGATGAGTATTTCGTCGGTTGTGTTAATACAGGAAAAAGTTGTTAAATTATTATTCCCTTATAGTATCCCAACAGCTTGATCGATTTTAATAAATAGGGTGTCTTGAGATTTTCCTTGATTCTGAGAGTAATATAGAATAAGAAACGCCATTAAAACAAAAATTGCTTTCGCCAACTGTCTATGAACTCTGTGATCACCCAGTTTGGAAGATTTATTAAATTCTGGGTATGTGATATAAAACTATTTTTCAAAAGTCATTTTGCTACCATGGTCCACATCTGAAGGGTTTTTATCTCTTCTTTTATTCAGGTTTTTTTTATTTTCTATTATATCATTGCATTATGGACATTAGAACTGAAAACCTTATATTAATTGTCTGATAATTATCGGGAATTATCGTCTACATAAACATATACATATATTGGGTATTAAATCAACAACCCTATTGCCCTATTTCCAACCCGATGTTGGAAATTGTGATAGTAAATCCGAAATTAGTGCCACCAAATTAATTTAACACTAATTTTCACTAAAATTTAACAAACATCCCTTGGAAAAAGTATGTGAAGATTTTTGTTACTTAATGAATCTTCATATCTGGATTGCCTTTTTGAATTCACAAACTTTGATAGTAGATTCGAAATGAGTGGTCTCAAATTACTATTATTTAGAAGTCAATTTCACTTAAATTCGTGGAATTTGAAAAATTGTGGTCAACCTATTGGATCCACCATATTGAATTTTCAAATTGTGATATAAGATTTGAATTTACTTAAACTGGTTTAATTTGAAATTGTTGGCCACTATCTTAAGTACTCCATTTTGAAAAAATTCCGAATCAAGCGTTTAGGACTTATACATATGTAAATATACACAGGGTGTTTCGTTAAGGTCTGAACAGAGGTATGCCAATCGATTCTACCTGATCTCCTGATTTTGGCTGATTTTGAGAGTTTGAGAGTCGGGAGATAATTTTCTTTGGTATACGAATTTCAGTTCTGTGTTGGCAATCATTTAGTTCCTATTAAATATTAATTAAGTAAAGTTTACACAGCAACTGGTTAATTTAAATTACGAAAGATTATTAATTTCATTATTACCATTTCTTTAATTTCTTCCTCGTATTTTTCTGTTTTATCATTTATCTTTGTTTTTGTTTCTATTGATATATTATCTTTGTTCTCCATTCGCTTAATTCAATCATTTATATTTATTTCATAATTATTTCTCTCCCTTCATTTGCAATTTCTAGTATTTTTTTTTATAATTCAATTTCTATATAAATAATTTGTTTGTTCTACAAATTTGTTCGAATATTAAACTTTTAATTTTTTACTTTTGTTGTTATGAAGTTCAGCTGCACCTGAACATGGTTTGAAAGGGTAAAGAAGGATTTGTAACGTTAATAGAGAACCAAAAACTATTTATCTTAAAAATTGTTTAGTTACTTTACATAAATATATGTATCTCCATTTAAATGTGTTTGTTGACACTGCCATGGGACAAATTTTTGAGTATATGGAAAATAATTATGATTGCCAATTTACATTGATTAAATTAAGGGATCAAGTGAACTACCACATTCTAGAAAATATAACAAATCGTATCAGACCAGACTAGCCAATGCAAATTATGCGGCGATAATACTCGTATAATCATTTCGTGCAAAATATCCCAACTTGCATTTTAAGTGCTAGATATTAGATTTCGATTAGATTTAAGTACTGGATATTAGATTTCGATTACATTTATAAATTGCCACCAAAATCTAATTAGGGGCACGTATACGTTATTGTTACTCCCATTGCCACTGTAATGTTGATAAACTCTATAAATATGCACTGCACGCGTATGAAACAGGAATATGGAAACCATATTTACCCCAACTTTAAAGGTGCAATTAAAGTTCCAGAGTAGTTACCAAAAATGTTCGATGTTTTCTTCACTTTGTGATTATTTTACTCCTAGGATTAGTACGGTTTGGACACTAAAGAGTGCAAAAAATAAAGATTTTGTGGTAGAAGCGAAAGCGCTCTTGAAACTGTATTTTATACTACCGAAATTATTACTAAAGATTGATTAAGTGGCAATTAGAACTCTGATGCAGCTTTTAAGTGTAGTGGATTGTACAGTTGTAGTGATATACTTTGCCATATTTTCATGAATATTTTGATGAAACATTTTGTATTAATAGTATAAAGCAAATATGAAGAAAGTTTTGAATGAAAACAAAACATTAGATTAATTTGTTAAGAAAAAGTATAGTAAAACTGGAAAAAATAAACTTTTTCGGAAAACTGACAATTTAAATATTGGTCATTTTATAAATAACCAGCCTTTTCTGATTTTAGTCGCTAATTTGTTTTAGTTTTTAAAAGCTTTTATTTAACTTCACCTGTTAATTAGGTAGTGTACTTGGGTCAAATCTTCAACTGAATTTTAAACCCGTTCACCCCAACCGATTGAGCTGCACACACGTTTGGTTTTGGTGACAATGCTCGATAGCTACATAAGTGACGTCACTCTAAATCTGAATCCAACATGGCGGACGCGACAAGATGGTGATGTATTATTTCCATAACCACCCCCATGGGTATCAAATGAAAGGGTTCGACGAGTAGAATACGACAAAGGTTTGCTTTTAAAAATTTAGCAAATAAATTTTCTCAAACCAAATATCCAAAAAAAAAACTATAAAAAAAAAAAAAATAGGTTGTCTGTAAAGTCGGTTTACGGACAATAATTTTACGTGATAACGTCATAAGAAAACATTGATGAAAAATTGCATACTTTTATGACAAAACAGTTTACGTGTAGGTTGTGTGCTGCCGCTGTCTCTCTTCTACTCGGACGCATCGGCCGATGGAGTGGAAGAGAGATAGATGCGTCACAAGCCGAACGCTTAGGTCGATCGTGCCTCTCTATCGCTTGTTCCGCGCTCTCGCTTGCACGCTCGGCTCGGGCGGAACGTGACAATAAGTCATGCTTTTTCGTGCGTGCAGCCGGCGTTCATCGATTTATAAGACGTTATCACGTCAAAAAAACAGGGGTCGAAACCGAAACGTTTAAAGGTTGCGATTACTGTTACGGTTACAAAATTTTTAAACGTTCGGGTTATGATTAGGGTTACGATTATTTATTTTTTAATGGTTACGATTACTGTTTTCTAACCGGTTACGTAACCTGTTACACTAGGGTTATCATGAGGAATATCAATAAGATAATATTTTACATGTTTTTATTCTTATTTTAAATGTTTACATGTTTTTATTCTTATTTTAAACCAAACAAATGATTCGCTCGAATTAAGGTAATCGCGTCAACCAAAGCACCATCTAATTTCGCTCGAAGATTGCTGACAGTAAATTTTAAGCCAGAAAACAATCGTTCAACACTGACTTGTGTTGCCGGGACACCAAGTACAACCCTAGCCAATTGATACAAGATAGGTTGGTTG
The DNA here is from genome assembly GCA_963920795.1 of Eutolmus rufibarbis. NCBI lineage: Eukaryota > Metazoa > Arthropoda > Insecta > Diptera > Asilidae > Eutolmus > Eutolmus rufibarbis. Next base: position 15,215,395 of record OY987205.1, read on the forward strand.
ATTTCTTCTGCGTTCCAATATTCCAGGACATTTGTACTCGATGGCAAATAAAATGGTGAACCAAGTTTCAAGTGTCACGAATGTAAAAAACAAAATCGCTATCTCGGGCAGAAAAGCAAAAACTAAGTGCACTGGTAATGTATCGCGATATCGGTTATTTATATCTTTTGCATGTCGAAAAGTGACAGCCCTCATATCCCTACTTATTAATAAATAAATTCTAAGAGTGTCGGTAATTGGCTGAAATTGTTTTAGAGCATTTTAGAATTGGGGTACATAGCGTAGGAGAGAGGGGAGGGGAAGGTACGCTGCGACGTGCGGATGCCTCTGGGTTTATTGTCCAGAAGGACAATAATCCTTTCGTTGTGTTCATTGTTTTGTATTTCTGGAGACAATTAACGACATTAGACTTTTTATGAAGTAAGTTTACAGGTAAAGATGTTGAATTGACACTTCACATGTATGACTATCTGTTCAAAAAGGATTTTTCTTTTCTTAATCGAGATTAGGGATTTCAAAACTTTCAAATTTGTTTCGTCTATTATTTTATTTTTGTTTCCTTTTATCTTTTTCTATAGGAACTCAGGTAACCCATTCGTAAAACCGATTAATAAGGGTTACAAAGTTATCGGTTACGGTTATTGATTCCGGTTCGAAAAATTCCAACGTTTGGATTAGAGTTACGGTTACGGTTACCAAAAATAATCCTGTTATTAATTGATTACGGTTACGGTTATGGTTACGGTTTCGACCCCTGCAAAAAAATGAGTAAAAGCACAAGATATCATTTATGACATATTATATAGGTACATATGTACATACATATATGTGAAAATGTATGTTGAATTTTATAACAAAATTTTTTGGTTTACGATATGTTTATTTAAACATTAATTTTGTTTGGTTTATAAAAATGTTTTTGAAAATTTCTCCGAAATATCATTTTATTATTTTTTTATTTTAATATAATGTACTATATATTATTTATTCTCCAATCCGCTTCTAAAGTAATAATGCTCTGTTCTTTCAAATGTCGCTTGGAATTTACTTTTCCATTCGTTAATATTTCAATAGCCTCAGAGTAAAATCCTCAGGACCAATTGAAAAAATTTAAGTCTTCAAATTATTTTTTGATATTATTATTTTAAATATTAATTATTCCCCAAATAAATAATTTGTTTTTTTAACCGACGAAAAAAAACGGAGGAGGTTATCAATTCGACGCGTATATTTTTTTTTTTGTTTTATGTATGACCATGCATAACTTTTTACAGAGTAGTCCGATTTTGATAATTATTTTTTTAGTGGAAAGGGTATACCTCGAAGTTGGTCCCATATAAATTTGAAAAAAAAATCCTACCTTAAGGGTGGGAAAATAGGGGTGATTTATTGTTCACTCACAGATTTTAATGCTGAGTTGCGTATTACAATTAATTTAAACAAAAAACATCACGATGAATTAGCTCTAGACCTGTCAATCTCTTGTGTGTAGACCTCTCAGTCTCTGCACTATAGCCACAAAAAATTATAAAATAAAAACTTTTTAACAAAAAAATTAAACCGCCGAAAAAACTGAAAAGCAAAAAATAATAAACCTTTTCTATTTAACCTTAATAACTAAGTTCTTAAACTAATGTAAGTATACCTAAGTAATTTTGAGTCGGCGCCAAACAAGCAAATTAATTAATTACGTAATGCGCGGCAGCGGCGGCGCGGCGCGACACACCCCTTCGCCGGAAAATGCCGAGCGTTCACGAAGTTAATGTCAGCGAGACAGCAACCCGACGATGTTTGGCGCCGACTCAAAATTACTTAGGTATACTTACATAAGTTTAAGAACTTAGTTATTAAGGTTAAATAGAAAAGGTTTATTATTTTTTGCTTTTCAGTTTTTTCGGCGGTTTAATGTTTTTGTTAAAAAGTTTTTTTTATATAATAAAAATGCAAATATCTACATTATATAATTCGTGCATTTCAAAAACTTTGGGGAATGGTTTAGGATAGAAAGGGGAAAAAAGTTAATTTCACAGCACAATTTGCAATGAAGATCCGAAGCAACGAAACTTGGTCCGTCAGATTTTGAAATTTCAAAGTTATAATTATCTCGGAAAGTACAAGCGACCGATAAATTTGATCACAATTTTGACCCCACAATGATATTTTTACAGGGTTTCATTAAAATTAGTGAGAAGTTCCCTCAGTACGTTTATTTTTGTTAATTATATGTATTGTCTTACAGCGTCGAATCGTATTGGATTTTTTTGTTACGTCACATACCCATACATACATATAGCATTCCTGGGGTTAGAAAAGTTCCTAAATAAGTAATACCTCAAAATCATAGCCTTTAATCTTAATATTTTTGACTTTCAACCGTGGTTTATTTCCTAGATTAAATCTTTAGAAATGCTCCAAAAACAGTATTTAATTTTGCATTAAATCAAACCATGAGCTGATTATCACAAATCCATTAAAAGTGTGAGCAAGAGGGAAAGAAAAGTGGATCATTTTCTGTTAAGTATTTTGTTGGTATGGGACGCATCGAAACCTCCGGAAATATGTCGGTGCATAAAAATACGCAAAATCGGCTCTCTTGTATCTCTTACATTTTTGATTTGTTTGAAATTCTTTTCCAATTTGACGTGAAAGGTATCAAAATAAACCGTGAACTAAAAATTTCGTACGCAGCGATGTTGGTATGTATGTACAATGTACACTGTACATATAGTCAGAGATTCACCGCGAAATAATATTGCTTCCTATGGCAGAATATCTGAAAAATGTCGCTCCATACAACTTGCTAAGTTTTATGGGAAACTGGTGTTCTAAAATACTAATTATAACTATGATCCGATCAATATAATGAAAAAAACCAAAATCACTACATCTCTATATATATGTATGCAGGTATATATTATAAAATAGAAAGTTTGTTTGTTTGTTGCTCAATCACGTCTAAACGTTGGGTCCAATTATTTTAATTTTTTGAGTGAAGATACTACGTATCCCGGCCTAACATATAGGCTACTTATTATTCGCAGATTTCAAAATTGTGGACCCAAGATGGCGGCCAAAATTTCTAAATCTCAAGGGAATGCCATGAAAATTGGTATTTGGAGGTTCTTGGAGGTCCTGATTGCGAATCTATGCTCCAAATTTGGAAATTCAAGATGGCGGATCAAATATGGCGACCAAGAATTTTCGAACTTCAACGAATTCAATTGAAAATTAGTACTATGGGTATCTTGCGACCACTAATTTCGAATCTACTATCAAAATAAGGCAATTCAAAATGGCGGACCCAATATGTTTGTTACTTATTCACGCCTTTTCGCTTGATCCGATCATTTTCATTTTTTGAGTGAAGGCACTATATATCCCGACGTAACATATAGGCTACTTTAAATTCGGTGATTTCAAATTGGTGGCCAAAAATTGTAAATTTCAAAGGATTGCCTTGAAAATTAGTACTTAAGGGTTTTTAGGGGTTCTGATTGCGCACCTACACTCAAAATGTGGATATCTAAAATGACGGATCCAATATGGCGACCAATAATTTTTGAACTTCAACGAATTCAATTGAAAATTAGTACAATCGGTAATCGGCCACTAATTTCGAATCTACTATCAAAATTTGGAAATTCAAAAAGGCGGACCCAATATGTTTGTTACTTAATCACGCCTTAACGCTTGGTCCGATTATTTTCATTTTTCAAGTGAAGGCATTATATATACCGACTTAACATATAAGTAGGCTACTTTTTATTCGCGGACTTCGAAATGGTGGACTCAAAATGGCGGCCAAAAATTGTAAATTTCATGGGATTGCAATGAAAATTGGTATTATGGGGTTTGTGGATATCCTGATTGCGCATCTACTTTCGAAATTTGGGAAGTTAAGATGGCGGATCAAATATGGCGCCAAAAATTTTCGAAATCCAACGAATTTAACTGAAAATTAGTAGTAAGGGTATTCTGAGACCACTTAGTTCGAATCTATTATCAAAATTTGGAATTTAAAATGGCGAACCAAATATGGCGACCGCAATTTTTGAAATTCTGCGAATTCAAGTTAAATTTGGTATTAGTGGTACCAATTCGAAAGTTTATTTGTTTACTTGGATGTTTGTTGCTCATAACATAACATAAAATTAAAAGTTTCAAACTGTCGGACGATGGCAGCCAGCAATTGTAAATTTCAATGGGTTGCCATGAATACTGGTATTTGGAGTTTTTGGGAATGTTGATTGCGAATCCGCTTTAAAAATTTAGAAATCAAGATAGTAGACTCAATAAGGCGACCAAATTTTGTCAAAGTAATATCATGAGAAAATAAATTAGAATGGTTGATTTAATATTGAACATTTACATGTGTAACGAAATGATTAAGCAGAGATAATTCCTATAACGAATAGGCAATCAACATAAGGTTTACCGCTTTAATGTTTTCCAATAAGGTAACGATGAAATAGTAAAAAAAAAAATAATTATTATTTATTTATTTAACACTTAACAATGGAAACGTTTAAGTACAGAATAGATTATGGGCCCTTCCTATATAGACGGAGGTAGCAAAATGAGTTTTGGATTTTAGTAATATGTACCTACTTCCAAACTTCCTAATCTGGCTGAAGTACCAACATTTCAGAAGTATTTAACTAATTAAAATTTTTCTCATAGAGTAAAATCTTCGCTCGCGTCTATCTATCTGTGCACGATTTTCTCTGCAACTTTAACCACTGAAAAGATTTTGTCCCAATTTTCACGATTAGGTAGATTTATTCATGAGGAAGGTTTAGATGTATAATTGATGAATGTTTTGTGTAAATTAACCGACCTTCATATGATAATGAATATCTGTGAGGTCGAGAAAAAAGCAATCGTTGATCAGGTATTGGTATCCTGGGCAACGGGTAGATATGTTTGCATTTTAAGAAGGGAACAATCGACAATAACAATTTCTGCACCAAATACCAATCAATCACTTATGTACGTCTCCACACCACTTCTCTGACCTGCTTATTTTCCGGAGAACTTTCTCTATGCCCTAGTTGATTTGGGTGTTACCTGTGAACTTAATTTCCGCTGTCATATCGATTAGAGGAAGGAATTGTCTAAACATTACGTCATCAAAACTCTCTACTTTTGTTTTGCAATTGTAAGAATACATCTGCCAGGTTTAGTCACCTTCTCAACCAACATTTATTAAGAATACTGAAGTATTACAACGTAGACTTCTCCACTTCGTTTTACGTGACCTTTCTTCGATAGATAAGGTAAACCTTGCACCTCAAAAAAGTTGTTCAAAATTAATTAACTTCCAATCCCCAACTCTGCTTCAAGATGTAACCAATATAATTCATCTTAACCGGTTTTATCGGCTATCCAGCATTTTTACATAATACATAAAGTTAGATTCTTTTGCCCCTTTCGCCTCGACAGTCAGCGCATGAAAACCTCCCTTATATCAGCCTGACCCTTCAACCTAATTCTCAGCTTCCCCTGCAATCTTGTAATTGTTGTTTTTTTAATTAAGTAGGTAGTTCTTATTAGTTTTAATTTAAGTCGCTGTTATTATTGTAGCTTGTGTTAACTGAATAAAAAGGAAAGGATTTCAAAACCTGTTGAATATTGCCTGATAAAAATATTCATGTGAATAAACAAAAAATAACTTCATAATATTCTTCGGCACTTCTGTTTAAGTTACCCCAAGAGTCCAATGTATTTAAAAGAGAATTTATAGTTCGCATGGTTCTTACCTCGACCTAATTTCAATTAGAAAAAAAAAAAAGAAAATTATGCGCAAAAAGTGGTAAATTGAATGTATATTCTCATATTCCAGGAGGAGCCGTACAAGATCAATAGCGGTGCGAAAAGCGAAGCCCGTCTACCGGCGGTGTACAGGGCGCACCATAATGCAAGAATCCTGTGCGTCATGGAGCATCCCACTCTGAAGATGCGCCAGAATGCCTCATTGCTCTTGGATGTTCAATGTAAGTATTATATATGATGATGATGACCTTCTTCGTTTCTTCTTGTTCGTCCGTGCCTGCTCGGTATACCTATTGTTTAAGAATTTTCTATCGTTCCATCGTTTGACGACAAACCGAGCGAAAGATAGAAACCGGGGCAATTTACGTCCGCTGCTGCCTCAAAAACTTTTTAGCAAGCACAAGAAAAGAATGTCATCGAGGAAAAAACCATTTTCCATCAAAAGTCCTTCCTTGAAATTGATATTCTTTCGCCTGAGTGGGCAAAGCGGGCAAACAGCAGCATGGAAACGAGGTGCTCTCCGAAAGTTGCGGAATTTCCTTGATGAATACAACAATAGATGGAGGTGGAAGGGGAACATGACGATATATAGAGCTATAGATTTAAACTTGCCCGAAACGACTTGTCCTAGGATAAAACATTGTACTTATACGAAAAATCAGTCATAATTAAAACTTTAGTTAAATTTTGGATATAAAAAAGTTTGGAAGTAGTAAGCCGGTTTAGCATCAAAATGTCAATTGACCATCAGTTTGCTACGTCTGTTGAACAAAGAGAATTCGATGAAAATGCGTCCTCATAGTCGAGTCTGATGCTGTTCCAAGAACTTATTTGCGTATTTTAGAACTTACAACTGAGTGAGAATTGACAAAAGGCGGTACACTAAAGAAAAGGTCTCTGTGACGCAACTATCAAGCTCACTAGGTACCGGGTTGCATCCAAAAGAAGGGTCATCACAGTAGGAAATAATGTCGGCTGGCCCCGGCCGAGTGGAGGATAGAAAAAAAAACAGACAAAAAGGGGTTCATCAAGAAAAATTGAATTTACGTTGTATCTACATGAGAATTTCTTGTTCCCAAGAGAAGCGGAGCTGAGGCCCTATTGTTTGAGGGTTGTATGCTCCATTACCCTTCGGTCGGTGAAATTTCAAATGGCGGAACACACCCACTCACCATCCTTGGGGACACTCACTGAGCAGTTAAATGAAGTTAACTCGGAATCGATTTTTTTTCCCTTGCATTATTCATCACCCTGTGTTTTGTTAACTTTTCTAAAACGTTCCCGTTATATGACGTCTCTTAACAGAACAGAACTGGGCGTGAGCCCTGTAGTAGTTTTGATTCTTGTCCAAGTCCGCAGCAGCTTTCGTTGTTGCTATTTTTGCTGCTTAGCGTCGACGCAGTGATGCAAAAAAATGTAATAAATTCATGATCGTTTCCCTATAGGGTAGCACCCTATGCAAGGGAGGCGGATTATAGGACGGTGGTACAGATGTATGCAGCGTGTAAAAAGTACCCATTGCCGAAGTTTAATTGATTCAATGTAAATTTAAGAGTCGATCAATTCCTACACTGCGGGCGATTTAATTAAACCTCACAGGCTCATTTGTCTAACGTGCACTAGAGTGCTCCAAAATTAATTCGAACTGGGCGCGACCCGCCTGGATTTGGGGACCTATTATTAGGCTTCCAAATGTCCAGCCTACGATGGGGTGGCCAGCTGTCCGCTACACGTTTTATTTTGCTGATTGGGAAGTTATTTTATTGTAGATTTTCGTTTTCCTAATTTTATGGAACTTGTTGGCCTAAAAATAATGTATTCCGTCCATTACGTTATGTAGTGAGCGAAGCTACTTTTAATTGTTAAAGAGTGGATCTGTTCGATTTTCTGAACTTATTGCAGATAAATAGATATACATATGACGATCAATCTGATACAATTTAATCAATCTTTTCTAGAGTAGCATTTGTCTTTAATAATTCTAAAAACCGTTTACCTGACTACAGCAACATTTGTTGCTTTATAGAATGCAATGTAATGTAATATATGTATGTATATGTAAATACTCTCTGAACACGTAATAAACATTTTAATAGTAATATCGGCGTTCCCCAAGAAAGTATACATATTAAGTCGGTTCAGAGTGGCAAAGTAATTTAAATAACAGCCTTCAATTTTAAATAAAGGAATTTTAGTGAATGTCCTTTGAACAGATTCTATTTGCTGTTGAAGAATGGACTCCAAGAGATGCATGCATATTCTAAATAAATGACTCCGTATGAGTGAGCAATATAAAGTAATATATGATGACGTTCACTTAAGAGGCTAAACCTAGCCACAGTGTTGATTGAATGAAATAAAAAGGACACTTAATGGCTATCAATTTATTAAAAAAAAAAAAAAAATATTGAAAATATATTAGGTTCAAAATTAGTTATGGTAAATTAAAAAAATTAACTTTTTGCTCAGTTTCCTTGTAACGCCTCTACAGCTCGAACCAATCATCTTAAGGGGTAATGCTACCTTGTGAGCATGAAATTATGGGCCATTTTTTAATAATCTCAGATCATTTTATTTATCGAATTGATGAATTCAACGATATTCGTGTGGCCTCTGTGTCAAATTTATCTTTTAACAAGTAGAAAGAGTTTTAGTTTGAGGTCTCCTCATGGATTTTAATGGAACGTTGTAAAAACATTTCATTTGGGCTAAAAACCGACAAATATGCAAACAAATATTGTTGGTTCGTAGTTCTTAGGATATTAAGCCTTAAGTTTCGAAAAATTACAACTTTCCGTCACAATATTCATCACGGTCTCAAGAAATTTCGTATAATAAATAAAGAAATGTTGACAATTTGGTTGATTTTAGAGCTTCTTTCTAATCTCCTAGAATTATAAGTATGTACCTAATGGTTATTGTTTCTTTCTTGTTTCTGAAAAAACGTGACATAAAAAATGTAACAAACATTCATATTCGGAAAGAAAAGTTTGTAATATTTATATTCCTTGATAGGATTTGGTTTATGATCATTAACTACTGAAATTAGTAAAATCTCTTTGATTCTAAACTATTCCAATGTGTAATTGAAACGTAATCATTTTATTAAATGTTTTGTTCTACGATAAACAAACTTAGTGCTTTTCCACTCTAGAGGTATATGTAACATATACGTAAAAATGTGTATGTATTCAATATTAATGATATTCTTAAATTTCCTCCCAGTGTGTTTTTAGAGTAAATAAAATTAAGTTGAAAGCTCTGAATTCTAAAACATCTTCCAAGGCCCTACCTTCTCCACCAATAAAGCAGCCATGCACATTTTGCAGCTTTCATGGCTTCAAAATGAGATAGCGTTTTTCAGCCCTAGAACTAGAATAGTATTCAAAGCTAATTAGAATTTTGGGGAATGCAGTCAGCATGTGGGAGAAAACTCTCTTTGAAAGTGAAATCGTTTAATTTCCTCACACGCCCCCTGTAGGCGATGTGCTATTCATTAAAGGCTCACAAAACTGAAACGTCCTCGGTTTTGTAAGGGTTTGGTAGCTAAAGCCCACTTAAAGCGTGCTCTTAATTGTGAGTCTTTGAGGAACACTCCCGAGTGGGGTTCTTAAAGCTTTCAGGCCATCAGCATTTTTGTTACCTGAAGTGTTTGCAATTATGTCATTCAACCTAACCAAGATTCAGGGGTTAATGAGTCATAAAGGCATTCAGGAGAACCCCGCTTCCGACCGTACAGATTCACACAGGCGCAGGCATTTCTTGAATAGATCTCGAGTGTTTTCGCTATTTTCTTCGGCCTCGTCACCCAAGCCGTCTGTCCTCCCACAGGGCACAGATCCTGTCGCCGACAGCCTTCCGACCTTTATTTACCCGCTCGACTTATTTGCCATTAAAGGATTGGATTGAAGAATAACATTGATGTAAATAGCTAAATAGCGCAAGCCGAGTCCATCGGGCGAACGTTGAAACCCTACCGAGAGGAGGAAGCACGGGTGAGGGACCCTATCTCGGAATTGCTACCATCGCCTCAAGTTAATTACGCCGTGTTTATTTTTGCCGATGAATTTTTCATCTCATCATATTGATATCAACCCCTAGTGGGAGGGTCCGTCTAAAGAAGCGATGGGATACGCAGTCAGCTGGATCCGGGGGATCTCTGTCAATGTTTTAATTAAAGATTTCCTTAAACATCCACGCGGCCTCAATAAAAATGCAATCAGTCAGCCGATGCCGACGGCGATAAATAATTGATGCGCCCCGTTTTTCAATAAATGAAGAGGCGAAGTTTGATTGCGAAAAAATGGAAATTGACATTCGGCGACATATTTATTAGGGTTCTCTATCTCAGCTTTTTTAAGGGTACTACCCATCCTGGGAAAAGGCGGAAGCTAGGGCACAGAATACCGACGCCCGCCAGTGGTTGGTCCCTTATTGCAATCAATCACGGTCATTTGTCAGTCAAGACGAGATTTGCCTGGAATGAGAGACATTTGTCATGAAAATTGTTCCCCAGTCCAGGACAAATTGGTGCTGCCCGGAAGGTCAGCTGGGTGATTCCTTCAAGAACTGCTGACGTTCAATTAATGCGCCTTCTCAGAGTGAAGGGTGGCTGCTCTTCGTTTTCAGTATTTTCTATTGGGTACCTACTTAATTCAAGACTTTCAACTAATTTGGTATAAAATGTGTTAATTTCGAAGCAATCTTTATTAATGATCACTCTACGTGTCCAATCTTTTCAAAGATTCTAATTTGGTTTTATATCGCACGACCAATTTTAATGGGAGAATACAATTCTGTAATGAAAAGACATATTTTTCAAGTTGAAATACATTACGAGAAAAGTTTCGAGAAGCAGAGGAAAGAAGGGATTCAGGATCAATCACTTAAGACGTTACAACTATTCATGCAGCCGCAAACAATTAAATTTAACACTTTAAAATGAAAAATACATTAAAAAAAAAATCTCCAAATCTTCCTTCAGTCTCTGCATAATTATGTTAAATATAAGTATGAAAAGTTACAAATAAATTATATCAGTATTTTTAAAGTAAACGTTTGGTTATTGATTTCTAACATACAGTTTTAATTAAATTCTGGGACTTCAAATTATGTCATTTTACGAATTTCGGTTTCATCGATTTGCTCAAAAGGATTGTATTGTAGTAACTAGTAGTCTGGAACATTGGAGCTTTAGATGTATGTAAGTGCTTCATGAAAATTACAAGACCAAAATACGGTATTTGTTAACCCTGCTTTTCTCGAAAAAGAATAGAGCGAATAGAGTCAATTGACAATGCTGGGTATGGAAAACCTCCTTCGTTTCACATACGAAATTGAGGTTCAGGCGCCTCGACAAACGAAGGGACGGATCGGTGAAAAGTTTGTCTTTCTTCACTTAACTTTTCAGTACGTGTAGTACTGAATCACTAATTATTAATTAATATCAGTAAGTACATAGTTCTACGTCTTCAGTTGCGGTACAGTTGCAATTGTGCACGTAGCTTTTTTATTTTGTATATATAGGCAGTAAGAGGTTAGGGTGGCCACCAATCACTGTATTAGTCAGGATTATCAAAATACAGATGGAATAGGTGAAAATGAACCAAACTTTTCTTTTATTGTGAATCCCGGGAACACGTTACAGAATAGAGTTCCCCATTCTGAGTTCTGTTAAATTTTTTAATATGCAAATAACCCAGGGATTTTCAATTTTAAAAAAGCAAGTAAATAATTTATTTATTTCCGGTTATAGTACCCAAAATTTGCACGTTTTCTAGTACTGAAATAAAGTACAGGAATAAAATTCAGCAATATAAAATAATAATTTTAAAGATACCAAAAAAAAAATATAAGGAGAAAAAATTAATAAACATGAAGAAAATAATAATTTTAAAACAGCAAAAAATAAAAGATTGATTTAACAAGTGACAGAAAACAATTTAGAAATATCTTGAATTAAAATAAATGGAAGTATAATTAAAGGTGAATACCGCATTTAACCGGAGGATCCGCTAAATTAAGTTTAATTCCGCTGTTGGGCCAAAGGATCCTTAACTGCACAGCGAGCCTTGTTGCACGTTCCTTTCTTCTGGGTGTTCGCCCAAGAGAGTTACGTGCCCGCATAGCGTGCATTGCATGTCTAACGTAGCAAAAAAGCATCCAGAAGAGCGTGTAACTTTGAAGGACTTTCATCCTTGTTTATACTGTACAACTAGAAAAGTCACATTTCGCATTTTCCACCTGCAAAACAGGTAAATGCCGCGCTTTTGCTCATGGGGCCGGCCCAGCCGTAAAAATTCACAAAACACAAATGCCCATGCCTCTAGAAACGCAAAAAGGAGCAAATTATAAGTGTTAACGCTTGAAGTCACCCAGCCCCGGACACGGACCGCTTTCCAGCTTTCTGGCACGGATTTTCTGATTTTTTTCCCCATTCTTTTCTTATTTATTTTTTTCTCAGTTTCCAGTCGGATTGCATTTTTATGCGCTCTCGTTCCACTTTTGGAGGTTGAGGTAGCCTTGTTTACCTTAAACAAGTCACCTTCTATTTTCCTGTGCTTCGTCTGTTGCGTCTTCTTCTTCTTCTTCTCTTATTCTTGCTCTTCTTAATATCGTAAAACTGAGACGTATACCACTATAAAATTTGCCCGCCTCGTAATTATATTATTCGCCGAGTATCAAGTGAATTTTTCAAAATTTTCTTTTGCCTTCTTGCCGTTTTCTTGATCCAGCTTGGTAAAGAGCGGACAAAAGCAGTGGCATGTCCTTTTCAACTAAATTTACGAGACAGCACGAAGTCGATAAATTTGCCAGAGGTTTAATTTTTCGGGGGTGTTATAAATTTTGGGGATTCCTCTGTCCTTTCTTCGGACTGAATACCCAGCTACCAAGTGGGCTGTGGGCCAGACGGTCTTCGTCGTCTTTTCATGCTCATTGTGGGACAGTTGTGTTGTGTGTGTTGGGCATACCAAAAGTAGCTCAAATCTCCAGTCTTCTTACAAGCGGGTCGCTTGTATTTTGTCTTTCGTCCTGTTGTAAGGTTTGCGTAGAGCACAAAGACAACCGAAAAGATTCCTAAATAGAGAATGGTGGGAATAATGAAACATTTCACTTTATATCGATTTTGCAGAGCGTGAAATTAGAAAACGGAGAAATTAACTGCGCAACGTTTGTCCAAAGATGAGTTTCGCATTTCACTCGTTTTGTGTAACTTATATGAGTAATTTGCGCTTCTTTTGTCTAGTGGCCAGCCCTAGTCGACCTGCTTGCAGAGACACCACCATTTATATGGTCAGCTGGATTACACGGGACGGCAATAAATTTCTTTTTATGGCCCGTGTTTCTTTCCTCTTCATGGAACGATTCTCTTCTGACGATGTTCGTTTGGAACATAAAGTGATAATTTTGAAATATTTTTATGAAAATTTATTAAACCAATATTAAAGCGATTGTTCGGATACTTCATATGTTACCAAAATCGGGCTATCACTAAATAGTTAAAACCATTTAGTGTTACGTGTCCAATAAGTTAATTCGAGTTTAGTGTTGTTCTTTTTTGAGGAAAATACTCCGATCGTTTTTTATATAGATTTTTTTATTTTATTCGCTCGACGTTTCGGGTCCTATTGCGAAACCCTTCATCAAATCCTTTTTGCATAAGTTCTCACACTTTAGAATTAGAAGTATCAGCACAGGCGTAAAAATACGGTAATTACACTGCATACTCAAAATTGCTTGGTTATTCCAGCCCCGGATCTTGAATTTTTTCGAGGCGGGGCAAAAACCGAAAAATGCCGCCCCCGCCCGCCAATATTTTTACCTTTATCATCATCATCATTTCAGTCATAAGACGCCCACTGATGGACATAGGCCTCCCCCAAAGAACGCCATAACGACCGGACTAGCGCTGCTCTTTGTCTGTTAAGCCTATATATTTTCCAAAAATACATGGACGTGTCGGACATATATTTTAATTAGGATAGGACAGGATAGGGTCTGAAATAAAACGTGAGATTAAAAATAATTATTATATTGCACATTAAAATTACAATTTTACTCTTCGAGCCTTTTGTTCTGTAAACAAATCTATGGCCTTGTCATAATTAATCTCATGAGCAGTTCGATTTTCTATTGCTAATATTGCGAGACTCGAAAAACGTTCCTGGTTCATCGACGATCGTAGATAATTTTTAATAAGTTTAAGTTTGCTAAAACTTCACTCGCAGCTTGCGGATGTAGTAGGAGGCGTAGTGTAAATTCGCAGAGCAATACAAATATTATGAAATCATGCGTATAGATCTGTTGCAAGAGATTGAAAGCGCTAGCATTTTTTATATCTCTAAATAAAAGTGGAGCTTGCTCTCTAAAAACGTAGAGTTCCTGGCAGAATTCAACTGTGTTTAAATCTCGCTCGTATTTTCATCCCAGATCTGTTCCATACTTTTGCAAAAGATCGCTGGACACCTTGCGCGTCCAATATATAACCAGACTGATGGCTTTGCAGCCGTCATTCGCAAAAAAACTATATCTCTGATCCGTAGAACACGGGACAGTCCCAACAGCATCCTAAAGACTATAGCTGATAGGTTCACTTCGCCACTATGGAGGTGCCTTGTGCGGAGGGTGATCACGGAAGCCAGCTCATTTCCTTAATCGCCCTCGGCGCGGGGAAGTGGACCTATCTGTGTCTTTTAGGTTTACATATATTTAAAGTGCTTTGTGTTTTTATTGATACTAACCTATTATAAGCCTTACTAACACTTACTATGGATCCTTAAGTTGTCCGAAATAAACAATTTTTATTTTTATTTATTTATTATTTTACTATACTGCGTATTTCACTCATCGCAAAGTTGCGATAACGCTGAGTAGTATATTCGTCTGCCAAGCTTGAATTTGCCGTCCGGGGCACGGGTCCCGGCTTGCCTCCCCCCTAGATACGGGGCTGGGTTATTCTTACACTTTCCTAATCAGACTTCTTGAAATTCGTTCGTGATTGCAATAGTATCTATTTGAATAACATTAAAATGTCTGGTGCTGGTGATTGTACTCCACTAATATTTCATTTAACGGCGTCTATTAACATGATCACCACAAAAAATCGGCAGTATTCAGGGATGTAAGTGCGAGTCCCACTTCGACTATTGTTTAAAGTTTTAAATCGTTCTAAAATGTTTATCTAAAAGTGTCCAACTATCGGCAATATCAAGTAGGAAGCTAATAACCATAGCAGTTGTGATTAACTCAATTTATTCATGACATGTATTTCACAACAGAATTTTTTACGACACGAAGATTCTTTTAGGGACTTTTTAAATTCGTAAAATATCACCCTACAATGTTCAATATTCATCAGATATCGATTCCGAGCCGCCCTGCAAAAACTTTTATGCATACAGGGTGTCCTGGAAAACGGATGAAGGGTCAACTAATGACTGTTCGAATAAGCTGAACTTATCCTAAGTATAAATCTTCTAAT
Source organism: Eutolmus rufibarbis (assembly GCA_963920795.1). Classification (NCBI taxonomy): domain Eukaryota; kingdom Metazoa; phylum Arthropoda; class Insecta; order Diptera; family Asilidae; genus Eutolmus; species Eutolmus rufibarbis. The sequence continues at coordinate 15,230,648 of OY987205.1, forward strand.
TTTGGATATAATGGCACTTCTTTGAAATATAGCAAAGTCGTTAACTTCGAGCAATTGTTTCGGTGTTCTGGCCAAAACTTTGATATTTTATATTCTGTTGTTTTGCAAACAATAACCGAAGGTGCTTCCTATCAAATGTAAGCAAAGATATTTCCAATATGGCTGTCATTTTCTCACAAGAAACGAATTTGTTCCAAATTTCATGAGAATCAACATGTTTTCCTTCAAGTTTCACTATTCATTTTGTAATTTTGTAATTTCAGCTTGACTGGTCAATTGAAAAGTAAGGTTGTAAATTTCCAGTAAACACGCAATTTTCAAATTAATTCCTATCAATATTGAGTACTTTTACGTCAATGTTCGTAAGTAACTTCGTTTAAAAAGCCAATTTGTAATTATATGAATATATACGTAATTCGTTTACAGTACTGATTATTAAAATTACAATTAATTTGTAATTTCTTTCAACTAATTGAAAATTACTGCTATATGAGTAGGTATTTTGTTGCCTACTTTTAAAGTAGGAAAAATACTTTACTGTGTAGGATAAGTAAAAAATCAGTTCCTTTTTTACTTAAATAGCAATATCTCTTTTCCTAAATAAAGGAAGTGGTAGAAGTAGGTACTATCTTTTTAAAATCTAGACTACATGCGCAAACTTTTACAGCAATTGGCCAGTCAAGCTCAGTATATTTTTTTTACGAAATTAATAGTCAAACTTGAAGGTAAAAGTATTGATTCACATAAAATTGAAAAAATATTTCTTTGTTGTGAGAAAATGTCAGCCGTATTGGAAATATCTTTGCTTACATTTTATAGGAGGCTCCTTCAGTAATTATTTGCAAACAAAAATTAAAGTTTGTGGCCATCACACCGAAAATATGTTTATAATGTATAACGATTTTTAGCAGCATTATTTAGCAAGAAGAAACTTGGTACAAAAATAGTTTCAGACAAAATCTAGACTGAGTTGGATCGGAATTAACTGCAAGGTGGCATGACTTCATTAATGTAAATTTGTTTTTAATTGTAAAAAGGAAATTGTTTAGAGATATTCTTCAATTTAAGGGGCCTCCATTTCCCCTGCTACCCTGGCTCCTGCCGCCTTTAAATGCGGCTTTGCAGGCAAATAAGCATAATCCACAGGTTATTTTCTATAATTGTATTTTAAAAACAACTTTAAAATGTGTTATAATTGAGATCCTTAAAGTCACCCAGGCAACTTATTTTAATTTCTGTATGGAGATTAAAACCCGCCGAATCAATTTCCCTATGCATTCACATAAAGAAAAAGTTGAAATTTAAATGTGGGGAGGTGGGCTGAGCAAAAAGCGCAGCACCCAGTGTCAAAAATTTAAATTTACCACTGGGGCTTTCGCAGCAGGGCAAAAAGCGACGCCATAAGTCGGCGGATGCCCCCTTCGCCGGAACTATCATGCTCCAATACGCTCCAATTTGGATCGTCGGGACCGCGCGGAGCATAGGGATAAAGTACAACACAGCAGGAGCAGCGCCGCCAGTGGCAGCAACAGCAGGCCGCAATGAATGGTGCGCATCATCCCAACTCTGGACCTTTCCCAGTTTTCAGCCGGGCCGGCTACGGAAGAGTTTTGTTTTTGCATCTGTTACAACTTCCCAGAATCCGAGACTTGTTCATACGCCTGCGATAGAAAAAAAAAAATATATAACCACGAAAATAGTCCCCAGCGGAGTTCTTGAAGGCCGAACCCCTGAGAGGGCGAAATGGCGGTTGCACGGAAAGTTTCTGCATGGGATTATGTGCCGAACATAAAATCATGTTGTGCATTGAATAATAAAGTTCCAACTTGTCGTGATCCCTAGCTAGACGCGCTTCCCACTCGATAACACTGGGATAGGGGACCACCGAGATCCGGCCGTTGGTGGACATTTTTGCTTTCAGGCTTGGCTCACATGGGACGGGCAAAGCATTGGAAGCATTGGTGAGAAGACGGGGGTAAAAAATTCCCCAAAACTCCCTCGACTTATGGCTATTTTTTCGGCGAGTGTGGAAGTACGTGATTTCTTAGTCGGGGATTTCCCGAAATCAGCCCGCCTCTCATTTTGTTTATACTTTTTACCACAGGACGCGTGATCCCTGCTCCCCTTATATATTATGCATGCTGAATGGTAGCCCGTTACGTAAGCCAAAAATTGTAAGAATCCCGATGAATCCTCGGCGGATAGAACAAAGAGCGTCAAATCAAAAAAAAATCCCAACACTTCTTATTCATCGTTATGCGCCCCTTCTGGTTGCTTAGAATGCTCTTGGAATTTCAGAAAAGGATTTTCCTGTGCTGGAAACAAGAAACCGACGGCACAGATAACGATTGTTTAATGACTCTCAACTTTGCAGGGATCACCAGGAACTCATGGGGTACATGGCACCGGGCTCAAACATTTGGCTCTTCGCACTTTACTGAAATTCCAGGAAACTTTTGCATTCGGCTCAGGCATACACCGTAGCCCGGTCGGGACTTTTTGTTTGCTCTGGCCACGCTCTCGGCTCCTGATTTTGAACCCGAAAAACTTCAGAGAATCCGCCCGGTGGGCTCATGGTCGCGGTATGACTTTCAAAGTCTTATTTAATGGGGACATGAATTTGTGGTCAGAATTTGAAATGTGTATGCAAATGAGCCCCGCTGCCCGAGGATCACAAATCTCCGAGATTTTTGGATGATTTGATTTACGGCCACTGCCGGTGGGAGAACATCCGGTATCCCGGAGGCACGGCGATGGCGAGCGCCACATGAATTATTTCCGATATAATCTCTGAGCCTTTCAAAACTTAAGGCGAAGGTTTTGCAGTGACCGGAGTAAACAAACACACTAAATGCTGCCCTGTCTGCTTTGAGGAGATGCGATGGCTTGTCCTCTGCTCGCATATGTCCTTACTGCCAGTTTCTGGCATTTAATGAAATCGTCGACTTTACGGCGAAACCTCATGGAAGGTTATTTTATACAGAGGACAGTGCAAGGAAGGAACTCAGGGCAACGTACAATAAATCGTACTTGAAATCGGTGGCAGATTCGGAAAGGACACAAAAGCTGTAGAAATCGTCCTCTGTTGACCTTGAAAGTCTTCCAGTCTGGCAAATAGATTTTCGTGAATTGAATATTCAGGAGAGAGACCTCTAAATTATCAGCGGCAAATAAACAATACACACTAGAAGCGCTTCTTCTGCACTGCAAATCAGAAGTAGATTAGTATACACGAAAGGTTCTTATGCATGCGTGCAAATCAATTACGTCATGCTTTCATTTTTTTCTGAAATCGGCAGTTTGTTTGTTCCGCACCTCATAATGGAAAAACGAAACCCTTATAGCACGTTTTTGTCCGTCTATCAGTTTGTCACCCTTTTCTCAGAAACGGCTTGAGATATCAAATTGAAATTAATATCGAACACTAAAGTCTATATATAACCTCATACTGCTGTAAAAAAGTTTATAGTTTAACGCAATAAAAATATACGGCCTTTCAAAGCGTATTTTCATACTAAAAGTCCCACTCACTGATTGATCATCAAAATCTACATATAGGGTACTTTCCAGTGATCTACAATCTTGAAATTTGGCATGAAGGGAGGTTTTTTGATACAAGTTAGGGAATAAATCCGAAAATCGTCAATTTCTAATTCTGTGGAATATTTTTATTATTTAGTCAAAATGATCGATATAATGTTCAAAAGGCGGCATCCCTAAATTACGTCACAAAAATTCAGCAGTTTTTAGACTCCTACTTCCCCCTATTTCACAGGTTGTCACATTTGGTTGATCCGCCCTCTCCTATGTGACGTCACAGCATGTGCAAAAAAATTATATGTTAGAATATACGATGTTCCACAAGTATGCATATTCCCACAATTTAATATGAGTATCATTTGAATTGTACTCAAATTAATTTTATTAAATTTGCAGTTTTATGTAAACTCATTTCGTTTATTATACACTTTCACCAATTAGACAATATATAAATTATTTTATTTATTTTTTAATATATATAAATATACTTCAGTTAAATTAATATACATATGTATGTTTTTCTCATGTCTTTGATTTGTTAGATTCATTCCATATTTACTTAAAAGTGAAAATTATTTGCCTCAGTGCATATAATAAATGTAGTTATCCTGTTTCTAATTAAATGTTGCTTTTAGTACCTACTATAACTTTAAAGTCTATGTTTAGTTTAGTTTAACATATAAATGTTTACATAGAGAACAAAATTCATAGAAGCTTTTGTGCTAGCCCAACGCTCTTTCCGAATGAAGTTTTAAATTCGGGTTAGTACTTTAAATAATTACGTCCTCATAATACAAAATATTTTATATACATATAATGATATCTTCTTTATTTCTCGAATCAGGAATTGTTGATAATTAAATAAAGACGTAATTGCGTTATGCTTTTGAAACTAATTTAACGAATATAAGTTTTGAAACTCTGTTCGCCGGCATTTATTATCCTAAGGACGTGCTCTATTTCCCTATTCCTGCAATTTCAGAATTGTCCGCATAACTCAAAACTTCTTCTATACAAAATTAACAAATCCAGCTGAACTCTACGAGTGGACCAGCACACTGACACTATGGCGTTTTTTTCCTTATAGATCTCTTCCACCAACTTTTTGTACTGTCTGGTTGAACTGATATAAATCTGAAAACAATTTTTTAATTGAAAAAATTTCCGGGGAGTTCACCCATGTCTCATATAGAATCAAATGGGTGTGTGCACTGAAAACAATTCTTTGTCGTCGTTTCGCGAGATACGGAGCAGTTAAATGATACGCGGGAGGTTCAACGAAGACAACACAGACACCGACAATGTTATTGTGACACAAATGAATTTATCTCCCTATTTTGCTTCAATGTCTCGGCCCCTGGTGATCAGGAATGTCTCTTTTTGCCTTGGCAGCAAAAGTTTTTTAGGAACACATATACACGTATTTTCATCTTGGTCCTTTCCTTTCACGGAGCATCACGCAAACATTTGTTGAATGAGCCAGATGTCGACTACGACTTTTGTTTCAGGGGACGAACGACAAAACACACTTGTTCAATTCTATTCGATTTTTTCATTATGTGAAGTACAGGAATCTTTCGGGATGGAGCCATTAGGCAATCAACTGGATCAATTTTCTGTGCGGCTTAGGCCCGTTCGGGCGAAACGCATACCCCACCCACAAATTTCAACAATTTCAGGCTGGGAGTCCGCAAATTACAGAGTTCGTCTGGCACTGAATCCAGGGATCGAACCGAATCTCCTCCCACCAAATGGAATAGAGCAGTTACCAAGGCACAAAAGGAACGTCGGAGGATTTAAAAAGAATTGATGGATCAATTGATTTCAAACTTCTCTTGCATCCCCAAGACTCTGCAGGGCTACGTTCCTCAATCCCTTTAAGCCAATGCTCATGAAATTTTTTGCCGCTTGGTTGGCCCATCGTCATTTGCCTGTGCCGCTTCGGCCCTTGGAAGGGATTGCCTGGAATTTCTTTAATCGAAATTCGTGCGCTTAATTTGCCTTATCTCCCTCTTTGACAAAAATGACAGCCCTAATAACACAAGCAAGTTAGTTTCAAAGCCCCTCGAAGACGAGGGAAAAATTAAGCATTTTAAAGCAATTATAGTGAATCCTAACCGAAGCTTATGTAGCCTACGTAAGAAAAGATAAACGTGTTTTTAAATCTGCTGCAATACATTCAGGGGCTTTACTGACTTCAAAGACCATAATTCAAAATATAGGTACTGTCCGTATGGTTTACGCTACTCATTAATAAAAAATGATTATTAGTTCTTCTTTTTTAGCCAAAAACAAAGTAAGGTTTCTAAGAATAACGAACTTGTTTGTTTCCATTTTTTTGTAACTTAAGCCTTCTCACATATTTTGTTATGTATGTACACCGAGAAAAATATTATAGGTAACATATTGTATTATATCTTTAAAAGTGGGAGTTATTGATCATGTTTTTGAAATTCGTTGCATGCTATTGTAAAATCAATAACATAGTATTTAAAATACATTAAATAAGACAATCAACTAAGTTCATTTTAAATTCTACAAGAATTATTAACAATTAAAATACTTTTTTGGTTTATTTTGTACCAATATATAATTTGCAATTTCCCTTTTCAAATAAAATAAAATTGAATACCTATAAAAAATATATTTAAAAATAAGGTTTTTTAGTTTAGAATGTCATCTTCTAACTCATCGTATTTTACTCGTCAAACTCTTTCATTTGATACCTATATCAAAGGGGCTGTGAAGAAAAAGGTAATCCACCATCTTGGAGGCGTCCGCCATATTGGATTTAGAAAGACATTAGGTATACTGGCTGTAAAAGCATTTTTTGTATTGAAATTCCTTAATAAACTTCCTTAATTTCTTAGTAAATTCATTTCAGTTATCTTTGGCTTCAATTAATTGTTTCGTTCAAATTAGTCCGGTCAGATAAGACATTGAAGGTTACAATAATTCCCATAGAGCTAAAAATTGGTATGAATGTTAGGAATACTATTATAAATTAATTGTGAAAAGTCCCCATTGATCCTCCTTGTGCAAAAAATGTTATTCATGGTGAAAGTTTATAAAAATGTGTTTTTTGCATTTTTCAGCCAAACGGTGATTTTTTCAGCAAAAATACATAGTTCAGACAGAAATTCTAGATCATCCAATTCTCTACAAAAAATGTCTCTACACTTTTTTTTCGTAAGAATCGCTATTTCCGTGATATAGCGATTCAAAGAATTGAAAAAATTATTTTCTTCGTAATATCCACGTTAATGTACTTTTATATACTCGTACATTATTGAACCGTTATATAAGTAAAAATATGAGTCCGTGTGACTTATATATACAAATTACTTCCATGCGTCAGGATATTTTCCTTATGTTAAATCTGCACACTTATATCTACAAGATATGCTACAATTACAAAACTGTATGGATCCTAATGTTTACCAACGTTTTACAGAAGGATATTTCACTATTAGACGTTCAGATAAATTGAGTTGTGGCACTTCAACAGATATGGAGATCGAGCAGTCAATGATGAAAGCAATAAAGACAGATGGACGTATTGCTCGAGGGAGAAGTACGAAAGAGAGTGTCATAAGTAAATCGGTATATGGTATGCATGCAATGAATACTATTTGTGAAGGATTGGAAGATCTCGCTAATGTAAGAATGGACACAACAGATCAGCATGTTGATGCAATTGATTCACGAGTGAAGAAAGATTCTCAAGATATACAAAACCTTCTAGAGTGGTTTTCTTCACATGATCCTTTTGCAGAAGTCAAAAAAATTGTATCTATTGCCAGTGGAATCGTTGGTGATGATAAAATTAATTGTCACAAAGCTCGTGAAGTTGGGATTGCTTCCATGTCAAAAATAACAGGATTGACGTTTAATAACATTAAATTTAAACGTGCTGATAAAGTAGTCCCTCTTTTGGCTATAATTAGCGCTGTCAAAGTTCACGATAAGAGCATTCCTGTTGACCCTGTATTATTATTTCAACGCATGAGTATTACTACTGCTTTGGAAGATGAAATTGAAAAATATTTCGAATATGCATTGGCTCCCTACCCGTTGTCAATGTTCGATGATATTGGAATGCGTAAAATACAAAAGTCAACCATCTGCGATTGTTTTCAAACAGTAATCTGTAATCATAGATATTGACAATATAAATTCTACGTTCATCATCGACGGAGGATATCTACATATATTACACCGAGTTGTTGGGATCACGGAAAAACATTTCATAATATTTTAGATAAATATGTTCAGTATGTATGTAGACATTTTGGTCATAGAGTGACTGTAGTATTTGATGGCTATACCGATTGTAATAAAAATATTAAAGCCGCAGAACAACGACGTCGAGCTACAACAACATCTTCTGATGTAATTTTAGGTGAATTTATGACAGTTCCCACAAGCAAAAAGAAATTTCTTGCAAATACCCACAACAAGTCTTGGTTCATTTCAATGTTAAAAGAAAAATTTACCACTGAAAATATTCTTGTAAAACAAGCTGAAAATGATGCTGATGTTCTAATCATTGAGACGGCAATAGAACAATTTAACTCAACAAATACAACTATTGTTGTTGGTGAAGATGTTGATTTATTTGTATTGAAACCTGGAAAGACTCAGCAGCAATCAGAAGTATGTACATTCATCCAAAAGTTTATGTGCTTTTCCAAACTGCCAAAATCACATACTTTTTCTACACGCAATAAGTGGCTGCGATACAACATCAGCATTTTTCAAGAAGGGTAAAACAACGGTTTTGAAATTGTTCGAGAAACAAAATTTAATTAATTGTGCTGAAGTTTTTAAAGATAGTCACTCTACTCCAGAAGCTATAATCACTAACGGAATTCGCTTTCTTCTTTCTATGTACGGAGCTCCAAAAAAAAGTACCTGCTTGGATAAACTCCGATACTTATCTTTTGCAAAAAAAACCTATAATAAAAAACAAGTGCAATTAGCTTGTCTTCCCCCAACCTCTGCTTCGACTTAACAACATCTATTCCGGGTATATTATTAAGTTCAAGTGTGGCTTGGTAATAAATTGGATCCAGATGACTGGGGTTGGAAGTTAGTTGACAATACATTGGAACCAATTCATACTTTACTCCCACCTGCACCAGAAAAACTCCTTAATACAATCTTTTGCAATTGCAAAAAAGGGTGCAATGCTAAATGCGGATGTAAAAAGGTTGGACTGTTTTGCTCATTAGCATGTACCAATTGTCAAGGCCAATCGTTCTCCAATGTTGAATCAATATTAGATGAGGATTGTTATGATATAAGTGATGAGAAATATGACACATCACTGTTAGAACAACATATTTGTATCCAGCAGGAAGAAGAAGAAGAAGATGAAGAAAACGAAGACAGTACACTAGAAGATCCATTGGATAATTATGAATCCGACGAATAATTTTCCTTAATTATTTTTTAATTAATATATTATATAATTTACACCGCTTTCATCATTTACAATAGTAACATTTTTTATTTCATGAAATACTTTTTAATTCAATAGGATCACAATAGATCGTGGAATAGGCCTACCGGGGAAACCACGTTAAAAAAAAGCGCCAAGCACACTACCTCATAGATGGTGTGGAAACGTGTGCATATTACCAAGCAAATAATTTTTTCAATTCTTTGAATCGCTATATCACGGAAATGGCGATTCTTACGAAAAAAAGTGTAGAGACATTTTTCGTAGAGAATTGGATGATCTACAATTTTTGTCTGAACTATTTTTGCTGTAAAACTCACCGTTTAGCTGAAAAATGCAAAAAACCCATTTTTGCAAATTTTCACCATGAATAAAATTTTTTGCACAAGGAGGATCAATGGGGAATTTTCACAATTAATTTATAATAGTATTCCTAACATTCATACCAATTTTTAGCTCTATGGGAATTATTGAATTAGCTTGACTGGACTAAATGGTTAAAATAGCCCGATAGAAAATTCCAATCGAATTATTTAGATGTTATGTGAGGAAAACTTAGTTGAAGTCAAATGTAACTAAAATGAATTTTTTGGAGCTGTAGCAATTTTATTAAGTAATTTTTGTCCAAAAAGGGCTTTTGTATGTAAGGCCAGAACAAGAAAATAAAAGGAAATAAGTTAAAATAGTTTAAAAAACTAAAAAACACGCTTTTAGCACGCACTAAAAATTACACCTTGGAACGGCCGCCATGTTGGATTTAGGTCACGTGATTATTTTTTTCGTATCCCATTCAGCAAACCCTTTCATTTAATACCCATATCATGGGGGTGCATTTCAAATAGTCAATCCGCCATCTTGGGGAGGTCGCCATATTGGATTTGTAATGAAAATATTTATATTTTAAATAAGCAAACACAAAAATCGGGATATAGTACAAGTGAAGGATGTACTGTAGTAAAAGTAGGAAAACCGAATAATTTAAGAATAAAAATTAACTTTTAAAACCGAAAAGATAAGAAACAACCTGGGAAACTAACATAATAAACCGAAAACGAAAATTAGAATTGACTGAAATAAGGTGGTGGGAAACCGCTTGAAAAGAAAGAAGAAGAAAACAACAAGACGAAAAGTTATAAAAGAAGTTTAGACTAAAAATAATGTGGACAAAAGAATCAAAATTCTAATTTAATAATCGGGACTGTTCTAGACGATAATGGCCAAAAATAAAATAACTAACAAGACATAAATCAAACAAATTGTTTTTTCGCTGTTCTCTATAATAATTTAAATAAACAAAATTCAAAACGTTGATTCAAAATATGTTTTTATCAAATTAACGGAGGAAGTTATTAATTTCAAAGTTATATACAAAACGTTGTTAAATTAATATGTTTCTGCATAGGCACCAAATCATATTTAAAAATTATTGATTCAATGTTGTTTCTATTAATTTTACAATGTTATTTTTATGAGTGAATAGAATATAAATTTCGGTAATATTCGTTTTTATAAAAAATTATATTTTTCAATGCAATTATTTAATCAGGGCAACCAGTTAGGCTATTCATCGCAGTCCTTATAATATCAATATGGACTGCCTTTTATTATAAAAAAATTTGTCCCAGTTTTATGCCGTAAATATCTGAATGTTTTTTTACAACATATTTTGCAAAATTTTGTTACATGGTGACTCTTCCTTTCTTTTTCTGAATTTCGTAACATATCTTACTTACGCAAATTAATATTCATTAACTTTACTTTTTAGCTAATAGTACGGTTAAAATTACGATAACCCTGAAATAAAAGGGTTTCGATTAAAATGGAACGAATTAATAATGTAATTGGAAGGATGTTCATCGTATTATTTTTCAATATGTTATAACAAGGAACATATTTAAAATTGTTCTAGGGGCAGACGATCCCCAAGAGTTGTTCTGGTACATGGAATTTAATGGAATTTTCTGCTCTTGATTTTTATTTAACATTACTAAAATCCAACCGTCTGGTTCAGGGTGTTTTATAGGTATATGTATAACAATAATTTAATTCACAGCGGATGGTTGGTAGAGATGCCAGCTATCAATAGGTACTCATGCATTCCGCTTTCTCCACCCCGAACTTCAGTTGCCTTCTTTCATTGGGTAGAAAATCAACTGTTTGGTAATTTAAATGGAAAAATGGAAAAAGCCCTCCCCTAACAAGACAAGTAGCCCACCTATCCACTCCCACGTAGGTCCGCTTAATCGCATAAATACACGTTGGAAAAGGGTGCGAGGATTATTAGACTATGGCCGCGGAAGGGCAGCAGGGTAGGGGGTGTTATTGACGCGCTCCGTCGATATTTACAATGTTTAGATACGTCGATGTGCGTAGGCTGCCAATGTATGTAATTTTTGGGCTTTTGCATATCTAACGTTTTATTTATGTTTACACTTTTCAGATACGCCATCTTTCGCAATTTCACGTACGCCCGGTTTCGGTTATCCCCTGCGAGAAGGAATCGAAGTTTCTCTAAAATGCGATGTTGACTCAAATCCGCCCAGCACACCACGTTGGCAGAAGGATGACGGGGATACGCCGGTAAGTTGGGAATTTATTGAATTTTGAGTAATATACTCGTAGATGTTTCAATTAACTCCCTAATTAAAGGATTATGTATATTATATACATACATATATCAGTATGTCTGCGTGGTAGGCACTTGCATTCTGCACTTGCACTTGCAGAATATGAGGTTTAGATAGAACTGATACAAGGTAGTCTATGGTTGTTACTGGATGAGATATCAAGCTTATGTGTATAAAATGTAATGAAAAAACAGCGAGTGAGAAAATACAAAATTCTGATTTTGTTATTTCAGAAACTATTAGAGATACAGAAAACCTGGTTGAAATTTTGTGAACAATAAGTTTTTGTAACTATATTTAAGTTGTCACCAATTGTTTTTGGAGTGTTAGCGAGAGATCGAAAAAGCAATCCTAATTTTTTAAGATGATTGCTAAAGCTTAGTTTGGATTCATTTCTTCACTTAATGTATCCATTATTATGAGAAATGCCAATTTTAAAAATTTTCATATTTATTTAACTGGCCTATCGGCTGATTTTCAATTTCCTTAATTATAATAATATCAGGCAAATTTCTAGTAGATAATCAAAAACCAATTGACTCTTCAATATTCCAAAGTTGAAGTTTGAAGTTATTCTTGATACTTGATTTTTGTTTATTGTCTTGTTTTAAAAACATTTTGTTGTATTTTTTGTAAGCTTTTGATGTTTGGTAAATATCTAACAAGAAATTGAATATGTGGGCGGCATCTAATTATGCAACTAGTCCAATTCTCTGCGAATTTCTGCCTGTTTTTTCGTGCATATTCCTATGCCAACGCTTGAAGTTCTATAAACCATCTGCAGATATTTATATTTACATATATGCTTCAATTTGAACATATATTTACTTAAATTTAGTTGGATATAATTTTTACAGTAAATATTGATGCTCTTGCAATTTTATGCCCAGCTATCTGCAAATGTGAATTTTAAAAGCAACTGAATGTGATAGATTCAGTCACATTCTAGGCAGACCGAAGTTTGAAATAAATAAATAAATTGAAAAAAATTAAGAACATAAGAATAAAAAATTATATAATATGATACATTTTATAAAACAAATGTATCAATTACAGCATTAGCTTTTACTGTAAAACTCTTATTTAGGAGCAGGAATTCTTCATTAAATCTAGATTTAAACCTCTTGAGATTCTTTATACATCCATTTATACATTGTATTCGCCATTTATAGTATGGACACTTTTGGAATTCACAAATAAGCATAAAATGAGTTTGGAGATTTTAATGAAATCCTATAAGAACGTTAATTAAGGTCAAAAGTGACAAATATGCAATAAAATGTTGCAAATTGTGCGTAGATACTACCCCAAATATTGAACTTTATTTAAAAGAAAAATAAATTCCCTCTTCAATGGTCTGCAATTTCTCACATATTTGTACGTATTATCTTTATTAAAAAAGCACTGCACGATTCCTGAAAATAAAGAAATTGAAAAGAAATTTTCGATTTCTTCGGTTGACAAATGCGTACTTGTTGCTGTTGATAAATCGAATAAATTATTTGCTGCAAATTCGTTTATTTCAAAAATTTGTCCTGAAGCTGTTTTGTAAGGAAAAACTGAACATATACCTTTAATTAAGGTTTTGCACAGTTTGTAACGAAACTTGTTATGATTATAATTAATTACATTTTTCGAAACTTATTGCAAAGTATATTGACACACAAATTGTTCTTCTATATTCATTACTTTGGCCACAAATGAACGTGTTTACAACGCTTCATCAATATCCTTGATGAGATCTCAAACGCAATTTGTTCCTACAAGCAGATAAACCAATTCATGTGCGATTGTAGCCATTGTATATGTATATGTACCTTATTTATTTATTTAATTACTTATGCATTTATTTCAGACAACTGCTCCTATTTGCTTTTCTTAACAAAGTAAAATTAAAAAGTCCAAATCTCGTAAATTCAAGCAAATAAAGCCTTAAGTCATTTTGCATTAGTATTATAATTATTAATTATGTTCTGAGTATATTCTCAAAACAAACGATATCTTACCTTGTCCTTACTCTAATTTTTTTCCTTATAAATGCTTTTGGAGCCAAATAAAAAAGGAAAATAAGAATAAAATCTACCAAAGGACTGAAAAAACGAGCGGTGAAATTCATTACCTCCATTGTCATCTGGGACAAGAAAAATTATGTCGCCCTTTAAAATAACAACCATGAAATAAAGGAGTCCCATAAGTCTCGTGACAAAATCTTCCATTATCCTGCGCTTATCCCATCCTGAGGTACATCGAGTCTCTGTCCCTGTACCTACCTACGAAACTCCATACCATCTGGCAGGCTAAATTTCCTTACCTCAAACGGAGTTGTGGATCAGGATCCAAACATTCGGCTCCATCCGTTCAGCCCAAAAATATTTTATTACTTACCCTTTCCGTCGGAACCCTTTTCCCACCATTTTATGCATATTCCCGCATACGTGTAACCCCTCCCGACTCATACGATGTACGATGAAAACCTCCCCCAGATCGGAGCCGAAAGATATTAACACGTCTCCATGTAAATCTACTTTCAGGTGCCACAAACCGGCGATGGTTTTCTAAACTTCACGTCAATTCGGAGGGAGCATTCCGGTTGGTATAAGTGCACTTCACGCCACCTCAACTTCCAGTACTCGAGCATCGGCTACTATCTGAGTGTCAGGTGTAAGTATCTTGCATAGAGTGTTCTGGGCGGCTTCTCCTGGCCGCCCATAGCACTCATTTGAATTTATGATAGTTAAGGACTTATAGCAAAACACCTCCACATGCCTCCTGCTTCGGGATAGTTAGTGGGTTCCCGCCACGTAAGGGTCTCATTTGCTTCTTCTAATAGCGGAAATCTTTTAAAGTTTGCGAGCACTTCCGCAAAATCTAAGCTTTTAATTTAGTTGTTAACTAGGCCAGAAGGAGAAAAAAGCGGTCAAGACCATGTCCGGCCATGCTTAGTGTAGGGTTCCATAGCTGTTACTACAAACGATATAACGAATTACGCAAATACCACAACCAAACCTGTTTGTAACCAGCGATGTTATAAAGCTATAGAATTTATCGTAGGCCAAAATCTTGGCATGCAAAATTGGTTTTGCGATTTTTTCTGATCAGTTGTTTGAGTCCAAATAAACATAACTTGGTCGAATATATCTCGTAAAGTATTTGACTCTAGTAAGTCGTTTTATTTTTAATAGTAAGTTTATGTGCTAGTATTCTAGATTTAATTTTTGCGAAATTGCATTCAGGATGATATCTTGACCGACACAAACCTAATCGAAAATGGCCAATTAATAATTGAATATTTCAAAAACGGGACGTAATTTTGAAAAACGGTTTAAGAAACCACATAATGATTTTAAATTCCCTTTTCAACGATACCCCACTCGATGGGGGTAATTAAACATTTTTTTTTTCATCCCCACTTTTCATGTAGGAGACCTAGCCCTTAATTTCTTTTTCCCAAAATGTTAATATATATCTTTTTAGTGGGTATAATTATCTATACGTGTACCAAATTTCAGCGCTATAGTCCTAATAGTATCTAAATAAAATAACATACGGACATGGCAAAACTATAAGGGTTCCTTGTTTTGCTACAGAATCTTAAAAACCAGGAATGTTTTGTACAAAACTGGAACACTCAATGCGGAATTTGGTTCGTATGCTAAAAGAATGAGCAAAAGGTCAGTTTCAATTTTTACAATAACAGTTTGATAATTAGTTTTATATATGGTGGAATAGTTACTAACTTTATTACAAGTGTGCCAAAAAGAAGTGATGCAAAGTCATGTTAATAAAAAATTATCCTCAATTGACCAATGGCCACAGATCTAATTTGAAGTACTGTGGCTAAGTCATCTATAACATTTACACGGTATACAGGGGCAATAGTATTATAATAACGGGTTGTATGCGAAAAGTTTTCTTAGTGTCAAATCTCAATATTTTCAAGACTGATCTCACTTTTGTATGTAAAAAATTTTGAGCTTAATCTCTTGTGGTGAGATCCATCTCAGGTTTAGAGCTTCAGATTATACAGATTTGATTAGTTAAGACAATGTACGAGTATAATGGCGTCCGGACTATCTCTTGGGAACCTGTGCTTGTGGACTTGGTAGTGTTGAGAAAGTTAAGGTTTCTGAGGTTTGTAGGATATCCTGGATAAGAACAAGGACTAGCCAAAGAGGTAAATATTCACCAGATCGTGTCCAAAATTATATCAGCAGATATTTTCTTTTTCCTTTAGTTTGGCATAAATTGAGTTTGAGGTCTCCATACGGATGAAACTTTATGGTAATTTCTATATTTATATTGGCTTTATTGGCTTTAGCCAAAAGCCAAAAGTGAAAGATATGCAAACAATATTTGCCGGGCGCTTATATTTCTTGAAATATTTAACTTTAAAATTCTGTAAAATGATAATTTTCCTCCACAATATCTCCATGCTCTCGCAATCTTTTGGTGAAAATTGTGGAAAAATCTTAAATTAAAAATGTTTACACCGAATTTCTCTAAAAAGATCGAGTGCTGCAAATAGGGAAAATTTTACTTTACTTCGACTTATCATTTTATAATAAGTCGAGAAAAATATTTACCTTTAATTCGTTTATTTCAAAGATTTTTGAAGAATATATGTAATGAAAAGGTAGAAATGCCCTTAATTTAAGGTATTTATATAATTTGCAATGAAGTTTTGTGGGAATATGCAAAAAATCTTGGCGGAAAAAAGTCAATTTTCGATATTTCAAAGTTAAATATCTTAGGAAGTACAAGTGATCGACAAACGTTTTTTGTATATTCGTCACTTTTGACTCCAAATGAACGCTGCTATAAAGTTTCATCAAATTCCGTGAGGAGACGTCAAACTCAATGTGTTCCTTAAAAGATGTTCCTCAATACAACAATACAATTTTCTTCGCGGATGGTAGTTGTGAATTGTTTAATAATATTTTGTTATTTTCTATAAAGTTTACAAAAATACATATATTACTTTCGTTACTTTTGGCGTTATTTACATCTTTATCACCGCTGATCTCACTTTTATACGAACTCATTGGATAACGACTGCATCTCTGATAAAACTAAATCGCAAAATGAAATTTATAATAAAAAACGAGATCGGGGCAACATAACGCGGCTGTAGTTTCGCATACAAGCATATGAGCGCTATCTCATTAGCTCTGGCTCAAGTTCAACTTTACGAGCAGGGAACAGATCAAGATTGATCTTAATCTTAGAGCCACAGTTCTATTTCTTCGCATACAATCCAATGACATTCAATTTCTTAGCAGTGAAAATGCTTCAAATTGTAATAAATTGCAATGGAATTAATCATTACTTTTTATTTCATAGAGATCGGGAGAAAATTTGTTCTTACAAACATATCAGACATACATACACAGCAGCACCAGTTTTTTTTTTAGAAACAAATTTATGAATACCATGTTCCTTTTTGTACGCTATTGCAACGCTCTTGACGCTAAAAACTGTTTTTTTAATCGCTTTGTTTTCTTATTTTAATCAACATATTAAAAATAGAGAATGATATTGGAACACCTAAAAAAGTTGTTTAAATCAAAGGTCGCGAAAATCTCGTGTAGATACTATGCTACTGGCAAATTTTTCCTAAATCTGTTGAAATAAATGATTTTATCAAAAACACCATATGTGTTCGATATTCTAACTTAGTTTTCGTTAAAATTATGTAAGCGTTATCGTTTCAGGTAAACATTCATTTTTACGTTATTACACGGAGACCCTCTGAAAGAAGCCTTAAAAACCTAGCATACCTACAAAGCGGGGTGGGAGTTCAAAAGTAAAAAAAGAAAATATCGAGTAATTTCCGTATACAGGTCTATTCAAGGTGGGAAAAAATCATCTCCATTCGGACATTTATAACCCCACACCTTTTTCTTTAAGTGGCAGAGAACTTTGAGGAGGTGCCTATCTGGGGCAGTTATGCGCCAAATCTTGGAAAATCTGAGAAAGTTTTTCCGACGGTTATGATGTATGTCCGACGCCCCGCAGAATGTGTTGAAAAATATCAGAAACTTTCTGGCTACGCAGATAAATGAATTTTTGGAGAAAGAAAGTCGGGTCGGACTGAGAAAACGATGCTATTACGCAAAAGTTGCGAGTGCAAACGTTTTTTTTGTTTTTTTTAAATAAATTGTTCTATCAAGAAGGCTTGACGGGGATGAATTTGTCTCCCGTATAATACGCGATTCGGCAAACGTAAAAGCAAAAACAAAAAGACTTTTTATTTAACAAAGTCCTCATTCAATTGCATGCGAGGCACAAATTGAATTTAAGGCCCCTTCATGGATTTTAGGAACTTTCATTTGGGATCAAAAAAGACGAACAAGCAAGATTTTTCGGCAGCTTGTAAATACATATTTTTCGAAAGATTTTCTCCATTATCATAATGTGTTGATGTAGAAATCTTTAATTAAATATGTTTGCACCTAATTTCTGTAAATACAATTATTACATATTATATATAATATGTACACAAATTCTGAAAATAGAGAAATTGGACACATATTCAAATGTAAACAAGTCAAGAGTGTTCAAAAGTGGATATTGGAACGAAAGATCTTTAGCGGTGTTGGGTATTAACACATTGAATGCCACAATTTTCAAGAAAGCTTTCATGAGTAAATAGCATGTGAAAATCCATTTCATGGGACAGAGCTTTCTAACGTCGGTCACCGCTGATCCTCATGGCATTCAACGTGTTAATGACGAATCAATTTCTTTCATATCAAGACTTTCATTTATGTAATATTTATAAGAAACGAATTAACACACTGTCGAAGGTATAGCAAAACAAGAAGATGAACTCAGGAAGCTCAGAAGTTTGCTAAATGAATGTTTCACAGATTTAGCAAGCAATTAGATACATCTTAAGGAATACAAAAGTGTGCCACAACTCGATTACACTGTTTTATTTAAAAAAATATAAATCCATAATTGCAAACATGTGAATCGTTCGAATAATTATGAGCGGTAGTGTACGTGATTTATATATGTATGTATGTATATACATACATATCTTAAAATTGTTTGCCTATTCAGATAGTTTAAAATAGAGATTTCTTATTACATTAAGGGACCGTACCAGTTATGACTTTTTTTGAAAAAACTCTCTTTACCTGTTTCTCCCCAATTACACAGCATAACTTGGAGCTTAGAGAAAAAAGCTCGACGGCTTGATTTCTTTTTCTGGTAAAAATAAGCCATTTTGACTTTTTATTTGTTCGCGCCAAAAACAACTAGTTTTAAAACTTGTAATTATTTTGCCGGTAAATTTATCAAGTTGTATACTTAAAATAAAACCTATTTGCAGAAAAAAAACGTGATAATTTTTATTTTATAAGAAATATATGACGAAAAAATGGAAAAACTACTTTGACCAGCTTTTTTTTTTTGAGAAAAAATTAATTTTTAAATGTTAACTGCTTAGAAATTTTCAATTTGAATCGTTGTAGTTTTAGAATTTCAGCTTGAAAAAATAAAAAGTCAATGTGGCTTTCTAATTTTGCTAGAAATAAATAACAAAATTCATAACTTGTTATTTTTGGCTCGAAAATATAAAAAGCCAAGCTAGCTTTTTACTTTAGCAAGTAAAAAATATTAAGCTTCTGAGCTTATTTTTCTTTGCTTCAAATTAAAATTGATTAAATATAAAAGTTTAGATATGCCTTTTTTTTAAAAGCTAAATTTTGGAAAGCTTAACAAGAAGCGAGAGAGGGTATCACGTACAAAATTTTGATGTACTAATATATCCTACTATGACAATTTCCTACAGCTTTAGGAGTTTACAAATTTAAAAATACTAGTTATTTTCGGTCCCTGAATGCTGAATACATTATATTTATTATTTATTACGTGGTACGGATTAAAGACTTTGTATTGCTATACTATGAACATTTTTACTGTGCGAAAATAATTGTTTTTGCTTGGCACATGTAAAATTCCAATAGCGTAGTAGGGGCGTTCTACTTTTCTACCCACAATCTGAGTGATAAATTTTTTGATTTTTAAAAAAGATAAAAGTGTATTACATACTTTTAGAAAATGTATTTTTAAATTATTGTCCAGTTATCGAAGATTTCAGAAACGTATAATGCATCGAAGTTTTATTTTATACCTTTTATTTATTTGAAGTTTTATCGGAATAGTAAGGAAAAATAAACACCTCAGTCACAAAAAAAATATATTTATTAGTTATTATGTAAAATCAAAGTTTCAGTTCTTCTTTAACTTTGCTTAACTAAAATACAAGCATTTATTATTATCTAACTCGATTTATCGGAATTCTTATTACAAATATATAAAAAATTACATTTAATACCACTCTGTCACATTTTTGCTCGTTAAGACAACAAACTTTGAAATATTTTGCAAATAATTGAAATAAACATAGTTTAAATTCTGTTAATACCTTGTATGGTCAATATGTAATAATATAATACGTTATTTTAGTATATATGTTTTCAATAAACTGAATCATATGCTACTTTGACGTTTAATTACAAGAGGGACAAAATTGTAACAGAGTGTGACAGAGTGGTAGATATTAATAAGCCAACATTTGAACTTAATCCTTTAACATTTTTAAAGTTTTTAAAGCGATAACAATACATAATGCTTCTCTTATAATGCTAATAATATATTATTTCTTGGTAGAACCATTCTTTGGTACACGTAAAATCAAACTAATCTTCTCTTTTCTCTGTATTTTCGTATTTGTTTCTGTAATTCTTTTACATTGTCTTGAAGTTTCATATTTTGCCTATAAATTTTCGATCTGTCTCGTCTAACTTTTTCTCTACCCCTTGCTCTAGCAGTGGATGAGATTGGAGGTAGTGAACGAGATCTAGGACTTAAAGGAAGTAACCTGGGGCTTGAAGGAACAGGTATGGAAGCCGGAGTATTCATTAGAACGTTCTGCAAAGCTTTCAGTTGTTCTCTTCTTGTTTCTAACTTGCCATTTTCTTTTCATTTGTCTGTGTTCTCTTGGTGTCATATCTTTGACTAGCTTTTTGCGAGCATTATGGTATCTTTCTAAGTCTTTTCGTTTCACTTCTGCAACTTTTTCGGGGTCTTGCTTCCTTTTTTCACGACAACGTCGCTGCCTTTCCGCCGCAGATAACGCCATTTTTTCATTACCCCGATAATACCTTAAATGAATAAAATAATTGATAATGTAATATATAGAACACAAAAAATATTAATTAACTATTGTGAAAATCAATCAATGCAAAGTTCCAGACAAAAATTACCACTCCGTCACGAGTTATGCCACTCCGTCACAGTTTATTTGTGACAGAGGTGTCTCGTGACAGAAGTGTAAAATAACAGTGTTCGAGAACTTTAGCGTTCACAAAATTACGAATTGTTCATAAATGTGGGTGAATATGACAGATTTACTGGGAAATAATAATATTACATATATAAATGGGAATTACAATAAAATTTCAAAGTAGTAACTTTCGTGACAGAGTGGTCGCCGAATAAACACACGCACCTCTGTTCACTTCCTGCAGGCGATTAACTCGGCTCGCTCCCGGGTGGAGCCTCAAGGCGTGAGGCCAAGGGGGAAGAGGAAACCGTGCTGTTGCTTAGTGTTGAAGGTCAAACAGCTAAGAAGCGTTTTTAGTTTTGCGAAATGCGTGACCGAGGAGAGCAAGAAAAAACATACATAACCGGACCCAACGATAAAATATTTTTTTGTTTAATAGTATGAACCTTTACGTTTATTATATTCTAATTAATTTAATGATAATATTTCAGAAGTTCAATAGATAATTTTATATTAAAGGGTTCTATATGATTTTTTTTAAGCGAGATCATTTTGTAACATTAGGCGGCGCAAAGAGACGCATTTTATTTGTATGAAAAACACCTCTGTCACACATTTCGACTACTCTGTCACAATGATTTTGTAAAAACCAAAAAAAATAAAAACGGGATTTTAGTATTATTATAATCTCTGTATGGTCCAAAAAAATCTTGTGAAAATAAAATTTGAGAAACTGCAATTTTGGACGAATACCGATTTTTTTTCAAGAGGAGACACGTCATTGTCAGTAGAAAAGTAGAACGACCCAGTAGCATATGCGTTGTTTAGTTTGCAATGAAGATCTTTTAAATGAAACTGATATAGAAAAGTGCAGCAGGTGAGGACTTAATAAAAGATGCATCGCGAAAGTACTTTGTTGAAATTTGGTGCATAGTGGCCCCAAGGGAGAATACCCTGACAGAGATCGAGATTAAAGCAGAACTCGATATGATGTGCCATTTAATGAACAGCTGTCGTGAAATCTGAGAAATGCACTTAATCTCGTTCTATCTGAAATTGGCCATCTAAATTGCCTCGAAGATGCTTTATCCGGTCGGTAGCCCAGTTAAGCAGCATAAGTAGCACTACTGCGGCCGGTCATCCCCCTAAATTCGCCGATATATAGAATATATAGTGTATTCCAGGGTTGGCTGAAAAGTCAACAGAAGTGTACCGGTCATGGCTATTTCATCAGCCATAACAACAAGAAGAACCCTCCCTTGGCAGTGGAGACACTCGATAGCCGTAAAATCTAAGGGCGGAATTGCGATGGGCTTTGATGCGATTACATTCTGTCATTTTAGATAAGTGGATTAGTTGATTGTAAACGGAAGTTTTATTGCTCCATTAAGAGTCGCAGAGCCCCGGATGGTGGCAGTAAAAGAATCCGGAGAAGAGAGAGCCCTTGGTGGCCGCGCTTTTACTGTTCCATAACGAAGGGCTTATCACAGCTATAGACTTTGAATATTTCGGGTTCTTTTGCGCGAAGTCAAGAGGATCTTCATGGAAGATACAGCACAGAACTTAGACCCAGAGTTTACTGTGGGTGACAGCGCCCCGTAAATCTAAACGACCAAGTCCCGGTTGCTGAGCAATTCAATTTTTACGACAAATCTGAGATGAAATTGTTATTTCTCTGCGGCATACCGAGCTTGTGTGGCTTAGGGGTTTAGGGTGCCCCCTCTAGGAGCCTCCCAACCTGCATCTGCATAGCTAGCTGCTTGCTGGACAATGCTACTTAAATGCTTTTGTAACTGAAACTTTCTTTTAAACTCAGTGAAAAAAGTATTTGCAAGGCCAAATCTGTACCATTTCCAATTCTTTGGGGTGCTATGCCCCGTCAAACTTTTTCGTGTAGGGCGACAGGCCAAGTCAAATTTGAATGTGAAAAATCGAATTATTCCTGGTGCGATTAAACTTGGAAAAATCCAAGAAAGTTTTTCGAATCCGGCAGGATTGATCCATGTGAAAATAACCCTCTAGCCGCGGTTTGGAACAATGGCACAACAGATCAACTTCCGAAATCCCATTTTTCACAGTAAAATTTTATGGCATTTGATTTCCATTCCCTGATATAATACAAAGGCGCCATAGGGAGCACTGTAGAGAGATAACTACATACACCGCAACGCGGGGTTTGTTCACCGTTAACCGGGACAAACAAGTAGGGTGAACACAACCCGCACGCTCCTGACTTGATTTGGCCTGGATGTCGCATGATAGATGGCTCCCAAAGCCCCAGGCCGGGCCTTATTCCGAAACTCGCTTCGAATTAGCCGGAATTGGGATAGAAGACAAAATCGTAAACAAATATATCAAATGTCGTCCATAATCAAGAATTATTTCTTGCAGCAACAAAAACAAATTTCACCCGCACATCAAACTCCATTAAAAGGTAACGAATGTGTGATTGAGGGGTGTGAGGTAGGTGTGAATCTGGTGGCCTTGGATGCCCCTTGTTGGCTCATGTTGTCCATTAAAGGGGGTCGTGGATGAGCTTCCCGGGGGTCGGGGTCCAGAACAGCATTTGTGCCCTGGCATGTGGACGTAAGGATCCTTGCTCCGCTGTGATTTCTCGGCTTCTTGCGAATGATAGCCGAGTGCTTTCTGAGGTAGTAACGGGTCGGAACCCATCTACATACAGCTGTTTTTAATACCCACATCGTCAGCAAGTTATTTCGCCAGATGATAGCAGAGCACAGAATGGGAGGAATAAATTTGTTTGGTTTTGCTGAATTAATAAGGAAGGGTGGGACACGGCCCGGCCACGGGTTTCACCGGTGTGTTACTCTGTTTGCCTCCCATCCCCCCCCCCCCCCCCCGGGTTTTCCCCAGCTGACTTTCATTTCACTATACTTTTTCCTTTGCGGTGAGTCGTTTTCGATTTCATAGCCATTTTTGTTCTTGTTTTTTCCCTTTCTTGGGGTGTTACCCAGTCCCCGCGATTATGGGTGTACTTCTGCTGCTGTTCGGTTGTCAACGGCAAATTTTATTGGCGCACTTTTATTGGTCCTGGAAATTTTTGCACGTTATCACCCTCGTTACTGCCGGATTGATTGCCGCATTTATGGTTTACGGAAGGATTAAAGATTTAAGGCGGTTGCTATCGCCCGCACTGGTGCATGTATCTTTATTTCGAGGAGGAGAAGATTTTTCCAGTTTTGATTGCTTCGGCAATAACTGTAAAAGTTTTTTAAACATTTATATACATCCCCGGGAATGGGAAAATGTTTATGTGAAATGATAACGCAGCCAAACCTGCTTGTTCTGTTGTTGTTTGCTTTCCGCTTTAAGAGAAATCAGCAGCAAATGATATTTGCGAAGCAAATATTTACTTTTGTTTTTTATCAAATTAATGTTCTAACCATTACAGCCATTACATTAAAATACGAAAAACATAACACTTTAACAATAGGTACATTCCCTTCAATTGACCTTTATTAAAAATAGATTTTTTTCATACAATAATAGTGAATGGTGACTATACTAAGCATAAAAACGTGCCTCAACCTCGATAGGGATTTCAGTTAGGTATATCATATTTTACTATATCTACAGCTGAGATTGTAAACTTGCATTTGAATCTGGGTTATACGACTCTAAATTTTTTTTAAACATATTTTTCCCAAATGATTAAAGTACGCATTTTGTAATTTTGAATCCTTTTTAGGAGACAGGGCGATCTTCGAATAAACGTTGACTAGGAAGCCATGTAAAATCGATCAGCATATAGCCGTGCAGACTTTAGCGCCATAACCTGTATATGATTAATATAGTAAATAAAAAAAGGCGGGCAAGTGCGAGTAGAACTCGCGCCTTGAGCGTTCCGTACCGTTACGTTATCGTTCAGCTTAGTAAGAAGTTACTTTATAATTATCTATTAAATTTGAATCATAGAAGAAAAAACCGGGCAAGTACGAGTCTGACTTGCGCGCCGAGATTTCCGTCCCTTCTGTATAAATTTCATGTATGTAAGTGTCCTGAACATTTCATAAAGTTCATTGCGGAATTTTCTAAAAGTTGGGGACATCGTTTTATTTTTTGCTATAATATTTACCTACACTTATCTCTATGAGCACAAATTATTTTAGATTTTTCACTTTGTAAACTTCGTAAAATGGTCATGTTTCGCACATTTTGGGCATAAGTAAAAACCTAATGAACTTACTAAACATAAAAATCAATACACTAATATCATAATTTGTATGTACGTCGTTTTATTAAATAACTATTATATTTGGCCATATATTAAAATTAAGAGGAGTGGGCGTACAATATCTATATAATTTGAAAAGTTGTTCCCGTATTTTTATTAGAAAATATTTAGTAATCTAATATCAAAAATCTGATTAAATAGAACTTTTTGCTGGAGCAATTGTAAATTCTGAAGGAGCAAAGAGGAATTGTGAAGAGAACAATGAAAAAGTTTTTTTGCCGAGCCAACTTGATATTTATTTGCTTGTAATATTTAAATATTAAATAAAATATTATTTTTTTATAATACTTTTATCAATTTTTTACTCTGAAGCTGCAGTTCAGGAGCAATTACGGTAATTATGGAGTTTAGGGGCATCACCTCCGATGACATTGAAATTTTAGTATGTTGTAGCGTTTAAGATGCTGAACAAAAATATATATACATGTTGGGCGCGGAAAGCATATCTACACATAGTTTTTTAATGTTGAAAATGGATGAAAATGAATAATTGATATTTTGCGACCATCCAGAGTTGAAGAAAGTATATGGGTCACGTTTACGATTTTTATCGCGTTTACACGATATGCAGATTCGTTTTTTATATTTACTTGCATTAGAATGTTAATCCAAGCAGAATTTACTTCGATTTCTTAATTCTTAAGACATATTGTATAAAAGGGACGGAAATTGGTTGTGATACGTCGTCAAACCAGTTGAGAAAACAATCTTCTCCTCCAACCGTGAATAATGGAGTAATTTCTAAATGTATTTGCTGCAATGTAAGTTGCTGGCAGTTTTATTTTATTAGCAGTCCTTTCGCGAAGAGCGCTGATAAAGCCGAAGAGTGTTAGCGCCGTATCTCCCCCGCCCGATCACAGCCCCACGGGACAAACACTTGTCATCCCCAAATGTACAAACATTTTTACTCGTTCTTATCCGGCCGTAAGGAGGTCGCCCCAACAAAGTTAAAAACGTTGCGTTCCAGGTTTAGAGCTTCAATGCTTCTTTTGCTGGTTGGGAAGGCCGCTCGCGAAGAAAGTGAGCGGCCGTAATTTATTATGAAAACATTTTCTGCGGGCGGAGCGGGGTATGGGGCTGAATAAATTATTTTCCCCGAGAGCTAAGTGCACTTGAGTAACATACTTAAAGGTCTTAAATCACAATCCTCGCGAGCTGAGATGCTTTTTCAGAACGGCCCCTGACGCGTTGACGTGGCACTGCTACTTTTTCCGTCGCGCGCCTTTTTTTATGCTCTTTTCTTTGGCGAAATACTTTTTTTTTCTTTCTAAGTGCCTCCAGCAGCGCCTTTTCAGGGCCGTCAATGGATGGGGCCCAGGCAGTCACATGACAGCTGGAACGCGGGGATGACAGACAAGGTAATAAGCGAGAATTATCTCTGCGGGGCCAGAAGGGCACTGGGTCGTGCGGTGTTGCAAATTTACGGGATCGGTGCCGTCCACCCGCTCGAGATATGATGCAAGACACGTCAAAGAAATCTACAGAGAATGGTGCCATTTCTGGCCACCCCTTGGGGGTCTCCACGTATTTAATTCTGCACGACCTAATTTCGAACAATGGAGTCCTCCAGGCGTTAAATCGGCTCTAACGACACGAAAACGCTCCGTTAATGGCAACATTTTTTTTTTTTAACAGAAGCAGAACTGGGGAAAAAGGGCGGAACTGGAGATGTCGCCGCTCGCCCGCCCGCGCACGTATAACTGTTCCGAAAGGGAGGATCCAGGTATACGAACCAATTTTGAAAGGAATTTAAGTTTCCTTGTTCAGGAAGAGTTTGACACAGACGGAAAGGACGACATTTTAATGAGGGCGTATGGGTTGGTGCACAATCCGGCTACAGAGGCGTGTAACGCTTCTTTGCATCCAGGGCACCTTTTTTCATCTTATTTATGCGGGAAATGACAAATGAATTTTACCCCGTTTTTCTTCGTTGGCAAAAAGGAGCGGAAATCGCTGAAAGAAAAGAAACGTCGAAAGTTGCCAAAGACATGCCGTCATATGTGCGCACCCTACCCGTCGCCTTTCATCCGACCGTTTCGGGGGAGTGATTTCGGATTTCTTTGGATGAAGTTTTATGTTTTTCTCTTCTTTTTTTTTCTTCAGAATCTGTACTGTAGCAAGTTCTTCTTTTTTTTCGTTAAATGACGATGTTTTGCTCTGTCGGTACTTTACAGCAATTTGAAATTGTAAGATGCTGGTTTGGAAGATTTCAGAACAGGGGTAAAATCCTTGATGAAATCAATCTTCTTAGAATTCTCAACAATAAACATCTTCTTGCAATTGAGACTAATGTTTATTCTTTAGAGTTAAGATATTTATATCATATGTTTGGTAAAACTTGAACTAAATAGATAAATTTTACTCCTATGGAGTGGATGTGGATTCTGGGACACGAAGCCCATACAGGCAACGAGATGGCAGATGGTCTAGCAAAACAAGTAGCGGAATCACCCCACATAGAACCAGAACCCTTCTGTGGGACCTCGAAAAGTCACTTACGAGGGATTTTTACGAGATGGGAAAGCAAAGAGGCGAAGCGTCTTTGGAATGCCTGAGCGGTCCTAAAACAGGCGAAACCATTTATACATGCCATGTATGACAAGGCTGACAGCTTTGTCACAATAAGTAGAACAGAGTTCCGCACAATCACAGGGCTCTTTACTGGACACTGCTCCTTAAAGTACCACCTTAATAAAATTGGCAAGGCAACTTCATCCATTTGCCGCTTCTGTTCTGAGGTACCGAAAACCTTTCAGAATCATGCTATACCAATGTCCTGCACTAGCCAGGGCAGATTAACCCATTTAGGCAACACATTCTCACATCCAAAACATTCTGGGACTCCAATCCCAAAGATATAATCGGCCTGATCAAAGGTCGGAACCTAGAAGTATAATTAGAAATCGGGGAGTTACAATAGACTTACTTGGCCGCGATGACCGCGAGGCCACACTGCCTCTCGCCCCAAATCGGATCTAATCTAATCTACTCCTATATGAGAGTAAATTTAAACTTAAGGTAGGAGCCTGGTTTAGATATTCCAAAAATTGTTTTGCTTTAATTGATAGTAATACTATTACAAAATAACCGATACAAATTGTATGCAAAAATGTTCAACTGTTTCGGAGTTATAAATTCATAAAGCGTACGAGTCATGCAGGCCGTTCGCTATATCTCCAAAAAATCTTCATTCTCGTTCCTTCGAAGCTTATACAACTTGCAGGAATGCTTGAAAGGAGCACAAAGTCTATATTAGAGACCTGATATTGTTGACTAAACTCAATTTTTTATTTTTTTATTCTTCAAATTTCTAAGAAATAAATTGTAACAAATTCAGACAAATATTCTATTAAAAAGAGGTTTAGACATAAATTTTTACTTTAATTTCAAAGCAATATTGTGAAATTGAATACGCTCGCAATCTAAATTTCGGTTGGAGTGTCACTGGTATAAGAATCAAGAATTTTTCGGTCTTCTAAACAAGGCTTCTTTCTTAAGCAAGGTATACTCGTAAGATTGTGTCTGTATGACTGTAGGTCGAAAAAATATTGTAATTTAAATGTAAGTGAAATTTTGTTGTCTAAGTATAAAACAAAAATAT
The DNA here is from genome assembly GCA_963920795.1 of Eutolmus rufibarbis. Classification (NCBI taxonomy): domain Eukaryota; kingdom Metazoa; phylum Arthropoda; class Insecta; order Diptera; family Asilidae; genus Eutolmus; species Eutolmus rufibarbis. Next base: position 15,259,430 of record OY987205.1, read on the forward strand.
TACACGAAGAAATCAAGTCCGAAGTCTAATTTTCGGGCATTTCCTCATCCAAAAGGTAAAAAATAAAGACTTTTTTTATTATTACTTTTCTATAAGTTTTTATTAGGTACTGAGTTAAACTTATTTTGTCATTAATACATTAAGCCAAGAACACGAATTTTTTTTATTTTTTATAGAGAACGCACAAGTGCACTCTGCATAATTAAGGGGCAATCGCTTTCATAACTGAGAAAAAAAGCAAATTTTCAAGATTTTTTTTGGAAAAAACTTTGTATTTATTTAAAAAATTCGTTTTGGGCACTATTCTTTGAATATTGAAGAACACAACAATTTTATTTTTTTTATTTTTAGTAAGTTTTGGCGGCGGCAGAGGATGTCTTGCAAAAGTCTCATTTTAGCTGGTACGCATCACTTGGGACTTCCGGGAAAAGATAAATGAAAAATTCAAAATGGGTTCTGTTCTTTAAGCTTTTTCCTAGGTACTAAACCTAAAAAAATTAAGTTTTTAATTTTTTTAAATTGGTTTATCACGGTTTTTCGAAAAACATAAAAAATCGGCAATGTTTTTGCGGAAAACTACCTCTATAAAAAAAAACAAGGGGTACTTCTATGCATTTTTATAGGTTTAGGTCCTAGTAGGATTTATGTCAACGAATCATATGCTCTTGGATTTTGCTTAATTGCATTGAGTAGAACTTGAGATATGGTGTGTACGAGTTAAAAAAAAGTAGTTTTGAGAAAATCGCGTTTAAAGTTTTTTTACAATAATTTTTACTTGTAAAATCGTGTATAGATAATTTATTTGGGTTTGTTACCACTAATCAGCCATCCTAATTTTTCAAAACGGTTTTGGGAGATGATTTCTATAATGCTAAGGAACACTTTTATGTAAAAAAAAAAAAATCGATTTTTGTTCACTTTTGAAACTTGAAAAACTTTTAGGCATTGTTAGGCATATATTTGTTAAAGTATAATATAATATATAAAAAAAATGTTTATTAGTAAAAAAAATACAACATAGTGGCGTACGAGTTACCGCGCCAAAACATACTTTTGTCAAACCGCCTCCACCACACACAGTAGAAGTATCTCAAAATTAATCCTGGAGTAAAATATAATATATTTTCGTTAAAAGAAAAAAATTGAGACGAGTTTGAAATAATTGTTAGATTTTCGTATCTAAATTTTCATAATAAATGTCACATTTTTTTTCTATTTCAGTTAATCGACAAAAGCTCGTGTACTTTTATGGGTAATCTATATAAGAAGCTACAATTAAAATTTGAAGTAAATCGGGGGAAAACTGTTTGAGTTCTACTGCGTGCCGTTTGGCAAAAACATGTTTTGGCGTGGCAACTCGTGCGTCGCCATATTGTATTTTTTTTTACCAACACAATTTTTTTTATGCCTAAAGGTTTTTTTTCTCAGATATTCTATTCCTTTTTCGATGTAAATCGGAGCAGTACTTTCCTCTGGAAGTTGACAACCCATTTCAAAAACCTAATTTCGAGAAAAGAAAGAATAAGGTTTTTGTTAACATTTAATTGGCATATAAAACTGAAAATACAGAACATACAGATATACACGCATATTGTCGGAAAAAGAGAGTTTAAATCTGAAATTAAAACCAATATTTAGAGACTACAAGGAATCAAAATATGTGCAAAAAATATTTTTTTTTCGATAATTTCGATGCCCTTAAGTAAAATTTGATGAATATTTGTCATTTTAGGCACGATGACTGTAATAATTTGCAATTTTTTTCTTTTCAGTCTTTAAATATAGTATAGGGTTCATATTTAAAAACTGCTCACAATGCAGATGTAGTTCGTAGTGTAAGATGTTTTTATTTTTTATCAGCAAGAAAACGGTTTCAATAAAAACATATTACTTTATTATTTATATAAGGAAACATTTGTGTCTCATGTCCCACCATCAAGAGAAAACAAGCAATATGATAATGATTTGTTTCTAATCCGAACAAAATCAAAGAGGTGGTGAACTGCAATCTAAGAGTTTTCATTAATATGTATCCTGAATTATATTTCAAAATAGTATAGAACTATTCATTACTCAGGCTAGCTATTATTTGACTTAAATATGATAGTTCTCAGTTTAATGGTAACACGAAGTATGGGAAATGTATAGATGTGAAGTGATGTATGTATGTAATGTATGTACCAGTATGAAAAGTATCTTATATGTCCATCTCAAAGGTATAGGTTATCTGCATTTCGAGTGCTTGAATTGTTTGGGGCGCGAAGATAGAACATACAAATAAAAATTATTTTTACGTTTATAATTGCGAAGGTTTATTAAATTTAAAATCCTTATAACGTCCTAATGTGATAATGCGTTTGTTTATTTTACTTTCACGCTTCAAGCATTCAACCACTCAAAATGAAATTTGGCATGTAAATAGCCTATAGGTCAAACAGAAATGGGCGAGGATACTTTTATATCGATACATACCCCAAAATTACATACACATATATTTGCTATACTTCAGGTTGGTATGTTTTATACTAATGTCCAACATCTCGTGTTGTAAAAAATGAAAACAAAAATGGCTACCCAAATGCACGGTTGTGTAGTGCATAAGTATATATGAATATACATATCATACATAGGTATATGTATGTAGGTACATTGTATTATACAATATACCAACTGAAATCGAATTGTAAAAGCATTTCACGAATGGAAACTAAGTTTGCTACTACATAGAAAATTGATTAGTGCAGTTGCAAAAATTGAGATAAAGTGCGGAGTTTTTTTTCTTCTATATTCAGCATAAGCTTGAAAAATTTTAGTGAATTATATCAACTTATGAATGCAAAAAGTGTTGTTGTACATGAGAAGTCCTTGGTTCTTACCATTATTCTGGGATAAATAATCCCAGTAAAGATTGAGGGTAGGAAAATATCTCCAAATAAGCAGTTTGTGGCCAAAGGACCAAACCTAAGTTTTTCAAAAAAATTATTATATAAGCATGTATTTTATTTATTTATTTTCAAAATTATTTATTTGTGAAAGATGTATGCTTTTTTGAAACGCGATGGGAAAATTTAACTTTAAATGTGTTTCAATCACAAACTTTTAAAGCTGTCAAAGTATCTTCTTCTTCTTCTCAAAGCTCACTTCCCCTGATATTTTGTGCGCCAGAGATAACTGTCCCTTTGTTGTATATTTAAAGATAAGTATATATACAATTGAACTACCATTAGAGTGGATAAGATATAAATGAAGTTTGGAATATTGATGCCTTCATTTTTGATGGGCTACTTCTCAAAATTTGGCAAAGGATTTGAAACTAACAATATGAAAATCTTATAAAGAAAAGCAAGTAAGTAGAAATCATATCTCAAAACAGACTGACATGTGACATGTCTTAACTGCTTTAATCTTTAACTATCTTAAATTCTTTAAAATAATTGACAATTTAAAATCTGATGAACTGAAAAAAAACTTAATCGTAACAGATGATTCGGTGGATGTGACATCAGAACCAGATGATCAGGAAGTTTCTGTCGCCGCCTCGCATAATCCGAACAAGGGCCAGTTGGAGGTTCAGTTGGGCGGAGCTGTTACCCTGCAGTGTCCCCAGGGTAAGAAATCCATTTATTACTTTTCCTAATTAATTTATAACAGCTCGTTGCGAGACAGTCATATGCATAGACAGGCAGGCGTTCGCCAATCAACTGCTGGGGGGCTTACAAGAGGACAAACCCGAAATTCTTGCACATGATGTGGTAATGTACTACCATCAGCTCAGCCCTGCTCCGCCTATGGCCCAATGTTGACAAATTTACACGTTAGGAGCTGGGATTTGCGCTGTTCTCTTGATGATGTATGCTTCCATTACATGTGTTCTTGGGGCGCATTTTTATCATCTTCTTACTGCCTGTAAGCCCATGGGAGCACTCTGATTGAAACAAAATAAACAAAATAATCGCAGCCTCGAAGCACGAAATATTAGGACTAGGTGTGTTTCTTTCGTTTTAAAAACCAATTTATTTAATATCTTGTCGTTGGAAGATTTAAAGCGATTCGTCGAGAATGGGATCAAATTTGATCAAATTTTTGGAAGTGCCTCCTTCCAAAAATATGATCCAGCTATGAGATGAGTGTAACAAATGTTTTTATTGTTCAAGACTGTTTGTCGCCAGCGTATACATATATACTTAACGAGGATTATTGTATATAAGCTGAAGTTTCAAAAAACAAACTTTAAGACAAACAAATTTTGTTTTGAAAACTTATATACGGAGAGGTATGTAATACGTTAAGTATTTACATATGAACTTCATGTACAAGCTAAAATATCCACAGTGTGGATAAAAAGACCTGGAACGGTCAAATATATTGAGAAATTCACATCGGATTGAAAAACAAATAAATACGTGTGGAATATTTTTAAAAAAGCTATCCAACTACATGTTTCTACAGGGTAGAATTAATTCTAATCATGCTTTCTTTTTTGAGCACTTGGGAACTAATAAACATTATGTATGGGCATGGTAATATTTCATTCAACTTTGAAAAAAAGTAAAAGAATAAAATTTATTTGTTATATTTACTGATACCAGTTCTTGTGACTACATTTAAATAGTTAGAGGTATCACAAAGACCTTTGGTAATATATATTATACTATTTCTTATTTAAACTTTGTCTATAGTAAAACAAACTAATCTAAATAAAATAATAATCGTTGCAACTATTTCCGTTTTTACAGACGGAAATTGTTGTAATAACCATTCATTGTTTTCTCACTGTAGTTGAAGTGACAGTTCCAACAAATTTTTTTCGGTTATTTTATGTTAAATACCACACCATAATATCCTCTTTGTAATGAAAATACAAACAGACGACAGTAGCTATTAAGTCGAGTACTTAACCCGCGTATAAATGTAATTAACATTTGAATTCTCGATTCAACCCAGCTAGCAAAGCGTAGTCAAAGTCAAGCTTAGTCAATCGCCTATAAACGGAGTGGACCCCGAATTTAACCTGGTATACGTGATAACAGTGATGGTCAAAAGTTTGTTACGGCTATTGCTTACACTTTTCGGTAAAAACTCCCTAAGTAAGAAATTATAACTGATAACTGTATTTGTTTACACACAAGCATTTGTGTCTTAAGTGTTTCATAATTCATCACTTTATAATTAGAAAAATGCAGTCAAAAGTTAATATACAGCCCATTTCGTTAAAAACAATGGACAAAATGAAAAAAAGCCATAAAAAATGAAATTATTTTTAAATAGCCCCAATATTTTTCGCATCGGTTTTAATAATCCTAGTTCATTGGATAACATCATCCTAACTGATGGTGCTATTTTTTAATTTCAAATTACCCTAATCGGAAATGTCACGTAAACCGGAAAATTTTTCTGGGAAAAGTAATTCAGAGATTTTTTGCGTATTTTTATTAAAGAAATAAAGTACAAAACAAATTTTTTCTCCCAAAAAAAACCTAAGATAAAGAGGCTGCGGGGTGCTGAATTTGCCCCCACCCAAAAAACGCGGCTCATCATCATCCCTTCCAGTATTCCGAAATGATAAAATCGGTTAGATTCTTAAATCAGAGGCTTGCGGCTATTGTTCTGACCACATTCAAATCAAAATTCCAAAATCTCTACAAATGGTGCGAATTTCAAAAAGGGTTAGCATATTTTCCACTTTTATTTCGTCTTTGAGGAGCCCTAACTTTGTCCTTAATATCGCGAAAAATCTGAATCAGGTCAGGACGAGAATCACATGTCTGCCGAATATTTTAAGACCGAGTTGTCTTTATTCTAACAATTGTTACATATCGAAGTACTGCAAACCAACTCAAAAAACATCGTTTCGTGAAAACCGCGTTTAAAATTTTGACCCGACTGACCCTCATGAAATTGCGTGTAGCTCATGTAGGTCAGATATGATGAAAAGGATTGCATAAAGTTATTTTAGAGGCTTCAGAGTATCGACAAATGCAAAAAAAAATCGATTTTTTGAAGCCGACACACTAGAAATCCCTCTTAAGGGGGCACCTAGTGTAGAAGCTAAAAAAAAAACCTTTAGGTATTTCAAACATTTTATTTTTAGACAATTTTTTCAAACTTCAAATTAAATACTTTTTTTTTCAATTTTTTATATATTTTATAGGTTTAACTACGAATTATGAATGTTATTAACTAGAAATTTTTTGAATGAATGTTACAGGTTCACTCTAAGGGCTGTAATTACTCCCACAAATTTGACATCGCAACTGTAACGCGTCTGATTTACCACGCCGCCATCTTGTACCGAAAATATTAATAAAAAATGTTTGCAACAACTTTAAAAGATGTTCTACAAGACCTAATTCATTACAATATCATAAAAATATAGTTAGTCTAAAAATAAAATGTTTGAAATAAGCGTGTTTTTTGAGCTGTTACACTAGGTGGCCCCCTTAAAGGAACCTTCATCTTAGAATCGGGATTAATAGACTATGTTCATGCGAAAGTCCCAAATCAGGACTAGAATCCGGTTGTAGGCCAAAATCTGGGCTACCCGTATATAAAATGTACATATAAATTATCTTACTATCTCGCACAATTATTAAAATTTGTTCCACTTACTCGAGACTCCAAAAAACGTTCTTTACTATAGCAGACGCCATTTTTACTTTATGACATTCACACGCATTAAAATAAATCATGCCTAGTCCCATTTCAATTGGGGCTAGGCTAAATTTCTGGCTTGCGCGTTTATACGACAAAACAAAATCGGGCTTTGGACTACTCTAGGCTAAAGTTCCGACTTTGACTATCGTATAAACGTATATGTAGTCATATAATATATTTATACAAACTTTTGACGCCCACTGTATGTAGTTGGAAAGACAATAAATGTATAATAGTTTATTTTAATCCAGTGTTTTGCGATAATAGCAATTGTCCCATTGATTAGCTAACATGTTTAAATACATATTATAGGTTATATGTACCTATAATTTAGCGGAAGACAGGCGGTTTTCTAATGGTCGCCTTTATGGTTCTGACATTGGTAAACGAAAATTTCAATGCTCTTTGAAATTTCGAACTGGACATCGTACACGCCTCGTTTATGCAAAATTTGTATTCGTTTTATTCAATTAACTCTTTGGGATAAATGCTCATGCCGAACATCATGATATAGGAATATACTGTACTGCGAATGAAAGAGGGGAGTTTCAAAAATTGATTAGTTATTTGAATACCCAGAGCATGGAACGGGCACTGTCGTTCCTGTATTCTTTTATAACGATTGTATTTCCTTTACGTACTTTAAACATTTGTCTGTGCAGTTGTGGTCTTTGAGGCTCTGTGCAGATCCACTCAATTTGTTTCAGTGAATGTCGACCGTTACCAATGGCAGAGAAAATCAAAAGAGTCCTGAATAGCCCTGTCTGTGCATATAACGTCACCAGAAACCGTCCCTAGTCGAATCCCATACCTATCCCGTCGCCAACCCAAGCAATTTATCAAAGAATGGCCTCGACGGTCTTCCCAAAATGGAAAATAAAACGACGAGGCGGAAAAACAAGAGTAGTAAAGAGGAAATAATTCTTTAATTGAAACAGGATCGCTGGGATGCTGGTCTCACTTGGATCCGGTAACTGCTCGGCTTCGTGGTCTTGGAGCCGGCATCTCGACACCCACGGGACAGTTTTCGCTTAAGGATGTTGTTTACCAGGACGCCGGGACGTATAAGTGTATCGGGCAGTCACCGAGCAACAAGAAAAAGCTTGAAGTGCTTCAGACGGTTGGAGTACTTGTCAAAGGTAAGTACCTTGGCATACTGTAAAAACTAAGTTTGCCTTACACATTGATCCAGTCCCGGTAAAGTCGGGTGGGTGGGTTACTGCCCTGCTTTCACCGGTGCGAGAAGCTCTTTAGATGGCTTCTGTTTGTTTGCCCGAACCGACTGCTCCCTTCTATCCCGGCTCGAGGGCACCCTGGAATTTTTCAGGGATACATGAATGATTGCAGTTTAACAAGGAGCCATTCGGAGCATTTCGCTTTTTCACATCTGTTTGTCGGCAAAATGGAAAATAAATTTTTCTATAAATCAGGGAAATATGCGTGTACAAGCAGCGCACGGCAGCATCCTTTCTCGAACGAATGCCGTCATCTTCCATTCGGCGTACTTTTGCCAAATCTACAAACGAAAAGATTTTTCTTTCGCTAGAATACGCTGGATCTGCTGCTGCTACTGCTCAAAACGATAAGGCAGGCAGGCAGCAAGAAAAAGATTCACGAGCAGCAGTAAAACACAAGGGACGTCTCCCGGGGAGGCGCCCGAGTAAAATAAAATTCCAATTGAATTTTAATAGAAGCCACGTAATATTCTGGCAGATCGTGTGTCATCAATCAAAATATTTCATTTCGCTCGTTTGCAGGAGCACTGCATCCGGCAAAGGTGCCTGGATTGCCGGGTAATGCTAACTCAGCGCTGTCAATTTAATGTCTTTGTTTCCCTCGAGGTAAGCGAAGCATCCAGTTGTCTTTGAGCTGACGGTTGCGAGCCATTTTCATTGGATTTGGATCAGGCTAAATATCGCTTTTATGGTAATCATCCTGGCCTTACTTGGGCACAATTGTTGAGAACGCGATAAGAGTTTCTCCTTACTGAAGTCAATTCGGAGGAAAGTATGGCGCTTAAACTTTGACGTTGCATGTCATTAAACTGTATAACTGAAGTCGTTCAATTTGAAATAAATGAGAATAGGATTTAACTCTTGAATTGAAATATGTTTTCCCCTTTACGTACAATTGTCAATTTGTGTAAATAAAAATTAGAAAAAAAAAAAACTGATTTAGTAAGTCGTTGCAAGAACCTCACACTTTTCTCGTTTCCAAAGGTTAGACCTGAAGTATTTCTTGTATTAATTAATGAAATTTTTTTAAAATAGTTAGGTAATGTTAGGTTGTGGAAATCGTTCATCAGATTGTGAGAGTTTGAATCAAGAAATTGTCCGTGTATACACCGTCAGCTATAAGGGATTCTAAAATTTGCTCTGTAATAAATTATGTTAGTATGTAAAGCAAGCTTAGTAAAAAAAATGGTAAAAAATTATAAAGTTGGATTGCTCAAATACAAAAGCTTATATGTAGTTTCACAGGACTATCTATTACTATTTAACCTATTTACACCCGAGCTTTTAATAAGCAATTACTTCAAAAATTAAAAAAAATGTTGGATCAGTTCTCGCTGCGATGATCATGTACAGATTCTTCCGCGTTTGACCGTAAACTGGTGCGGATTACCCGTCTGTAAAGTAAAAATATGTGCACCTACAATATTTTTTTTTCATGTCGGCAAACATTGCCGTGATCGTGTCGAAGCATCCTTACATTTGATAGTTCCATGTCTATTAGAGTGTATTCAGGCTCAAATAAGACACATATATGTATAACATGAATAGTGTAGCGGCTTTATTTTCCTCTTCTTTCTTTAAAAAGAATTGAAATAATTGATTTTTTATTAAAATCGCACTACAAAAGATAGAAAACTATAAAAATTTAATTTAGATAATTAATTTGCTTTTTGTTCATTATAAATTAATATATGTTCTGTTCTAGAAGAATGCTTGTTGAGAACTGCAAATTGTTATCTTTTATTTTATATCTATCAAATTAACGCCCACTATGCTTAGTATTTATTTTCCATGAAGACTTGATTTTTTAAATTATTATTTATTATAGATATGAGTTACCCCACAATAGGTTATGTATGGGTACCTTCTATTTTTTTAAATTGGCTAAAATAAAATGTAAAGAAAGTTTTATTAGGAAATGTTTCTAGACATATGCAATGCATACATACATATACTAGTCGCGTAATAGCAGTTTTCGAAACTAGTGCGTGAACCCGAACCTTAACCTGAATTTTCTAGTAAAGAGAAGATATATTTTGTGGTATATATTACTGCTATTTAAATATACTTAATACTTAAACAAGAAAACTATTTATTAAAACGAAAATAACATGGAACATTCGTGCTCAATGTGAGCCCCGGGAAACATTTTGCTTATAGCTTTAAGTAACACTTTCCTGGAAGAGCATGTTTTATTAAAAACGAAACTATCAGAGCAACGACGAAGTCTCCTTGAAGAGAAGCTAGGGATACATTTTATGAAAACGTTCTGGCCATATGAAGTTATTAACAAGTTTTTCCTTCAAGCCGGATATGTCGAAGTCAACTCATAAATATCTCACGTGATACGGTTAGGGCTGCGTTTACTAGCAGCTATCAAGGTTCCTTTCAGGACACCCCTAGAGAAGGACGACGATGGCTGCTATATGACACGTCCCAGGCCCGAATGAACATATAGGGTTGCTTTATTAAAAACTTAAAATTCTTCCATAAACTGCACCATCGCATGTTTGCCGCATTTGCATATGTCGCCAGCTTTCGACATGAAAGGGTGCATTTGCGCCGTCACCGTCGTCATATATTTACGGGGCGGGGTATGGTGGGTGTAGATGTTTGCCCTTCATTCGCGCCCTCCGCCATACCACCGTTCAACTGCTACCGGAGCAAATAAAAAATGCGGTTGAAATTCTAAAACCTGCCTGCCGGGTTGATGACAGTTTTATTGGCTTTGCGGCGAGTTTATTTGAGTGTCAGCTTATTGAGTTAAGTCGGGTTTTTGTGCGTCGTTCTGCTGAACTCAATGTGGCCCCGAGCGCATACCCGGACGGACTTTGTTGCGCCCGTCGGGCACAATCGTCCCATTATCCCGCCATAAATTGGAGGGCTGACTGACTGGTGCCCTGAATAGTCCGGCTTGATGATAATGTATTGTAAAAATATTGACGAATTAATTGCCAGAAGCTTTCGCTTACACACAGGGACTTTTATATCAGAAAAACCCCATTTTTTCAGAGCTTTGAATCGTTTGCAATTAGCGACAGAGCTGGTAGAGATTGAAAGGAAAACAGAAAAAGTGACACATTGAGCGTTCAACATGGACCACCCCAAAATTATGAACGACCAACAATGGTCCACTCTAGACGGGGATGGTCCATAAATTATGACAAAATCCCACCAGTCCATGCCAGATATCTCCACAAAAATCTTTCTGGTTGACCACGACCAGTTTGAGCTACTTTAAAATTGTCGCGGTCCTTCGAGAAGCAGCCAACCAAAAGACGAACAAAGTCCCTATCTCCATCGATTATTGGGAGAGTGTCTCCTTTACGGACGCAATATTTTAATGTCCACCTAACAAATGACAGACAAACAGATCGGATTCGCATTTATGATTTATGTCGTGATAAAAATTTATAACCCTAGCGAATGGCGGTTCTGGTCCTGTAGCGCTCAAGGCAGCCTCTGTAGCACAAGCCTTAAATAGGGATAAAACCAAAGGAACCCCTGCGCAACCGGCAAGGATCTGATCTTTACCATCGCAAGAGGCACAGGGACGTTATTCGTTTTTTTTTTTTCCTTTTTTTCTTTTTATAGTTTTCTGCAACATTTGGTCTTTATTTCCATCCAAGTTGCTATTTTCATACTTGGAGTCGTTTGTCCTCGTCCCCAGAGTATAAAAGGGAGCTGCCGGAATGCTCCTGGATGAAGTAGAGGAGGCGCTACCCAAGACCCAATATTTATTTGCTATCATACACTCGCCGGCTGGCGCGGAAGCACAACCACCGACAGCGAGGAGCAATGTGCTGGCATATTTTTACGAACGTAAACTTCCGAAGTAGGATTAAATTTTATGGCGTCATAGTTTCCTTCCGATCCGCACTTAATACCCGATCTGGAAATGCAAAAGGAAACAAGGGTAGGTCAGCCCGGGCCCGTTGCCATCCGAATGGCGTTTTATGTAGGGCGGAAAAGAGTACATTTGTTTTTGTTTTTTGAATTATTTCCCTTGCGATGATGCCAGTTTAGATAAAGTGGAAGACGTAATTTTTAAAGTTAGCATGCAGGATTCTGAGATAGGTACTCTTTTTATTCTTTTTAAATTATGATATTACCTATGTATATCTTGCATTATCCTTGAATTGGAGACCAATATGAAGTTTTAGCAAAGGTCCTATATAACTTGCGCATGGCACACCCAGAGAAAAAATCTATTGTAAAATTACTTAAACCAGCTTAAGTAAAATATTTTGTATGGTTTATACTTAGGTGAAAATTGCCTTTGCATTTAGTTGTTTTATACAATTAACAAGGAAGAAACAAAAAATTTAATATAGTGATATACTATACACATAAGTGTTATATAGTTATAGAATTCACTTAGAAAATGTAAACAAAATTACATACAATTAATTTATTTGCTTACTAATCCTCAAGCGGGCGTCGATTCGATCGCCCCTGGCGAATATTTCTACATTAAATTATGCTTGCGCATCTTAAGTATTTATCATCTCTAGTAGCATATGATAGATTCGTTACGGGCACGTCGCGCGCCACACAGATGTTTTTGTTGCGCCTAAGCGTCGAATCGATTACATGCGCCTAGCGTTCAAGAAGCCGAAAAATTTACACGGAACTTTCTTTAATATTAAAATTTCTTAATATTTCATTGTTTGTATCAACAAACTTATCATTGTTATGCGTAATTTTATTATGGCTCATAGACATCTTACAGATGATGAAATTATGCAAATACATCTTGAAGAAGATAATTGTAGAAAGTGAACCTGTGACCACGGTTCAGAGTCTTCAGGTTACCTATCAAATGTGGGCAAGATTGAAAAAATTTGGTCTATCAATGAAGCAAGCAGTTCGAAACAGATGAAGAAGACGTACCCTATCTGTTAGAGTTGCATTTTTTACGGGACGTGATATAATGACAAAGTGGCAAAAATCGAATAATCATAGAGTTTGAGTTAGACACAGACCACAAAATATTCTTACACAAGAGGCTGGCGTTCGTAGAATCTGCGTAGGCATAACTCTTATGTAAAGACTTAGAATTTATTTATATGTGATGAAATTATCAAAAAGGTGGTTAAACAGACCAACTAATTTACAGAAAAAAGGTTGCATTATACGGCAGAGCTTTTTTCGCTGGTAGATTCAAAATTTCTGGTATAAGAAAAAATTTTACCATTGACAACTTTTACATAAGTATTCCTGTGGTAAAAGATTTGACAAAAAATCACTTTCCGCAAAAACAAAAAAGAAATTTTATCACGTTTTCTTGCAAAGAGCAGATCTGAATATTCAAGACAATTGGGATTCTCAAATGTTGCTATACTTGTATCGTATACGTACCCAACATAACCGATCTGTGGTGTTACTATCATCACTTTATTGCCCAGCGGAAATTGATGAAACCACAAACTAAAGGTACTTGCCAAGTATTGTAACGTTCTACAACTAAAAATGTATACAATATCTAGAAAAAATAATAAATGGTCGTTGACACTCTTTTTTTGTCTCCCGGATAATACTGGAATAAATGCTGCGGTAATTTTGAGAGTAAATGGAGTATACATAGTTATAGAAAAAAGGCGCAAATATTTGCGAGAATTGGGAATAGAACTGAGAATAGGTACTCAGAAGAGTCAAATTACCCAGAAAAACTAAAAAATAATATAAGAGAACACTTGAAACTAAATGATGAGGTATGAGGCAAGCACTTCTTCGAGTACCTGCAAAGGAAGGAAGTTGCAAAATATGATCAGCTAAAAGGAGAAGACATGTTAAAAACAGAGTGTACATCTTCTCTAAGAAATATTTGTCGAGAACACACTACATTTGAAACCGACTCTTCATATAGGTGTTTATTGAAAGTTAATACGAGGGCAGTTTGATAAGTCAGTGACTTTTTGAATGAAAGATATTTTTTTCGGCAAATACCTAAGCGTTTTATTTCTCAAAATAGTCTCCTTTTAGCTCTATACATTTAGTCCAGCGTTTTTTCAATTCTTTTATTCCTTCCAAATAAAAGGTTTTCTCGAGGCTCTTAAAATAGGCATTTGTTTCAGTGGTGACCTCTTCATTCGACCCAAATCTCTTACCCCTCAGCCATTTCATCAGGTTTGAAAACAGGAAATAGTCGCAGGGGTGTAAATCTGGAGAATATGCTGGATGGGCTGCAGTTCGTAGCCCAATTTATGGATTTTTGCCATGGTGACTACACACGTATGCACCCGTGCATTGTCTTGATGGAATACAATTGATGGTTGAATTTCACGAGGTTGTCTGCTTTCAATAGCTGTCTAACACAAATTAAATGACGCAGCTTGCTCAAAATTTTACAGTAGTTTATTAATAGATGGCAGCTGACGGGAGCATTGTTGCATTTAAAATTACTGCGCGAGAAATTCAAAAAGTAACTGACTTATCAAACTGCCCTCGTAGTTAACCCTTATACGTCTATCATTTACAAATGAAAAAAAAAAAGTGCACTGGTGTAGTACAAATATCGAGAAAATTGCAGTTGCTCACTTAACTTCCCTTGAGGTGCTGTCTACCCCTTATTTCAGGCGTTCTTGGGCACACGTACTGAAGTCGTGCCAGTGCGCCGGGAGCACCTAGATCGGTTCCATCCAGGTCTTAATATTTAATAAGATGTGTTCCTCCATTTGCATTAGTCTGCTTACGTCGCCCTCATCGCATTTTGCCGGTGGAGAGGTATACGCCGAGATTACTCCAAAAGGAACCCAGGAAATGCAGGAATTTAAAGAAAATGAATGAAACTTTCCGTGCACTTAGCTGTTCATTCAGATGAATAAAAGTATGAGAAAGTGCTGTAATTTCAGGGAACAAATGAGGATAATGTGATTTTATAGCAGAAGATGAAATGCGCTAGCAGTGGCGAACAAGTGCCGCGCTTTGTTGCCATAATAAATAAACCTTTCTTCTACTCGCGAGCATTCGCTCTCTAAATTTTTCAGCTGGAGGAAATCCTTTCCTGCATCTCGACACTCGGCGAATGCCGGCTTGCAGGGCTGCCTAAGAAAATGCACTCGGCGCGACGGTGGCAGTCGCGTAGAATGGGTTTGCTCTCTACGCGACGCGACAAAGAAGTGATCTGTGTGCCGTGAAATGGAAATTGAAGGCAAACAGCTTGAATCGCACCGCACTCCTGAAAGGTTTTTCGTAGAATTTTCCTGATGGTATTCATAAGAATGAGAAGGGCACAGTAAAGTTCGACTTCCTGTATTTTGTTAAAATATCATCACATCGATAGAAATTCGCATTATTTGTTTTCATGAAATTATGTTAACTAGATTCGTCGAAAATAATAATGCGCCCAGTGAAAGGTACACTGAGTGGTGGCGGCACCACTAAATCAAACATTAATAACAAAAATTACACAAAAAAAAAAACATTTTTAAGGGAAAACCACAAGCTTTTAGATATCCTCATTTAATATCTAGTAAAAATTTGTTTACACCCTGATATTTTCTAAAAATACTTAAAAATGTATGGGATACTTTTATCTAACTCTTCTAACGTTTGGCACAGTGTACAGAACAGTTGTGGGCATTTTACATTTTCGAAAACCTCGATAGTATAAACGTTCAAATAAGCTTTAGTAACTGAAATTCAAATATTTACCACCATTTAATAGTGTGGTAAATTCAACGCATTTTAGTAAAAGTCTGTGCCTGCTATGCCAAGAATTTTAAGTTTAGAATAAAAACCAACTCAAATATGTATATAAAACCTGCATTAGGTCGTGGTAGGAGTTAAACCCATTGGTAGTAAAAACGATTCCGAATAAATTCGTTCTTAAATTACTTAATTGCCTTAAAAAACTGTACGGTTCTTTAAATCTACCACATCTAAAATAAAATGCCATCAAAAATTTAATTACTGCGATCGTTGGGATTAGTGGTTGAAAGTTCATTGAAAGAAGTGAATCCGGCCAGACAGGGTGACCCAAAGGATTTGATTTTATGACAAAAGTAAGGGTAAAAGCACCAACGGTCTCACACAAAAACAAGCAAACTCTCCGTCCATTTAGGGAACGCCTAATGTCTTCTAGCGTGTAAAGGCTTTATTTAAAACCCTTTAAGGCTCCTGACATAATAAATTACAGACAAGGCACAAAAAGGATGCCGGGCTACAATCGAAAATGCAAACCAACCGGACAGGGCTGCCGCAAACCTGTGTATTTACATTAAGCGGCATCCAGGCCCAACAAAGCGCCTCGTTATACACCATTCAGTTCTGCCTTCCTGATCTGGCTCGCCTGCAGGACCCACACCCGGGCCATGATAGCCCAGTAAGCTACACCCTTTACCTCCTTTGCCAAACCTAAGTCCACGCCTTCCTGATGTTGTTAATATGAATGAGGTGTGGGTGAGTGATGTCTTTTGGTATTTTAATCATCATAGTCTCAGCTAAAAGGAGAAAAACAAGACTAAATGCTGGGCACAATGGCAGGAAATGTCGGGAACAATAGTGCTCTTAATAACAAGCACATGTGCGCCACTTTGTCTCCGATTGTCCAGATTGTGCCATAAAGGTGAGGTCGCCTTCACAGCACAGGGTGCCGCAAATAGTGTTAGGACGGGTGCCGAAAAATCGCCACATTGCAGATATTTTTATCCCTCCGCCTCAGCCATGTCAGGATGGCTTTTGTTCCGTAAAAAAAAATTAAAAAGTTGATAAATGAACGTGACAATCGGTTGAAGTGAGATTTCTCTATGAACAAGACGCCGCTATGCAGCGGCGTAGAAAGTCACAAATCCATCTACACAAACCAATCCTAACCAAGCCGCCTCCACATATTAACGCGACTTGCATCGCAATTTATTTTGAACTAGCTGACCCATACGCAGCGTTGCTCGGGCACAACTATCCCTATAATAAAGCTAAACTTTAATAAAAATACATATGACGTTCCCGATTTTAAATTTACTATCAATGAAAATTTTGATACGACGGATTTAGTATTTTACATAATTTACGTTCAATCAATCTGAAAATACCCTAAATATTTCACGAGAGTGTTTTTGTTTTTTAAGGAAGAAAAAATGTTAATAAATAAAAAAAAACATTTATAAGATTCAAAAATTAATTATTTTTTCCCTTAAGAAAAATATTCTTTTGAAATGTTCAGGGAATTTTTAATATTGATTTAACGTAAATTATGTAGACACTTTAGCCCCTTCCTCCCCCACTTACCAATTGCGATGGATAGCCTGTGCCACTCAGAAGGTTATGTGCAAAATGACCATAGAATCAGATAAATTTTTTTTATATGATAAACATATCACAGCTCAGCCCCTCTCTATCTCTCTCTCTTCCCCCTTATATTCACTCAGGAGGTTATGCGCAGCATGCCGGTAGAATTTCATCTTAATCGGATAAGTACTTTTTGCGTGGCTTATCATAAACATCACTCATCAAGATTTCCCCTCCACTTTCCAATTACAACATATTTCCTATGTCACTTTAGAGCTCATACGCAATATACGTGTAAAATTTCATCTCAATCGGATAAGCACTTTTTGCGTGAAAGCGCGACCGCGACAAACAAACTTTTCCTCCTTATACATACCTATAATAGTATAGAGAGTCAGATTATTCCTCGGCTACCCAAAAAATATGGGAAGATACATATGATGGACTCAAAAATCTACCACAACGCGTTTTAGCAATTGAATAGTGCCGTAACGCGTTGTGAACATTTATAAATGTAGCCATGGGCGTACGCGTGAAAGACAATGTGATGCTAAAAACCATCTCCTCTTCTTGCTAATAAAAAACAGAATTACCGATAGACTGGTACTCGTCGTAGATCTATAGACTCTATAACCTACAGATATAACCTTAGATTCTATATTTTTGAGCGCAGCTCGGGAACGCAGCACATGTGGCCCTTGCACAAACATCGATAACCAATTTTTATTAGTAATATTTATATTTTGTAATAATATAATAAATTTTTACAAGGTTTGTTATCGTATGGAGTGATTTTAGCAGACAGGGAACCGTAGAATTAGTCATTCCTTCCTGTCGTATGAATATCAGGAAATCCGTAGGCAAAAGCTCCTTAGCTCCTTTAGCACGTTATTCTGAGGATAATTTAATTTTTAAATAAATCAAAGTCATACAATATAAAGAAGAGCAAGAAAAAAATTAAAATATATGCCTGAAAAACACATTTGCGTTGTGTCTATAAAGACATAATGAGACAGTTATGCTACCATTTGCTGAGGGCAAAATGCCATTGATCTGGTCAATACAAAATAATAATGACGCAAGACATCCGTTGAAACTTGTCAAGCATTTGTTATTGTCAGATCGGGAAATCAGCAATTGGGTCACTGGCCCATTAAGAATCTTTCGTCAATAGAAAGGTTTTCCTTGGATATGTCATAAAATCTTCATATGCGAAATGCAATTCCTCATTCAAATTGCTTAGTTTATGTTGGGCATTGTATCTATATAAAACTTGAATTTGGTGATCTCGCTTGAAATTGTAGCTAATTGGAAATGTGCCTCAAGTCTCTGGAACAAGAAGGTTTCCAAATTAAAATTCAACCATTAGTTTAGGTTACTTGATTATGCATTAGAAATTATTAAAAATTCAACCAATCGTTTTTTAAAGATAAATTCTCCTTCTCCAAGGTGCCAAATCAGTATAACCGAGTTCCACTGTATACTTTTAATTAAGAGGTCTTACCTCTTTTGCACATGTTTTATTGGAATTTGTAAGCACGAGCTTCCTGCATGGCCTATAAACTTATTAAACACTATAGCACCTGCCAGCCAATGAACGGTAGGCTCAGTTCAAATTTAGCAACAGGCTATTTGACTGGGCTTTGAAAATCATCTCATATTATTCAATGGTGTTTATCGAGCCCACAAAAAGTGGTCATTCTTAATTCTTTTATGTATTTCCTAAAATCATCGAAAATTAAAATATATTATTTAGATAGGTAAGTCTCCGAAAGGTTGTTTGAGTAATATTGCGTGGTACTGGCTTCAGTGATGTCACATGGCAGTAAATAAACGTCAAGTCACACAGATAACAGCAATCAAAGGCAGGTAAAACTACTAGCTTGTGACGTCATCGTAGAATCAGCTAACCAGACCGTTTTCGATCACATGACAAAAGTTTAAAAATATTTACTGTTTTTCAGAATTTATTGGATAAATTATCCATTATTTTCTAGTCAGATTAACACAAATCGTTTTAAAACCTATAATCTATGCGGATGACAATATTTTATACTTTATTTTTGCAACTGTCAAATACCCTAGTGCACAATCTCAGTTTGACTGATGAACTGCTGTTTTTAGGGTTCCGTACCTCAAAAGGAAAAAAGGAACCCTTATAGGATCACTCGTGTGTCCGTCTGTCCGTCCGTCACAGTCAATTTTCTCCGAATCTACCAGACCGATTAAGTTGAAATTTGGTACACATATCAATTTCTGTGACCTAAACGCAGAGGTGTAACGTAAATAGACAAAATCTGAATATGGGGGTCACTTTTGGGGAGCAAGATGGAAAACAAAAAAAAAATTTTTTTGCAAACTGCATCGTGTGACATATCAAATGAAAGAGCTTCTTGTGAGGATCTCAAATATGTTTTTTGTATAATTTTAAAATAAATAGTTTTAAAGTTATTTCAGAAAATAGATGAAAATTTACCATTCCTCCCCCTATCTCCGAAATTACTGAGCCTAAAATTTTGAAAAAAATACAGAAAATAGTTCTTTACTTATAGATTACAGGAAAACTTATAAGAAGTATTAAAATAACATGGTAAATTTCTCAATATTGTGCGAACAAACTTACATTTGCAGTTGAAATCTATGGGAGAACATGTTTTTCAACTACAATTTTAAGTTTGTTCTTGTTTTTCTATAATTCAAATTTAATAAAGTATAACGATACGGAACCCTCAAGGCGTGAGTTCAACTCGCACTAGTCCGTCTTTTTTAATGAGTAGGTAAATATTATTTTTCTATTATTTTGGCATGTAGTCTTTATTAAAAATCAATATTTTCAAGATATCTATTTCTGTGTATTGGAGTAAGGCAAGAAACTTTTACTTAATGGTCATATAATAAAAATATATAGGTAGGTGCATATTTGTTTATTATTCGTCAAGACCTTTCATTCAAAGTATAACAAATATGGTCTCTGTTTTCTGGAACGCAACATGTTTATTCTCCTCTGATTATGAAATTCCCTTGGATGGAAATTCCTGTAATAACTATTATATAATAGAATCAAATTGCGTACCGTGCTGGATAATTGTAATGATTCATCTTACCACTATGGGCACAGGTGCAATGTCTCCTGTAAAGGATTCATTCCCATTTGATTATGAAAAATATATTCTTCTGCAATTAAGCCCACATATTATCCAATTATCGGATATTATGCCTGCTTTAATTGCGTGTTTATCCATATTGTTCCCATGGAAATGAAATGCACGATGCGCTGCTACAGAAATTCCTCGTAGAATCCACTGAGCGCCTTCTTCCACCCCTCTGTTATATGGCTCGCAGCCCTAAGCCCAACTGGTTGGAGCAACGAAATAATCGATCCCCCTAATAAATGCAAATTTAACGACAACACTGCTATGTGATAGATCACTCAGAGAGAAAAATCTTGTGGAGACGAAGATAAGGATGTACACCTACAACACCCTGCGGTTCCTGATTTCGCTGCTAATGACATCTTCATTGGCGCGGAAATCTCGACGCCATCGAACTGAGAGCTTTACTGAAGCGGTCGAAAATCATCATAATAAAAAATGTAGCAGATCTCCTCCCCGAGCCACGTGATTAGCCCTAATTTTGATTTTCTAGAAAATCTGCGAATTAACTGCACGAAAGCACCGCGGCATGCGCACGAATTGGCTGAACGATAATTGCATTTTGTGAACATTCCCGACGGGATACCACGTCCAGGTGGGACGAGGTTTTGGTGCGATGTGGTACCCTGGGGCACCAGAGCCCGAGATATTTTCATATTGATAATGCAATTAGTTTTATTTGACATCGTGACGATCGCGTAACCGCCGCATGTAGGGTCGGTAATGCGCCGCCGAGGGTAGTTTTGTCCTCAACTGTCATGTAATTACCGCGGTAGGAAATTTGATTTGTCCATCATTGAAGCAGCACGCCCCGAGGCTCTCTGGGTCGGAAGCTCAAAGGTCAATTTAGGGGCTTAATGTCGGATGGCTTAGCAGTTAGGAAAATTGGTTTGGTATGACACAAAAATTGCTCATTAAGTCGACTGAGGGAATTGCTCACGACTCGCAGCCGCTGGCATCATCATCATCAGGAGGGTTAGACGTCGGAGCGGCCTCAAGGGTTAGAATTTTTAACATTCAATTATGCGGCAAGGCATTTCAGGATATTTCCCCCGGAATTGGGTTAAGCACGGCGCATACAAAAGGGTTTCGCACCAAGGGTACTCAAGGCATGTAAATACGCGTTGAAGGCACCATTGACTGAGGGGTGGTTGAGACAGGCGCGGGGCTGACTCTCCGCTGGTCTATCGCTCCGTCGTCAGCCAGTTTATTATGCATGGGTAACGCTAATGGAAACAATAAAACCCTCTGATGTCAGTACCCCTCACTCGCCATCCCCGCGTAAAGGGCGCGATTATTATTAGTTGGGCTTCAAGTGCTCTCCATTCCGTCGAGTATTTGTTATTACTTCCCGTCGAGTGAATTGGCATGGGCTTCGAAGTGATGCGATGGGTTTGGATGGGTGATGGTTCCGACCCCGACAAGGTTCTTGCGTTAAATCATCCCCGCAATGCGATCTGGCGTCTACCATTTGCATAAAATTACTTTTGCAGCGATTTCCTGCTTTTGGTGGGTCTTCTGACAATCACAAAGGGAACTTTGAAGACACGCCCAGCTAGCCGTTTGCCAGAAATAATTAGGCTATCTTAAATTTCTCAGGAACTTCAAAATTCTGATTTGGTTATGGCTTTAAAATAAAATCCCTTAGGGAAACAGCGGGTAATGTGGCGCACTTAAAGAATATTATTAAATAAAAATAAAATATGGATAAAACGTAAAATGTTTCAAGTAGTTTAATATTTGCAATAGTAGTTAGGTTGACAATATTTAGTTTATATTTTTCGATAATTTAATATATCCAGTTTTCACTAGCTATAATTACACTAGTTTGCTCCACATTAGTTTCCACTTTGGCTAATGTGACGCACTCAATTATAGTGCAAATTTTCACGGAATTAAAATGTTCTTAATCAAATGTATGTATGTATACCTACATTTTGTTTTGCTTATTCATAGATAATTTATTATTTATTTATTATCTTTTATAATGAAGAACACATTTTATAAACTCTTATTTGTGTTTAAAATTTTTTTTTCACTTTTAATTAATTATGACATTTTCTAACAATAAAGTCAAATAATAATTGTGCCTCGAAGAGACCTTAGCACAGTCACTAATTTATTTGCGCGTCTTAAATGTAGTCCGTGATTCGGGTCTTCATATTTTCAGCGTTGAGTAGTATAGTATATTTCGATAAAAAATCGTACGGTTAAAAATTAAATTTAAAACTAAATTTGCGGAAAGGATACAACGCTGTATAGGTATATGTATGTACATATGTATAGGTACATATATGTATGTAGATATGTATATTCCACCTACCTACCTTTTTGGTACAGAATTCCCCGATCTTTATTTTTATAACAACCTCGGACCTCGGAACCTTACAAAAAGAGATTTTAGTACCTATTTTTTTGCACAGAAAACCAATAATGACTAGACTATGTATCTATTAGCTCTGAAATATTTTCTATTGCATTATTGTTTATGCAGGCAATTTTCATACAATAAATTAAACATTGCCAGGGAAATTTCTTGCTAGAGGAATTACATTTTGGTGAGTTTTAAAAGCTTTTATTTACCTTAAAATTGTTGTCTGCCTGTCTGCTTGGGATTTTGCAAGTCAATTTTGAACCAGTACCTGTTATCCGAACAGGCTGCGAATTTGCACACTTTTATAAGTCCCATGACAATGCAATAAAGTATTTCGAATATCTTTCTAAATTCAATATGGCGGACGCCTCCAAGATGGCGGATAATCTTTTCCTTCACAGCCCCTTTAATATGGGTATCAAATGAAAGAGTTTGACGGGTACAATAAGATGAGATTGTATGATGTCATCTAAACCCAAAATGGCGTACCGTTTTTTCACTACCGCATTAATCTGAGTATCAAATGAAAGAGTTTGACAAGTAGAATAGATACTATAGACTCTATATGACGTCATTCTAAACCCAATATGGCAAACTAAAAAGTAATAAATAAAATTATATATAAGAAAATATGTTTAAAAAACACCAAAAAAATAACAATCTTGAGACAACGGAGTACCCTATTGGGATCACTTTTCTTAAAAAAATGTTTCATACAAAAGTTGTAGGGCACCGAGGGGGCATTGAAAGGTCCAATATTTACAAAAAGTACGAAACAAAAATGAAAATGTGAAAACAAATTTTTGTTTTGTTTTTTATGACCATTTTATGGCCAAAATATGGGTTAAATCGAAAACGTAATAAGGAAAAAAAAGACGGACAAGTGCGAGTAGAACTTATGCCTTGATGGTTCCGTATCGTTATACTTTATAATTATCTATTAAATTTGAATTATAAAAAAATATGTTATGTAACTAAAAATTTAAGGTTTTCGGAATTTTTCCTTTATATGTGCTATAAAACATTGCTTCATGTCAAATTTCAAGATTCTAGGTCGACTGAAAGTACCCTTTAGGTTTTGATTCCCTTGCGAGTAGTTGCGAGTTTGAAAATATGCGGCTTAAATTGCTGTTTCTTTTGATTGCGTTGACATAGAAGTTTGGTTTTGTTACAGCTTAAAGGTATTATAGACCTGAGTATTTGATATGAATTTCAATTTAATACCTCTACGCGTTCATGAGGAAAGGGGTAGTAAGTTTAAAATTATTAAAAATATTTTTATTATATGATGTAACTAAAAATTTACGGTTTTCGCAATTTTTCCTTTATCTGTGCTATAAGACGTTGCTTCGTACCAAATTTCAAGATTCTGAGTTCACGGGAAGTACCCTGTAGGTTTTGATTCCCTTGCGAGTGTCGAAAATTTGCGGAAATTTGCGGCATAAACGGATGTATCTTTTGATTGCGTTGGCTTAGAAGTTTGATTTTTTCACATCTCCAAGGGACAGTAGACCTGAGTATTTGATATAAATTCCAGCTTGATACCTCCACGCGTTCCTGAGAAAAAGGGTCTTGACAGACAGACAGACGGACGGACGGACGGACGGACGGACAACAAAGTGATCCTATAAGGGTTCCGTTTTTTCCTTTCGAGGTACGGAACCCTAAAAGTAATTTTTTTTCGTTTTTCAATCGAAATTCATGGTAAAAAAGAGATGTTACCATTAAAAAAATCTACTTCCGGTTTAAAAACGCCACTTCCGGTCTAGACCGGAAGTCGCAATATGGACCTTTCAATGGCCCCTTTGATGCCCTACAATTTTTGTCTGAAACTTTTTTCGAAATAATCGAGTCCAACCGAGATATTATTTTGTCTCAAGATAAATGCCCCACCCTGTATATTAATTTGCCCAATTGACGTAGAAAAGTCAAACTATTTTATTCGCTTTGACCACATTTTTGTGAACAAATGATGTGTGTATTACAGGTATGTATTTGGTGAATAAATATTTTATTTTACCTATTTAACTATCTGATCTATTTCGGATGGTCTACATATTGTACATCTCCATTTCGAATTGAAAGAATTTCCATGAAAACTAAAAACAGGGTTTTCTCGTATTGAAAATATATACCGAAGTAGTGGCCCAATAAATGTTTAGGCAAGATTTAATCAAAATCGATTGAGAGATTTTTGATCATCATTCATTTCTCGAAATTGTGTGACGAGGTAGGTTCCAATACATTCATAGAAAAACTATCTATAAAATCGATCTCAAAAAACCTAATTGATCAATTAACTTTGGACTTGATGGTTTAACATAAAATAATAAAAATAAATAAATAATAATAATAATAATAATAAAGAAATGAAAACATTGAACCAAAAATAAACTTCGTTTTAGATATTTTTTTAATTTTCGGCTAAAATCATTGTTTTTTTCTTGGTTCTTGTACTTTTGATCCTCTAAACCAGGCTCTCACCTTCAGTTAATCAGAATTCTATAATGAGGCAAACTCTTTAATACAGGAACAAAAGCGAACACCTGAAAACTTATTAAAGTTTTTAAAACAAGCTTAGCTAAATCACTGTTTCCACGCCGCCTCGTGATGTACTTATGTAAATTCGCTCGATAAAGATCAGCGCCACCGTTTTAATAACACTTTCGTCTCGCATTATTTCGGTGTAGAAGAAGTGTCTGTTAATTTCAAACATCAAATTTGACGAATAAACGAATAAAAGAACTGTGGGAAGATGGATCACGGGTATGTGGGTGAACAAATCTTAGCGCTCCTGCTAAGGAACACTAAGTTTAAGGAAGACTCTGTCCTCGTTCGCTCACTGGGACTGCTGCGGCCCAATGAACTCGGGACGAAAAATTTTCAGGGAAACACTTGAATTTTCCTGAAGTGCACTTGCATTAAAAGTTTAATTTCAGTCAGGTAAGCCGGAGAAGATAGCGCAACCATGGAAAACGATGAAAATTGCAATGGCAGAGAAGAGAAAAGAAAGGCAGAAAGGGGTTTTGTTGTTTAGAGTAAGGAATACAGGAAAAGTAGAGCATTTCCCAGTCCTGGCAGAAGTGGGTCGGACAAAATCAAAGGCGTCCGTAGGAGGGCTGGTGACCAATTAAAAAGTTATTCTCGTCAAAAACTAAGCCCAGATAATTAAACGATGCGAAAATTTACTAAATTGAAGTCGTTCCTCGCCGCTAACACCATCCAAATTAGCATCAGGCAGAAAACAAACGGAGATGCGGTTCCCGAGGAAGGAACTGTCGTCTTCCCCTCAGGGGGCACCGGGCGAGGTCTAGAGAAAGCGGGCCAAAGGACGGGGGCATTCGTTTTGCTCCTCATCGAATCGGATGCGGCCCCAAGATTTAGCGGCTACCAGCACACCTCTACCTGGGAAATAATCCAAGTACTTAGTACTCGTTAATAATTAATGAGGCCCAAGCATTGTAAGAAGTTTCTGTTGTACAGGATGTGTCTATTTTCCCATACCCACACCACCCCTGCCCCCGTAAGCATTTGAATGCGATCGGCGGAAGAAAGGATGCTGGCAGGCGGTTTCCTCCGAGATGAGACGAAACTTGTCGAGCTCTAGGCTTGCAGGAATTATGCAAAAGGGCACCGTGCACAGAGCGCTACCTACCAGAGCTTCCCCCTGTCCGTTGTTCTAGGACCCTCCCCCGCCCCGAACCCTCAAGCCTGTAGTTAGGCATCAATGGGAATACCACCAAATTCACCAGATGGCGCTAAAGTAGCAAATTTTGAGGTTACAGCAATCTTAGGGAGCACCCTTCACTCCATCGTCATTTCGGGAGCGTTAGAGTTGAAGCAGGGCTATGTGGCAATTGAAGCAATGGAGCCCCTTTGCAGATGGCTGGAAAACGACAGTCTGGTGGAGCCCGTGTACCCGAGAAGACAAGAAACGGCTGGGATATGTAAATTCTGATAATAATCACAAGGATAATTCCGAAATAATTATCTGCAAAAGGATTCTCAACTTTGCACATGTTTTTGTCTGAAACAAACTGACTGCGGATGGTGGCTACACACAGCAGGCTCCGGGGTGGAACGACGGCGGCGATGATTGGAATCTGAGCAATAAATTCTTAACTTAAATCCACTTAATTTGGGTGCGGGAGCTGAAAATGTGGCACCGACCGATCTCTTCCTTCGGGAAGCACCCCGGATACCATTCTGTAAATTGCACCTACCACCACTCGAGAATTTTCGGATTGGGTAAATGGTTATCACCTTGCACCTTTCCTCACTCCAAACTGAGCTAGCTCCTTCTAAACTGCAAGCGCCGTTCAACGCGCTTCTTAATAAGGTTGTAAGCTTTTAAGGATGCAACTGCACGTGATATCCGTTTAATCACTGCTATTTATAATAATGTAAGAAACATGTGCGACTATGATGCGACGTGGAACGGAAGTTATGCGATTTGATTACGGCAATTATGGATAGTGGTCTCAGAAAATTGCGTCTTTAGAAACGGTGCATAGGCGAATACCTGCGGGAAGTAAAATTGCACTTTACTTGAAAGGTGAAAAGTTCACGTATATTTGTTGTGTATATGTATTTTCCAGTGTTTGTGTGTGTGTGTGTCGGTATTATTATATGTTGTATGTATGCGTAAGTGATCTGATTTGACCTGGCATAGCAGTTGGAAAAATTTACATTGTCGATAAATGAATTCTCCATGCAAAATTACATTTAATCGGGTTCTTTAGAATTTAGGGACATCAAAATTAAACAAAATATCCAAAATATACCCAAAAATATTTTACTTGAAGTGGCAAAAAAATTATAAATAAAATTGTCATGTTCATTACAATTATAATGACAAGTAATTCAAATTTGTTTAACTACAATTACCATTACTGCAATGGTAATTGTAATTAATTATTAATGAAACTTTCATTACCATTACCCATTGCAAAGGAAATTGTAATGAAGTATGTAATTGTTATTGCGCAATGATTTTAAAATTTTCACTAGTTTTGTCTTCTGTGAAAATTCTTACTTATTCTGAAAAATTTAGATAAACTCATTATTATCAAAACTTAATTTCATTACATATTGTATAATACAAAGATTTTAATCTGTATCTTTTCCCTTTTTCCTATCGCTATCTCTATATATATGTACATATACGAGAATGTATGTATATATAGAAAAGCAAATGTGTTTGTTTGTTACTCAAATTTTAAAGTTTATGCGATTTGCACAAAATTTGATATTTGGGGGTTTTCGGGGCCGCTGATTTCAATCCGACTGTCAGAATTCACAAACTCAAGATTGCGGACTGCCAAATTTTAAAGCTTATGCGATTTCTATCAAAGTTGGTACTTGGGAGTTTCCGAAGTCGCTGATTTAAACCCGACTGTCAGATTTTACGATTTCGAGATGAAATTTCGAAATTTTAAAGTTTCTATGATTTCCATTAAACTTGGTACTTGGGGGTTTTCGTGGACGCTGATTTCAACCCGACTATCAGAATGTATGAATTCAAGATGGCGGCCTGTCGAATTCTAAAGCTTCTGCGATTTCCACCAATCTTGGTGCTTGGGGGTTATCGGGGTCGCTAATTTCCACCCGAGTTTATTTAAAAGTGATGTATTTATGGTTAAACAAATTAACTTAATGCAACCTTAACATTTAGTTAAAAGTAGTTAACACTGCACATGCAGTTTAATAACCTATGTAGGGTTACAAAGTGTTAGATGTGTAAAAAAGAAAATTAGAGTAGGTATTCGTTCCATGAACGCAATTAATATCAAAATTTTTGCTTGATGGAAATTGAAAGAAGGATTTAAGAAATTCATAAATATGTTTAAAACAGTACGCACAAAATTGTAAATTTCAAAAAATTGGTTAATATGTAATTTAAACAAAACCTTGTTGATTTGTCCAGTAAATTTGGTTGAGTTTAAATTAACAAAATTAATGTGTTTATTATAAGAACCAAAAATATGGTATGTGGATACCAGCGTTATTTGTTCCCACACCTGACTTGGTGATTAACATATGCTAGTATTAAAATATTAGCCTTTCCAAAACATTTGGAATGGTGGATTACTCCGATTACATCCAAAATGTGCATCTTTAACTGCTCAGCCGTGAGTGGTTGTTTTCTTTTTATAACGCAAAGGCTGTTAGTTATCCAGATCAAGGTCTCCGACTGCTTAAAATCCTTCAAGGAATTCAACTTAATCCATGCCGAGTATAAAAAGGCAGGATTGCTGAAAAATTTAAAATATTTGAAAGAATGCTGTTGCTGCTTTTATGGGTTGGGGCCGGCTGGATGAGGAGTGAAGTGCGTGTTGACACGAAGGAAATTAGGAAAATAAACAGAAAATAGAAAGCCAGCTCTCAGGCTTGAAATGCGATCTAAAGGGCCAGAGCTTGTTGGCTGGCTATTGAAAATATTTTCATAGGCGCATTTGGGAGCGGACAAAACAGTAATGGGGAAAAGAGCCCAGAAGATGGGAACACGGGCGTTCGTTTTAATTTGAAAATTGTTTTGCTATTTTTCCATTAGTGGGGCATTTTTCAAGTGCCTCAAATGCTCTTAGCCGGCCGACTAAAGATTTTTTGTAGTCCCGAAACTTCAGTACCCTTGTTATTGGAAATCTTGAGGAAGGAGCGGCACAACTGACCCACAAAAGTAAACTGTATCGCTATGTCCTTGGAGGATTTATTGACATTAGAATTTAAAAAAAAAAAACGACTCTTTTCGGATTGATGTTAGTTTAGGCAAAATGTTAGTAAACCAATAAAGAATCTCATTCCAGTTTCGAAGAAGTTTTTTAGCTGAAAAGTGTCATTTGTCACAGGAAGCAGTACTCCCTGCAATCATCTTCTCATCGTCAGGACCGAAGGAGGTACCCCCTTCGAGGAGAAGCCCTCGATCGATTTCCACTTCTCGACAAGTGCTCTTGGTCTTGTACGCTTTCGTAATATCTGCAAGATACGGAGCCGTAAAATCTAGCAGCTCTCCAAACTAAGGGCTGCTAGGCCTCTCCGGACATAGACGCCCCATCTCCGGCGAAGAAAATATGCAGTGATATTTGCATAAATGTGTCGTCACCACATGGTAGGTAGCTGGCCAGGAGATAGAGAGACGCGCTTGCTACATTCAAATTCAAATAAGGAAAATACTTTACAGTAATGGGGCGCTCTAGCGTGACACGTGTCTTTGATTAACATGACAATTCCCAGAAATCGCCACCTGATTCTGCTTCGTTCGCAGCTCCTTGCTGCAGCCCCTATCGTCTGCGGCTGATGGTGATGACTACGGCAATGGCGATGATGGCAACTTTATAAATGTTCGTATTTATTGAAGATGTAAAGATTTCCGTCGATTCGAGTGCGTGCTCTATCTAGCTATCTAGGGTACTCCGCCGCCTATCAAGATGATTAAAAATCGATTTGTTACGAAATTATTAGCTCCTCGTCCTAGTCGTAAAGCCTAGGGTCTGTTAGGTCGTTACGTTACGATAAGAATCCGTAATTTGAATGTACTTAGGCCTGATCATCACCACTTAATAGAATTCAATAGCGTCTGCCGGATCTGGCGCAGAAAAATTACATTGCCACCATAATCGGTCCATTCTTGATTCAAATTGATTTCAAATCCCATTTTAAAACCTTTTTTTGTATTCAAGTAGTCTTAAAAAATAGTAATTATCAATATTAAATCGGCTACGTATATACAACCATAATCACTATGATGACAAAAATTTAAAAGAAAACAATTTAAAATCGCTTCATTAGTCTACGAGTATCTATTCGCCGGCACAAGATCGAAAAAAGTCGTTTCCATGAAAACGCGTCTAAAGTTTTCGTTGGATTTGTCTTTAGGTTATATGAAAATCAAGAGATTTACTATTATAAATTCACTGTAACTCACCTAATTTTCTCAAACGTAGCATATTTCACATATTTCCGAAAATGTATATATGGTACATACTTTAAAGAAATGCAAAAACAATAAATCGATTCTTTTTCCGTCACAGTGGTGTTCCCCTTTAATAAGCATTATTGCATATTTTATTGAGCTTTCAATCAATTATTGCGAATTTAAACAAACTGACTGCTTTTAAATGTTTTCATCCAATCTTTCATTAACTTGCGGCAATTACGAAATTTCACAGAAGTTTAAATAAAAAGGAAATGAAAAGTGAACTTACAGCAATTTCCATCAAAATTCAGCGACCGCCCATGGCCGAAAAATGGCCACCGACTGAGCATCGTGGAATATCGGAAAATATTCATAAACTCCAGGCTAAAAGAAGGCGTACCCGTCTGAACAAGGGTTCACTCAGCGGGATATCAATTGTTTTTGGAAAAAAAAATGCAAAATATTTTTTGTCCATATAACCACCCCCGTTCCATTCACTCGTCCTTGTTCTTCCAACTCACTGTTTAGTAGAAACTTTATTTCATATAAAATATCGCTTGGTTTTCTCCGCATGAATCGCAATTTTGTGATTGAAATTAAATTTGGATGGTGCTCACGCTGAAGATTACAAGCAGTATAAACTGAAAAGCAATCCGCTGTGCCGCGCGGACCATAAAAAAAGTATCGTGCGACTGTCGCACCATGAAAACGGCCAAATAAAGTGCTCATGCAGGATAGCGCCCCGCAGCTCACAAAATTGGGGGCAATCACAAAGGGCGATGTTTTTGCTTCTTGTACGCCCTGCAAAAAAATCTAAAATTGGGCCTGTATTGACGGTACCATAGCTATTCGCAGCAGATCCACTCAGGGTGAAATCTAAAAAAAATATTACTTTTGGGTTTTGTTTTGAGTGATGAATGAGAGTTGTTTAATTCTGGCAGTTATTCGGATAATTTGTTCCTCTTTAACTTTAAAGTAGAGCTGCGAATTTTGCCTATTTAATTTCTGGGTTTGAGAATTTCCATTGATTTTTATAAGTCTCGGAATAATTTTCTCACATGGCTGTGCCTCATTGGTGTTTTTCAATAAAGTTGAATACTCCTACACTCTAAATCGTTTTTCAAGGGAAATGTTACTAGATAGTATCATAGAGAAATAAAAGATATATATATCTAGTGTTTAATTTCTCTAGGTTCTGGTGTTCACTGGAAATAAGTGATTCTGATTGAGTTTCTTTTTTAATTTAATTTTAATTGAAATTTAGAGAACACCAAATTTCCGCTAGATCTAGCAAAAAAGCTAGAAATCTGTTGACAACACTGAAATTCTAGTGCATTGAACTGTCTTTCTGTGCAAATCCACTGGAATCCTAGTTCTTTGATTCTGAAACTCATTCGAAGCAAGAAGCAGCAACGAACACATGGCCTACCCGTACGGAAAAATATGTATGCGAAAATATAAAAAAAAAACGCCTGAAATATACTTTCGTTTATATACAAAATATATGGATTTTGCCGCTTTTTGTACATTTAAAATATATTGAAATATATATTCTATGCATATTGAAACATAATTACTGTATATTTTACATATACGAAAAGCTATCAATCCATATAATTAATATATATGTAAAATAAATATATCCTAAATATGCGTATTCTTAAAATATAAAAATGCATAGTTGCTGAATATATAGAGAATAGATTTATCGAAAATATAAACAAATGTACTTTACAAGTATACAGAAGATTATTCCGAAGTACACTTTAATTGTACATAAAATATGTACACAATATATGAAAATCATATGTTATTCGGACATAAAATTATAGTTTCTACTTATATTTAAATTCCACATTGAGATATATTCAAAATGTAGTTAAGATATTATAATTAATATTAGTTAAGTACATTTCAATATGTATACTTTAGAAGTATTTCTATTTTATATGCCAAATTATAAATGAGATACATGTCGCATACGTTTTACGTATTCTTTGTTTATAATTGCCATACACGATTTATGAAAATATATTTTTTTAATAGTTGTCGTATACGAAAGATATAAAAAAATATATTTAAAGTACAAATTTTTCCGTACGGGTACGTACAATTCACGGAAAAGCTTAATGTGCTGCTTCTAAAACATCTCATTTCTTGCCATAGAGTGCAGTGCGTTTAGTCGAAGAGCTGGCAGCCACTTTGATAGTTTAGAAGGTTTTTAGCGTGTAATTTTTTTTTAAATCGTCTTACCTAGTTTTTTCTTTTTAGTCTGAGCAATTGATGTTTTGGCTACAAGTTTAGCAGCAATCCAGGGCGTTTAGGCTCCCGCTTAGTACCTGAATTTTTTTTTTTAATTTGGTTTAATTGCATCAAAAGTCAGTGTTTTGCATTCGCGGGGTTATTTCGACACCAGAAAAATAAAGTTCTGTGTGATATTTAGTTCAAGAGACCATGAAAAGGGTAAAAATAACAAAAAATCTCAAGAAAATCACCGGATTTATTAATATCTCTAATTGTAATCTAATCATTGTTTCTTTGGTTTACAATTACAAGAATAGACATACAAAATTAGCAAAAAACTTTTTCTAAACAATATTATTATTATAGGAACTTTCATCACACTAAATCAACTATAGGTATCCATATAAAAATAGAATGTCACTCCGAGTCCTCACGGCGCTCACACTCATAGGCAGGCTGCTGGGATCCTTTGTTGCTCTTCGTCCCTGATCAAAACAGTAGGATAACTGACTTGCCCCAGGTGTTGTTTGTGGATCCTATTTAAAATGGTGACTCGGCCAACTTTATATTTCTCTGCTACAGCTTTTTAAGACAATTTTCTTGACATCATTTCCGCAACAGCCTTGTCGAGATCATTTTGACTATAATTGTTATATTTCCGCCCTCCTATCTTCTATTTATAATTTCTAACCATATTTTATATCTTTTTGCAATCTTCTTTTCATTCATTAATAATCTAGAACAACGAAAAACACCTAATTTTTAACTAATAAAAACAAAAGAAGACGTTTATCCTCCAAATTACCCATATGTCAAAGAAACCCCGAAAAGTGTCATAATAGCCCCCAATGTCAAAGTAGCCCCGGTTTACGGTAACGTGTGAGATACAAAAACAAAACTGAAACTTTGTGTATACTTAATTTAATATCAATTAAAAAAGAAAAAGATGACCTGTCTGTGTTTGCATGGGTGGAGGATTACCTCCCAAATTTTTTAAAATGTAAAATAATTATAAAAAATAATTATTGAGCCTAAAGTTGTTAGGAAGGATAATATTTATTTCATAACATACTTTTACAAAGCTTAAATTTTGAGGTAATATTCTTTGAAATGCACTTAGAAGTTATATTGACAGCCAGGCGGTGTAGGTAGTTGCGAATACGCCCCAGGTCAATGTATTGTTCGCTACATTTAATGGGAATGTAATTAGACATATAAATGCGAATGCATGTACGCGAAAAAGAGAAGGTAAATGGAAATTTTGACCATTCTAAGTCAGAAACATTTTAGTACAACAAGTGAAACAGATTATAAGACATAAATAAATGTTTATTAGTTTTAATACACTCATCTCATACTAAAGAAATGTTCATTATGTTTCTTAACTAATTACTCGTCCGTCTCGTCATCATACGAAATTTCATCTTCTGAATTTAAATGATCATCATCGACCATTGTTAGAATTGAATTCTCTACAATCTTTTTCTAAATACTTCTTACCGTAAAATTGAAAATGAAAAAAAGTTTTAGAAAAAATAAAGGGGCCTTTGAAGAAAACCTACTCATCATCCTCTTCAGATGTGGATGTTAATCACAGTTTTTATGACGAGTCTCATGGTGATGATCGGACTTAATACTGATCTAGGATACTGTAATTCCCTTAATTCAGAAGACCGCCATAGCGAGGTATGGGATTAATGTGTCTCGTCTCCTGCAATAATTGGAGTCATGAAGAATGTGCTGGATGTGAAAGAGACATTTTATCTATGGTTTTTGTATAAAATAAACATGTACGTCGGCTCATATGGACTACCTCAACGTTTTTTGAGTTTTTTCATTTTCTTTCATTTATTTTATATTTTGGAATTGGATTTATTTTTAAGTTAATCAGAATGAAAATGAATTGTTTTTCCTAATGAATTAAATAAATATACGCATTTTATGTATTTTGAGATTAATTTCATAGAAAAATATGAATGGTCCATATATATACTTCCTTAACTCTATACTTAAAGGTTTGCAAACGATTTGGGGTCAATTCATTGTATAGTTTTTTTTTTAATCCTTTCCACTGAATTCAAAAATATAGTTATGAGAAAAACGCGTTTAAAGTTTCAGTTATGAAAAACTTATATTTAGCTTGACTTTCGCCTAATCAACTATAGTCCTATATGGTCTTAATAAACTGACACATGTATGTGTATACAACTCATATTTACTTATGAAGTACTCGATTTTTTTTAATTTAAAAATGGTCCGACCCCTTTAAGTTAATTTGGTACCTATCAGTTTCCAGCCAAAATCGAACACCTTTTACTTTGCAATACTTTTAACTACACACTTAAAACTACTCATTTCCATTTTGTTTATGTCGAAAGAATCAAATAACATCCCAATTTCCAACCATAATTTGGAATTAAGGGAAGTTTTCAGTATGAAAATGCATATAGGCCGAAAATATGAGCAGTAAACAAAGTGGAAATCAGCAGTAACATATTATCATGAAATGAGTAGACAGTAACTAAATTTATTATAGCGATAAGATGTAGTTAGTAATATAAAAGAATTTGATTAGTTGTTTAATTTTATAGCGGGGCAGTACAAAATTTGTTCGAGCGATAAATTAAATAAATATGCTGCGCAGTTAGTATTTGAGTAATAAATTTATTAAATGGACAGTAAAATATATAGCTAATAGTTACAGGCGTTCGCCAAAAACAATAAAGAAATAACCTAAAGAGGCATTTTCAGTCAATAGGCATTTAGTACAAGAAAAATAAACAATCAATGAGAATTTAGTAGACGGAAAATATTCAGTTTATGGGAATATAGGATGAGGTAAATACTCAGTCAATGGGAATTTTTTATAAGGGATATATGCAGTTAACGGGAATATATGTAGGTGCACAGTATTATAAAAGGAAAATATTCAATCGACAGACGCGTTAGATCCGTCCATTTTTACGAAAGTATGCCGTATTCTCTTTAACCAAAATTATGTTTGATGAACACCGAAAACTAACGAACTAGATAAATTTTACTTAAATTCTATATGTAACATCCCGTATGTTGAAAAAACCATTTACTTAAATAATTAATTCCCAATTTTATTTATCAAAAAGGAAATATTCCTGAATGTTGTTGCCTTAAAGTTAAATCAGTGCTTGCTGTAAAGTTATGTAAGTCAATAAAACCTAAAGAAATGTGAGTAGAAAATCGGTTGCCATCATGATTTTAGTAAAAATTAAAGCAAAGGATTTCTGGTTTAAAGTGACCGCCTTGCATCGCCACGTGAATGGTTGAACGCCATGAGTAGTTCAGTGGAATAATTTAAGCAGAAGCCGCCCCATGAAATGCAAGCGGCACAGGAATGCAAAAATTGAATAAAAATTCCTAACCTAACTGGAACTGGTGGAAACAGGAGAATCAAAACTAGCTCAGCTTGGTCTAGTCTCTTCGGTTTTCGATCGTTCGGGGGCCTGCAGAGCACTGGCATTTTACAGGCGCCATCTGCAACGTTCAGGCATTCACCAGCTGGCTTGTCGACATCCTCCGAGGACGCCTTTTATGGGCGTATTCAACATTTAAAGCCTTGCAGGAACTTGAAAACGACCAACTTTTATTGCTATCACTTTAAGGTGTTCAACATCAATTTCATTCTCCAGTTGCACTTGCTGCAGTTGCAGCCCCGTCGAAAGGAGTCCGCCCGGCCAGGACAGTATCCTGTATAAAATTACACACTATCTGCCACCCGCCGCCTCTCGAGCCACCGACTGAGTTGGGAAAACTCCCAAAATAAAGAGCATCTTGCATTCAGTACAGGGAAGTAGGGAAAAAAAGTACTAAGCGGAAGTATCATTGCTTCCGGAAGGAAGTGCCTCTGAAACTAGCGCACCATGGCGCGGTCGGAGGAAAGCTGTCTGCAGCTGCAGCAGTGCACCGCCTTGTTTCATCCAGGGTTGCTCCCGGCGCGGGTCGGGCGCAGGTCGGGAGCAGGTCGGGCGCGAGTTGGGCGCGGGCCGCTGTATCTTCCGAATGAAACCATCGTACCGGTCGCTGGAGCGATTAGTCACCAGTAATTAGCTGAATTTCGTTGTGTTATGATCCACTTAACGAACTTTTGACGGCCCTTAATGAAGGCCAATTAGACGTTTTTCGTAAGATAATGCGATTTTTTCCTCAAACTCTCAAACACATAGAAAGGCTGCCCGCAGTGCTGCTGAGCATCGCGGAGTCAAAATGGACATTTAATGGGATTTTAATCCGATGATGTTCTAATTTCCGCGGCCTAACCCGGCTGCTATTCTCTAGCAGGCTTAACATTCGCGAGATAATTTCTTCCATCGACGTTATATTAATTTTTGCCGCTTTTGTCCTGGATTCTATGCTATAAACAACCCCCGAAATCTTCATTTTTTCTGCATCTTGGCTTTGATAAATGCAACGTAAGTCGGATAGATGAAAGAAAATTAGGAGAAATGTAAAAATGTTTTTCCCGAGCGTTTTAATTGACTCTTGGGGCTTTCGAACAGACAGAGAAGAATTTTTTCAATGAGCCAGAGTAGCAAATTTCACCTTGGCATCAAAATGGGTTATAATAAATTCTGTTCTTATTTTTAATACAACAACTATTGAAAGATACATTTATGAAAATGTTCAAAAAGTAAATGCGTTTTTTTCTAAATTATTTAAGACACATATTTAATTATCAAATTGTTTTTGTGAATTCAAAAGCTGATTAGCATTTATGAATACAAATTAAACTTGAAAAACAAAAAGACTGCTTATATGTATACAGGGTGGGATTCATTCATTATAATTTAATTGTTTTGTTGTATTTAATCCAATCAAAAATAAATTTTTGTAAAAATAAAGTCAATTCTCCTTCTCCTCAGCATACCCATTAAATACTAAAAGTCCTTTGGTTTTGCTTGAAACAGATCTCACAAGTTTTCATTACTACGCGATCTTATTTTTACAAGAGTCGTTTTTGGTGGAATCTCAATTCTTTTTAAATTGCTCTTGCCTTCGCTGTCTTCTTCTTCGGGCTCTATTTCTAAACCTATTTATTCATAGCCCACTCTCCATCCTTTCTTCTTTTCCTTGTTGGTTTAATGCAAACAATTTTGGACAAATCTAACCGACGACGCTTCGAATGGACGTTGGGGCGTTCAAACTAGCATAGGATATGAAGGGAATTGTGTCTTTGGGCTTATTTAATTCGATTGGGAGCATAGGACTCTATTTTCCCTGCGGACTGGGAAATAAAAAGAAGTCAGGATAGTTTTACACTATTCACTTATTGTTGCCCCAAATGTAGGCATATTTAATAAAAATTTGATATGACTAACTATTTCGGTAGGTCCCACAACTACATTTCTTCTAAATACCTTGCACTTTGGTGTTAATTATAGTCGACATACTCGCTGATGTTACTTCTATTTTTAAACTATGACGGATGCCATTTCTAAGTGACTTGCTTCAAAGACAGAAATTTTATTTAAAATATGTGCATTTCTGAGAAATACTTCACCCCATTAATTTTTTGAACATTTTTACTAACTTATTGAATATTTACATCAGGTTTTGTGTCGGAATATCAGGCCGATCTGGACCAATGTTTCGATGCACTTCTGTCCGGTCAAGTAAATTATTTCATCTAATGTTTATAGGCGATATTTCCCTACTTTGAAGCTCCCATCCTTAGGAAAGATTACAGATTTTTAAATTTTCATACTACGTGCATGTTAAACTCAGTCTGTACCTCAAATTTTAGCTTTCTAAGACTACGAGTAGGGACATATTTGCAGGAGGGTTTAGAATATTATAGCACAGAGTGGCAAGCTCATATATATAATATGTGAAATAAAGAGCTGTTTTATAATTTGGGTATAATTTAGTATTAATGACCGAAATGGTTATTAGGGTTCCGTACCTCAAAAGGAAAAAATGAACCCTTATAGGATCACTCGTGTACACGAGTCCGTCTGTCCGTCCGTCACAGTCAATTTTCTCCGAATCTACCAGACAGATTAAGTTGAAATTTGGTACACATATCAATTTCTGTGACCCAAACGCAGAGGTGTGTCGTGAATAGACGAAATCTGAATATGGGGGTCACTTTTGGAGGGCAAGATGGAAAATTAAAACAAGAAATTTTGCAAACTGAATCGTGTAACATATCAAATGAAAGGGC
The DNA here is from genome assembly GCA_963920795.1 of Eutolmus rufibarbis. Classification (NCBI taxonomy): domain Eukaryota; kingdom Metazoa; phylum Arthropoda; class Insecta; order Diptera; family Asilidae; genus Eutolmus; species Eutolmus rufibarbis. The sequence goes on from OY987205.1 coordinate 15,298,431, forward strand.
TTGTTGTGAGGATCTCAAATATATTTTTTTGTAATTTTAAAATAAAAAGTTTCCTAGTTATTCAAGAAAATAGACGAAAATTGACCATTCCCCCCCGTTATCACCGAAACTACTGAACCCAAAATTTTGAAAAAAATACAGAAATTTTGTACTTATAGATTATGGGAAAATCTATAAGAAGTCCATGGTATTAAAATAACATGGTAAATCACTCAATATTGTGCGTACTAACTTACATTTGCAGTTGAAATGTGTGGGAGAACATATTTTTAGTTACCACAAACAAATTTGGGTCAGATTCCAAAAAACATGATAACATCGTACGGAACCCTCTTCACGCGAGTTCAACTCGCACTTGTCCCGTTTTTTTTTTCTCATAAGCTCTGTTTCGAAACTGTAGACGCATGTCAAATGTTTGATTTCTAGAATAGTGGAGACAAACTAGAACAAAAAATGTTGTGTATAAAATTATCTCTTTTGCTACACGAGCTTTCATTTGACAATGGTTTAGCTATCATATTTCTATCGGTACTGTTGATCTTCAGAATATGTTCAAGACAGCTGATAGAAAAAAATAAAGACGTAAACGTGAACAACTGGAGTAATTACTAATGCTTTTACATAATTAAATAGACAGAAAACAGGGATAATTTTAGAAATCACAACCCTAAAATGAAATTGTTCAGGAAAATTCTGATCCAAATCTTTGTGTTTTTCACCCGTTGCGGCTTTCACATGAAAATTAAATCGTACATTAGAATCTGTTTTAAGTGGGAGTTGACATTTTCGAAGTTTGAAATCAAAAACTTTGTAGTAAAAATTCGCAAATGTATTAAGAGAAAAATAGTGAATATTCGTGAATATAATTTTTTTTTTTAAAGACAATGAAACATTTCTTTTACTATTTACTCTGACCTTATTTGAACTGGTTAGATAATTGCATTGATAACACTGGCCAACACGAAATTGGTTGCAAGAAAAATGGCACATCATTTCTATAGGATTTTTTCCGTAGGTTACGAATTCGTAAATGAAAATGCTCAATCAGCTCCCATTTTCGAGAAAAATAGGGTTAAAAAGTGCAAAATGGCCTATTTTTACCATTTTTGAAAAATCATTACAAAGTAACGGATTGATCCAGAAACTTATAATGTTGCTCAAATGACAGCTGAAATATTAAGCTATTATATAAAAATACAAAAAGCTTTGAAACATTTCGAAATAATCAGTTAATTTTACTTTATTCCATAAGCTGATTATTTCATACAATGGATGACGAATAAAGAACACGGCAAGTGCACACTTATGAAAAACTTGTTCGTCAAGATGTGTAAAAATGGCTATAGAGATAAATTGTATTTGATACTCCTAGATTAAGACTCAGGCTTTCATTTAAGCCATGTTAAAACCTTCTATGATGAATCTTTATTTTTCAAAGATTTTTTAAAAACTACCAAAATACGGTCTTTTGTATATTTTGACTCTATTTTTCTCGAAAATGGGAGCTGATTGAGCATTTCTATTTACGAATTCATAACCTACGGAAAAAATCCTATAGAAATGATGTGCCATTTCTTTTGCAACAAAAAAAATTAAATTTGTTGTTCTGTGTAATTATTCGTAGATATTTTCAAATTAATGAATATTAAGTAGCTTTATCTTATTTTAACAAATTCAAGACATTAAGAAGTACCACTTTTTTACAAAAAATAATCTTTAGGTACTTTCACTTTATATAAATATCTAACTACGACGTTAAATTAATTATTAGATTTACATTTTAGATGTTTATTATGATACAGTAATCATTATACCCTTCAAATTGATGGAGCGACAAGCTATAACACTTAGCTATTTGGTTGATAAACTAATTGAGGAGCCGACGAACAAGATGATCTAATTACACAAAATTAAATTTTAGAAGACGAGCATAAACCCAATGACATACTTCCAACAACTTTTAACATGGTTTTTTATTTTCCCATATATTATTCGTGACTATATATTTGACATGTGTGTGTACGTTAAATCCAGATTCCTACGTCTAATAAAATGGAAGATATTTGAGTTAAAAAACTGCAATTACATATGTCGTTTTGTTTGCGACTGGGTGTAATTTTTACATTTTGATGGCCACTTGATGGCACTTAAGGGGTCACATCTACCTCAATGCATCGAAACTGAACGTTTTTTTAGGAAATTTAAATTGTCATAAAAAGAAGAGAGAGTCGATTGTATTGTACCTCATTAAAAACAATATTACCATAGACGAACAAAAATTCATAAATGAAAGTAAATTATTTCATTTTGATTAACTTCATATAGATTTGTATGAAAATTATTCCATTTTGAAAGCAAACGTCCTCACTTATTCCAAGCTGTTAAAACTTTACTGCAATTTTACCGTTTTGATTGAAATCACTATTGAAAACCAGTACAAAATTAAGCTCGTGGTTCAATTAACACCCAGATTTATAAAAAAAAGTTGTTTTCAGCAAAAGTGTAATTGGATCGTTTTCTCCTCAATTTATAATATGTAGTGTTTAATCTACGATATTTGTGATAAGGAATGGAAGAAGGTTTGAAGGAAAAATTGGGGAAGAAATTGGAGAGGTAAGATTAAATTAATTTTAGCCCATGGGCGGCAGAAATCTAAATCCGCCCCTGACTACGCGAAGAAGAAGGTTTGATGAATGATGATCCTCAGTCAATGAGTAAGTGCCCAAATCTGTGAAAAAGAACTCTAAAGTAGCAGGATTATTCTACAAATTTAGTGCATTACATTAACTTGATAACTTTATCTTATCCTATGAATTTGAGATCTGAAGTGGTGTTCAAATCGAAGGTACAAAGGTTAAAAATACGTCGAATTCTTTTAAGAAATTTTACAGCAGTGCTTTTTGAGCTCTACTGTGCCACCAATCGCTATAATTTGTTACTCTCTTCTCTGCTAAAGAACATATTCCATTAAATATAACATAAATCCCATCTTTAAAATAGGGGGCCTCACATTTGCAATCACCTAGGGGCCCCGCAGAAGCTTAATCCGCCTCTGATCACAATCATGTATTTCTGAATGACACAGAGCATTGTATACTAGTTATATGTAGATTTAACTATTTAAAAGTAAACCCTGCTCATTGTTATCGTTCATTGCTTCTATTCCCAAATAATCTAGTGAATCTTGAGAAATCTCAACTTCCTAAAATCTCTGAAAACTCCAATATTGTAGCTTTCTCCCAACTCCATCTATTTAGTACGGCGAGTAATGGGAATATCAATGGCAAAACACTTAATGGCGATATGTGATCACAATTTCGCATTGCCACTCCTTTATGAGAAAAACACACGCCTTACAGTGAATATCAGATTGATTTTTTCCTTTTTGACATTCGATATATTGTCGTTCATATGTAGTCTAAATTTAGTAGATATTTCACGCTCATTGTAAATAAATGCTATAGTAAATGTACAGAATACATGATGAATGGAGGCTTCAATTTCAAAAGAAAATTAATTTCTGATCAAGTTATTTACTATTAAGATGGTTCTTATGTTACAGTAACATAAACTTGGCTTGTGTAAGAGTATTAGGTATAGTATAATATATACATATATAAGTATAAGCATAAATTTTATCTTTGAGCCAGTAAGTAAAAAGCTTAATTTATTAAATTGTATACTTTTTATAAACAAAGTGCTTAGTTACATAGTGTACCAACACGTGCCAATTATCAATTATTTGAATTCTGTACACAATTGCATAGATGCACAGTCAAGGAATTTACGTGAATACATTCTCATTATCACGACTTTTGTATCAGCAATGTTAAGTAAATATCGCAGACTTATTGATTGATACATTTATTGCTACACATTGTTTATTTGTAAAATGAATATAAAGTATTGCCGTAAACTTAATCTAAAGAAATATGTATATAACAATAGTGTTGTGCAAAATGATCGCTACGCGAATAGCCTTTCCCGCCGTCCATGGCGCATTTAAGTGAGGCAAACTCTACACGCTCAATATACCGACGCACACTGGTCCCAAACGCCAAAAACGTGGCCAAAATTCCAAAATTTAATATTTTTTTTCGGACTTTTAACATAGAAAAAAGTCCTAGTACTACCACTAGTATTAAGAACGACGGAAACCGAGTTTCAAAAGAAAAACAATCAAGTTTTTAGAAAAAAAAAATTTTTTTTTTTAAATTCTGCCATTTTGGATCCGTTAATCTTTTTTTGAATTTTTGACTTCAGATTCGTAATCAGCGACCTGGAGAACCCTAATAAACAATGTTTCGTACAAATCTAACAACGTTTTCATATTTTGGCCACAAAATCGTCATTTGGGACCACTGTGCGACGTTCGTATATTGGAATACCCTGTGGTTGCTGGTCCTCTCAAGTATACTAATTATGTAAATGCTCTTTCTGATGCTATGCAGCTACTACGTTTCATGTTGGCTTTCGTCCAATACATATTGTAAAAAACAAATTTTTTTAGACTTATTTCTAATTTTGTTTTCTATTTCAACTTGTTCAATGTTTGATATTGTCAGTGTATTGCATTGTTATGATCAAAATCTATCATTTGACATCAAAATCAGCGTCGAAGCTACTTGGAGTACTTCTTCATACCGATTTGAAACTTTTACTGGCGCTAAAATTTTCGTTTTGCTTCGAGCCTTTCTCCCGTCGTTTACTGCGCATGTGCAACGGTGAGTTTCATTTTATAAGAAACGGAACTATGTATATTCTGGTTATAATGATACCAAAGTCAATGCAATGAAACTTACAGTTTCCGAGTTATTCAATAAACATATCAAATTAAATAAAAAAGAAACCCGCACGCCAGGAGTTCCGTTCTTAATACAAATTTGTTAATTTTTCAAAAACTGTTAACAGTTCTTCCAGTAATATTTTTCCATTATTACATTTATAGAAAGTTTTAAAAATTTCTCGTAACAAAGTTCGGAGATAAGGAAAGGATTTTCACATCTTTAATCGTGAGGCTTTGATTATATTACAATGTTGGAAAAAAAGGTGGTAATGGGTTAAAATGGTAAAATGTACTATTTCAAATGATCCCCCTAACCAAGTAGAATTATGTTGCCCCACTTTTAAACCATATGCAAACAAATTTTTTCACTCTTGATTTATCGGACTATATGAAAGCAAGATGTATTATTACAAAAATTTTATGTCGACAACTTTAAAAATAGCATAAATAATCGACGGTGATACAGGGACAGACTGTTTTTCAATTTTTAGTAGGGTACCTTTATTCCATTTGGAAGACACGAAGTCAAAATTCCATTTGTTCCCTTTTCGTGTCTAGGGTTACTAAGTGCTATAATCATCACAACAACGTACCGACTACTATTCATATTTCCACTTAGCACATTTCGACTCTCTAGTTCTATCTTTGTAAAGCCACTGAATCACATCATCCACATTCGGCCACTTACAGATTTTACCTTCTTGAAAACTCCTCTATTTATCATGCATGCATTCTACTGCAGGGCGTCTTTATTCGTTTTTCGGAATTACAAAGTAGCAGATTGCACTTTGACGTACCTGGAGAATTCTTTTGGGTTAGTTTTCATCTTTTGCCCACCAGTGCAACTTTCAATGAGATACTGCATCGTCCGCAATCAGCCAAGTAAATTTCCATAGAAATCAATAACAATTCGCCTGCACATCTCTCCCGAAAATTTCATATCGATAAGCCCTTCGATGAAGAGAAATCGATTAGGGCCCGGATCGTTATCAGCGGCGTGAGATTGGAGCACTTGGTTTCTTTGCGCTCTTGTGGCACACAGTTCTGAAGCATGAAAGTTTCGTTTGGCTTAAAGGAGAGCTCCTGTGACATGTTACAGCTTCGAAAACTTTCTCTAGCTTCTGGATTTTTTCAACCATGTTCAATATCTGAATTATTCCAAATATTGCCACACATAGAGTAGATTCGGGCAATATGATACCTACCTCTAAGGGCACGGCTTTTAGGTGGTCTCCTAAACGAGTCAATTTACAGCAAGGAGACTAATAGCACGTTCCGTACAGGACTTAGCATTTTGAATGCTAAAATTTTCATCTAAATAAATTTACTAAAATACCTTCATGCATTTTAAATTAAATTTGACTGGAGTGGAGGTTATACCGTTGTTACGTCATTACATCAGCCCGAGTGGATGTTCCCGTCCTCGACATGTTTGTTTCTTGCTGTTTGGCAGGAACATGCACAAATGGGAATTTCCATTTTCCTCTGCGCTGTTTATCATCGACCAGGAAGACTTCGTTGGCCCAAGAAAGTCCCCTTACAGTCTTCCATTCACCCTCCCGCTCTTTCCCCTATAGCCTCCTTGTCTGGCGTTCTTCGAGTTCTTAAACCGATAAGAAATTTTCAGAGTATGTCCTCCATAGCCTCCACTGCTCATCACCCACTGCTTTCTTCCCCAACGAGACTCTTTCCTTCATCAGGATGTCTCTGTAGAAGACGACGACCAGTGGAAGCGTTTAAAGCAGACAAAGGATAATTTCACATTTATTTAAGGCTCCGACGATAACCCTAGGTTAAACTCGCTATATTTTGTCCCCGATAACGCGAGCTATGACGACCACCAACAATGCCATTATTCGCTTGCGATAAGTAATTTTTCTCTCACTTGAAATCGCTTGTTTAACGTTTGTCGCGGGCTCTATGCGCCGCTTCCTCTTGGAAGATGTTCTAGTCCCTAGTTTCCAAGTATTACAGGGAGGAGACGAGCTAGGAGTAATTTGCGAAAAAACTTTTAAGGAATTTTGACGGGGAGTGCAAGACATCGTGAGAAGCATAACTAACGTAAGACTTATACACCTTGCCGTTTCCACTGTGGCAAAGCATGGTTCTACAGAATTCATTATCGATTTCTGCTGTTTTCTACTTATCGCAAGCAAATACTGTTTTTTCCGACAAAAGCGTATACAAATTTAATTGAGACAGAATCTTGTCTGGTCGGTGGTGTTGGTGGTTAACTAGAAACAATAAATTAGTTCTTACACAAATACATAACTATTAATAAAATATTTTCCCTTGATCCTGCACTTAATACAAATTTTCTTTCTTTCGCCATCCTAAGCTAGCCTTGGAGAAATCAGTGGTTATGTTTGCGGAATAATGTCGTCTCCACTGCTACTAAAAAAAAGGTTTGTGGCATGGCATCGTTCAGGTGTACAGCGTGTTGCGTTAAGTTCTAAACGATCTCCTGGTCAAAGTTTGTTCATTTGTTGTACTTTCCTCCACCTAAAATCGGTCCTTCACCCATAAAATCACAATACAAATTTTGGAAGAGGTGAACCCAGAAAATGCTTTATAAGTTCTTTGAGAGACATCGTATTTGGTTGATTGCGTTTTAGAAAGCTGAACCATCACGCTCTGTGTGCTCTTCTCAATTTGTTTCCTAAATAACAATCATTCATTTCTTGCAGTTATACTACATATACATATAAGGTTCGTTAACACACTTCCTTCAATATTTTCGCCTTTTCCATTTACTAAAATTTTGAGATCTCCGAAAGCGTTTCTTATTAATTTAATTATATGGCAAGGATCCGGATCCAAAATAAATTTATCTATGCTGTTTCTAATTTTGAAAAATTCGTTTGATTATAAATTTCTTATATCACTTCCCAGCATATTAGAAACAGTTAAATTTACGGCTGCAACATCAAAACAGAAACCAATTAATTCAGCACCAGTTTTTAGGCCATGATTAAGATCCAGCAGGACAATACTATATTTTTGCTCTGCAGACATTGGGTGATAATGGGGCAAAAACCAATAGGAATTTTCCGCGGTTGATTCAGACAAACCGTCAAAAAACTTAAATTTGAGGGGCTACTACACCGCTTTGACCCCCACCAACAATTACAAATGATTTTTCTCCATCCCAATCTACATACTTAGGTACATATATGTATATGTTGCCAAATATGGATCTCATCGAATATTATGTTTAAGTATAATTTTTCTTCCTTCGTATTTGCTACATGAACTGCCATTTTTATACATATAAAAGATTCCTGAGTAAATTCAGTTTGAAAATTAATGCCTTCATAACGGTATCAGGCGTTTTGATCCCCCGACAAAATATCCCCGACAAAATATCCCCGACAAAATATCCCCAGACAAAATATCCCTGCATAAAATATCCCCGACAAAATATCCCCAAAAATAAAGAAAACTACAGAAAATTAAGAAACAATACGTAAATTTATTGAAGATGCAAATGATCTTGGTTCGCAAATCATGCAGTTTCTTCTTGACATAAAATTAGTATATCCGGGAGTAGTGGATGGCGAATTGAAGGAAGGGCTGACAATTAAAGAATTAGATCCGCCGGTTTTTAGTTCTGATGAAGAAAATAAATTTCTTTCTCCTTCTAAAAAGCCACGATTAGACGTAGCGGATAATGAACTAGATGATATTGAAAGGGCGATTGAAGATTTATCTGATCCTCTGAACCATCAATCGGACATTTCCCCCATCAAGGATCTTGAAATATGTTGACCTTGAGGTAACCCCCGACCCGTTGGCGCATGCATGGGGTGGGGGAAATGTCCGATTGATGGTTCAGAGGATCAGATAAATCTTCAATCGCCCTTTCAATATCATCTAGTTCATTATCCGCTACGTCTAATCGTGGCTTTTTAGAAGGAGAAAGAAATTTATTTTCTTCATCAGAACTAAAAACCGGCGGATCTAATTCTTTAATTGTCAGCCCTTCCTTCAATTCGCCATCCACTACTCCCGGATATACTAATTTTATGTCAAGAAGAAACTGCATGATTTGCGAACCAAGATCATTTGCATCTTCAATAAATTTACGTATTGTTTCTTAATTTTCTGTAGTTTTCTTTATTTTGTTTCAGTGAAATGTTTCGCGACATTTTGTTGGGGATATTTTGTCTGGGTATATTTTGTCTGGGTATATTTTGTCTGGGTATATTTTGTCGGGGATATTTTGTCGGGGATATTTTGTCGGAGGATCAAATATCATGGAACCCTTCATAACATCTTCGTAATGTTCTTTCATGTGGAAGATTTAAGTTAAATGTATCTCGAACATAAGCATAAGCTTTTGGTGACATATAATACAATTTAAGTTCAAAGCAAATGCGCAAAGTTCAGGACCATACGTTTTTGGAATTTTCGTGCCTTTGATTCTCAGTAGCTGCGTTTCAAACAGTTTTCTAACAGGCGCCCAAATTTGTTGAAGCGTTTCTTCTAGCTCTTTCACTAATTACATTTTTATCCCTTAAGGGGACCTTCTCATGCTAAATTGAACAAAATTACTCTTTTTAAATTTTTTTTGTGGAAAAACTACTTTATTTAGATACATAATTCTTTTTGTATATTGTAGGGAATAGTTTTAAATACATACAAAAAATTTGTATTGCCCATTTTAGTTCACCACCATCACTGTAGAGGGCGTCTTGCAAAAGGCTCATTTTAACTGGTGCGACACTTTCTGGGGTTCATGTAACAGATAGAGTAAAAGTTCAAACGAGGTTCTATTCCTGAGACTTAAAACTAGACAGTAAACCTTTAAAATATTTTATTTTTTATATTTTCCTTATTTTAAAAACGTTTTTCCAAAAAAGTAAGAGAAACATTTTTTTTTGGGGTAGTTCACCCGAATTTAGAAAAGGAGGGGGAGGTATTTTATGTCTTTTCAGAGGTTTATTGTCTAGTATTTTTTCTGTAGAATCTAAAATATTTTGGTTTGTACAAATCGGTCGAGTAGCTTTTGAGAAAAACGTCGCACCAGTTTGAAAAACATGATTTCGAGAAAACGCGTTTAAAGTTTTTATACTACAAATTCACTATATAAATGCGCTGAGGTCGAGGTGCCGTTACATATATACCTATAACTTCTTTTCTATTACGAATTTCTTAATAAAATTTTGAGAGAGTATTTCTATGGTGCTAAGGAACAGTTTTGTGTAAAAAAAAAAACATTCGATTTTTTGAAAATTTTGCATGAGAGGGTCCCCTTAAATGTTTAAATAAGTGACTGAGCCATTTTGCACATCTTCTTCTTATGTCTTCGTACTGTTTGGTTTAGTAATTTTATCTTTTTCCCCTGGGTTTTCACATGATTTCTTAAACATTTAATTTGCATCCCTATCATGAACTTCACGAAAAGAGCTTAAAAAAGCACGTTTTAAATTGAAATTCCTTAACAAACTTTCTTAATTTTTAGGAAATTAATTTCAGTTACCTTTGCCTACAATTAATTTTTTCGTTCAAAGTATTAAAATAAGTCCATTAGAAAAATCCAATCGAATTATTTTGATGTTATGTGCGGAAAACTTACTGAAATCAAAAGTAACTAAAATGAATTACTAAGAATTTTAGAACTTTACTAAGGAATTTTTATCCAAAAGGGACATTTCACGATAGGGGCGAAGACGACGCGACGTAGCCTATTGAATATTGATGTTTTCCTAATTTTTCTGCGAAAATTAACCTATTTTAGAAGTAAGCTAATAATATATAATTAATGAACACGGAAATTCGTTGAACGGAGGAAAAATTAAAAAGGAAGAAAATAAGCGCAGAATAAAAGAAAGTGTATATTATTTTGTTAATGAATTTTAAATGAAAGTGTGTTGTTTTTACTTTTTTTAAAACTTTTGTAAATATTTTAATTTACACCGTTTTGCTCTATAATTAATTTTTAGTCGCATAATTATTTTCCACCAAAATGGTTGACAAAAAATTCGCAGAATCTGACTCAGAAAATTTCCGATATAACTTACAAACCCATTATCCAGATTTACACCTTTTGGTTTGATGTCGGGGGTTCAGACACATCATAAACCAGATGAATAAACTGTCAAAATAATATAAAAAAGTTTTATAATAAATTTTCACAGATAAATTTGTCAAGTTCGTTAAACCTTCTGATGGCTAAAATATAATTTTTCGTTGGACGCAGATTGTGTACTTCTTGAAGTCGTGCAATCCTGCGTTTATAATTTTTGGTGTTAATCTTTTTTTTCATTATATTTAAAAGCGTATACCAAATTCTGAGTTGGAGCTGCATCTGGGAGCATAATTCTTTGGCAAAAAATTATTTGAGCAAACATCAAGATGCGATTTTGGAATAAAATTCACAAAGCCTAGTGCATCAAACCATTTGCACAAACTAATATTTTTCGGAAATTTTAAATGATATTAAAAAAAAAAAAAATCTCAATATTTAGTACATTCCAATATTTTGGTTCCCCTTTACCATATATCATCATCAAAAAATATTTAGAGATGTTTTTCTGTCAGGGCGCATTGAAATTGCGCACGATTGTCGTGGGTTGACATTCACCAAAATATGTATTTAAAATTTTTAAATTTTAATAAAATAACATTATGTAATGCATGAAGAACAAAAAAAGCCATTTAATTTCGTCACTACTTCACTTTACTTCATTTCACGTTGAAGTTCAATTTCAAACTGAGATACCTTGCTACTCAGCTTCTTTCACTGCGCCTTGTTTATTTTGCTTAGGCACCTACCTACTTTTATTGCGGTGCAATCCCTCTGCATTCCGAAGGAACCCAACGAGATAAAACATTGGCGCACACGCTAAAACACTCTGATAAATTTTGGGTGTTTATTTGGCCTAAAATCTGCCTAAATTTTGTCTAACATGGAATTTGAACCTATTTTTTGGGCGTTTTTTAGGTCTATATTTTTCACCCATCCGTTTTTTAGGCTTATTTTAGTATCTCTGTAACGGGCAACATTTTTTTTTTTGCATTATATTTTCAAAGTTACTACCTATATTTTTATTATATATTAAGTATAAGGGTCTTAAAGTACTTAACAAAATGTTTTTTAGATTTTTTGGAAACAAAATGACGATTATATCAGCGTCGATGTCAGACGTGTTGTAATGACGTTGTTCAAATTGCGATACAAATAACTTCTCTTAGAGTGAACCAGGAACAGTCAGACAAAAAATTTCTTGTTAATAATATACATAGTTCGTAGGTAAACCAATAACATAAACAGAAAATTGAAAATAAAATATTAAATTTGCAGTTTGAAAAAAAAGTTTGTTTTTTCGTATAAAATTTCGACCTATAAACATTAATAAACAAAATTTATAACAATAATTTTCCAAACAAGTAGGTTTAACTATGAATGATAACTGTTTTGTATAACTGGTAAAAATTTCAGCCAAAAATCTTTAATAGTTTCCGAGATATTACGCCCGAAATTTTCGAAAATGACGTTTCGAGAAAAACGCGTTTAAAAAAATGGAAAGGAGAGAGGCGGGGCCGATCTGAAAACCGGTTACGTATTGTCGCCTAACTCGAAAAGTAATACGAATATCGTTCTAAATCTATACAGGCATATTCTTCATAAGATTTAGAACATTTTTAAATAAAAACAAACGAAAATCGATTTTTCAAGCTTCTACACTGGGTGCCCCCCTTAAAGTTGAGGTGTCTTAGGCATAAAATAGGCAAAACATGTAATTTGAGTCTACTTTTAGGCATCTTTTAAGCCTTTTTTTTTCACCCGGGAGGGCATATCAAAATCGTGGTAAGATTATTAAAAATCCTCACACTTTGTCTAAAATGAAATGCTTTTTGAACAAAATTAATTAAAAAAAAAAAAATTCACATATCGTTGACTTTCTTCCCGAAATCTCCTTTCTTCAATCATCGCACAAAAATTCACTTAAAATTCTTTATGAGTCTCATTTGCTAACTTGCGGTTGATCCCCGCCGAAAAAAAAATCCGTAAATTCAATAAAAACTAAAAGATATATTACAACATTCATCTGTTGATAAGAAAATGATTCCGAAGGTTGTAAGAATAGTCCCGGCGTTCAGGAGGGGATCAAGTCATTGGCTCGCCGGAATAGACGCAAAGGGTTTCCCGTATCGCTCGAATGAGCACACAAAGTGCAGACGGCACTCGTCACTGACAATGAAATTCCAGAACCCTGAATGGGAAGAAGAAATCATAGGGCCGCATCCCTAGGGCTACGTCGGCATATGTGGGTACTTTACATCATCACAGGCCTTATAGCTTCAGTTGCCTCCGGGTTCCTTGGGACTGACTCCCTCTACCCGTTCTCACGCCCTTTCTCAAGGGAAAGGAATTTCCTTAATCTCACTTCAATCGCATTTTCAGTTGGATTTTCGGCGAAAATAAAAAACGAACAGGAAATAGAAAAATCGCAAAAAGCAAAAAAAAAAAAAAAAAATCCGGGAAATAGGAAAAAGATAGGATAACTGGAAAGAGAGGAAAGTGTTCCTTGAGGGCAATGAGTGGGATCCGCTTTCAGCCAATATATGTACATATAAATTGAAATTTTGTTTGAGTTAACTATTCGTCCCTGCTCGCCACTCCGCCGCCGCCTTGCTGCACTGAGGAACTCCGAGGTGCATTAGCATTTTCTCCCTTCTAACTGCAAAGAAGGACTTTCTTTTCATCCCCGAACTCTGACGGAGCGCTTTGCTCAAGAATCATTTGCTAGAGCGCTTAATATCATAAATAGCTCGGAATTCCGCCGTGCACAGAGGTGGGATAAAGTGATCCTCTTCATTGCAAACTGCAATGCAAGCTGCTTTGAACTGAGATACGAATCAAAGACGTTTACGACAAGTGTATCAAGTAAATGTTTAAAAAAAAAAAATCTGTAAATTCCCCTGTCGCACATTCTTAAGACTGAAGGATTTCTTTCTGGAATCAGCCAGGCGCTGTATAAGTTTATCTCTGGGTAAATAATCGCCGGAAAGTGATGCACTTATTAAATAAAAGCACTTCTCGGCCGATCTGGAAGCCAATAGTATTTTCCATTTCCAACTCGTCGCCACATTTGCTGCAAATCTACATAAAGCCAACGATTCCGAAATCCCTTGGTCAATTACAGGAACAATGCCGCAAAGAAAATAACTCGTTCTCCCAGACAACAAAACCAGTCGAATTACGGTTCGGTCGTTTACCTCAGCAATTTGCCTATTTTGCATAGAATATTAATTTAGCATCATGGTTTCACAATGAAAATCAAGGGTTGAAAACTGGGAAATGTTGAGAAGATTTTATGTGATTTTTTACCATAAATTTATTGACCAGTAGGAATTTTCGATTTTTTTTAGGAATCATGTGATCTGAAACATATCTGCTTGATTTGTGACGCCATGTTTATATAATATATCTGCACGATCAAGCATCATTGGTTCAATTCAGAGGATGAACTGGATTTAAGGTTCAGTTATTCTACTTATGGGGATATACCAGGGACAGTAAAATATCTTTATTGAATTCTTAATTCAATTTTTATAACACACAACGGCTTTTAAATCCAAGCTGGTTAAACCATAACTAATTTCATTTATTACCTAAGTAGCATAACGATTATGAACGCAATGATGTTCATTTTTATTTAGAGGAAAATGCAAGCTTATTCCCATTTTCCAACGCGCCGACCAACCAACCACCAACCAACCAAAGGTGCTGAATTCCGTGTAAAGTACAAGTCTTTGCCTGTAGTTGTGCCAGCCGGTTGTCGAAACATCATCAGGCAAATGTTTAATCTGGAAGAGTTTTTACCACTTTTGGGCGGAAAAATTCCTCAATTTTGTTTTTAGTACTGGGCTGGAATTACCGCACACATTTTGACAATTGCAATGATGTTTTGACAACCGGTGGGGCAGCTGTGGCACTGTCACTATTCTAGTACAAAATAGTTTCTGAATGGGCGACTATTATTTTTGATTAGAACGCACACATGAAAAAGTTAGCCATGTTGACCAAAACACGAGCGAAAGAGATGACGCAAATAACAAAATGCAACGCGATGGCGCGATTTTGGTTGGTTCGTGTTTGGTTGGTTCTTGCATTAGAGAACGGCCTTTACAAACCGAATTAACAGTCTCCACAATTTAGTTCCAAAAAATTCTCCGGGCACTAAGAAAATTGTCGGTAATTGTAGCAGATGTAAATAATGATTCGTTATTTTGAACAAAACTAATTTAGTAATACAAAATAAGTAAGCCACAATACTCCTGGTTGACATCTGCTAAATAACTTAGCGGTTGGAATGCGTCGAGAACACTGACATAAAACTGGATTACTCGCCCCATACAAAGTGCCTTCATCAGAATGGTGCGCTTTTCGTTCTCTTTTGCTCACACCATTAACGAATTTTGAGCAGTCAACTGTGGGTTTGAATTATTTTCAAATGCATTTTTGGAGCATTTCTCAGTTTTAATGACATAAACCCATCAAATAATTGCACCAAAAATCATTACATAATTCGTTTTCCATCTTAAATCCCTTAAAAGGAATGTGAAAATGTAATTACTCCACTTTGAGGTGCATCTAAATTTCACATAATTTCTTAAGTTTTCAGCAGAAATGTTGCTAAATTACGAGAAATGGTCTTTTAGAATTCCATATTGCGAATTCTTCCAATTGTGTGTATGTTTGAATTACCAATTAAAATTACGCAAAAACCAAAAAATACTATGGGGCGTAATGCTGCGAATTAATTCGGATTTATATTCAATTACGTCCTTTTACTGCAACTGCAAATTAAGTGGGGGTTATAGCAAACAACAAAAAAATCCCTAATTATGACTTTTGAGTTCTTAAAACAGTTGTTTAGCGATGTAAACCGCATTTCTAAAAGTGCACAGCATATCGTCACTTCGCTGAGAATTGATCAATGAAAAATGTGTTATTTTAGAAACTTTTCACTGCGAAATATTTGAGATGTTATATCTACTAGGTTTAAGGGATTAGATTTACGTGCAGGATACAATTTAAAATACATAAATATTATATAATTTTTAAATTTGCCGCCTTTCGAAGGCGTCTATCTCGCCTAATGCGAAAGAAATATAGTACATATATATGTATGTATGCTTCCTACATTTGAACTCTCCTTAGGTGAGAACTGTCAAAAGGGTGCACCATTTGGAGCAGCAAATTGATTGGTTCTACTTGTATACACATAAAAGCTATAAGCTATATAAAGTTTGGCTCAATTACCTGAGTATTTCGATCTACTTTCTTACAGACGAGGCCTGCTAAGTGTTATACAAACTTGAAACTACTATTAAGTAGTAGTAGTAAAGACACATTTTGGAGAATATGCTCAGATACATGTTTCTTTGGCTCCGAGTGGCCTGGTTTTTATATGTCAGTGGTTGAGAAATTGAGGAAATCCTTATTGATCCTCTTCTTCCCAGACAAATGAACTCGCCGCTGAGTAAAAAAAACGCTCATAGAACTGGAACTGCTGGATTCCTGGATGAACACCGGTGTTGAAGATGCCATGTATTGAGGTTTAAAAGATGCCTCGTCCGGAGTTTTACTGTATAAAGTAATCTCGACTGGAAAAGGGCGTGGGAGATGGCATTTTTGAAAATTGGGTTGATGATGCGTAATCTGTCCGATTTGAAATGTAAATTAATGCGCTCAAAGATGCTACTCTAGAAGTAAGTGAAGGTTGATGAAAGGTTGGGTTGCTCTTTTCTTCGGGGTCACCAATGTGGAGGCTCTAGAATGTCCTACTTGAATCTTCGTGATTTCTTTTATTATTCTTGATTTTTTTATTACTTTGTTTGCATAGTCACTTTGACTTTATTAAATTTACTTAGTTTATTTAATCTTTTAGTTAAATTAAGTTTTATTTATTTTATAATATTTTTTAAAAACTTTTGGTTGGAAGTGACAGCAAGTATTGAAAAAATATAATTTTTATCAAAACAATTATTCCTATCTAGATTACTAGTGAGAAAAAATTTTAGAATACATATTAAATTTTTAACGTTTGAACAATCATTTTTGATATTATTACAATATGGGGTGTATAATATAAATGAAATCTGCTTTTAGTTTATTTGAATAACTCGAGAAGAACATCTCCTCTTATAAATGTCCTTATACCAGAATCTTAAAAAATGTTTCATTGAAACGATTCTTTTTTAAGTTTAAACCGAACCATTACTACATATAAAGACTTTTTGATTGTTTGCCCTGATGGGCACATTAATCTTTATGGCCTTTCTATGTTATGTAACCACGATATTCGATATTGTTACATATTCTAGTGGAAATAAGAAAGTTCACAACGATCCATCCCACTCGATTTGCAAGGATAAGAAGCAGGAAGGGGAGTTTGAATATCATAGAAGTTTTAAAGACGCATTTGGAAAACTGGAATTTTAAGCACACTGTCACCATATAACCTCAACACAAGGTGACGCTGATTTATAATTTAATACCTACAATGCAAGCAAATGAGTACAGAAAAATTACTTTGTACATTTTATGGGTTACGGAGACCCAAGTAAAAATGTCTAACATTTCATGTAAGGTCGGTACAACGGTCGTACAACGCAAATTGTTATTATGCGCATTTTTAGTTCTCTTTTGATTAAAATATACAGTTTTTGTGTCGATAAAATGGTTGTTATATAGAAAAATATTTTGACACTAATGACTTTAATAATTATAAATTAAAACACGCCGTACCAACATTTTCTACACATAAAATCAAAATTTTCAATTGCCACTTCAAAGGCGAATATCCATACCAAAATACGCATTATCCTTTGTTTTTATTACTTTCATTTTATAACAATTTGTCATGTCTGTTTCAATCCAATCAAGTTTATTACATCATGTATTGAAAAACTTAAAACATATCCAGTTTTTCCCCTAACTGCCTCGAAAAAGCAGAACAAAAAATTTCAGTATTCATGGCAGCGCTGAGGCTGTTTCAGGATTTTAAAGCATTTGAATAAAACGTGCGGCTGGCAGACGGGCATTTAATGTAATTAGGCGACTTAAATGCAATGGCCGTTGCCGTCCAAAATTCTTTACCCTTGAAACGAATCTCGTTTAGACGCCAGCTGAGGGTTATAATCGCATGTTCCGGTCGGGGACTGCCGGGCTGGCGTACCCAAAAGTCTGTTTTAAATTGTCCACTCTATTCGCCGCGGCTTATGTCTAAAATCTTGTCACCCCATTGAGAGGTACTGTCAGGGGAAATTAAAAAACCACCCACGAATCCTTACTTCATCGGCCGACCGTTGTCTTCTTCGCCGGAGAGCCCAACCAGAAGTCCATGCCGAAAATAAGACATATACCAGCAGCCAATAGGTGTCCGTCCTACGTAAATTTCGCATGGGCCCCAAGGATCCCTCAATTAACATTGAAATAACTGAAAACCCTGCCGAGGGCGAGCCGGGCAGCGTCGGCGCTGACGAGAAGGATGGTCTAATAATCCCAGTGGGAAATGAGGGAGCTTTTCATTTGATGAGACAAATAATTAGATTTTTGCAATTATGGCGGCAAAATAAAATTCAGATCCCTGAGGGATGCTGAAGCGCAATGCATAGAAACATCCCAATGATACGCGTACTTTTCGAAGTGGACCTCGGTTAGGGTAGAAATCCCACACGTCTACCGGACAACGTACAACCTCTCAGACTATTTACCTGTGTGGGTCGATAATCTTTTATTACCTTTACTTTATCTCTTAATAAAAACAAACACACATACACGGATCGGGCAAATGAAGAACATTCGTAAAATGGGAACATCCACCCTTGGAAGTCTGGGACGGGTTCCTGGTCTTTGGGGACATTCGACCGGGATCTCGAAGGTACGAAGAAGGTAAATGACTAAATAACGAGTTGAGGAGCGCATTCGAACTTACCCGGCGATTGTATCATCTAAAATTTTGTAATCATAACGTGATCGGAAATACATATGCATAGTCAATATACAAGGTCAAATACCTTGGAGAAATCGTCGGATTTGGTATGAGCAATTATGCAATTTAAAGGATTTATAATTTACATCATGATTTTCAGATTGTAGTCTGATAAGATTTTATTTCTTGCAAACAGATATAGTTCAGTTTTATTGAACTAGTAGGTATGTATACTTTATCTTATGTGAAGTGAGGTTCAAACTTGACATATATATAAATATTTACAATAAAATAACCATATAGAATTTTAAGAATTGAAATAAGCAAAACTTTCAAATGACTTACGAAGATTTAGTACGCCTAAACGCTTGGTTCCATATTTTTTACTTTTTGACTGAAGGTACTAACATATACCAACTTAACATATAGGCTACTTGTCTTGCGCATCAAAATGGCGGACTCAAGATGGCAGCTAACAATTTTTGATTTCGAGAGATTACCTTGAAAATTGGCATTTTGGACCTGTGGAGACGCTGATTACGGCTTTTAATGAAAATTAGTGTACAAATATTTCGTTGGCACTAATTTCTATTCTACTATCACAATTTGGAAATTCAAGATGGCGGATACAATATAGCGAACCAATTTCTCGATTTCTCATTGAAAGTATTTCCATTTCACCCATACCTAAATAAATTGGTACTCTTTTCGCAATTTTCAACTGAAATTTTTTATCTTTTCGTGAAAAGATCTTAAATTCCTAAGTATTATGAGAATCTTGTAATGGACCCTCTATAGGTAGTACTCTAAATAAAGAAATTCTCTATTTCCTTTTTCACACTCTCTCTCTTTATTCATTCCTCCTGGATCCAATTCTGAAGTCTACGCAGACAACGTCGTGGGCAAAAGATAGAATTAAATATACCGAGCCAAGTGTAGAATTATCTCTTAACATTACTTTACAAAAATAATACTATTAATTGATAGTGCATGAGGTTATTATGACGTACATATTAGTTAAAGTATCGGTATTTATAACTACAAATCGTAGTTCAGCCATATATCAAATGTTTCTGAGTTGAGTCCTTTTGAAAATATGAAAAATAGTAAATTCAACTATTTTTTTTAAGTGTGTAATTATTTATATGTAATAGAAGTGATCCGATCATCTTGAAAATAAGAGTAAAATCGTAGTCACTCTTCGTAGAAAATTTCACAGGAATTAAATAAAATATTTCGTAATTAAAATCTTATCAATTGCACCATAGCATTGCAAGAAGCCTAAGTTTTTAAACCGTGAAACGAATTCATTTTTTTTCAATAGGATATGCATTAAAATAATTTATTATAGTTTCATTGGCAAATACAGTCATCAAAAAATTAAGGGATAATTCAAACAGTTTAATAATTCTAACAAGTTTTGAACAGTTATAGCTCTGCGAAAAATAATTGAAGATTTATTGAAAGCTTGTACCTTTTAGTTTATGAATCAGAGGCTCAATATTTTTTATCATCCTCTATTGCTCTGCGCTAAACGTTAGAAGAGTAAGACAAATTATCCCGTAATTTTTTATGAACTTTGAGAATGTCTATTTTTACGCAATCGTGAGGGAGGATAGTTTCAGTTTTTTAATGACATTATTTTACATTATTTTACGATTATTATTTCGGGAGATTACTATTTCGGAAAGCGATTTATTAAATTGGACAGACCACAAGAAGTCTTGAATGTACAAAAGTAGACTTCTTTCGGCTTTTTGCTCAATTTTATAAAACTTTAATTGGATTGAAGATATCGGGACGAAAATTTCGGGTTTTATAGTTTAAAGTACGATGTTTCACTTGCCATCCTTGATTTTTGCAAGCTTTTATTTAACTTCACTTGTTAGTTAGTATGTTCAAATCTTGCAATTGAATTTTAAACCAGTTGTCCCAACCGATTGAGCTAAAATGTTGCACACGTGTTTGGTTTTGGTGACAATGTACGATTAGCTAAGTGACTTCATTCTAAATCCAACATGGTGGACGCAACAAGATAGCGATGTATTATTTCCATAACTACCCTCTTGACATGGGTATTAAATGAAAAGATTCGACGAGTATAATACTATAAAAGCCTGCTTTAAAAATCTCTTTATAAATTAAGAACTTCTTAATTATTTTTAAGCCTTCGAAGTACCGAATTACTATTTGCCATCTACAAAAGCATTCAAAACAATAAAAGATATTAGGAGTTCAAAAGAATACATTTTTTTATAATTTCATGCCCTCTAAATTTTAATATTTAGTTTTGAATACAAATATCTGAATACTGAATATAGTTCATACTTACGTTTTATAATAGTCAGATCAGGACAAAAGTTGATAAGACAATAAAATATTAATTGTTATGACAATAGAAAACTTCATATAATAGTTTCGGTACACAGGCCCCTCTTGGGTCAACGCAAAAACAGATTTATCCGTGGTATGAAGGTTACTTCGAAACTTTACTATGTGTCGAATATATTTTTCGAGAGATAATAGAAAACCCAAGGTTACATCTTCTTTGGATAATTCTTATACAAAAATTGTGGTCGACCCATTTTAGGTCAGTGTACCTCCCAAGTGTTAAATTTATGCTCTTTATTCTTTCACAATAATGTGAAATAACATTTAAAATAATGTCAAATTGCATGAATTTCCCTTTTAAGAGAACCTTGCCTTAATTTTTTTAATTCACTGCATACAAGCATAAGTATTGCTATTCCTGCCTATCACTTTCATACTCGATTAAGATCGAATTTGCTTAATATCGGCAGTGTAGATATTTTGCAAATAAATAAAAACAAATTTTATGTGGATTTATTTTGACTGAAATCCGTATTTTAACAAACACTCAATGAAACTATTTTAGTAGCTCTTAATTACCGCATATTGACGGCGAACTCACTTTATAAAATTACTGATCTAAATTCTTTTCTATATCGTTCTTTTTAGAAATTATCCAATATTTTTTGTTACATGCAAACTACACAAAATTCCAAAATTACAAACACTTCCTAAAAAAGTTTCTAATTTGAAAATTTTGTCATTGCTATTTCAGGAGCTCCAACTGCTGTAGCCAGAAATGCAACTCCCGTGGCATATCCGGGATCACCGCTTCATTTAACCGTAGAATTTTGTGCCAATCCACCAGCCTACGCAGCACGTTGGTTACATGGAGACCGTGTTTACACTCCAGGAAATCAATACGGAAGCACAGTGCTAGCATATGGCGTGACGGTAATGATTCTAATACTGCAGTTTTGAAATTAATTACTTATTAATTAAATTTTACGATCCACAGGACCTACCAACACCATTTTGTAAAGAAGCCCGACTGACCTACGTCAGTATGCACGAACGTGTGCCGCGGACCTTCTACTTCATCGTCTCTTCACCTGGAGGCGTTGCAGAAACAATTTTTAAAGTTAACTTCACCTTGAGGTATCGAACTATGTCCAACTCCATCGATGAAGAGGAGGAGGAGCTTAGCGAACCCGAGGAGATCCATTTTCCGGTGTTTGGGAATAACGCCCTACCGCCACTGCTCCAATGGACCCTATTCTCACTACAATTACTACTGCTATATACTATAAACACTTTCATGTATGTCCTTCTGTAGGCATAGTATACTCCAAAATTACTAACAGTTATCCAAAGAGTTTCGTTTTATTTTTGTTAAAAAAAAAATGTAAAGTTCCCGGCCCTTCGCCCATGCGGGTCCGGGCAGGTTCTCGTTTTTAATTAAAAATTAAAAAAAAAATACAAAAACAAAATAAAAAAAAACCAAAACAAAAAACTAAAAAAAGCGAAAATCCGCGGCGGATTTTAAAGAATGTTAACCCGGAGGGATAATAATTTTTATATGGATTTATATTTAGATTTATATATACATACCATGAGTAGTAGATAAGCAGCACTAGTGCTCGTTAGTCCTAAGACCTGAACGCTTGAAAGGCTCAAAATGTTTGTACAGAGTTTTGTTGATGTCCCTCATCTTCGGTTTATCCGGTGCTTTGGTTGAACACTTACATGATTGGTTTTTTTATTGAACACTGCCATCCCACCAAGTGTATATGTTTTTTATAAAGTTGAATTTTTGTAATTGACCGAACAAGACCTCTCTTAGAAAAGCAGGGGTTACTTCAGGTTTTTTCGTCAGTTCGTGCTGTGTACAATAAAAGATGCTGCTCGCACGGGCGCTGTGCTCCCCAGCTTTATTTTTGTGTCGCCAAAAATTCTCTCAAAAAAATAATATTCTAAGAATTAAAAGAAAAAAAAAAGTTAAATGAATTTCCTGAGGTGCACAACGCCTGTTAGGTCTAAGTGAGCGAAATTCTAAAGTAGCAAGGGAGTCTTAAGAAGCCTTGCTGTGACACCAAAAAAAAAAAAACAAAAAAATTGCCCTGCGAATAATGCCATTTAAAACACTATTCGCTAAGGCACCCTATGTAGTTGATGTATGATACTTGAGGATTATAAATACTGCCAGACAGTTACCGCCTAAGAGTCAGACAGAAAGACCTTTTATTCAAACAGTGTAAAAACGACAAAATTGTACGCAGGGTTTGCAATTAAGCAACCCATTCAGCCGAGAATGATCAAACTTTTTAAAAAGAAAAAATGATTGATGAAATGAAGAAGCCGACAGGCGAACATGTTAGCCATACGATAAAACTAATAGCTGTTTATGGAGGAACTCATTAAAGTGGCAAATAATTGTACGATTTACTGTTTATGAATAAAATAGCCAATTTAGCATATATTGCCTTTTACTCTCATCCTATCACATGTTTCCTTGATACTACAACGCGACCGAGTCGGTGGGTATGCATCGTGTTTCGTTTAAGAAACAAATCACCTGGACATTGCTTAGGAAAATGAAAGGTGCCTTTCACCTTATCTCATTAGCTTTACCGAGAAATTTTTTCCAGTGATTGTTGTGGGAAATCAGCAAAAGGTAAGTAGCTAGATAATAAATAGCTCGAACAGTAGGTTTTCTAGATGACAAGTGATAACTATAGATTATATTATTATTTGCTGTTATTGATATTCTTTTCAACATTTTGTGCAGCTTTAAAAATTATACAGTATTTTTTGTTATTCATTTCATGTGTTTTTATTAGATAGTAACGCCTTCTGATGTGAAAGCAAAGCTACACGAACTTCACTTCACTCCATATAACTTCCACTTGCTCTATCTACTTTTAATCTTTCATCATACAGAGCAGCAGAATATAGTTTTATAAAAATATATAATTCTTCTTTATTATCATCAATAAGAAGGTTCCAAGTAGCTTAAGGATATATTTATAATACCTAAATCAAAATTAATGTAAAATCCGTTCATGACTTTTGGATTGGACAAATTTTAACTCAATCTTTGTATTGTTTCATACCACTGTTTGACATGTTGCATGCAGAAGTTTTCGAGAAAGCTTAACATATATAAAAAAGCGTTTGACGAGAGAGAGCTTTCAATTGTGGACTGTTTTTGTTACACGTGGCGCAGAACGAGCTATTGGTGGCACTGGTAATTATTCAATCTGGACAATTCAGCAAATAACTATAAGTCAGAGTAGTTTCAATTTTTATCATATAAAGTTAGTACTTGATGTGTTATGAAAACAATTTGTTTTGTGTGTGAGTAGATATTTTTAAACTTGAAAATACACGAAATACTAAATTTTGTTTATACTCTGTCCACATAAATATAGTACGTCACTGCGAAGAACATCAAAGTGGACGAAAAATTTTAGTTTGAAAATTTTAATAAGATTCTACACCAAGAAATGCAACCAAATTCTCTCATCGTAATGTGACACCCCGCCGAAACAAACTAAAAATATTGAAGGGGTTTTAACCAGGAACCGAAAATATTTCTAAAATTTAGAACCAAAAATTCATCACTTTATTCCAAGCTAAAATCAATTATTTCATTTGTAGCTGTACTTAGATTCAATAATACTTGGCTTATTTTTTTGTAGGCTAAACAAAAATTATAAACTCGTTAATAACGGTAATTTTTACTTCTCGATCGTTCGATAACGATTATTTAGTAATTTTTATTTTTCGATCGCTCTCTAATGGTTAAGAATTAATTTTTATTTTTTGAATTTGAAAAGCTAATTTCATTATTTTTCTTCCTTTAAGGCCTGAAAAAAAAAAAAAAAATAGGGACGATTCGAAATCATAGTCTCTTCTTTTTGTAAATCGGTTAAAAATTGTTTGTTATTATTATTACTTATAATAATTAATTATTACTTCATCGTTATTAACCAATCGAAAAATAAAAATTACTTCATAATCATTATTTTGTAATTTATATTTTTTTCATCATAATCATTACAGCCCCTGGTTAGATAATAAAGTAGTTTTTCCACATTCAAATATTGATGAACTGAGCTGGAAATTTACATTAAGACGAAAACTTAAAAAAATACAACATAATAAGTAATAACATTAATTATATACATACATATGTATATGTATCTGCGAAATGTAATTTTTTTGGAGAGCATAAAATTGAATTATTTCGTTATTTTAATAATAAAAATGTTTAGCTTTGTGAGGAAATGGATCCATAGAGCCTAAATGTTAATGCCAAAGCGGCACTCAGTTATGTGAATGTTTCCAGATGCTGGGAAGTTCGACATATGTAAATTTATTATTATTTAATGTTGTGGACCAATAAAATGAGTATAATGGTCTAGAAATCGTAATTTTTTCAATTTTTTTTGCCGAAAATTATTTAAGCAATAATTTTGTAAGATTAACAATTTTACAACTATTAAATGTGGGTATACTAGCTAAAAGTACTCGCCGTTGCAAGATAGTTCTTAACTGATCTGATCTTAACTGACTTTTCTGAAAACTTTTGTGCAAAGAGTGACTCCAAAAATAGCCCGAAAATAGCCCGTTTTTGGGACCTCGAGAATCGTTCCAAATTGTTTATCACATCATTGTTTATCATTTGAACATGCATTTGGTAAATTTTTAGGAGGGGATCAGCTTTGGTTTTTGAGATATGGGAGATAACAGACATAAAAATGTTACCTTTAACCGTATCACTCGGGTTTACCTTAAGTCTTACTTTTTCTGCGTATTTTACCAAACCACTATATTATTATGTTTTTTAGGTCGCTGATTCCGAATCCGAGGTCAGATGACCTTCTCAAAGGACCGTTCAAGGTCATTTGAAGGTCAAATCTCATTGAATCATAGAAAATATCTGAAAACACCTTCATATAGGTTTTTAAGGTCGCTGATCACGAATCTGAAGTCAGATTCGCAAAATTATAGATGGCGGATTCAAAATGGCCGACATGCTTTATAAAATTCCGCATACATACAGAAATAATTCATCCAAATTCTTATATCTTGAACCCTATAGTTATTGAGTAGTAGGGTTTTGGGTTTCAGTGTGTAACGTATTGTTGGACAGGGTTTCAGGTTATTGGGTATCGGGACTTAAAGTTCCATGATATTAAGTTATAAGATTTTAGGTTATAGGATATAGGTTATAGGATTCAGAAGTATTGGAATTAGGATTTAGGGTTTCAAGATATTAGGGTTCAAGATATAAGAATTTGGATGAATTATTTCAGTATGTATGCGGAATTTTATAAAGCATGTCGGCCATTTTGAATCCGCCATCTATAATTTTGCGAATCTGACTTCAGATTCGTGATCAGCGACCTTAAAAACCTATATGAAGGTGTTTTCAGATATTTTCTATGATTCAATGAGATTTGACCTTCAAATGACCTTGAACGGTCCTTTGAGAAGGTCATCTGACCTCGGATTCGGAATCAGCGACCTAAAAAACATAATAATATGGTGGTTTGGTAAAATACGCAGAAAAAGTAAGACTTAAGGTAAACCCGAGTGATACGGTTAAAGGTAACATTTTTATGTCTGTTATCTCCCATATCTCAAAAACCAAAGCTGATCCCCTCCTAAAAATTTACCAAATGCATGTTCAAATGATAAACAATGATGTGATAAACAATTTGGAACGATTCTCGAGGTCCCAAAAACGGGCTATTTTCGGGCTATTTTTGGAGTCACTCTTTGCAGCAGAAGAGACCAGAACTATAGTGAATACGATGGGCGTTGTGTTTCACCAGGACAACGCGCGGCCGCATGTATCTTTGCTCACCCGTACAAAGCTACACGAGATAGCCTGGGACGTCTTACCTCATCCACCCTATTCACCTGATATTGCACCATCCGACTTCCACTTGTTCCGGTTCCTCCAGAACCTCGATGGATTTTTCACCTCCAAGCCAGTCCAATTCTATGCGGACGCGATTTTTAAGTTGCTAGGAAGATGGACCAAGATCGTCGAAAAAAGTGGACAATACTTTGATGAATAAATCTTATATTTTTTTTTTTATTTTCTTATAAAAAAAAGCTCCGATTTTTTCAGTCAACCCTAATTGAATGAATAGGTCAACATTGTCGTATATTGTGGAAAAAATTAAGGCATTTACGTAAAGAGGATACTAATTTATGGTCGTCTACTATATAGAGGGAAAACAATTGCTGCAGCACTGTACGAATTAGCCTCCCCAAACCCCAACAGAATATAGAACAACAGCCAGCTTTTTTGGAATCGGGAGAACAACACTGGGAGAATTAGTTTTAGAAATATGCCAAGAAATATGTGAAATTTTTCACTCTACTCTACTCAATATAAAGTTAATAAGATTGTAGGTGAATTCCCGCAATGTTACGGAGCAGTTGATGGATTCCACATATAAATTAAACAAGTTGTGGTCAAGGAGATTCCTCTTAAAAAAGTAATTTTACGAGACACAATTTACCTGCGCCTACGGTCGCAAGCTTGATGTAGCCCTAGAAGTTCCGAAAAAAATTCACGACGCTGCTGCACCACCCACCGTACTGCTTGCCGGAACCACTTTTCGGGCCTCGAATGAAGAAAAAAATTCACCAGTCCGTCGATCCGATGAAAAACTCTTCCGACCGAGCTTCGTAAGTCTCATCGAAGGAATTTGCGACCGACGCGTTTGCTGGTGGCGCGCCGCTTCGGACCGAGAGGCTGGCAGCCGCGACAACCGCATGCAGCCGGCCCACACATTGTTCGCGAAGGCTCGCTGTTGGCGCGGAGGTGTGTGGGGAGGTTGCAGAGGGACTTTGCAACGGCAGCAGTTGGCAGCGAGGAGCTGGAGGCGGCGTACCGAAAAAAAGTGAAAATTGCGACCTGAAGCCAGCGAGACGCCTCCCGGCAGCCGCAGAAAAATTTTGCTGTTCGGAGACGTGAAAAGTCGGCCTTTTCAGTTTTTTGGGAACTAAACCAGATCGCAAGCAGGACCGGGAATTGTTCGAGTCGAAAGAATTTAAGGGATTGGTAGCTGAAAGCGCCGCGACCGTGTCGCGAAAAACGCCGCAGATTGGGTGCGTGGGAGGAGAAATCCAACCAGAAGACCTTGCGAGGGCATCCGCGAAAAGAAAAAAAAAACCGGCCAAGTGCGAGTCGGACCCAAACACGAAGCGTTCCGTACTATCGTACAAAATTTAAAATTATGTACTTTTTACATACTTTCGTAAAAGAAACAAAAGTTTATTGTATGGGGACCCCTTTTAATTTTTAACTTTATTTTATTTTCATTATAAATAGTATTACTCACTCTTTGAAAATTTCATGTGTTGACCTACATATTACGACTCAAGAGATACAGCCCGCTGACAGACAGACAGACGGACGGATTGACAGCGGAGGCTTAGTAATAGGGTCCCGTTGGCACCCTTTGGGTACGGAACTCAAAAAAGGGAACTAGAGGGGACGCTTCGGGTCGGCCATTAGTGGGAGGCAGTTATTTTCGTCATTCTAATTGAATTCCTGGAAGTGAAGGAAAATAAAAGAAAGAAGAAAATTACAAGGATGTTTTGAGTACCTAAAGACTGATAATAAAAAATAGATTATAACATTTAATAAAATGTTTTACTTCGTTTTAAAAAATAAAAAAACTAAAATTATAAAGAAAGGTATAAAAAGTAGAGGTTTCGCCGAACGATGTCCTTTCTTGGGCTCCGGGTGTTAGATCTATTGTAAAAGAAAATTGTGAAAACAAAGCAAAATTTAAAACATAAACTAACATGAAAACGACACTCACCAACATGTCTCACAATCTGTTGCACAAAGAACAAACGCATACGTATTTACATATTAAACATATCACATATGTATAATAAAAAAAAATATTAATTTCAAACATACCTCCTGGCGTCCAATGTTTGTTTACAATTGATACTGTCAAAGACGTTTCAGGAGCAATAATAACAACTTGCAATTTAAAGCAAGGATCATTAAATATCATTAAAACCAATCACATGTAGATGGCGCGTAAAATACTAAATATTTGCATAATGTTCTAGCAGTGAACTACGCTTAGATAATTACATGAACTTTCAAAATTTGGGTATAGGGTAGACTGGTCAAGGAGTGCGCACTTAAGGTTCAAACTGTTCTAAAATGAAAATATATAATTTTAGATAATCAACTTAACTTTTATTCCGTACTTATTAATCACATCTTTCATAAAATAACATCAAATGTAACAAAAATATGCCATATCTTTGGAAAAATAAAAAAAATAAAAAGAGTAATAATTGCGTACTCTTACAAGACCTATTTGATAAGAGTTCACATGTGAGTTTAAAAGAGTACGCAGGAAAAACTATCACAAAATTCGTGCTTGCATTACTTTCAAAGGTCACTAATAAAATTTCCTCCACGTTCATAGCTTGTACAAGCTTCATGCCACCACTCTTTGCATTTAAAACATCCTAGCCAGTCTTCGTTAGGGGTAGCCAGTCTTCGTTAGGGGGGTCTATGTATAGGGTAAGCTGGTCTATGAGTACGCATTCGTTAAGACTACGCAATCCCAATAGACATGACGTTGTTTACGATATGCGTCTAACTTCAGTGTTATTTTGGAGTGCAAGCTAATGAGAAGTGCTGTGCGAAAAAAAAGAAAAACCTACAAAAACACAGAAATTATGTAAGTTTAAATATTTTTACCTATTTTCTTAAATATTTATGGCATTTTGGAAGTATTTTTGCGATAAAACTACAAATGTTAAGAAAGAAAAGAATTTGCGGTTCGAACTGCAAGAACCTAACTTAAAGGTCACAGCGAGAGCGACTCCGTCCGATGCCAATAGAGGACGTTGAACTTCGTTCAATTAGATAATCGTATATGTGTGCACGAGTACGCACTTGAAAAGGATGCGGCTTCAAAACAAGTACCAAAGAAAAAATCAAAAACAATTCCAAAACCAACTACTAAAAGGACCAAAAAATCTGTTCAAGTCCCAAAGAAGATGTAAGATAATAATTGAAACAAAGTAGATTGAATATGTATGTAGTCGTGTAAGTTCTCTTGTGCAACTTACTAGCGGTAGTCATCACTAGCCACTATCTAGAATGGCAGTAGGAGACTAGTTGCAGTAGGGAAACCGAGCCGACCACAGTATCTTGTTCAAACTATTGTACATAGCAGTGTGAATAAAGTATTAAGCAGAACAAGTTATTTTGATTCATCACCTACTTGCACTCATCACAGAAGACACCCAAAAAGAAAATGTGGAAATGTCCACCATGTGGTGAAGTATACAACCGAAGATGTGGAAAAAGCGTTTTACTTTAATTTGAGGCTGTGAGATAGTTGGTGGTGCAGTAGTTTTCGGCGTGATAAAATTTTGAATTGTTTCAATAAATATTTTTAAATTTGAATACTTTTTGCTTTTTTTCTTGGCGTGCAAACAAAAGATATTTAACCAAAGAAAAAATTAAAAAAAATTATTAAGTATCAACTAATCTGAATATTTATGGGCGTCTCATAGTTCACGAGTAAAGATCATTCCATAAAAACAGTTTATGATATACGCACCACAATTCAATTCGGTCAATCATGAATCTTTTTCTTTTGATTGCTCATGAAAGTCTGCCATTCTGCGGTTGTAGCCACAGAACAAAATTGTTGGTGTCGGTGTGTACTTAATATGGATTAGTAATTGAGCGAGGAAAACAACAACACAAACGATGTTACAGTGTGCATATATATATGTATGTACATACATATATCCAACTGCATTTCCAAAAACTATAATATACCGGAGAGTGGGTGAAAATGCAGAGCAGTTGCAAACGGCACCTCAAATCCTTTTAAAAGGTTTTTCCTGCAAATCGCTGTTTGATACGCGAATTAATGCTGCAAATCCCGAGATATGCTTTTATAATGAGCTGCAATTTCAGCGATCGTTTTTATCTCAAATCAACCTGCTCCCGCTTTGAATCTATTCACGCCGCCGCGCCCGCCGCGCCGGCAGGCTTTTTAGATTAAACGAATATCGCAGATAATAAATAAAGCGTGCGGCCGGCACGAATCCCTGTAGGGTTGTCGGTTGGAGGGCATGATGAGATGAGGTTTTGGGGGATCGGGTACAATCATAAACTGCAACCGAACCCATCGTGGACCGATACGACCGGGATGCATTCACCGCTGAGGAAAACAGCCTTTTAAAACGCATCGAGTGCGACTGTATTAATCGAAGGCTTCATTATGCAAATGCGGCAGAACTCATACGCACCGGACAGAGCTGCGTAGGCGGTAGGGGGTTTTGTTGACGTTTTTTACGGCACTACCATGCTCTAAAGCCAAATATATGAGAATTGTTTACCAATTGAATTTAATGTCCGGATTCGGTGCGGTCACAGACTATGGATCATGCTCCGGAGCGGGCTTTCACGTAATTAATTTGAATCTGTGCATCCCTTTAATATAATGATAAGGGCGACCAGGGAAGCACCTATAGAATACTCCGGTTTCAAAGAACATCTCCAGCCGATAGGTTGCTCTTTGCCGGAACAATTTAAGGGCCATTGGCCACATCAATCAAACGAGATATTTCATTGAACATAAGATAGGCGGATCAAATCGGATGTTAGCTCAGGTCTCGTCTTACCCGCTTCCGCCCGGGACGGTATCATCATCGACAGGAATGATAGCTGCCGAAACAAGTTTCAGACAAAAGTCGACTTAGGAATTCCACAAGGAACAGGATATTAGAACCACACTTGTGTCAGGATATGCACACATTCGATGGAAGGATGTAA
The DNA here is from genome assembly GCA_963920795.1 of Eutolmus rufibarbis. Taxonomy (NCBI): domain Eukaryota; kingdom Metazoa; phylum Arthropoda; class Insecta; order Diptera; family Asilidae; genus Eutolmus; species Eutolmus rufibarbis. The sequence goes on from OY987205.1 coordinate 15,330,334, forward strand.
TTCAATTTAAATTAGATTACCCACAAGTGCCAAGAGACCCTCCATTTGGCTCTGTATTATTTACGTTGTGGTGAAACCAGCCATCCACCGCTCGTTGGGGTGCTAGGGCGTACCTACGACGACTCACGTTGCGTACAGCGTCAGGTAAATATGACGCCGGGTAAGTACAGGGTGGGTGAAACGATTTTCCGTAAGTTCAATAATTTTCATTCACTTTGCAGAAGAGTGGGTGAGTTGATTCGCGTAAATAATAATTTTCTGGTAATTCTGTAAATTCGTTAAGGGGTACATAAAAATATTTTGAAGGTTTCGGACCTGATTCTGATAAAGGGAATCCTTTGAACTGCTAAGTTGCACGCTATACACATTTCAAAAAGCTTTTGTTTTTCATCATGCGAAACTCAATATAAACGAAATTCGTAAATATCGCTGCTAGGGTTACTTTTTTGGCATTAAATACTCGGCATTAATTGCAGTAATTAGGCAAATGCAAAAAACTCGATAAAAATCACTTGTTTGTACAATTTTTCCTCTTTTACGGCACAGCAGCTACTAAAACTTCATAAGTAAACGAACGAAATTCGTAGATATCGTTGCTAGGGCTAGTTTTTTGGCATTAGATACTCGGCTTTAATTGCGGTAATTATACAAATGCAAGAAACCTAATAAAAATCACTTGTTTGTACGATTTTTGACTATTTTACGGCTAAGGAGCTACTGAAAATCAATAGGTAAAAAAACGAAATTCGTAAATATCGTTGCTAGGGCTAGGGCTAGCTATTATTATTTACCGAGGTTTCTAAGTTGAAATGGCGAAAGGTAAGAGAAAATTCAATTACCGAATTCAGTTACTACAATGTATATTAAACCAATTATATTCACCATTTTTATAAACTTTTGTTCAACTCCACTTCTAAGTAACAACTTGCAATTCAATTTTGACTAACATACCTACATATAAAATCGGCTGGTTTGAAACTTGGCTGCTTTCAATAAGCACGTTCTTAGTGAGATCTAAGACAACATTTTGAGTGAGAAACCGTCTCTGTGGTATGTTTAGATTTGTCAACTGATTTTGATATCGTAGAATGTCGTGTAATATTTTAACAAAATTATATTGAATAAAGTATAGACAATTATTTTACAGACCTACCGCTCCATTATTTATTTAAAACGCTAATAAACATTTTCGGAAAGTAAACCTATCATGGCTGTCTGGGCAAAACTTAGCCTAACATCGCTAAAATCACACATTTCTGGTATGAATTGTATGCGTGAAGATGCTTTAAAGGATTACTTTGAAAATAAATTAAATATATGTATGTATGTATATCAGCGAGGACGAAAACAACCATATTTAGTTTACTCTTAGTTATCGTCGAAACCCTACTGTATGCAAACGTTACAATAAATAAAATTAGAGAAAATTGTCAGGTATGCTTTTCACCAAAAAGAATGTTTTGAAAATGTGAAAATCTATTCTATTCTCTATTTTAGCGGACAGTAAAACTCATGAAAACTTGTTGAATTTTTAAAATTTATTTTATTATAATAAGAAGAAATATTGACCTATTATATTATTTATTTGATAGGTGTCGGAGGATAAAATTCTCCTAGAAAAAGGATATAATCTTTACTGCCAGATAGGAAAAAGTGGCTACGCAAAAGTATTTCTTATTGAAGGGCCAGAATACAACCTAAAAAAGCTTAATTTAGGCGAATTTAAGCGGCGAAACCTAAGGTGTAGGGTGATCAAAAGTTATACATTGAGCCGAGTTCGCCGAGGCAGATGAGTCCAAAAAATGGTTGGCGTTTCGATCCGGAACACCAAGCTCATCTTTTCAATATGGCAACCGTTTGGTGTTCCTGCCACAAACGCCACGACCGCTATTCTCTTGTATTTACTCGATTTAAACTCTAAGTGTGAATTATAAGGAAGGAAGTATGTACATATTATATGGTATGTACATACCTAAATAAAGTTTATAAACACCGATTAGCTTCCGAACCTCAAAAAAGGGCTAAAATAAATATGTGGAGGCTGGCTGAATTTATTTGAGTCTTGAATTTTTCCTCTTCCTTCTTTTATCTTACTTTTTATATCTCTTATTTTATGTGTTTCTTGTAATTTCTTTCTTCTTAAGTTTTAATAAAATGTTAAGTTTAATTTATTTGTATTTTATTTGTTAATTACATAATAAGTTGCGCATTTGACAATATATCACCAAATATTGAAACAATACTACTAAGCGGACTAGTACTACACAGAAGCTATCTAGCAGATTTATATAATTTATACATTAATACTCTACGTTGTCAAACATTTACATGTACATATAACTAATTTTTTACATTCGCGAAAGAAATACTAAACTAGATCTACGTCTGTATCTACATCAATTAAAAAATTTTCCTTCACACTCATGTAAAATTAAAGCTCAACGAAAAGCTCTTGGAAGGAAAAACAATAGAAAATTTCGCGGTGAACTAAATCAACGTCGAAAATTAATAATTGATACCATCACCAGATGGGGTTCAATGCATGTTATTGCGTTGATTCTTAGTTGCTTCTCCATGTTTTTAATGGAATCATTATGATACTGCGGCGGTTAAAGCGGTAGCTTTACTTCAATAATAACAAAACCAAACAATTAAGAATTGTAATGAGATTCAAATAAAAAATGTCATGGGGCGGCTACGTCATCGTTTAACCCATCCTTGAATTCGGAGTGACATGAGGAGTACCTTACCTATTCATTTAAAAAAATAATACGAGTATTTTTGCAAAAATCTTAGCATTTCTATTTTTGGATCGTTAATCTAAGTCCGTGAAGCAAAATACATCTTAACTATTCGAGGCACAAAATTTCAAAGATAATAAAGGCCTTATTGCACAGAACTTTTTTTTTATTATTATAGACAAATGAAGACATTCAATCAATATTAAACTATATGAGTATGAATAAATAATTTATACTTTTCGAGGTGGGTTAAAATATATCCTACCATGCATAAAAAGCTAAGCAAAAGGTGGGGCTGTTTTTAACCCACTTAACCCCAAAGAGTTAATAGGAATATAGTACATATAAATGATAGAATGGGAGGGCTGTGACATATAGAGAGACGGATGGACAGACAGAAACTATTAAGCGGTCCTAGTTAACAACGGAACCCTAACAACTCTACTGTTCTGTTTTACAAATTCATCACGTTATGCCGACCTCATTTCGGGAAGGACCCCGTAAAAGGATATCATCGGAATTAAACACGATCTACAGTTCATCCTGGTGCGATTTATTATTACGATTCAGTGAAGCGAAGTTTACAAATCGCAAATTAAGTGGAAGCATATAATTGTGTAGCCAACTGTACTGCGCGCCGGCACATCGTTCTGAGTAGCTCTCCTCCTGCGAAATTTCTTTCAGGAGGAATTTGGTTACTTAACAGAGATTTATTGCCGTTCTGACAGTAAAGCGCGCTGCGATTGTGAGGCGAAGCACAAACAACTTCTTAAACACAGTAAACGTGGAAAAATCCCCGCCCATTCTATTGTTGCTTAGCGAGATCTTTTTTTTTCTTTTGCAAATTTTTGAGAAGTTCTCAGTGTAATGAACTTTTTGAAGTGGTCAAATATAAGAACGACTTTTATTTGTTGTTTAATGTCTTCTTCGAAAATTATCTATTACACAGGGGAACATATTACATCGAATTCTCTTTTTACACGATAGATATGTTCCCAAAAAATTCGTATAAAAAAAGATATTGGCTAAATGGAAAAATATTAGATTGGTTCCAGACCTAAAAAAGCAACTGAAAAGTACAATAAACAACATTCAAAATTTCTTGTTAGAGTTCACTTATTAAGAATTTATTTCGTGCTTACACATTTTAGTTCATTAAATATATTATACTTTGAAAAAAGAAAATAATATCTGAAATTCATTAATATGAAAAAAATAAAAATAATATACACATAACAAAATGCATACGTTTGCATAAGACTGCAATATCACTGCTATCAGTAAAATTATTTTGTTCATCATCTTGTGAAATTATTTTTGTATTATCATCTCTAGTCTCGTGTATTGAAAATCGTGTTAAAACAAAACAATTCGTGTAAAAAAAATTCGTGTAAAAAGAGAATTAGGTTTATCATTTTTTTTTGTGTCAACACATGTTAGAGGTCATTTCTATAGCATTTTATTCATAAATTATAAAACCTCAAACGAAAGTTCTGAATTCGTTCCCGTTTTCAAGAAATATAAATTTAAACTAATATACAAAATACATTAAAGACTTTTTTGAAAAATAATTATAAAAAATAGCTTTATCTAATAAGCTTGTAATATGGCTCAATTGAAAGCCATAATCTTAATCTAGAAATATGAAATACCACTAATATCTACAGATCTTTTCAAACAGTTTGCCGAACAAATTTTTCATGGTCGTCCGCTCGTTATGATTTTCATTCATCTTTTGCCTCATGAAATTATTGGTTTATGGAAAGAAGTCAATTTCAAGAAATATTTTCACAAGTCATAAAGCTTTTTGTATTTTTATATGATAGCATAACATTCAAGCTTTTATTTAAGACATGTAATTAGTTCCTACAATAATCTGTTATTTTTTAATGATTTTTCATAAATGGTAAAAATTCGGCCTTTTGTTCTTTTTAACCCTACTTTTCTTGAAAACGAAATCCAATTAAGTATTTTATTTTCTAATTCGTGATATACGGATAAAAATCCTATAGAAATGTCCTGCTGTTTGTTCGACCGAATACTTGGTGTTGACCTGTGTTATATAACAGTTGTTGAATTGGTTGACATGTTGCATTGCGAACCCCATTGTCAATGTTGCCACTTTGGCGAACGCGTTAAATGACTCGATGATAACACTTGCAATGTGACGGCGGCTTTATTGACTTGAATGCTATCGAAGTTACTTGAAACCTGCCTGACGATGACAACTGCAATTAAAATCGCAAAAGAGCCGTGCTCTGCGCACAGGGCGAGGAAGCAGGGCAAAGGCACTTAAGGTGAGCTCTATAATTATCCCGAGGGCACTTTGTTGTGAAGAAAGGAGGAAATCGAGTGCATAACTTTTCCGTCCACATAATTGCCTATGAATTAGCAGAAGTCAATTAGACCTTGTTTAATCAACTTTACCGTTCATTTCCCTTTTTTACGTCTCAACGGTTCAGCCATTGCTCGGAGCTGCAAAATTTCCGAGCTAATGACCGCGAACTTCATCCATCTGAAGTATTCCTGGTGCCGGGCGGGACGGGTCGGTGTGGTTATTAGCGGGTCGGGCGATTTCCACATGCTTGACGAGTGTATTTTAGTTCAATGATTGAAAAATATTATCTCTCCTCGGAGATACGGACTTAGGAGGGCAGGCGACGTGGAAGAAGAAAAATATTAATTTCTGAATTACGTTGACGAAAGCGCCGAAGCGTTGTTATTCTGCCGGATGTGAGTCTCTTCCGCTGTACTTTGCTATCGCGAAAATGATAAACCTGGGAAATTGCGTTTTAACGAGACCGGTCTGAAATTAATTCATCCTGCATCCTGTAGTCCTGTATAATAACTTTTTAGAAGTAAGGCATCCTAAACTACTAATATCAAAGTAAGCTTTGAAGGAAATTAATTTTAGCATCCTTTCAAGTTCAGTTTTTCGACCAAATATACTCCATACATTTACACTGAACGACATTTGTAAGGGGTATTAGACGGTTCATCAAATCGATTTTTGTTTTATTTCATAAATCGTTAACAAAGCATCTCAAGAATATGTTCACAAAGTTTCAAAACGTAATTCGGATGCCTTCCATTGCTATTCGCACTAAAAATAATGCTTCGCCGCATCGCTCGCTCAAATAGTCTCAATTTTCAATTTGCGGGAATGCATAGGGAACTCCTCATAACCCTGAGATTTTTGGCTGAAATTATATATAAAAAAAAAAAAACCTCGAAATATACATATATTATAACATTAATAAAATATCCTTAAAGTTTGAAAACATTCAGTTGAGCTCTTCTTTGTAAAAAAAGAATACCAGGAAACACTTAAAATCTTAAGTCTTATATTAATTAAAAATTAAAAGGGTTGTAAACGGACTCGTTTTTCATTATCAACTCATCACTCAACTCAAATAGTGAGTCTGCTCAATTATTGCGTTCGCTCAACATTTGAGCATTAAACAACCGTTGAAATGTTACGCAAACTCAATAATTGAGCAGACTAACTGTGAAAAGTCTCATGTCTTGAAGAGAGTCAGTGTTTTAGCGGACTGCTTGACTGGACTTGAGGGGACTCATCAAGCAATATTTGTAGATTGTAGCAGAAAGAAATATTGGTGATAAAATGAATTAAAATTCTGCTCAATTATTGAGATCGCTCAACATTTATGCAGTAGTTGAACGCTCAAATGTTGGGCGAACTCAATAATTAAGCGGACTCACTGCTTAATATTCTAAATTATCGAAGCGTGATTTTTCTCAATAAACTAATGTAGGACAAAAGTACGGTTCATTGTGTTTGTTCAGCATTAATTGATTGAGGAAAACCACGCTTCGAAAAACTAGAAGTTCCAAACTACTGAAGGGTCCATACAAATTTTCACAGCATTATAAAAAAATTTAAATCGTTGACATCGGCATTTTGATAATCCAAATGCATTCTTTACAACAATTCTAGTTTCTGAATGCAAATAATTAAATCTGCGTTGCTTTGCAAATAATCATTTTCTGGATAGGCTGAATCTCCCAATAACACACCACCTGGGATTATTAATTCAGGGTTTTTTTTTTTGTGTTTGATTGTATTCAAAGTCAATTCTCCTGATTTCTTAGCCTCATTACATAGTTCTGTACCGGCGCGCTCTTTGATTTGATGATTTTTTCTATTTGTCTATTATCTATTTATCATCGAAGTAATTCCGGCTTTAATGAGCTTATTTCATCGATGTTACACTGTTTTAACTCCTGTTATCCCGAAATTGACTTTAATCTCAATAGACTTCAGTTGAAGATTCGGCTTCATTGAGGTCTATATATGTATTTCTGAGGAGGTTTTAGTATATAACAGCATGTATGGCGGCCGACATTTTTTAATGTGAAATGATTGCAGCGAAATTGATAAATTGGGGTTTTTGAATTCGCTGAATGCGAATTTACTATAGAAAAATGTGGAAACTCAAAATGGCGGATCTAATATGGCGACCGAAATTTTTAAACTTCAAGGGTTTGCCATAAATAATCCAGACAAACTGAATGACTTCATTACTAAGTATTGGATTAATACCAGTCAGGTTTCCGACTACAAAAATCTAGTAAAATCTTAGGATTCAATGTTGAAAGTAGTAGCAGAGGATTTTGAAGTGAAATTATTTAAAACTTTTTAGGGCTTGAGATTTTTTGGAGTCGGTTCTAATTTTTTTTAAAAATTTGTATTGTCATATTCTTTAAATCGATTTTTGTTTTGTTTTTGTTTTTATTCACGGTGATGTCCTTTTATGTCCTTGCGATGGCGATACAAAGAAATGTATTGAGGTTCTCGAATACAGGGTGTTTCCGTTTCTTTCACATATAAGTCACTGCTCTGACGTCTTATACTTGGAGCTGGAGGAAACATTTAAAACAACGAAAATAAATTTCGGAGGTGGTGGACTTCGGCGGTGCTTCCTGCGATATACATACATATACATTACATACAAATACATGCATACATTTCGCTCTGCACCATCAGTAGCAAGGAAGCAAACTTGTTTCGGTTTAATTCCTTCCACGTCATTAGTATTCAGATGCTGGTTGCTCCTAACTTTGCCGTCTGAAAATTTTCAAAAGCGTTCAAAGGAGCTTATCGCTTGATCTGAACTGTGGAGCGTAGCAAATTTTCTCTTTTCCGCTTTTTTTTTCGCGTCCCTCAGGTCGTCCTCCTCCTCTTCCCTACCCGCTATTATTTATTCAATTTTTTTCCTCGCTCAAGAATTTTATCTTTGGAAGATATGTATATTCTGGAGGAGTTGTCTCCTCAGGCAAATATTTGTTGACGTGATTTGAATGAGCACGCGTTGCTTACATCATGCTGATTCACGCTGAACGCCGTGATATGTTTTCTTACCGGGTGCGGAGGTGGACGAGTGCCCGCCCTCCTTTCCACGTAGGACAGGCCTGGCAGCAGGATAAAGTGCACTTTTCCAGTAGTTAGCTGACGACATTTACATGTGCATAAATTGCACCCTCTTTATTATTGAAATGATGCACAATTGCTCGAATATGCAAAAATTTACATTACAAAGTTTAATCTGCTCCACCGCGCTCTCTCACCTACTCCCATATTCCAGAACATTTTTAGTACAGATAGCGGGATGGATCAAGGCACTCTGAAGAATCTCTTTTTCGACAAGCTTCTACGATGGCGTGTTTATAGCGCTTCGGCTGGATTTAGGAGATCCGCGATTCATGTTAATTTTGGCATACTTATTAGCATTGTTTTATGCAGGCATTGCTGCGGTTTAAGGTGGAAGCACTCGGTTCAAAGAAGATGCACATAGTCGTGTTTTTGAATATTTTATATTTATTCAAACCATTCCTGGTTCTGCAACAGTTTGCATCGTCAAAACTTTGTATTAATTGTGGTATTTTAAAAATTCACAAATAAGAAAATTAAACCTGTGAACCCAAAATTAGTCCAGAAAAATTAGACATAAAATATCTTCAAAGTTGAAAAAAATTACATGCAGACTGAAATTTGATACGCAGCGCCATAAATGTTGTGTGAAAGTTCCCAATCGATCCGAGTGCTGCGCGATTAATTATGCGGGTCAAAGGTCGTGAAATAGTGAACTTTTCGACAACGACAATTAAGATTTGATAATAATTTGTAGCTGAGTTAATTCTCTATAAAAAAGGCCTGTTGGTATTTTTTCTTAGAAGTGATCATTCGTGAGATAAAGCGTTCTGAAGGATCGCGAGTGTTGTGCTTTCTTCCGTATAACCTAAACAGTTGAGTACTAGACACGTTTTTTTAACTACGTGGTATCCCCAGTGGGCTTAATCCACGGTTATTCGTGTCGTTATTTAGCTTGATGGCCCTAAAGTCTCATCTTCATCTTCTAAATCTGACCCTTTAGTCCTTAACAATTATTCTAGATCTACATAATTTTCCAGTTCTAACTAACTATTCAGTCTCTAAAATTTATTCAAGAACAGATGATGGATTCACATCATCGTCATTCCCTCTTCATTATCGTTTTTAGAAGCAGTATTTAAGCATGCTTGGCAATGACAGTGGCAAATAATTGAGGTTTAATCCTGCTTTACGAAATCCACATTTAGAACAACATCCGCAACTACATTTACAAAAAATTGTATTTTATAGTATATCAGGGGCAGGTTGGACTAGAGTAATTTTTATTGATTCTAAAATATCAATATTATTCTTATTATTATTTTTATAGAATCATCAGCTTAGTCAAAGCCTTACAAAATAATAGAGTTAGTCTGAAGCGTATGATTGATTTATTCATTATTTGGTTCTATGTTAGGAAACATGCAACTACAATCTTCAAGCACACTTTTCAGTACATATGTACTTACTTTCACGAACATGAAACAAGACTGGAGCTAAACTCGGTAATGCCAATCGTTGAGCTAGTTTGTAACCATTTCCAGTTTAACTAATTGGGCTGATAGTGATGACCAGAGTCAGCCTTTGAACAGCTCTAAAGGCAATCTAATTCGTTTTCCTTCCAATAAAAACAATTTAAACGAGGTTAGATCACCTCGAAATGTGGAATCTTGTGTGTTGGTGATCTGACAACGGCATATCTCTTGACACTCGCCAGTTCTTTCACAGGAGTAGGTAATACTTCTTTTCTGACTACAGTGATGAAAATAGATTTGCACCCTCTATTAATTATGTCTATATTTTGCCTGGAAAGACAATTTAATAGGTACTCACTCCTTTCTGTCACGTTGTTGCTACTCCTAATCATGTGCATTTGCGTCGCAACTGATGATGAACTGTCGGTTCTCATCAGAAAAATGCAAGCATTTTCTGCCCTGAAGGTCTTTTGTGGAATCCCTATATTCAAACTAATAAGTGATTCAATCAAATTACTTTGCGTATTGCTTACACTTTTTTTGCGATTAGTCGAAAATAAACAATTAAATCTATACCACTAATTGTCGTAATCATTCACCAAGCGAAGAGCAAATTATTATGAAAATAACCGGAGGCAGAGGGTAACGTGCAGATTAATCAATTTATTGCAATCAACTAATGCCAAAGCGAGTGGAAAAGCGTTTTTAATTAATTTGTAAAAAATTTAAATAAAATGAAATAGCTTTTATGCTACACCACAGGTATTGAAGTCCTTTTCCCGCACGAGGACAAAATAGAACAAATCAAAATCAACCAAACGTTTTCACGGTGGCGCCAGCAACTGTAGCTGTTTAAAGAAAAAAATGTTCGTTGATTTATCGGAATGCACCGAACCGCGGAAATAATTTCGTCGTTTTTTGTTTTTTATGCATTCTTTTTTTCAGAAAGCCGAATTCTTTTGTGCCGATCGAGTGTCCCATTTGCTTTTCACTTGTGGCCATACCTGGGAAAGTCGGAACATTTTCCACCACTTGTCCCAATTATCGAGATGGTAGAAAGTAATGGTAATTGAAATGGAACGCTTTTTGTATTTTTTGTTTTTGCGGAAAATTCTCTTTTTCTTGCAACTTGCTTGTATTGCGAAAAATACTCAACGTAAAACCAATACGAATTTATTTATAAAATGAACGGTCCAATAGTTAGTGCAAACTGTTCAAATGCAAATCAAAAGCTTTCATTGCTTGGCGATTCAATTTATTTTTAAGCATGCTCATCAGAAGGCTGATGGATTAAGATAAATGTTATTATTTGTGCCATTTACCCAATTATTTAACTCATTTTAATCCGTTTAGTTCCACTTCTCGAACAGCATTAAAATTTCCCTTTTTTTTGCGGAATGTAAATAGGTAATATATTTTTTTTTGTCATATCTATCATTTAAATTTAGGATTGTATTGTAGCTAATAAATCCAATTTTTAACTCCCCCCTCTCTTTTTCCCCTACCCGTCTCCCTCCATTTCTTACTTCACAGCAAATTAACTAGATAAAAATAATGGTTACAAAAAAAAAATTGTTAATAATATTTAAAAACTGAAAAAATCACTTTGTGACTTTTCATAATGTTTATTACGAACCAACTACAACAGCGTTTCTAGCCATAATTTTTGGTTTCTCGAGTTTTCAAGTAATTTTATGTATTTTTTGTTCAAACTAAAAGGAAGCACCTACTATTTCGTTTTTATTTATTATGATTTTAGCTAATTCACTATTATTTGGGGACTTCAATAAACCTGCATCATTCCAAAATTTATCGTTTAAGATGTTTTAATTTGGTAATAACTATAGGGTTTCTTTTACTGAATTTGTCATTATTGTGCGGAACATAATTTTTTTTAGAAGAGTGTGAATAACCTATGTGTGTATTCAATTTGTGATGTGCCTTGCATTGCTTTCCAATTTAAATTTCCATTATACTACACGAGCTGAGTAACCTGGAAGTTTAAGTACTATTTAGATAAAGATTTATCAAATGGTCAATTTGATACTTCACCCAGTTTAGGAGTGTTACTAAAATCTGTGGATGTGATGTAAGAACCATAGCCTCATTGTGTTATCACCGTCCACATCTGATGGATTTCCCACCTCTTCCTTACTTAAGCGTTTTTATTGTTGTGTCAATGGTATTCAGACCTCTTTTTATGGATTTGCCACTTAGGCCAGTTAAATTAGACATTGGTAACTTTTTTTAGTCATCTATTATAGATTATATTATTAACAAAGCACTCTCAATGCTCGGTTTTGTTAGGCGTTGGAGAAAGTAGTTTTGTGACATCCTATACGATAAAGTCAATTTATGAATCGCTAGTAAGATCTTTGCTGGAATATGGATGCCAAATGTGGAATCCTCATTATAACATACATATATTAATAGGCTTGAGTCTGTTAAAAAGAAATTTTACGTTATGCACTGCGACATCTTCCCTGGAGTGATCGACTTGTACTCTTATACTGAGCGCTTGAACTTGCTCGGTATGACTTCACTTTCGAAGAGACGCGAGATGCATTTCTGCCTATTTTTGCATAACTTGACTGAATTGCTCTTAGCATCAGTCTTGTTAACCACGTGCAATAAACTCCTACGTTCGCGAACCTTTTCATATTTTACATACATATTGAGGCCATTGTGGAATTCACCAACCAATTTCTGACATCCTGTACGGAAAAATTTATGTGAAAATATAAAAAATACATATGTATTTTCGTGTATTACTTATGGAATTTGCTGCTTATCGTAAATTTAAAATATATGAAAAATATATTCTATGCATGTTTATTTTGTTGCCAAATATGCCGATATAGGGACACTTTTAAAAATTTTGTGAAACGTTATTGCTCGTTCGCTTAGGCAGACGAATCCAAAAAATGTTGGGCACAACATATCCCCAGGTAATATATAGGCTACTTTTTAGTCGCGGATTTCAAAATGGCGGACACAAGATGGCGGCCAGAAATTGTAAATTTCAAAGAATTGCCATTAACAATGATAATTGGGGGTTTTTGGACGTTTTCCCAATTTAGGATACGAATCTACGTCCAAAAATTTGTAAATTCAAGATGGCGGATCCAATATGGTGACCAAAAATGTTCGAACTTCAACGAGTTCAATTGAAAATTAGTACTATGGGTACTTTGAGGCCACTAATTTCCAATCTATTATCAAAATTTCGAAATTCAAAATGGCGGACCCTATATGTCCGTTGCTTAATCACGCCTAAACGCTGGGTCCAATAATTTTCATTTTTTGAGTGAAGATACTACATATCCCGACTTAATATATAGGCTACTTTTTATTCACGGGTTTCAAAATGGCGGACCCAAGATGGCGGCCAAAGATTGTAAATTTCAAGGGATTGCCGTGAAAATTGGTAACTGGGTATTTTTGGAGGTCCTGATTGCGAATCTACGCTCGCAATTCAGAAATTCAAAATACAAAAAATATATAGCGGTATACAGATAGAATTTAAATGTTTCTGGGGTGGAGAAGGAGGATTCATTGCATCAGAACAACTGAAAACCTATATTTTCAGCGCTAACATTTGACAATATTTAATTTAAATATCCAAATTGTTTAAACTTCGTTGTCACACTCTATAATATTATGCTCATGAGAAAAAAAATACTATTCAAGCAACAAAAACAGCTGATATCTCCCAAAAAAATAAATAAATAAATTTAAAAAAAAAAAGAGTGTTGATAAAAAAAACCATTATAAATCTTATTGGAAAAATTTAAGTTTGAAATTCAGCAACAAAAAAAACTGATATATGCGGATGTCTTCATTAACCGCTAGGTATGCGTGTGTTTTCATTCACCGTTGGAATAACGATTTCAAATAAAATCATTGAAATTAAAAAACGGCGCGTTATCAAGTTCACAAAAATATTACATTTTCAAATATAAGTGGGATGGAGAGGGAGGATACATTACACAATAAACAAAAAAAGTGATAAAAAATAAACGACTCGCTTCAAGACTATGGACAGCCCGCTTTTGCGTATCCTTTCCTGTTTTAACCTAGAATAGCTAGTAAGAAATCTGTAGTAGTATCTGTGTTAAAGTAGAGTTGTTTTAATTGCGATTCAAACTCTAAATGTGAATCATAAAGAACGAAAATCTTGCAGTATGTACATATTTTAATAAATATATTTTATTCCGTGCACGGATAAAATAAACTTCATAGTTTATAGTATTTTTAAGTACACCCGAAATACGTCGAACAAAAACTGAATTTAATTTTTGTGCTGCCTCTGAAGAACAAATTTTGTTCGCACATAAAATTATAAGTTTCTAAATATATTTAAATTTCACATTGAGATATATTCAAATATGTTTAAAATATTATAATTAGTATTTATTAAGTACATTTAATATGTATATACTTGAGAAGTATTTTAAATGTATATGCCAAATTATAAATAAGATACGTTCGTATGCATTCCATATACATATGTAGCTTTTGTTTATAATTGTCATACCCGAATTATGTATACGAAAAATATAAAAAAATAGGTCACGTAATATGTATTTCAAGAATACAATTTTCTGTGTGGGATGTGTAAACGTTACAATAAATTCTCTGAATCTCTAGATTTCAACTTGGATATAGTAAATGTGAGACGCATACTGCGGTCCTCTAATTGATATAGTACTTAAGTTAATTAGATATGTTGGCCAAGTAAATAAGTATTATTAAAAATAATGCTATCACCTGGCAGTTCCAACACAAGCTGTAAGAAAGGTGCCCTGGAGTGGAGAACGAACATGCTTAAGCGTGTCGTAGTCCAGTCAAATTAATAAATTTTGTACCTCCACAATGCAAAAATTCCAGCCGAATTCTTAGTGCTCGTATGCGGATTAGTATAAGAGTGCTTCCTGAGTTTAAAAGCGAAAAGTTGACCTTGGGGCATTGAATAACAATTTGTTGCTATTACGAGTATCTAGCAAGCCGTTGATCTTACGATAATACATATTATTAAAAATCTCTTTTATTCAGAACTCCACTTACTTTGTTAATTAAAATTTTTTTTGTAAAATCAATAGTTTTTTAATTACATCATCTTTAAATTTTTTTTCGCAAAATTCCACTTAAGTCCTATCACTTCTCTATGTCCACTTTAATCTGATCACTACAATGTCCACTTTCACTATGTATTTTAATTAGAAGAGAATATGAAAAACAGCGATTATAAAATGTAAACAAAAAATATCTTATATCTTGTCATCCGATCATCCATGCCACTTTGTTTTTTTACGAAATGTTGTTGCTGCACTGGGCTCGTGTGAGTAAAATTTAAGATAACATCAAAATATCCGTTCATATTTGTAAAAATAAATATTTAATTTTTCGTACTAATGAACTGCGTTTTATTCGACCAACTTTTCCAATAATTATTTGGTAATTCTACTTAGCGATGGAAAGAAATTGTCTCTTTCTTTTATCACTCACATAGGTTTCAAGAATTATTAATAACCGTTTCGATAGCTTTTGATATTTCCATTTATTAGGAAACGACAAATAGTGGCCAGGTACAAATACGTACTTTGAAGACCCTTACAATGGGTACGAAAGGTGGAAGATGTCATCTTAAGAAAAGTAGTAAATTTAATTGGGAAGCAAGAGACACGTATAACATGTAAGACATGTGAAGCCTTTTTTTTGTATATTTTTATTTATTCTTACCTAATCCTATTTTCAGAATACATAAAATTGGAAATTGTGCAAGGAATTTTAAAACCCGCAAAAACGAACTTCAAAATATAATAATTTATAAATTATAAATTATTATACATATTATAAATTAATATTAAGGTATTATTTTCAAAATAAATTTGTTTAGTTAATAGAATTTCGGTTCTCTACATATTTTAACTTAATATTTTTAAAATATGATGTGAAATTTCATCCCGATTAATTTGGCGTTTATAGCCATTTAAATTTAATGCCTGTTCATATTGTGCGGGTGGCCGCCTACAAACTGCTTGTGGTCGCAGGTAGTCCGTTAGCCTTTAAAATGGAACGTCTTCTTGATTTCGCTTTTCATTATGATTTTCAATGGTATCATTTTGCGCTTGATTAATTGTCAAAATTAACTGAAGCAACATTTTTCGAATTATGTAGGTGATAAAAAAGAAAACTACTTAACCTATTGGGCACAAATTTTGATATATTATTATGTAGACCCATGGCTATCGGTCATAGTCACATCGTTATTTTGAAATTTTTTTATTTTTTATGATAAAAGAACTATTAAAAGGAGCAATAATTTCGTTACTCAGAATTCAGACTCATGCCATTTTTCGAATTTCTAATAAAAGCACTTCGTTCTGCTAGGGACTTTTCTTGGTTAATAATATGGTTGAGTTTGATTTTTCATATTAGCCGAAATGAAGTAATCACCTATACAACACTTTTCTCCCGATTATGAGTCATAATTTTTATAAATCCCATCTTCGAAAAAAATATATATAGGTTTTGAACCATAACATTTTAAAAGTTATCGATATAAAAATTAATGTCTTAATCAAAAAACAATTCATATAATTACCCTTATATTTTATGCAGCATTATGAAAATACTTCCTTAAAGTTATATTTTTGCTATTGAAAATGTAGGTATACTTATTTTCATTTAAACGGATATGAAATCAATAAAATGAGAAACTTTTAACTCGAAACTCGAATTAAATCCGTTTTGAAGTGTTGACATATTTGAACGATTATTATTGAACAATTTGCTTGCAAGTTTAAACAGGAACCAGCTCAAATGACTAAATGTGGCCTTATTTTCAATTACTTCTATATATATTTATCGCTCTCACGAGACCAAAGTTAACAAATTTGAGTCCAAAACAAAGAGCTAGTATTTTAAATATTACTTAGAAATTTTGAGGAATATCATTCGACTAAAATCAAAGAAACCATAAGGCTGGTGGTTTTAACACCATAGTGTGGGGGTGTATTTCAAAGAGTGAAGTCGTGGACGGATTATAAAAATTGAGGGGATAGTGACAAAAGAGCAATTATTACATATTCTCAAGAATAACCGGATGCTATTCATCAAGCAAAAATTAAGGAGAAAAATTTTGGAAAAAACATAACAATTTTCCACATTAATTGGGCAAGCTCAAAGCCGTATATAAATTCTATAAAAAATGTGTGGGCTTTATGAAAAAACGGTGGCTAATTATATTGTGCCGTCTAAAAGTATAAAGGAGCTATGGGAAAGGACAGAGGATGTCTGGTATAAACAACTTGCTAAATACATAGGAAGAAAAATTTACCGTCCCCTCACCAACGCGACGTCTCGATTACTCGCTCAGAAAGTCCTGTCGACCATTTATTCCAATAAAAATTATATTTTGGCACTTTCTGAGAATTTTTCAGTGTAAAAAGTGGGCAATTTCCAAAATGGGAATTTTAATCAGCGCTCTGTATAAAAGTGATCTATACAAATCAACAAAGTTTTCGTGCCAAAATCTAAAATTTTGATTTTAACGAGCCTAACCTCAAAAAATACATTTCATATTCTGAATATTGTTGATCCTGCAAATAGTTTAGTATCTTGATAAAGTATACCCAAAATTTCATTTTGATTGGTTGATTGTGGGAAGTTGGCTTTAATGTTCTGAAAGTAATGTAAAATCTTGTCGTCCAAGAAGGGAACCAAAACAATTCCAATATGAATAGCGTGATGAAGTTTTCTTAGACCACAAAATCAATCAGGTATAAACTAAAGTTTTTCAGAATACACACTATAGATCAAACAGATTTACATCAGAAACTTCAAAATGATTCAAGAAATGAATCAGATATTGATGGTATTGATTGATATATTATAGTAAAATTAATGCTTGAAAGCAGCATTTTCTGGAAAATCTGTCTAGTTTTCTATGTACGCTTTTACAATATCTTTTTACACATTATTTAATTTCAACCTTTCGCAGCGTAGCAAAAGCTTTAAGAACATTACTTATTCTGCCGGTTTCATTTGCGCATGAAAAAATGTCGTTTTTAAAGTTAAAAATTATAAAAACTTATTTAAGATCAACAATGTATCAGCAAAGACTAATTCAAAATGTACTTTTTGTTGGTTATAAGAATTATCGATTGACTTTTATGATTCTTATCAATATTAAGAGTTATTGTTTAATGTTTTTTTTTTAATGCTTATCAGTAGGGGATTATTTATTAATTTATTCATTTCTTTTGTCACAACATCGAGTATAGAATTTTGTCTGTAACAACTGCCAGTTTAAATTAAACTTTATCTTACAAACCCACGCAGTCTATCGTTTCTCCCACTGCCCATAGACGTCGTAACAATGCCCTTTTTAAACATGTGGAACATTATTATCACATAGAATGTATTTTTACACCAAGAAAAATTAAAATTGTTTACTTCTTATGGAATCCTAAAGGAGATTTTTCTGTGAGCTGCATATTGTTATAAAAATAAGTCATTTATTTTCCCTAAAGAGTGCAAAATAACTGAGGAAGTCGGAAGTCAAATGTACACCTGCAAATGCTCGATGTTAAGAAGATTACTCGTTATGCCTGATAATTTGACCTCTTTTAATAGTTCGGGATTAGCTTAACGCTCCTAGGCGCTTATTTAAGGTAGCCTGATGTGTACCCATGCCAGTGCCAACACAGATTAAGATATTTCATTAAAACTTGATGAGGAACTAAAGCGCTTACTCAGTTTTATTTGCTCCACTTGGAACGATTACATTCTGAGGAGGATTAGGCTAATAAGGGATTCCTGGGGATGAATGCAAATTCTGTTCTCCTTTTCAGCTTCGGGAACTGAATGAAATATGCCTGGGGGCGTGTTGGGTCAAAATGATCCATTTTACCACAGAGTGCCGAGGAAGGGAGAAAAACTGGTTCAGGAGGTTTTGCACTTGACCATCTTCACAGGAACTCAGTTCTGGGCCAGGAAGACGTGCCTGATGCATCAGCACGGCAGAGATATGTAGGTCCAACTTTTTTAACCATTGCGTCGAGCAAAACAAAATTACTTTTTAATACCTTTTGCAATGTTGTCGCTCTCAGTATACACAAGCGTTATTCAATTAAAAGCTGAGATAAAATGATTACGCTGCATTTACACAATTTATTGAATTGCAATGGTTAAACAGAGAACAATTGGTTTTTTAATTACTTTGAAAAAAATACGAGCCAGGGTGTCAACTCTTCAAATGAGCCTCTTTGTCGAAATCATTATTTTGTCGCAATTATCGGTTTCGAAATATTAAACAAATTCCATTGTACATTTTTAAATCATTGACGCTCCAGCACCGCGGGGCCTTTTAATAAACAAAAATAATTCTAGTGAATCAAATTTTATCGGATTACAAAAATGACCGAAATGAAATATTCAAATTAGGAATAGTGGTCCTCGGCCAACACTTGTGACATTTTCACTCAATTTGCAGGAAAATCGAAAATTTCCAGAATCGAGGGCTGCCACCGGCAATAGGGTGGGCACGCATCGTCGAACCCGCGACTTAATTAACGACGTAATTATCGCTTTCCAATCCCAGCTGCCCGCGGGGTCATATCAGCACAGGCGGAGTACGCGGATTCACTATCTGCGAATTTCGATAATTATTGGGAAAATTTATATCGCGAAATCTTTGGTCACCTGACAAATCAAAATTCAAATAGCTACAATGGAGATTGCGGCTCGAAATTATTGCGATCAATTTATCTAGGGCACTCTTATATTCCTCCTAGATAACAATAGCAATTTGCGATTGGATGAAAGCATACAGCTGTGCGAAACGCTCCGAACACCCGAAAATTTGAGGTTTAGCAGCTACTTGGCCTCATAAGCCAGACCAATTTGCGAAATTCTTCCAATTAATTGCAGCCAATAATGAATGAAATCGTTTGAGGGAGCAATTCGTTCCAAATCAATTGCAGAAATATTCATTAGAAATCCATCCGTTGGCCGCTGAACTACAATAGAAACCTAAAATATGAAATTAGCCTTGTCAGTCTGGAATCAATTTCACAAGGTCAGTTTTATTACCTGTAAAATTATTCAAATGTCTGTCACTTAACAAAATATATTTCATATCACTTCACATACAGCTCAAAACAGACATGAATTCTGTTATTATTTAAATCACATTTAGACTGACACTTCCCTTTTCAACCAAGTCACTTTTAGAAACATCTTATATAAAACATGAAAATTACAATTTTTATAAAAATAATGAAACCTTTCTATGCGATATTTTACACATATGTACATATTTAAAAAAAAAAAAAAAAACAGAAAGGAAATTAAATTGATACATATTAGCTGTGTTCTTTTAATTTTCCTATCTGGTTGAGGTTAGATGGAAAATTTTGAGATATTGCCTTACCTTACTATTTGAACTTTTCCTATTTTATAATTTTAAACATTTTCGAAAAGTTTAAACTAATAATAAAAGTTAATTAATTTACTTTTCCTGCATAATTAAATGTTCGCTTCATTTTCAGTTTACTTTAGTTGTAGGTATTCTTTTGGTATAATAGTACTTCACATTTACAAACATTTATACGAACATTTTTAATTCTTTCACGCTTAAATTAAATCTTGAAAAAGAGGAATAAAACCACTTATATACACTATTTTTAATTCAAATTCCTTATAACGAAAATAAATAAAAATTCCTTATTTTTCTAATATACATATAAATATTATAGTAACTTTTTTACCTTTTACTGACGACAATTAACGTTTCCTGGTATGCTGTGTGTGAGTTGTGCTTTGCATACGAGCGGAAAGGGTTAAAGGAGATGTCTGATGTTGAAGAATTTAAAACATTTTTTAGTTATACAATAAAAATCAACCAGGCGTGGCATTGGACTGCCGTTGATAATTTGGGAAATCAATCACGTAATCGGTAGAAAAGAAGAACTGAAGGTATAGAGTAGTGGCCGTCCTCGAAAAATGCCATCCATTAAAAATTCTATAAATGCCGAAATATTTATTTTCCTTTTCCGCATTTTCCCACATGTGCAGTAAAAATTGAAATTTATTAATAGCAAAAGTGCAGCCGACCTGCAATTCAATGACTTTTAATATCTTGCCGGCAAGGTTTTTTTTTTTATATTTAAATTTTTTTCCTTCATGTTTTAAATTATTTTTTATGCACGTGAAGTGTCACCATTCTGCCAAGGGGAACACTCAACTTTGTTTGTACTTTTTATAGCTTGAAATTGTAGACACAAAAAATTGTATAAAATAATGCAGCCCTGCTAATACACAGAAATATTTGAGGGAATTTTTAAAAGCCAGTTGCAGTTCGTCAATTTTTTCTTGTTCAATTGTGTACACTGCTGGTGTTTGGGCTTAACTGAAATTTTCCCCACTTTAAAGTATTATAATTCCTACAGAACATATCTGTGAATTACTAAACACTAGTACAAAGATAATTTTTGACAAAATTGTAATGAATGATGTTACATCCCAAAATATAAAAAATTTAAAAATTCCTACAATCTAACGAATTGTATGCAATTTGTTGACATCATTGGGGAAATTTAGGTGCTAACATTTATGGAGTAGTTTGAGAAAACACTTAGACTTTAGGAAATTTCCTTGTTAAAACAACTTCTAATTAAGTTAGTTCAATTTTTATTTGGTTCAATTGTTGCTTATTTACAGTAGGGAACAGGTATAAGTATTTTGAAGACCCATATAATGACTATGAAAGGAAGGAGAGGGCATTCGCCTTTGATGTAATATTAAGAGAAATTGTTTGATGTAATTTTAAGAGTAATTGATGTAATTTGAAGAGTAATTGTAATTTGTAAATTTAAATGGGAGACCAATAACATATAATGCACACTTCACTCGGTTCCACCTAAATTTGATCGCATACCTCAAACCAGCAATTTTCCCTCAGTCTGAGATGCTCAAACTTATGCTGTATTAGAGAGAAGAATCTTCCTTGTACCATAAACAAATGACCAAAGTACCTCTGCCGGAATTTTTAATTTATCCTTGCTAATATAGACCAGATTGCCATACTATGTCATGTAATTGCAAAAAATCCGGTATAATTAGTGTTTCTTTGTGTAAATGTGTTGTGAGTGACTGCAAGGATGTATTACCGTAACTAATTTTAATGTAACATCATTTTTAGGGTTTCGTATCTATAACGGAAAAGCGGAACCCTTAAGGGATACTTTGTTGTCCGTCTGCCTGTATGTCAAGGCCCTTTTTCTCAGAAGCGGTTTGAGGTATCAAATAGAATTTAATATCAAATACTAAGGTCTATAGTCTTATACTGCTGTAAAAAATTTAAATTTTTAGTTTACCACAATAAAAAGACACTGCCTTTCAAAGCGTATTTTCATACTCATTTTTTATAGTAATTTGGACGTTAAAATGAAAAAAAAATTGTAGCATTTAATCAACTGGCAACATCGATAATTTCGTAATTTAAGACCACAGAAACTCATATCCGTTGCCAGAATTCGTTCCTCAATTTTTGCATACTCTCTTCCCTTCAGAACCCAGCCTATAGAGACTCGACCCATAAATCTAAATCACTAGCGTCTCCCGTACAGAGTTTAGCGTTTCTCATGCAGAGGTGCCGAGCGACTGACACGCCTCTTGTTGGAATACTCTGTGATACTGAAAAATTTTATCTCCGGCATCACAGTGCATATGAAATAGGCTGAATTTACGGCTTCACTCAATTAAGTAAAAATATGGGTGCAGCTAACAAAAGCTTTATTGGAAAAGATAGCACCTTCATGCCTTAGTTAGGAAATACCTTGTATATACATATATTATATAATATAATTTCTTACTACATATACATTTCGGTTTAACCCTTTTGCGGCTGCCTTATTATAAATCTGATCAAATCAGCTTCTGATATCTTCGTCTCACTTTTAATGAAGTTCAAGCGCCCCGGTCACTCGACGGCTTTGTCCAAACGCATAAGCGACGCTGAAAGGACTCAATGAGCCACTATAAATCGACCATGCGGTGTTCAATTGTTCCGCGGAATGAACGGCCCAGTCGTCGCGGTTTGGTCCCAGTCATGCAAATAATCACTAGCCTGGCTGGCATTAGATAAATATTTGAAAGCATTTATAGAGGCTTCGTTGCCGTTCATAGACTCATTGGACTGCTATAATTAGTCGAAGATTTCTTTTCCTCGCATTTATCTTTTGGACTATTCACTTTCTCTGCGGTATCTGGTCGCATTTGACGCCCGTTTGGATACTTACTTATAGGTTTCATTTTGGGACATTCACTGCTGCTCTTTTGATGGATTGTTTTGTTTGAATGATGTTTTCAACTGTGGTGTTCAACGAAATTATGAGGAGCAAAAACTTAACTTTCCCTTGAGGTACATATATGTATAAAAGAGTTAATTGGTTTCTTTTTTAGTATGTAAGCATTTAAGAGATGAAGTAGTTTTTCGCAAAATGTCATGAAACTAGCTACGAAATGGATAATTTTTAAACACTTTCAATAGCAGGAAAAATGAAGTTGTATATGTTTTGTTTTTTATAAATATTTATAATCTTTAAAATATTAAATAATTATTAAATACTAGTCGACCTGTTCCCGGATTTTTCCGGGCACAAGTATACCTTTAATAAAGCAACACTTTAATCAGAATATGCCCTAAAAGTATAAGGAAGGGTAATAAGATCATAACAAACCGTTAAGAGTAAAATAGTGCTCGTAAAGTCAAATAAAACGAAAGTCTTATTCTTAAGGCTTCAAATCAATGACAAAATGTAAGTCAAATACTACTACTTTAAATTTAATATTAGTGGCCATGTATAACAAATATGGTTTAAAGTAATATAATAATACGATAATCGAGTTTTGTGTCGCACTTCTTCGCTTCTTGCCGGAAACATACTAAAACATCATTGCTCAACATTTTTCCCTCCCCTTCCTCCCCCCCCCACTTTGCAATTGCACTGCAGAGCCTATATGACTCAGAAGGTTATGCGCAACACACCCATAGAATTTCATCTCTATCGAATTAGTATTCTTTGTTTGACTCACCATAAACATCACTCCTCAAAAATTTCCCCTTCCTCTCCACTCCCCTCCCAACACTTCCCCCATACAGTACCCCTTCTCTGCCCCCCTTCCATTTTCCAATTACATCGTACAGCCAATGTCCCTCAAGAGGTCATGCGCAATACACATGTAAAATTTCACCTGAATCGAATCAGTACTTTTTGTATAAAAGCGCAACAAACAAACTTTTCCTTTTTATATAATAGTATAGATTAAATTCAAAAATTTTACTAAAAAATATGAGTTGAAATGGGGTTTGAGGTTTACTTGCCGATTTTGACGAAACGTTGTAGGAACCTTTATTGAGGGTTTAAGCTACCCTAAAGACAATGATAATGCATGCAAAGTAATGAGTTTTGTTTGACGCAACTGTTATATGATATAACTCGGAAGCGATGGCTCGTCATATTTAATATTTTGAAAAAGAAAAAATGCTTTTCCAAAAAGTGAATTATTTTTTTTAAAAACAATCTTATAGAAATTTAAATAAAACTTATTTATTCTCTGACAACACTAAAGTATGTAGGAGGCTATTTTCCGTTGTCTACGATCTCACAGAGAACAATGTTACGTCACGCATGTCGCACATGTCACACATATTGACGTATAATTTTTATAAAAATCGTTATGCCTGTAGACATTGTAATGGAATATTCTGACACTAAAACAAAACTAGTTGCATTTTGAATTAGGTACTTATTATATAATTCTGCTTTATTTTTCGCGTACTCGGGAACTAAACCCATATGGCGTTTTCTGTGTATTTTTTATTTATTTATTTTTAATTTTAGCCATGTGGGAATAAAATCCATAACCTCAGTTCGAAGCATCACTAAGAATGTTAGCAACATACTATTTTTTATTTTACTGTAGTCCATAGTATAGTACATATATTCTGGTAGGTATTCAAACAAAATATATGTACATATGGATATCTATTTTTAATTTTATAGTAAATGTTATTAAAATTATATCTTTTGCATCTATTTCAGTTTTTCCTGACAAAAATTGTTCTAAAAACCAATCACTTTTTTTAAGTGTAGCAACGATGTTATACTTAGCAAGTCGCCTTAACCAACGTCCGGCGAAAAGCAAACTGAGGAGTTTGCAGACCCGGCGACCGGTGTCCCACGAGAAAACATGTGTTGCAATTGCGGAAGGAAGTTTTGTGCAATTAATTTCCGCTTCGCACTTTAGAGGGATGATAAACTTCCCTGAGAGGCATTAGTTATAAAAAGAAACAAGGTTACAGTAGCAGGCGCTCGCACGCAACCGAGCCCGAAAATAAATTTGCACCGATAAACCCATTTAACCCGCAATATTTGGCCCAGGGTATATGGATGATTCGGTCCGAGCATCCTATAAAATGTTTGGGTTTTTGGTAGATAAAATCGATAATTAGAGCCGCCGCAAAGCCGCATCTCTACGGGCGAAATTTTGTTTTGCTCTGGGAACTAGAGTAGCCCAAGCCCAGTAGCCTGACGTAGTTTATCGATCCCATTTTCTATTTGACCCGGCACCAACCTCGGAAAATGGGGACATGGGCGATAGATTTTTATAGTCTGCATCGCTGCAACACCAGAAATTGTAGTAGAAACAGTAGCACAAGCACTGCTTCTCAACAGAAGACGAAGGATTCCGATCTAATAAAATTTGCATAAACCCAGGACCGTAGATGATAAGCGGGTTACCCTGGTTATGGCAATTAGCCCTTAATTAGATTTATACAACTCCTTGAGTCATTGGATTATTGGATTTATGGGAATGTCAACCATCGCCCTCATATCCCCCGTACCGCTGCTGTACCACAGTATCTCTGGGATACCCAAAACTTTGTGACCAACTAGAATTCGTTTAAGACATTAAATTGACGATGACGTCGGGATCTTATCGATTCGGTTGAGTGCTTCATATCGTGTGCCTAAAGCACGAACAACAATTAATTTATGTGTGTGGTGGTTATCAGCACTTATTGCCCTACGTGTGGACGTGATTTCTGTTACCGTACATAATTTATTGGCGGTGGTGGAGGTGGCGGGCGGCGCCGTGTGTCATGCTGAAAAAGTGCAATTGACTTCCTCCTTCGTTGTTCCTCGTTCCGCAAACCGCATACAACTTTAAAGGCTTTCGGCTAGATACTTCCGTTTGCACAAATTTATTTAGGCCATCTTTCTTCGGGGGCTTTTCGCCGAGATTTATCAGCATGTAATGGCGGAAGCGGTTAAATTTAATCCACTTACGATGATTTAACTCGTCATTCACTATAATATCGGCGTCGATTAATAATTATGGAGATACCTTTACGCTGAGTGAATAACTGATGTAGCTTGAAGCTACATCTTTCTATGTAGCCTCTAGATACGCTACGAACGTAACATTTATGTAGATTGGCTTCAGTGGGTGGCTGAGCAGTGGTGGAACGATAATCTTCCGGAGATTAAGCCAGTTTTGATGAAAAGTACGGAAGTGAGTGATGAAAACTTCCTCTAATGTTTACCTACCTATTGAATCATACTGCTACTCTCGTTTAGAGAGTAATTAATACGTAGATTTAACGCAATAAAACGATTATGAATATCTTTCCATAAATCTTGGGAGGAAAGATGGAACTAATACAAATAATACACATAAAACTAGTGTTGGTAAGTTTTATTCGGTTGAAAATAAGATATTCAAATTATATCACAAATATCAATAGGTGTTTCGGCGCAAACATTGAAAAGCCGCGAACCGCGCACTAAAATATAAACAAATGAAACTATCAAAATGAAAAGTAGGGTTAAGCTGCAACTTCACGCAGGATTGTGTAGCAACACAAAATTTTAACTTTGCACGTGCGCGTTACGGGACAAGAAGAAGAGCATTGCCGTGTGACCACAACACATGCGTAATCCAGGCAAAGCACAAGGGGGAAACGTTACAGAATGAAAGGGACATTCCAGTGTATAACGGACCAACACATGTATATTCCAATCGGAAAGCAAGTGGGAGGTTGCGGAAAAAAATAAGAAAGAATACAAAAATAATAAAAAACCAAAGGGGATTTAACGGTTTTTTGGCCTATAAAAGGACGCGCTGAACGCAGAATGGTCATTAGTTCTTGGGCGATCACCGAAACTAGTCAAGCAGCTCTTGGGTAATTACCAAAAGCATTTTTTTGAACCTCTGGGCAACTGCCGAGGTTTTTTCTTAAGCATTTTATTAGCTATACTTGGAATAGTTTCAATTTGGGATTATAACCAATTGAGATTCTTCTGAGTCTTCTCTCCTCGCGTTATACTTGGAATAGTTTCAATTTGGGATTATAACCAATTGAGATTCTTCTGAGTCTTCTCTCCTCGCATTAGCTATACTTGGAATAGTTTCAATTTGGGATTATAACCAATTGGAATTCTTCTAAGTCTTTTCTCTTCACTCTTAGTTATACTTGGAATAGTTTCAATTTGGGATTATAACCAATTGAGATTCTTCTGAGTCTTCTCTTCTCGCGCTATTTAAACATAAATCACTTTATCTACTAAACTTGGAATAGTTTCAATTTGGGATTATAACCAATTGAGATTCTTCTAGGTATTCTATCCTCGCGATTGTTTGAGCGTAGGATATTTTCTACACTTAGAGTGGTTTCGGTTTGGGATTATAACCAACCGAAGCTTATCTGAGCTCTTCTCTGCGCGTTTATTTGAACTTTTATGACATTGAATTTTAATCAATTACTATTAAACTGGGCTATTGTAATAACATATTTAGCTGCAATAACATTTTTTATTGTTTAACTTACGGCGACTGTATTAAGAACTTTGTGATTAAAGATTGTGTTCAATTTTAGTTTATTTTATTTTAATAAAGTTCACGTTGTAGAATAATTAAATTTTTATTTCACACTTTCCCTTTCTTATTTTCATTATTTGTTCGGTTCGACTATAAGAGGTCGAAATTACAGGTTTGCTGTTTTTGGGCAATTGAACCAGATGCCCTTTTGGATAAAAAATTGTATGTTCGTTTAAAGCAGAACGAAACATTGGTCCTTCGAGCCGGATTTACGGTCAAATATATTGTCTAGTTATTGCAGCTAGGTTCTTATTGCATAAAGTTTAATACGGTTCAGATTTAACGCGTCCTACTGGCAATTGTTTGTCATAATTTCGAATAGAGAATTCAAAATGAAGTCGACAATTCGAAATCAATCAACGTTAAAGGGTTTACTCGATCAAGCGCGAGTAAACTACGGGAAAATTGATAGCGAAAAAATAACAAAAGGTTATTTAGAGGCGAGAATCCATCAGATCGAGAAATTATGGTCACAATTTGAAGAAAAGCATTTGGAGATTTGTGCGGGAGAAGTTAAAAACAAAAAGATAGTGTCCGAATACTTAAGTAGTGCAATTTACGAGAGCTTTGAAAGCACATACTTCGAGTTTCTTGGTGAATTGCAAGACAGATTGAGTAACATGGAAAAAACAGAACCAGTTCCTCAGGTTGCACAATCTATACAACGGGCCGAAGTCAAACTTCCCCGTATAGATCTACCAAAATTTGATGGCGAATACTCTAACTGGAGAGCATTTCACGATATTTTCGTTTCGCTCATACATTCAGACCAGCGTATTCCTCAAATTCAAAAACTACACTACTTAAAGTCTTGCCTTACAGGCGAGGCAGAAAGATTTCTCAAACAGTTTGATATGGTAGGAACGAATTACCAATCAGCATGGGAAACACTAGTGAAAAGATACAGCAACCAACGGGTACAAGTCTTTTCACATCTAAAGCAACTGGTTAATCAACCAGGGATAAAAAACGAGACCGAAAGGTCAATCAAGGGTATTTTAGATACTACACGGGAACAACTTCACGAGCTGGAGGCCCTCAAAATAGATACTACGCAATGGAATGCAATAGTTATCTTCATAATTATACAAAAGTTGCCCGAAGAGACACGAAAACTTTGGGAACAGAGGATATCAGAAACTACTGATATACCGACGCTAGATGAATTCTACAAATTTTTGGAAGCTAGATATCGCACTCTAGAAGCAATGTCTGAAGCAAAATTAGCTAAACCTGTTCAGACAAAAAATACTACAAACTATCACATAAGCCACTCAAATGAATGCTTTCTTTGCAAAGGGAATCATTCAGTACAGCAATGTAGCAAATTTCTTCAGATGAAGATCAACGATAAACGACAGGCATTAACAAGGAGCAATATTTGCTTTCAATGCCTCCAACGTCATGGAAACAAAACATGCAAAACTTTACAAACATGCTACATGTGCAATGGAACACATCCATTGTACAAATGTGATCAGTTTAAAAATAAAAGTGTCGGTGAAAAACGAAGTTATGTACAGAGAAAGAATCTCTGTCTTAACTGTCTAAGCCCACACCACAAACAAGTCTGCGTAAGCAGAAACAATTGCTACAAATGCAATCAACGTCATCATACTTTATTACATGATGAACAAACTAAAACCAGAAACACAAATCTGGAAACAGCAGCATCTAGCTCAACAACGTCTGAAGCACAGTCTCAGAAACAGACAGGAACAGTTAGCTGTCATTATAATAAAAATACAACTAAATCTCTGCTGGCAACTGCCATAATAAACGTAGAGAATGAACACGGAATCTCAACACCTCTTCGTGCCCTTATTGATTTAGGGTCACAAAGTTCCTTTGTTTCAGAAGAAGTCTGTAAAACTTTGAAACTAAAGGGGAAAACCACTTCACTGCAAGTAACAGGGTTGGGCTCCACCAAAATAGCTTCCACCACAAAGGAAGTAGCATTATGCCTAAGATCCAATGTTGACCACACAGTTACTTTTCCTATAAGCGCATACGTTCTCAGGAAAATCACAAGCGTGTTCCCTCCTAAGCAAACAAGCCAAATAGATTGGTCCTATATCAAAGACCTGCAATTAGCTGATCCACATTTTATGCAATCAGGAAAAATAGATATGCTGCTGGGAGTAAATGTTTATTCAAAAATTCTGCGTGATGGTCTCCGAAAAGGTAGGGAGAACTCTCCAATCGCACAGAACACTCACCTAGGATGGATATTATTTGGCGAGATACCAAGTGATATAAGCAAAAATCCTAAAAATACATTTTCAGCATTGACTTTAGACGACCAATGTAGCATACAAACCCTCAATGAACAAATTCGGGAATTTTGGGAAACAAAAGAGATCCCAAATGCACGAAAATTAACAAACGAGGAAGAAAGATGTGAAAGGCATTACAAGGCAACGCACAATCGCCTACCTGGTGGCAAATATCAGGTCAGAATACCCTTTCACAATGAGACCCCAAGCCTTGCAGCTTCTAAACGGCAAGCATCAATGCGATTTTTTCAGTTAAAGAATAAATTCTCGAAACATCTGGACATGCTTAGTCTGGACATCTCTCCACGATATCCACAGGAGTCCCAACTGGAGAGACCAACAGCAACTTCTCCAGGAAGTCACATGGAGCCTTCAACAACTGCAACACCTCCAGCGGCTACAACAACAAGGTCACCAACAGCAACTTCTTCAGGAAGTCACATGGAGCCTTCAACAACTGCAACACCTTCCGCGGCTACAACAAGGTCACCAACAGCAACTTCTCCAGGAAGTTACATGGAGCCTCCAACAATTGCAACACCTCTAGCAGCTATAACAACAAGGTCCAGTGGGCTGGCGGAAAAGGATTATGAGCTGCGCACAGTGGAAGGCAGGCTTTTCACCATCACGTACGCCCAGCTGCAACAAATCCCCTTCCGCCAGATTAGGGCTGGCAAACGAAAGCGCTATTCCGTCTTTTTGGGCTCTGGACGCAGAGTACGCCTATTGCTGCGGCGCAATAAGCTGATCTGGCAGGGCTACAAAGAAGCAGCCAACCTTAGTACATAAGTCTTAGATATAAGAAACTACCTTATTTGTTGCATATTAGAGTATTTATTTTTGTTAAACACCTAATAGATTTTATTGGCATTAGAGTTATTTATAGCTATCCATTTATCTTGATGCTATATGCATCAACGGGGGCGGAGGATGTTTCGGCGCAAACATTGAAAAGCCGCGAACCGCGCACTAAAATATAAACAAATGAAACTATCAAAATGAAAAGTAGGGTTAAGCTGCAACTTCACGCAGGATTGTGTAGCAACACAAAATTTTAACTTTGCACGTGCGCGTTACGGGACAAGAAGAAGAGCATTGCCGTGTGACCACAACACATGCGTAATCCAGGCAAAGCACAAGGGGGAAACGTTACAGAATGAAAGGGACATTCCAGTGTATAACGGACCAACACATGTATATTCCAATCGGAAAGCAAGTGGGAGGTTGCGGAAAAAAATAAGAAAGAATACAAAAATAATAAAAAACCAAAGGGGATTTAACGGTTTTTTGGCCTATAAAAGGACGCGCTGAACGCAGAATGGTCATTAGTTCTTGGGCGATCACCGAAACTAGTCAAGCAGCTCTTGGGTAATTACCAAAAGCATTTTTTTGAACCTCTGGGCAACTGCCGAGGTTTTTTCTTAAGCATTTTATTAGCTATACTTGGAATAGTTTCAATTTGGGATTATAACCAATTGAGATTCTTCTGAGTCTTCTCTCCTCGCGTTATACTTGGAATAGTTTCAATTTGGGATTATAACCAATTGAGATTCTTCTGAGTCTTCTCTCCTCGCATTAGCTATACTTGGAATAGTTTCAATTTGGGATTATAACCAATTGGAATTCTTCTAAGTCTTTTCTCTTCACTCTTAGCTATACTTGGAATAGTTTCAATTTGGGATTATAACCAATTGGAATTCTTCTAAGTCTTTTCTCTTCACTCTTAGCTATACTTGGAATAGTTTCAATTTGGGATTATAACCAATTGAGATTCTTCTGAGTTTTCTCTTCTCGCGCTATTTAAACGTAAATCGTTTTATCTACTAAACCTGGAATAGTTTCAATTTGGGATTATAACCAATTGAGATTCTTCTAGGTCTTCTATCCTCGCGATTGTTTGAGCGTAGGATATTTTCTACACTTAGAGTGGTTTCGGTTTGGGATTATAACCAACCGAAGCTTATCTGAGCTCTTCTCCGCGCGTTTATTTGAACTTTTATGACATTGAATTTTAATCAATTACTATTAAACTGGGCTATTGCAATAACATATTTAGCTGCAATAACATTTTTTATTGTTTAACTTACGGCAACTGTATTAAGAACTTTGTGATTAAGGATTGTGTTCAATTTTAGTTTATTTTATTTTAATAAAGTTCACGTTTTAGAATAATTAAATTTTTATTTCACACTTTCCCTTTCTTATTTTCATTATTTGTTCGGTTCGACTATAAGAGGTCGAAATTACAGGTTTGCTGTTTTTGGGCAATTGAACCAGATGCCCTTTTGGATAAAAAATTGTATGTTCGTTTAAAGCAGAACGAAACAATAGGGGTCTAAAACAGGTTCAAAGATATGAATGCACTATGTCCAGATAACTTTTGAATAGTTAGATATATATTTTTTTAATAGGTTGTATGGAAATGTGGACTATATTTTTCGGTTAGGAAGGTATCCAAACCGCATCTCCAAGAGCGGTAGGATGAAGAATGTTCAAAAATTTTAATTTGCAAATTTCTCTATAGCTGGACAAAAATAATAACTCACTCCATTTAGACTCATTTCATATAAAGTTTTCTGTTATGTTTTCAGGGGTATTGAATCAAATTCTGATGCATATAATTTTATTATTTTCAGGACCGTTAAATGCGTTTTTTTGAAAAATCGTATACCAAAGGTTGAAGATATGCAAATAGAGGGCGAAATATTTTCCGAAAACAAGTACATATCCCAAAACGTATATCGTTTGAAAAGCATAGTTCATGTTTTAGGTATTTATTCGTTGTTTGATACATTTGCAAAGCGACAGCAGGATATACTGATTTAAAATCCAAAAGAATATTTACGTGAAAGAAAAAAATAAATAATAAATGAGGAGCTTCTTTTCAAAACTTGACTATTCCACTTTTGATGAAACTGATTTTATATTTATTTTTTGTTTGGTAACATTCAAATTTACACTCCGCGAAAATAAAATTGGGCCAAAACTTGATAATTACACCAGAAAAAGTAGATTAAAAGGCATGATTTCGTCAAAAATAGATTCTTCCACGTCAAAATGATATTACCCATTTCTACTACAAAATGACATTACCCATACTGTGATTATTTTTGTTTTGTTTTATTTATTTAGAGAAGAAGATGAACCTCAGGTTATTTCAATTCAAAAATGAGATTTCTGATTCCTAATTAGTTTCAGCAAAACAAGATTAATCCACAGTGGTTTGAATCAATTCCTCTAGAGCACATAGCAAAACTTGATTATTCCAATCAGCCGCGTCAAAACTAGATTATTCCATTTCAAATTTTGGATTTATTCAAAATATATTATTGCTACATTTTTGAATCCTGTACAAAGCAATGACTATTGTTGTCGTCTACAATAATGCATCAAAATTTCGGGTTAAAAACATAGCTGCATACCTACAAAACTATTTTCTCAGATTGTGAAAAAAACAAAAAGTGGAATAGTCAAGTTTTGAAAAGAACCTCCTCAAATATGATAAATGAAATAGGGTGACCCGTAAAACTTTGGATTTAAGGAAATAATAATCTTAATAAAAATATATACAACGTTAGGAAAGTGGTATGCACTACGAACATATACCGGTAAACTTCCTACAATGCGGTATATTTTAGATACGTTCCTTAAGAATACCGCGTTGTGGGAAATCGCGTTATAGGAGACACGAACTTAATACAAAAACTGGGATTTGGTTCTAAAAAGGAAAAAACTGCTTTTTATGGTTTAACATTTTGATAATTTTGTTGATGATATAGCTATATGTGCACAAAAACATTTCGTAAATAAATAAAAAATCCAAAAATTAAAAAGATGATGATTTCAAGTTAAATAACCAAAATTATTGTGCGGTCGCGTCATTAAGTGGTTTTATTTTCTCTTTAGGATTTATTTAGAGTATAATAGGGCTGATTTTCAGTGTTATGTTACCCAAAACATAAGCGCATGCTAACACTGCTCACAAGAAAAACTGACTTGACTTGAAAATGAATAGAGTAAAAGAAAAAAAAAACTGAAATATGTATAGAATTGTGTCATTGTAGGAAAACTTCCAGATTTCCTAAACCGCGTTATAGGAAATTTTCCGCAATTCCTCAACCGCATTGAAAAAGGTTTACCTTTGTTTATAGAAAGAATTTGGTACTGAATGCCACTAATATGATATTTATGAAAGTTACTTTAAACATTCGTTTGAACTTCAAAAATTAAAAGGGGGTATGTCGGAAACGAAAAAAAGTAACAAAAATAACAATCAAAATTACATAAAAGAACAGAATAAAAGTGAATTGGAGGGTAATAAAGATAAACTAAACAATCTATTAAACAACCACTAAAATTAGAAGTAAACAAATAATGAAAATCTTATTTCGAAATTGCCCAAAATTTACCTCTAACAACAAAAAATTCTTAGTTCACTCGAATAGCAAGACAAATTGACACCGTTGTATATTAGTATTTTAAGAAGATTTCTCACTATAGCAAAGAGCCAGATCACACAATAAAATGCAAGGTAACATCACTTTAAAGTTTTAAAAAATGAGTATAAAAATAATTATACTGCCGATCGCTTATCCCAATATCTCGAATATTTACAGAGTTGTTATAAAATAGTTTATGTTAAAAATTGCTCTCGCACAGCTTTTCTGAAACCAGCAATTAAATAAAATAAAAAAATTGTATTCAATCAGAATTTTTAAAATTTTAAAACAATTACTTATTAAGTTGGTACTGAAACTTCATTTTTCTAGTCCTAATTTCTAATTACTTCCTCAGAATCAACAACTCCTCTAACTAAAAAATTTATAATTAATAAAATATTACGAAATAAAAATACAAAATTTTTGTCGAACATCTCGTAAAATAATTATCATAGTTTTCGCAACATCTGTTGATGTGAACAAATTACTCCTCAAATGATTCTTCCAAATACCTACATATATGTGACCTGGTCTACGAAAAGGGGGCTTACGTGTGAAAACTAGTTTTCGCGAAAATAGCTGTTCAAGATAAACAACTCAGTTTGTCAGTTTCGCCTTAGTTATTCTCTTCTCTCCGCATCGCCCGGCATCTCCCGATGTTCAAGGACATCCAGTGTTGTTTCTGTTCGGAATAATATCGTAGTTAATTGCATAATTTGGTAGTTTTGCACCTCTAAACGAGCAACACTGAAGAGGTAAAGTTCGTCAATGTTAACGCATCATAAATTGATTTTCGCATTTTTATTCATTTTTACTAATTTCTACTCTTCTTTTTTTTACTTTTTTAGTGAACTTTCCAACAAGTTATAAATTTCTGGTTTGCGCCATGTGAAAGAGCATATTTTACTCTATCCAAATCGGCAAAAAAGTGAAAAATGGGTTTTTGACACATAAGCCCCCTTTTCGTAGACCAGGTCACCTATACTATAGTAGTAGTTTTATCTTTATATTTCGATAAATAAGAACTTAATTTTTATATTTATTTTTATGTGTTTGTTATACGACATAGTTCTATCTTATTCTCTTTCCCCAAGTGCGGATCTTCTGTCTTTCTCACGTCATGAAAACTGTCAAAGCCATGATGTGACGTTTTCTTAAAATTTTTCTCTCATCGCGCCCAAAGAAGTTTCACTTCAAAAATATACGTACAAAAAAATGGTAAAACAAAACCACTAAAACCTATTAAGAAAGGTTAATAGAAAAAACAAATTTGAAATTAATAGCTCATGTTATACATTTCATTATTTACATATGTTTTTGCATAACAAAATCGTTAAGCTTTATACAAACAGGTTGGCATATGTGACAGTATAAATAAATGGAGATGTACTAAATGATTCTAAGACACTGTTCGATCGAGTTCCGAGAAATAACTGTTCGATCGAGTCCCAAGAAATAACCACGCAACCCTTAACAAATCGCGGAAATATTCCACATTGTGTTTGCTGCCCGGCCATACATAAATAACATGTTCAATCGAATTCCGAGAAATAACTGTTCGATCGAATCCTGACAAATCCGTGCAACCCCTAACGAATTGCGGAAATCTTCCACATCGTGTGCAGCCATATATATATAACGGTTCAATTGAGTTAGAGAAATACCGCGAATTTCCTAACGGATCATGAAAATCTTCCTCGGCCCGTTATTACTCGCGCGCAGGACAGACTTGACTTTTTCAGAGGCTTTTGCGCAGGAAAGAGCCTAGTTTGTGCCGCTTATATAAAAATAACCGCCGTTCGGGTGCTTGCATATAATCAGTTTTTAGTTAGTTACTATCGCGTCGCGTGGGATGTGATAGTGCTTGCATATCTCAGTTTTATTTAGTTACTGTGGCGTCGCGTGGGATGTGATCAGTGCTTGCGTATCATCAGTGCTAACTTTATAATCCGTGTTTGGTTTGTTTTTACCGGCTCGAATCGAGCACCGTCGTCGTCGTCACCGTTGCCATTGTCGCCGTCGTCCTGGCATTCCCGGGGTACCCTTTTTCGCGTTCTTTCCCTTAATTTTGTGTGTGTATTCGCGGGTGAGTGGTCACTGTCCGGTCAGTGTTGTCACGGCTGGGTGCATCCCTCGACCTTCTCACACACTCTGTCACATAGATCTTCGTCCCCCACACTCTGTCATATAATATATTTCCTCCACACATACCCATATATATACATAGTTGTGTACTATTGTATTAAAATAATATACCTAGTAATTTGTAATCATTTCATTCGAGGGTTTTTTCGGCTGTTGCCTTCTGCACCGGTCTTTTTTCCCTCTGGGTCTTAATAAATTTTGTTATCTTGTTTTCTTCGACGCAAAAAATCGATGTTTTCCATTTTTAATAGACCTCTAGCTCCTTACCCCATCCTTGTAGAGTCATTCAGATAATTTATGTAGTCACTTTCTAAATTGTTCATTCGCCTTTTAATTTTAAAAATATTGAAATACGGGTCTTAGGCTACGAGCCTAATTCTCGCCGAAACAGACACTACAGACAAAATAGTAACTAGGAAAATTCGAAAACTCTGTCTTTACGAAAGCTGCTCAGTAGTCTTTTTTTATATGTTAAACCATAAAAGAGTTCAGGAAGGGTGGGTGAGGGGTTCACCCTTTTAAAGTATAATATCTAATGGCTTCTTTTCTATAAAAAATATATACTACTGTAACTGTATTTGGTGATTGGTCTCAATAATTTCCAGAACCACTAACCTGATTTTACTAAAATTGCCACACTAAGCTTTATGAAACTTTGCACTTAAGGTCTTCTAGAAATCTATAACTAGCAATTATCATTACCAGGAAGTATTATATCATATTATATTATCAATTATTAAATGAAACTACTATCCCGAGGAATGCCGGATCCAAGTAAGCAAGTTATTTAGAAAACTAATTTATAAAAGACCCGTCGTTTTGTGCATGCTGCACAAAGAATGAGTGTTTTCTGAAGCTGGACTGGCAATGAGGGATCAATGTTATTTCGAATCTGTATACTACTGCTGCAAGAACTTATTATATATAAGCAGAACAAACTTTAGGAGTGAAGTTATGCCTTGGGACACTTTTCAACGCTTAGTCAGCTTAAATATAAAGTGCAGCAAATAGTTAAAAGCGAGAGTTAGTCTTCTTTGTATATCGCGTTGAGTGATGGAAATTATCACAAGTGAAGAAGCTTTCGGACGAATGCTGTACCGTATCCACATTGTGCGCAAGCTTAAATTATGATATTATTATAAATAACTAGCTGACCCGTACCCGGCGTTGCCCGGCCACAATTATCCCTATAATAAAGTTAAACTTTAATAAAGACATGACTTTGCCAATTTCAAATTTGTCAAATGTCATTCAGGAGGTTGAACGCAGCATGCCCATAGACTTTCATCTCAATCGAATAAGTGATTTATGTGTGACTCACCTATTGCAATGCATTGCCTCTGACACTCATGAGGTTATGCGCAATATCCCCATAGAATTTCATCTCAATCATATAAGTGCTTTCTATGTGTCGCACCAGCTCAACATTTTCTCCTCTTCCTCTTTCTATCTCTCCTTTCCCTTCAACTTTCCAATTGCGATGCATAGCCTATGTCACTTAGAAGGTTATGCGCGACATGCCCATAAAATTTCATCTCAATCGGATAAGTACTTTTTGCGTGGCTTACTATAAACATCACAGATAAATATTTCTCCCTCCTCTCATCTCCCCTCTACTTTCCAATTACAAAGTATTTCCTATAGCACTCAAGAGCTCATGCGCAATACACGTGTAAAATGTATAAAATATATAAAAATATTGACAGTCCGCCATTTTCAATTCGTAAATTTTGACCCACAAGTACCAAGTTTGGTGGAAATCGCATAAACTTCAAAATTTGACAGTCCACCATCTTGAATTCGTTACTTCTGACAATCGGGTTGAAATCAGCGACCCCGAAAACCCCCAAGTACCAATTTTGGTGGAAATCACATAAACTTCAAAATTTGGCAGTCCGCCATTTTGTATTTGTAAATTCTGACGGGCTGAAATCAGCGACCCCGAAAACGCAAAAGTACCAATTTTGGTGGAAATCGCATAAACTTCAAAATTTGACAGTCCGCCATCCTGAATTCGTAAATTCTGACAGTCGGGTTGAAATCAGCGACCCCGAAAACCCCAAAGTACCAATTTTGGTGTAAATCGCATAAACTTCAAAATTTGACAGTCCGTCATCTTGAATTCGAATATTATTAATCACAATCAAATATAGCCTATGTCACTCAGGAATAATGTAGCTTTCTACTGGTGAAAGAATTTTTAAAATCGGTTGAGTAGTTCCAGAGATTACTTCCTACAAACACTCTCACACACTTTACCTCTTTATAATATTAGTATAGATTATTCCTTGAACATTGAACCGTAGACCGGAATGATTAACCGTAACTGCGTTTTGATAAGCATATTTTCCTTTATATAAGCATTAATAGTAATATAGATTTCCTCATGAATTGAATTGTAGTTTTTCCACGAGCTATTTTATTGTGTTTTTGGTTTATAATGACTTTTATTTTAAATTATGAATTATTCTTGTTTTATTACCAATTGAAAAGTAAATATAATAAGCTTAAACTGAATTATCCGAATTTATTTTCTTACAAGTACCTAGTCATTCACAAAGCGGGGAGGTGAACTCTTTTGCGTCGATGTAGTATCCAGTTCAATCTTGCTTAAACTAAAAAAACACACCAAAATATGATATTATAGGCGGAAAAATCTTAAATCAATTAATAACGAATTGTCCGTCTAAATTTCACTTAGGGTCAGGCACACTGACCTCTACACGAACATTTTTATCTTTAAAAAAACCATTAACCGTAGCTAACAAACTAACAATCCTTAAAAAAATGACTCCGCAGTTACCTTCGCCTGAACCTTACATAAGGTCGGACAAGAAAGAATGAGACTTGCGAAGAAAGCTGTCCAGAAAATAAAAAACTGAAACCGAATTCCAAAGATGGCACAAGGGGCTTAAATACTTCAGATCAAATATTTTCTACTTTAATCGATCTTATGAACATCCGGTTCCGACTATTAACAGAAAATATCGCCAGCGTTTTAATTGGCCGGCGCCAACGCAGATTGAACCATTGACTCAGATCTAGATTTCCATGAAGCACGGTTGAGCCGCAAATTATCGGCTAATCCGGAAAGCGATACAGCCATCACTGATTGATCTCTTTTCGCACCAAACGTAGTGACGTATTCTGTGGCCGCTCCTCGCGTATATAAAATTCAAAAATTTAACAAGTGACTTTGGTTACCAGAGATCAAAATGTAACGCGGTCTCGCAGCGCCCAGGAAAAAACCACACGCTGGCTTTTCACTATGAAGGCCGAAGAAAGGGAATTTAATTTCGCCTATCCGGAGCACCCGAAGAGGCCGTAGAGACAGGCCCCCGCAGCCTCAGTAGTTGAGGAATTACAGAGCAAGTCTGGCGGGTTTCTTCGAGATGAATGGCAAGATCACTTTCTTACTTCAATCGTTTTAAATTTTCCGCTGGCGTAAATACAGCAGGTGCTCAAGCGCCTGTGTGATTGTGAAATTCTCCTGAAGGCAACTAACCTGCGCGGGGTTCGGGTAATGGTCCAGTGTAGGGAGAAAGGTTGTCGACGGCCGATCTGTAACAGCGTTCATGGGCGTATCATTTTGCGATTACGCGCGCACATTCGCAAATCGGGCAGCAAACTGCGAGCCCCTGATTGATTTAAGTGAGCAGCGACACTGCTCGGCATGATGCTGCGTCTGCGTCGGTAAGATGGAAATCTAGTGAAAGCCCTTTTTGGAAACAGGTGGATCGGCAGCGAGTGGCTGCGAGCCACCGCCATAACACCGTAGTAATGAAGACAACATTGCGCACGTCTTGAGATTAAGAATCATCAGGGGAAAGTGCTTATAATATGTATCAAGTCCGGAATGTCCGATCAGTTTAATCGCAGCACTCTGACGGCTTATCTTGGATGCTAAAATCGTAGTAGGTCGTGAAAGGATTATGCATGTGCCCCTAGCCTATGTGGAAAAGAAAATTTGAAACGTTCGCAGGGAGAAATTGAGATTAGGATTATTGGATCGCGAATTGACTCATTTTTGGTGGGTTGCCTTGCATTGGATTTTAGTCGATGTCATTGAGTTTCTTCAGAAGCAATTGGACAGTGTGAGGTCGCTTTGGGATAATTCTCGTTTCAGTTCGGTTTTGCGTTGTGCTTTGTGATTTCGGATAGGAAATCTCTGGTGTCTTGAGATCGAATCCATGGATATTATCGGATGTGCAGAATTTACCCAATATAACAGGTGCAATGAAGTTTTTATTCAAATGAAAGTGAAATAAAAAAAAATGATTGGAGGTTTTTCTGATTCTTCATAGACTGTTTTTCTTTGAAATTGAAGAAAACCGTGAACTTCAGTGAAAATAAGTTCAATTTTTAATAAACCGTGAGAATGAGGTTAAATGCTGAAAGTAGAAGTGCCCCGCTTACTTTGTTGGTGGACTTATTACTATTCTGGTGCAATTGTTACTTGTTTCCTGGTGAAATTAATGCGAATATTTCAAGAAATATTACCTTCAAATAAGAAAATTCACATACTTATGTATATCTTTGAATTAAGTTTACAATCCGTTTACCTCCTGGATTTTGATGAAACTTTCAAGAAACATTAATTTAAGCTCAAGACGAACGAACATACAAAGCAGTTTGATTAGAAAGCTACATTTTTGAAAACACAGTCTAAATTTTCGAAATGTATCAATTTCGAATTTTCGCGAAAATTTTATAAAATTTCACTAAACTTGTGCATCAAACTTTATTAAAATTGATATCCTTCGCAATTATCATTCAATAATTCCTAAAAATACATGATACATGATCCATTAATTTCAATTGCATTTAGTTCAGATTTCTTTCTTATTAATTTACTAAACAAAACTGACGGTTACACTTAAATTTTCCACTTTGTCATTTTAATTCGCATTCAACTCAGTAAAAGAAGTATAGGTAGTAATAGTTTTCATCAATTATTTAGCTTGTTATACAAAATATCTAGTAAATTATTTTGTCTTCAAATCAAATTAAAAATCTTCAAATTTTAGTTTCAGCAGTTTAAGTTCCGGTAAATACCTATACAAAATGCATATTGGCTGAAGATTTTTGTTATTCAAAATGTTAATTGATTAAGGCGAAATATATTATAATGCATATATTTTTGCGTTTAGGTTTTTGTTTATTGGCTAGACAATTTTTTTTTACAAAATGTCTATAAACTGAAGATTTTTCTTTTTACAAAATTTCGATTGACTGGACATTTTCTTTACACAAAATGTTCGTTGGCAAAGATTTTCCTATTACATTGACAAAAGACTTCCCTTATACAAAATTTCAAATGATTTAGATTTTCCATATACTCCTAGAATACAGGGTGTTTTCCTAAGGTCTGAACAGGGGTATGCCAATCGATTCTACATGGTTTCCTGATCAACGTTTCTTCGGACACCCCCTTCTAAATTTAGTCATTCACCACTAAAATCGCAATTGAAAATTTGGAGGGGGTAAACCTGGAAAATGCTGTATAAGTTTTTTCAGAGACATTGCAGGATATTGGTGGATAGTGTGTTAGAACGCCTTCAAGCTTTTTAAACGTACATCTTGCGATCCAATCCGCCAAAAAACAAGCGAGAGAGGCCGCGTTAAACTTCGAAAATGACAATTATAATGCCTAAAATTTGATTTTGGCTCTTCGTTCTGCCGATTTTTTATATGGAAAGATCGACATTTTTTCTGAGAGAAAGATTCCCTGTCTTGTGGCCTCTCTCAAAAAAACCGCACCGAAATCCTTCGTCGCATTCTGAAGTTATTCGTGTTAGAGTCAGCACCATGGCCCAGGTGTAGAAAAAAATTCCTAATTCACACGAAATCTCCTAAGCCAACCTCACGCATAACGCAAACGTTCCCACATAAAAATCCATGAGGAGACTTCAAACTTAATCTGTTCCAAATATACTGTTGGTATAATTAAGCCGGGTGATGGTGAAATAACTTCACCGTCACAATCATTTGATCTAAACCCTCTTTAGGGAGTTGTAAAAAGACTGGTTCGAAGCACAATTCACAAAATAAAAAGGATATGCGGAAATTGCGTGATGGATGAAAGAAAGGCGATAGAAACTTAAATCAATGCTACCACGGTGCACGACAGTGTTACAAAATAAGTGGCCTGCGACCAAATATTTTAAGCTTTAGGAATTTAAAATATGTTTCAAAACAAGCTATTTATTACTCTCAAGAAAGCATGCAAATTGTATTTACTTATTGACTTGAATTTTAAATTGAATTTTATTTACTTACAATGCTAGTTTAACCCCGAGTAAATAGGACTGCATTTTTACGACTGTCAAGTGATATTTCTTTTTTGAGCATTTAAATATTTATTTTTTCGAGTTTGGTGTTTTTCTTTTTGAGGAAAATACTCCGACCTTTTTTATGGATTTATTTTTATTTTACTTGCTCGACGTTTCGGGTCGTTTATTTTTTCGAAAACTTAATAAGCTTTTATACAGAGGGATATATGTATAATATAGTCTGTTTTTCATTCGTATTCTCATAACTTCGTACACTACTGTACATATGTACATAAAATAAAAATTAGCAGAATTTTCTGTTTTGGAATGGGTCAAAAATTACGGAAGCATCCTCAATTTCATATATTTTTACAATCTTTAACGATTCTTTCATTTTAACAAGAATATGGATAATTTCCTGCAGAAGCTACAATTTGAAAATATTAATTTTCACCAAGGAATTAATAGTTTCTATACATATATGTATAATACAAAATACTGCATAAAATGGGACAGTGGAAAGAGAGATAACGACGAAATTAAAATATACAAAACAATTTGACTTTCGAATGCTCTTCGTTTTCGTCTAAATGCTAAGCATATTTTATTAGCATGTACTGTCGGCCACTGTACGATTATAAAACCTAGACGGTATGGTGTGCTACATATATGTATGTATAAATAAATTCCCAAGGCCTGTCGCTCTTTGCTGGCCCATCGATGACCGCAAATAAGTTTTGATAAATTTTAGTTTGTTAAAATACTCAACTAAAAAAACAATAATTACCATAGCTTAAGAGTTTACCTTAGCCTTCCTGTAGATTAAGAGATTTTTTCGGTCTCAGACTAAAACTATTTTTAATTCAAGACCTTTGTAATAGAATCAGATTGACTTCCATAGAGGAATATTTTATGCGTATTGCGCAGCCGGGCTTGAGTTTTTAAACTTTATTTTATTTACAAAGGAGGTAAGGAAATACTTAGATTACTATTCTTAATCATAATAAATTTATTTTGATTATCATTCACATATTAATACGAAAAACGATTTGCCTTTGCATCTATTTAAAAACTATAGATATTACATATTTAGAATGTAGTCATTAAGACCTTTTCTTTGATACCAAACGCGATAATTTATCTTACATTTTTTTTTCCTACATATTGGATTTAGTGACACACATATATTCTATGACTCGCGGACTATTAAGACGTATCAAATGACACCTTGTTTGCCAAAATACGATAAGTACTTTAGGAGATGTGTGGGAACAGACGAATATATCCAAATACATAGACTGCTAAAATTAAAACCCTCCTTTGGCTTTGCCGTAGTTGAGTAAAAATATGAACACTGCACGAATTTTTTAGTAGCTACACGCCAAAGGGACGGGATCGTATTACGTGTTAGGCAAAAGCCGCAGTGGGACGTCAAACTGCACTGCATTGACTTTTATGATTAGTTATTCATATCAAACATTTGTTATGTCGCGAGAATAAAATCAATTTGCGTGGATTTAAACCTGCTTTGTGTCAAAAACTTAATTCAAAAATTTGTCCGGTTTAAATTTTGAAGTATGGATGGGTAATAATCATGGTAATTTAATGCACTTTTCTCAAATTTTAAAATCTTGATATACGCGACCGCTTTTCAAATTCAATTCAATGAAAAAATTTCTTTCTATCTTGAACTAGATAAGTGAAGGAAAATAACATAGCTTATGTATTTTTGTGTAACCACTTTATATAAATTAAAATGCGTCTCTTATAATCTACTAAATTTTTGTTATTAATGTTTTTATTTCTACACTCAACAAAGGTGAATATATGTATGTAAATGTAGATATGTGTTATATTAAATTATTATTTTTCGTTCTTTTGTAAAAACAATTTCCGATACTATAATATTTGGAAAGGTAATGCTAAGTACTGGTATTGGTACTTCACCGTTACCGTACTTCGGAAGCATTACTCAACATTACCTGACATTACTTAGAAATACTCGGCACATACTAATGCTAGGTAACATTGTCTAACAGTATGTCAGGAAATACTAAGTAATGCTTCTGAAGCAGGGTACTGGTGAAGTAGGTACTAACACCATTACTTAATTAATTAATGGTAGTTAAATGTTTTAAAGTAGCAATACTGGTATTGCCAAGTTTGCATTACTTGTAGTAGTAGTACTGAATGTATTATTTTACTGCTCTAATTGCATTGCATTAGCTTTATATACTTTTTTTTAAAGACTAATCATCTATTCGTGCTTAGACGAAAT
This sequence comes from Eutolmus rufibarbis, assembly GCA_963920795.1. Taxonomy (NCBI): domain Eukaryota; kingdom Metazoa; phylum Arthropoda; class Insecta; order Diptera; family Asilidae; genus Eutolmus; species Eutolmus rufibarbis. The sequence continues at coordinate 15,375,304 of OY987205.1, forward strand.
CATAATTAAATGTTTTCAGTGCACTAAAACAAGCAAAGAGAAAATGATTTCCATTTTCAGATTATGGGAATGGAGATTTGGCATTATTTGCGTAAAGTAATTCATTCATTCATTCATTGCAATGACTGCGGTAGGCTAGTCCACTTGAAATTTACAAACATAAAAGGAGCTTATTTAATTTATAAAAATTATGAACCGCAGTGATAGCAATTGGTTAGTAATTTTCGCCTTTGAAGAACTGATATTAAGATTGTATTTCTCGTGTATTAAATTTTATGGTACAAAACAAAAAAACCGATATGTTTCAATGTGTGTGGTCAGATTTCCTACTCTTATTTTAATGCTAAATAATACTTATTAAATAAATTGGTAGTGGTTAAGGGATTTTCATAGAAGTACCCTTATACATCAAGGCGCCCGCTCGGGCGCCAAGTGTTGATAGAAAAAAAAATAGAAAAAAAAAACAGCGCCCAGCGAAGCCTTATTACTGAAATGTGAAGGCAGAAAAATCGCTATTTATTTCGTTTATTTTTTAAAACAATAAAGATATTGTTTATTTATTATACAGAAAATGCTCTTTAATCCGGCTGCGCGAGAACTTTGATGGGCGATTTTTTGTTCCAAAAAATTGTCATTTTCCTTTTAATTATAAAATATTTTGTGAATGAAAATTGTTCAGACTGAAAAAGTTCAGTCCGATTTTCTTCCAGTCGCTTGTGACGTCATCACGCTAGCAATTGCTCAATCACGCCTAAACGCTGGGTCCAATTATTTTCATTTTTTGAGTCGATAGTCTTGAAGCGAGTCGTTTATTTTTTTATCACTTTTTTTGTTTAATGTATAATGGATCCTCCCTCTCCATCCCACTTATATTTGAAAATGTAATATTTTTGTGAACTTGATAACGCGCCGTTTTTTAATTTGAATGATTTTATTTGAAATCGTTATTCCAACGGTGAATGAAAACACACGCATATCCAGCGGTTAATGAAGAAAACCGCATATATCAGTTTTTTTTGTTGCTGAACTTCAAACTTAAATTTTTCCAATAAAATTTATAATGGTTTTTTCTATCAACACTCTTTTTTTTTGAAAAATTTATTATTTTTTTTTTGGAGATAAGTTATATTGCCAAGATTTTATTCTTTGAATAGATTGTAACATTCAAGTTCAAATTAAAAAATTAATATAATTTTAAGAAGTAGGTAAAAAATAGAAACTTTAAATAAATAAGTATTAAAATAAGTATTAAAGAGGCTAAAAGTGGAATGACTGCCCTAGTTTGTAAATATAGTACTAGAAACAAGTGTTAACCCGCAAAATGAGACATTTCAAATTTTTTCTAACTAGATTACAGTAAATCTCAACTAGAGTTGGTTTCTTAGATATGCAGTTCGAAATCTAGTGAAAAGTGAATCACTAGAATGATGTTGTAATTGTTTTTTGTTGTATTTGTAGTTTAATTCAGTGGTGTTCTAGAAAATACAACTAGAAAGACAACGATTTTTGCCTGCACTGAAAAATAATTGCAAAAATAATTATTTTAGTAAAATTTACTCTAATATAAAGTGAAAGAAAATACTTTGTTGGAATGCATCAGATTAGTTTGGTTTACTATGGGCAAAAGTAAAATAACAAATGCCATTTATTACTAACGTACTTAGTGATAGCTTTAGCTATTAAAATTAATTAATTAAGTTGCAATACCTCTTAATCATCAGTAAAAATAAGAAATAATTTTTGTTTTTTTACTATATTTGAAAGTTGATGGAATAATACCATACTTATTCATAAAAGATTCCAGAGGCCTTAGAGGCGTAGTTGGCTGAACTGTTTGGTTGAAAGTAGGTATGCCATTCCGGGGTTGTCGGTTCGAGTCTCACATGAAAACATTGGTTAAAAATAATAAAGCGCCATATGGGCTTAGTAGTTAGTAGTGTGCGAAAAATAAAGCAGATTCAAATTAATCTTACACTCTAAAAAAAATTTTTTTTTTTTAATTTTTAAATATAATAAATATGTAGTACGTCAATTTACCATGAAAGACTACTTAAAACATCGTTATTTACAAATCGTAGTTCAGCCTGCTATCAAACTTTACTATTTTATTGAAATCTGAAAAATACTTCGAAAACTGAAAATTCTATAATATAATAAAATTTGTTTTAGTGTTCAGTACAGTTCATCTGAGATCCAGGAAAATTTACTGAAGTTTTGAATGCGCTGATGGTTTCTGAGGATAAAGCATCCACACGATGTTTTTGTAGAATGAAGTTTATTTTAATGCTTGTTTATGTCATAGAATATTCCGGAAAAATAGACTAGGAAAATGTGAGGTCGGAACTAAACCAAAGATGGTAATGATAAGTCTAATAAGTAATTTTTATGTGTAGTATATACATATGTAAATATATATATAATACAAGAAAGTGTCATTGAATTTAGTAGTCAGGGTGATATTTTGGAACTCTTTTGTATTAGTGTCCATTACAAAAATCCAATTAAATAATTTCTTTTTATTTCTAAGAGTTAAATCCTCACAGCATTATAAGCACTGGGGTATCTATCCCACATAGTAGGCATTTATCCTCAACCATTATTATTACCATTTTGTTTTGTTTTTAGTTGTAGATAATATATAATTGATTGATTTTCTGTTTATTTTTCAGTAGTATAAAGACGTTAATTATAGTGTGAACATGTTTCTTTTGGATGTTGTTTATACTTGAAAAAGTATTAGTTAATTTTCAAAGGTGTGTATTCATTATTGTCTTAAAAATATACTCCCTATCTATTTTTTTTTTGTTTTATCTCACAGAGGTTCCGCAGTAGTTGCGATATGGAGGACTTGTAGTTTAGAATTGTGCATTTTGCAAAGAGTTCAAACCCGTAAACTCCAGGTCTTCAATTCAAGATAGTTGTTTGTTTCTTTAAGTCTTCAAGATAGCTGGCGATAACAAAAGTTCCACTTCAATGTTTTCACTTGACTTTTGAGTCCTGTAATACCGGTAATAATTTCCCGAGCATTTCCTATTTTAATTTAATTTATTCTGCAGCTTCTGCAGTATCTGACCTGTGCCAAAGGGGATACTATCCCGAATACTATTAGGGAAATGCATTACTTTAGGTGAGTGCTCGTATTTTGGGATGTCTCCTTGGCAGTTTGCGCCATAATATAAAACTGCACTAAAAGTCAATAAAAGCGCAGTGGGTGGTGGGAGTACCAAAAACATTCCCACTGTAATGCCCAGCGAGACGGATTTTATTTCTGGAACAATTTTCATGTTTTCGCTGTGCTTAAATAAAGTTTGATTAAAAAGGGGAGGAAAAATATAACTTTTCCATGTTTATTCGCGTTGTGCTGTATGTGACAATTGTGCAGCCACCAAGGTATCGGGCTGCCGGATGCTGGACGTGAGGATAAGTCGCAATAAATCTCAATATCTCCAAGTGTATAAAACATGCAGTTTGGCTGCAAATATTTCATCGCCGAAAATCGAGCAAAACGTGGCATATTATTCTAGTATACCTCCGGTGAGTTTTTGCTTTCGTTTATTATCAACCGACTATAGAGATGGTATTTCTGTACGTCTATTTAGAGTCCGAAAAAAAGCTCTCCCGCAAGAATTTTTTACATTAATGTGGGTTTATAGGTCTAAGATCCTTTCCGGCAGCGGATGCACGTTTACCGTTTAAAAACCGTTGAAAGAACACCTCTGTCTCACTTGGTCGCCCTGGTTTCACCCAGGACCAAGGGACGATTTCCTGTTCCGACGAATATGTCGGTTTGTCGCTCGGATTCAGCACCCCTATTTTGTCGCCGAATTCATAACTCCTGCACTCGCTTTATCTTTTATTGCATCCCTTTCCCCGGTCGAAAACTCTTTCCGTTCAAACGCAGCGGTCGTCTACTTCAGCCAAGCATACCGCACCCTGAGGACAAGGTTAAAACTTTTAAGGGAACTTCTCCTTACGATCAAAACTATGGTTTCTTAAAATTTCGACGCCATGCCTGCCCCTCCTCGGCTTAGCTCAGTCAGCTCCGTTAAATCGGTTTGAATGAAGCTTTGGGATCGTTTCGAGATTTGCTCTATCCAGCCGCCGGCCGTGCCCACCGCCGCCGTGTCGGTCGGCAGAACTTCTTGTCTTTATTTTCTTTGGCCCGGACGACACCAATACATCGGCGCGCCTTGTTGCTGTTGTTCTTATTGTCCTATGGTGTCATTTTCTCCTCTAGCTTTCGTCGGCCGATGTCAAAAGACGTTACGCGAAAAACTTTTTATGACTTTTGTCAAAGATGTTTCCCCGTTGTTTTTTGCAGTTTATCTGCCTCGGAACCGTGGGTCGCCCGTGCCGAGACACTGCGATGCCATAGATAAAGTTCGTCTCTGAGGTCCTGCCGCACCGGCAGAGTGTCTCAGCGCCATGCTTGACTTGTTTGCCCAGAGATTCGAAATAGAATCAGGATAAATGGCCCGTTCTCTCCTCCTTGTGCTCGCTTTTTCTCTTTGTTTCGATGCGATACAAGCTAGAAACAAGAGCTGCCATTAAGTAGTTCCAACTTTTATGATTTCCGACTCGTGTAAAAGTTTGCTTTCAATTAAGTTGTCCAGATGGCTTCGATTTTGATTTGTCTGGTCAATTTGATTCCGTAGAATCCTTTTCGTCTCATTAGTTTCGGGCAGTAAAGTTGGCCCCCACACACAGTGGTCAGCACTTGAAAAAGTTTTCTATTTAATTTTGGCAGGAAGTTAGGATATTACGTGGAACTATTGCCGACTAGGCGCCTTTCTAAGGTTTACCAAAAAAGCGGTTCAGCTTTTCGCAGTCGTAGAAAATTCAAAGCTTATCGCTTCTTCATGCAATGAAGTGATACTGGTTTAAGAAACGCAACCAAAATTTAGTTGACGCGCAACATTTAGGGATAGGGAACCCAAAGCGGTTAACTTAGGGTTAAATTAAAAAAACAAAAAGGTTTTATTTAGAAGTCTTATATTTTACTTGTCAAAAGGTAAATTTATTGTGTTTCATTGTGTATCAACAAATTACTTGTTTATCGTAAAAAAAAAATTATGAGTAAAATACAAATAGGTACCAGGTTTACGAAAGTCCGCTTTGTCTTAATGGTAAGCCTAAGGAGGGCACAGTTAGTTTCTTCACGATTATTGAGAAGAAATGTAAAAAGGAGAAGAGAAAAATTATGAAATTACGTAGATTAATACAGACGCACTTTGTTATTAACATAAAACTTTAAATAATATTCTTCATTTTCTATTATATTAAAATATTGGAAATCGTATTAGCAAATAATCGTTTTTATTAAAAGTCAGTTGCTATAAGATAGCCATACAAAAAACAAAATTATCATATGTATTGTTAAGAATATACGAGTTTTATAAATATAACGATATTCAGAATTACAATATATTCTTAAATAAAATCTAAATTTTACTTACCAATGGTACAGGTACATTAGTGGGCACTGCCCGCTTTGCTTTAAGACATTGGCGCATTTTCATCTAATATAACCTCTAAATGTTTGTCATACGTTCCATTGAATATGACTAAAATCGAAGATTATACATATAAAGTAAAAGATGCATAATGAGAGCCCTGACTTCCCGACAGAATGGGATCTGGTATCAGATATCACGACATGTTGCGTTAACATTTGTGTCTGGAATTATGTATATAATGTTACAAATGAGTGAAGCATTTAATTCCACAATGGCAGTATAAAACTTAATCGAACGGTAGATGAAATATATATCCTCTGCAAATGTTATTTGAGCGGTAAAATAAATGATTGGGCAGTTGAAGATAAATAGTTCGGCAGTTCTCGGCGTTCGATGTTTTAGAAACACACATTTATTTAATCAATTCATTTTTATATACATTCGAAACGCGAATGCCTACAGGTTTAAATGGAAAATTCCAGAATTACGCATACTAAATATCTATATATATATGTATTTAGTGGCAAATTTTCTTTTAGAAAAGTTATAGAACTATGTACTTAATTCTTAATTCAATTTTTCTATCGGACCTATTCTAATTTAATAACTGCTCACGTTTTACTGCCAAAATTTCTCATTTTACTGCCTGATTGGATTTTCACCTACATATATATTCAAGTACTAACTTATTGAGCTACTCACTTCAAAATATTTTACTCCTCGTTTCCATTATTTGACTGTTAATGTTTATTGCCCAATATGTTATTGAACATATAATTTGTATTTTTATACTGACTGAAACTGTATAATGTATTACCGCCCCTTTAAATCATAGCCTTTGTTTTTTTATTTCTTCGTAATTATTGTATTGTATTAAGGAAGTTCGAATTAATTTCGCTACTTTTAATTTGTTTACCCCTTCCCCTTTTATTTCTTTAAAGTGGAATAAAATAAAATATGTTTCAGTTTTGAAGGCGATAATACTAAGTAACGTCACTGAGTGGTCAGAAATTTTAACTAGAAATTACACAACGAGGGACCGATTTTTGAAAAGAGATAACTTTATTCTTGTTATAAAAAATTCATTTTTCTCTTAACAAACATTTTGATTTTTCACTATACTTTGTCAAAATTTTTCATAGAAATATTGAGAGCTAAATAAAAACCACTATTTAAAATTAAGTATAGTCAACTTGATTATTGGGACGATTTTATTTGACGAATAAATTTATCTGACGATTGAAAAATTGGCCCTACACGTAAAGCATTTAATGAAAAACTTTGAACCTTGGCGCAGTTCTTTTACATATGTAGGTAAAAGAGCAAAGTATATTTTATCCGATAAAATTGACAATTGGTGAAAATGCAAAATGAATTTGCTTCAGATATTTCTATAATTGCTGTTATTGTAAAACAATATATTTTGTACTTCTTTATATAATATATATAATATAAAAATAACTTCGCCGGATTTCAAATTGTTTCTTACTTTATAAAAAAAAAAATTTGGATTAGAAGAAATATGTACATACATATGTATGTATAAGTAAATTTTAAACATTTTCTTAGTTTCAACACGAAATAATATTATCCGATCGACTCCAAATTTTACACACATTTGCTTTTATTTTAATTTAAAGCAATTTGGGGACAAACGTACATAGATTGATGAAAAATTCTTGATGCCCTCGCTTTATATGTGATTGTGCATCTTCTACTCTAGGTATATAATCTTTACTAGAATACAGTGAAGACTCAAAATAATAATAACATATTCATATTAACACAGCACTCAGTAATCCAAATTACGATGTAACATACCTCAATATTTTGTCATAAAAACGTTGTGGAAGTTATGAAAACTGCTTTGGATTTTTAGGAGCATTATGAGATATTATTTTAATTCAATATGAAATACCCGAAATAAAATCATGAGTTGAGGTTTTTAGGATAGATCATGTGCTTGTCAATTTAAGGAAACAATTTTGATTTTTTTTTTAAATTTATACAATATAATTTCAATGTTTTGTTGTGACAAATACTCGAAGAGTGAGATGGACTGATCCCTCTTGTAATAACTTTTTTCGTAAAGTTCAAAGTTTATCAATAGTTGCATAAGTCGAAATTATTGTTTTCTTTCTATTCTCCTAGTACTGAATTATGTAAGACTTTAGCGGAATAAAAGAGCACACCAGATATTATAATAACATTAAGATTGAACTTTTATTTACCCGACTACGGTAAAACCAAAGGAGGACTATGAGTTTAGCAGTCTATGTATGTGGCTATGTTCATCTGCTCCTTCATAACTTCTACGGTGTTCTCGCATTTTCGCAAATAAGGTGTTATTTGATGCGTCTTAATAGTCTGCGTGTCATAGTAAATAGGACGTCTCACTAAATACAATATGGCGGATTCTAGAAAATTAATTTCACAGGTTAAAAAACAAAAATTTAAGATAAATTTATCGCGTTTGCTATCAAATGAAAGGTCTTGATCAGCACATGCTAAATATACATATATGCACATACGAGTATATTACCTGTGCTAATATATTTTAAATAGATGAAATGACAAATAGTTTTTATATTAATGTTTGAACAATAACCAAAATAAATTGATTATAATTAAGAATAGTAATCTAATTATTGCCTTATCACTAAAAATTTGCAAATAAAATAAAAGTTTAAAAACTAAAACACGATTACTCAAAAGCTTAAAGAAAACCTAAATAATGTGATAGACGAAGGTCAACCTGATTCAATTACAGAGGTCTTGGATCCAAAATATTTGTAGTCGGAGGCCAACAAAATCTAAAGGAAGGAAGGTTACAAAATTTATCTTCGCTTATGATTTACACTTAGAGTTTGGGGGCTGGCGTTTAGTTGGCACGATCGCGGCGTCTGTGGCAGGAACGCCTAGCCGTAGCCACACCTAAAAAACCGGCTTGGTGTTTCGGATCGAAACGCTCACAATTCTTGGGCTCGTCTGCCTCGGCGGACGAGCAATGACTCTTAAAGAAATTTTAAGAAGTGTCCCTATCAGGATCATAAGCAGCATAGGAGGTAAATCGAGCCGTTTGCCAACCAACCGACAGGCAAATTTGGCAACAATACATAGAGAATATTTCATTTAATGAAACGGCTAGCTTTCATATATAATACATATGTACAAAAATTAAATAAGGGTACTCGTATTATCATGAATTACAAAGGTAATGTGAATATATGGTACTTAAAAGTCAAGTATTAAAATAAACCATTTTTTTTTGCGTTTATAGCCTTATCTAGTAGGGTTATTACAGAACAACAGATGTATGTACAGTGGTATGGAATTTAAACACAAGTAGTAAATGTCGCTTTAGGATAAGTTCTTGGATCCTATAATTTTAAAATATTAAATTTAAAATAAAAGAAAATAATGATTTGTTAAATAAAAATTTATTTATATTTTAAAATACGTAGTTTCGTAGTTACTCTTTTGAAGAACAGAAATTAAATGCTTTATTATTCCTTGTCACTTATTTTTGTTTTTCATCTCAAAGACAACTTGATTATCAAGCAAAGAAATATGAAATATGAAACAGTGAGTCGGCCACAACACGGAGAAGAAGATCGGATTTGATAAAAAATTTCCAAATACTTCTTTAAAGAGTTCAGTCGTTAAATTCGGACTTAAATACTGATTATAAGTAGTACTTTCAGGCTTAAGAATTGATAAACAAATTAGACTATAAAATGGGAATATTGAGAAGTACGAGGATTAAAATAGAACTTGAAATTTCGAGTCGGGTGACTACTACAAAGATAAAATAAAAAATAGGAACGAAGTAATATTATGCAAAAAAAAAACAATTACACAAATGGAGAATAAAAGTCAAGAATTAAATAGTTCTCATTAAATAAGCGTGACATTGATAAAATTATATATTATATTAAGTTAGTTTAGGGAAAATAATTGGTATCTATGTATAGAAGCCTTCTAAGATATTACTCTAATATATCAATTGAATTCGCGATTTATCCATTTAATAACGGTAAAAGGGTGAAAAGAGTGGCATAAATGTTGATTCCTCATTGAATGCTTTCCTATGAAAAAGCATAGTAAAAAAGATATATACGCCTTTACTTCAAATATAAAGCCACAAATCTAGGTGTATATAGCCCCTTAAACGTTTAGTTTCTAAATCAAACTCCACATGATAACTAATATCTAATGTTAATCAAATTAAGTGTATAACTCAAAATCGCATATAAGTTTTCTTGGTGTAGGCCTCGTTTCTACTTATATGTATAAACATTTATTAGATTTGCGTATACGTTTTGAATATTGCACATGCTTTAAATTAGCTTTAGGGTTATTTAAAATTAAATCTTTATTAGTGTGCATCCAACCACTTTTTTACGCCTACTTGAAGTAGAGTGTACCAGGTTTTCGAATCTAAAAAATTGTTTCTTGAAAAACTTTCCAAAAAATATTTTAAAAACGTTTTACTTGAAATAAACATTTTTAATCGTAAAGATCGAATTGATGATATATTTATATAAAAATATTCTTACCTACAGATTAATCATGACTAAACTTACTCTCCTCGTCCTCTTTGGCGCTTCTGTTCTAGCCGGTAAGCCTCCTGAGAGAGCCCCAAAGGCAGTAAGTGGTGTAAGAATCTTCCAGCCCAAATATGATTCCCACTCGAATATCAAACAACTGAGCGATTTTAATTGCAGAGTCATTCAAATTTCACGTATGGATACTCGCTGCAAGGGAAAAATGACGCACATCAGGAGCAAATTGAACACAGGGAGGGAAAACATGTCCAGGGAAGTTTTGCAGTTCGCCTGCCTGATGGGCAATCAGTTTCGGACGTTGAGTACACTGCAGATGAGCGGGGTTTCCACCCAATCGTCAGGTATGCTGTGAATTTATAAGCGTTTTTCACCGAAGAAGATTTAGAATCTCTCCAGGGAAAACGTGCTGACCGTTCCTTTTTTCATTGAATTTTGTTTTTCATCTTTCTGCAGATTATCAACTAAAACCAATCACAGCCAGGTGACAAGCCATTTTGCACTTGGGCAGAGTGCAGTCAAGAGGTTAAGTGAACAAAATGAAAAGAATTTCGGGAGCACTGCAGGAAGCAAAGATTCACCATCGGTGACAACTTTGATTGCAAAATATGGGGGGAAAGCCTCGGATGATTTTGAGACGAAAAATACTGATCAGAAACCCTCAATAAAGTACGATCCGAAAAATGTGGATGACACAATTTCTCAAGTGTTAACATCACTGTTTCCTGACGGAATTCCAAAAAAATATGAAGAGCTGCTCAATACCACTGACGATTCGAGCTTTGAAATTAAAACGGATTATCCAATACCATCCACTTATGCTTCAAGAAAAACAAAGGAAGAAAATGTTACTATTACCCCTTTTATTATGCCGACCGAAGACACAAAAGTACGTCGAGGACTTAATACTGAAGAGTACAAAGACTCCACAAGATTTCTTCGGAATGAGAAATCTTACCAGCACTTGGTATCAGACGAGGAGGTGCTTCAAATAAATGACGCTGCGGAAAATTATACTGAAGAAGACGCAGTAGCAACACAAATTCTACCATCTATACAACAAGTTCCTGTCTACGAATATGATAAAGAAGATCCAAGAGGTGGTTTTGCGGACCTTCATCCTTTTAAATCACCCATTGTAGTTGAAGAGCAAAATGATAATTTATTTGCTTCCAGTAATGGTAATGCAGAAAATTACATTGCTCCATCTACCAAGGAAATTAGGATTTTTCCCGGTCGTGCAAGTAATCGAAATTATGATCCGGAAAGAAAAATTAATTTAAAAATATTGGACAGAGGACATGGATTCAAACAAGCTTTACTAAAAGCTGCATCAGCACAAGATTTGGATACGTTTCAAAAAATTGTTGAAGAAAGTTTCTCCCATTCGCCAGAGTACAAAACTGAAGCTCCATCGAGAGCATTTTTAAGAGGGCTAGATCAAAAAAATGTCAAATATATCACGCCACCTTTCGAAAAAGAAGGTAGATATAAATCTTCTGAAGTAAAACAAGAAAATATACAACAAATTGAAGAGGCCGCGCAACGATTACTTGACAAATATGAAAAGGAGCGAAGATACGAAGATACTAGAGGCGATTCCGAAGACAAGGATAGAGATACACAGGGATATGAAGTAGCAAAAACACGTTTAGTACCAAAATATGAGAATAAACCAAATGCATACAAAAGCACGGTAATACGACCACCATCCGGAGATATAAGTATTGAGTCTAGAAGTGAAAAAGGAAATACAGTAACAGTAGAAGAGCTTCGCCAAATACCACAACAGCTTTTTACTGCACATCGGCCCCTTTCAAATGATGAAGATAATCTAGACTTATATTCTTCATCTCCCAAATCATCAACTTCGGAAAGGCCTAAAGAAAAGACATTTGTTGAAATTGCGAAGGCGGTTAATATTCAAAATTTATTAATAAAAGAAGATGAGGATTCTATTGAGAGGCACGAAGAATACCTTCAACCATTAGCATTCGGCGATAGACTTACACATAGGATTGAAAGTAAATTTATGAAAGCAAAACCGTGGGATCATTACCCACAAAATCCAGTTAGTGAAAATCAATATACCCTTATACCAGTAACTATTAGGCCTTCCATCTCTTATACTCTAACACCTGAGCATATTGAATACCATCCACCAGAATATCATAATTTCCAGCAGTTTGATGCTGTGCAGCAAAATCCTGAAGATCATCACCAAATTCAACAACATCCACCAGAATATCAACAAGAAGTACAAGATCAGCAACACATAGAGGATCCCAATCAAAATTTTAGTGAAGATCCTGAAGAAAAGGACGTTGAGGAATCAAGGCATGTCAGCAAATTACACACAAGAGTCAATTACAACGATATCGAAATGTATCCCCAAAAAGTTAAGTCGGAGTCGAATGATTTGCGGCAATCAGTTGCTACTCCAGTTATTCCACGATATTTTCCTCAACCATCTCCAATAGTGGAAAAGATTGTTGAAAAGCATGTAAAGGTTCCTTTCCGCGTAAAAGAATATGTCGAGAAAATTGTTGAAAAACCCGTTCATGTAGAAAAAATTATTAATCGCCCTGTTCCAGTACCATATCTTGTTGCAGTAGATAGAATTGTTGAAACCCCAGTCCACGTTCCTTATCCAGTTGAACATTTAATTGCGGTTGAAAAGTTAGTCGAAACTGAAATACCAATTGAAGTAGAAAGATTTGTGGATAGACCAGTACCTTTTCCGGTTGAAAAAATTATTAATCGTCCATACCCTGTTGAAAAAGTGGTTGAAAAGGTCGTAAATCGGCCAGTCCCAATACATATTCCTGTAAGAGTGCCAGTACCCGTGCATATCCCTGTAAAAATATCAATTCCTAACTCGTATCTAACATCTCAATCCCCAACAGCACTTTCACAACAGCCATATATTGTTGACCTAGGAAAAAAAGATGATTTACAAGAGATTCAAAAAGCTTTTGACTCAGCTTACTCGCAACCCGTGATTATTCAACAAATTTCTGACGATGTCAAACCAATGCTTAAGAAACAGCAATTGTGGCCAAATAAACAAATGCCCATGAATAGAAATCCAAAACAAATTTCTGAAAATGAGTTTCAAAATATGGGCAACGTAAAAGATGATTATTATGGTCCTGTACCCTTACAATCTGAGTACTCGCACTGGGGCGGACAACATTTTAAGAGAAGTTCTGATTTTGGGAGGAATTTACGCATGGAGTATGGTTTTAAGCCTCCTCTTATTCCATCGATTGAGATTGATGATCAAGGTATTCCAGTAAATAGGAAGAACGACTCGTAAAATGTGCCACTGATGAATATTATCACCAAAATTAAATTATTCCACTTGCTCTGCATTTATTAGGTTTAAGTTTTTAACGAAAATAAAAATTTTTATTTTTGAGGCTTATTTTATTTACAAATTATACACCAAATTTTCCAAAAAAAAAAAACATACAAATGGATTAGATTACTTTTTGGGCGCAAAATATACCGCACGGCAGTTGGATAGGTTGGAACCTTTTCTAAAGTATGATATTTTTGTAAAACCCATTTTGACCTTCTCCCAGGCAAACATTTATAAAGATTTTCAGAAATTTCGAACTGCAGAAAAGCCGCAAAGATCCTTTATATTTTTTAGTTGATCAATTTTAATCAATTATTAAACCCTTTGTTATTTCTTTAATTTAAAAGACTAACATTGAGAGAAATTGGAATCAGACTTGTAAATTTAACACTTTTTTCAAAAATTAATTTTAAAAATATCAAATATTTGCCTAATAGCAGAGTAAGCTAAAAAAAATACATATGTTAAGCAAACCAATTTTTCCTTTGGCAAATAAATTTAAACTAAACACAAATATATTTGACCCATTCGCAAATAAATTTGATCTAAACACAAATACATTTAACCCGTGCGCAGACATAGGTACTTAACACCTTCACAAATATTTTTAAACCATTCACATATAAATTTAACCAAAACTCAAAAACATTTAACACATTCACAAATAATTTAGCCTTAAAAGCAAATAAATTTTTTTCACAATTTAAAGAAGAAGAAATGAAAATATTTAGTTTCCAAACTTTTGCCCATCCGCAACAGTGACTTTTATATTTTCAGTTGGTAGAAAAAGGATTAAAATTTTTCTAGATTTTAATTGCCAAGCAAATAAAATTTAGTTACATTTGATATATTTCCATATTATATAAATAACATAATTAAAAATGAATTCCAATTAAATAACCTTCGTTCTCTCATATTGTAGTTTCAAAGAAATTTATAATATTATTGCATTTATCCAAATATGAAATATCATAGAGGAGGCACTGCCTCCCCGAACGAGCCACCACTGGGTCAAATATATTTGTGTTTAGTTTAAACACATTTGCCAAAGGATCAAATTGATTTTCTTTTTGATGAAATCAATGTGCGAATGCTATATTTATTTATAGGGATGGGATGGGAAACTTTAAATAAATTTAGTTGATTAGAATTGACTTCAAACACCGACTAATTTTTTTAATTTTAAAATTGAAATAATATTTCACTAAAACTATTAAATATAAACAAAATTGTTTCTGAGATAGCTACAAGTGTTCATCCTCCAATAAATCTTGATTTTCCTCATTCAGCTCCTCCAGTAACCCGAATATTCCTTAGGTAAAACTGCTATCAGAATTTGAGGTTTGTTTATGTTGTATGTGGCTCCAATTTTTGCTTATTCATTTTGTTATTCTTATAATTCTAGGTTTACGGCAATAACATAAGTGAATTCAAAATATTGATAATTTATTCAAAGTTTAGGTATTCTCAAAAATTAAAATAATATGTACCTTCATATCTATTTATGATGTATATACAATACATGCCTTCACTACCAGTTCGCTTGTGAAATTCATAGAATTTTTATAAAATACTCGCTACTAAGTAAATCAGTAAATCTTGCTTCCGACAGGTATGTATGTATATAGGTCGAGGCTTGTTATGGTGATATTATAAGGTAAGAAAATCCTCAAGCCCAGATAGGACCTTAGAGCACTGCTAGAATTCCCCGTATTTCTAAAATTACAAAATTTATTTAAGCTCTTGCTTCATTCCTGGACTTTTCAATATACACGTGGACATTTAGAGGATGAGGAACGTTTTAACAGAGAAAGTTTACCGTGTAAGTAATTTAAAACCATAAAAAGCTCTCCTTAACGAAGAATTTAACGGCTGAAATGCTGCATTAAACTCTCGTAAACGTCTCCAAGGCTAAGAGCTTCTCGTGGTTTAAAAGCATTTTTAACTGCAATGCTGATCAAGTGAGGAAATTCTTTATGGGTTTGGAGAGAACCTCCAGCATCCGGTAGCGCCATATGTATCAATCTGATCGGATGGTAGTGACACTTCAGAGGTGGTGAAACTGTGATTGCATCGAATCTAAGAAGGATTGCTGATTTAATTTTATGTATTCCTCACTCAATCACCGAATGCATAAAAATTTAAAGCACAACTGTGCTGCGCCGTTTTGAGCCAGAGGTCTGCAAACCTTGATGCAATCCCGCAATGTGAGCTCCAACGACTTGACCCACTTGTAAAAATCAACTCGTAACCTCTGCCTTTAGGCCAAATAATCAATCATATAAGAAGTCGGATACCCCACAAGGAAGGACCGAAACATTCTTCCCGAGCTTCATGACTGCTGCGATTGAGTTGACGCCATTTCAGAAAGGTTTACAATTTACCAATACATTTCTATAGCTCAGCTAAATCCGACCACTTTTGTTGAGTTTAGCTGGATTAAACATTGTTTCCATGGGCTCAAACTCGAGCCAACTCTGCACGCAAACAAACATAGTAACAGTAGCTGAGTGTTTGTATAGAAATTGGTGAACTAATATTGTAAATTCCAATAATTTCGATGAATGGATGAAAAACTTCAGGATTGATAAAACGACCGCGACGTTTCAATTTTTATGTGAGAAATTCAGACATGAAGTGGAGCAGTTTAAAGCAGTTTTGTGCAGCTATAATAAAAGTTCCGCTACCGGAGGAAATAAAAATACCAACCCACAGAGGTATGGATATTAATTTGCGAAGAATTTGAGGAAAAAAGCTGCATCCTACAGAGTTTTGAGGCAATTGATAGCTGTCGCATAACCGCAAAACCACCCGTAAATGGTTACAGAGGCTATATAAACCGAAAAATGTGAGCTTCAGTGATTTTACAAGGCATAGTCGATGCGGAATATAAGTAAAACTTATTAATCTGCATTAAACGTTAATTTACATAAATACATATTATTACAGGTTTTTAAATATTACTGTACAACATCCAGGGTCTACACATGATACTGTGGTTCTGAAGAATTTCGCACTTTTTGGGATCATCAATATGAAAGAGCACGAAAAAATTGAGTAATTTAAGAATTATTTCTAATGATTTATTTAAATTATAGTCAATGAAACACATTAATGGAGAAGATGTCAAGCCATTCATAATTGGAGATCCAGCATATAAAAATGTAGATGGCAAAACCATAAGCCATCCTTAGTTTTGCGAATCACTTTTATACTAAACCAAGATTCCCTTGCTGACAATCTATGATTGATGTTTTTTCAATATTTTTGTTTTTGCATTTCAATTATTGACTTTCTTGAAACAAGAACTTTCTGCCCAATAAAATTAATCCTTATGATAATATCGATCTTTTACTGACCTAACCACCAACTATTTTAATAAATACAACCAGTTACTTAAAAATAAATGTTATTATTTCTTATATCCACCTTGATCTAACCTTTAGATCTTTAGAGCTTTACTAAGAGTTTCGTTTGTTTAACCTCTTTCTTTAGATCGAAACAAAGTTTTTGAGATTTTGTCACTTCCGCAAGTCGTTAAGTTCAACAAGGAATTCTTGTTTTCAAAATAAAGCACAGATTTCATTGTTGTAGGTCTTTTCAATATTCCTATTTCTCTGAATCTGTAGCTTGTGAATTAGAATTATAATGCAACGACAATTTCGTAGCACAAACTTTTTGTGAAACTAAATATTTTAATTTTTCTACAATTTTGTGAAAAAACTTTATTGTAAATCACGATTTGTAAGTGAAATAGGTTATAGGTATAATCCCTCAATGCTCAATAATTAAAACGTAAAATAAATTAAAACGCATACTCTTACCGAAATTTCTCAGTAATGAGGATATCACTCTAAATTTTTTCTCACTAGATTACAGTGAATCTCAACTAGAGTTGGTTTCCTAGATATGCATTATATTGAAATAATTTTCTGTATTTCTAGTTTAGTTCATTGGTTTTCTGGAAAATATAACTAGAAAAAGGGATTTTTGCTTTGCCAGTAAAGTTCATCTGAAATCTAGAAAATTTGACTGAAGTTCTGGTCGGTTTTGCTAGTACCTAAATATTGCGATCCACAGCACAACTTCCATATTATGTAGTGAATTTCAGCTAGAAGCTACTAAAATATCAGGGTTTTTGAGAATGCACTAGAAATACAGTTTTAATGTAATAACTTTCCGGTATTTTCAAATAACTTTACTGAAAAATAATTAAAATAATTTACTAGAGCCCATCTAGTAAACTTTCTTAGTGTACAAGGTTCGTAAGCATTTTTTTTTGTGTCTTTCTAGCATGGGACTTTTAGGGACAATAATTTGAATATTATGTGACAAAATTCCCTAATTTCAATGACAATTCTCAGACATTCCTTGACTACTCAAATGCCCTGACTTTTACCTGTTTCCTAGAAAGTGGTCATTCTCTACAATAGATTCGGAGCTTCAGTTTCTTCTTCGACGATGATAAGCACAGCCACCCACTTGTTGTTTTCGCTAAATACTTGTCCGAACCGAGACCTAGTAAAACATTAACCCCTTTGGACAAGTTTTCTCACATCTCGAAAAACGCCAAAACTGAACATGTCCACTTTCTCGTGCAAATATTTACTTTTTATCGGCTGCAACCAGTGCTATCGGTCCATAATTGATTGCTGCAAATATCCAGGTGCGAGCAATTAAAGTGCAAATTGCAAATTTGATGCACTGGATGTCTGCCGGATTGCCGACCAGGCATTTTCAATGCCGGTGCCTGCAATTATTTAACGGACTGATGTCCGTAATGGCTGGAAATTGCATGAAATCGAAGGATATGTTTTTGTCCTGATTACGGGAGCCCAATGGGCCAACTCATATTGGGGCCCGTCGCGCTCCCGACAGGTGTCATTCTCACATTTAAGTCGCATGTTTATGGGCTAAGCTACTACGCAAACAGGAAATTATTGTCCGGACGTGTGACGAACATGTGACTGTGCTGTTGCCAACAAGATTTACACATGTTCCCTAACGATCGATGCCTCTTCTCTTGGGTGAACCATTGGGACATGGGTTCTTCATAACATACCAATGCCGATGTGTGGATACTTTTATTTATTACCAGCAAATGACCGCGACTTCATTCGCGGTATTAATGTTATTACTTTGTTTGATTACCGGCAGTCGCGACTTCGTTCGCGGTATTAATGTTATTACCTTGTTTGATTACCGCCAGTCTAAGTTGAAGTTTCAATAGATATAGAAGCGCTTACAAAGCACAATCCAAAATAACTGAAATTAAGCAAAAATTCGAACAAAACTAAGTACGCTCTACTAGTGTGATGAGCAAAATCAGTTTTGGTCTTGCAGTCTTGGTATTCGTCAGCAGAAAATGCAAGACCAAGACCAAGATCAAGATTGAACCTGTGGTAGCAAGACCAAGGCCAAGACTCGACTTGCAAGATCGAGACCAAGACCAAGACCCGACTTACAAGACCAAGACGAAAAGCAAGACCATGCGAGACTTGAAGAGGCCTCTTTAAACCCTTTAAGCTTTTCAAAACAAAATGAAAATGAAAATACTAACATTTCCACTTTTAGTAAACACGTCTTACATTTGAATGAAAATCATTTGTTAAGACAAAAATAATGAACAAATAAAAAAATATCCGCCCGTTCCACCCTATGACAATCTTCTATGTATGTACATTCAACATTAATTTCTGAATTTAAGAAGCGTTTTTAATTATTCGAAATAAATTGAAAATGACCACTATTTTATTATTAAAAAAACTAAATTTTTTATACATATTAATTATTATGTTTTTTTTACTTAAAAAAGACATTTCAAAAACATTAAATGACTATTTATACCCTTTTCGGATTTCGTACCAGTGGAACCCTTATAGGATCGGTAGACCGGGGTGAATTAAGGTCCAGAAACTTTTTTATTTCTATCTACTTTGCTGATCCAAATCAAAAAAATTATTTTATTTAGTTGTTTCTTATATAAATATTTTTATCAAAATAGCATACAGAACTCCGGATCTGAAGGTGCCAGGAATTTGCTTGCAACTCTAGGATTTTTTCAGTTTAAATTGATAAACAGTTTCGATGAAATGAATGTCACATCGATTAATAGTAAAAAAAAAAGAAAGAAATAAGGAGATTATTTCAATAACTAGTTCAGTTAAAAAACTTTATCACTTTCCTCTATATTTTTTTTTCTACAATTTTTCCAATTTCTTTCGGGAAATTCTTCAGAAAGTTTCATATAAAAATCAAGTAGAATAAAAATTATTATTTTTTTAACTTCTAATCAAGAATACCCCCTTAAGTCTTTTTTCCTCCAGTAATGTGCATCATGAACCAAGAATATGCGTGTGGAAACTCTGCTACAATACGTATATTTGAAATTTTGGCACTTAGACTTCTAAGACAACGTTTCAAAATTTTTCCGAAAGATCTTAATTGAAAAGAAATGCTATGAGGTATGGTAAAAATAAATTTTTTGCACAATATTTCATTAGAAACTACTATTCCATTAGCAACAAGACAATCAAAATAATGATAAGATCCCCACTCTACTCGTTTGTTTGTCCATCTGTTACCCAAGATGTTGCTAAAAAGGAACTTTCGACCATACCGTAGTATGGGCCTGCTCAACGCACTTGAATTTGAACAGGTTGGAAGAAAGCTGCTTGTTTACAGCCAATATCCAAGTAAAACCTCTTCACTTTCAGGCACAAACAAATACATTTATAAGTTTCACCGGTCACGAATTGGGCCGTTTTGGAGACCTTTTTAAAAAGCGCGCTTACTGAACTTGGTCCGGGATCGGCCTCTCATTGCCAAATGGTCGGGTTTATTGACCAGATCCATTTGAACAAGGAGTGGCTTGCAGATAACATACGACTTTTTTTCTTATATACCTGTTTTTTTTTTCTTCATTCCCTTTTTCAAGATTTATCGCGGACCCGTCGAACCACTTTCACGCAGCATTATCCGTTGAGTGAAGTGGTTCTTCCTTGACGTCATCGTCAATGAAACGGCAAATTTTCTCAGGTCTGCAGATTGCAGAATCCACCGGAGTCACACAGGGTTCCAGTGAATAGTTGCTGCTAATGGCCCCACAACTTGTAGCCGCCCAAACGGCGGCGGTAGCATTTCCCAGACGAGCTGGGAGATCGGCTTCGCGATGAAATCGCGGAAAGTGAAATTTGTATATACGCAATGGAACGCGTGTGATGCCTGCACCCCGCATTGTTTCCCCAGCAACGGCAGTTTGTTATTCCGTCGATGAATTTTTCTCTCCCGAGTGTTGAAGAATTAATAATGCACATTTAATTGCAGCATTCTCAGTTTGCTTCTCGGCCGTTTAATTTCTTGCATTCCCAAATACCATCAGGGCTACGAAATTTTTAGCACCATCACAACATACAAAAGCTACCATTTGATGTAGTTGGGAGTAATAAATACAAGAAGTAAGTCCAGGTAAAACAATTTCCGCTGCGGAGCCATACCATTTTGTAAGCTCTGTGGATTTAACTAGATAACAAATTTTGAAGTACTATAAAATTCAATCCTTCTAATTTAATTACGAAGAACTTGTAATATTTTTGCACTAATGCAAGAACAGGGAAAATATGGGTATAAGTTTTAATCGTATAAAATTTTTGGTAACAACATTTTAAGAATAAAAATATTGTGTGAAAAAAGCTAAGACAGAATGCCTTACAATGAAATAAAAGCTTTAGAAAAGTCTGTAAATACAATGGGTCTGGGCTCTCATTTCTAGACCATGCGAAATGAAGGATATTTAAACAGTAAGGTTTATTACACGAGGGCAGTTTGATAAGTCAGTGACTTTTTGAATAAAAGATATTTTTTTCGGCAAATAAGGGTTTTATTTCTCAACATAGTCTCCTTTTAGCTCTATGTATACATTTAGCCCAGCGATTTTCCAATCTTTTTATTCCTTCCAAATAGAGTTTCTCGAGGCTCTCAAAACAGGCGTTTGTTTCAGTGATGACCTCTTCATTCGACTCAAATCTCTTACCGCCCAACCATTTTTTCAGGATTGGAAACAGGAAATATTCGCAGGGGGCTAAATCTGGACAATATGCTGGATGGGGTAGCAGTTCTAACTCCAATTTATGGATAAATGGAAAAATAATGCTTAATTAGCACACTTTTTTTCATTTTCGTAAAAATTCACGAGGTTGTCTTATTTCGATGGCGTTTTTGTCTAGGTAGGATGTAATCTACGAATTGGGGCGGAGAACTAAGAGAGTTTAATTTTAGAGTGATAATTCAATGACAGATTTTATGGAAAACTTTGCTAAAATCGGTGGCTATAACGACAACTTTTTCACCGTTTTCCATTGCTAGCAGGCTGCGTGGCAAGAAGTTTAAGAAATTAATAGTTGTAGATCTACCTTCGAGAAATCCATTTTGAGTAAAGGATCAAATGTAATAACAGTGGAATAACATGGAGTCTTAGATAAGTCTTCCGAAGAGTTTAGAAATGCATGGGTAGTTTAGCAATATTTAGATATAAGATATCGCTCTTGCAACCCTTTCTGTGGATTGTGATGATCAATATGGATCTTTTCAAAGATTATGAAAGATTTCGTTTGAAACAGTAGGTTGGAAAAGATTGGTAAGTCGCTGAATTAAAGAGTCTGCATTTTTCCTGTAAACAATACAACGAAGGCGAGTGTAATTTAATACGGATACAAAGGAACACCTAATATTCTGATACAAGTAGGTACTTGAATACGTTCGGCCAGAATATTGTGTTTTATTTCAATTAAGACCGCCTTCGGCTATCAACTAAAAAATCATTGAGAAATATTATAATTCCGGGTCGGAAAAAAATCTGCATAGCCATGTTTCAGTGAAAGTTATGATATTGTAGTCAGTCAACACTGAAACTAAAAAGCAATTAAAACTTTCATCCTTTCATGCATTAATGTGGTGGCAATAAATTCTTAAACGATATTTCTCTTCGTATGACGAGAGCTCTTTCCTAAAAAAGTGCTTTTCGTGAGGAACGCCGCCAGACTGTTTTCAGTAAAGAAGATGAAAACGGGCTTAGATACTGCAGACAACCTTGGTACAGATGCACTTGCTGATACAGAGGTCGACGCATGATACTCGGAAGCGTTTGGATTATGGCATGCATTTTTAGTATCTTTGGTGAATTTTCTGGTGGGATAATAACTTCATTTACCTTATCGCTTTTATAGCTGACACGAGTTTGTTAGTTGAGCTTTTCAGAGATGGTGCAGATTTTAATAGTTGAACTCCGTGTAACACATGTAACAAGTAGGAATGCCCACCATTTATAAAAATAAGTTAATTTTTGCTGCATTAAATATTACAAAAATTCTTTTTAATAATGTAAATTCCAATTTTGCATAAGAGGGTTTTTTTTTCACAGTGTATGTAATTGTACACATTTTACGACGTAAAAATAATTATAAGTTACTTTTTTAGTGTGAACAATTACTTCACAAAGGATGTAATTTAACGTTTAAACAGATAGGTACATATAAAAGTAAGTAGTTTTATTATTGCTCATATAACCCGGAAGCCCGCGACGTAAAATCGCGACAATTTCATACCACTTAGAAATACTTAATTCGTTAGTTTGAACGATGGATTCAAAAAAATCGAGTGATTTTATGTCACCCGGAGCGGTACCTGGAATATGGAATAAAAAATAACTCATTTTATCCCTCACGAAACTTTACTGGCATATTATTTAGACCATGAATGTACAAAACATCAAATGCTACCGGGTGAAAGCCGGGTGTACCCAAAATTTGGACATGTTTTTCGGGGAATATATAGCGGAAAAAATAAATTCAACTTAAATGTACCACACCGGTCAAATTGACCGCGGTGTGAAAAATTACTAACACTTTTTACACTTAATTTAATTACTATTTATCGCTGTAATTGTTTTTATCAGGTACATTTATTCATTTTTCTTCTTCGCCTTTCTCTCCTTCTTCTTTTCCCTCCTTTTATTTGACTAATTCTTAGGTAGGTAGATTAATTGTTAAGTGCAAGTGCATGTGAATTCGAAAACGGTTTAAAAATTTACCTGTGATAATTTGTTTACGTTTCCAAAGTCAAATATGTCAATTTATTCCAATATCTCGATCTGCTTATGTGTACAGATTTATGCAAAAATGTACTAGAACATGTAGAAGAAGGAAGGAATAGAATGTAGGCGGAACAAGGTAAGGTAGGGAAAAGTAGCAATTCTATATTTGTTTGCGTAGAGAAAGCAGTTATACTCCCCAGTCCTAGAGAAATTTTCAAATATGGAATTGATACTAAAACACTCTATCTAAAGAATAGCTAAAGTACAATAGTACTAGCTACTCTCATCACCATGTTTTCGAACTCGAAACTAAGTGCTCGTAATCTCACAATAATTGCAATCGAAATTTGAAGTTTTTCCTTATTTATTTTTACACCTTTCGGGCAAATTCAAAATCGAATCGTCTTTCCATCAAATTTTCAAATGTATAAATGACATCAATAAAAAAATAAATAATTACAAATCTCACAATTCCTCCATTTCCTTTTTCCCAGCCACTATATCAAATGAGTTAAACAAAACTTTACACCGAGGGTTCAAATCGTAGATACTATATTCTGGAACCCCAACTAAGAACCATATAAAAAAAATATAAACAAGAAGATCGTATCATCGCGAGATTAACTTATTTGAATAATTGACAAGAAAACTTTCCGGCTTTTCCAGGGGCAACAAAAAACTAACTTCGAACTGGATCGAAAGATAAGAACTACAGCTGTACTTACCCAAGTCCATTACTTGCTTAACTTTCGAAACAAATAGAAAGTTAAATTTGCGGTACACGTGACCTATACTACAACCCACAAGAACAAGATAAGCTAAGATATCTAAGAGGAGGGGTAGTCAGTCGGAGCAGGCCGACCAAATAGCAGTCCCGCTCGAGTTTCATCCCGGATATCAAGAGAGACATGAACTCAAATTAATCAGCGTCTTATCAGTTGAGGTTAATCTAATTTATTTTTCATTAGGTCTAATGTTTGGAATGCTGACACAAGGGAAGTTCCACTGATACCTGCCTTCCATCGCTTAATAAACTGAAATACCTAGATCCACTTCCCATCGCTCCTGGGGTGAATACTGATGCAACAGTTGGCCGATTACTTATTTATGTATAATGGGTCCCATTTTGACAATTTTCATGCAATCCTTTCATTTGCGCCTTCCGCTGCCGGTGTATTTGGATTTTCGTACTTTTTTGGACGCTACCTCAGTACTTTGAAAAAGGTCACCGACTTTGCTTAAAGTCAGCCAAAATAATTCGGCAGCAGTTAAGGCATTTTATGTAAATATTTTAACTATGGCCAGTTCAAAAACGTTATCTACGGCCTGTTTACGTTTTTCGTACGCGATTTCCTCCATACTTCCACTCTGTTCCTGTTGTTGGGTAAAGTAGACGATGAATCTTAATTATCTAGAGCATAAAATTATGAATTTTCATCCCTCGTGCTGGCAGCTAGTATTTGCAATTATGTATCATTTCTTTATCATATACTAGCTAACCCGTACCCGGCGTTGCTCGGCCACAACTATCCCTATAATTAAGCTAAACTTTGATAAAAATATGACGTTGCCGATTTCAAATTTGTCAAATGTCACTCACCCCATAGAATTTCATTTCGCTCGGATAAGTGCTTTATGCGTGAGTCACCATAAACATATCACTGCTCAACATTTCCCCCCTCTCTCCTTCCCTTTCCACTTTCCCATTGCGATGCATAGCCTATGTCACTCAGGAGGTTATGCACAACATGCCCATAGAATCTCATCTCAATCGGATAAGTACTTTTTGCGTGTCTCGTATATGACGAAGTAGAAGTATTGTAATAAATAAAACAAATAATAAAAATAAACGGAATGCAAGTCATTTAAAATAGGACCAACAATTCCAATGCAGGCATATCTCAAATAGTTAGGACTTCGTCAACTACCCTATTAAATTTAATGGTCAGATTTACTATATCTCATCTCGTTTGTATGGAAATGTACATATGTATGTATATGTATGTACAGAGTTGATTGCGTTTAAACAGGTTTAAGCAAAATCCTCGACAAAGTTTCTAATAAGATACTTTTCTCAAAATGATCCATTTTCGGAGATTCATTACGTTTTATTATGTGGCTCGATTCGCGTCGTCTTTTTATTAAAAGGTTCTTTTAGCGTGGCCCCAAGGTCTATCTCCGTCCGTTGTTGTTCAATTTATTTATTGATGATATCGTAGACGCGTTATCTAACATTTTGAGTATGTTATTCATGCTAACAATACTACTTAAACATATAGAAAAGTGTCTTGTCCTGATGCTCTTAATATAATAATAATAATAATCACGGCTGCTCTAAACAACAGGATAATGAACTCTTATTCTTTCAATGATCAATGATCAAAACTTTCTGTTGAAGGTGGGCAGTTTTATCTGTAAAAATTTAAATGTATATCTATGCTATACAATATATGTTTCGGTATATAATTTAATTTATTTGTTGTTGATTAAATGTATGAACATATCTTCATCTTGGGACATCAACGTAGCTCAGAGCATCGCTTGAGATAAAAACATAATATTAATGGCGTTGGCTTTTGGGCTAAAATTTTGAAAGAAGACTTTACGTCTTGGGGATATCTGTTTGTGAAAATAATTTTTTTAATTACGTAGTCCTGAGGACGAAATTCCCGAATGAGTAGAACCCTTTGTTTAAACTGGTGTAACCCTGACGCTTGCAGTTTAGGTTTACCGAGAACAATACACCTGAATGAGTTAGTTTAATGTCACCGCAGATTCAGCAGGCCCACAAGAATTAATAACCCTAACTGGGTCACATATGTGTAATACCATGCGGATCCGCAGGGTACGTCACATTCAGGCGAATAAGAGTCTCCCGATTCAACTAATAATCAAAACGAATCGGTTTTATTCTGCCGAACACAGTTCCCAGTCTAAATTTGCTTCACAATGGAGTGAAACCCAGCTAATGGGGTAATTGGGGGCCCCAAAATATCCTTAACGACTCCATAAAGTTTGAAACGAATAGGGCGCCCGGCTCGGAGGCGACATCCAAGCACCCAGCACCCGGAGGACCCTGCAGTAATTAATCTCAATCCGACGTTACAGCCCAAAACGGGCGGGGTGGCGGAACACCTCGCGTGCACCCCATTGTGCGGAAGAAAGAAGACGCCGGTAAACATGGGTTGTCACTCCGCCGCCACGTCACACACCTCCACCCAGGAGAATCTGAATCCCGAAATTGCGAAGTGCTCCTCCGGGTTCGTGTGAATGTGACGTTGGGGCGGCGCCCTAAAGAAAAAAGCAGCCACCCATTTCTACACAGGAGAGCACTCGTAGAGGGACTGTAATCCTCGTAGTGAGCCGATTTGGGGCTCCGAGAACAATAAAAAAGGATTAAGCGGCACTGTAATCAGGGGAAGCGGGTGGGGCCCGGTTCCTTTTAATTATCAATCCCCGCAAATAAATCTGGGATCGGTGGCGGCGAGCAGTGCATGTGTGCTAGTGTCTGCGGACATACGCGAGCAGATCATGTGGGGAGCAATGCCGCTGATTATTCTCCCGGCTTTCGTGGAGACCGGAGGTGCCTCAAAGATGGTTCTGGCTAAAACCACTCAATTTATCTTATCTAATGTCTTATTTGAATCCCAGCTCCATGCCTATATATTGGCAAAGCCCATTGACGACTATCCTCAGTGATGGGGATTCACTGGAACTATTCCCCAAATACGGATTGCCTTTGTCTGCTCCAGTTAACTGCTCCAAATCTGTTCTAATACTTTGAGATTATTTCTAGTGGCTGCGGTGCTAGTGTACGACTTCCAGTTCTCTGGAGGCTTTTCCCTAAATTTAATTTATTTAAGTGCCCTGACTTCCCGACTAGTTTTAACGGTAAAAGTAGGAGATTGTGTGAATTTTATGATTCAGAGCATTCGAAGCGCCAAGCACAAGTTTTACAGATATTCCCACTTCTTGGCGGTATTACCCGGATTGCTATCGTAGTGCAACCCTCTCTGCTTTTTTACGAGGCGCCCGGTCGTTTCACTATGTTAATTTTTGCTTATAAATACTTACAGGTCTCTTACTCTCATGGGAACACCGCCCAAAAGCATCTGAATTTAATTTAGTGGTGATGAGAAAGGTCTCTGCTGAAGCTTTGTGATCTGAGCCTTAAAGGTTTTCTGTTTCAGTAAGGAATTCTCCTGATTTTTATGACGCAAAAATAAACTTCGCAGCAAAAAAGGGTGAAACACACAAAAAATAAATTCTTATGCGTTCGTTCATCACGATGCACAAATGGCGCATACCAAGCAACTTTAAAACACGATTGTGAACCCTGCATTTTATCTAAGAAAGATAAAATATTTAAGGGGGAACACCACTTTAAAGTACATATGTAGGTTTTTTCAAATTGGTCCATTCGAAAACTCGAAAAGTAATAGTATGATTTTCAATATCCTTTAACGAACAATTTCGTAATGGCAACGCAGTAGCTAACTCTGAGTGTAGTCTTTTATGGAATGTTTGAAAATTACTATTTTTTTTAAAGGTTATATGAATGAATAAAAAATTATCAAAAAAATGTAAATATTTTTCGAAGTTCCGCAATTTAGTCACAAAAAAAAAAAAAGAGAAAGACTACGATTAGCGAAAGTTACATTCAGAAAAAAGGTACTGTTTTTAAAAAAAATCTATGTTATCATAATTATACGAATCTTTAAAAGAAAGGAAAAAAGTACATTAAAACCATGAAATTGATTTTTTTTTAAAAATCAATATCCAATGTTAAGTTGTATAAATATGAAGATAATATTTTAATTGGTGTAAATATTTTGTCTTTGGCTGTGTTAAATTAATCTATCCAAACAAAGAAAAGAATTATTTACAATAAAACAGACGTTAAAAATTGCAGTGAGTAAACTCATACAGCGGGATGGCTTTTTTTCTGGAATGATGGACAAAAATGTATTAAAGCAGCGCTTTTTTATAATCAAGTTTATATTTAAGTAGTATGTACATTTTTCCTAATTTATCTGAAAAAAAATCACCCTAGGATCAACTCACTTCAGTTTTTAACGCTAGCTTTACTGCACTTTTTTTTGTGTGTTAAGATTAAAAGCATGATTCATCCGTCAAGCACATGAAAAATCTAAAGAGCAAAGCTCGGAAGGTCTATTGGTCCTCTCAGAATGAAGCTGATTATTCTTGATATTTGGATCTTCGTAATCAAAAATCGCAAAATTAAAAATGCATAAACATTAAAATATGTAAACATAATAAATATGTAAATGCACTTACCCTTTTGGAAAAAAGTGCTCCAAGAAGAGAGCCTCGGAGTATTTGTACCTAACTGGACCAGTCCAGCCCAGCATGCCCGACACTAAAACATAAATAAAGCTAATGAAAACAAACGGAATTGTTGTTGAAATTAAAACTTACCTGAGGCAAATTAAACACAAGGGGCGTTAGAAATTAAATAAATGCACCCCACCACAGACACATATAAAGATGGAACAATCAATCTCTTGTCTGAAGTAATGGCCAATTTGACAACATACTGCTTCTGAGGGACGGGATAAGATATATAAGAATTTATATAGCGTTGTCTATTTTTATCGCATTCCATGGTTGGGCCGCTTCCGCAGAATTTTTGAATGCGGAATTGCTGAATGCTGACAAAAAAATTTAAATTTAATCATTTAGGTACTAAGGAAAATTTTTAAAAATATTTACTTTAAATTCAATTAATGTAAATAACAACATTATTAAAGATCTGTGAAGTTGGCCCCAAAAAAACAGTTGCATGAAAAGTGAATAGTACATTCGTTTGTCCATCGAAAGTCCATGATAATCCACCACCATAAATCGTTTGTCCACTTTTGCGAAAGGAAAAATTTAAAAAAAGTTTTTTTGGGGCCAACTTCACACTGCCCCCAATTTTGGGAAAAAGCCGATGTATTTGGGTGGAATCGATTGTCCATCGTTTGTCCACGATAATCCACCCCATATTTTTGATAATCCACCTCTTCGAAATTTTTGAAAAATCGAAAGGGGGCCAACTTCACACCCCATGAAAATCCATTTTCCCGCTGAAAAACGGAACCTCAAGGTTCGCAAACGATTGTCCACCCCGGGAAATGGATAATCCAACCCTCAAAATTTTAATTCCACCCCTTGGCAGTTTTTTTAAAAAATAGAGAGTGGGGCCAACTTCACACGCCATAAAAATCCATTTTCCCGCTGAAAAACGGATCTTCAAGATTCGCAAACGATTGTCCACCCCGGGAAAAGGATAATCCAACCCTCAAAATTTTTCATACCTTAAGATTTGTGTAAGAAATGTAAGAATTATTGCTTGATCAAACTAGATATATTTCAGTGAATTAACAACATCCTCTAACAATAAAAGATACGAACAATAGTGAAAATAATAAAGTGTCTTGAATCATTTATCACAATACATATTTATAGTATCACTGTCTTATAAATTATTCTTACATTCTATATAATGCTATATAAGTATATCTTATCCTATATATCGTACATATATCCTTATCCTTATGTTATGCAGCACGGCAATGTTTTGAAAAAAAATAAATAAAGCGCGAATAAAAAACGAAAAAAAACGAATTTGCGCAAAATAAATAAAATACTACTTCCTGTACTGCATATCACAGCAATCTTTTGCAAATATCAATAATGGGTTATTTTTATAAGTAATGATATAAAACCAAGACGCAAAAAACTTATTCTATAGTTTACAATGTGATCACTTTTGTGAACAAAATAATCCTCGCTCAATCGGAATTAAGAAATGTCTTTTTCATAAAACACGAGCATGTTTGCAACATGCGAATGTTCTAAACTTATAAGACCTGCAGAAAAGTGGAAAGTCGATTTACTCTATTCTAGTGTAAATCAACATCGCTGGTGTAATTCTTTTGAACTTCGAATTTTGAATGGTATATGGCTTTCTGTTCAAATCATTATAAAGAATCCACGAGTCGGTCACTCGTCTCGAGTATGCCATATAATGACCTAATGATTGTCGATCTACGCCGGGTGAAAAAACTATTATACCATTAAGTAAGTATTCTTCTTCTTTTATGGTCAAATTTTTGGGAGCACTGTCAAGAGTAATTGTTCTCGATGCATTACGGTAATAGAGCTTTTGATAGTCTGTATGGGTCTTATAAGTTTAGAAGATTCGCATGTTGCAAACATGCTCGTGTTTTATGAAAAAGGCATTTCTTAATTCCGATTGAGCGAGGATTATTTTGTTCACAAAAGTGATCACATTGTAAACTATAGAATAAGTTTTTTGCGTCTTGGTTTTATATCATTACTTATAAAAATAACCCATTATTGATATTTGCAAAAGATTGCTGTGATATGCAGTACAGGAAGTAGTATTTTATTTATTTTGCGCAAATTCGTTTTTTTTCGTTTTTTATTCGCGCTTTATTTATTTTTTTTCAAAACATTGCCGTGCTGCATAACATAAGGATAAGGATATATGTACGATATATAGGATAAGATATACTTATATAGCATTATATAGAATGTAAGAATAATTTATAAGACAGTGATACTATAAATATGTATTGTGATAAATGATTCAAGACACTTTATTATTTTCACTATTGTTCGTATCTTTTATTGTTAGAGGATGTTGTTAATTCACTGAAATATATCTAGTTTGATCAAGCAATAATTCTTACATTTCTTACACAAATCTTAAGGTATGAAAAATTTTGAGGGTTGGATTATCCTTTTCCCGGGGTGGACAATCGTTTGCGAATCTTGAAGATCCGTTTTTCAGCGGGAAAATGGATTTTTATGGCGTGTGAAGTTGGCCCCACTCTCTATTTTTTAAAAAAACTGCCAAGGGGTGGAATTAAAATTTTGAGGGTTGGATTATCCATTTCCCGGGGTGGACAATCGTTTGCGAACCTTGAGGTTCCGTTTTTCAGCGGGAAAATGGATTTTCATGGGGTGTGAAGTTGGCCCCCTTTCGATTTTTCAAAAATTTCGAAGAGGTGGATTATCAAAAATATGGGGTGGATTATCGTGGACAAACGATGGACAATCGATTCCACCCAAATACATCGGCTTTTTCCCAAAATTGGGGGCAGTGTGAAGTTGGCCCCAAAAAAACTTTTTTTAAATTTTTCCTTTCGCAAAAGTGGACAAACGATTTATGGTGGTGGATTATCATGGACTTTCGATGGACAAACGAATGTGCTATTCACTTTTCATGCAACTGTTTTTTTGGGGCCAACTTCACAGACCTCATTATTAATGCCATAAATATGCCTTCAAATTTTTATTCCTGCCAGATTATCAACATTTTCAAGAAATGATCATTGATCAATGTTTAGTTATGAAAATGCTGTAATACATTCTATTAAGAAATGTAAACGATTTATCGTGTTCTAATTAAAGAATTTGGAAATAAAAACTTTTAATAGCAAACTTTTAAATCTATATATTATATTATATTATTTATTCCCTAATTATTGTATAAACTAAATTCGTTTATGAAAAAGTCAAAGGTAATTAATTTTTCGCATTTTTAGGTAATGGCTGAAAGTTCGAGGTTTTATTTAGCTAAATTTTAAGAATCCTAACGAATATCACTCAGATAAAGCAAACAAACACTCTGCATTTCGAATGAAATGAAATCGAAAAGAGCTTACTAAACTCCTTTTGAATTGAATTTCTTTACTAAAATTCTTAAGATTGTAAGAAATTCATTTCAGTTATCTTTGATTTCAATTACAATAGTTTTTCCACAAAAACTACAAAATATTTCAAGTGTATTTTTCTATTGAATTATTTTAACTACTTTGAACAAAAACAAATAATTGAAATCAAAGGTAACTGAAACGAATTTGTCACAGTTTTAAGTAATTTATTAAGAAAATACAATTTAAAAAGAGTTTTGTAAGCTCTTTTCGATTTCATTTCACTCAAAATGCAGAACATGGACGAAAATCAGCTCTGGAATTCATTCATTCATCATTAACGTAACTTCTCTGAAAGTCCTGATTAAAACAAATTGAGCAATTAATATATAATCGTGCTGTCTTGTACTGAAATTTCAATTAAACTTCCTGCAATAAACAAATTAGCAGTCATTTGACAGTTTTCCGGAGAATTGTCACAGAAAATCTTTAACGGCAATTCAGCCCGCTGACAAATGTCTGACATTATACAAATTTAATTTTACGTTATTTAATGAACTATCACTGCTTCAGAGCGAAAGAAAGGGAACAAAAATCGCACCGTTCGCTTCTATAGGAAAGCATGTACGCCCACTGACACACCACGGATCTTGACACGATTACGTTCGCGATCCAACAAAATTCCCCGTAGCCGAAGGCACTCAAACTGGGTTTTTTTATTATAAGAAATTCACCTGTGGTAAATAAATTTGAATGTATTAACCACATGAAATTTATTTATACGAGGGCAGTTTGATAAGTCAGTGACTTTTTGAATAAAAGATATTTTTTTCGGCAAATAAGCGTTTTATTTCTCAACATAGTCTCCTTTTAGCTCTATGTATACATTCAGCCCAGCGATTTTCCAATCTTTTTATTCCTTCCAAATAGAGTTTCTCGAGGCTCTCAAAACAGGCGTTTGTTTCAGTGATGACCTCTTCATTCGACCCAAATCTCTTACCGCCCAGCCATTTCTTCAGGATTGGAAACAGGAAATATTCGCATGGGGCTAAATCTGGACAATATGCTGGATGGGGTAGCAGTTCTAACTCCAATTTATGGATTTTTGCCATGGTGACTACACACGTATGCACCCGTTCATTGTCTTGATGGAATGAAATTGATGGTTAAAATTCACGAGATTGTCTGCTTTCAATGGCTGTCAAACACAAACTAAATGACGCAGCTTGCTCAAAATTTTACAGTAGTCTATTAATAGATGGCAGCCGACGGGAGCAGTGTTGCATTTAAAATTACTGCGCGAGAAATTCAAAAAGTCACTAACTTACCAAACTGCCCTCGTACATAACCTCACTCAGAAAGAGCAAAGAAGATAAATTATGTGGGAAAAACCTGGAAGATTCTTCCAAGTTCCACCAGTGGAATTGCCGGGTCAAAGAAAAACTATAACCGAAGGAACTCAATTTGTAAGATAAATTAGATGATGAATTTAGGCGAATGTGAGCAGATGAACACTTTACAAAGTTGCGCCAAACAAGCAAATTAATTAATTACGTAAAGCGTCATGCGCGGCGGCGCCGGCGCGGCGCGACACATCCCTTCGCCGGAAAATGCCGAGCATTCACGAAGTTAATGTCAGCGAGACAGCAACCCGACGATGTTTGGCACCGACTCAAAATTACTTAGGTATACTTACATTAGTTTAAGAACTTAGTCATTAAAGTTAAATAAAAAAGGTTTATTATTTTTTGCTTTTCGGTTTTTTCGGCGGTTTAATTTTTTTGTTAAAAAGTTTTTATATACATGTATATGTATATATGTATACATATATTGGGGTCGCCATTTGGGAATGCAGTATTTTATTGGTATATAAGTAAACAATTCTTGGGATTCAAATACTGAGTCAGATTTCTGCCATTCGCAGGAGATTCAATACCTCACTGTTCTTTGAAAAACATGTCTACCCGGCACATAATTAATGTCATGCATGAAAACGCTTCACGGTATTACCGATGTGCGACTAAACCGATAAATTAAAAAAATATCCACAAGAACAATAGTGGAAAATTAATATGGAATTATGCGAAATATAGAAAACTGTCAGGCCCTATTCAGATGCTAGGCCCCTGTGAATTTCTCGCACGCATTCGGTAATGACTAAAAACTTTTCTCTATTGTCCAAAAATTGTTCTCTAATGGCATTTAAATGTACAGGACATACTACTGCCCGGAAGCGCGTTGTGAAAAAAGTATCAAAAGCACCAAAATATGGACGTGTGCGATTGTCAGGACCAGTTTCATTGAACCTGGGAGTCTATTGTGCTGGTCGGCCCCATCCAGTGTGAAAATTAAAATGCAAACGAAATCCACGGGGGCCTCATAAAAGTAAGGAATCGAACATAAATTTGGTTTTAAGCCCGCAGGATAAAAAGATCGGTAAATAGCGCAATTAAATAGTTTGGGGTTGACCAGATGCCTTTTTATACTTTGTCAAGTGCTGCACCCTCTGAGTAGCTGGGAGAGATGCTCGAAATCATTTTGTCGCCGGTTGTAATTATTTATTCACTGTGTACATGTGAAATTAAATAAATTTTGCTAGAGAAGGACTTTTCAGCGTGTACGAGTATTTATTTTTGACTGTTCAAGGACGTTTGAATGGGAGATATTTTCAAATACGCAGTTAAGCATTTACGCCATTTATAGTATTATTCTGGAAAGAGCAGAATAATGTTGAGTTTTTAATATTCATACTGTAAAAGCTGCAAACTTTACACTGCAACCTTGTGTTTGTTGACCCAACTACTTTGAAGTAGAGTTTCTGGAAAAATAATAAACACTTAGCATTTTTACATGAGTATAGTCTCTAAATTTGAACGATAAAAAAAAATTATAAGACAAAATTTAGGAAGTAGAGGTATTTAACTAATTTGACAGTAATTATTCAAAATCGAAATTTAAATGTGATCTAGTTTCAATTTCATTTCAAAGCAAGAGCAATGTAAGTATGTATGTAGCTGTATCCTTCTACTATTCTACAATGCTATTCGAACTTAGACATCCTTTGGTGAACGTAAAAGTCTTTAAATAGGAGTGAAAAATTTATCTATTGGATGCAATTAACGATCTAAAACTTGAAAAGATTCTAATATCAATTAAAACCACAATTCTAGTTGTATGCACAGCCTACTTTGCATGTAAATTGGAAGTGAACATAGTGATGTGATATGCTAGGAAGCTAGTGCTATTTTACAGAATACACTTACAATTTGAAGGACATGAGAGTCAAGTACATATACATATATACTTTTAGTTAACATGTTGATAGCTAGTACTATCAAGTAAGAGATGCAGTTGGAGCAATTTCAGTTATACTCTGGACAGACTATAAACGAAATTTCGATTTTCGTGTATTCAAACAGACGAATATTCTATCAAAAATAGATTTCGATATATGTAAATTGTACTTTCATTTCAAACGAATATAAAAATTGATAAATTACATACGCTCGAAATTCCAAATATTGTTTGTAGTAATGTCACTAGAATTAGGGTAAAAGTAGAACAGATACCCCACTTGTTGAAATTAATTAATATTTTTTTAAGGTAGAAACATAAACATATGTATACTAGGAATTTAGTCCTATACTACTTAAAACGAAATAGAAAATAAATGAAAAATATCATCTACGATATAAAAAACAAACCAAATTATTAATTTTATGGTTGAAGATAGATGCCGACTATATGTGGGATAGATGCTCCAGTTCTTATATTGCTACGAGGAAAAACATTAAATATAATGTTTTCCTAGAGGTTTTTTCAATAGCTATTTTTCCTCAAAAATCACATTAAACCAAATAAACCTACAGCTAGCTAAAATAGTCATTATAGTTGTATAGGAGATTATCCTGAACCCTAAAATAAGACCTCTACTATATGTAAATGAATTAATTAAGCTAATAAAACAATTGAATTGAATTGATTGATTGATATAATATTTTCCTTTAGTAGTTTAATAGTTAATTAATAGTTAGTAGTTCTTGAAACCTTTGACGCCTTTATTGGAGAGCGGGAGCAGAGTACTTAACAAAGTTGACACTCATTTCTTAGTACTATATTTGTCCTACAGGGGTATTTTGTTCACTTTTATCCTATGTGTAGGTACGACACGTAGTTAGTAACCTAAGCCTTTTATGCACATAATATCAAAGAATTGTTTTATTGAATAAATATTTTGCTTTGATGCGCCATATGGACTCAAGTATCCGGGAGCGCCTCTAAAAATTTACCTATGTATTAAGTTTAAATCTTTGTACATAAATTAATAAAAAAAAAAAAACTAATACTGAATGATAATTCCCTACAACTCTATGATCCCATTTCGCTTATGGGTGCGTCATTACGCCACTGTAGATTTTAAGTTTTTTAGTTTTGAATTCATAGTCCTGACAGGAGATATTAAGTAAGAAACTTAAAAAATAATGAGAGTGTATGCAATCGTAAATAAATAAAGTTAAAATAACAAAGCAAAATGAATAAACACAGATGACAGATAGTAAATATGTAAATGAAATAAAGTACACTCACGATACAAATACAGTATAAAGTGAGAAACCATACACAATTTAAAACAAATGGTAGGTAATATCCGCAAAATAAGGAAAAAAGGTGACAATATCATAAAGTAAAATAATATAATATTAAAACGGTATTACATTAGCTGCAATCATATCTAGTCGTTTTCGGAAAAAAATGGCCCTATGTTTCTTTTTGTGTGCGATTTTAAAAAAGAGGTCAGGCTTAATTACTTTACTATTAATATTATAGTGTTGGATAATTCGGAGCCCTCTTGAGTTTTAATCGGGAGTCCTATGAAATGTTTTTCTGTTTTATTGTCCTTAAATAAAATAATATTTCATCTGACTAGACCAGAACGACCCTATAAGCATACTCCTTGTTTACCGAGCCACCCTTACAATAACCCGCACGTTTCCTCTTTTCTTCTATCTCTACTAATATTATAAATCCGAAAGCGTGCCTGTCTGTCTGTTTGTTACTCTTTCACGCTGAAACTACAGAACCACTTTCGCTTAAATTTGGCATAGAGCTAAAGTAAAGGGCTGAGAAACACATACGATAGCTTTTATCCCGGCAAAATGCATGGTTCCCAAGAGACAAGGAAAGAAGCTTGCTATGATAATTTAATCAGAGTAGCCTGTTACTTTTGCTCTGCCAAAATTGTGCACATAAATAAGACTGAGTTTCATTTTCTTTATTTTTTGTTAGCTTTGACACGCGGAGGAAGTCACAGGCAACGACTTGTATTATATATATACATACATAATTATATTACGTTTTGATATAATTCTGTTTCTTATAAATAAATTATTATTTTTATTACATCCAAAGTCAAATCACTAATTTAGGTACATAATATGGAGTTATTATTTAATTTATTATTTGTAATAGACTATTCTGTAAATTTGGTGGAATACAATAAACATATTAACATGAAAATCAAGTTTAATGGTACGATGTCCTAAGTAATGCCATATATTTGCAATCAACTAAACCCCTTGAGTCTAATAGTAGCGAAAACAAGGACCAAACCACTTTTCCCCTGGGTGAATCTGAACAAATGTTCGCGTTTCCAAATTATTTCAAAGTCTCGAACATGGAGGCAACTCGGTCAACCTGAGTGATGGTCGGAGCCGGGATATGCATAGTTGTTTAAAACCTGACAAATTACTTTCGCACCGAGAGGGGACCATATGGACTGGAGTCAATCACTTGAGATTTGTGAACTTATGACCTCTCTGCAGGGCCGGCTCAGGGGCGGATTTGATATGCAGATATCCCCCGAGCACCATGGGGAGATTAATGTGCACCGAATGAG
Organism: Eutolmus rufibarbis; assembly: GCA_963920795.1. Classification (NCBI taxonomy): domain Eukaryota; kingdom Metazoa; phylum Arthropoda; class Insecta; order Diptera; family Asilidae; genus Eutolmus; species Eutolmus rufibarbis. The sequence goes on from OY987205.1 coordinate 15,413,362, forward strand.
TAATTTAAGGCTTATTCCATCTGACGCTGACTTGGAGGATTAATTAGTCCTGCCATCGTGTAGCTGCTCATTGTATGCAGTCGTTCATTAATTTATGCCTGTCTGAGTCTAGCGCCGTTCAGCCCTGTCTATTTGGGGCCCAGAAGAATTTCATCCCAGTTTTCGTTTATCGTCGTCGCAAGTTTTTTTTAAAATTCTTTGGACGAAATTCAGTTATTTCCGGGAACATCTTTCAGCATATACAAAATTGTACAGCATATTATCCGGGGAAACTTATTCTATGCTAGATACATATTTTTAAGTAATCAATTTTATATGACTTTGCTGCACTTAAAGTATAAGTTTAATTCTAATGAAAAATGATTAGCTCTGTTATATTCCTCAAATAAGAAGAAATTGTATTTAAGTTGTGAGGATGCCGAACTGATGAGATCGATATGGGTATCTCGATCGAAACATCGAGCTCACTCATATTTGACATTTACTCATTTTAAGCGAAAGTGCAAAATGTGTAAAACAGAGAATGTTCTTGTTTGATGTTAATAATGTTTTATATCATAACGATTTTTTTGCGCGACCTGCTCACAAGCTTGTTTATCTTGACCAAATTTCGAGGAGTGAGCGAGCATATCTCTTCCACTGCCTTGCAACTATGCTTGATTTTAATTTCGCAATCAGATTCAGACGAAATAAAAGCGCAAGATGTCTTCATCAGCGAAATATTTATTTAATGCTGAAGAGGCTCCACGGAATGATCGATAAAATTTGCAGCAAGCGCACTCAAGTAAAAGCAATGCGGCATTTGGAAAGAATCATTTAAGATCGAAACACGCTTTCGGTGATCTTAAAAATGTTATGCATAACACTCCTTTGAAGGAATCCCTCAAGCTACAGGCTCACACCACAACGCCTTTTCTAAGCAAGAAATCGACCAGAGTTCTAGCTCCGGTCAAAAAAAAGGGCAACTTCAAAGAAACGGAAGTCCGAAGATCTGGAATGTGTGTCCGATTTTAAGGAAAAGGTGCAGCGGGGCGTCGAAAAGAAAAAGAAACAAAAAGAAAATGAATGGAAGAAGTTTGAAGAAGACCTTTTGCTACTACATAAAAAAAAGGCCTGATAAAGAGATTTTTGACAATATTTTTGAAAATATGTTCATTGAACATCTAAATGATATCCTGACTGAGTCGTGCGTAGTAGAGCAATCCATATTTTCTCCCCCAAGCACTTCAGACTTGCCAACTGGCGATTTCGAGAATGATGATTTCTTCAAATTTTGATCAGCTGAAGTTGTCATTATTACAATTAAGTTAAGTTATTATTTCAATAATAGTAAAAACAGGTATTAGTTCATCCTATCTTATTTAAAAAACTGAGGTTATTTCTTTTTAATTGTGGAACAGTCTTACTACTAGCACTTTTACGTGGTTATACCGTGCGATGTTCGCGGAAACTGTCTTGTCTTATGAGCGGATTGATACTCGACTTTACTATGTTATCTTACGCATATTAAATAAGGAATCCTGTCCCATTAAGCAAATTCGCGTTAGTACAGTAATTCGGAAATGAATTTAACACAACAGGCAGCTAAAATCCATATAATGTATTTTTTTTTTTTTTTTCACATAAAAAACGTTTCATAAAATTATATACATATTTAATTTTTTATGTTAGTTACCAGTAACCAAGTATATGCCCCTGAAGTATTTTTTTATAAACCATTCTTTTTAGATTACAAACAAAGTGTGAAAAATCAATTTCAAGATACATGACGGATTGAGAGATCAAATCGAGATTGGATTGAGTTTTCGATCCACGTATGTGAATATTTGTGATGGAATCAAAAGTGAATCCAAAATGGATTGAAGTAAAAATGTTAACTGTTTTTTTAAATTCCACCTTACTTTTATTTCCTTGACACTTTTTGTGGCAAAGCCCTTTTGAACAAGTTCTCTTTCAATTTTGTTATAAAATTTTGTACTTCGGTTAATTTTACCGTCAAATAATAATGTAATAATATTTTGTTCTTGTATTATATTAAGCAATTCCAAAGTCTCTTAATGCTCCCATACGTTCCTCTTCGACATTTTCTTTTTTTTTTTTAAATAAAATAACTTTTACGGGCAAAAAAATCGAACAGAAATTATTTTAGTCACAAAACGCTTAGCGGCTGTCAGTTCGATTACTAAATTCGCGTTTGTAGCTATTATTTCGATTCAGTCCAGCCAGTTAAGCAGGATTGGATCCACTCGATCCGATTTCAATCCAATGGTCGTATACATTTAATCTAGATTCAATCCTACATATATACGTAGTATTTGTCTACTAAGTCAATTATTCAAGGTAGGAAGTTATTTTTTTCGTATATCTCGCTCTCTTTTGATTGTACGCAAATGGGAAAAGAATTTTATATTATGCTTTCCAACTAAAGCAGAGTGGAAAACAGGTGAAGTAATGCAATTCTTTGATATGGTCATTTATACAACCGTCTTAAAATCAAAGAAGGTAGTTGGCGCTGCAGTTTCTCTGAGGTACTTTACGTAATCTTACCGTCTAGTAGACGCGTGTCTCCTTGATCCTACCAGCGTATTCAAGGCCTACATATGATTTGAAGAAATCACTATGCAAATGTCTAACTTATGGGTCGGAAATTTAAAGCTTTGATCGAACTAAAACTAAACCGTGGGGCGCATTTAGTAGAACATTTTGTTTTGTTGGAGCGCTCTATGGCTTTATTTTAGTCTGATCAAAGCCTGAACTTTGTGACCCATAATTATTTTCAAGGTTTAAATACATCACCGATTGTATGTACAATAAAAACCTTTGACTTAAAAAGTTCTTTACCCATTATTTTTAAAATATTATTGTCATTTAGGTATTATATAATATAAAAGTAAGAACACTCAGCTATTTTTAATAAAGCGATTTTGGCAGTCAATGGTTGTCTAAAACTAGTAGTTCGTTATTCAATGACATACCCAATTTTCTTCTTTGACTTTTAGCAAAGATTCTTACAAAGATTCTTACCCAGTTTCATCGATATCAAAAATGGTGTGGCTTTAATGATTTCACTTCGTGTGTACCTAGTACAAAACTTAAGGACGTTTCCGAAAAAATTAATTTTCTTAGGATTCTTTTGAAACTTTAAATACACATACTTATAAGTGTCCTTTATACGTAGACATTTTTTTCAATGGGCCTTGCGGGAGTAAATTTCGAAATATTGACTATTGAAATTTGCATATTTAACATGGGAACCCTATCCCGATCGATGTAAAAGCGAATGTTTGATTAAATAACAATAGTAATTTTCTTACAATTTTTTTAAAAAACTGATAACTATTAATTAAAGATATAACGAATATCTTCCTGTAAAAATAACTATGGCAAGCGGTATTGGTTCAGTTATAAAAAATATTTATATAATTAAAAATGAGCTAATTTTCGATGATTTTCACTTTTCGTGAAGTGAGAGATGGCGACTTGGCAATACAATGCTGCCAGACCTGAGAAACGACGCAATGTAATCATTTTTGTAGTTCTGCGCATGTGAGCGGAGGCGAAAGAGTGTACTGTATCTCAACTATTTTTTATTTTTTAATTTTTTAACAAGTTGAGCACGACTGCTCTTTGGGAACGTCCTTAAAGACGTATTCACGAAAGCAGTTATGAAACTTTGCAAATAGAATAATATAGTAACTTAAAAAGGCTTAATAATTATATTTTTTTTATTACAGAATTTACTAATTTCTCTTCCTTTCATAAGAGTTAGCACCTATTTGCATATCCATATCCTAGCTATGAAATACTCAAATATGTATCATTTTTCCGACACCCTTAGCTCCTTACATTTAATTTTATAGGCCAGTCGGACAGGATTACTCGTTAATTTGCCGTCTAGGGGTTGAGAGATGGCAGATGGCCTCTGTGAAATAAATTAACCAAAAAAGAAGAACATCTTTTTATCTGAATCTGCCAGCTTCCGCCATTTCTTTTGGCCGAACTGAGCCGAGGATTTTCTGAGCAGGCACCCCCTTAAATCCTTACACTTCACACCAACGTAATTTACGGCAAAAATTAATAACACTCGAGCTGAATAATTTTGCCGGGGAAAGGACGAACCGGTGGGTGGGGCGGGGCGGTACGGGACGCACTAGGCTGAAAGTGAAAGTGGCAGTATTACTGAGGCCCTAATTAATTTATCTGGAGCTCGGCCGGTTGTCCGCGTTTTTGTTGTTGGTCAGTAAATTCTCACGCACTTGAAATCAAGGAGCTTTGGAGGATCTTTTGACGGTCGGACTCGTCCTGGCAGGCGTCTTTCGTGTTACATAAAACGCCTTTTAGCTGGACGCTCTTTTTGCTTGTCCACATTTCTGATGGTCACCATTTTCAGTCTTGCAGGAGCCAACGAGTCAAATGGGGAGAATTCTCCAAGGCTGCGAACGTGAGTGTGCACAGGCCGGGGCATAAACTGGGGGATTTTATGGGATGGGCCTGGGTCCGGGTCCGGGACCCAGGTTGTGCCGGCGGCGCGGGAGCGACCAGCCGGGCACTTTATTTAAGTGTGAGGAGGCTGTTTGTAGCAGATAGACAAGGGCCTAGTTAACACAATAAAAACCGAAAGATTTATATGACAGGCCATAAATTACGCCATTCTAACCCTCTTGGAAGGTGGCCCCCGCCTCCCATGCCTACCGGATTCCCGCTCCAAAACTTGGACCCTAACAACGAAGACGAGCTGCTAACGGCTGCCAGGGCGTTCATGTGCTCGGCACGTCGTCGGTGTGTTTGCTGTTCGTGGATCCTGGACATGTGTAAGGTACGTGGATGAGCAGGCCACAGGAGTCCGGGAATGGGAAAGAGGGTGGTCTGCTCCGCGTGAAAGTGTGAAAATTTTCCGGGAAGCGAAGAAGAGTTTCAGGGATATTTTATGGGCGAAAAATTTAAAGCCGCCAACTCGTGGGACTTGTCCGAGAGCTTTGCGGAGAATTTCCTCTTCATCTCGGGGTGTTTCTGTACACAATTATAAAACTTTTTATGTACCGGCTTAGGCACAGCAACCTCAGACAGTGTCTTAATCCCTGCGAGGGCGGCAGCAACGGGGTGCATCATTTAAATTTTACCTGCTAGTACAATTAGAGCTTATATCGGCCTTAGCGATCATTCCCCACAGCGGAAAGGTTTTATAATTTTCATTCATACGTAGTACGAAACGAAATATTTGTCTACATCCTCCTGCGTGGAAGCGCAAATCACGTAATTGAAAATTGAGAGGGAAAGGTGTCCAACTTGTAACAACTTCCTACTTTCAACGATATTGCCGCGGACCACCACATTCCGCAGTCTAATTATACCCATCAAGTCGATTTCTACCTGAGCCTGATCGGCATAAATTGAATGTAAATTTAGGGTCAAAGTGACAGATATGTATATAAAAAAAATTTCTCGGCCGCTTATATTTCCTGAAATGTTTTACTTTAAAATTCTGGAAAGTGATAGTTTTCCGCCACAATTTTTCCATGTTTCCGTAATTTTTTAGTGAAAATTATGGAAAAATCTTAAATTAAAAATGTTTATACCGAATTTTTGTAAAAAATTTTACACGAGTGCCGAAAAGGAGAAAATTTTTAATTTATTTCGATTTACCATTTCATAAAACAAATGCGTGCTCGTCACCGTCGATAAGTCGAAAAAGATATTTATGTATATTTAATTCGTTGGTTTGAAAGATTCTTGAAGAATTGTTCAGAATAAAATGATAGAAATGTCCTCTATTTAATGTTTTTATACAATTTGCAACGAAACTTTGTGGGAATATATAAAAAATCGTTACGGAAAAATGTAAATTTTCAAAATATGAAATGTACAGATATGTCCAAATTCTTATCACCTATAGACATTTTTAATAAAGTTGTATGAAAACGTAGTTTTATGGTGCAAAAGAAAAAAGTTTTGTTGTAAATGCATTTATTAATATTTTGTGAACATTCCCTTTGCATTTTTCAAGGATTGTATCCTACGTGGCATTCCAGTGATAGCATTTTTAGGTGTGGTGACCAAATCGGCATCATTTTCCCAAATTTCCTTCATGGCTTCAATCAATTCTGATTTGGTCCGTAGGCACTTTTCTGCCACGTTTTGCTTAAAAATAGCCCAGATATTTTCGATAGGGTTCATATCTGGGCTATTCGCTTGCCAGTCAAGGATTTGGATGTTGTTAGTCCTTAAAAACTCCGTAACTCTTTTTGCTGTATGACAAGGGGCTTTATCGTGCATGAAAACTCCATCTCCGTTAAATTGTTCATGCATAGTTGGGATCATCTGTGTCTGAAGAACTGCTCCGCGTTCATTATTCGGTCAACGACGTAGAGTGGGAAGAGTCCTTTGGCTGACTCCCACTTTCTTTGCTATTACTCCATGAGAATATTGTCCTACTTCCAAAAGCGTCGAAATTTTCGCTTTGGTCACTGCACTGATATCCTTTACTTTACCCATACTAAATTTTATAAGATTCAAAAAAACTTTCACCACGTTCACTATTCGAAGTTACAAATGAGATTAAATATCATTGGCAAGGTACTCATCCTTAAATACTGCAGGCTGCAGGGTAACCATAACATTGAAGCAATTTGTAACTGAAACTAATTAGTAAAACAATAAAAACTCTGAACTGTTAATTTCCCGAAAAGGCTATTCAGGTAATAATTGCTCCAGGAAAGGGGTATTTCCAAGAATATGATATCTTTATTGCAGTACTTCTTCGTAATTGAGGTAACCTTTGTAACTGGCAGATCAATATAGAAAAAGGATGCAACGGTAGTTTTATAAACTACATTAATAACTTTTTTTTAAGAGGTGATAATAATTTGGCCACATCTGTAAGTACAGGGTGATTATTTTTTGTGGTACCTGAAGTCTTGTTTTTGAATAACTATGACAGCATCTGTCAAATCGCCATCTGACAGCTCCTGTCATAAACTTCAATGTATCACAGTTTTTATCATGGAGCATTACACGTCAGAAGAAAAAGACGAAATTGTTCAATTTTATACAGAGCAAAATATCGGTCGTACAGAGCAAAATATCGTTTGAAAAAAGTGCCAACACCAAAGACAATCCGACGTTTAATGGCAAAATTTCGTGATAGTGGTTCAGTAGCAACCGAGAGACCTAAAGTTAAAGCACGTCCACGTTGAAGTAATGATGCTATTGATGCTGTACGGGTTGATGTTGAACAACATTCCCAAATATCGTATCGTCGCCGTACTCAACAGTTTGCCTTGTATCTATCGACTATGTGGAAGATTTTAAAGGTTGATTTGCATAATTGTCCATACAAGATGCAATTGACATAAAAATTATTACCAGCTGATCGACCACGTCGCGTTGAATACGGTCGAAACATGCAAAACATGCTTGCGTAGTACCACAAAAAAAAAATCACCCTGTATATACATAGATATGTATTTCGGAAAGTACAAGAAACCGACAAATGTTTTTTTGTATATTCGTTACTGTTAACTTCAAATGAACACTGCTAAAAAGTTTTATCAAAATCCATGAGGAGACCTCAAACTTAATCTGTTCCAAAAATAGTTTTATCTGCATCTGAAGAATCTTGTGCATGTTGCATCAGCAACTGCTTTGGATAATATGGAAAATGTTGTATGGGAAAAAATATTTTTTGTTGTATTTACTCGAACGAAACTTAGTCCAAATAACTAGGAGCGGCAGATATCGCGAGAAAAAATAATAACATAACTAAGCAACGTCGGGTTCAAGTAAGGTAGTATGAAATAAAATTCGCGTAGCTTTTCAGAGCTGCAGTTTTTAAACGTTACTGTAATTTCCATCTTTTTTTTTATATAATAATGATAAATAATTTTTTGATTTCCGAACGAGTCAATGGCTTTTTTAATGACTGTAAAACCTAAAATTTTAAGAGTAAAAGGGAAATTCCACGATATAAAAAAACGCGCGTGGCATAGACACGTCACGATCTGTTCTCGCGAAGAAATTGATCGTGACAATTTGGTGATAACACTCCGCTATTTCACCATCGAAGATTCAAAGAAGCTGTAGAGCCGGTGCGCGATCGGAGGATTAAATAAAAAGTGAAACCTGTATGCGATGGGAAAGTTCATGGCGGGTTTGATTTTTCTCATTTTCGTATTTATACAATCTCAAGACGTGCACTTGATCTTCGCATCAGCGCAGTAAGTTGCCGATCCGAAATGGGTAAATTTTGAGAAGGAGCAGGCATAGGAGCAAGTCTGCGACAAAATGAATTTTGTCCATTTAGTTGTGATAAAGGTGTTCAGGTGCAGACAACTTCTTCAAGAAATATTTGACCATACTGTCGAAGATATTCGACAAACACGCATTTACGTGTGAAGCGTCTAATTGCACATCGTGACCAAGGAAAATAAGCAAAACAGTGAAAAAACAAAAGTGCGAAAGTGATCCTAAACCCATTCGAACGTGACTCCGCGAGTCTTTTGCAGCATCGATAGTCCCGCCATCCAGCCTCCTTCCCCTGCCTCATCGGGATGAACTTGTGCGGAGCAGTAAGTCTTTTGTGGGATGTTTGGTTTTTGTTAAATGATCTGAATTTGAATAGGCGTTTGGTGCAGTGCTGCACTTCCGTTCGTCCAGTTGCAAAATGAAAAATGATTTTCACTTTTCCCTCGACCGGCTACGAGTCGAATATTTCAAGATTTATTGTGTTCGCGGGGCATTGTTTCCATTCTATGAATTCTCGGGGAGAGTGGCTGCGGATTTTGTGATAAGTTCGCGGTTTCTGGATTCTGCAACGCAGGAACGAGCGCCAGAACGCCTGCCCTTGCTAAATATTTTTGTTTTTGTTCTTTTATTTTTTTTTATTTTTTTGCGTTGCTTTTTTCTCTTGGTCTGCTCCCGCTGTTTTGATGTTTTTGTTTTGCAGTGATTGCTAGCCCATTGTTCGTTTGTGGGAAAGGAAAAAGTTTTTCATTGAAAAATTCCTCCTGCGTGGTCAGGGAATTGGAAATTACATGCAGAGCTTTTAGGAAACTAAACACAGAGGATTTTACGTTTTGTTGATATTTGTGCTCCGCGCTAATGGAGCGGCCGCTTTAAAGTTCAGACCAACAAGGAGGCTCTTATTGGTCAATCTTTTGCGGCGGAAATAATATTGCCAATTCGATGGCTCTAGACCACGAATTGAGGATTTCATTTGAAAGAGAAATTTCATTCTAATTCAAATAAGTACCCATTTCGCTCCTATTAAGAGGATAGAGTTCTCTGATTGAGATAAGCGCTGTTACTTTTTATCGTAAATAGCTGGAGAGATCGAAATATCTTAAAAACTCATTGTACGAAAAAAATGTCCTTAATAAAAACTTATTGTTTTCGAGGGGGAAAATTAAACTCGCCAAAATTGCCCCTACACCAGACAGAATCGAATTCTACGGTAAAAAAATAGGAACCTTTTATCTGAAACATTTTTAAAATTTGTTACACGGAGTGCGGAGGAGGAAGTTGTCCAGTGTCAAAAATGTTCCGAGACGGTCGAATATCTCGAGAAATACACATCGGATCGAAAAAAGGAGAGAACATCTCTCAAGTATTTTTGACAAGCTTTCCAATGACACCACACACGACACCCTACCCCCACCTCGGGGAGGGGCGAGAGTAAACGGGTGGGGGTACTTTTTTTACACCGTAAAACTCCCTCTCATGCACTCTTTGTAACGAATTGAAAAAAAGTTTGAGATAAAAGTTTCCTATTTTTTACCGTAGAATCTGAATCCTCAATTAAAAAAAAGGGGTTCCAATTAAAATTTCAGAGTTACGCCCTTCCACCCCCATGGGGGTTTGTAAGGGAGGCGATTTGGGCGAAGTTGATTTTCCCCCTCCCCTCCAAAACAATAAGTTTTTATTAGGGACATTTATTTCGTGCAATGCGTATTTCTTAAGAGATTTCGAAGTCTCAAGATAAAACACTCATCCTGTATACATTGTGTTTCGTTAAGGTCTGAAAAGGGGTATGCTAATCGATTCTACATGGTTTTCTGATCAACGTTTGTTGATAGCGCTTTAAAAAGCCGAGCCAAGCTTTCTAACAATACCTCTCGGGACTGCCATCAGTTTATACGACACTATAAAAAATCACAATGCACACTTTGGTTAAAAACCTGAAAAAAATAATCGATATTTTGAAGGTTGTATCTCAGATATGCCCACTTAACAGTTCTCATTAGAATATGTCCGTATTGCTCAATGTGGGGGAACTACTTGTTACCTTACTTAGCATCAGCACAACTCAAAACAACATTCTAAAATAACTCAGCAAGTGACAAAAGCTTTTATCAATTATGTTTTGCGCCTTTTGCATCCTGCCGACGAATACATACATATATGGATTTAGTGCAGAGTGAAATTATGTAAAAATTATTTTATTTATTACTAATCCTTTTAAAAATTGTAGCTAGTTAATAAAACGTAAATCAGCAAGATTTGCTGCCTGCTATAGTTATCCAACGACGGCGTAAACTACAAAAATTTAGAAAATACATATTAAAGTAGTTTAAAATTCAATATTTAATTTAACAAAGTTGCAAATTACTGTTCTAAAGAAAAGAAGAGGAGCAATTCACTTTTTGTTTTTCACTTTTGTTTTAAAAACAAATCGTAAAATCTTACTCCTGCTTAGGCAAAACTTAAGAAAGGAAATGCATTGCCTACTGGCGTTGTCACCACACAGGGGCGTACGCAGAAATAAGTTTTGGGGGGGGGGGGGTTATAGAAAAATATTTGTATGAAACACGTGTCAATGATATTTGCACATAAAATATTGATTTATTTGAATAATTTATAAGTTAAGCAATACTGATGTATTAATAATTATCCATTATACCTATAAATTTTTTAATTCACAGAGAATAATATACTGATTTATAAAAGCAGGTCCATCCTTCTCGATTCTTTGGCCATCATATCGATAATTGTTTCGCATTGCACTTCTATGTCTCGATGAACATTTAACAAAGCCAAACCATTCAACCTCTCCTCGTCCATTAAATAATTGGAATAAAAACATGGGAAAAATATTAATAGGAAAAGTTTTAATTTTTGGAAATTTTTCATCCGATTTCGGGGGGGGGGGGGGGGGCTTTGAACCCCGAAAACCCCCCTGCGTACGCCCCTGTCACCACATCTGCTATTCGCTACAAACTGGTTACCCCGACTGGCCTGAGAGGCCTAGAAACATTATTAGCAACACAATTTGACTTTAAGCTCATCATTTTGCATGGATAAGCCATGGATAAGGTTAAATTTTACCATTGCACAATCACTTTTATGCTATCCACAACAACAGTATCAGCACGTCCGAAAAGACGTGTTCAGGATTCTGGATCCAGCTCTCTTACAACAACATTCATCTACGTCAACTCTAACTTCTCATGCTCATCGTGAATTAATTATTTATTCAATCCAATATTAAGTCACATACGCTCCATACCTTTTCTGTTATCGTTATCATCCTATAACTGAGGGGGGGCCGTGTGGGGCCGTTGCTTCACTTAGTATCAGCGAAACTCAACAAAGCAACATTTTAAAATAACTCAAAAAGGTTAGTGACAAAAGCTTTTATATGTACCTAGTAGGGACATATGTAAATACTGTTACACACCTTTTCCGTGGTATAATAAAGTTCGGAAGCTGATATAAATGATATAAATACAGTAATATAAATACAGTAATATAAATACAGTATAATATAAATACAGTAATATAAAAACTGTATCTTTATTCGAAATGACCGCCTTTGGCTTTAATACAGGCCTTAAGTCTTTCCGGCCAAACATCAACCGCAGCACGTACGACATCCATGGGAAATGTAACACTGTTTATGTAAGGGCCTTCTTGAGTGATTCAATATTATTGTGTCTTTTGTGACACACCATGCTCTCTAAAATGGACCATAATTTGTGGTGCAATCAGATGTCCAATCCTCGGTTCTGCTGCAATTCGGCAAATTGTTTAGGAGCCAGATTTGAGTTGTTTTAGCTTTGTGAGCTGGCGCAGAATCTTGCTGGAATGTCCACAGTTGATTTTCAACAAGAGTGTATAATGTAAGTAGTTCTGACGACGATTTTCAAAACGGAATCCTGATATACTTTTGCCGACGTTTTAACACCTTTCTTCGCAAAAATACAGGTTTGTAACCCCATCGTAGCAAACTCCCCGCCAAACTATCATAACGGACACTGGATGGTGACCTTTTTCAACCCGTGGCACTAGTTCAGAGGCTTCTTTGGATAATCGTGCATATATCGTACCATTTAGTCATTTTTCCTGCACGGTAAAAACTTGTTCGTCAGTGAAAAGGTTTTGTTTGTGCCCAATCGTCCGCGTATTGCAATACATCAATATGATTTTCTTTATCCGACCATTCCATCGCGAAAGAAAATTCAAATGTAAATTATTTTCGCACATTTCGCACATGGAATAACATCACATGCCTAAGAAAAGCTACGTTCAGTTTACTACAGAGAATGGTTGCCTTCAAAGTTGTAACAATTTGTATGTCCCTACTAAGTATATTATTATTGTTTTATCACTTTTGCATTCTGCGGACGAATATGTATACAGATGATGTTCACAATAAAATTATATCATTATTGTATTCATTACCAATCCTTTTTAAAATTGTAACCAGTTAATTAAACGTAAATCAACAAGATTTGCTGCCTGCTATTCGCTACAAATTGCTACACTGTCATCCATCCCGCTCATATAAGTGGTAGCTCAAATAAGCAATGATTTAATATGAGGATTTTAGTTTAACTTTAGAATTCATTACATCAACTTGTGCATCCAATTTTGCTTCATCAGCGCTTCTGTAATATGTATGTAAGTTAAATATGAAACTGATTATTTCGTATTTCGGTTTCATTTCTCGTGCTGAGAAATAAACATATGTATTCCAAATGTATTCAGGCTATTTGTGAATTAACTTTTCGCATTATTTTCCTTTTTCTATTTTTCGGAATTTTAACTGTGCCAATTCATATACATAGCATGCCTTTCATTTACTTTTCATTGACTTTTATTTTGAATTTGTACAAATAGAAGAAAATTACATGCAGGTCTTGTATTAATTTATATTTTTTATAATTTTAAATTATTTAAAGATGAATTTAAAATTGCTAACTCAGCAGTTATCTTTACTTGCCGTGTGCGAAGATATTATCTCAAAAAAAGTAATTAAAATCAGGGGCTCTATCATTGAAAACGTTCAAATCAAATCAAAAGGAGCTTATACAAGCCCTTTTTGGATAAAACTTCCTTAATAATGAACCTAAAATTTTGATAAAACCACTTCAGTAACCTATGACTTAAATGAATTTTTCAAAGTATTAAAATAATTCAATTAGAAAAATTCATTCGAATTGTTTCGACGTTATGTGCGGAATCTAGTTTGTCTATGGTACAACTAAAGAAAATTAAGACAAAATGAGCACGGTCGTCGGGAGGGGGGAGGGGGCACTTCCACCCCACTGGTGTGAAAAAAATATTAAGAAATAAGATTTTTATTATTAAAGTCACTGTTTGAATAAAAACTTAAAGCGTCTAGGTTGTTGTCCAAATTTATCCAACACCTTTTCAATGAATTTCCTCCTCTACCCTTTTCCTATAAAATAGGAAATAATACAAATAGTGCAACAGCGTGAGCTGACGCGGTCGCGACCGGGTGAGTTCCATCTCCGCCCCCATCGCGTAGCATGCGAGACACGATGCGTTCCAGAGACGCATATTTAAATACCCGCCTGATTTGAATTTGACATTAATTTAATCGACATGACGTAAATGCCAAAATTAAATAAATTTATATACGTACCTTAGCACATGAATGTAAGGAAGTGCAATAAGACTTGTCAAGCGTACCCAAATCGTTAATGTGTGAGTTCTCAAACTTTAATATAGGAAATATCAGTGCAGGCATCAAGGTGAAGGCAATTTTAAGAGAGTCTCCACGGAATTCCAATGCGTCTGAATTTTATAAATAATGAACTTCCTTATACTTTCATAATTTAAATGGATAAACTTTTATTTTATTTTAATGTCTTCCTTGTCCAAGAGTATTCGGGAATTTATTGTATCACATGAACACACTTACAGTACTTTTACACGTTTCAGTACTTCCTTATGTTCGTCTTCTAAGATACTTGCCTATAATTATAAGAATGCACTGTTATAAATTATATCTTATTAGTTAATAATATATAAATGCTCGTCAATTCGTGATCCGTTATTAACAGATAAGAGAGCTTGGAATAGTCAATAAGTACACAACAAATGTTGTGAAGTTGGTTGGAAACAATTTGATAAAATATTTTCGCTGTCACCGCAAAACGACAAAAAAAAATTTTGCGTGTTATAAACAAGATCTAATCAACTTTGATTAAAGTTGGGTAACGGTAAAATAAATTTTGAATTACCTTATAAATAGTTTGCAAGTTCAACCAGTTCTTTGCAAGGAATTGCACTCTTCTACTTCTCGAGAAACTTCCCTAAAATATTTACATAACTTAGATTTCACAAAAGAATGTTTGTTTGTTAGACGTCGTATTTACAGTATTACACGATTTTCATCTAAAATTACCTCGATTTCTAATTTAATAAAATTAGAATTGTTCAACAAGTGCAAGTATGTTGTTTCTTTTCCTAATTGTTAAGCATTTTAAGAGGTTTTATTAATATTAACTAGTATTTTATAAATCATACAATAAAACGAATTTATTAAAAAAAAAAAATTGAAAAAGTAACATTTATTGCCTTTTCCAATATATCATGCTATTGAAAATGGTGAAGGCAGCCCTTGACAAACTTCATTCAAAATGTCGTTCAAAGAAATGAAGGAATGGTAAGTGCAATTATCATAATTTTATTCGAATTTAGTGTATTTTTAGGATCAGGAAAGGAAAAAGTGTTAGTGAATAAAAGAAAATAATTTGTGGGATGAAAATAATATGCAAAACATGTCGATTGGATGACGTTTTCACAATTTTAAATTTAAATATTTCGGAAACCTTGCAACTGACAAAAAATATTTGCATATTTGTCACTTCCACAAAATTTCATCGCAAATCCGTAAGGAAACCTCAATTTTTTCCGCACTCATTTCTTTTAAATAAGAAAACAGTTTTCTACCGTATATTCAATTCTGGTTATTTTATAGTTTTATTTCACTATGTATTAAATTATATTATTATACAATGTCTTATTTTGATGCATATCTAAGCATTGATTTTCTTTTCCCCGTACTTTAATAAAATACAAAAGAGTACTTGAAAATTTCTAACAAGTTTCAGAAAAGTCATTTTACTTTGGCAATGCAGCTCCCATTCCTTGGGTGCATGCCGCACTTCAAATATATGATGAAATTGCATCAGACTCTAATACCCATCTTCCTTCTAGGTCTACATAAGTTTAATTGAAAGAGGAAGAAACCCGTATTGGAATGATATTCAAGGATTTGAAACTTTGTATGCGGTCCCAGTGTGAAACTTTCCTGCCTTATTTTACCCATCCGCAGGTCAATAGAGCGCAGAATGTTGCGAGAAAACAAGAATATGTAGCTGTGAAATCCGAAGGCGGATGTCCATCCAGATCGTTGGGATCTAGGAACATCTGCTGAATAGGAGATTACACTTAGGACAAAGTTTTTCTTTAACTCTATCCTTCATCACCTCACTCTACCAGATGAAGGTTTTGTAAAACTTTGTGAAGACAAGTACCCGTCGCTTTGCTGATTTGGTTTCATTTCGGGTAAATTGCAAACTATCGACTGACCCACTTCCGTCTTAATCAGCTTGCAACCTTCCTATTGCTCCTTTTTGTATCTACCGCTTTTACGACACATCCATACAATCCAAACGCAACTTATTATATTTTTGGGCGGGAATTGCTTGAGTATAATTAGACCCGGTTCAATCGATAATGTAACCGCAGAGGGATAATGAAACTAATCGTTATGAATTGTCCTCCGACAGCCTGAGGCCAATTTTCGGCTTAATTGTGCTCGAGTTGCTCTTATTCCCACATGTTATCCGCATTTGAGAAACTCGAGAAATTTTGAGCATAATCTCCATGTTTCGCCTCCGGAGTAAGGCGGGGACGGGAAAAAACGTACTCCTAGGCAGGGATGAATCACACAGTCGTAGGGGGAATGCTTAATAACATTATATTCATGGTCTGAAAATGAGCACGCCATAAGTGGGAAGGATTTTGTTCAATCTTTACTTCCTCCTTGGGACGATTAGAGGCAAATTTGGTACGCCCTCTGGGAGTAAGTAAGGTGAGGTGTTTTGTTCTTTGGCGAAAAAGTTATTGTAGGCCTAACAAGCGCTGTGGGGTTTTTGATTTTAAACAAACTATACTACATATGTATGTAGTTTGAAACGTACAGTTTGATTTATTTTCACAATGAAATTTACAAATTTAATTAAGTAGTTTTGCTTACTAAAATCGATCAATTCACACTACATTTTTATGAAATCATTACTGAATGTTTACTTAAGAGTAAATAACAAAAAAGAAAAAAAATCCTTGTGGTAACAGCCGGAAGAAATAAGTAAATTTCAACTTGGACATTAAAATACGGAAAAACTGTCTCCTTGACAAGTCCTTCCGAACAAACTTTGGCTATTCTTATTTCAACTTATATTTCGGCTAAATTCGCAAATGGTTGGAATTGATCAAAGCAGTGATGATCTTTACTTGTGGGTACGATCACTATATGAATTTCTTTAGTTTTTCACATTTTTTCATTCATTCATCTGATCAAAATCTTGATATACATATAGTAAATATTTGAAAATTGGAGCATTAGTTAAGGTAGTTCTGATTGTGCTTTCTTTTGTATTTGATTTGGATTTCTTAACGCTTTCACCAAATTTGAGTCCGTAAACAATTATAACGCATTAAATACTGTCATGAGGATCAATTTAATGGCGAACGTAAAAAAAACGGAAATACAACTCGTGAATTCTCTTAATGCATTTATAATGCTAGTGACGACTTTTATAAATAGGAATTACTTATTTAAATCCTACTCAGTTAATCGATTTGTGCTCGGTTTAATTAAGAAGCTTACAGTTCCGTTATTATAATTTCAAAACTAGCTAATCTTACAATCTAAGAGCCTCCGACTGCGGGTTATAATGCTTGCTCACTAGTGTGGAATTAGACCATCGAGAGAAAATTTATAAACCTTACGTTACTTTTAAAGTAATATTTTATATGTCTTTTATCATATAACTTAAATTCCTTAATTTAAGGAAGTGATGTCGTTAGATTAAAGGTTTTGCCAAACAGAAAACAAAAACTATTTTAAAAACTACTACTACAATGCCCTACTTTGAATTATGTTGATTCTTTCTTTTCAAATTCACAAAGCCTGCGACTGTGTTGAATCTATCTAAATCGATTAAATTAGTTAATGAAACAGTTAATAAAAGAAGCCAATACCCTACATTTGTATTATTATTACATTATCTTAAAAATCGTTGTATGAATGTGCATACCATTTAAAAGTGCTTACCTAAATGCATAAATGATAAAAAAAAACAATGTTTTTTGCAAACAAAATACAAATTATTTATACCGTAATCGGTTTATATTATTACCTTTTTTTATATTATATACATATACATATATATTTTTTTTTTTTGCAGATATTTATGTTGCTTTGGTTCGGTCAAATATGTTACAGTCAGAATGTTGATAGCAACAAGAACAAGAGAAATATTGCATGGAAAGGTGCTCCAGAGTTGGAAACTTTCAAAAATTATGAGGTTTGTTTATTATTAGGTACTAAAGTATTTTCTAATTTAGTATAATAATTTTTTAAAGGAAATGGAGGGCTACTTGAACACTACTGAAAAAATATCATCATTGGAAAATCCGAAGAATGATACTTATATCGAAGCCTATAACCTTCATCACATTGAGCCTTCAAAAAGCTCAAAGAAACTCAAAAAAAGATCAACACCAATGTTCATAAAGTTCGAAATTACGGATGTCAAGGAGCCAGATGAAGCTACTAAAGAGTTTTTTAAGAAAATTCAAAAGTCACTAAATATCTCGCAGCTTATAGAGCCTACACATAAAGAAACGGGAACAAATATTAGTGAAGATAAAGTCACAGAAGAAAAAGTGGCAATTGAAAAACGATCAATTGACCTTTTCAATACCGACAGTCGTAAAAAGCAAAAAACTTCAGGAATTTCAAAAAAGGAGTTCGATACAATTATGAAACTTCTAATCGACATCAATCAGCCGTCAACCCGGAAGCAGCGCAACAATCAGCTGCCGGTCGTGCCCTACGTTGCAGGACATGATCACAGGTACCCGGGTATTGCCCCAAAGTTTGGTGGACGCCACCTTAATGAATTCGGCGAGAAATACAAACAGAATCCATTTGGCGGAAGCCAACAATTCGTTTATAACCCGAAGCACTACCAGTATCCGACAGTGCACCCCAATTACGTGACAGCGTACATACCGTATTCGGTGGCCGGCTTAAAAGCGTCACCATTGACAAATCTACAAACCACAGCCCCAGAAGTCAGTCAAATACGTTCGATTAGTCGGCCGGGTAGCGCACAGCTCGTTAAAGTTCTGCCGGAAATTAATTACGTAATTAAAGAGGTGCCGGCGCCCGATTTAAAGGCGCTCCATCCGATATCCGACCAACATTCATCTGAAGTGACAGACCAAACCAGCGAAATCGATTATCGGAATCTCCACGTCTATGCACCGACACCGGCTAAGGCAATCCCGCAGGAACAGCAGGAGCAAATCGGGTACGCGGACTATGCACAGGTTACAAATGAGGTAAATAATGAGTACCTCCAGCAGGGTGGCAATGAGCAATTAATACATAAGCAGCCCCTGCATGCCGGGCAGAATCCGCTGTACCCAGACCCAAAGTACGGCACTTTGATGACCTTGGTGGGAAAGCCACCCGCTGATCAGTTATACGGGCTGACTTACATCCTAGGAAAGCAGCTGCACCTGGCTCAAAGGCCCGAGGACAGTACGGCACCAATGGTGTTTCATCCCGATGGTTCGAAACCAGTGCAAAACGCAGAGGGAGCTCACGGGGTTCATTTGAGTTATGTTGGTGCGGAAAATGGAATTTTGGGACAGGCTCAGCCAATCAAGCCAATTACTGAGGCACCTGAAGAAGAATTGGAAGCGGAACATGTTGTACATGTTACCCCTCAACCAAATCCGACTGCTGTTTCATATAAAGAATTACATTCGGCACTATCACCAAATTATGATCTTCAAGACAATGAAAAGCAGGTGAGTTGTATTTTGTTAATCTAGTTAGAATCATCGCTCACTTGGTTAAAAGCAAATAATAAAGGAAGGATTGGTAATTGTAAAAGGTACTGAAAATTGTCAGTAATAAACGCTATATGTACATTTCTATCATCTTATATTATAGACGAAATGCTGAAATTAATTGAGTATGCAAAATATGACAATACAATTTTCTTTTCCATCTCAAGTTTATTTTAATTAATTAATATTTATTTATTTATACTGCGTTGCAAAACTTTTGCCCCGAATATCTTATGCACTAATTTTGTAAATAGATTGCAAATTCAAAAACGAAAATATTCCATCACACATATTCTAAAATGTTTGGAAATTCTTCTTTAAATTTTTGGGCACATTCTAGGTCAGTAGATGCGCGTTCTCCAATTATTTTTATATATTATGCAACGAAAATCGTTTCCTAAATCTATCAAATCACCCTTGATTACCCTTAAAATCATATTTATGTAACTCAATAGAAGGCATATGTTTCTTTAAATGGGTATTTTAATTGCTTTTTGCTTAATCACATGATTATTTAACGGAATACATTTATGATTACAATCATCCACCCATACTATTAAACACGTTTCCACTTTTAACCGACGAAAAAAACGGAGGAGGTTATCAAGTCGACGCGTATATTTTTTTTTTATGTATGACCACGCATAACTTTTTACAGAGTAGTCCGATTTTGATAATTCTTTTTTTATTGGAAAGGGTATATCCTGAAGTTGGTCCCACATAAATTTGGAAAAAAACTTCCTACCTTAAGGGTGGGAAAATAGGGGTGATTTATTGTTCACTCACAGATTTTAATGCTGAGTTGTGTATTACAATTAATTTAAAAAAAAAACCTCACGATGAATGAGTTTTAGACCTGTCAGTCTCTTGTGTGTATACCGCTCAGTCTTTGCATTATAACCAGAAAAAATTATAAAATAAAAACTTTTTAATAAAAAAATTAAACTGCCGAAAAAAACTGAAAAGCAAAAAATAACAACCCTTTTTTATTTAACCTTAATAACTAAGTTCTTAAACTAATGTAAGTATACCTAAGTAATTTTGAGTCGGCGCCAAACAAGCAAATTAATTAATTACGTAAAGCGTGATGCGCGGCGGCCGCGCGGCGCGACACGCCCCTTCGCCGGAAAATGCCGAGCGTTCACGAAGTTAATGTCAGCGAGACAGCAACCCGACGATGTTTGGCGCCGACTCAAAATTACTTAGCTATACTTACATTAGCTTAAGAACTTAGTTATTACGGTTAATTAAAAACTCAAAATAATTACAAAAATATATACTTAGGTATACTTACATTAGTTTAAGAACTTAGTTATTAAGGTTAAATAAAAAAAGTTTAATATTTTTTGCTTTTCAGTTTTTTCGGCTGTTTAATTTTTTTGTTAAAAAGTTTTTATTGATATTATATAATAGGATCTTTGATCCGTGCAGTTTTTTTTAAACTTTGTATCCATCTAATATCAACACTCGTTCTTATTTTTGCTTCATTATTTTATATAGTTCGAAGTGTCGTCTCATTTAATTGTAGTTCTTTGGAAATATCTTTTAATTTTTCGCCAGATTTTAAACGGTCTAAAATTGTAATTTTCTCTTTCATAGAAATACATTTCCTTTTCAATTTTTCTTTCTTTCCGACCTCATTCATCATGTCTGTGAGAGCATTTTTCTTTAATTCTTTTTCCTGAATTATAAAATACATATGTCTAATTTTTATACCTTTTATGGTGTCAGAAATATTAATTTAAACTTAAGCTTAAATAAATTTTTTTTTACACTATTTCACCAACTTATAAAAATTAACATATGCATATGCAATTAAATTGACAAAGCAATGCAAAACTGTTTAGTTAAAAAATATTGATCAAAAAACCCGTGTGCATAAAAATTATATCAAGGCGCCCGCTCGGGCGCCAAGTATTGATAGAAGAAAAAAAAAACAAAAACAAAAAAAACGCAAAGCGAAGCCTTCTTACTGAAATGTGAAGGCAGATTTTTCGCTATTTATTTTGTTTATTTTTTAAAACAATAAAGATATTGTTTATTTATTATACAGAAAATGCTCTTTAATCCGGCTGCGCGAGAACTTTGATGGGCAATTTTTTGTTCCAAAAAATTTTCATTTTCCTTTTAATTATAAAATATTTTGTGAATTGTTCAGAATTTAAAAGTTCAGACCGATTTTTATTCAGTCGCTTGTGACGTCATCACGCTAGCAATTGCTCAATCACGTTTAAATCACGTCTAAACGCCGGGTCCGATTATTTTCATTTTTTGAGTGAAGATACTACGTATCCCGACTTAATATATAGGCTACTTTTTATTCACGGGTTTCAAAATGGCGGACCCAAGATGGCGGCCAAAGGTTGTAAATTTCAAGGGATTGCCGTGAAAATTGGTATCTGGGGGTTTTTGGAGGTCCTGATTGCGAATCTACGCTGGCAATTCAGAAATTCAAGATAGAAAATATATAGAGGTATACAGATAGAATTTAAATGTTTCTGGGGTGGAGAGGGAGGATTCTTTGCATCAGAACAACTGAAAACCTATATTTTCAGCGCTAACATTTGACAATATTTAATTTAAATACCCAAATTGTTTAAACTTCGTTGTCACACTCAATAATATTATGCTCATGAGATAAAAAGTACTATTCTGGCAACAAAAAACAGCTGATATCTCCCAAAAAAAAAAAAAAAATTTTCAAAAAAAAGAGTGTTGACCATTATAAATCTTACTGGAAAAATTGAAGTTTGAAGTTCAGCAACAAAAAAAACTGATATATGCGGATTTCTTCATTAACCGCTGGATATGCGTGTGTTTTCATTCACCGTTGGAATAACGATTTCAAATAAAATCATTAAAATTAAAAAACGGCGCGTTGTCAAGTTCACAAAAATATTACATTTTCAAATATAAGTGAGATGGAGCGGGATTAAAACAAGTCTACTTTAACACAGATACTACTACAGATTTCTTACTAGCTATTCTAGGTTAAAACAGGACAGGATACGCAAAAGCGGGCTGTCGATAGTCTTGAAGCGAGTCGTTTATTTTTTGTTTAATGTGTAATGTATCCTCCCTCTCCATCCCACTTATATTTGAAAATGTAATATTTTTGTGAACTTGATAACGCGCCGTTTTTTAATTTCAATGATTTTATTTGAAATCGTTATTCCAACGGTGAATGAAAACACACGCATATCCAGCGGTTAATGAAGACATCCGCATATATCAGTTTTTTTTGTTGCTGAACTTCAAACTTCAATTTTTCCAATAACATTTATAATGGTTTTTTCTATCAACACTCTTTTTTTTTGAAAATTTTTTTTTTTTTTTTTGGGAGATACATACATATATTTAAAAGATAAATTCCCGCATTTTATTTTATAGCGCATTATACGGGAATCGTGTAATACAAATAAAATCGTCGCACTTTTTTAACGCGTTGTATGAACTCGCGTTATATGAGAGTCTACTGTATAGAAAAAAGTTTCAAATTTGAAAAACAAAACTTTAAAAAAAATAATTAGGAAACGCTTTTAAAAGTGTGGGTGGATAGTGTGTAGTCTAAAAAGTCCCATTGAGTATTATGGGCGAAATGGAAATGGAAATCGCGGCAGGTTCCAAACTAAAGCTCGTATCCAAAATTGATATTCACTCACGGTTATCTTATGAAGTTCTCCTTTTAATTCATAAGATCTTATACCACCTCTTCGAACAAAGAATATAAAATTTTTGAGTTCAAGTCAAACTCAACAGAAAACCGGAGCGCCGGACTACTAACAAATGTACGGCAGAAAAAAAAATTGGCTCCGAACCGAACCGAAGAATCGAAAAATTGCTTCACTTACGCCAGAAATTCATTAATATTTTTGGCGTATATGGAGTAAAAGCATCTATGGTCTTAATTTGTTAAAACTTTTATGTCCTTAGCGTTCAAAGAACCATATTTAATTAAATTTATTCTGAAGATTTCATTCAGCCTCCAAGAGACTAAATGTAAATTTCTCGAAATGTCAGAACACTTACGCACACATACAAGAGGCCAGTTGACGGCTTGTAAATATAGAAGGTTTTGGTGTAACACAGCCAAGCCATTTTAAATATTGAAATATTTCTGATAAGAGTAAAGTGATCAATTTTAGGAACAATCAGGTTTTCTTTTCATCATATAAAATTATTTTTTATTATTTCCTGTCGTCCAAGTGGATTAAACAGGAATAAAAATAAGAATAGGAAATTACCAAATTTGAAAAAGAGGTGCTTACTTAAATTAAATGGAAGTCGGACTACTTTTAAAGGAGTTGAGAATATTTTCCTTGGTCACACTAGCAGGCGCACCTTTTAAAATCAATCGTTATCTATTTGTATTACATAGGAATTTTATTTATATTTGTTATTTCTCATAATATGTTGCCTGTGCAATATAATACATACATAGTCTTCTTTGTCTAGTAATCGTTGTAAAGTAATATAAAACTCGGGATCTGCATTATATTCCTACCCTTCCTTCCCTAAATCTGGAAGTCTCGCAGGTGAATTAAAAAATGTCGAAGTCTCTCCCATGCCTGCTGATAAATGGTACCCTGGCGGCTCCTTCTAAATTTGTAAAAAAAATTCCAAACTTCTGGAAGGAACTGGCAAAACAAAAAAAATTCCGAAGTGTGGCATAAGAGAATTGTTCTTTAATTCGACAAGAAAACTCTGGCAATTGTCTATACCTTAAAGATTTCCCTTTATACGCATTGGTATATATGTACACGACATCTATACATGTGAGGCCCATTAAAACTGCTATGCAGTGCTCTGCCAGCGGTACAAAAACTCTGTCTCGCCAACAATTTCCTTAATCGAATATTTTCAGGTTCGTCTGCCACAAGTCCTGGAATTGTCTACTTTTCTACTTCTCCTGGCCTTTCTTTCAACGAGAAAAGTTTTAAAACTCAAAGAGACAATAAATGGCTTTGAAAAGGCTGAATGCGGTGGTCCTGTACCTAATTTATATCCCTCTGATATGGCTCATTGTATCAGTCCTGGTAAATACTAAGGGCACCATAGCCAATCCCCGCGTCTGTACGTGTAGAAATCCGCATTAGGCGGCCTTATACTTGTCGAACCCACTTAATCTACTGGAACGGACGAGTAGGAGTCTTTTAAAATTTTCTTCTGATTTGTGACGTCTTTAATGCGGAGCGTCTGCGGAATTAATTCCAGCCATAAACCAGGCACACACGGGATTACTCCGAGCTCGACTCTAAATTTGTTGCAAGGCTTAGCTCTGTGTCTGTCATAAAAAGTAGAAATCACCTCATCGGTGAGCCAACCTCCTCCAGCTTTCAGGTTAAATTAATTTACAGAATTATCTCGTCGTCTCTGGTACTGCTGTGTGGCGCTGCAGGTATAAGGCGGCACTGCCACCTGTCTCGAGCACAGTGCACTTACCTGGCCCCCTGGCCCCTTTCCACCCACTTAATCAAATAAGATTAACACACCTGAGCGGAAGGAAGCGGGCGCTGCAGTACCGCTGCTACCTAAGTTTGTTGCAGGCGAGAACGAGTCACAGGTCGGCCAGGAGCCTGCACATTGTAGCATTAAATTAAATCTCGACTTTAATTATTTTGCTTTTAATTAAATAATAAAAAGGGGAATAACAGCAAAATTTACTGACGATAAGCATCCTTGTTGGCTCGACAAGATTTTCGCTGAACGTTAAGTAAATGCGGTCCTCGATCCAAGCAAATCGGTAAACTGATTATGGCGGTGCTTTACAATCCACCTGACTCTCAACACGAAACATTTATTCTTTGTCTCCATAAATTTTGTATACGTTGAATTTCCTTAATTACATAGAATATTTAGTTACCTACTTTCACTGGTAAATCCGTTAAAGACATTATGCATTCTGTAAATAAACTGCTCAAAAAAATTACAAGATCACAAAATTTTAAAATATTTAATTCATTGATCTGCAAAAAAAAACTTTTCCTTCTCCTTCGAATGATTATGCGCAATTATTGTAGATTGATAATGCTGAATCTAAATATAGTAATAAAACAAAGCACCACGTATAGTTTTTGTAATCGATTTTTTTTTTAATAAAAGAGGTTTTTTCCTTAAAATTTATAATATTACTTATTCATTATGATAATATTTATAAAAAAAGTTAAAATTAATTTTAAAACATTAAAACGCTTACAATTATTTAAAAATAATCCAATTACTTATATAATACCTAATAGCATTTTAATTAGTTGTTTTCTTCATTTTCATATTTTCCGCGGAATCACAGCGAAAACAGTTGCTGACGCATGCGTTGGTGTAAAAACAACGTTATTTAAGAATTTTCTTTTTTAAAATGTTAAAACAGGTTTTGTATAGTATACGAGTTGAATGGATTAAAGTAGCATAAATGCATAAACGTAGCACAATAAACATGGAATTTTGAATAAATTTTTAAACAACCATTTAAAAAACACATATGTACGTGACAGAAAAAAATGGAACGCTGATATTGATTCAGTACGTTGAAATCTTCATATTCGTAATATTTTTATTTGAAAGAGGATTGCTTTGTAGAACAGTGAATTTTCAAAATAGTGGAAAAGAATGTATCTATTGTTCAAGTCTTCAACGCTTTCAAACAGAAGGAGGTTTTGAGTACGTGGCGTACACTCTAAAACATACGTGTTATATTCCACAGTTTTTTTACGATATGTATGTGGGATTAGCAAATCGGGTTGACAGAAAATTAAATGCTGAAGGAAATAAAATATTTCCGTTTATTAATATTCTAATATTAATATTCAAAGTCCAAGCCGAAGTCCAATAAAAGTATAATTTTTCCTCGTTCTAGCAGATAGTGCTGCTGTAGTATAATTCCCACATGTATGTATGTAATAAATTAACAATTTTTCAGTAAAAATATATATTTAGTCTAAAAAAGTTAGTAAAAATACACAAAGTACATTCGCAACTTACCAGTAGATTAGTATGATTTTACTTACAATATTCAATTCTTTTTACGCTCTTTGTGTAAAAGTACATAAAAGTTGTAAAATTGCGTGCATAACTTTTGAATTGTATATAAATAGGTGACAACGTTCATCGTACGATAATTAGCAAGCATTTGTAATTTTACTAATCATGTCTAAGTACAAAAGTCACTAGCTATGGCGTTATTTTGATATTGCGTCGTTATAGAAATAAATCTTGAAGTGCTTGGAAATGAAATGTAAAAGAACTTACTTATATTACATACTATTTTTTTCGGGATAAATTTTTAATTTTCTTTATTATAGCCTTACAGGATCATAAACCAATGAAAACCTACTTCGTAATAGTGTAATCAACGAAAATACAGTTTAATATTTATTTGCTCAAAGATAGGGAGAGCGAATGGTTCGTTTATAAGTTAATATTGCATTATTTTCGTTTAATTTTGTTTTAGACCTTTAGTTTCTATTAAAAAAATTGAAGTTAATCTCAATTCTGAGCTGCTACTCCTGTGTTTGAATCCGAGTACAAATTTTGGCATAAATTGAGTTTGAGGTTTCCTCACGAATTTTGACTAAACTTTGTAGGAATGTTTATTTAGGGTTAAAAGTGACGGATATGCAAAAGACAAATTTGTCGGTTGCTTGTATTTCCTGAGACATTTAACTTAAAGATTTTGAAAAGTGATAGTTTCCGCTGGAATTTCTCCATGCTCTCACAATTTTTTGCTGAAAATTATGCAAACACCTTGTTTCCACCAGACTTCTTTACAAAAATTCTACACGAGTGCTGAAATAAGAATAATTTTAATTTACTGCAATTTGTAATTTTATAACACAAATGTGCGCTCGTCACCATCGATAAGTCGAAAAAGATATTTACTTTAATTTGTTAATTTCAAAGATTCTTGAGACATATTTTAGAATGAAATGCCCTTAATTTAAGATATTTATACAATTCACAACGAACCTTTGTGAAAATATGCAAAAAATTGTGGCGACAAAATATCAATTTGCGAAATTTCAGTTAACTATCCTGAGAAGTATAAGTGATCAACAAATTTTTGTTTGCTTATTTCTCACATTTGAGTCCAAATAAACACTGCTGCGAAGCTTTATCAAAATTCGCGAAGAAACCTAAAATTCAATGTGTTCCAAAAATGTTTGTTGACACATACGCGTCCAAATGAGACACGAATTGGGAAGCAAAAATGCGCACAAAAATAGCCCGCATAGCAAACAAATACGCACGCAAACAGGCACGAAAATTGAACATTGGGCCCTATGCCTGAATCCGTTCGAATCGAATCGAAAAGAGCTTACAAAAGCCCTTTTTGGACAAAAATTCCTTAATAAAGTTGCTGAAACTCTCGCAAATTTATTTTAGTTACTTTTGATTTCAATTAGTTTTTCCGCACATAACGTCAAAATAATTCTAGTGGATTTTTTTGTCGAGTTATTTTAACTATACTTTGAACGACAAATTTAATTGCAGTCAAAGATAACTGAAATAAATTTGTTAAACATTTATTAAGGAATTTCAATTTAAAATGGGCTTTTGTAAGCTCTTTTCGATTAGATTCGAACGGATTCAGGAATAGGACCCATTAGCAATTTTTGTACCAACGTTTAGCGTTTTAAAACTACTCAATTATTTTTTAGAGTTAATGCGAAAAGAAAAGTTAATCACTTTACATTTTGCCCATTATGGAACAAGATCATTCAGAGAGAAAACGGGGATTTTGCTTTATATTTAATATTAAATATTTACAAAAGAACGCACAAAGAGTGGAGCTAATTTATTTAACATTTATTCCTCAATTGGTTGTTATAAAAGTACGCAAAAACTATTTTTGAACTATGTACAAGACGAGAACAGGATAAATGCTTTCCGGAGGATTTCAGCATGATAATGACTGTAAGCATACCAGTAGGGTCATTAAGGATTTTCTTTCAGTAAAATAAATCAGAGTTTTTAGCAGACCCTCACAATCTCCAGACTTAAACCCTATTGAGCATCTCTAGGAGATGTTATTTAAGAGGGCTGAATCTCATCTCTGTAAAATTTCAAATGATTTAATGGGACTATTATCAGTTGAATGGCAAAAAGTTGGTCTCGATACCATTATAAAATTATTGGACTCGATGCCATCTCGGTGCAAATCATCTTGATGCTCGCGGCTATGAAACGATATATTACCTAAGCTAATGAATTATTAAATTTGAATATTTAAAGATTAGAAAAACTATTTATGAAATTTAATTACAATTACATTTTTAAAGTTGTGGAGGTACTAATTGCAAAGCAAGATACATTAATGAAGGACAGTTTACCAGCTGAATGTTTAGAACTTTTAATTTTTCAAAATTACAACTAAAAACAGTCCCCATATTTGCAATATGCTTCCGCACAAAATCTTTGCATTTTCGTTGGAAGTGGTTTGTTAAAAAGAATGAAATCGATGCAATGATTGTACAATTAAAAATATACCATCCAATTTACTCACAACCCATCGCATGCGATCGCAAATTTTCAGTCCAGATTTCGCAATCGTTCAATATCGGCCCAACCGAAAATTTAATGCGCATACACGATACAATTATAGCATGTGATGAATTGGGCCAATAGTAGGTAAAATAATTGTATCGTAAATTTCTCTCTTAAAAGTAAAGTAAAAATAATTTAATTGTAAAGCAATTTAAAATTTCTCTACCAGATAATTTACCAGTATTATTAGACAGTATGTAGACTGTAGAGTAAATTTTTATGTAATTTTCTTTGTAAATATTCATATTCACATTTCTTCCCTTGTATATTAAAAAACTAAATAAATAAAATGTATACATATGTATATATACATACATAACATACAGTATTGGCTGAAACATTTGCAACAAATATAATTTTCGTTTTTCTTTATAACAAATTTTTTTAAGAGCTTAATATAATAAAGTACACATTTTATAATTCGCTTTCCCTATCTAAATAAAAAAACCTAACAATAATAATACAAATACATAACATCTAATTACAGTAACAAAAAAATTTGGATTCAAAACATATTTTTGTTGGCAAAAACATTTGCAACAATTCGAAAACAATAACCGCTTCGAACAACAAAGTGAACATTATGGTATATGTATACCTTATACTTTGTAGCATAACTTGTTTCGTAGTACGGCTGCGCACCTCCTAGGCATCGACTCAAAGAGCTTCATTCTTGTTGTTGGAATTTTATTCTCTATGGGATTCAGGTCTGACGCCGTCCAATTCATAACGGTAATTTGATTATCCCTATTAACAATTTTTGCCGTATGCTTCGGATTACTATCTTGTTGGTATATCTATCTAAGAGGCATTTCAGCGTCAGCATACGGCAATGTTGCATTTTGCATTATATCCTTGTGTCGTCTCTGGTCCATTAAAGCATATACTTTATGAATTGGCCCAACTCCCTGCCCAGAGAAACATCTCCAGGCCATAACATTACCGCCTCCGTGTTTCATTGTAGTGTTACAAAGTCGAGTATTGAACCTCTCGCTCTTATCCCCGCTCTGTCCCCTTTTAGCTCTTCCAAATAATAGATTTTCTCAAGGCCCTGAAAATAGGCGTTTGTTTCTGTGATAACCTCTTCATTCGACCCAAATATCTTACCGCCCAGCCATTTCTTCAGGGTTAGAAACAGGAAATAGTCGCAGGAAGCTAAATCTGGAGAATATGCTGGATAAGGTAGCAGTTCGTAGCCCAATTTATGGATTTTTTGTCATGGTGACTACACACGTATGCACCCGTGAATTGTCTTGATGGAATAAAATTGACGGTTAAAATTCACGAGGTTGTCTACTTTCAATAGCTGTCAAACACAAACTAAATGACGCCATCAGACCATTCCTAAATCCAGGAACAATCCTGTTTTTAAACTCACTGTTGTATTTATTACCTGCCATTTTAACGATCAAAATATTACTGAAATAATACAACCAAAATGCTACAATGCAGACTTTATTCGGGTACTGGATCTATTTAACAGTACAGGGAATGGTAATGTCAGAACTACCATAGTATTTTTGTTTGATGAAAATAACGAAACGCTCAAGAGTTTGCGTTGTTGCAAATGTTTGTGCCAGTAAAAATATGAATTTAATTCAAATTTTTTGATATTGTATTTACATGTTATGTGTTTCTGTATTTGCTGCATGTTATGTGGTTTTATTAAGTAAGGTAAGTCGAATTATAAAATGTGTGCTTTATTATGCTAAGCCCATAAATTAATTTTTTATAACAAAAAAAGCGAAAATTATATAGTATTTGTTGGAAATTTTTTGGCCAATACTGTATATTAAAACAATTGTATAATAAAGGGGGTGAAAATAGTTTCAAAGTAAAGTTTATTTATAAAATGAATTTAATTCTTCTCTACATATATTCTGCACATTTCGCTAATCTAGGCAGAGCCGGAACATTAAGTGACCGAACTAGTGAGCATGTAGGATACATATAGTAGGTACATATTCCACCTATAAAACTGACTTTTTAAGAAAATTATTTAATTAATACCTTCACCTTCGGTTCTGGTGTCTGTCTAGCTATGGCAATGCACAATGCAAGGTGAGCATGGAACTTTTCTCGTTTCTCAGAGCCCCAGATGAAAGAGTGCCAGAAAATTGAACCCCCGCGCCAATATTATCATCACGCCGCAAAAATATTTGCATAAAACCACCTTTGTTAGTGTCCACAATTCACCGACAGAGTTCCCCGCAGGAGCTGCTGACAAGTCAATTACTCACCCCAAGTGGTTCTGGGGCTTCTTTGTAAGCATTTCCTGCAGCTTCTGCACCGGGGGACACCGGGACTTGGCTCCTGGAAGATTCATGAACTCAACCTTTCCTAACTACTCGTGTTAATCACTTCCTCCGCTGAAATAAGGAAAACAATCAAGAGCTGAAAAACAAACTACTTCGAGAGGAGTGAGGTCGTCAGGACTATAAAGAATTGCCCGAGAAGTGGGCATAAAGGACGCCCGTCCAACGAGGGCACGTCCTGCGAGACGCCGGCGGCGCATTGTCTTCAAAGAGCGGTGAGACAGGACAGACCTTCCTTAGCCCCCCGGTCCCAGCAATCAGGAGCGTGTGATGTTGAAATTAGAGGCGAAGTGATTTTCTCTTAGGGCCGGCATGGGTCCCCGAGGGCTTTTAATCCCTTGATTATGAATTTATTTGGTGCTCCAGCGCCCCGTGCGTTGATGCGACCACGCCGCCCCCGACCCGGCAGGGGGTGTGTTTCCGGGCGAAATTGAACTGGTCGTACAGAGCGCTAACAAGTAGCTGCCGTGCCACAGGACCCCGGCTGTCCTGCAGGCCAGAATGACTGGCGCTGGCAGGGGCCAGGACGGGGCTATTTGTTTGCAGCACCCCAAAGTTCCGGCCAAAGCTTGCCTACCCCCAGTAATTCGCAATTATACACGTTCGCATTCAGCCCAGGATACTGCTGGAATCCTCTCTGGTAGGGTCCCCATTGATTACAGGACTTAGCTAATTACTTTGCAACTATTTTAGGAGGTAACAAATGCCCCAGACGTGTCAGCCTTCGACGTTCTCAGATCTCGGCCGCCCTCTGTTGACACTGTTCAATTGAATTCTGCAAATTTTATACAAATGCCGTGCACCCTACCCTTCTGGTCCGATATGTGCGACGAAAGTTTCTGGATTGTCGAATTGTTTTCTAGTTCCGATACTGGGGCTTCTGAGGTGAACGAAGTAATTTTGGGATCGAGCTAAGTTATCTGGCCTCGTTGGACATTTGGTCTGATGCTCCGATGGCGTGTTCCATTACCCTAGCTCTCATACGTAATAAGCGGTAAGTTCTCCACTTGCAAGTGTGAAGTGCTAAAAGGGTTTTTTGTTACATTTACCTGGCTTAAGTACGTGGACGACTATACCAAGGCTCCAATTTAATTCACAACACACAACAGCAGAACTGTAAAACACTGCATTACATTGTAATTCATTCCGTGTGATATTACCATTACAAATAATTTAAAACAAACATTGAAAACAAATTAATTATCATTGCTAATAATGATACTGGTACTGCACCATTACCTAAATCCATACATACATGCATTATTCTGCATTACTCACCATTATTCGGCATTACTTATCACTACTTGCCATTACCCACTATTATTGAGCATTAGATAGCCATTACTCAAAATGAGATAATTTGTTTAAATACAACGTAATTCTTTATGAACCCTAATAATAAGCAGATACTTTACTTTGATTTGACCCTTGTAACAAATTTTCTGGAATATGTAAAAATTGTGACGGAAAGGACACTTTTTGAAATTTATTGACAAAAAATTATTAACAAATTAACAACATATTACCGATTGCCATCATTTCATAAGTAATTATATTTACTTATATAATAGTAGTAAAAATTTGCACATCCGACACTTGTTTATTTCTTGGCTTCGTCAAAAAAACAGATATTGCTAATCAACTTTAAAAAAAGTAAGTATATAACAGCTTTATACTTGTATTCGATAAATTTCGAATCCATTCGAAACGAGGAAATTTAAAGGCTGACTGGAAAGTGTGGAAAATTTGGCAAGTGTCGAAAACTCTGATAGTTCCAGTTTGCTTATAAGTATCCTACATTCCGAATGAGCCTGAATTACGTCAGGTAAATTTCGCGCCCTTTTCAAATTTTTTATCATCAATAGAGTAATTTTACAAACATTGATTGAATTCGTTTACAAAGCCAGAATGTCATTTTACGAACACATGCATAATTCCTTTACATTATTGATAATCAAAATAATAAAAACTGTATACTGTTAATTTTGTCATTGCTTTTTATAAATTTGAGAATTTCAAATTTTATGTGTTCTACTCTGTCTTCTTTAATTATACAGAATTGTCTTAAAATAAAATAAATACATCTTATACAGGATAAATCAAAAGACATGTTCAAACACATATCAATCAATTCTATGAAGTTTTCTAATCATCGGGCCCTGCAGGATCATATAACAGCGATTTTTCTGCATTCGTAAAATTGGTAGCCGTGTTACTGGGAAAACGCTAGTTTCTAATCCCTCATTAATTAATTTGAAAGATCATTTAACGAGTGCAAGATTTTCTGTAAAAAACGCGTAATCCTTTATGAGTGAAGTTGCGCAGGAAGAAAATGAATTTCTATTTTCCAACTGTCACATTTATCGACTAGCACAACACGGAAAAATTATTCGACAATTTAATTCGCTCAGTATGTATACGGAAAGAAAATCTCCAATTTTATAAAAAGCGGCTGCACTATTTGACTGCGCAGTTTTCCGTGCAAATTCCGTACCAAAGCATCAAAAAGCAAGCAGAAAATTGTTTGACGAAATTTCGTTGATTTTTTGTTACATTACTATAGTTTATATGGGACCCGGAATTCCGTGCGAACTGCATTCCAGGGTTATGCAAACTTTTCAAAAATTGAAGAAAATTTACAGTGATCACTATTTGTATGTGGAAGTGTTTCTTTTTGGGAAATGTTGAGTTTGAAGTCTCCTAACGCATTTTGATGAAACTTTGTAGAAGTGTTCATTTAGGGTTAAAATGACGAGATATTTAACTTTGAAATTTTGAAAATTGACATTTTGGCGCCACGATTTTTTGCATATCCGCACAAATTTTTGTTGGAAATTATATAAATACCATAAAATAAGAACATATACTATAAACCTTTTAATTCTAAAAACTTCTTCACAAATCTTTGAAATAAACGAATTAAAGGTAAATATCTTTTTCGACTTATTAACAGTGACGACCCGAGTCGAAATATAGGACCTGAATAAAAACTATCAGATACTGATTGAATCTAATTAAGTACTTTCAGGTCCTGATGTTTGATTTAAGATCTAATAGGCGCTGCTATTTTGATACGTAGAATCTTAATAGAACCTAAGAAGCTCTTCTTGAGATTCTTTTTGATGAATTTATAATTAAATGAATCCAACATTAGTATAAACTGTGAAATGATTTAAATACAACAAGATTGTGCAAAAATTTGAAAAAAAAAAAATTAATATAATTGTACAAGGAAAGAAAACTTATGCAGAATTATGAGTTTTTGGTAAATAAATTCGTGTTAAACAATATAAAGATTCACAACAAAAAAGGTATTATTGTTAAAATTAAAATTGACTAATTTATTTATTATTAACATAAATATTTAAAGATGAAATTTATTTTGTGTGTATTAGCGCTTGATTGTTATTAATAATATTTAAATTTAATAATACTTTCAAATTCGTAGACTTTTGAAACTTTTATCAAATTTAGATATTATTTATAATAATTAAGCACTAATATGCACAGAATAAATTTTTTCTTCAATATTTTCCTATCAATTTGTTTAAAAAGGAGTTAAAAGGTCTTATTTAGGTTTAAAATTAGACTTTAACTAGAACCTAACAAGAAAATCGAAATAAGTAACATTGGCCAGAACTTAAACAGAGTTTAATCCAATTGCTAATATAACCTAAACAGACTCTTACAAGTACTAAAGAATCAAAGACTTCCTAGGTTTTATTCAGGTCCTATATTGTGACTAGGGGAGCACACATTTGTCTTATGAAAATGATATATCGACATAATGTTACATTTTCCTTATTTTCAGCACTCGTGTAGATTTTTTTACAGAAATTCGATGGAAGCATTTTTAATTTAAGGTATTTCTATAATTTTCACCAAAAGATTGTGGAAGCATGTAGAAATTGTGGAGGAAAATTATCACTTTACAGAATTTTAAAGTTAAATTACTGAGAAAATATAAGCGACCGAAAAATAACAATTTTTTTTGCATATCCGTCACTTTTGGCCCTAAATAGACTTTACTACAAAGTTGCACCAAAATCCGTCTCCTCAAACTCAATTTATGCCTTCTATATTTTTGAATAAAAGTCCATTCATGAAAAGGATACTTATTTTTATACTTAATTTATTTTTCAGTATTTTTATTAAAAATAAAATAATGAAGAATAAATAAATGAAAATAGCACCTTTTATTCAGATATTCTGGATATAGCACCTTTTGTTTGGGAATGAAGTAAAAAGCCCCTTTTGATCAGTATTTACACCAATTACGTTTGGGATAAGTAAATAAAAAAGATAAATTTGATGGCTACAATAATTGTTAGTAATTAGGTACTCACAATAATAATTATGCGTTCCTTTGAAACAGGTATTACTCACTTGTAAATTTTAAAACGCTTCAAATTCTAAGTTTCGTTTATAGTATACCACTGGAGCAACGCTAATCTTTACCTGTACAAACCTTTGGCCTCATAAGAGCATAATACCATTTATATCATTGTCAGAAGTATTTTTCTAGCATTTTATTTTGACCTAATCAAGAACTGATCATCTCAATTAAGTACTCGCCCGCAAAGATAGTGAGTGGTACCAGGTACGTCTGGCACGGCAGCTGTCCCGGCTAACTTTAAATTCAATTACTCGTTTCGGGGGCTCAGGGATTACGTCCGACCAAATCACGCCCGCCAAGCCGCGGATACCGCGGCCGTGCTTACCATTTCCGGCTGACCCCCCAGTCCGAGTTAATAAACAGGAGTGGGCTCCGACTCACAATCAGTGGCACCAGAGGAACCATTTTCTGCTTTTGTTGAGCTGGGGCTTTGCCCGATATATCAGCTCATTCGGAGGTAATAGGAGCAGCTATCGGGGCTGCTATTGTACGCTCGCCGCCGCTGACCCACATTCTACCTGGTAGAACTCCTGCGGAAAGGTTAATAATTTCAGGCCCCTAGCATTAGACCGGCTTTAGTGTTTAGTGAGTGGTGACTGGTTCGGACGACGGGACTCTATTCACTTTGGGAAATTCCCTATTTGAAAAACAAAAAGCAGCACCTCCCTGGTGAAAGTGGGGCTGCATTGGGATGTTATTAAATTTGGAGTTTTGTCGACTTGGAATTTGCACAGAAAAAAATTATGCAATAAATTCAATTATCATTATGATAACAAATTGTCCAAGAAGGTAACTAAACAACTTCACGACGGTCTTTTCCTACAAATGTAATAAAAAGAGGAACTTTTTAATCGATTTGATTGAAATTGTATAATATTATAATAAAATATTATATATGAATAATATTATACAATCAATGACATGTAATAGAATTTTCAATTAGATTAAGCATAATAGATTGTACAACTGTTATAATAGTTTTGATTACTATTACAATATTTGCAATAACTCTGTACAGCATAAAAGTCAGTGAACTTCCCGCCATCAGCCAATTTGTTATCTGTGAAGTAGCTTTTGGTATTTTTTTGCAGTTTTACAAACTATTTGATTTTACAATTTGAATCGTAAGTAATTTTAAGGTCGGATGAGATTGGTTATGTCTA
This sequence comes from Eutolmus rufibarbis, assembly GCA_963920795.1. Classification (NCBI taxonomy): domain Eukaryota; kingdom Metazoa; phylum Arthropoda; class Insecta; order Diptera; family Asilidae; genus Eutolmus; species Eutolmus rufibarbis. The sequence goes on from OY987205.1 coordinate 15,450,174, forward strand.
CAATAGTGTTCGCGTAGCCTCAATTCACCCATTATAATCTGAGGAGAGAGAAGTTACTGTATTACAATGAAATTTGTTACAATTGTTGTAGAATGCATTGTAACATGTAGTTTACATTTTTTTCACAACAATAAAATCAATTGTTATGTAATAAAATACAAATATTATGTCTTTGTCAAATCAATTTCTTTTGTAATGAAATCAACTGTAGTGTAACTTTGAAGTATACTTTGAAGTCAAAAATTAATCTGAGAAATGTTTATTTTAAGATTCGAAGTTTCGCATGTATAAAAATTATGGCAACTTGATGCATTGTTAATGCAAATTGATAATCCTTATTCTGAGGAACTATTAATATTGATAATCATTATTCTGAGGAATAATGAAGTTACGAAAAGAGGACTTTTTGAAAAAAATTTTTTTTTATATAGTTGGTAAGTAAAAGGAGTGGTAGGTGTAATACCTTATCTATTAAAATCTAGATTACATGCGCTAACTTTTAGGACAATTAATCAGTAAATGTCTCAGTATATTTTTTTTACGACATGAATAGTCAAACTTGAAAGAAAAATTGTTGATACACATAAAACTGAAAAGGATTTCTTTGTTCCGAAAAAAATGACAGCCATATTGGAAATATATTTCCTTTCTTTTGATAGGAGGCTGCTGCGATAATTGTTTGCAAAAAATAGAACAAAAAGATATCAAACTCTGTGGCCATGACACCGAAAAAATTGCTCGAAATTAACGAATTTCCTATAAATTTCCAAGAAGTGCAATTATCTTGAAAACCGGTAGATTTTTACTGAAGTTAAATTTAGCTTATTGGAACAATCATGAGTTGGCGTCCATTTTCGTTTGGACGTTGGTTTTTGGGACACCTTGTATTTTATGCCAACAATGACCCAGAAAACAGTGTAGGTGTAGGGAAGAATATACGGCACTAGTTACAAGAAAGGAGTTGGACTGACGCACTGAGGGTTCTGCACTATGGAAAACCTTAGAAAGTATCCTACAAGAATAGCTACGTACAGTGCCCACCGTTTGCATGCATGAGCTTTCCTTTCTGGTACGGAACTCTAAAAATTATGAATTACATCAAAACGTTTTATCTAATTTTGACCCAAAATCTCTCACAGCATAGTATAAGTAACAGATATGTAGCCATTGTTTCTGGATTCTTAAGCAAGCACTTCGTTCCAATCAAAAACTCCACTTTACAACAAACAAAAATTGCATTTTATGACGAATTTTCTAAATCAAGAAGAGGCTAGGGCTTACCGAAATGATTGCAAGTGTCAAGAAAAAGCCAGCAATTTGGGGATGTTGGATGAATTTCGTGTAAAGTTCATTTCACGGTGTCTGCTTTCCAGTGAATTGCAACAGGTACGACGATGACAACACGTCTACCGCAAGGCAAGTCAAAAAGTGTTTTCTTTGCTAGCAGGATGAGGGGAATTACGCTATTTTTCGACTTTGATCATACACAAAAACGCTCTCAAGGAAAAATTAAGCAGGACTCGGTTGGGTTGCTCCGCCGTTTGCTGCACAGTTTCCTGCTTGTTAAATTGTGAGACTGGGACTAATGTTGTGCACCTGAACATTTCGTTTTTGATGACTGATGAATCAATTTACACCTCGTATGATTTTTATCTTAATGCACAAGTGCAAGCTTCTTTTGAAGCGAAATCGAGGGGGTTACTAAGGCACGATACACAACCAAACCATGTGAAGGCGGGATGATCTTTGCATAAAACACGAGAAGTCGACTGAGGAGAATAAACTGCAAAATTCTTTCTGCAAAGTTCGTTAGATTCCATTCTCGATTTTCCTCTGTTTCTAGATGTTCATGCATACTTACCTCTTCAGGTGAATTACTGGTGGTTTAGAAGAACTTTTAGGTCATAGCTTTTTTCGTTTTCCTCCTTCTGAAGGAAATTTTGTTGTGTTCACCACCGCAAGTATTGCCTTTTTGGTGCAGGTAGAGTACCAGTGAATATTTCTAAAATTTCGGATTCTTCAAAAGTTTAGGAGAGGGTTTCTTATAAGCCTCAAAAACAGAGTAATATCAAAAAATCATAAAAGAGATAAAAATAACTAATAACGATAATAAAGACGGATGACATTTGCTACAGATAATGACAAATATTTAGTGAGAACGAAACTTTCTGAACTCTCCAATGATGTTCTTTTTTGGAATGTTATTCTCCATAAAAATCTAGGAATGTCTTCCTATATATTTTTGGTGGAAAGCTTATGCACTATTTTTAGTTATCGTTACTGTTACAAAATTAAGAATTAGAGTATATTTTTTTGGGAACAGATTGAGTGTGAGGTTTTCTAACGGATTTTGATAAAAGTTTGTTGGAGATATTCATTTGAGAGTCAAAACTGACAAATATGCGAAAAAAAATTTGCGGGCTCTTGTACTTCCCGAGATATTTAACTTTGAAATTTCGCAAATTGACATTTTGCGGCCACAATTCTTGCATATTCCCATAAAATGTCGTTGCGAATTATATAAATACCTTAAATTAAGAACACTTCGACCATTTCATTCCAAAAATTTGTTCAATATTCTTTGAAATTAACGAATTAAAGGTAACATTTGTTTCGACTAATTTACGGTGGCGAGCACACATTTGTCTTATAAAATGTCAAATCGAAGTAAAGGAACATTTTTGTTATTTTCAGCACTCGTGTAGAAATTTATACAGAAATCCAATGGAAACTTTTTGATTTTAAGATTTTCCATAATTTTCACCAAAAAATTATGGGAATATGGAGAAAATGCGGCGCAAAGCTATGAATTTTCATAATTTTACAGTTAGTCTCAGGAAATATAAACGACCAACAAATTTTGTTTACATATTCCTGACTTCTGGCTCAAAACAAACATTCATACAAAGTTTCATCAAAATCCGTGAGGAGACTTCAAACCCAATTTACATATTCCTTTTTTTGTACACTTGCCTAACTAACAGTTAATTTCTATAATGTTTAGTTGAAGAGTTGAAAACTAGTACTTTATACAGTTTAATACAAGTTGTGCGGAGGTTAGGAGCCAGTTCAAATACGTTAGTAACTTTTAATTCAATTCAGCGGTTGCTTGCAGTGTGTGCGATCACTGAGTAATTTGATAAGTGAACCTTTTGTTTCATAAAGATTTATTTTGTCACCAATAGAATGTTTGCATCAGCATATGAATTATATTTCATGGCTAAGTGAGTTGCACAATTTTCTCTTAAATAAGTCCAGAGATACATGCCTATTTAACACATTTTTAATAGAAATAGAATTAAATCAAATATTTGTCCTGTCATCGTTACCATGACTATGAATTTGTATTAATTAATACGCCAAGACACATTTTTCACTAACCTGTACTGAATTGAGAGTGCATCTGGCATTCGGTTGGACTGAGAAACCCACCTAAAAGTATGCAATTATGTCGTACTGAAACAATGGAAATGGGCACATTAGTTTTTTCGATTTTACAGATTTGTTGCCTGCAGAACTTAAGAATTAGAGCTTTTAATGGTTTTAACACTATTTCTACCACGATTTTGTGTATACCTACTTATTTTGATCCCTTTACGTTTAAATGCAACAATTAGCTGTCGAAATTGTGGAGATTCTAAATTATGAGTTAAATATCTATATATGTATGTATATAAAAGAAAGTCGTGTTAGTTACACTATTTAGGTATAATCCAAGAACGGCTGAACCGATTTGGCTGAAAATTGGTGGGGAGGTAGCTTAGAACCAGGAGACGGACATAGGACACTTTTTATCCCGTTCCCGTGGAACGACTGTCAAATTTTGAAGTTTATGCGATTTCCACCAAAATTGGTACTTGGGGGTTTTCGGGATCGCTGATTTCAACCCGACTGTCAGAATTTACGAATTCAAGATGGCGGACTGTCGAATTTTGAAGTTTATGCGATTTCCACCAAAATTGATACTTGCGGGTTTTCGGGGTCACTGATTTCAACCCGACTGTCAAAATTTACGAATTCAAGATGACGGACTGTCAAATTTTGAAGTTTATGTGATTTCCACCAAAATTGATACTTGGGAGTTTTTGGGGTCGCTGATTTCAACCCGACTGTTAGAATTTACGAATTCAGGATGGCGGACTGTCAAATTTTGAAGTTTATGCGATTTCCACCAAAATTAGTACTTTTGCGTTTTCGGGGTCGCTGATTTCAACCCGACTGTCAGAATTTACGAATTCCAGATGGCGGACTGTCAAATTTTGAAGTTTATGCGATTTTATCATTTTAGAAAAGCTATAAGAAATATTACGTAAAATGGTTCTTAAAAGAAAGATCTTTACGAAAGTTTTATGCGATTTAATATTGCTCAGATATAGGCAAAAGCAGGCTGCACCTTCCAAGATGACTAAACGGGGAAGTGAATTGACACCCCAAAAAATCGGTTTAGACTCTTCATCGACCCCACAACACATCGCAAGGATACCCAAAATGCATGGGTTGGCTATTATTTTGCGAACACTTGACTGCACTAATTTGTAAACCATAATCATGGGTTGTCGCTTCCAACATAATAACACCTTGTACAAGATCCATTTATTGGTCATAAAATTTCCTAAGGCGACAGTACCAAAAAAATACCAGCACTTGCTCAAAACTGCAACAAATATTTAAAAAAGCACGAAATACGAATTGTGGTGGTGATCCAATGAAAGTGGTACCCGAAGCGTTTAATATTCGGAAAAAGCGAAAGAGGAAAAAATTGGAGGGAAAATGGATGCACCTCAAAAGTCGGAGCGGATTCGTTTGCGGGCAGAACCCACCAGACCAAGCCCCCTGCGGGGATGCGAGCAGCATTTAGAACAGAAGTTTCATCACTTTTTTAATAAAATGCCAGCATTTATCGCTGGTGTTTTTTTCCTTTCTTGTATATGTATTATATATGTAGGTACTGCTTTACCCCTAAGCCCCCTTCTTTGCCTACCCTGCTACCCGATGATTTTCGCAAGGGAAAAATTTCCTGACGTTCACACACCAGCCCGAACAGTGGACGACTAAAGGGGTTGGTGATGAGGAGCACCCTGAGAACATTTTAATTAGTGCAGTGAAATTACGTAGTTTTCTCCACAGCAGCCATGGGAAGCATGTGAGGGATCACCACAAAAAGCTGGAGGAAATGAGGTCAGGGTAAATTTCTTGTTAGCATTTGCCATTTTTAGTAGGTTCAGAGGGCCGATAGAATGGCAACTGTATCCATAGCAGCCAGTAAAGCTTTAACTGAGGTGTATCCTTGCTTTCAAATTAGGCGAGGAAACTCGGTAAAAAGAATTGGTATTGGCCTTTGTCTTCAAAGAGCTTTATTTTTTAGGAGCTGAACCTTCTCCTTTTGTAATTTACCTGCAAGGAAGGAAAACTATAACAACAGAGTTTTGATTAAAAGAACTTCTGCAGTTTCGAACAATTCAAAAAGCAATTTTTAAGCCCCATAGTGCAACTCAAGTAATGGTACCTCAAATCAAAATCAAATACCTGAAGTAACTAAAGTACCTCAAGAACCGGTTAGGTATCAAATATTAATGTATTATTATTATTGTTATTATTAGGAGTGGGTCCTGTAGTTGTGGCCCGCCACACACAATCCGGTCGGACTAACAGTTGCAATAGAGCAAACAGCAAAGTGGTGTGACATCTAAAGAAGTTTTATTGAGTCTTGTGAGTGACGTCGCAATAATGGAAAAAAATTCGCGGCAGCTTCCAAACTAAAGTTCGTATCCAAAAATTATTTTCACTCACGGTTACCCTAAGAAGTTCTCCTCTTAATTCATAAGACTTTTTACCACCTCTTCAAGCAAAGAATATGAAATTTTTGCGTTCAAATCAAACTCAACAGAAAACTCGAGTACCAAATTTACGCCGTGAAAAAATTAGCTCCGAACGGAACCGAAGAATCGAAAAATTACTGCGTTTTCGTCAGAAATTCATGCAAAATTCTGAAATATGAAATAAATCTCAAAATACATAAAACCAAACGCCTATATTTATTGAATTCATTAGAAAAAAACAATTCCTTTTCGTTCTGATTAACTTTAAAATAAATCCAATTTCAAAATATAAAATAAATAATAAATATGCTTGGTATGAGTGCAATATAGACACAGCAAAGTATACGTTTCGTACAAATGCACTCAACCTTCCCTCAAATCACAAGCCAAGGGAATTTTGGCGTGTGTATGCATTTCCGCTTATGGAACAAGCCGATTATTGTGTTTCGCAGGAGAATTTACTGCTCAAACATATTTAAATTTATTAAAAACAGTTGTTATACCGCAAGGAAAAATTTAATAGGGAACGATTTCATTTTGCAACAGGACAATGCTCCCATTCACACTTCCAAGTTAGTTATGCAATATTTCAAAGAAAAAAATGTTCACATTTTAGAGTGGAATCCCCAAATCCCAGATCTATCACGCAATCAAAACCTTTGTGCATGGTTCAAACTTAAGATTTCGGAGCAAGCCCTTAAAAATTTGAACGAATTAAAAAACTACATTAAGTCAACGAATCTAAGTTCTCAATTGAAGATTGCAGAAAATACATACTTTCTCTTCAACGTCGAATTCTCGAATATCTCACAGAAACGGCGGATATTGTGGCTCCTAAAAATACAATTATCTTTGGTCAACTTATTTATGGCCAGCAAATATTGTTCCACAAAATATTATCGAATTAAGGGAGTATTCTTATTTAGCTACCCAAACAATTACGTAATTTTCAAAATTCTTTTTTCACGTTAGGAAATAAGTATGGCAGTTGGGTTTTTTGCTACATATTTATTATGAGTTCAAGTACAACAGTAATTTTTTTAAATAATGTCTTCAGAGCCTGTTATGCTTGCTGAAACACAACTGTCCAAAAAAAAAGTCCATTTTATAGCTGTAACACTCGTAAAAATTATCTGAAATCAAATTTCCAAAAATTTTCATAAAATAAATGAGAGTGGTTGGAGGTTATACCAACAAGATTATTTAAAAGTCAAAAATTACAATAACAAAATGGCGGACAAGTAAAATTTACGTCACGGGTTTTCTTCATTACTTTGTTTTTAAAATAGCTATCTATAAGAAATATTTATAATGAAAAAATTATTCTTTTTTAGATATAACCTCCAATAAATTAAGTTTATTTTCAAAAAAACCAAAACTTGAGTCAAAATCTTATTTCGTTCAAAAGCTATAGCTTACATTAAGATCGAAAAATATGGTTTTGGGAAAATCACTTTGAAAGTTTCAGTACGCCATGGTTTAACCAGTGAAATCTTATCTATAAACCCGCATAACTTTTCCAATTTTTAAGATTGACAAGATTTTTGCAAACGTCTTTCGGGAAATTTTTCTAAAAAGTTCATATAACGTTAAGATGAAAAAAAAAAAATTAATTAAAAATCTTGATTAGACTACTCCCTGCGCAGGATATCCCTCTCTGACACAAAAAGAGGGGTTTTATAGGTTTGAAGCCTTTATCTGTCTGTGTATCTGTGTCTGGCATCGTAGGTCCCAAACGGATGGACCGATTCATGCTGTCTGATTTATTTGAAGACTGGTTTAATCGGAATGGTTCTTAGCTATGTATGATGAAAATCCGTACAACAGTTTAATTGTGTCGGCGGTCTTGTAATTTTGAATTTAAGTTTTCTTAATTATCATTTCCTTTTATAAAATGCAAAAATATACTCTCGTTTTTGTAAGAATAAATTAATTTTTTAAAAAAGTAAAATAAATAAGTAATTATGTTTTTTTATTCCTTTTGTTCACTTGTCAACTAACTATTGGCCGTCACAGTATTTTTTCGTAAGTGTTTTTAAAGAGACATATGGGTAAAAGAAGGTTATTTCGGGAACGTTTTAAAAAATTCAGTGGTATATGTACGAGAATAATTGTTATTATTATATTTTTTACTTTATGCACAGTGAAAGTATAATACTATAATACAACATATATCAATCATTTCGGGAATATGTCATCATGTCCAGCAACGTTCTGGCTAGGTTAGTGTAAGATATGTACATACATATGTGAGGTTATTTTTTCAGCGTTATGTTTTAAAGGTATTCAAGGGCTGCGTTGCATTCAGTATAAACAATTTTCAGTCAGATACAGCTGCAATCACTGAAATTACGCATACGTTATCAGATAAACGTTTTTGGCATATTTGTATACAATATGAGGGGTTACGGCGAAAAACGATCAACAATATTTTATTTTTGGCTAAAAATGAATTATTAGTGCCATATTGTAGCTCAATACAAAGAGAACAAAAGTACAACACCACTTGAGAACATAATTACAGTATGAGATAAAATTCAAGGTTAAAATGCACTAAACACGATTAAATATTTATATAGTTTTTTCTAGGTAATTCTAGGTGTTGGTTTCTGCGGATATGTACTTTAGGACGCGTTCTCGAAATGACTTATTAGACCAATGTATATTTTGAAATAATATTAAAACATTGTTTACTTTTGAAGTATATTGTATTATGTACAGTTAAAACAGTTTAACAGTTAAAAATAAATTTTAGTAGGTACTACTGTTCATTTGCTCAATAAAATTAAGATTTTATTAAATTTCCTATTTGCAGGTGAACGAAATTTTCCAGCTTGTGATTTTGAACCAAATACGTTCGCCGAAAAAAGGCAAGAAAACATATTTAACCACTCGTATCTTTTTTTATACTTTAATTTTTTAATATGTATTGTTGTCTGTGTTAATAACAAATTGTTATTTTCAAACATATTTTGTTTATGCGAGTGTTTTTTTTATTTTCTGTAGTAGGGCTCTTCGAGAAATTTTGATTTAGGGCCCACTCAGGACATAGCTACGCCACGGCCTAGACTACTAGAAATATAAATGTCGTTATATGTAGGTTTGGATAGTCAACTGTGCGATCTATTCTGTACGTCTGCCCCAATTTATGAAAAACTTCTCTGTAGATCAGCTCAGAATAAAGATTAGTTCCTTTGTGACGATGGACGTGCCATCGCATTTTCGTCAACTGCATTTGTCTATTTGCGCCATCCTGGAAAGTGTTGGGCCAAATTTTAAATGGTTCCCTTAATATTTTCGTATCTTTACGCTGCAGCAAGTGTTCTCGCATGGTAGCGTCAGCATAAAGGACATTAGCATCACGTTCCAATTGTCCCATGCCTGCTGCGTGAAAATTGTCTGCATGACTTGAATATTCCCCAACACATCATGTTGGATTCTGATGCCGTGCTAGTTCTGCACCACCTCCTCCTGAAGGAATTCCTAGCACTGCAGTCTTTTCCGGTATCTACTTAAATCGTAAAAAAGGACTATCCAGTCCTTGTCACATCCCGCTTTCGTCTTGTTGTCCTCGTCTTATTATTCGAACGATCCTCCACCAAGCTGCGGCGATTGCCGGCGAAAATTCCCTTTGGAAGTGCTTTTTTAATAAAAACGCCCGAATGCGAGGCATTTATCCGGCCCGTATAGCAGCTATCCTGCAGGAGTTAACGCAAGGCAAGGAATTGTCGCATGCCATATGTTGGGAGCATTTTGTTTTCACACCATTCCAGCTCCTCCGGGGACCCCATGCTATATGCCGAGGATGGACCCGATATTTTGTGCAGACGAAGTGCCGACAAAATTTTGTGCTTAGTTACCCCCTAGCTTTGAACTGGATACTGTATGGGGCAGAGCCGCCTTTCAAAATATGCAGCATTCCAGGAGGCTTCATCCATGCCTTTGAAACCCCAGGAAGAGAAAACCCTCTGGCTTTAGCTTTGCTGATTTGTAGGCAATTTGTGAGACGAGGAAATTCAATAAACTTCAAAGGCCGGAACGCGGCGCGCCGGGCACAATTTTAAGGAAACTCATAATTGAAGGCTGGGGAACGCTGCCTCCAAAACCGAGCTGTACAAACATTTGACGCTTTGTTTCTGGGAAATACAACTTCTCCCTCTTTTTCCTAAATCCAAGAGCAATGAGCCCCTTTGGGTATTCCTCTGACACCAGCCATCGCTAGGTGCGAGCATCACTGATCAATAATTCCTCCTCGTAGGCCTTTTATCAAAGTTAAATTCGTCGTTCAGCACGTACACATGGCCCCGAAACAGGAGGTTATGACAGCAAGAAACAGTACAGGCCGTAGCTATTTATCATTCTTTCCGCTGTGTGCTGAACGTGGATTATTAAAAATCTTTTGCTTTTGGGGCCCCGGCTGCCTTCCTTGTCTTTGGTCGCGGACGAGTCGGGCCAGGGACACGGGCACAGCAGGATGGGGCTTCGCAGCACCTCTAGGCGCCTCCTTGCTAATGTCACTCTAGGCGATGCGCGCCAACTTTTATATACTCTATCCGGGGCTGGGAGGCACGTCCGCTGAACATTAATAAGGATCGACGTCTGCAGCATAACTCCCCGGTATTCCGGCAGTCCTTTATAACAAGACAAATGTTCCCGTTGATAGCATCTTAGATAGCGCCCCTACTTATGTATTGGTCGTAACGACCATGTGAAGGAATCGCTTCAATTTTCGTAATGGGAATTTTTACTGATTTATGTACATACGCGCGGCACATTAAAGCACTAGAAGGGGTTAAGAGGGCCCTACGGCTTGATCTCCTGTCGACCTATCACCATCCCACTGTTAGTTACATAGATACCCACTACCATAAAAGAGACACTCTTTCCCATCATAGTATGAGTTCCAACTTCATACCTAAACGGTTGTTTCTGGGTCACAAAAAAACAAAAAAAATAATAATTGACCCTGAACCCACCCCGAACCCATCGAAATCTTATGGGTAGGGCCAAGATGGATAGCGCAGCGTGAAAATAGCAGCACCGGGAATTTATCATTCCCTACAACGGACGATCCTCTTATTACGCTTTCATCCGCTCTATTTGTTTCGCTTTTTACGGCTGGGTTCCCTTTGAGCACTTGGACCCAAGTTCCGCGTTTTTACTGGGGGACATTCAGCAACCAACTCTCTCCGGCTGGACTCCATGGGTTCCGCCAAGTAATGAAAATGTCATAAGGATAGGACAGCTGAAAAAGGACCTCTGTGCAACGTGGACATGTTTACTCAACTTGAATGAAATTGAAAAAATCTTCACATTTTAAGAAAATGCTGACCGGACTGCTATAGAGAGTAAGAGTCGTTCGACAGCAATAATCGGTATAAAAAATTTTAATTGCATCTGCTTGCGGAGTATATCCATTACCGGTTGCATGAATTATAAGCATAGCAAACAATAAATGAACATTCGTTCAATCTAATTTTGAATAGAGAATAATCGTGATTTTATTTCGCTCTTGAGAAATATTAAAAATAAATGACAAAATGGACGGCATGTGTTTTATTTGTATCCATCTTTTATCAGATAGTACAAATATTGTATTATAGTTACACGCGGAATAAAAAAAAATGAAAAAATAATATATTTATGTAATGTTACTTCCAAGCGCAAATATCGAATATCCATTCATCAAAAATCGTTGACTCTTATGGACAGTAAAAACCAAATTTTATTTAATTAGGTCTATTCTGTTAGTGAGTGCGATGATATTTCTACTCTAATTTAGATATACAAAAAAATCAAGTTGAATTTTAAAAACTAACTCCAAGTTTATTGCTTAATAGTTTTTTCTGCAACTGTACAAAGGGTTGTGATATGAGCTACATACATATTTGCAAGAAGATTGACCTCCACTTTTCTGCAAATTGCAATCACCTTACGACTGTTGCTTAAATACATCACTGGAAATTTCCAAAAGCAACAATATCGAACGTATAACAACGATGAGGTATCTTGGCACAAGATATTTATATATTTTAAAAGTCGAGGATATATAATAGAACCTTTCAAAATCGAAAATACTTCAGAAGTTGAGAATAATTAAAAGTAGAATGGAAAAATGTATTAATTAAACCTACTGGAGATACCACATTGAAACAACGGAACAAGTTAAGAATCCGTGAAGTCTCCGGATTCTTATGAAACTTTGTAGGAATTTTGTTTTTGAGTTCAAACGAGCCAATTTACAAAAAAATTTTATCGGAAAAGTATACTTTCCGAGATATTTAACTTTAAAAACTATTTTTCCAAAAAAAAAAAATCGTTGCATATAATTTACGAAACTGCTTACATATTTTTACTTATGAGTTATCACTACACTTATAAATAACACTTTATTCACTTTTAAATTCAGTTGTTCCGTCTATTCTATCAATTTCCTTTTGAAAATATAAAACAGTTGTATTATTTATTTAGTGTACTTACCAGGATCCTCTTTGAATATGACAGATCTGTCAAACTGATATTTTACATTTTCTAGTTGCCCCCCTACCTTCTTGGATGCGTTTGGTAAATGGACGTGTATTCATCATAGATCTAAATAGATTCGAAGTAAAAAATACTATTTCAAATTAATTTTTCAATATTTAAATGCTATGAAAGAATTATTTAAAAAAATATTTATTCAGGTGTAATATTACTGTGCTATACATGTAATACTTGGAATTTTCTATACGTTGAAATTCTATAAGCAATTGTAAAAATGTGTACCTACAATAAAATGGAAATCTATGAAGATCGAAAATTTTGATATCGATAGATAGATTTTGTAAATTTGGTTAGCGGTCATTTTTCGGAAATCGTCAAACCAGATTTAGTAATATAAAATGTTAGTGGCTCAATATTATATCCGCTCACTCAGTTGATAGATAATTTGTAATTTATCACGAAGAGTTCATAAAATAATTTGTGTGACTAATATTAGCTGCGTTTTTTTCATCCGGATCTGGATCTAGATCAGCTTCCTACTATGGATTACAACAACAACACGTGATCCACACTTCTATCCGGATCTGGATCTGGATTTCAAACGTGTTGGTTACTAAATATTTTACAAGAGGCGCTTGTGTCGTTTTTTCGTATTTTATATGTTGGCAGGAGAGAGCTGGGACGTCTACCTGCGACAGCGATTGCAGGTGACACAAATAAATATTTGAATATTTGACAATTGAATTATTACGCGATGCAATTTATTGAATTTGAAATAGAACTGGTGCTTTTTTTTTGAATCTGAACTAGAAGTGGTGCAATGGGCGATAAAATTGGAAGAAATGCATACTTCCATTAACAAATCCATTTCCTGCATTAATTAAAATTGTTCTTTCCTGCGAAGCGTAAACACAAAACTTATTATTGTCACTGACTTTTGTATTGACATTTCACGAAGGCAGTTATACCAATTTCTCAAATGAAACACGTGCTGATCCAGAGCGTTTTTTTCATTTCTTGTTGATCTAGATCCAGATCCGGATGAAAAAAACGCAGCTATTATATTTAGGGCCTTAGGGCCAAAATCTTGAACTGAGTAGGTATTTGATGCAAGAATTAAAACAGTTTATTTCACGAATAATAATAGCGCAAAAAATGGTTCTTATGGTACAAGTAGACACGCTCAATGTTTAAAACAAATTAAAACTGCAAAACAAGAGAGTGTACAGATCAATGCTACTCCAAACTTGAGGATATATAAAAGCCAAAATAATAGGAATTTTACATTGAAATTTAAACAACCTATTTGAATATCACATAAATATACATATATGTATGTATGTGTGCATGTATATACATATAAAAAACAATAAAACATTGGTTTTAGTTCCCATTACCTAATAAGTGAGTATTTTCACAGTCACAAAAAATCTGCAAGAAACCATCTCATCAGATATTAGGTATACCCCTTAAATATTCTCAAAAGATTAATGAATAAAAATTCAGACAAAAAAATATTCTCATATGCAGTGGCGGATTCACTTAAGAAACCGGCCCTGGCATGATGGGGATCACGGCCCCAAAGTCAATATTGATATTATACTCACCTTAGGTTAAAACACAATTATTGGACATCTAGTGAAATTTAATATTTTATATTTATATATTCAAGTTTACAATAAATTTATAAATGGTTTTGCAATAGTTGTGATCGTAATCACCCATTTAAATAACTTTTAATACCGGGAGCCATATTACATATTTCCATTATAATGTCTTGCAATGTCGCTTTAGCTAGAATCTCCTTTTCAACATTCATCAATATTAATGACTCCACATTGTCTTGTTTTATGGTACTCCTTAATCTAGTCTTTACGATTTTTAATTTCGAAAAGGTTCTTACGCATTGAACTTGCGTTGTAGACAAAGTCAGTACTAATTTATAAGCCATAAACACATTACTATATGTATTACTAAAAAAACTATATTTTAACAGTAACTTATATACACAAACTACGCAGTTTTTGCAGTAATCACATTTTGGTTTAGATTTCGATTCATTATTTTCCAGGTGACTGTCCCCTTCTGAATCGGAATCCGAAGTAGAGTGATCTACTGCGTTCTTAAGAGTTTCCCATTTGACAACCAAATCCCGATATTCATCTCGAAGTTCATGAATATTTATTTGTGCATAGTGCCCTAATAATTCCGGTAAATAGTCGAAACTATTTGGTTGCAATGGCCTTGAGATATTTTTCGGATCAAGAATTGATATGTCTTCATACAGTTTCCTATGATCTTTGAATCTGCTTTCGAATGAAGAAATTGTAGTGTTGAATTGTACACCTTGATTTCAAATTGTTTGACCGGGCATGGGAAGTTGTAGTCGGAACAATGTTCGTCGTCCATTTTTTTAAACTTTGCGAATCTTTATGGCAGGTAGCTCATCTTCTATAATGACTTCGCAACCCAAAGCTTCCAACTGGCTGTTACAATTGCGTGCAAAAGTTGTTGACGCGTTTAAGATTTCACTGTATTCCCGTGAAATTGTTTTTATGGAGTTAGTAGCCTGGGCGACCATGTTGAAAGCAATGATGTAGTTTAACCCTGTACTTTGCAAATATTTTGTTACAGATTCTGTGTGACTGAAGATTTTCAAATATATGTGTGCTGTTAGAATGATCTTAAAAGTTGACATTTTATCCAGGATAAATTTTGCTGTTTGTCTTATTGAGAACGAGGCGGCCGAGAAGCTTGCATATTGGCCAAATTTCTGTGTGCAGCCATTAATGAAACACCTTCCGGCCCTATCGCATATTTATTGATTATAGTCTATAGATCGAAAATGTTGATCGGCCCACTTGGACCGAAACGTAACCGGCCCACTCGGACCGAAACGTAACCGGCCCACCGGGCAAATGCCCGGTTGCCCGGTGGCGCTATCCGCCACTGCTCATATGCATTGCAATAATGTGGAAAGTCATTATACTTTTTAGTTCATGTTGTGCAGGCTCAAAATAATGTTATGCCGACAGTATTAAAATATCATTCAATTTATGCGGAATAAGTTGATTACAAATCAGAAATCACGTTTTTTTATCTTCCATCATTTCAGCTGCAGCAGTACGCATCCCGGTATGCATTTGGATATCATGTTCGTGACTTCCATTCAGGAAATGATTATAGCCACAGACAAAATCGTGACCTGGACGGGGTTACTCGGGGACAATACCACATCCTTCTTCCGGATGGGCGTATTCAAAACGTCATCTATCACGCCGATAAAAGCGGCTTCCATGCGGACGTCAGTTTTGAAAGTGGAATTGATCACCACCACCGCTAAAAGCCATTTTGAAGTGAAATATTTAGTATTCAATAATTTATCCAAATTTTATGTGCAATATTTTAAAATTTGTTACTTTGTTACTTTTTGTTGTTAATTAGTTATTGTATTAAGAAGTTATAATTTCTAGCATAAATGTTATGAATAGAAAAGGCGTCTAAGAGAACGTCAAAATATGTAATCTCTGTAATTCAGTTTCTGGTTGAATAAAATCGAATTGCATTCGGGATCGACTAAAATCAAGGACAAATTTATCACACCTATGTAATTTCCTTAAATTTATTCCTGTACTCTCCAACACCAATCCGTTTTGTACCAATTAGAACACTGGAAAGAATGAACCACTCTAAACATGAAACTGAAGTCACCTTCCGTGAAAGATTCAAATTGATCAAAATGTCCTCTTTCGAAAAAGCGACCAACGGTCCACGGATGCAGATATACAAGAGTCAGTTACCACAATCAAGCAAATTTTATTGGCCCTAGCCTTCCTTACTTACTTTATTATTCCCATTTACTCTACTACGAAGTGTTTTAGAAACCGTTCTTGCATATGATAGACATGTCCATTGGCCCATAACGTGTCGATTTTTATTCAACTTGACATCAAAAATAAACTTTTAACCCTTACGATCGCACTGGCTCTTTTGTACCACATCACAAATGATCTAAAAATTAGGATTTTCGCGATTGAAATATTCAAATATCACATTTATTTATTTTCAGTTTGGTGTGCTGACAAAAATTGAGCGTTTTCTTGTCACTCACATATGAACTAAGTTTAAATCATGGAGGTTGGAGTATGGATGCTTACGCAACGTAAGCAAACACCGTGACACTACTTTCAATAATTATGCATAGACATAGTTTATGAATTATTTCATATTTGACGATATATGTAATAGTTGCGTTGTTTTCATCCGAATTACGCTCTGGAGCAACAATAAATAAAAGAAAACGATCCGGATCAGTACATGTTTAATGTGAGAAGTTGGCAAACTTGTCTTCGTGAAGTGTCAAAACAACAGTCAATGGAAGAATAAGATTGATGTTTGTGTTTATTTTGCCGCAGTTATATGTAGTTACATAGTTAATTATAGTTATAGAATGCCAAAGGAGCTTTTTTTTTCGGCAATGCTCCACACTCGTCTTGA
Source organism: Eutolmus rufibarbis (assembly GCA_963920795.1). Lineage (NCBI taxonomy): Eukaryota > Metazoa > Arthropoda > Insecta > Diptera > Asilidae > Eutolmus > Eutolmus rufibarbis. The sequence continues at coordinate 15,466,973 of OY987205.1, forward strand.
TCCAGGAACTTTAAAATTAAAAACAATTAATGCCATGAACAGGAGAAGGCAATCACTTTTTATTTCACATCTGTACCTACTTAACTTTTCTTAGGCACTTCTTTGGTCATTGTATTGCACCACTTCACTTTGAATTTGAAACCAATAATTAGCCAATTGTCAATTTTCTTTATGCTGCCAACCTATAAAAGAGCAAAAAACTGGCACAAGTGCTTCTCGTACATAACTATTTTACCGGTCTCGTATATAATCAACAAGAAAATTGTATCTGGATGCAAAGAAGGAGAAAAAATTAATAACATTCCTTTAAGGAACATGTTGTGAAATTGAGACGTACATGGGTAGCACTACATGCATGAAAAGTACCGGGTCATATCTAAGAAATTGAGATACTCTCGACCGTGGGAAGCAAATCCATCATTTGCCATATCGTCTAATTTCACTGCCTCCTCAAATGCCGCCGCGCGCCGTTACATCCTAAAATGATGTAAAATTAAATGCTACAAAACTGCGTCCTTGTAGTGTCTAGGCGCAGCAAAACTAGTAATTATGACAAAATGTGCTAAATGAGCCATTGTAGTCTGATATTGAACCTCAAAAAAAAACCTCATGTTTGCGTGAAGGCCATGCAGACTCAGGTAACCACTGGGGCTCCAACAACCTTGTCAACAGCCGCGAAATTCATATAAGTATCAGCATATCTTGATAACTCGTGATGAATTAACATCTGTTCGATGCTATCTTACCGCAAATCGGTTTGATCATGTCGCAGTTAATAAAAATCTCTTCTCGTTCTAATGAGGTACTTTTCGGCGCAGGACGGCCCGGCCTATTAATAACCTCAATTTTTTGACCGCCGCCGATACTTACTGACACCTTGCCGACCCGGTGTTTATATCAATGAAGAAAATTGTGGTTAAACTACGTGTGAGCGGGTCAAGGCTCAATAATGTCTGTTTTTTTAGACAATTAGTGCCAGCCCTAATTGATTTGCCCCAATGCGTCAATCGAACTCATCTCAATTGATCCCGGGGCAATTTTTCATTACCCATATTTCAGCGGCAACCGCGAGTCAATTTATCGCCCTAACCACATCCATCGGGTAATAATAAGATTGTCGAGCTTCGATCATCAATCAAAAACACCGCAGCGTGGGCTTAGCTTATAGAAACGATAGTTGGGAGTTTGAGTGTCCCTGGCATCAAGTGGAAAAATTTCTTGGATTCTTTGGGATAAAGTTTACCTGAAAATGCCGAACCAGTGACCTTTTTTGTCAAAATTTACTTTTGTAAACCACAGCTTTAATTACATGACTGGGAGAAACTCAGCCCATCACAGTAATCGAGAAGAAATTGAACAAATTTTCGTGACGAAACTGTTATATGGTTCCCCAATTGAATCAAGTGTTTCAATTTTCTGTAATTTTACGGTGATTTTTGGGTGCTAATAAATTTTTAATTCGTTACAGGTTACATCAGTCCATTGATGGACGGTTTCGACATGGTAATTGCTCATCCGAAAATAGTTATAATGGACAGGTGATAGCACTAATCAAAATATCAAAATTCAGTTTCTCGCCACACGGTGATTACTGTGCGGTAGCGACGATAATTATTTTTAGGCTGCACGGCACTTAACTATATATTTGGAAATCTGTTGAAATTTCAAGCAACTTTAATGTCTGTTTTTTCCAATACTTTTATTGTACAGAGAAACATTTAATTGAAATTAAGCGGAAGTTTTGAGGTTAATAATAGGGTTCTGTGTGTATATTTTACGAAAACATTCACTTACGAAAAATATGCCCAAGAAATAATGGGATCTATTGATTCATAGATTTATGTTGATATTAAAATATTGATAAAATGTAATAGACATTATTTTTGGAAGTATTATGGAATATACAAAGCTCATTTAAGGGAAGTTAAATCCCCAAAACATAACACTTTCTGAATACTTTTGTATTGCTCAAGAAAAAAATATAGCAGGCTAAGGCCCGATTTCACTTTAATTGCCGCACAGATCATTCGAAAATGGAAGCTACATATAATTTTATTTGCAGAATTGAAAATGCTTCGGAAACGTTAAAGAACTTAGATAATATAAGACCGGTAAGAAATATATAAATCGGAATGCCCAAAATAAAATTAGTTTTTTACAAAAATTATTCTATTTCGCCTGTAAACCAACTTCTTTTGACGTTGAGGTATTATAGACCAAGACCAAGGGCCTACCAGACATACGTTAAAGTATAAAGGCTATAAATTTTTGTGTGCATTCTCACTACAGTAGGTAAGAATGCTGGGGGGTTAGAAACCATGACTAACGGTGCCTTAGCCAGGTATCAGGTAATAAAGGTGCGTAGTCCACGAGCTATTCCCTTTCGGGCGATAATTTTTAAAATGCTTCAGAAAGTTATTTCATGAAACTCCGTGAACGTCAGCTGCGACTCCGAGGGTGGGTTAAGCAGCGGTAGACACCCACGCACGTTAAAAAAAAATTGAGTTTCAATTATTTCCTCCCGATTGAAAATTTATCAAGTTATAGCTAACCCAATATCTTGAAGAGAAAAAGTCAGCTGACTATAAAGTGGTGGATAATACGTCAGATGGTCACTCGAAAATGAAAAACAAATAGATATGACTTTTTTTCTTCAAGATATTGGTTTCAGCTGACTATAAAGTGGTGGATAATATACGTCAGCTGGTCACTCGTACATGAAAAACAAATATATATGACGTATTATCCACTACTATAGTCAGCTGACCCAATATCTAGAAAAAAAAAAAAAAATCATATATATTTGTTTTTCATGTTCGAGTGACCATCAGAATAGTTAGTACATATTTGCAGATTTAAATGTAAAACAACTAAAATTTTAATTTGAAATTTCACTGCTAACATGCATTTTTAAGACATCAATTTTTTGTAATTTTAGTTTATTATATTATTAAATCAACTTAGAATTGTTGACTAAAATTTAGATATTTATTTACTCTGGGATTAGAATATTTTACTATGAACTGTTTGTGATTATAAAAATTATAAAGTTATATTCACACTATAAATCAGTTTTACTCAAAGTTTAAAATCGGAAATTACATTCAAAAACTACTTTATCCGGACTGGATTTAAATGATCACGAGTCACTAAAATCGCACCTCACTGCCGCTGGAATTAAATACATAGATATTAAACCAGTAAGCAGGAAAACAAAATTCGGGCAAATACCACTTTTTATCGTTTATCTTGAGCGAGGTGCAGTAACTCTCAAAGAGCTTCTGGAGAAGTGCCGAATCGAACTATTGGGAAATGGAATTTCCATAGGAAACTTCCAAGCAAAGTAACGCAATGTTACAATTACCAAATGTTTGGCCACGGATTAAAACATTGCCGTGTCAAAACTTTCTGCGGACACTGTTCTGGACCACATCCAACGGCAGAATACAATTCAAAGGAAAACATTAAATGCGCAAATTGCCATGGTAATCATAAATCTATGGATCCTGGTTGTCCCAGTCGTCGGAATTATTTAGATTTCCGACATTAAATTACTCCAAAGAAGCCGATAAATACTCTTTACTATACAGAGGTTATACTCGCCGCTCAGAAGATAACCCTCCCCTGACGAAAGGAAACTTGAATCAACCCAATGGTAATAAATTTCATTGGTCATATTCAAGAGTTGGCCAAAAACATTTAGTAAATACCTCATCATTGTGTAACATAAATAATCCAGACTTATTTACCCCATTTGAATTTCAAGCGCTTACTAGTGAGCTAATAACTAAACTTAAAATGTGTAAGGATAAGTATGATCAATTTAATGTTATTACTGAACTAGCTATAAAATATTTAAAAAATGGTCCGTGACAAAATTAAGCTCATAATATAGAATGCTAGAGGTATAAAATCCAAAACTGAAGAATTTTTTAATTTTCGAACCACAAATAATGTTGCAATAACTCTTATTACTGAAACGGTTTTAAATCCTAATATTAATTTTTCTCACGACGAATACCTATAATTGTTACAGATTCGATTGTAAAATAAGTAAGCTTAATGCCGGCAATCAAGTGCAAAGTAATTGAAACAATAGAAGTAGAGATCAAAACTATCATGGGTGAGCCAATAACAATTATTTGTGCCTATTGTCCAGGAGGTTCGTCCAATATCTTATTAAAAGCTGGCTCCGAACAGATACTTCAAAATTGACTAGATTAAGAGGGAACTATATCGTAGCTGGTGATCTCAATTGTACACACTAGTCTAGCCTTCGAGCCGTCTTTTGTACCCTCCCGATTCTACTTACATATGTATATCCCAAGCTATAGTAAAGTAAATCCTTCAGCACCGGATCTGTTTCTAACGAATTGCCCTGATCTTGTCTCTCAGCCAGTTGTTATAAACGACTTATCTTCAGATCATCTGCCGGTAGCTCTTGATCTGTTTAAAGATCAAAGCATACTAAATCTGAAATTTACAAATTGCATTCGTTTTATACATCTCAGTAAACAGAGAATACCTAAGTTGTCAAAATTATCGCTTACTCCTATTACACACTACAAACATATTGACGATATGGTCACAAAACTAACAAATTTTATTAAAGAATGTATTGAAGACTTTACTCCACGTTTGTCCACACGACATAAAAATCAAATATTGCCGCAATGCATAGGTACTCGATGTGATTGCTCAGAGAAATATTGCCAGGATTGGACTGCATTCGAATAGATTAACATTTTATAAATATACTATATACTATTTAATAGCATGGTACGCATCCAGCTTCCAACTTGCCATCTCGAATTTTTAGTCGCGCTGCTGAACAGTAGCAGTGCGCGCTTGGCCTGAGGCAACTGCTGCAATTTAAACGTACTAACTATAGATCCTACAAAGGGAAAAGTTTATAAAATCTTACAAATCTTGATCTTAAATACAAGTATCTATTCGAAATACAAGTATTAAGCTTTTCTAATTAAAAGATGTAATTATTAATTATATTTACGTAAAGCTCATACTTTAGCAAAAATATTAAATATCTAAAGAAACATTTTATGAATGCTATTAAAAATGAAGGCATACAAAACTCTGCAGCTCTGTGGCTGGCCAATGTCTCATTGGCGGCATTGAACTATGCTACAAGCATTGTGATGGACAATGAAACTTTGATGGAGTTGCCCATATAAGAGATCCCTGCAAATGAGAATGTAGAAAAGTTTCAATTAGCAATTCTTCTCAAGATCACTATAGACGCAGAGTACGAAATTGCGAAATCCGTGAACTCTCGAAATGCGTGGGGTCTAAATTGATTTTTGATAAATTGATTCTTGTGTCCATCAGTCGAATGATCTAAAGAATGCGAATGGAAAACGTTAAATATTCTAACATTCGTGGCTGAGCTGTACAATTTGTTTTTAATAAATCGCCGATGCTTTATCGCATTTTAAGTTCGACTGATCGTTATAAGACAGATGTATGTAGATGCAATATGCAAAGCAGCTTATTGTGTGTACTCAACACCCCGATAACTATAAATGCGACTGTAGAGTGCGCAGGTAATTTTCATAGAGTCGCATTCCGGTGAAGTCGATGATGAAGTGGATCACGCCGATCTCTTTAATCTTGTTAATTTCTTTTCGATTGGCTGCTGACATTTCATGCTTGGTAAAATCTCAGTTCGAGGCATTCTGAAGTTTACAATACGCCGATGGCACGCATTCCATGCGCTCGTTCTTCTCTGGATGAGCTGTGGCAGATCGTAAATAATCTTCTCGTATTCGATTGCATGTTTTTGAACGCCGCGCCGATAGAATGTGGATAAAGGTTGGATATGACGACACAACTCGGCGGTAATCTTAGCAAGCGGCCTTGAGTCGAGACAGACCTAAAGTGGATCCATTGGAGGCCCGCTAAGCGCTACGGGATGCGCCGCCGTCGCCTTCTTAGGCGCGCGCAAATTGGAACAACTGAAGCTGTGTACGACGGCGATTATGCAACCGTAATTCGCGCTTATCGCCTGTAATGAGGGATTACAATGGAGGCCGCGGCTTTTGCGCCTCTTGCAAAAGATTCACTCACCTGAAGATCTAGTTTATTTCGCGGCTGCAGTGGTGGGCAAAACCGCGCGATACGAATCTGCTCAGGTTTTGCTCAATTGGCTGAACCGGAGTAACCGCATGTTGCCCGGCATCCGTTGGTTAGGTGAGGGGACTGGTTGTCTTATGGGTTCTCAGTGTACACGACCATCCACCTTAATTTATATCTAATTAATTTGCATGAGTTGCTAGAAGATGATGTTGCTGCTGCTGAGTCCTTTCGCTTTTCTGGTTCCGCGCAGTGCAAGGTAGGTGCTTGTAAAATGTGATTTGTGCTGAGACACGTTAGAGACAGAACACTGAAGCAATATGAAAAATATGTGAACATTTGTCGCCATACACCGGAGGATTAATTAGTATATTCTAGTCAAATTGGATAACTCTAATTAAAGTAATAATGTCGGTGGGGTCTTGGAATAAATCACATCCTTTCAAAACTAACTCAGATTAATTTACGGCTGGGAAACAGCACTGCCATCATACTGCATTACTGCATATAGTATTAAACATGTACGCGGCAACAGAATCATCGAAGGTCAGCGTGAATTAGAGGGTAGGAAATAGAAGGAAAATCAATAAAACGACGTTATGTAGACCTTGACTAAGAGAGAGGTGTGCCGGCCGCAACGAAGAAGACCTGACGTGGGAAATTATTGGCAGACCGTGGGCCTGACCGTGACTAGATGGACATTTTATGATCAAAGCACTTCGAAATATACTTGTTGTTAAATTTACGATGAAAAGAGATCAGCGGTGCAAATCAATTAGGCCAAACATTTTACTTAAAATATGGTTTGACATATTGTCAGTTATATTTCGTGTTCAGCAAAACTAATTTGAGTGAAAGGCAATCTGCAAAAACCTTTCATATTAGCATAATATTCAAAGTGACTACAGTATATTTATAAATTTACACCGTCTGAAAAATGACAAGAAAAACAATGTAAAGGTCATATCCAGAGGGAAAAAGTATAATTACTGCATCAATGCCATAATCGATGCCAGTAAGTTGTATTGGCTACTCTTTTACTTACATAATCTATTACTTGACATGACTTGGGAGGTATCTAAGTAGCTAACCTACTTACACTTTGCGAATACGCGTTTTTCTTGAAACCACTTTTTTTTCAAACTGGGAGGACAGATTACTTGAACACCCTTGCATGGATCGATTTAAAATTTTGACAGTAGCTTCACAATTATATTCTCTATGGAAGTACGTAGCCGTTTTTCTATTTAATGTAAACTTTTTTTTTTATAAACAATTTACTGCTTATTTTGTGGCCGAAACTCGATTCTTTTTTTTTAAAGTGCACCATTTCTTCAAAATTTGATTTAAAAAAAAAATCCTATTATACGTACTTCCATAAACAATAGTGTAGAGATTATAAAATTTGTCGCCGCCATTTTATATCAAAATTATAATAAAAATTTTTTTGTTCATACTTCAATATGTGTTAAATAAGCCCTGTGAGAAGAATACCTATTCCTTTTTCCATACTCCCAAAATAAATTGTCAAAGTTTGGCTTTTTTTTCGGCCACTAGAGTGGTGTTACCCCTTAAGCACAAATTTCATGTGAGGTGGTAGATTAATTGGGATTCAGGCTGATTTACTTTTTATTTATTGGGAATGGGGAGGATTTAATACTTTTAGATCTTTTCTATTTTTGTTGGTCTGTCTTTTCTAGTTCTACGCAATCGTCCAATCGTCTCTTCTTTTAAAATTTGGGAATATGGAATTGTTATACTACCGTGGATAATAACCCCACACGACAGTCAACCGCCTTAACGCACTTAAGGATAAGTTTTGTTTTCGTCCATCCGACTGACGACTAGACCATGTACATTAGGGTGGAGTGAAATTATTGTTTTTATATATTTACTATGGCATACCCGCAAAAAGCTGCGTGATAGGCACAATAAGCAAAAGCAAAAATATTTTTCTCATAAATGTTTCATAAATATGAATCGCAGTTTTATTGCAAAATTCTTGATTTATTTTTGTTTTAGGAAGTTTTGGGGAACCATAAATTCCAAACTTATATATATATTTTTATTATTGCAGAAAATATAGGTTTTAAACAACATGAAAAATACTATTCCGATACATTATTAAGGTTTATATACATCTGAATGAGGCTGTTAAAAATGAATGAAATTATACTTTTTTTCAAAATTCTTTCGTTTTGGGGCACCTCAAACCATTATAATACATAAATGATATTTAACATACTTCATTTGCTCATCTATAGGCAGCTTTTTACCACTATGCTATTACAAAATAACAAAAAAAAAAATTCTCCATACATTTTCACTCCACCCTAATGTACATATATAGATTTGTGCAGCAATGCACCCCTTTTCCACATTTTAGAAGAAAAAAGGTCGTTTATGATGGTCCTAAAACCTCGAGATCTTCTTTGTTTTTTAAGCCCAAAATAAAGGAAGGGATCAGCCTGAAATTGATGAAGAAAATTTTAGTCTGTGAGGTTGATTTTGAGTAAGAAGTGAGTTAGTGGGTTTAAAGAAAGGGAGAAATTCAATAATCTTAAAAGTGACTTAGTTAATTGGGAATTTAAATTAAAGGAAAAATTCAATAAACTTAAAAGTGACTTAAGGAATTGGAATTGGGAATTGAAATTAAAGGAGGAATTCAGGGAATTCAAGAAATACTTATTTAAAAGTGAATTTTTCACTGAGTATTGTGGGCATAAGAAAAATTAGTAAAATTGAGTAGTATTGATGAAATTACAATGTGATTCAAACGGAAATTTCCTGATGTATTGTCTTTCGTCATTTGAGTGATTTTTCCGTATTTATGGCGAAATGTGCACAATTATATATGGGTTTTTTAAACCATCCTTTTAAATTAATTTCTTCTTTTATATTTAGATGTGCTTTACAAATTCTCGAGAAGGTTGAGCTAAATTCACCGATGACCCAGGCTCTAACATGTAAATAGACGGCCAAAGACAACGAAAGAGTAATTAATGTCGGAATTTCCTACCGGGTACCTACCTACTCAAAAGCGTGCTATTCAAAAGACATGAAATTGCTATTAAATGAAGCAGCATTTGCAAGCTGTGATAAATTAGCCATTAATCTTCAAAATTCATATGTAATTGCATTTGTTATAAATTAAATTGTTAATGTGTATATGGCTTTATACTTTGCTAATCTTAAGTACCCACAAAGAGATTAAACGCACCCACGAAAACAGCCAATGAAATTTCTACAGAAGTAGAACGTGTCGCAAATATGTTTAAAGACTGTTCAAATTGTTTTCTAAAAAAAAATTGGTTATCTGTACAGTCGGTTTACGGACGATAATTTTACGTGATAACGTCATAAGAAAACATTGATGAAAAACTGCATACTTTTATGAATTGAATTGAATTATTATCACTGAATTATCATGATTTTGTATAATACAAAGAAGGAGTTAATTGAAAATTACATTTTTTTCGATAAATTAACATTTATTTGCACTCGTTAATTCAAATATTTTTTTACTTAAATTATACAGATTAATTACAAGTAACAATATGCTATTAACAAATTATTTACCACTTATATACATGTGTGATATTTAAGATCCTCCAATCTGCGTTATTCTGTTAAGGATAGGACGATGATAGGAAAAGTAGGAAATCAAGGGGAGTGTTTCAAGTGTAATGTGCCTTGAAAAAGTCAAATCGATGGTTGTGGAGACCACATTAACTTTTCACTTCACTTTATAAACAGTTGACAAAACAGTTCACGTCAAATTCTTAAAATGCAAGAATTAATTACCTTTTTTTCCGCAATTGTTGTTGTAATAAACAATGGAAACCACATTAACTTTTCAAATCACTTCTTTTTTTTTTTTTTTTTAAATCGGTGGTAGAGTATTTTCTTTTCTAGTTTCGCAATTTACAAAAACCAACCTATCAAAATAGCCTATCACATGAGCCTTGACTAACTAATGTAATTTTACGCCGTAATATGTTACAAACGATTTCTTCTACAAAAAAATACCAAGAAAATACTTCATAGACATTTTTCTTATTTTCTAATTAGATAAAACCTACTTTGTGACTAATAACATTCCACTATATCGAAGAAGACTAAATTGATGATAGATGTTATTAATTTTGGCGCCACATGTGCATACAAATAGAAGCATACACGAAGTTTATAACAGTTATTCTAATTGGAAATAATATTCCACTATAAACCAACAGGACAAATTACGTGAGATTCTATTCAAAACGCTTAGGCCGATAGTGCCTCTCTATCGCTTGTTCCGCGCTCTCGCTCGCACGCTCGGCTCAGGCGGAACGTGACAATGAGTCATGCTTTTTCGTGAGTGCAGCCGTTCATCGATTTATAAGACGTTATCACGTCAAAAGTTTTAATTGAAATAATGTGATATCCATGCTTCTTGCTCTTTTGCCATTCATTTCACCTCTTCTTTCAAACGTCACCGCTCTATCCCGATACATATTTTCATTTAATCTGTCTTTACCCGTTTTGTTTTGAAAATAATTTTGTAATCTTCTTGACTTCGAACACGGAGATCTAGGTGCCATTGAAATCTCTAACTATCTTTACATTTACCTGCTGATTGTCAATGACTAATTAATAAACTAATTTTGTGGAACTTTTTCATCGATAGTTTTCCAAAAATTCTTAATTTGACCCTCGTTTCTTATAATAATGGTACTTGAATAAAAATGACGCGAAAAACTGTGCTCTGAACAATTTTTGGTTAATCAATAATCGCTAGATCAATTCTTAACAGCAAACGGTTTTGGTGTACCTAATAATAGTTCATGAATATTGTAATATAAATATAACCTGGATGACCCAGCTTGCTCGAAAGGATTTAAAAAGTTGCTTCTGAGCATAGTTATACCAACTCCCGAGTGTTTTATGCTCCTCCTCCTACCCAGTGCTTCGCGATGTTCCAGCACATCGTTTAAATTTTGAAATTTACATATAAGAATTAAGTTTTGATTTCATATTTTTCGAAATATTTAGTTCGACTTTGAATGTCTGCCGTCTGCGATTTATATTTTTATTTATGAACGTGCATTTTAAATCAGCGGCCTCACAAACATCCATGTACCAATTATCATGAAAATCCATTGAAGTTATAATAAAGTATGAGAGATTGCCATTGTTTTTTCTAGAGATGAGATCTAGTTAGATGGATTTCTCGCCTCGAAACCCTTCTACTCTGTAAAATTCATCAAAATTAGCATCCATACTAATCTATATCGCATTTATATCCGAAAGTCTGTCTGTCTGTCTGTCCGGCTTTCACGCCTAAACTGCTGAACTGATTTTGATGAAATTTGGTACACATACCATAGAAAATTATCATAGGATGGAACAGGCCGATATTTTTTTAATTGTTCATTATTTTTTTCTTAACAAATGAGTTCATTCAAAGGTAAGACTTGTTTACTAAAAGTGGAAATGTTAGTATTTTCATTTTGTGTTGAAAAGCCTTAAATGATTTAAAGGGGCATTTTGTACTTATTCTAGTCTCGCATGGTCTTGTTCTTGGTCTTGCTACCACAGTTACGATCTTGGGAAATTTTGAAGTGTTATACTTCTTAAAATTACGCCTGAAATCTGTAGTTCACTCGACGGCGTTAAAATTGTTCTGAATATACAACAAGATCAGATCATTATTTTTCTGTGATTTTTTATTTGAAAAATATAAAATAATGGTTATTTTCGGTCCTCGGTTAAAAGCGTCAGTATTTAAGTATACTGCTAGATTTTGATCAAATTTTGCTAATATACATACATTCCCTGGGTATCTTAATATATTTGAGAATTCGGATATTAGTCGAAGTCAAAATGTTCTTTCTTATGTGTTGATTTGGTTGTTTTAGCGCTTTCAACATCGCATATCAGGGATCTCTGAACTTGAATCGAAAGTTGATCCATATTGCCAGCCGATGGCCTCATAAAATTGCAGCCTGCTTGCTGCTTCATTCCACAAGATTTCATTTCAAGTATTCGAGTTCATATTGTTTTATTAAAATCAGTATTTGTAATTAATAGAGCAGCAGTATCTTTCTTCAAAGATAGCACTTAAAATTTCTAATTGTCTTCCACCTGGAGGCTTTATTTCGGCATAACATAACTTCTACCAACAACAACATACCAACTACAATTTACCTCTTTTGTTTCAAAGATGAAGAATCCGCACTATCATATGGTGCGTCAATAACTTAGATAACAATAACAGAGTTAATCTTTTATAAGTAAGGAAAATTTCGCATTGTAGTAATTCGAAACACACTTCCCGCATTTATTTCTTCGACTCACCGTGAACTGATTATTTTGTGTATAATTTTACCTTACATATCAACTATTGGGTTTGGGAGTGATGTTATTCCAGGTTAAAATTTTGTTTCAGGCTGTCGAACTATTGCAACCATTCTGTTTTGCTTCTCCAGAAAGGCGAACCTTGAATAAACTCATTTCGTTGACTCAAAAGAAGGGAAAAGGAGTTCTTGAAGAAAATGAGCATTGCTTTCACGCAACGGCTCTCTATCTGTGTAATTAAAATCCCCCGAAGAATGTTACTTAGCATAAAAAGCAGGTAATCAATGGTTTGATTACCTTTTTAAGGAACTTTCTGAGGCAGTCCGCCTGATAAAGAATGCGCTTGAACAGAATGATAAAGGGAAAAGCAATAACCGAGTTGAAACACAATTCTCAGAACGCGAACGAAAACGGGGTTGCTTTGGTTCTGGGATGAAAATTTCTGGTCGTTGGGTGTTCAGGCTTTTTGTCCAAGTTTGCCAACGTTTTCTTAATGAGAACATTTCGCATCTATAACGCGATGAAAGCAAGGGAAGGGGGGGCACAGCATCCGGTGAAACAACCAGCCAGACACGCTGTATCACACGCTCTTCGTAGAGGCTGCCACTGCAGCAGCAGCATGATGGATATCTTTCCCAAGATAAATGAAACTGTGCAACTTGAACGCAAAAACGATGGCGCGACTAATTAAAAACTTCGAAATTAATTCCTCAGTTCTCAAAGATGCAATTTGGAATTAAAAAAGCGCTCTATGCTGGGACAAAGACCTAATGCAGCGCTGGGGGCATCATTAAAGCGCGGTGGGAACCACGACTCCGGCGGCAATGCAGCGGCATAAATGCAAGAGCAAGGCTGTCGCCTGCCATACAATTTACACCCAGTTCCGTCCCTCCCTCAAATGACTTAGTGCGATGGAGCCATTTCAGATTGGGAGTAAATTTCGGGTGCGAGTTTCTGTACCGTCACCTCCGACGGAGTCCGTGGATCTCTTATTAATTATAGAAGCAGCAAGATTTGCGCAGGGTACCGGGGCTCGAATCCCGGGTCCCGGTCCAATTTGTAGAACTGGTTAAATACACCCCCATTACTCACGGCTAAATGATGTTTACTGCATTAACAACTTCGCTGACAGGTGCGTTTTTAATTTATTGCAGCCTTCCTCTGCGCGGATACGGTGCACTGCGTTTCTTGCATTTTGAACAGCCACCTCACTGAAGGTGCTGCTGCCATGGCCCGCTGGTCCCGGGCGGCAGGTGGAGGTAACAAATGCTCTTCAACACTTGCACTTTATGCACTTGGCACCTTCTTCGTGCATTCATTGTTGCTTCTGTAAAATTTATTTATTTTTTCTTCTTAGATACTTTTCACTTATTAGACAAGCTAGGCTACAGTTTTCGTAACTGAAGATGGTTTGGGTTTTGACTGCAAAAACAAGAAATAATAAGAAGATTATGAAAAAGATACATGGATATGGACTTCTAAAGTAAAATACTAACTTTAATTAACATTTACTTTTAATAAATCTTGACTTTTAAAAGTTTTGAAAACCCTGGCGTAAATATTAAAGGACCTACAGAGGAAAATTGTTTTCCAATAAATTTTACTATAATATTTTACTATTTACTATAGTTCTACTATAATATTTTACTAATTTTATTACTTTTTTCAGAAGAAACCGTTGAGGTAAGTAGGGCTTCCAAATTAGGAATTTAGCATATGTATATGAAAAAAAAAATTAGTTTGAGGTCAGATAGAAAACTGGAAATAAATTGTATAGGACTTTCTAGTATAGTGATGGAATTCATAGCTATAAAAATTAAAAATCTGTTAAATTCAATGGAATAACAGGAAACATTTTTATTAGATATTCAGCATTTAAAACGAGAAATCGTTTTATGGAATAAAGAAGAAACTTTTTACAAAACAGTTTTGTCTAAACAAAATAAATTTCCCAAATTCCCAGCTTTTGAAAAGCAACAATCAATTTAGTTTAATAGAATATTATGCCCGTCATTAGATTCGTGCCGTGAAGTTATGGCGAGAATTCACGCCGTGAAACCGTAAAAAACCTACTCGGATCGGAAAATGGGGCGCAAACAGTCGTGAAAACTATCTACACTCACGTTTCGCAGCGTGAATTTGGAAGCGGCTTTAGGAAATGTGCAATCTAGATTTTAAGCTTTTTAAGAGATTTCTAGATTTTTAAAAAAGAATTAATCAGTTTAATTTAATGGAATGAGCCTGGTATGCAGTTCGCACGGAATTTCGTGTCGCATATACATTATGTATTATATATATATATGTATATGTAATAAAAAAAAGTCAACGGAATTTCGTGCACAAAATTTTCCGCTGGTTTTTGGATTTTTTGGTACACAGTTCGCACGGAAAACTACGCAGTAAAATGTATAACCACTATGAATCGATAGGTAGTTTTATAAAGTCGGAGGCTTTTTTTAATGCACGCTGATCAGATTTAAATTGTCTAACAACGTTTAAATATTCTATGCGCGTAAAAATTTAACAGCGGTGATGTAAATTTAAAAAATTAATTTGAATAGCGATTTGTTTGAATATTAAGAGTATAATACGTCCATTATTACCAACTTTTGGGAATTTCTGTCCACTTTGCAAAATGTATGTCAAATATAATATAAAATATTAATGTCAGTTACACAAATTCCTTAACTGCTTACTTTGTCTCCACAGAATTTTTCTGTGTAGAGATAAACCGCAAAAATTCGACACGGCATTCCGTGCGAACTCCGTACTAAGCTATAATAGAAAAATTTCTCTTCTAGATTTCTAGGACTTTTCAATTCATTGGAAAAACTAGGAACTCAACTCTAATTGCGTTTAGGTAATTATGTTCTAGTTTAAAAAAGTTTTGTATATACATATATCTACATACAACTTGGGTTAAACCATATTTTAATTAATCGAGGAATTTTAAAACAACCAGATTTTTAAGACTGGTGTAGGAGAACCTGTTGTGGTGAATGCATTTGAAAGGTTTTTTAATATTTAAAAGTGTTTTTGAAAAGTGGTTGTATATAAAAAGCAATCTATTATAGTTTTCTTTGATATTTTTTTATGAAGCAAAGCAAAAATAAGAAATTTAGTCGACTCAAATAACTCATCTGAGACACAACTAAGATTTAAAAAATAAATAGAATTAAACATATTACGGAACCCTAAACAGTACATCTTTTAGGGTTTAATTTAATTAAGTATCGAGTTTCTACATCTTTTTAGGGTTCCGTAGAAAAACAAGGAAAGCGTATAGGTAGTTTCGCCATGTCCCTCCGTGTCCGTGTACCTGTCCGTATGTCACAGTCATTTTATTCCGAGACTATTAGGACTATAGCGATGAAATTTGGTACACGTATAGATAATTATACCCGCTAAAGAGATATGTATTAACATTTTGGAAATAAAAAATTTAAGGCTACCTCTCCTACATGAAAAGTGGGGATAAAAAAATAGTCTACTTACCCCATCGAGTGAGGTATCGTTGAAAAGCGAATTTAAAATCATTTTGAGATTTCTAAAACCTTTTTTCAAAATTATGCCCCGTTTTTGAAAAATTCTACTCCAAAGTGGCCATTTTCGATTAGGTTTGTGTCGACCAAGATATCACCCTGACCCAATTTCGGAGAAATCTGAAAGAAAATCTAGAATACTATTATAAAACACAGACTGAAATTACTTTTAACAATAACACAACTTAATAGTTTGGACAAATATGTAAATGCGCATGTATGTTTGAATATGTGTATGTATTTATATATACATTATTATTTTATTTAGCATTGGACCTTGAACTTTAGCACCAAGCATGTCCTGACATGCTCTTGACCGCTTTTTAGAGATTTCATATGAAATACTACCTATTGCATTTGCAGCCTAACTGATGAAAAGATTTCGGAAAATTAGTCATGCCAAAACTCGTTTTAGAGATCGTAGACTTCAAAAATCAAATTTATTTGTGCATGTAAAAATAATTTTTACCACACTGAAATCTACCTCTTCCTTCTGGGTGCCGCCGAGAGGTATTTTTTTTCAAATATTGTCTATGGCATTTGTCAACCTGATGTAAACTTAGTTGCAAAACACCCGTATTGAGTGAAAATTCTACCTCCAAAAGTAAGTATTCTTTTCGATTTAACTTCGAGTCAGTTTATTTATGACTGGATATCTATATATTTATGAAAAAACTGTTATATGCAATCCGATTTTAGGTAACAAAGGTAAAAGTGTCAGTGTCTGAACTTAACCTCAATTTAAAGTTTATGTATGTTTATGAAGCTTGCCCAAGCGCTTTTGCCAGCAACCTTCTGAAAAGTGTAATTTGTTGTTTTTTTTTAAATTTTACTAAATGTCACTGGAGCTACTCGGCGCAACTGCTATCAATTGACATATCCTTATATCCCCAACGACCAAGGATTATATTATGTATTAATAAAAGCTCACACAAATTTCTTATATAACAGAGCGCTGAAATATCGTACGTAAATTTCTTTTTGCCTTAACTTCGTGAAATTCCTGAACAGTGATCTGCCCCACTGGCATCTCTGGCGTGTAGAAGGCACCGACGGCATCGAGAGTGGCAGGCTAAAAACCGTAATATGGGCGCGTCGGCACGATTTCCTAAGCAGGGTGACTAGACCTGGTCCCTGGCCACGAATCGGAACAAACCTAAAGGAAGAGGAACCTACCGCAGCAAATGACCTGGCGGCGGGTGTTGATCACCTGATTGGAAATTTTGCAGCATCTAAGCAAATTTAAATGACACGGCCGCAGCCAGAGCGAGAGCATGGCGGCTGCCGATCAGGATGACTGGCGGGAGATGAGCACGTCACCTATCGTCGTAACGATCTAGTTAACGTAACACGTTATGTAACCGCGCAAGAAGATGGGGACGTGACGTGCCAGAACGAAGCTGGTGACCTGTGGGAATCACTGGCTACGGGAGGCTCATTACATGACTTGCAATTTTGTCGCGCCGAGCGCCAGGTCCGCGGGCGAAAGTCCGCATTTGTGTTAGCTTCTTGCCACTGTCGAGTAATTTGCATAGCTTAATGGAATTTTTTGGACTTTAATGGAATCGCAATGACGGTAAATGTTGGCTCTATCGCCCTTGAGCCTGCTATTCGCGATCCGCTGTATTCAGATCGGCGTCGGGCACAGCAGCCGCATGAAATTACGCTCGCTACAAGGGGGCACACTTGCCGAAGATTTGTTCGGTTTCGCGAATGTCGCGGATGGCTGGCGCTGGCAGGCTCACATTTTCAATATTAATGGATTGTGGGTGTACACAAGACGCTGTCGTAGTCGCTTCCTTCCTCGCAAAAGTGTCTGAGATGTGTGCAAAGTTTAATGGGATTTTTCAGTGCACAACTTTTAATGCCATCCACTATAAATCTACAGCCAGCGCCCCCTTCCAGCAGCCCAACCAACCTCTTTTAGACTGAATCGAAGACGCGACCGGGCCGTGGTGCGCTCCTTAATGACTTCGCAAATATGCGGGGTCGGGTGCAGCTGACGGGCACAAACTTTTCCCAAGCGAATTGCAGGAATTTTATTAAATATTTCCCGGAAGCGATGAAATAATTATAAATCCTCATTATGCGGCGAATTAATTAAAAAAAAATTCGGAATGTTTATTTTTTTATTGGCGCAAATATTGCCGCAAAAAATTTAAAATTGGCTTAGCTGCAACCTGCAGTAGAACTATGTAAAACAAGCCACTCGACGGTGGAATTGAAATGTGTATTGATTTAACAGGAAAATTAATTAATTTGTTTGTGGATCAGTGCACACCTTTTGCCAACAAGTGTTTATTATTTGTTTGAATAATCAAATGAGATATTGTATTTTTCAGATTACTTCTGTCATCGACTTTATCTGGTACTTGACACAAACTCCAAAGCTGTTTATTGTAACATCACTGAATTACGATATACATATGTACATGGTGACGCAAAAGTGAGCACCCTATCGGAAGATGCTATAATTTTTGCAAATGGCGGTAAATATCAATTCTGCTTTGACATTTGTGAAGTAAATAGATACAAAATACACGTCAATGAAAAAAAAATTTAAGACATCAAATAAACATAATTGAAAAGCAAAACCAAAGTTTTCATTCATAAAAAAAATTACAGCCAAAGAACATCGGGTGAAAACTTTTGCGCCACCTAGTGTGCAGATATTTCGTCACAGACAGAATTTCTAAACGCAATAATCTCTATCCAAGAAAGGGTTGGAACTAATTCCAATGTCAGTTAAGCACCTACATACAGTGTACGTAAAGCGAACGAAACAACTAATTAACTCGAAAAAATAACACAGGTCAACGACATTTTCGGTTTGCACAAATATATACAAGTATGTATAATATACTAAGCACAAAAAAGGGCAGAGGAAGGAAGCGTTATCCGCGAACTTTTAGCCTGTTTCTGGTGTAGAGAATCTCGGAAATAATGTTGAATTCATTCCTCCACACCCCAACCCCCTCGGAAATACAAAGAGGATCCCTTCTTATGTGTTTTCTGAATATCGCCGTTTACATATGCCCAAAAGATACCGAAAACACAAAAGAAAGGGTGGTTTTTGCATTTTGAATTCATCAATATTTCCGAGATTTTTTACGTAAAAAACAAGCTAAAAGTTCGCGGACCTTTCATCCCTTGCTGAATTGATATTATATTCATGAAAGAGGAAAAAAACGATCGTTTTTCAAAGGGTCAGAACTTCCTTCGACTCCATCGAATCGAGACTTGTCCTATGGCAAATTCGTTCGTATAGAGCTGACCTTTTAGATTTCGGAGGAGGAAAAGACAGATCTGTGAAGTTGGCCCCAAAAAAACAGTTGCATGAAAAGTGAATAGTACATTCGTTTGTCCATCGAAAGTCCATGATAATCCACCACCATAAATCGTTTGTCCACTTTTGCGAAAGGAAAAATTTAAAAAAAGTTTTTTTGGGGCCAACTTCACACTGCCCCCAATTTTGGGAAAAAGCCGATGTATTTGGGTGGAATCGATTGTCCATCGTTTGTCCCCGATAATCCACCCCATATTTTTGATAATCCACCTCTTCGAAATTTTTGAAAAATCGAAAGGGGGCCAACTTCACACCCCATGAAAATCCATTTTCCCGCTGAAAAACGGAACCTCAAGGTTCGCAAACGATTGTCCACCCCGGGAAATGGATAATCCAACCCTCAAAATTTTAATTCCACCCCTTGGCAATTTTTTTAAAAAATAGAGAGTGGGGCCAACTTCACACGCCATAAAAATCCATTTTCCCGCTGAAAAACGGATCTTCAAGATTCGCAAACGATTGTCCACCCCGGGAAAAGGATAATCCAACCCTCAAAATTTTTCATACCTTAATATTTGTGTAAGAAATGTAAGAATTATTGCTTGATCAAACTAGATATATTTCAGTGAATTAACAACATCCTCTAACAATAAAAGATACGAACAATAGTGAAAATAATAAAGTGTCTTGAATCATTTATCACAATACATATTTATAGTATCACTGTCTTATAAATTATTCTTACATTCTATATAATGCTATATAAGTATATCTTATCCTATATATCGTACATATATCCTCATCCTTATATTATGCAGCACGGCAATGTTTTGAAAAAAAATAAATAAAGCGCGAATAAAAAACGAAAAAAAACGAATTTGCGCAAAATAAATAAAATACTACTTCCTGTACTGCATATCACAGCAATCTTTTGCAAATATCAATAATGGGTTATTTTTATAAGTAATGATATAAAACCAAGACGCAAAAAACTTATTCTATAGTTTACAATGTGATCACTTTTGTGAACAAAATAATCCTCGCTCAATCGGAATTAAGAAATGCCTTTTTCATAAAACACGAGCATGTTTGCAACATGCGAATCTTCTAAACTTATAAGACCTGCAGAAAAGTGGAAAGTCGATTTACTCTATTCTAGTGTAAATCAACATCGCTGGTGTAATTCTTTTGAACTTCGAATTTTGAATGGTATATGGCTTTCTGTTCAAATCATTATAAAGAATCCACGAGTCGGTCACTCGTCTCGAGTATGCCATATAATGACCTAATGATTGTCGATCTACGCCGGGTGAAAAAACTATTATACCATTAAGTAAGTATTCTTCTTCTTTTATGGTCAAATTTTTGGGAGCACTGTCAAGAGTAATTGTTCTCGATGCATTACGGTAATAGAGCTTTTGATAGTCTGTATGGGTCTTATAAGTTTAGAAGATTCGCATGTTGCAAACATGCTCGTGTTTTATGAAAAAGGCATTTCTTAATTCCGATTGAGCGAGGATTATTTTGTTCACAAAAGTGATCACATTGTAAACTATAGAATAAGTTTTTTGCGTCTTGGTTTTATATCATTACTTATAAAAATAACCCATTATTGATATTTGCAAAAGATTGCTGTGATATGCAGTACAGGAAGTAGTATTTTATTTATTTTGCGCAAATTCGTTTTTTTTCGTTTTTTATTCGCGCTTTAT
The DNA here is from genome assembly GCA_963920795.1 of Eutolmus rufibarbis. NCBI lineage: Eukaryota > Metazoa > Arthropoda > Insecta > Diptera > Asilidae > Eutolmus > Eutolmus rufibarbis. The sequence goes on from OY987205.1 coordinate 15,487,942, forward strand.
TTATTTTTTTTCAAAACATTGCCGTGCTGCATAACATAAGGATAAGGATATATGTACGATATATAGGATAAGATATACTTATATAGCATTATATAGAATGTAAGAATAATTTATAAGACAGTGATACTATAAATATGTATTGTGGTAAATGATTCAAGACACTTTATTATTTTCACTATTGTTCGTATCTTTTATTGTTAGAGGATGTTGTTAATTCACTGAAATATATCTAGTTTGATCAAGCAATAATTCTTACATTTCTTACACAAATCTTAAGGTATGAAAAATTTTGAGGGTTGGATTATCCTTTTCCCGGGGTGGACAATCGTTTGCGAATCTTGAAGATCCGTTTTTCAGCGGGAAAATGGATTTTTATGGCGTGTGAAGTTGGCCCCACTCTCTATTTTTTAAAAAAATTGCCAAGGGGTGGAATTAAAATTTTGAGGGTTGGATTATCCATTTCCCGGGGTGGACAATCGTTTGCGAACCTTGAGGTTCCGTTTTTCAGCGGGAAAATGGATTTTCATGGGGTGTGAAGTTGGCCCCCTTTCGATTTTTCAAAAACTTCGAAGAGGTGGATTATCAAAAATATGGGGTGGATTATCGTGGACAAACGATGGACAATCGATTCCACCCAAATACATCGGCTTTTTCCCAAAATTGGGGGCAGTGTGAAGTTGGCCCCAAAAAAACTTTTTTTATATTTTTCCTTTCGCAAAAGTGGACAAACGATTTATGGTGGTGGATTATCATGGACTTTCGATGGACAAACGAATGTGCTATTCACTTTTCATGCAACTGTTTTTTTGGGGCCAACTTCACAGACCTGGAAAAGACGCATACACCTTGCCGCGTGAGATTAGCGCTTGCGAAGTTGGTGCATTTCTTTATATTTTGCATGCAGCTGAACTTTCGGTTGTAGCAAGAGCACTTCCGGTCGGATACGCATCGGACCAATTACATCTGAAGCCGACACTTTGAACTTAATTTGAGATGAACAAGTTTGCTAACTACCCATTATTGGCCAAGTTACATAACGTTGAAAATCACGACTTTTTAATAAAAGAAAAGTGTTTATTTTTTACCCGACTGCGGCGGAGCACAGCAATATTTTTAGTTGACATGTATGTGTATTTCTGTCACCCCTCTGAAACTAGTCGTCGGATTTTGTCAAATGAAACAACAATCGATTCGTCATAATAGCGCGGGTAACATAGGCTATGTGGCGTCAGCATAAAATACCTAAATATGACGGATTAAAAATAGTGCGTACTGAGTACGCTCTGAACTGAACATACTCGACGTGCTTGAGCTCTGTTCAGAGCACTGTTCACATCAAGAAAAGAAAAACGCCTAAAGTAGACGAAATAAGGCTCTTAAAAAGACCAATTTCCTAGTTTTTAGTGCTAATTTCGCATTCTATCGTGGTTTTCGGGAGCTGCTTGATGCTAAACACTAATACTTGGCACCAAGTATAATATCGACGCAAGTAATATGCAGTTCTCAAATAACATACCTACATAGTTCTTTTTAATACATTGCATGTTTTGAATTAAGTTTACATATACAATGAATTCAATTTACACTTTCCGTGTATTGAAATTACAAATGGTGCGGCACCTAAATCATATAACATAACATGAATCAGAACAGAAGCGCATCTCTACGTTCGCGGCAAATCTGAATCTATTCTATGACGGATGCTCTGAATTCGCATTGAATTTAAACGAAATGTAATTCAAGCTCTGCCCGTTGAAATAATCTCATCAGCGTAGTGAAAGCATTGCTGATTCACCCCTCCTCAAATTTTTTTTCGTTAAGAGTCTTCAACGGTCGCCTTAGTGCCGGCGGCGGTGACGGCGACGGCGACGCGCGACGGTGACACAAAACGTTAGCGTCTGGGGGTAGGTACACCTGGAGTGCAGAAGGTGAAGCAGGCATAATTCTGGGTGGATCCCAGTGGACATTTCCAGAAAATTACATACGTTATACTCGTAATTTAATATTGAAAGTCCATGAAATCCAATATTTGACGTGATCCTCATGAAAGGAACTACGTGTTCAGGCTGACCTTGCGCGCTACGGAACTAAATAGGAACTAACCACGTACGAAGTCGACTTCTAACCTAACTAGATACCCCCAGACGCGTCCTTCAATTTCTATCTATTCTCTAAGATATCTGAGCTCTCAACTATACGGCAGTAAATAGTATGATTGAGCAAGAAGCAGGGATGTGCATGTTGCTCCTCCTGCAGCTGGTCCAAAAGCATCCACCTGAGATTTCGCCTAGAATTTGTGCTCCTCCTCTGCGTTTTACAATGTTCGGAGGCACGTCTGCACGGAAAGTTTTTGTTTGGCAAAGCCGAAATTTGATTGACTGGAACTCTTCCCGAGTGCCACTAACACTAATTTCACGCTGAAGTAACCTAACGTGATTATCGGGACACAACAAAGGCACCTTTAACGTGTGCGGCGTAGAGGCCGTGAGGCATATGTGGAATTCAGGGAGCCACCATCACCCTACTTCGTGCTATTCAAAACAGCTTTGAACCTCTTCTAGGAATTATGTCGCTCCACTGGCTTTTTGAATTTCGATTTTAAATGACTTTTCGACTCGCCGATTGGCTGCTGGTGCCTGCTAAGAACATGCTGGCATCCCGAGATAATAAGAAGAAAATCAATATTTTCTCAATTTTCTTTTCGAGTACTTAGCACACATACGGGGAAATGCACACTTCAGTCAGCGATCGACCGCGTTAGCATCGCTCAGATGAGTTTTTCTATTTTCCGAATACTGAAAGCGGAAAATGACTTTAAATTCAAATAGGCTTCTCAGGTACTCTCTAATTTTTTCGAGGGACTAAAAATATTTTTTGAAGAAAATGGTTGCTTTGATTGCGATTTGAGTATGTATGTGAAATGGCAGCTATTCGATAATCGTTGAAGTGGAGGTACATATTTGGATATTTAATTTATGTATATGTGCTCCACCTTTGCAATAAAAATGATTAAAAAGAAAGACAATTCATATTGTACAAAGTGGCATTCAAAGTGTCCACGATAAGGAGTCTCACCAATTTTAAGCAAGGTTTTAAAAATTAACGATAATTTTCATGGGTTTGTGAAGATCAGTTATCAGACTTTGATTTCTTTACAAGACCGTAACAAAATTAAAATTTTTGAAATCGTTAGCAATACTCAACTTTTTAAAACAATTCGCAAAACTATTCTACAATTTCCTAATTAAGCGTTGGTAAAATATTTTAAATGAAAGTGTATACTTAACTTAAAAGTTGCCCTTATGTGATTGTATTATACCAAGATTAGGTTTAGCTAAAATGCCAACGAAATTGTATAATTTACACAACGTTTTGATATCACATTTTGCAAAAGTACAATGGTAAATTGAATCATTTTGGTAAAATTTTACACAAGGCGGAAGTTATATTCCTAACCTATTGTGTAGTTTTTACAAGTGAGATATATGAAACTTTCAATAATGTTTTTCTCTTTGAGTTTACCCCAATACTAAGTTAATATTTATTTGTTGAAAATGTATGCTTTTCTATCATATGGAATATGTCAGTAAATCAATTGACTCACCTTAGCACATGGATTACCTATGCAAATCGTTTATAATTTGACGTGTTAGTGTGTGTTAAAACTTTACAAAATATAAGTTCATTAAATTTTCACTTAATCAATATAATATACAAGTTGCATGAGCCAGTTTATAAGTAATTTATTTTGTAAACTAATACTTTAGTTGAACGAAAATGTGCATGAGCGTACGCAAGGGGGAAGGGGAAGGTTCAAGTCCTTCTTCTGGTCAATTTTTGAGCTTTTTTAAGCAATTCCTATATGTATAATACACCTACATATAATATTACTGTATGTAGTATTTCTTTTACGTAATTTAACAAAATATTTGGCTGGTTTACTTAAACTAATTATATAAAATTGTCCAAATGATTTTAGGTATAATTTACCAAAGATTTTAGTTGTTATTCCGAAGTATTTTTCCCTAAGCCTAAGTGCTTTGTGTGTTTTATCAAAATACTGCGAAGACACCAAAATGCAGTAGCAATATGGCAATTCATGCGTGATTTCTTAACAATTTTACATAATTTTTTCTCTCAGTGTTGTTTTTGTGGATGCCATGTTAAGACGGTCGTTTTCAAGACTATCTATATTTCAACAACAAAAGATATAAGCTATCAATTGAAGCATTTTTAAAGTTTCCAAGATGTATCGTTATTTTTTTAATAAATTTTATAAAAACAGGAAAAAAAACATTTTGTTTTATTTCTTGACCTTTTTTTTGGAAGCTAATGGAAAAATACGATTCATATTTTATAGTTATTTTAGTTAGTTTAGTTATAGTAAACATTTTGGAACGAAATTTCGCACCAATTTCAAATCATTTTGTAGGGGATTTAACAATTCATGCACATTTCACGCGAGATATGAAAGTACTAGGCTTAAGTGCGTTCCTTTTGGCACCATTTACAATTATAACTTGTACACGTTCGTCCTTCAGTTAGTAACAAGCTACTATCGAACGCTGGCTAGAACTACTCAAACAGAAGGAAGTTAATTCACGACGAAACCTCGTGACTGTAACCATATATTACCATCCTTTTCTTGTTTCTGCAATTATTTGTTTGACTTTAATTACGAAGTTGTTTATAATTATGTTCGATTTTTACGTACATTAACGATTAACAAACAAACAAAAAAAAAAACAACTGGAGCATAAACTGGATATCATTCATATTATATAATTACATATTTCATCATATCCTTGTCTGATTATTCGTTTGAATCACTGTAAATTGTCTTGAGTTATTGAATCTAATAAATGTTTCCACTTTTAAAAGACCTTTTCGTTCAAGAAGTTTATTTCTTGCTCCCTCACATCGAACAAATCATAGACTTTGTGAAATAATGACTAGATGAATAAATAATTTTTTAAATATCTTGATTTTACAATATCTAAATTAGTATATAAAATTAAGCTTGCATATTTGGAAAACGTAAGGCTTCTTGTTTTAGCTGTTTTTCTAGTCTGTAAAATTAGCATGTAATTGATAGACAAAATTAATAAATAAGTTCCTTATTTTCAATATTTTTAATAATACCCTCGACCAATTATAAAGTTCTCTCAAGTTTATTTTAAAACTACAAATGGAGAACACTATAGTGGATGGTGTATTTTCCCGTAACTCCCCAGCGAGTATCACCACAATTATAAGCCAGTAGGTCAGGGATATGTGCCGCGAGAAGTTCATTAAAACAGCGCATAACTGAATTTTAATTTAACATAACACGCAATGCGAGCTTACACTTACCCACCTTTCAAGCAAAACGCAGCTACACTGTGCAAAACATGCAACAAATTAGACCACCTGTAAAGACGTATTCTACAAAGCTTGCCTCAACTTTTTCCAATGTCATACTATCCACTGCCTGTGTTCGCGTTTTCCCAGTTCCTCGTTCTTAAATAGGAGTGTCTGATTGTGTTGTGCCGACGAAGCCCAAATAAAATTGCATTTTCGTGCACGTTTTTACCATAACAACTAAAATTGACAAAAAAGGAGCAAAGCATTGATAACAGCGGATAATTATTAAACTGGTAAATTGAGAAGTAAATACGCTCCAAACAGCCAGCCATCGACAATGAAAATTATTCATACCACGGAGAGTGATGTACAAGAGGCCCACCAACAAATATAACCAAAGTACAGCCGAAGGTGAAGCAGCACTGGGGGTGAGAAAAGCCCAATCAGGCAGGTGTCGCATGAATGTTTCCACATTGGTAGAATGGAAACGTGTAATTTTCACCCGAAGCGACACTTGAATTAAAAGCTCTGTTAAAACAGAAACCTTTTTGCATTGTAGCCGCTCTTTTTATGTGGATATCCAACCCAAACAGACACGTAAAGCTGCCCAAAATTACTGGAGATTATCTGATTTCATGCAGCAATCAACGCCGCCGACTATGGACACCGGTTGACGATCAATTCCAAGGATAATTTCCCGCGGCTATACTTAATTCTGCTTTCATTCGGTACGGGCTTTTATAAAAGCTTTTCTTAATAAATTAAGCCGTATTGAAAGTTTTTACACAGAATTGAGTCAATTTTGGAAAAAAAATTAAAACAAAACAAAAATTATCGATTTTGATGTACATATTATACATTGTACATACATTGCAGAAAATGTAAACATTTTTGTCAGAGGTGGGGTGGTAGGTTGGCAAAAGTTAATCTCATTTACTTTATAGTCGGCAGGTTTTATTCATATTATGTTGTACATATACATATATTCATTATATTGTAATAAGATCAAACGATACTGTAAACACTGTAAGTGTGGTTTTATCTTTTGTCGATATCGGTAAGATTGCTTTCGTATGGTATTACGATTTTCCTGGTAATTGGTTTATATTCATCAAATCTCTAATCAAATCAAAAGGTTATGCGAAAGTGAACAAAACGTTAAAACAATTTTTTCATGTTTCACACAATCAAGTGCAAGAAAATGGTCTTCGCTTAGGAATTAGGAAGTACAAAAAATGCATACGCCAAACTGAATTGGTGGTTTAAAACTGCTTCGACGAAATTTATACACATGCAGGGAAGAAGTTTGTAACGGCTCTCATGTTTGATATAGTGTCACTAATAACTAGTACTCTTTACTTATTTTTATTTCATTAATTTTTGGAAGTCTTATGTCATGTGAGTTTGAAAGTACCTACTTTACTTTGCGTACTTTACAATTTTAATAATCTGCATCGTAAACAACTTGATGTTAGATTGATGATAAAAAATGAATTAGTTTTTGTTTGTCTTCCTTAGAGAACGAAAAATATTGTCTCATTTTTATAATTATTAAAATATTAAAATTGTAATAAAAGGAGATTTTAATTATAAACAAAATAATCTTAATTAAAATTTACATTATATTTACGCAATATAATTCCATAATTGACCCCGAAAAGCCAATTTGATGTAAATAAGATTAAATACAAAATTTCACAAGAGGGAAATAGAAATATTTTATTACTGACTAAATTACAAAACAAATTTAGTGGAAAGATATAATTTTTTTAAAGTCTTCGCCTCCTCTTTCCTTTTTGTAACTAAATTGAAAATCACTTGATCAAACAAAAAAGTTTCGGAAGGATGTAGGGCTTTTACTCAAAACGCGCCTTTCCAAATTGGAAATGCAGGTTCTACACATGTGTCGCTTCCAGATGAACTAGAATCAAGTTAAACAAAATAAATATTATAGCTATTGTAATAATTTTTTTAAGGAAATATTGCAACAAAAAAACCCTAAATTTTCGATTTTCCCACTTACTTATTACAATTTTTTTCGCATTTTGTGTTTCAACGAACCCAACTCTGATAACTCATCAAAAAGCCCGACCTTGTTATTTATTTTTACTTTTTTTTTTCCTTACTTTGGAGACGCCGCCATTTTGTTCTAAATAATCAATGAAAATCAATACAAAATATGTTTTCACATACTTGAAGACTTCATTAATAAAGCCCAAAATGATTTATCCCGATGTAATAGAATTAAAAAAAAATCATAAAAATTACCGTAAACTGGGGCTACTTGAACACCCGGGGGCTAAATGAACACAATGCGTACATGTTTTAACTTGTCTCACGAAAGTGGGGTGTGGCTGCGTATTAGTTTATTTGGGTTTTATTGCTGTTTTTATATGTAGATAGTCAGTGTTTAAAAAATGGTGCGTACGTATCAAAAGACTCCAGGGTCAAAACCCTACAAGAATTACAAAGTGGATGACCTGGAAAAGCTATGGATGCAGTTCGAGGAGGGATGTCAAAGATAAAGGCCACAGAAACATTCAAAGTGCCTCGGCCAACTCTAGTACGGAAGATGCTTGGAAGAAATATGAAACCTGTTGGACACCCGACCGTGATTCATACATATTAATAAATTTTAATTAAATCACCAAGTGGAAATTGGGGCAAACAGTTGACGTGATTTGTCGCATTTAAGAGCCTGTTATTAGAATATTTGCAAGTTACTTTCACAGTTTCGAGATATTATAAAGTTCAGAACCTTATTCTACATAATAATAATTTTTATTTTTATTTTTTCATTAGATACTTTCAACTGAACCACAACTAAGTGGTGGCTGTAGCAAAACAAAATACATTTATTTAGCATAAACAACATTTTGTAATTAAATTGAGAAATAATATTCTTCAATTTATTTATATAGATATAATAGTAGAATTTAATTGCAGTTAAATCCGACCGTACCATCTCATTACGTCCACGATGTCTGTGGTTTTGCTTCATTTCCATGGGAAAATCAGGCATAAAATAAGAAGAATATGTATACAAATGTGTAATTCTAAAAAATCAACTGTCATCGTCTGCGCAAACCTAAGAAATTGTGACGAATCAAATGGACATACTTACGTTGAGGTTGATTAATTAAATGCGTAGATGTATTTTAGAGGAGGACGCAAGACGAATAAATTGTACGTACCTTTTACCATCACAGCCAAACCGTATCTATATACATAGAATGCGATTCAATTCAGTTCAAATCAATTCAATCCTTTGTAAACTTTAACAGCTATTGAACACGGTCGTGGAGTGATTTTCGGAGTTTTGAAATTGAGTAGGTCCCCATTATACACGGTACGATAAAATGGAAATTATACAATTCTATTGCTTTGGTCATCGAAATGTGATGCTTTTGTTTATTTTTATTTTTTTACTCCCATTTAATATGTTATACATTAAGCTAATGTCTAATGTTATTGTAAAGAATTAAGTAGATATATGGAATGTAAGAAATTTGAAAATGCATATTGTCTTTCAGTTTTTGACATAATTAAATCATTACACTGCCAGAGTTATATTTCTCTGACAGCCACTATATATTTAAAATTTCCCACGTTTTTCATCTACGTTGAAATATGTACCTAAGTATGATAAATTACTTTTTAGTTAGGACAGTTTATAAAATACATATATGTATGTTTAAGCCAAAAGTTCAAAACCGTGCGACTAAGCCTCTTTTATTTTTGGTTAGGATATGCATATGTAGTACCCACATTAAGAACCTACCCAATAATCCATGATAAAATTGAAATCTTGAACTATTTACGAAAGCTTAATTTGATTTAGTATTCAATAATAAAGCCTTCATCGAAATTGGTTCTGGCATTGAACTGGATATGGACATTTTATCTAAATACCCAATTTCAACGTGTTCGATAGACAGCAAATATCTCAGGAGCAAGGAATGCTCTAAAACGGCCGAAGTATGTATTACATTTAGTTGGTTTTCTCATGCTACCAAGGTGATGGGTTGAAGCATAAGACACGTTTTATCGCACGCTTGCAATTCCGACTCTCGGTACAAATGCCCGAGAATTTATATTTCGATTAACAACACAACATTAGTTCACCAGAGATATCCATACCCCGTCTCTGGCCAATATAATTTATCGAACGCTGCGATACACCTTTCTTGCTCGCAATTATTTTGCCTTGATATTTGAATGGCGCGAGATAAGGTGAAGATGCATATGACTCCGTAATTCGAGATAAGTACTTCTCGCGTTTGCGTATATGCACTTATAAACCTCATACTCACTCGCTAAGAATTTGAAATATTTTCCGGGAGCTAAACGAGTCTTTAGGCACATTTTATACATAAAACGCACCACGCGAATTTTCCTCCACAAGCGGGGCAGTCAAATGCCGCATTTATAATGAGACAGAACCCGGGACGAAACTCCGGCAAAATTGTCTGAAGCAGCTTCAATAATTCACTCCATTAACACCGGAAATACCTATTAGATTAGTGAAGTTGGTCACATTCATTTAACTTGCTTAGTCGTTTTATCTTAAAGCATCTTTATAAATAAAAAAAACTGTTTAAACAATATTTAGATTAGGTACATAAACGATTCAGTGTGAATTAAATTTTCATCACAAAAAATGGAGCCGATATTTTACAATTTGTAGAAAACATTTGAAGAGTAACCATTTGTTTTCAAATAAGTAAAAGTAATTATCGAACTCAAGTCCTTTCAATTCAAACGTTTCAGAAGAAATGTTTGTTTAAGGCCTTACATACATACCTACATATGTACGTCCAGCATTTTCAAAAAAATCGATTTTTGAAGTGATAACTTCTTATGGGAGGGTAAACCGCTTCGTTACGTAACGCGTTACGGCGCCAGTTTGTCTGGCTTCCCTTTCTCTCACGCATACGGCAGCAGTAGGCAGGCTCCTCCTCTCTCACTCTAACCCGCAGCGCTAGCCGAATTTCGGACAGACGCTTTCCCCTCTTTCTACTCAGTGTTTAGTGTGCTACGCTTAACCTTTCAAAATGTTAACAGCTGATTCAAAGTTATAAACAAATTAATTGTCAAAGCTGTCAGCTATAAACAACCTCAAACTATCACCGTTTTTGAAAGTGATTATAAAAAATATGATGAATGAAGCAGAAGATGATCCTCGGAACATTACAGATTCTCCTAACGAAAGGTAAGTTTAATAATATAATATAACTAGCAAATGCCCGCGACTTCGTTCGCGTGATATTAATTTTATTACTTTAATTGATTACCGTCAGTTTAAATTGTAATCTCAATAGTATAGAAGCGCTTACGAAACGCATTTCAAAATAACTGAAATTAAACAAAACTAAGTACGCTCTAGGGCTGTGCGTAGCGGCAAACGATAAATTTTTCCATTTACTTTATCTTATATTTGAGTTTTCATTAAATACAGCTTATATTAATCACTGTACTATTACAAAAAATTATAAAAAACCGCATCACAATACCTTCAGTAGTTTTTCCATGATTCTCGCACAGACACCAAGCGAGTTACGATTTTATTTACATATATAGATTACTATTATAAAAATTGAAAAAAGGTATTATAGTATATTTTATAGCTTCGAAAATTCAGTTTCGAAAGTATGTTTGAGGAATATTTACTATGTAAAAATGCAACTAAAATTCTTAAATTTAAAACTTTATATCGCAATATAATATAATAGCTTGCTCGCCTTCAGCGTTGCCCAGAATATTAATTATTAAATATATTTACGAGAATAACGCAACTTTAAAGCGAAAGCATGTATATAAGTGTCCCTATTATTCTCTATTCTAAGGGGTAGATTTTAGGAAAATAATTACTTATTTTTGAAGTTATACATCTTTAGGCGCGTTATGAAAAAATGATGAGAGTGAATTTTAACGATGCGGGAGCAACCGATACCCAAGTTTACCCTATAAAGTTGGACGTTGTTACTATTAAATACATATTATTATATTAAATTAATTAATTATTTTCCCAAAATAATAATTTTTGATCGAATTTTTTCATTAATAAATGCCATTTTCGTAATCAAAGACCCAAAAAACCTCATTAACGACACCCATATCGATTTTTAGATTTATTTACCCCATTTCACCCCCTAAGGGGCTGATTTTCGAAAAATCGCGAAACACGTATTTGCTTATTTGTTTTTAGGAGTACTCCTATGAAGTTTCAAGTCGATATCTCTATTTAATATTTTTTCTCCATACAAATTTTGAACCCTCATTTTACCCCTTTAGGGGTTGAATTTTCAAATATCCTTCCTTATTCCTTGTATACATCATGAAAGGAAGCTCTGTGGCAAATTTCAGCATTTTAGGTCCAAAGGTTTGGGCTGGGCGTTGATGAGTCAGTGAGTGAGTCAGGATTTCTCTTTTTATATACATATATAGATACGATTTATCAATAACAAGCATGCAACAAGTCTACCTCCGCAGCCTCTATATTTTGAATTTCTATATATCTTTGGCGTCACTGCTTCGATATATATATAGATACTTATATATATATACATATAGTGTTTATGATTGTTCTAAAAATCTAACCAGCAAGCACCGTTCTCTCTCTCTCTCTCTCTCTTACGTATTTAAACGTTCAATACTTATTTACAAATCATTATTTTAGCGCTATTCAAATGGAAGTCGTTGCAAATGTTCATCAGCATCAGCAACAGACGCAACAGTCGCAACGAAATATACAATCAACACAAACACCATCATATTCAAATGCTGAACGCCAAAGAAGATACAGAGAAAAGAGAAAAGCTGATAAAATGAATGCATGTACTACATTCAGTCAATCTAGCGACGTTCAGCCACAGCAAGAACAACCACAACATGATGTTCAAATAAAAAATAACAAAAAAATATTATTAAAAAAAAGCTTTTATTTAACAATAAAATATAAAAATATACTAAAAAGGAAATAAAAGCTTTTTTTAAAAATATTTTTTTATTATTTAATTTTTTTTAATAAAATATAATAGAAAAAATTGAGCAAGTTTCCTATTGGTCTTAGAGTAGCATTTTGTCCATTTTAGGGGTGAATGATACCCCACCGCTGCAGACCAGGGGCAGGTACGCATCGCACCCTCTATCTGTAACCAAAATCCCGGCTGCTGCTGTGCCACTTTTCTGCTTTCTAATTTTCTGCCCAGCGAGCCGTGAGGTCGCGCAGTGAACATGTGACAAATATTCGCTAAAGTTCAATACTTTCTAATTGAAATTCAGCGAAAATTTTAAACGAATTATTTTTGCAGTTTGTTTTTTGGGAATTCCTTCAGTGAAAAGGGATAAAGAGAAGGAACTGAAGCTTAGAGTAGGGATATACGAGGTATTATAGTCTTATGAATTTTTAGTGTCCGCCAAAATTTTAAAGTAGTTCATTAAACGAAAAAATAAGTGATACAATAATGGAAAATTTCAATTTATTGAACTCGTCAGACTGTATTTCTTGTAAATTTTACGTTGTGGTTAAATATGAAAGAAAGTAATCGAGGTGATAGAGAAATATTTAAGTTTTACAATATTTTTATTCGATATTTTTGTTCGCTGGTATTATGAACAATAAGAGTCTAAATATAATTAGGACGCCTATCTTCTTTGTTCAGTTTATGGGTGAGGGTCCTTTAAAACAAACGGTTAATATACGAAAGATAAAAATAAGTTCTGAAGCATATTTTGTAAAATTTTAATATTTTATTTAATATTTAATTACTTAGTTTTGAGTGAATCAACCGTAGCAGTTTAACAATTTTCGCTAGTCAAACCAAAATGAATTCCCTTCAACAAGTTCGGGAACAAACATCCCGATCGAATTGGGAGTCAGCTGGAAATAGGAACAAAGAATTTTGCAACTTACCAACGGAATTTTGCAACTAAAAATAATTACACCCGCGCCGTCCCAGCCTGCGAAATTCGAGAAAACGCGGTTTAGGAAGCCGAATTTCACACGATCATGACAAATTAATCAATTTACGACCGCTTTCCCACCCGCGGAATTTTCACACTTTTAACGCTTTTCCACGGCGAATTTTTAGAAATTATATGATATTAAACTACAATGGCTTTATTTAGCCGGTAATTAGCCGATTTAAATATTTGTAATTGGGTTTTTCATTCCGAGGCAGTGCTGGGCGAGCTGCTTGCATAAAACGTCACTTCCCACTGGAGAAATGGGCGGGAAACAGCTCCTGCATTCAAAGTGCAGTGGAAAATATGCAAAGGGCACTTGGGCGGGAAATTTAAATTATTTAAATCATTTGTGTAACGTCTACAATAATGGAAAATTGTAATTTATTGAACTCGTCCGACTGTATTTATTGCAAATTTTACGTTGTGGTTAAATATGAAAGAAAGTAATCGAGGTGATAAAGAAATATTTAATTTTTACAAAAGTATTATGTAGAGAATCTAAGTATAATTAGGATACCTATGTTCCACCGTTAAAAACGCCCATATTTCCAAGTTTGGAGAAAGATAAGAGTTAAAAATTTTGAATTATAAACTTATTTTATGGGTGAGAGTCCTTTCAAACAAACGAGCATTTAATATACGGAAGATAAAAATAAGTTTTGAAGCATATTTTGGGAAAGGAGTGCTACTTTGTAAAATAAAATTTTGAGTTACTCACACGTCGCAGTTTAATAATTTTCGCTGGTCCATCAAAAATGAACTACATTCAACAAGTTCGAGAACAAATGCCTAAATCAAATCGGACATCAGCAAGAAACAGGAAGAAAGGAATTTTGCAACTTACCGCAAATATTTATAAAAATTTAAAAAAATATCACACAAATTACGCGTCGTCGCCCAGCCTGCAAAATTCGAAAAAGCGCGGTTTAAGAAGCCGAATTTCGCACAATCACGCCATATAAATCAATTTATGGCCGCTACCCGACCGGTGGGTATTTTCACACTTTTAACACATTTCCGCGTCGAATTTTTAGAAATTATATGATATTAAATTACAGTGACTTTATTTAGCCGGTAATTAGCCGATTTAAATATTTGTAATTGGGTTTTTCATTCCGAGGCAGTGCTGGGCGAGCTGCTTGCATAAAGAGTCACTTCCCACTGGAAAAATGGGCGGGAAACAGCTCCTGCATTCAAAGTGCAGTGGAAAATATGAAAAAGGCACTTGGGCGGCAAATTTAAATTATTTAAATCATTTGTGTAACGTCTACAATAATGGAAAATTGTAATTTATTGAACTTGTCAGACTGAATTTTTGAAAATTTTAAGTTTCTAGTTCTGCTGGAGATATCCTAGAAGTTTTATGAAATTATTGACCTTCTAACTAAATTAGATAATTTAGGTAGAGAGCTGGTAAGTGGCAGAAATTTAAAAATAATTAGCTCATTAGACAAACGATATTAAAACGTAACCATTTATTTTAGGTAGATTTCATATGAACATATACAGGATTGACTTTTTGGGGGAAGGTGTTGGTAACTATTTCTTAAAAGTAGCGGCATAACCCATTTCTATCAAGATTACTTTGTTTATTTTATCAAAGTTTACCCATGTATTTTTCGGAGCAATATTTAGTTCATATTCGCAAAAAGGGTGGAGGGTTGTCGTTATATATGTATGTAATATAGATACGTTTTAGAGCCTCCAATCAGACGCGCTGCGACCCTTGTTAGAGCGCACACTTTAACGACAGTCTTGGCATGGCAACGGTTGGCTTGATTTTTCAGCAATTTAAACAAAAAGTTACAGAGCATCTGGAGTATTTAAATATTACTCGTGATTTTTCTGTGTCTCGCGATAACGTGTTTGGCACGTGCTTCCCAAATTTGATGGGGTTGCATACGGATATTATCTAGGACCAAAGTGCTCATCAATACGAATCAAACGGGCCCAAACTCGATGGGGTTGTGTCATTTTATTGCGGAGTTCTTATGGCCACCTTCCAGCTTCAGCATCAGATCAGTTCCATGTCATTATAATATTGCATTGTCACGCGATATACATATGCATGCAAAATTTCAGCTCAATCGGAAACCGGGAAGTGGGTCAAATTTAACTTGCAAGATTTCATTACAGACACCGGGACAGGTGAAACTAAATAAAAGCTTGTAATAATAAACGTCAACCACAATCTAATGCTGAACGCCACAGAAAATATAGAAAATCATTACGTGAACAACAACAGCAACAACAACAAATGGAAGATATTAATGCAATTACAGTGCTGAGTAATACACCACATACATCTAGTATCGATCAACTGCAAAAGTAATAATTCGTTACTTTTATAGGATTAAATAATGATACTAATAATGTACATGCACAAAATTCGAATGTACATATTCAAGAATTGTAACTAAGAATAAAATATATATTATAATCAATAAAAGATTTTATTAATAAATAACCTTTCCTTACATTATCATATAATATACATAAAATTTAAGTAATAACCTAAGCTTTTCTCAAGTTAAACAATTTCAATATTAAATAGTTCAACTTAGATTAGTTATTTAAGTTATCACTTCTGTCGAGCGTCCCGAGACGCACACGTTTTTTTTTTTAACAGATTGTTGTTCTCTATAGTTTTAGGCTTATTTCTTTGAAAGTCGATTGCAAAAATTCCCCATTGATCCAAAATTATGGTAGAAAATGTGACTGCCCGACGAGAGTTTGGTGCGCGCAGGAAGCTGTCCTTTGTTTCAGACGGCTGACCGTTACTTTCAGAGCGGCTCCAGTCTGTCAGTTCTTTGTTATCGCAAAATATACCTGGGAAGCATTATGAGAATATATTTAGCGTCGAATGCTTACAAATGAAAAAATTCATAAAGTTCCTGCTTTAACTGCGCGCGACTTCGAGCAAAGCGCACTTCAAAGTTTAAACGCGTTTTTCTCGAAACTACTTTTTCCGACACGGTCGGCATGATAACTCATACAGTTTTTAATATTTTTTGATCCGATTTTTTTTTTTTTGAAATACATATTCGAAATCGTGTTCTCTATAGTATATCGAACCAGATTTTTGATATTTTGATTTAAAAATTTTATAAAAATAATTAAAGTGTAAAATTTATGACGTAAAACGCATACTTTTTATTAAACTGCCATAAATTGCTATATTTTTCGAAATTAAAAATTCCGGCTCGACAGACTATAACTACAACTTTATTTTACAAGAATTTTTTTAAATTTTGCACATCGATTAACATTTAGGTACTGGAGATATGACGCCGACCGTGGAGCAACTTATTTTTCTTAGTGTTGTGGATCACGTGATTTTTTATATAGTAATTTTTATAAAAATTAAGTGAAATAAAATTTTTTATAAACTTTAAATACCAATAAACAATGTGTACTTTTTATTTTTATTAATTTCTTTTGTTCTCCCTACTAAAAAAATTTTTTCTTTTAGCGTATTTTTGGCGCTGCTAGACGTACCATACGTATGTAAGGCCTTAAGTTCCAAATATTGGTGATTTTGTGGAATAATAATATCTATAATTCTGATGTATTTTGACTTTCTACGTCAAACAGTCATGGCTATGAGCGGCAAACAGACGGACGCATGAGTAAAAGACTTCCGTTTATGACTTTTTGAGACATGAAGAATCTCAGCTACTAAGCTAAGAAACTAGTTGCTAGCTGCTATTCACAACCTTTATAACGCTTACTCATACTCGTACATTGGTCAATCGGGAGGAATCTTTCAAAACCCTGCTTGTTTTATGTATGTTATGTTTGTAATTGTATTAGCTGTCTTTTTTTAAAATTGATAAATGCACTACTTTCTATGGTTTTTAAACATATGCATACATATATGCGTGTTTTACTACATACATATGTATTATATATTTTAATTTTATCTAAAGACTAGTTATATGTACTGGTCGCATATCCCTGAATAGATTTCGAAGGAACTTTCGCTGATGTGTCGCTCTAAGCTCAACTTAAACTTAGACTACATACATACGAGTATCATCTTACTCAATGTCGAGTAGTGATCAGTATTACCTTAGGCTAGTGTAAAATATGTAAATTAGTTATCGATATTCTTACTTTTTTTTTTACTTTTATTTTATTAGCATTCTTGCCTATTAACGTCTTCAATTTTCAGCAAATTTACTAGATCACCCATTTTGTTTTTATGAACTGGTCGCCTTTTAGACTGATTGACCTGAAAAGTTTAATATCTGCGAAATTTATAATTTTACGACAGAAAAAAATTATGATCTAAATGGTGTTATTTTGATAGGATGTGCTCAACATACGAAACATAATTAAGCCAGGCTCTTTATCTAAAAGTATAGGTATTTCGAAAGTAGAATTTCTTATACCAGTTTCCTGACGCGGAATTGGGGTATTATTCAAACAAATTGTATTCTGGAGCGCTCTTCAGCAATTAGCCTTGACTGTAGCGGCCTGGGGAGGGCACAAAGAATTCATCGCAGCTATCAACGTCCTCTGGGCGCCGCATCAAATTGCTTTTGATTACTCCTGTGCTCATTCAGCCGGGCACTTTCCAGGCAAACTTTTCATCTTAAAGGGAAAACTCAACGTAAAACAATTTTACTTGACGAGAAGAGAAACGAAGAGCCTTCAAAGGATTCCTAGGCGAAGTGAGTTTTTGGAAAATTAACCAAAATTGAATTTGGAAAAATATCAACATTTCACGTCCTTTTTGCCGAATTATTCGTAATGAATTCATTGTTATCAGCCGTAAGTGCGAGTGCGGGTCGGAGTTCTACTGCCGCTGCAGGGGCGCTGGAATTGAAGTATTTCGCCAGCAGACAAAACTTTTTTCCTTCAGTTAATTAGGATCGCTGGATAATCCTTGACAAAGTAAATAAAATGGTTTCGCTTTTAATAACTTTTAATTCACCGACCCAGGGCTGTCTGTGCAGTACGGGTAAATATTTGACTCTGTGAAAATGAAGGAAAATTTTTTGAATGAAGTAATCCAAAAGTTAAACAAGACGGTAGAGTGTTAAAGTCGAGCAAGTCGAGCCGCCATAGTCGTCGTCTGCTTAAAATCTCCTCTAAAGATTGCGGAACATCTTTCGACGAAATCGAAGTGTCTGTCTGTCTCAGCGGAGAGGGGCTGCCTTATTCAGAAAATTGTTTCATAGGATATTTTCGGCGACTTCTATATGACGATTGTCACCGCCAAGAGGCAAGTTGTCTGCACAAATTTTCAGTGGCTCTCTAAAGCACTTTCAAGATAATACAGGTATGGGTACATCAAAAGCTCTTTATTTATTGTGAATTAAGTTTTCGATTTTCCCTGCCATACAGTCTGGCATGCTGCATAAAACGACGTTCTAAATGAAAGTGTTTGCCGGATGGTTTACCTATTTAAAATGACGAAATCCATCTATCAAAAGGGTAAACAGTCTTTACAGTTCATTAAATCCAAACAGTTTTTCAAGCACTTTCTTACTTACACAAATAAAGAAAGGGACTATAGGAAAATCCAGAGAAAAGGATTATAACAAAATAAATGGTGTGACTGTGCTGCTGCAATAAAGCTATTTTCTTTATTCAAAAAACTTTTTATACACAGCAGCATGGTTTTATTACAGGTTAGTCCACGATAACCAATTAGGCATTACTTACATATTTTTACTTCAATTTTATGGAAAACATGTGATTCCCACCGATTTTTCGAAAGCTTTAGGCAAAGTTAACAACCATCCATCCATAACCTCTACCAAATGGGTTTCAATTATATTTTTTGTTACCGCCAGTCAATGGAGAGCGCTATTGAGCCATGATTACTGACTTCTTCGTTCCTCAGTTAAATGGTATTAATGTGTCAGAGCTTTGATTTCAACAAGATGGCGCAAAATGCCACACAGCGCGCGACACCATTAATTTACTACAGGAAACATTCGATGAGCGTAATGGACCTGTGAACTGGCATCCACGATCGTGTGATCTCACACCTATGGATTACTTTCTTTGGGCATATGTGAAGTCACTCGTCTACAATGATAAACCACAGACGTTGGACTAATTGGAAGCCAAAATTCGCCACGTTATCGCCGATATACGGCCGCAGTTGCTCGGTAAAGTGGTCGAAAATTGGACTTCCCGATTAAGCTTGATTCGAGCCGGCCATGGCGCCAATATACCCAAAGTCATGTTTAAACACTAATGGCATAAAATATCTTTTAAATAAAGCCAACACCATGGCCATTAACATTATTTTTACGTGTTTTATTTCATTTTAAATTTGTATTACCTGTAAAAAGACACCTATATTTTCCACTTTGGTCTGTTTTGTACCGAGTTTAAATATGTTTTTGAGCACTGATCCCAAAAATTCCGTTGCAATTCCTGACGATGGTTTCATCCAGCAATTGAAGATATGTTTGTCTTGTGGGTGTTTCATGTATAATATGATGTTTAATTGATTTTACGCCTGCCTCCCACAACCCACCGAAGTGAGGCGCAGAAGGAGGGTTAAAATGCTACTGAATGGCTGCGTGAGCTAGTTGTTCGGCAGTAGTTCTAGTGACCTCTTGTAACGCCTTTTCTAATTCATTCTGCAAAATTTTACTTGCACCAAAAAAATTGGTACCGCAATCTGAATAGATATTTGTACATATTCCTCTTCGGCTTATAAAACGTCTTAAGACAGCGATAAAAGCCGGAGTAGATAAATCTGAAACTGCTTTAATATGTACCGCCTTAGTGGATAAAGCAAACAAAAATACATATGTAACCTTAGTATGCTCTGTTTACTCTATCTTTGGATATAGTAATGTTGATAGGACCCGCAAAATCAATTCCGGTATGGTGGAATGGTCGGGACATATGTATTTATTCGCGGAGATAGAAGGACTCCCATAATTTGAGTTGTATTCAATAGGTATCTAAATGTTATAATCCTACCTAAAAATAATTTCCTACTTTCAAAGTGTTGGTAGCTCCAACAATTTTAGCAAATTGACAGTTGGTTAGCAGACAAATTTTTCCAAATCTCTTTTTTTTAGCTATATAACATATTCATATATATGTATGACTGTCTATCTGTACAGGTGTATTTCCGAAACCGTGGCAAATGTCTTTAATTACTCCGCTGCATAAATCGGTAACAAATTAGGCATCTAAAATTACAGGCCTGTTGCCAATTTATGTCCGATTGCCAAACTTTTCGAAGCCTTGGTATGTGAAGTGCTCTACTTTCATTGCAAGTCGTTCTTTTTGTGTTGTCAGCACGGGTTTATGAAACGCAAATCGACCACAACGAATCTCCTTGAATTTTCAAATTACTGTTTGTCTGCTATTGAATCAAGCAAGCAGATCGGTTGCATCTTTACGGATTTTAGTAAGGCCTTCGACAGAATCAATCAAAAGATTTTTGTTCATAAATTGGCTTCATTCGGTTTTCCTAATTCTTTCGTCAATTGGATTTCGTCTTTCGTCTGAACGTACTCAACGTCTCTGTTGCCATCATGTTCTCTCGAATTTGTTGAGAAACACAACAGGTGTCCCACAAGGAAGCCATCTTAATCCACTTTTGTTTATTATATATAAGTATTAACGATGTTTCTCTAATACAAATGTTTTTTATAATTTTTTTTAAATTTTTTGCACTTTTATTATAGTTAAAGGTACTTAATGATTGTGAATACCTAACGTAAGTACTTGTTAAAATTTCTATTTTTTGTGCGTTTTTTTTATAGGCCCAATCCACACATGTTTTTTTCAAATCTTGCAGCATGAATTTAACCCACTTCCCAATGTCATAAAAACACTGAAATTTGGCCGAGAGTTTCATCCAGTTGAGAGCAGAAATTTGGGCAAGAGTTTTATCTCCCATGACAATACAATGTTCCATCCACGTCACCGATTACGGGGTCATGTATAGGGGGGACATTTCATCAGGAATTGCGTTAAATTCATGTTGCAGTAGTTTTTGTCAATTAATTAAAAATTGTAAAAAATATATCACTTTTTATACGAAAATGTTCGTCCTTTATTTCAAACTCGTCTCAATATTTTTCTATTCAATATTTTTTTATTTCCTCCTGTACTTTCTATGCAAAAACTGATATAATTAACGACACTATATCGCTTTTTGTTCCAATATCAACTTTAAGACACTTCTGCTGCGTGCAGTGGAGACAGTTTGATAAAAGCACGTTTTGGCGCAGCAACTTGTGCCCCATTTTTTTTTTTTTTTTTATACACTTCATTATATGCCTAATAATGTCTAATTATTTTTCCCGTATATTTTATTCCTTTCTTTATAAAAAAAAACTAACAAAGATTGATATGGAAAATGGGCCTTTACAGTGGTGCCCTCCCTTAAAGTGAATCTTTCGTAAGGAATGTTATTTTCTGCAATATTATATAAGTACACTTTTTAACATTTAAAATTAAAAATACAAAATCTCTTTTACAATAACAGTTTTGACTTCATTTTTATATGAAAATCAAAATTTTCTTAATTTCAAACTCAGAATCCTAAAATAAACTGCTTCATTGACATAATGAAATTGTTGCGTTATAAACAGAATGAACAATTATAATTGTAAGAGAATAAAGAGTATTTAAATATAAAAGTTTTAACTTTATAACTCCAACTTGAAAAAATAAAAAAATAAAATGCGGCTTGTTACTTTTCCTAAACAAAATTAATATATATCGAGCTTCACAATTATTAATTTTTATTAAGCATGTGAGCTTGTTAATACAAACATTTGTTCGATTCAAAATTTGAAATTCGAATGAATAAAAATCATGGTAATTTGATGTACATTTCGTAAAATTTAAAATTTTTATATAGGATACTGAAAAATTTAATTCAATGAAAAGTTTCCTAACCAATCTGATCCAAATCCGATTGTGAAAAAAACTCATCTTTTGCTTCAAATTAAAATCGGTTAAAAATAACAGTTTAGATACACTGTTTTTGAAAAAGGCTAGATGATGAAAAGCAATAATTTTGATGTACTATATTTTATTCTATAATAGTATAACAATTTCCTTTCGCTAGCTTTTGTAGCTTAAAAATTGCAAAATACTTGTTAATTTCTCCGTAATTAAATCATCAGTGCATTTTTAAAATTCATCTCTATCGTTGAGCGCAACCTAAAATTTTAAGATATTTAATTCCTACTAGCAAATAACGTGGAAAGCCTTTTCAATTTCTTGGAACTCCTTGAAGATACAAAAAAAAATTTCGCAGACTCTGAAACTTGCTTAAAAAAATAACAAAGACTAAGGAAGTTAGCACGAGTGTCGAGAAAGCGAGAAAACCCAAATCGACTGGTAATGGCCAGCATTCCTTATGCAAACTCTGAGAAATCTTGGCGTGATTGCATTAACTAAAAATTAAATTCTTTTTCTTTCTGAGCCAGCATAACACTGTAAGGCAACAGAATGAAAAAAGCTGGCGAGCAACAACAACAGCGAAAGAAAAAAGTTTTCCTTTCCCAATTCAAGTCTATGGTTATTTTTCGCGGGCATTGCGCTCGCCGCTTTTATATTAAACGCGTAAAGCTGCGGAAGCGTTTTCTAGAAGTTTTTCATTATTGGCTCGGTGCAGAGGAAGTTTTGCAACGAAAAGAAACATATTCTCAAATGAAATGTTTAAGAAAAGTGCAACTGCATAAAGAAGAAAACGTTGGCAGCCAAAAGAATTATGTTTTCTGGTATTGTATTTGTTTTTTGTTTTCGCGGTTATCGCTTATCGAAATAATGACGCGTCAATTGTCTTTTGCAGGACAGTCTTAATCTTCTAAATTTCCTATAAATAATAATAGAAAATTTCGAAAACCATTGTTATTTCTTTTTGCGAAAATGTAAATACTTTTGCGGCCATATTTCGCCGCATTTTATCTATTTTATAATGTCTATGCTTTTGCATACGTTTTGCTTCATAAGGCCTGCGCGAATTGTAAATAAATTTAAGGCACTGGGTGCAAAAAGGTGAGTTAAATCTCAGAGTTTAAGTTAACTACCTTCATCTCATCCTCTGAGATCGTTCAAAAACGGTGTAATCGTACTCGCTTTTGTATGTGCAAAACTCGAGAATACCCACTTGCTCGTACTTATTTCTTTTAAAGTCGATATTAAAGCTCTGGCCATGTTTGAAAATGTCACTTGATCGTCAAGAATATCGACATTTGTCAAAATTATTCTAGTAATTTGATCGTCAAGTCGATTTGCACTGCAATTATCAATTGACATTTTAGAATGATTTTATCAATTGTTTGCCTTAATTTTGAAAGTTCAAATTAAATGGATTTTATTGAAGATTATGGGAAAACTGAAATTTTTGACATTAATGGATAATAAAACACAAAGTGCTAAGAATTGTTACAAACCTATAGAAATTGAATAAGAAGAGAAAAATATTGTTGAAATTGCTTTCGAAAACAAATAATGAAAGGGCAAAGATAGGTAAAGTACATTTTTTATCTATACATATAATACAATTCGTAATTTTAGTGTTTCATTCCCATTTAAGGATGTCCCGAGAAGCATTCGAAGTATGTATAATGTAATTTTTATAGAATTGATTGTTATTCAACATTTAATTTCAAGAATCTCGTTATCTTACTGTGGCCTTTTGAAGACTCTGCTACTTTTGGGCGCTATCTTGTATTTTTGTTTTGTTTTAAATGTCGCTGGAAATAATCTTTTTGCTTTTTTTCTCAAAGTTATATACATTATCAGAATCTAACCTCTATGTTATAAGAAGTTTAGTCCATTTCTTACTCCAAGTCTTTGAATTATTCTCTTCAGCATTATTTTCTCTAACTGAAAGCAATATAAATTTAATTTATACTTATTTTAATGATTTTACAAACCTGTTTTCTATTTTGGTTTAATATACAGCAGGCAATGAAGAGATCTTGTCATTCACGCAGGACTGTTTTCAATACTGCTGAAACTGTTAACTGCTAATCTGTATGCATTTTACATTTTTAAACTTTTGATTTCTGTCATCTGCACTATCGAATAAACTGCAAATGTAGTCTGCGTGCAATTTACATTTCCAAACGACGCCTCTTATAAGGTTATCGCTGCGTTTTTTCCATCATTTTTTTTCATTGGTTTAGTTCTGTGTCAAATGAAAAAAACCATACAGGTTAATTACCCGGAGAAGGATTTTTGTTTCTTAAAGGTTGGCAGCATAGGACGTGGATAGTACTTGAATAGAGGACAGCATGAAAAGGTAAGTGTTTGTTTACACCGCCGAAATTGCAAAAAATCAAAAAATAATAAATAACATGAATATTGAGCATTATTTACATAGTTTGCACCTTCCATTTACTTATTTTTTTCCATTTTTCCACTTGAACAACAAACGAAAAGTTCTCTAAGAGGCAATGCTACCAGCAATGAAAAATCAAAGTAGTACCCCAGCGCCCCTGCTGGAATATTTTCAAACTAATCATCCGGTCCTATAACCCATAACCCGATAAATATCTGGGTTTCATGTTATGCTTGTATTTCTCTATTAAAGCAGTGAACTAGACCCTGAACCGGATGAAAACAAAAACGCAGCTGATATAATTATGTCTTCCGGGAGTGATAGTGATAGTTCTATTTTTTTCAGACGCGAACAACTTGAAGATTTTTTCGGTAAACGAGCTAGAAAAGCTTAAAATATCGATGTAAAAATCACAAATTCCATCTTTTATAAGTTCATGAAACGGGAAGCTCTGCGAAAATTCATCGGAGCTTAAAAAACAACATTCGGGCGCGTAATTGGTGAAAAGAAAATTAATGAAACAATGGGCAATATGAAATTGCGGTTAGAAAATAAAACGCACTAATCATAACAAAAAATAAGAAAATCATTTTGAAGGATTGGGAAAGGGATCTTACTTCCTCTAATGGGCAATGAGAACAATCCTAGTCTTAATAAAATTCCTGGTAAATAAATGATAGATTTCTCGTCTTTATATTTTAATTACAAATAATCTAGGTATCTACAACATTATAAAACTATAGATGGTATAATTTTAGTGCAGCAAGTGCAGTAAAGCGACCTGAGTGTGCCTAAACCGTTGAACGAAACACATATAAAAAAGCGGTCAAGAACATGTTAAGCCATGCTTAGTGAAGGGTTCCGTAGCTATTAGAAACGACACGAATTACGCAAATACCATAACCACACATGTTTTTAACTAACGATGTTATAAAGCTATAAAAATTATCTTAGGCTGAAGGTTTAGCGTGCAAAGTTGTTTTTCCCGAACAGTTGCTTAAGTCCAAAGAAACATATGTAGTTTGGTCGGCTTTACCTTGTAAACTATTTGATTTGCCTCTGGTTAATCGTGTTATTTTTAAAAGTAATTTCAGTCTATGTGTTAGTATTCTAGTTTTTTTTCAGATTTTTTCCGAAATTGCATTTAAGATGACATCTTGATCGAAACAAACCTAATCGAAAATGGCCACTTTGGAGCCGAATATTTCAAAAACGTAGTATAATTTTGAAAAACGGTAAAAAATCTCATATTGATTTTAAATTCCACTACTGCTCTCAATGGGGTAAGTGAACATTTTTTTGTTCATCCCCATTTTTCATGTGGGGGAAGTAAGATTAAATTTTGTTTTCAAAATGTTAGTATGTACATACATATACTCGTATATGTATCTTTGTAACGGATATAATTTTATTTATACGTGTACCAAATTTCAGCGCTATAGTCTCTGAATAAAATGAATGTGACATACGGACGGTTAGACGGACATGGCGAAAGTATAAGGGTTCCTTGTTTTGCTACGGAACCCTAAAAACGTCGCTTGGTAACGATTCATACGATTTGCAAACGAATAATGCCTATGGTTTCGAATTCAGGTACAAATACTGAGAAACCCACAATTGCAGCGTTTAGTTTTGTTGAAACAAAATTTGGTGCTAAGCAAAAAATTCAGCAAATTTAAGGAGGAAATTATGAAAGTTCAGAGATGGAAAAAATATTAAATGGACGAATTTTAATTTAATTAATATATTTTTTGAACTATGGTTATTTTAAAACCTCATTATTTTTATTAATGAAATAAAATAAAATTTAATCTCTTCAAAAAACAAAAAAATTAGTTATAACTTATAACTTACATATGCATATATTGGTTATCTTTTCGTTCTTAAATTGATATCTTTGGAAGGCCACGAATCTTTAAAATTGTATTTGTCGTAAACAAAGAATATTTGAATACCTAAAGCATATATATGTATGTATATTGTATGTACCTGTTTGGTTTATCCTGCGAGTTCCTTGTAAAAACTAAACCTTTAGGCAATTGATAATTTAGATTATTTAAATACTTACACACTGTGAAAACATCGTAATCTGCAGTCATGATTACAATTTACACATATCCTTCATCATTTGTCATTTCATGTCATTTAATTTGACATTTCACAATTTAAAGTCAACAAACTTGCACAAAAAATTGGCTGAACCCTGAAATAAAAAAATAAAAAAAATTAAAAACAGTTACAGATCAAGGCAAAATGATTTCACTAGCTTTAACCTTTATAGTCGTGTGTCACCTCTGACGTTTTGCCTTTAAAATGTACATACCTCTTTTTTGCATTTCAACCTAGCGGCAAGTTAAGAACAAAATACTTTGTAACATCCGATAAGGGTTAATTTGAAGTGTAATAATTTGATCATTAAACGTACCACAGCTGGTTGATGTGACCGAAATATGAGCATTTGATAAGAATTTGTACATTTAATTTAATTACTATTTCTCACTTTACTTGTTTTTATCGGGGACATTCAATCGTTCTAATTTTCCTTCTTTTATTTAAATATTTACTAATTCTTGTCTTTAAAAAGGATAACTTTCGTCCAAAAACCATAAAAATTTTGCCAGTAGGTGTAGTGTTAAAAAGAAAGGTCCCGTCATTTACGCTCCCATTACACGTTACGTTATATTTATAATATGTTTTTTTACCCTTGTACTGTACGTGATTCACTTTTATACGTATTTGTATGTATGTTTACTATTATATACATATGTATAAAATTAATCTCTAACATAAATTCGAAGAAATTATGCATTTCAAGGCGATCTTTTATTAGTTTTATCATTGATTAGTCAAGAAAGTAAGTTAGTAAAGTAATAGGTGTGAGATCACACAATCGTGGAGGCTAGTTCACAGATCTATTACGCGAAATTATGCGCTCATCGAATGTTTCCCGCAATAAATTGATGGTGTCGCGCGCTGTGTGGCATGATGCGCCATCTTGTTGAAACAAAAGCTCTGACACATCAATACCATTCAACTGAGGAACGAAGAAGTGAGCAATCATGACTCTATAGCGCTCTCCATTGACGGTATAACGTTCTGGCCGGCATCATCTTTAAAGATGGCCATTAAGCACATGAAACTGTGACTTTTAATGGATGTAAGGGCGTCTCAACAAAGGCTTCTGGGTTTTTTCCACTTCAAATTCGGCAATTCTGCTTATTGACGTAGCCGTTAAACCAAAAATGAGCCTCATCGCCGAAGAAAATTTTGCGTTGGAAAAGAGGATCAAGCTGAATATTGTTTTCGGCCCATTCACCGAACGTTGCTCTGAAGTAAGTCTATTCGTGGTGAAATGGCACAGCGAACTGACCACAAATCAACATTCAACTGTCAAATTAACAGTCATTAGAAATAGTGTTGCCAATTTAAAAACCAAACCTCTAAAAAAAATACCTTATATATGGTAGTTTAAAAGATCGACTCGAGATTGTGTCGAGTTTTTAATCTGCTTATTTGAGCATTCAGGCTTGCCAGATCGAAATGAAATCGAGTCGTTAAAGTGACAACTAACATGACAGGAATTTTTTTTTTCCGCCGTATTTCCATAAATTTCTTTTCGGCATTTTAATTCAAAACACTACTATACAACAAATTTCAAATATTATATATTCTTTGCATCTGCAGTGAAAACAAAAATAGACGATAGCAGCCTTTGTCAAGTCGACTAATCAATCCGCGCATAAGTGTCATTACATTCGAGTCCTCGACTCAACCCAGCAAGAAAAGCGTAATCAAATCGAATCAACCAGCTTTCGACGCATGAAGTTGAACCCAGATTCAACCTAGATCAAACCATGCATGTATTGTATAATAACAAATAAGTTGAGGAGTAGCAAATCTGCAATTGCTCTGATTATCATATGTATAATAAAATCTGGCTGATGTCAGAATCAGATGAGATGATCAATCTGGTATGTACACTAGCATTTGAACTCGTATCAATCGTACTATTTTTATTTCACCTTGACTTACATAAATTCTTATGCCTACTAAAGTGTTAGAAACAATAAAGCGCTCTCTACTTTAGGTTTTAATAAAATCCAATAGTTACTATGATTTGTGTCTTTAAGTAATGCGATTAGTGCACATTTTATTTTATGATATAAAAAGTAAACTTGGCTGAGTAATAAAATTATGTTTGTTATTCTTCTTGAGTAATGATGACAGCTCTACTCCTACCAGCAACATGCATCAATCCTAAGGGTCAGCCAAAACCGTCTAGGTGTGATTGCATAAACCTGATCCCCTGCTCCGCAGATGCCCTCTCCAAAGGTGATAGACGGCAGGCGACGCCTGCAGACGAGATGTAACGAGTCGAGGTTGCCAAGGTACATTAGGTAGCTTGCGGCGACTTGTGCCTCATTTGCTGCAATTTTAATTGATTTAACTTTAATTAAAAATTACGACTGTGATAAATCGCACACTTTATCTGCGGTCGATGACCCGCAGTGGAATTTGTGATTTATGCTGATGACAGTGCTCGATCACCATCCCTGCCTTGACGTCGCAGATCTCCAGGACCTCGAATGCTATTTGTATGGCGAATGGCCGAAGACACCAGCTAGCTCGATCCCACTAGTCCCATCTGTCTCCAGCATCACCTTTCGCAGAAATTCACAGGGTGGATATTCATTAGGATAGTGAATAACAGAAACTTACGTAATGAAATTTATGCAGTTGTCTTAACGTTTTCCTATTCTGGTAGCGAAGGAGTTGTATAACGATCGCGATTCGTCTGTGACAGCAACAGAATTATGTGCGCCGCTAGATCACTTTAGTCTGAATGTCGCAAGCAATAATTTCCGATGGTTAATGGAAGAATGGAAGAACGTCGATTTGTCCCGCTAATTTAGCTGCCATAGATTATATTTAAATATTTACTCGTTTTTCTCGTACAAAAAAAAACAATTTCAGGGTTTGGTTCAATAAATTATTGGAAATAAAGATTAATTATCTAATGAAAAATTGAAAAGCTACACGCACCTGGCCGTTGAACGGATCGATTTGATACAAATGCCGCCTGTTAATTTGCGTTTTGGTTCAACCGTGTTGTCAGTGGCATTTTAATATAGTTACATTCCTTTTTTTTTTATTTCCCCTACAGACTTCGGTCTGCATAATTTTTTTATGGGGATGCCATAATAATTTTCGCTATTAATAAATGTTACAGATTCGAAAATAAAGCAATTAAAAACGTATATGTACGTATACAGGGTGTCCCGAAAACCATAGTCCAAATGAAAATGAATTGCAAGCCAACCCGTGATTGTTCGAATAAGCCATACTTACTCTATGTAAACATCTTCTAGTTTGCGAGATAATGGCACTTCTTTGAAATTCAGGGAAGTCGTTAACTTCGAGCACTTTTTTCGGTGTGCTGGCCACAAACTTTGATATTTTTTATCCTGTTTGTTTGCAAACAATTACCACAGGAGCCTCCTATAAAATGTAAGAAAACATATTTCCGATATGGCTGTCGTTTTCTCACAACAAAGAAATATTTTTCAATTTTACGTGTATTCAAAATTTTTTCCTTGAAGTATCACTATTCATTTCGTAAACAAAATATACTGAGCTTAACTGGCAAATAGTCCAAAAAATTGGCGCTTGTAGTCCAGATTGTAAAAAGGTATTACACCTACCACTTTTTTTACTTAGGAATATCTCTTATTGCTATTTCAGTAAAAAGGGAACTGATTTTTTACTTATCTTATTATTTACATTTTCGATCCAGTATAATCATGGGAATCGATTTCATGTATAGTATCATAGTAACTAAGTTTAGTCTATGTATTCCAAATTACAAACAAAAGCAAATCGCTTTAATTAAATTTATTTAAAACCACATTAAATGTCCAAATGTTTACCATCAACGTCGATACAGGCGCAGCTTTTCAAAAAGAATCTTTTGACGCGTCGTCCTTGGCCTTGTTCCTTGTGGATAGTTTTCGTGTAAATAGTTCGACTTGAGATACATAATGAGCCAGGCAACCATCTTGTTGAAACTATATTAGGCTTCTTGTAGCTAAGGGCTCCTGTTCTAGCAATATTGAATGTTGATTTTATAAAAAACCAAGATAGGTGCTTCCGTCCAACGTTTCTGGCAATATATAAATTCACATATTATTTGGCCGTTTAAAATATGTACTAGCCCAAAAAACTTAAAAATGGTATTGGGATAAAAAAAAAGGTAGTATTTCATCAAAAATTTCATTAATGAGAGAAGTAAATAGTATACTGGTGATACACATACGTAAAATTAATAAAGATTTCTTTAGTTTAAGAAAACAACAGCCATATTCGAAATAAGTTTGCTTAAATAGAATAAAAACATTGCTCGGAGTTAACAACTTAGCTAAATTTCAAAGAACTGCCATTATCTCGAAAACAAGAAGATTTTTGCTTAGAATAAGTTTGGCTTATTCGAACAATCATGAGTTGGCCTAGCCCTTCATCCGCTTTTGTTAGAGCGCTTGTTTTTCGGGCACCCTGTATAGGTTAAAGCACCCAGTAACGAGCACTCTGTTTTTTATTTCGTGATTACTAAGAACGCAGGTCAGCGTTGATTTCAAGGTAGATAACAGTTTTCAAGTGATAGTGAAAGGTTATGAAAACTTACAGTTTTTAAAGAGACTGTTTTATTTCGTGACATTATTATTAAGTACTTAACGCCGATATGTACATATTTGTAACATTTATTATCAAAGGAGATTTTAATTAGTTAATCTACACATTTTTTAGAAGATAAAATTAATTATTATAATATGAGTTGTACAAACTATGTTATAGTAGTGCTCATTACCGGTCTATGATTTATGAGTAAAACCACTAATAAAGCACTGTGCTCGCTATGGGTAAAAAGTGCAACAATTTCCTTAACTTAGTAACGAGCAGCCTGAAAATACTGAAGCAAAAGCATATAAAGTAGAATGGGAAGTCTTACATTTTAGCGTAAAATTAATACAGGTATATGTATATAAAAGAAAAACACTCGTGACGATTTTATCCCTTTATTCAAGACTGCAATTGATAAACATAAATTCATTCATATATACTTACATGATAAGATAACATTAGAATAAATGTTGTTGCGATAATGGTAATGTTTGTAAAGTTGGTAGCAAAAAATAAGTAAGGAAGATAAAAAACTTACATTTATCGTGTAGGTAAAAAAATATTCAACAATCATATTTAAATAACTACAAGCTTCAAATCAAACAGGAAGACGTTAAATCACCCAAATAAACTCCTGATACTTAGTATTATGGCAAAAGTTTGAAAAAACAAATAAATTGAAAAACTTAAAAACCGTGTTTATACTATTTTCATCTTGAAATCAACAATATTAATGATGGCAATGCATTTTACATTACTTCGGTTTGACATTTGATAAGACAAATACGTGCTTATAGACCGCGAGCCAGGAACAAATTTTGTCAGTCATTTCCCCCCAGGCGATAATTTATAAAATGCTTCAGAGAGTTATTTCATGAAACTCCGTGAACGTCAGCTTC
This sequence comes from Eutolmus rufibarbis, assembly GCA_963920795.1. NCBI lineage: Eukaryota > Metazoa > Arthropoda > Insecta > Diptera > Asilidae > Eutolmus > Eutolmus rufibarbis. Next base: position 15,520,117 of record OY987205.1, read on the forward strand.
GGCTCCGTGGCCGGGTTAAGCAGCGGTAGCCACCCATACACGTTAAACAAAATTTATTTTCAATTATTTCCTCCCGATTGAAAATTTTTCGTTCGTTTCGTTGAAAAAAAACGACTTTGACCTCGGAATGACCCTCGGAATGACCTTGAAGGTCGTGGTCAAGGACATGGTCAAGAACATATTTGAACGTATAATTTCCTGCTCTTTCCAAATCCGCAATAAAAAATAGGGGTTCCCATTTGAAAAAACAACTTTGACCTTGAAATTAACTTGAAGGTCAAGGGCAAGGTCAAATCCAAGGTCTCCATCGAATAGCTAGGAAAAACTCCGGAAACTTTTGTATGTAACATTTTTCCAAAAAATGCATCCCTGACGAGTTATTCAGGGGTTTCCATACTTTTGGAGCACGCGGTATATTTCTTTTTCATGTTCGAGTGACCAGCTGACGTATTAGCCACCACTTTATAGTCAGCTGACTTTTTTTTTCTTCAAGATATTGGGTTAGCTATAAGTTGATAAATTTTCAATCGGGAGGAAATAATTTAAAATAAATTTTTTTTTAACGTGTGTAGGTGGCTACCGCTGCTTAACCCGGCCACGGAGCCGAAGTTGACGTTCACGGAGTTTCATGAAATAACTCTCTGAAGCATTTTATAAATTATCGCCCGAGGGCGAATTGGTCATGAAAATCTGTGGCTGGCTCGCGGTCTACGATATGCCTAGAAAAGATATTTACCCTTAATTCGTTCATTTTAAGGATTTTTGAGAATTTATTTAGAATATAAAGGTGGAAATATACGAATATTTAATTAATTTAATGTATTTACTCAATTTACGCGATTGAGCTTTTTTCGTATGACAGTCGAGAACTAGAGTGGTGGGCGGATAGACTTACTCCGTTTTGAATAAAGCGAAATCGAAGTTAGGGTCGAACAAAAATTTTGTCGTGTAAATGAGGACTTTATTTTTCAAAAACTAAGTCGATACTTGGCAATTAAATTAAATAAATAATTATTTATTTGAATTTAACGCTTATCGGGATCACAGTTCGTTATTTTGTTAGTTCAGCACATGACAATTTAATATAAATAAAAATTTTCTTTTTAAATTGGTGTTCCTGCGAATGCAGAGAGGAAATATTAAATTTCACCTATTATAAAATTGCAAATTATCAGTCCATTTCATATACGTATGTATGTCAGTTGGTAATTGAAAATAAAAGTGAAAAATTGATCACAAATTTTGATTGTCAGATTAGATAGTCTGTTCTGAAACTAAAAAAAGAATTAAAAATAGTCTATCATACGAAGTGTGTTTTTCTATAAGTGCTGTACTTCAAAATATATCAAAATGTAGATGAAAATTTGGGCCATAATGTGTGTGTCAAGCGTAAAGTGAGAAGGTGTCGAAAACCGCAGTAATGAACATATACGCAATAATCGAAGTTATTGCACATAGTCATTAGGGCTGCAACAATATTCCCAACAATTTCCGCTGGAGCTAATCACAAAGAACCTCTGAAACCATCGGCATCCTTCCATATAATCTCACAAATGGCCGAACCCCAACATGGACATCGATGCCCACACACGGGGGCCGCAGAACCCTAGCAGAGAATAGTTGCCGGGGCTTTGTCCGAAGACAGAGGCTTCGGAAATGGAACAATTGGTCCAGTGCTGAAGTTTAGCCCGGCTATTTCCAGCTGAAAAATGAGCCAGCTTATCTCGGGCTGCGTAATGTGTTTATCGGGCAAAATGATATTGAAATCAGTCATGCATCGAAAACAAGGAAACCAGAGCCCGAGCAGCACGTCCGCCGATAAATCCATTGTAGCATAGGAGTGCGGTCGTCATATTTGTCCTGCAATGGGCCGGGCGGTCCGCAGCGGGCTCCCTGCATGTGCAGTGTACCCTCGCTCGTGCAATTTCCCACTGGAGCTGAAACGCATTCAAATACAGGACAAACACTGCCCTCGGTCCCAGTCGGTCTGACAGCGGGGCTCTAATGCAGGAGCAGTTTTTATCTCCCCGGTTTTTCATTTCCTTTGCCCGATGGGGTTGCATAGGCGCTACGATTTTGTGGAGCAAGGAATTTCATTAAGATGGCAGTAGAGTTAAAACAAGCCGTCTACTGCCAACAAGAGAATTTTGCAAGAGATGGTGGCATATTTCTTTCATCTGCGGTTTCCACCTCCTCTTATTTCAGAAAACGTTGACTTTTAAACTCACGTATAGTTTTCAAATGTCTCACAAAGTTTGTTATTTATTCTTAGTCTAAACCAATTTAGGAAGATGTCGTCAATAATCTAAAGCAGAACTAGCCAACTTATATGTATACATAGATATTATCATAAACAAATAAATATATATATTTATTTGTCTATGCTCGTACATACATACATATACATATATTCGTATATTTATACTTGCTGGGCCATACCCAGTGTTGCCCGGTCACAATTAGCTCTATAATAAAGCAAAAATAAGTACGACTTAACTAAAAGTATTATATAAAAAGCATAATAAGTCCATAACAAACTTGGCCGGGATTCTTGATCAGTGGCGAGTGTGAGTCACACTCATCTTTTAAACTGCCAAAGTGACTCTGATCAATAGCAAGTAGTGAGAACTAACATCAAAACATTTTTTCACCAGAAAAGCGTGGAGTGGTGAATGGGACTCACTTTGAACTGTCAAATTCACTCACTGCCGTTTTGAGGGGCGAGTTAATTGGCGAAGTATAAAAAATGGCTAATATTATTAAAATATTCAAACTATTAAACATGCAAGCAAGCATTTTCAGAGCAAAATATCTCGCCATGAGAAGGATTTCCTTATCCGAAACATGCTGCAAGATGGAAGGGCTTCTAAAAAAGCGAGACAATTAGGCACGCAACTTGGTTTCAGGTTTGACGATATTCTATATTATATTAGAAATCTTTTTTTGGTACATGCAGCTAAAAAATCGTTACCAACTATTGGTAAGAACCGCACGGAAAAAGATTTGGCGCTGCTAATAGTATATGAAAAATGAAAAGTTAAAAGAGAACGTTTTTTTTTAAGGGAAAAAATTATTACTTTTTGAATCTTATAATTTTTTTTTTTATTTATTATATAAATATTGTTTCTCCCAAAACATTGAAAAAAAGATACTTATTCTGGCATTTGAAGGTATATACCAATGTTTTCGATGGGTAATGTTTAAAAATGATGACAAAAAATTAAAATTCTAGATCGAATAATCAAATATCGACGAAAATATTGTTTGCTTTTTATCAGCTTTGCGAGTATTATTTAATAAAACCTAAATATGTAGTATTATTTTTCTTTAAAAATAAAATGTAACACTGTAAAGCATGATATAATTACTCTTTTACATACATGCATACATACAAATTTAATAACCATAACTGCCACACTGGAGTTTGTGATCCAAACTAGAATGATGCTTTTACAATAATGTTGAGTGTTCTAGGAAGAAGATAGTCCTTCTAACTGACGACCTCCATCGTAAATACCATTTGCGCTACTAAAATTGGTTCAAACTGAGGTTAAAAAGAAGCGAGGAGCCTGATACCTCGGTATGGTAGCTAAGGGTTAAGATTGCGGGCCTAATATGGCGATAAAAAATTTTCGCAATTCAATACAATGAATGAGAATTAGTACTAAAGGTATTTTGAAGCCACTAATTTCGAATCTGATTGTATATCAAATTTTTATGGATATTCAAAATGGTGGAAAGAATATGTCGACCGATTTTTTGTAAAGGATTTTAATTTAAATTGGTATAAAACTTATTCGGTAGCGTAACACTAATATCGAATCCACTTACTATAAAAAATTTGTAAATTCAAAATGACAGATCTAACATTGCAACCACAATTTTAAAAATTAGAATAATTTAAGTCAAGTTAATAATTAAGTGTATCTTGCGGGAACTACTCACAAATTTACAATCAAAGCAATTCAATACAGCAAACCAATTTTAAGATTTCTAATTGAAAATATTTCCATGACAAATAAATATATAAAGGGTTCAATATCAGAAATCGTGAAAATTAATACATACAAATATCGATGGAATAAAAACCCCAAGTGCCTATTTTCCTTTGGAACCTGTTGGCTTTTATATGGAGGTGCAATTTTGGATTCCAATATTTCATTTTATCCGTATTTCTGTCTGAAATTTGGTTAGAATCTTGAAACGCCGCCTCAAAATTTGTTTTTAATAGTCTTAATATACATATGCTTATTAGATACTCCATAAAAAAGTAGTGGAGAAGATTTAGCAGGCTTCTCGAATAATCAATTTTCAGTTATAATGTTGGATGAAATGGAAAAGTGCCAAATTGTTCTTGTGTAATTCGGACTCTTTTAAAAGTATCTTATTTTTATAACCTTCTCTTATTTAATAAAATCACTCTTATAAACTCATGCGTAAAATTAAGTGATAATATATGTAATTAATTAATAATTAAACAATTCAAAAAATTAAAAAATGTCAACAAAATTCAATTTCATCTTTCAGTTTAGCAATAAATCTGTTAAAATAGCCCGATTCAATTCAAAATTTCTCAATATTTCGTTGGAAATCCTTTATTTCTTAACACAGCAGCGAATCTTGCTGACATACTCTGGAATTTACGCTTGATAGTCCACCATCTGAAATTCATAACTGATTTGAAATCAGCAAACTTCAGAGTACAAATTGTCAACAAAACCCATATAATTTGATAGACCTCCATTTAGAATTCCGAATTTTGCTAAAGATAGGAGCGAGTTAAATCAATAATTCCCGAAAACCTCTACATATTCTCTATAATTAATCAAAATCGTTAAAGCCGTTTTCAAGAAAGTCAATATATGTAGATATATGTACATATTTATAAACAAAATTTATTTTTATTGTTCCATTAAGTTTTTCAACTTAATTGTATTTTTGTGGAACATTTTATCTTCATAACCCAAAACAATTACATTACAGCAGCACTGACATGCTGCATTTCATCTACGTATGTATACGTTGTGTATTTTGAAATGCAGTATCAATTTTCTTGATGAGAAGTGGTGAAAATCACAAAAGTTTAATTAACTTATAAATCATTAAATTTTATATTACTATGCAGCTCAAAATGTAGCTAATGATGTCTATATAAATGAAAAAAGTCTAGTATCATCAAGTAAATTTTGGCATCATTCATATTTCGAATTCGCATCATGAGGTTTCATATAATATCATACATATAATTTTTATAAAATCTATCTAAAAATGAAACTGGAGAAGTAATCGCCTATGATACCGCAGGAAAGTAGAAATTTTGTGCAGATCTGACTAAAACCATATTTTCCGTTTATCATAAAGCTGCTCACCCACCACCCAAGAAGAACATCTTCAAGCAGGCGAGGCACCCGTATTTCTCGTATCCTTTCAAGACCACACCTCGCCAGAAATTTGACTTGCATCCAAGGTAATCTCATGTGAAAGATAATGGAAAGCATCTGCTGACATCAGAGCTCGGGGCGGACGGGTCGGTTGAAATTTATGAACCGGAACTGGTTAGAGCGCAGTTAGTGCGGGCGCCGCCACAAAGGCTCATAAATATAATTTGCACATTTTAATATTTATAACATTTTTCGAAGCAAGCAGCCTATGACAACGATGCTCCGATGCTGAGTTGCGTCGAGTCGAGATGGAGAAATAGGTCGGGTGTTTTTTTATTCGAACCCGTGCTCTTTGGCGGCGGCACCCCACTTATATCCTTCTTATCTTATTTGAATTTTCAAGCACCGGGAAATATCCTCATTTAAGATGAGGTGGTCGGGTGTCAGAAGCACCCGGAGGATAATACCGGGAACGAGCGTCGTCGACAGACGGAAAGCCACAGAAACGGGCAGAAAATTGGATTTCCAACCGGATTAAGCCCGAAAAAGGTCCTCAAAGGGGGATTATTGAAAATGCATGAAAGGCGTGTTTCCCGGCTAATTAATTTTCATTTTGTGTCATCAAGGGGAGCGCTTGCCCCGCAGGATTGGTGCACAGGTTTCACCTGCGCCTGAATCTCCCACACAGCCAGGTAGAATCCTTAGCTGGGATATCGCTAGGGTACTCGAAATGGCATTTTCCGTAATTGCCCGGCCATGGGAGGAACACGGAATGAAATCAAATTTATGCCACTAAGAAGTAGGAGTACGCCTGCAAATTAAGCTTGAAATGGGAAGAAACACCTCCTTATATTATTGTCGCTGGCAGAACAATTCAGGGTATGGTGGTAGAAATAATTTGTTTTTTACATTGGCCCAAGATATTTTTAAAATCTCCTCGAAACTTAGTCCGGCACAATAAACTTGAACATCTTGAGGCCCTTGTGGTACAAGTACTCAAAAAAAAAAAATTCCTTCACACTGTCCTGAGTGATTATTGTCCTGGCAATCTGATTTATGAGCCCTTTGAGAGCTTCCACTTACCAGAAACCCTCGAAAAACTCCCTAAAAAATCAGCCACCCGTGACCCGCTTCAGCTGAGTTTTCAGTACATACTGAAGGCTGGATGGGCCCCTGTAAACTAGGCATTAGTGCCATATTCCGTCTATTGGGGCCGTCCACTCTCAGAGCTCCCAGGGAGCCGCGCATTTCCAATTTTTGCTTTTCAGCAAATATAGTGGAGCGCAATAGGGCTTTCTAGTGGCTGCAGTCACAGCTCTCAGCCTGATTAGTTCCGGTCTGGCGACAAATGAAGTTTTCCCGCCCTCGTCCTAACACATCATATTTATTTGGGCGAATGAATTGGCTAGATGAATTTGCCGCCCTGTGCAGTAGCCTAGTTCTAACGAGTACACTATACGGGGCGCGCAAGTACTTATGAACCCTTTCTCCATCACCCTGCGCCATTGTTTTCATAAAACATTTTCCCTTTATTTACTCTTACCTATAAAAGGGGTCTGGCGATGTGGTTGAATACCGCAAATCAGCACAAATTCCAACACCAAATATCGACGCCCTGATGCACTCGTCGACTCATACCTTCTCACTTAATTGAACCCCACGAGCGAATACCCCGTCAGAGTGCAAAAGGACCAAGGTCGGCGTTCCGGTCAGAAGAGTACTTGAACGAAAGGTTCATAGCAAAATCACCATCACAGAACGCTGTGAAGTTAGGTGGCCACTACTTCTCGAACTATGTAACCCGCATCCTTTAGGTAGCCACATGCGGTATTTGGGCTCCAGGTAGTCCAGTCAAAATAAACGAAATGTCAAAAATTCTCAGCTATCGATATGGTGCTAGAAATTGTCCGTGAGGTTAGTTGTAATAAAAAATAGGAAATAAACAGTAGGGTAGGGTAATGTAAAAGTAGGCATTTTTTTAATTAGGACCCTTAAATTAATACACAAAGCAAATAGAAAAATAATCTTTATTTCTTCCGAAATCTTATCTAGTAAGCTATATTATCACATATCCTAGCGATAGTAGCTTTATTAATATTTGGTGGAAAAAGGAAAAATATACAAAGCAAAAATGTGCACTCTTATCCGATCAGTCGGAGAAAAGTATGCGCGATGGTCGATAAAAATGCGCACTTTTTTCGAGGTCTTCTAGTTTTCACAAATATTGGCACTGAAAAATCCTTGACCTGAGTTATTGTGCGCCAATCAGATCATTCTATCCAATCCTCTCCAAGGGACTCCACTGAAGTCCGTCATCTCACTGCGTACTCTGACACATTACAAAATATTAAAACTTTTCAAATCACTAATATTACTTGGTAAAAATTCCAAGAACTTCAAGGGGATCACCGAACGTCAAAGATGTTGGGCGATTTCAGAAATGCATAGTTGTGTAAAACTTAAAGTCCGAAAAGTGTTAGTGGGCAGACAATTGTTGTACTAGTCAACAGTGGAGATAGGAATAAAACAAATTTCCTTATGCACAAACCTCCCCAAGAACTCTTTTTCAACGCCGTCTGTAAAAAAAGCACCCCTAACCATGCAAAGTCAACGAGCGCCCATGCTAATTCACTCTTTCCCTCTCGTTTATTAAAGTCGTATTTCTCTTTCTACTACGCTCACGTACAGGGCTTTTACACGATACAGCGTTTCCTTAGGCTTTATATTCAAAGGCAGACACAGCGCCGGAATTTTATTGGGCAAAGAAGCAATTTTTATTGAAAAGACAACGATGGATATATTATATTTAAATTTCTGTTAATAGGAATTCTACTTTCAGAAGCCGATGACGATTTGGCATTATTGAAGGGAAGGCGCCGCTGAAGGACGAAAGTTGAAATTTGTTCAACATTTTTCTATGTCAGTACTTCACTGTCCGTCGCTTATGGGTCATGTTACATAAGAAAGCAGGTATTTCAACGGGCAACGCAATTGAACGCAGTTAATATATACATATATCCTTATATTGACGTAAACCTTTTTATTTTGAATATTTATTAATATCGCAACTTTTTTGTAAAAACAATTAGGTAATTCTTTAAGTGTGAATTTTCGTAGGAAGAAGGAACAATGTAAATTCTTAAACAAAATGTTCGTTACTTTTAACTTTGAACCTAGTTTTTACAGTGTGGGCGGATTGAATTATTCCGCACTGTTAGAAGCATCAGAACACTTTCGTAATTGTACTTTATAATTCTTCAATGTGGAATTTTTAGTAATTTTTAATACATATCATACAATAAAAAGTCTCTGTTTAAGTTGGACTTAAGCTGAACTTACCCAGTAGCGGGAACTTAAATTTATTAAGTAGTGCACAGGTACAAGTCCAAGATTTTGGGGATAACAGTTAGTATAAAATAAAAATGAGTGACGTGTTTAATTAATTAAATAGTTACGTTAAACTTTCATAGTTAATTTAAATAATATTTTACTTTAATACCGTACCATTTCGAATTTTCCCAGAAAAGCAGCTTGCAATAATATGTTAGCTAAGAAGTTGAAAAATTTGTGTGAATTTTGTTATGTATTTCGAAGAAAATGTTCCTATTTTATATTAAATTTCTACAAATGATTTCAACTTTGATATACGCACTTAGATTTGTCCAATATATTGCATTTTCCGACAAAAACAGAGATCACAGGGCATTTTCAACGGTCACTATGCACAGAATTCGCTTTAAAACCAATTTTAAAATGTAATTTGTCCGTTCTCTGTTTATAATATTTACAATACAAAAATTGTCAAATCAACATTAAAGCAACTACATGTGTATATACATATATCAAATTCAAGTGCAACCTGTTAAAATTTACATGAAACCAGAATGAAATTAAAACAACCATAACTCTTTCCCAAATTAAAGTTGGTTAAATATCAAAATTTACCATCCATATTTGCAGTATTTTATAAATGTATATATTTAGACCTGAAACATTTAAGCATACATAAATCAGTTTATAAATTTATAAATATAATTACAGTTGAATATTTGTACCTAATTTTAAAAATCTTTCCGGAGAAGTTTTACTCAACAACTTATTTAAATCTATTATCTTTGACCCCTTATTTTGAGTTAATTGCTAACAAATTTTGCTAAACTTTCAGCCCTTAACGGATTTATTATACTAGGCGGGGCATTTATCTTGAAACAAAATAATATCTCGGCTGGACTCGATTATTTCGAAATAGTTTCAGACAAAAATTGTAGGGCACCGAAAGGGCCATTGAAAGGTCCATATTACGACATCCGATCTAGACCGGAAGTGGCGTTTTTAGACCGGAAGTCAATTATTTTTTTCGATTTAACCCATATTTTGGCCATAAAATAGAAAAAATAATAGGAACAAAAAGTATTTGTTTTTCGTTTTTCAATAAAAATTCGTCATAAAGATGGGTGTTTCCATTCAAAAAATCGACTTCCGGTTTAACAATGCCACTTCCGGCTTAGACCGGAAGTCGTAATATGGACCTTTCAATGGCTCCCTCGGTGCCCTACATTTTTGTCTGAAACTTTTTTCGAAATAATCGAGTCCAATCAAGATATTATTTTGTCTCAAGATAAATGCCCCACCCAATACCTATATAGAGCAGATAAAATTACAATAATATTAAATAAAATTTCGGACCTTCGTTTTTATGTGAACTTAAAGCTTTCGATTAGGAAAGATGCAAATTCTAATGAAATGAACTTTTCTGCAATAAAGTTATTGGCCCATTGTGCACCGCAAAAGGTGTACGAAATATCTGAATGGCATATGGGAAAAGGTTCTTACAGCTCAGGTTATTCCATGCCAGATCACTTTAATACCATTTTCACAGGCTTCTCTAGGTCTTCAAATTTATTCACTTTAATTTTGTTGCCCGCTCACTGAAGTGCAACGTAACCTTTGCACGCAGATCTGTTTCGTCACCTGGTACTCTTTGTGATCTCCAGAGATGGCAGCACATCTCCTAGAAGAGCAGTCCAAATGAAAAAGAAAAAAAAATCTAAAGGCAGCCAGACTCTTCTTGCCCACGAGGGGAACATGACCTGCGACAGGTATTTACAAATCTGGTCCATTGTTTGCAGATTATTAAAAAAAATCATTTTTCGAACAATATTCAGAGTCTTTTGGACCGCGCGATTCATCCATTGTTCTGGACTTACCTGAGCGCGAACCCTCTGGCACAATAATCCGGTGAACCGTGTAAATCTGATATTTATCCGAAAGATCCTCGCAGAAGCGAACCGTGCCTTAATTAATTCATGTCTTAACACGCTTTTTGCTCCATTTGACAGCACTTCTAGGTGGGCCCGAAACGCCGCAGCCATCCGATATTTCAGCAAGATAGCTGCTACTGGCTAGAGCCCGGGACCGAGGACTTCTTCGCTCCACCTGCGATTTTGCAGAAAGAAGTCTTTTCTCTGATTTATTGCCTCACATCGAATCACTGTGCCTTATAAATTCCAAGGCACAGATGTTGTCTGCTTTAGGCACATATTAAAAAATTTTCCCGAAAAGAAAATAAATTTCGTTGTGGCATTATCGCATGCATGGAAAGTCGGATGAAGTGTTGCCCGAGGGATACCCAAGATTCATCTCGGAGGCAAATAAGTGGCCGCTCAACTCGGATATTATGAATTAGCCCGATTTGTATGCAAGATGCGCAGAACTAGGGACCATTAGTCGTCGTAGTGCCCGACACCAACGAGCGGATAAATTTCTTTTTCTCCTAGAATTTTTCTTTAAAGCACCTCAAGAGCCACCGCTCTCGTGAAAAACTACCCTTAAATCTCTGGATGAGCGAAATCACTTGGATTTTTGATAAATTTCCACATAAATCTTTAGATTAATTTTACCTTCAACGATGGGATTTCCTTTACAACGTATAAATTTACAAAAAGGAATTGAAGATAAGGTGCTTATCGAATGAATCAATATCACGGTGTTACTGGGTTACTCGTGTAGTAGTCCACTCATTTTACGCCTTTTGCAAAAATGACCACCAAGCTAAATTTTGGTGTTGAGCTATGTTTATGTGTTAGGTATACAAAAAATGTCGAAAATTCAATACGGTTTGACGTTCACATCAGTGCATATGTATATATTATACATACATATAAGAGATTAAAAGTTAATAAATCATTTTTTCGCCAATATCTCCGTTCCTACTGGTCGATTGGGTAGAAAGAGGCATTGTGAAAAATGTAAGTCGTTAAAATTTATACGAAGAGGTCTTTTGTAGCTTCTTCGTACAAACAACGGTAGCAATAATAGCATATACTTATAGCTAAGATTAAATAAAATAAAAGATGTAGAATGAGGGCCATAGCTTCCCGATAGCATCTGATACATATTAGCTCTCAAGATATGCTGCGATAAAATTTGTGCCTGGAATCAAATACGTATATGTGATATTCAAAATGAGCGAAGCAACTGTATTGATCCAATCCTAGCATATGTATAGTTTTATTTGAGTGTATGCTCATGTGATCTAGAGGAATTCCTCGAATCCACAGGCTTCTTAACACTGCGCGTGCATACAACTATACTAAAGCATCATTCACCTAAAAGGATTAGACGTATCCTCAATTTTCGGTACATACTGGCATACATGTGCTTCGAAAACTGACTGTAACATAAAAGTTGATACTTTATTACAATTTAAAAATTTGATACATTATTTTAGACACCTCATACCGTAATAAAATGTTTTGATCGTCTTTAAAAATAAACCTCACGACAGTAGCTTGAAGAATTGCATACTATGTATATGTATAATGGTTTTTTACGGTTCCAAATTTGGTTGAAAGCGCTAAAAAAACAAATTATATACATAGGAAAGAACATTTCCCACTCCTTTTGACTAATGCCGCAATTATATTAAGATTTTCAATCAATTAAGGCTGTTTGTGTCTTTGATATCAAAAAATCCGCTGGTCCTCACTGGGTCCGACGACGGGCACACACGTCCCTAGGAAGGGTGATGTCGGTTAAAAAATCAAACTCACGATTTGCGCTTTACTATATTTTTTATTAGCGCTTAAAAACTGAGGAAAAAGCCTTGGAGTGGCATAAAAAACCTCATTCAAATTACAAAATAACGATTCTGTTGCGTCTTCAACGGCCGATCGAACAGTGACTGAAATTTTTAGTTTTTAAAAGAATCTGCAGGCCCCAGCAAACTGCGACTCAACGCGAAGAAACCTTTTTATATGACTCTCCCGAAATCCTTTATTACGGGAAAGTCCCATCCAGGTACCTTATCCTCGTCGCCGTCTGCGGCCTTTGCAGCCTGGTGAAAACGCGTATGTTTCCTAATGCAGGCTGGCAGTTTATAATTACTTATTGGCTCCAACATTCTGTTGTTGACGTTTTTAGGTTTCTTAACAAAGGCGCCTGTCGCCTTTACATTTCTTAAAAAAGGCGCCTGTCGCCTTAACAAAGGTATACCCAAAATTTAAGCGAAATATGTTTGATTAAGAAATGTGGAGGTTATCGTGCACGCATAACGCAGAAAATACAGACCCTCATCTTATTAACCAATTGTTTGTATTTCTAAGCTTGACCGAGGAATTGACCTCATTAATGCTAAATACAGTTTGATCAAACTCTGCTAGCTTTCTCCGGGGAGAGTTTTCGCCTTTTACATAATCACATTGAAAATTTCCTCTTCGTTTTGTCTGACGCCGAAAGGTTTATTAAACGCTTTTATTTAATTTGGGCTGTATAGCGCGAACTCTTGCAACACAAAATTGTTATACTTCTATCTTACCAAAAGTTTGAAACTTTGCACACATGTTTAACTTCGATGACAATACAATGTGATCGTGTTTGTAAGTGGATTCCACCCACACATACCACCACCCATGCTATTAACGGCATTTCGTAAAAAAAATTTCTTTTTTTACTTTTATATATTTATTTTCTGTTGAGTTGTGGAGTTGAACTAAAAAGTATTACATATTTTCTTCAAAGAAGTGGTAAAATGCCTAAAGAGTAGACAAGAGAACTTCTCAGGGTAATCGTTAATATGACTTTTAGTTTGAAGTTGCAGTGAATTTTTTTTCAGTTTTACATTGGCCATCATAAAGTTCAATGTAACTTATTTGAGGTCTCGGTAGCCGAGGTCATGGGTTCAATTCCCATCTGGCCCTTGAGTAATCTGGAGGATGCCTAAGTCTCAGTCAGTAACTCGGTGGACATGTGGTTAGCCCTAATGTTGAGACCGTGAGCTCGAACCCTGACTCCACTTCGAAAGTGGAACTTTGAAAATTCAGAGCAACTTTGGAGATGCGCATAAAGAATTAATTTTATTGTTTAATATTCTCCGCAATTTTCAGTTAAGAGAATGTTAAATTTTACAACTTATCATTTAAAAATAGGCGATTGTAAGATGTCGTATTCGAATAGCCGCAGGAATTAAACTTATCGCAAAATTTATATCACCAAATTCGCGGTAAAACTTTCATTCCATTTAATTTAAAATTTAATGATTTCGCACCGCAGCAAAGAAAGTATCTTGCAATAAATTTCAAAAGAAAACGCCTCACCCAACGGGGGCGGTTGGTACGAATATCGCGAGTAGGCTGGTAGATGAAAATTAGTTTACCACCTTAACTAGCTCTACCATTGGGTGAACATTATCAAAAACGCTCCGAATTCAAAAACTAATGAATTGCATAATTCAGCAAAGCGCACCAATGTGCGGCGGGATAGAGAAGAACCTTTCTGGGGCAGATAAAGGAAACTTTGCCGCAACAATTCACGGGCTCATTAGCAGAAAGTTAAAACTGATAAAACTCTCCGGTGAAGTCCGCCGAATGGGCGGAATAAAATTTCCGGTAATTATTAGCATGCTGCTCTTGGGACTGAGAACTTTAAAATTAAATTTGTTAGTTGCCGGAAAGTGGACGACACGGGTAAGTGGTATTCGATTATACTAACTAAACCGGTCAAAATCCAGATTAGACAGAGTTGAGAGTTCGGACTTTATCTCATGTAGTTCAGACTCCAGATTCGGTTCGAGTGATATGCATACAGGTTGCAACGACTAATCAAATTGTGCATCGATCGATAAAATTAATTTGATAATCAATATACATAAATACCCTATCGTTTCAAGTTCATATCCATCCTATTAATGAACAATGAGATATATGTAAGTAGTTCCTTTTGAAGATGTAGTCAAAAATCTTAGTATATAGCAATTAATTAAACAATAAGTTAATTTGACCATGTGAATGGTGTTATCTCCAAAATATATACTGCACTAGAAAGCTTTCAAAGCTACAGACCTTTAGCTACACCGATTTATCTTGTTAAGACACTTAAAGTTTCACTTTTAACCTTGTGAAATATTTTGCTTGTTGCTTGACTCTTGCACATTAAGAAAATTAAATGTTGCCTTTAACTCGACTATTCGCTACTGTTGCCAATTTAAGCGGTTTTAGTCATATTTATCCATATAAAACATCAATCTTAGGATGTACGCTTCAGACAAATTTAGACTTGCATGCTTATTATTTTTCTGGATGGTCTAAACCAACGACCTCAATATTTAGTTGAACAATTAAAATTGATTTTAGGAACATCGAGATTTCAACATCTTGTTACTAAGCAATAGTTCTTTGTACGTACTATCAGGCTTAGAAATGGCCTCCCTGCAGATTTAAAATATAACGTCGGCAGTCGTCAATTTCATGTAAATGTGTTTAATTTTTGGCAGAATTAATTTAGTAGGTATAGTAAGTAGTTGGCTCAGTGTCAGCAGTATTTTGAATAATATTTCTTTATTTTATTTTATTTAATCTTTCCATTCATATTATCTAATTTTTTAAATCCGAAGTATAGTAATAATTTTAAAAGTTTCTTTTGTAGTTGTTACTAACTTAAATTAAAAAAAAAAAAAAATAAGAAAATGCCCTTTCACGACTATTAAGTGAATTGTTGTGTGATCTTAAATAAAAGTTCAACACATTCTGCGCTTGGGATTCATTTCGTGTTTTATGTTAGTGCGCTTCACTCACGATAAATCATATCCCATGTTAATACAATTATTTTTATTTCTTTGCGATATCTTTTTTCACAAGTTATGCAATTTTGGCTTGTTCTTGTTTATTTATTTATTATTTATTAATTAATTCGCTTAATACAAGCTACATATAAAACAATACAATATAGCGCTTTAAGTTGAACTTATAATCTAAGGGAACGGAGAAAAAAAAAGGAAAGGGAGAGGGACCAAGGAATTTGTGAATGAGAATTCAATAGGGAAGGTGACGGAATCCGTTCCTGAGAGACAATTTACTCAGGTGGAAGTCAAAGGAGGGAAGAGATTTGCCCTACCGGAGCATTCGGGTGAGAGGCTCGGAAATACCATAGTTGGTGCGATGGAAAGCAGGGCGAAAGAGAGGGGCCGATGTGAGGTGACGGGGGTTAGTATAGAAAGAGACCCGCTGAAGAAGAGAAGGGCAGTCAATCTCCCCAGAAAGCAGCTGATGGATGAATGTAATACCAGCGAGATCACGCCGCCACCATAAGGGCTGCAAGTCAATCAGAATCAGGCGGTTTTCGTAAGGTGGGAGATACAGACGGTCAGACCAAGGAAGCTTGGCAAGCGTAATCGAGGAGAGGCCTGACAAAGGAGACATAGAGGGATTTGGTCACATAGGAATCGAGGAACTCTTTAGACCAGCGCTTCACAAAGCCAAGAGCAGAGTTGGCTTTAGCAACCACACTATCGATGTGATCACGAAAATTAAGCTCACTGTCACAAATGACACCAAGATCACGAAGGGAGGAAACACAAGGAATAGTTTCATCAGACAACTGATAAACTCTGGGGGGAGAGGCGGGGCGTCTGCGGGAGAAGGTGATGGATTGGCATTTGGTGACATTTAGCTCAAGAGAGTTCCTTTGGCGCCAGGTACTAAAACTATCAAGGTCGGATTGAAGGAGCCGCGAGTCTGTGGGAGAGGATATTAGTTTGGAGATTTTCATGTCATCGGCATAGATAAAAAGGTCCGAGTGCTTAATAACACAATCAACATCATTAATAGACAGTATGAAAAGCAACGGACCTAAATGGCTGCCCTGGGGAACACCCGAATTGGCCACGAAAGAGTTGGAGGACGAGGAACAGAAAAGGACCTTGTACTGGCGGTGATCAAGGTATGACTTCATCCAGGAGAGAAAAGGCTGATTGAAGCCAAGGGAGCTGAGTTTGAAAAGAATTAATTTATGGGAAATTTTATCGAACGCCTTGCTGAAGTCAGTGGCGATGACGTCGACCTCCTCACCGTTTTCCAAGGCACACAGTGTAGTAGAGACGAAGTCGGTAAGGTTAGTGGTAGTAGATCTGCCTTTAAGGAAACCGTGCTGTGATGGGGAAAATATGGATTTACTATGAAAGAACAAACAATCGTAAACGATGCTTTCGAAGAGTTTAGGTATGCAGGAGAGTTTGGCTATGGGACGGTAGTTGGAAATATCGCTCTTACAGCCCTTTTTATAAATGGGGATGATAAATGAGTCTTTCCACCTAGAAGGGAAGATTCCTTGGGTGATTGAAAGTTGAAAGATATAGGTAAGAGGTCCAATCAAGTGTTGATCACACTTCTTCAGGACGATGGCAGGGATCCCATCCGGACCTGGGTTGTGATCATCAGCAAGAGTGTTGATGGAGGCAGCAATCAATGACGAATCGATGTTGATAGAAGCAAGGGTAGTCTGGGGGCAAGAGCGCATGAAACGGAAGTAGCAAGCATCAGGCTCGGGAGAATGCTCGCTAAAGGATTAGCTGAAATGTTGAGCGAAAAGATTGGCTATTACATTGTTTCGATCAGATACAAGCGGAAAGCTTTAATCATGTTCACCTTTGGTAAATTTGACGGTGGATTTAAGCAAATGGGCAACTAAATGCAAATGCTATGAAATGCAGATTTTGCCCATGAAGCCGTATGGACCCCGATATTTTTGAGCTATCCTTAATCATAGTTGTGCATCCGCATCGTGAAACACAACTTAATTGCATCCATTAAGAGCCTGTTCGAATTCAAGCTTTCCTTGTTATGACAGTCTATGACGTCACAACCGCTTATCTATACATATAATATAATAAAACTGTAACGGGGCCATGTCTGTACATGAAATATTTTTTTTAAATTATAATCAAGGTGGGCTTTATTATCGATGTGCAGGTCAAAAAAGCAATTTTTAAAAATTTTCTCTATGCATGGGCTTTTTATCCCGTCAAAAAACGGAGTCCCGGTAGGATAGTCCAAAATTTATATGTCGGCAATGGCTCAATGGAATGAAAATAAAGCCTTCATGTTTCAGTTACTCTCAACAAATAAGAAGTTTGAAGTTTGTAAAGTTGAAAATAATTAATTAAATTCTTTAAAATTCAGATATGGAAAAGTAATCTGCAATTGCATGCAGTAATTGTTTAAATAGAAACTGGACTTTTCACTGTGGGGTGTTTTCTTTTAATTCAATTTAAGCCAGTTTAAGTTATACAAATGTTATTTATTGTAATATACATATATCGTTAATTAGCAGGACTATCTTCTTCCTATGTAGAGCATTCGGCATAGTTCTAAAAACGTTCGTATAGTGTGGATCGTGGGAAGTCGATTGGTGGCCTCAGAGGCCCCGGTATGATTCGAAGACTTCTTACGAATTTTCAGCAACAAATTATGGGAACATGGAGAAAAATGCGCCAGAAAACTATCACTTTTCAGAATTTTAAAGTTAAAGATCTCTGGGAATATAAGCGACAGACAAATTTTGTTTACAAATCCGTCACTTTTGACTCTAAAGAAACATTTCTACAAAGTTTCATCAAAATCCGTCATTTTTAAGCATTCATTTAAGGGATATTATTTTTTTTCTTTCTCTTTTTAAATAAGCTTGAATGAATGTAAAAATTAGATGTAATTGCATGTTGCACAATAAATACCCTTTTTGCAACGAACTACCAACGTTTTTTTTTTTTACTTAAAGTATGATGTGTGAGTGGTAAACGAGAATTTAAAAATTAAGAATATTATGACGTACAAGGGATTTTGTATTACTAAATAAACAATTGATATTGCATAATCAATTTTGTATGGCTTTGATATTAATTAGATTCTTTTGAATCCTTTAATTTTATTGCTTAATTGTGTCTTTCTCTTCTTCCTTGTTTATTCTGTATTAGCTAAAATGCTTTACCTATTATTATATATTAATTAGTTATTCTAAATTCTAGTCTTGTTTTTCATTTATATGTATTATATTATAATATCCCAATACTCACTTAATTTTAAATATAGTGTACATTCTAAGATTAGGTCTTTGTATAAATTTTGTTTTTTAAATAATTTATAAATATTTTTAAACAGGCAAAGTTTATAAAGAAATATGAACGAAAGATACATATATTGATGCAAACCATGAGCCGATTTTGGATCAACAGGAAAATATGCGTCTAGTCCACCAGAAAGTCAACACAAACCTTCGCTCATCAAGCTAATTGCCGCCGGGGCTACTAGCGCGCCGCTGTGGTGACCATGGGCTGTGTTTTTACCAAACATACGCCTCCGATGGAACTTAACCGACAGCGAAGATACCGCTCAAGGTCTGAACCTTAGTTCACGATGCCTCGAGCGGCTTCGAGGACTTCTCTCGCTGCAATGATTTACGAAATGTCAGCAATTCTAAGTTAAATTTCTTGCTGGAGCACACCCAACCTGTGCGGGAGGGCACCACGCCGTTTCTAATGTCAACTGTTGCGAACTAGGCAAAGTTCTCCAAACGGCAGATGGCATTTGAATGCTTTTTGAGAAATTATTGGTCCAATTAACTTTTTGTCAACTTGGGAAATCTCTTCAATGGCACCGATGATGCGCGGAATAAAATGGCAGTGCATCTAATTGCAGAATACAATTGGTGGTCGGGAGTGGCTGATGGATGTAGACACCCACACTTTCGGTGTAATTACAATGGGCTCAGCACACAGCAGTGAGTTATGCAGATTAAAGGTGGATTGGATCTCCTTCGGGCGATCAAAAGCGAGTTTTACCTATGGAACCTTGAATTGGCTTCTGATGAAGAGAAAGCGCAGTTGGGAAATAAGCGGTCAGTACCTATATAGGAAATGTATTTTGATTTTCACTATCACCGTGTTACTAAATATTATCGAGCAATGCGAATGCGTCTTAAATTTAGAAATTACTTTGACGGCTATCATGAATTCCACTAGAATCGAATCGAAAGGAGCTTAGAAAAGCCCTTTTTGGATAAAAATTCCTTAACAAAGTTCATAAAATTTTTACTAATTCATTTTAGTTACCTTTGATTTCAGTAAGTTTTTCCGCACATAACGTTAAAATAATTCGATTGGATTTTTTTAATGGACTTACATATTTTAATAATTAATTGAAGTCAAAGGTAACTGAAATGAATTTCCTAAAAATTTAGGAAGTTTGTTAAGGAATTTTAATTTAAAAGCTCTTTTCTATCCGATTCCATTAGAGTTCATGATAGGGGTATTTGTTTTTCAAAAGCCTATCTCTGTACATACATATGTATATACTGGGTGGAGCATTTATCTTGAGACAAAATAATATCTCGGTTGGACTCGATTATTTCGAAAAAAGTTTCAGCCAAAAATTGTAGGGCACCGAGGGGGCCATTGAAAGCTCCATATTACGACTTCCGGTCTAGACCGGAAGTGGCGTTTTTTGACCGGAAGTGGATTTTTTGAATGGAAACAACCATTTTTTACCACGGATTTCGGTTGAAAAACGGAAAAAATTTTATGGCCAAAATATGAGATAAATCGAAAAAATAATAAGAACAAAAAGTATTTTTTTTTTCGTTTTTCAATCGAAATCCGTGGTAAAAAATGGGTGTTGGTGTTTCCATTCAAAAACTCGACTTCCGTCCAGATCGGACGTCGTAATATGGGCCTTTCAATGGCCCCCTCGGTGCCCTACAATTTTTGTCTGAAACTTTTTTCGAAATAATCGAGTCCAACTAAGATATTATTTTGTCTCAAGATAAATGCCCCACCCTGTATGTATAAAAGACTATCAGATTTAAGTGTATAAGCAAGACAAGTTATGTGATTGTCTACTCCAAAAGTTGTATACACTACCAGATTTTATCTAAGCTCCATTAGATTACAACAGCTAAAATATTATATACATATATTTTTTTATGTCAAATTTAGAAATCTTAACACTTCATATTCGGCGGAAAGTGCTTTTGATATAGTTATCATCTAAAGAAAGTGGGTAGTTCCTTCTAGAAAGTGACATGTTATATCTAAAAGATCTTTTACACTTAACAACTGCAATCAGATGTCAGCTGTTTTAGTAATGTGACAGTCCTTCAATCTCACTTTGACATATTTTAATAAGACATGATAAGTTTGTCTTAAAATGTGGGTTACTTTAAGCCTTACCTAAGGCTATTTGAAGAGTAGCTTCCTTTGCTTTTAGGGAGAACACCACTGTAAAGGCCCATTTTCGATTTCAACATTTGGTATTTTTAACAAAGAAATATATTGGATAAAAAACTCTTAAACATTATTAGGCATAATATTGAAGTGTATAAAAACATTTTTATCGATAAGAAAAATACAAACGAGTTGCCACGCCCAAACGTGCTTTTGGAAAACCGTCTCTACTGCACGCAGCAGAAGTGTTTTAAAAATGATCCTGGAACAAAAAACGATACATACATATATGTTAGTTAATAATATAATATTAGTTTTTGTATTAAGTACAGGGGAAAATAAAAAAATATTGAAGAGAAATATGTATATTGAGAAAGTTCAATTATCGTACCTGACATTTTCGTACAAGAAGTGATATATTTTATGCAATTATCAATTAATCGGCAAAAGCTCTTGTGCTTCCATGGAAAATCCACCTAAGAAGCTAAAGTTAAAATTTGAAGTCAATCGGTCGAAAATTGTTTGAGTTGTACTGCGTGCCAGTTCACAAAACCATGTTTTGGTACGGCAACTCGCCGCGCCGCGCCGCGCCGCCTTTTTGTACTTTTTTGGCTAATTAATTTTTTTATATTCATACTTCAATAGCTTAATAATCCGTAAAAGTTTTTTTTCCATATATTTTATTCCTTTCTTTATACAAAAAAAAAAGCCAAACATTGTGGTCGAAAACGATTTTTTACAGTGATTCCTACCTTTAGTTATGTACGGTCCCTAGACAACCCGTACAAATAGAAAAAATTGAACTATTCGAAGTTATAGACATTGCGAAAACCAAACACTAAATAATAACGATGTTAAGAATTATATTTAAATAATAATAATAAAATATATATTTCATTTACCACAGCCCATATGCTGACTCTAAAAATAAATAATAAAGCACGGTCAAATAGTTTGTTTAATTAATTTTATTATTATATTATTATAGTATTTAATGCCTGATTTTTTTATGCAAAACAATCAGGTAAATTAAATCGTTGCCCAAGCAATTTTTATCAATATAAAAATGTTTAATACAATTGGGTAACAGACGTTATGCAGAATTTTTCCTCTAACTCAAAATAAAAAGATTACAATAACTTGATCGCTCGTACACGGCGTTCTTCGTACTTATGTATTTGATTCCATCAAGGCATCTGACATCTGGCCCACCGGCTCCGTAGTTCGTCAGTTTACACCGACGGTCCATCCTTATACAAGGGACATCAAAAAACTCATCAGCAACATCTCGCTCTACTATGCGAATGTAGCTTGTTGCTCTTTTGACGATGTTTGCCTCATCGAAATGTGGCTCTGCGGAGGTATTAAGGATAGCCAACTCTTCAGTTCTGAATTTTATACATATCTTTTGGCGTGACCGATCTGCTACGTTAGACGCATAGAATATAAACTAAACACGGAACGGCTGTATAGTGTAAAAATCCAGTACGTGGAGGTACACTCTAAAGTAGCTTGTTGTAGAGTGAAATAGCAATAGCAAGACGGACGCAGCCTTCTCAACATACTCGTAAGTTGGTATATAGGATTCGTAGAAAACTGGAATTTCAAAAGCTATTATATCTACAAAATTTATTGTTTTTAAATTTATATAAAATTCCAAGATTATTTTAAGAAATTCCTTTTTTTAGGAATGTCCTTAAATTAAAGATGTTTCTATCTTATTTCTATAAATAATTCTACACGAATCCTGATAATAAGCAAATTTAAAGAAAATATTATATTACCTACAACCTACAAAGTAGGTGCTCCGCAATCACAAATTTCTTTTCAAACTTTATCGATTTGATATTTCACAATATCAATACCTGCTTATACCTTATACCATTACTTCGTTCGTTTTAAAAATTCTTGAAGAAGTCTTTGGAACAATAAGATAGAAATTAACGACCTGTTGCTGTTACTGGCTGATGTCATAAGTATCTATCCCAAAGATTTACCATGCCTGGCCCAGTTGTTGCCGATAAATGGCAACAATAACTCGGCCAGTCATTTATCGCTCTCTTATCACGTCTTACAAGTCCTATAGTACAGTCAATCTGTCGAAAAAAAAATGATTTATTTCGGGAATCAACCCTGATAATGAAATTTGGTGAGTCGTTAGAGAATGATGAAAGAAAGCTTACCTATCGAAGGCCACGTGCTACCTGTGTGCGTTTTTGAAAAAACTCAAAAATATTTTGAAATGCATTTTTCTCAAAAACTATGCATTTTACAGACAAATTTATTGAACAAAAAATGTAGAGGGCACCGTTATCTACAATTAATGTCAGTGGTGCTATGTTGTACAACAAAAAATGTGCGTAGTAGGTGGCGGCTAAAGTGCCAAAAAAAGTGTTTTTCCACTTTTTTGTCCGGAAATTTTCATTTTTCAGCTACGATCCAAATGGAAAAATTTTTCCTTTTAATTTTATAAACAACTTTTATTTGAACATTTTTTTTATACAACTTACCGTTTCAGAGCTGCACCTTGTTAAAGTATGAAAATTCCAAAGTTTTGCTGTCTCTACTCTCCGAAACTCACATAGCAACTGAAAAATGTGCGTTTCTAGAAGAATAGGGCAGCTGACTGAATCGGCCCTTTTGTTAAAACTATGCCAACGCTGCCGGAGAAAGTCACAATAGGACCGAGAAACTTACCGCACCACTGCGCTGTTCACGCAGCGCTATATTACACTACAACTTTGAAACGGTAAGTTGTATAAAAAAAATGTTCACATAAAAGTTGTTTATAAAATTAAAAGGAAAAATTTTTCCATTTGGATCGTAGCTGAAAAATGAAAATTTCCGGACAAAAAAGTGGAAAAACACTTTTTTTGGCACTTTAGCGCCACCTACTACGCACATTTTTTGTTGTACAACATAGCACCAATGACATTAATTGTAGATAACGGTGCCCTCTACATTTTTTGTTCAATAAATTTTTCTGTAAAATGCATAGTTTTCGAGAAAAATGCATTTCAAAATATTTTTGAGTTTTTACAAAAACGCACACAGGTAGCACGTGGCCTTCGCTAGGTAAGCTTTCTTTCATCATTCTCTAACGACTCACCAAGTTTCATTATCAGGGTTGATTCCCGAAATAAATTTGACAGATTGACTGTACTAATTGTCAATCAAAAAAATGTTCGTCCAAAAAGTTGCTATCTATGGAAAACTATGAACATCCTCGAAACTGTGGTTCCAAATCCCGGAACACTGTCTCGGGGTCGCGAAGCTACTTAAGATGCCTCGATATATTATACATCGAAAACGTCAACTCCCGGCTCAAAGCAGCATAAGATTATCATAAAATGTTTATCTTTACGAACGGACGTCAGCCTTCATGCGAAATTAATGCACACCTCCCTTCATCAGCAAAATTACAATTTATTTTCATCGCATTAATTAGATCCGATTGAAGCCTTCTGCCACTGTCGTGTTGCCCCGTCATTTATCAACATTCCCAGGTGTGACACTCTAATCGCCGTCAATTAAAATTGAAACGAAATTAAGGAAAGCTAAGAGGAGAGATTTTGCAGTGAATAACAAGGAGCTCAGGTTACTCAACAGGTAATTACTGCCTCTGATGGTGAAAAAGATAAAAAAAGGTACTTCTTGACGAAATCGAAGAGTCGAAGATCTTCTTTTTTTTTTTTTTTTGTATGCCCTTTTGTTGTGAAGCTTCCTCGCATGGCCTGGAGCTATTATGCCACAAGGCCAGATGCAATCACTTTCACTCCCATCATCTTCCAGCATTCTAACGCGCTAACAAGCGCGGCGAAATTTGATTAGAATGAGCGACTTGGGGCCAATGGGGCAATGCAGATTTTGAGGGTGGGAGTACCAAGCCAACTACATCCACTATAGGCAATCTGTTGCAGATAAACGCGACTAGGAGATGGATTACTTAATCTTCGTCCACAGAGCCGCTAAACAAATGAAAGAGCACAAAGGCCAGGCTTGGATGCTGGATGCTATCTGGGATGGTTGGATGGAGCGCACGAAATTGCGGCAATCGAGATCAAAATATCAGGCCGGGGAGGAAGACGAATCAAGTGGCAAAAGGTGGAAAATGCCCACTACCGCGACTGGAGTTGTGTTTGCGCTCAACTATTGCCAATTGGAGGTAAATCTCTGCTGCAAAGCAGATGCGACCCCCACTAAAGTGGCGACCGCACTGCTGCTCATTGTATTCTACGCGATTTTTTCCCCGGGGAGTTTTGCATTAAAGAGTTTCTGCACCCATCCGGTAGACATTTGAAGTTACCGCAATATACGTTCGCGGTAATGCTGATGTCACAAACACACCTCTTTGCCGGCCCGCGATATATTCCGCGAGCGTTATAGTGAATGATCTCTGTCATTGTGCTCGTGGACTCTACTGTAGTGCATCTTAAAAACCTAGCAGTGATGTACCTGCTTATTACCACGCGGTACCTTTCATAATTACGCTGGTATGCATGCAGCACAGGTCTACCTTGTCCCTCTCTTTTGGGATGGGGTATACATAACTTTTTTTCATATATATATATATTTTTTTTTATAACAGAATCCGAACCCATCCGGCATAGAAGTGTATAAATAGAGCCGCCGAAGAAGTTCTCAAAAAATGATATAAAAAGCGCCTCTGCGGTAAGAATGTTTTATTTGTCTCGAAGCCTACTTTGTAGTAAGCACATGAACTAGCTTAGGCAATGCGAATAGTCGCTTAAGTTTCTCGCGCCACTTAAAATCGCCTATTCAAAACCGTCGGTTTTTCGTAGTGCAAAAATAAATCGAACTCTTACGAATTTGTGAACTTTTTACTTACATCCTGTGGACTCCCAATTGTGTTTTCGGTCCTCCTTCCCGCCCCAGAGAGTGTGCAATATTTCGTGCCTTAAAGAAACAAGTCCCGCGCTCAAGTGCCACTGAAAACAAATTGTGCAGCAAACAGCAGCAGCAGTAGCAGAGCGCAAGGATACCCCTGTGTGACCCTAAGGGCGGGAGATTGAAAGGATTTGCCTTTAAGTGGAAGTGTCAGAAAGGAAAGCCAGGACAAACATCAGCGTCAGGGACAAACAGCAAATATGATGTCCTTAAAATTGATTGCCTTCACTGTAAGTACTAGAAGGATATCATCCACTCCCAGAGCTGTATCCTCGGCTCGCGCGCTGCCCTTCGAGGGCTTACCCGGATCTAATGTACTTTCCCTTCGAATCTGTCCCTTCGTCTCAATGGGATTATGACTAACGACAATGCTATAAAAATCTCGACAAGGATACGCTCGATGTTGACTGTCTGTGATCTTCCCGTCTCATACCCCGGAGGATTACGCTTTATGTCCCCTTCGCGACTCGCGATTCTTTTCTGTCTTGAGAAAGCGCTGCAGCTGAGGTAACCACATGAAGGTTCTTCGACTCAAAATTTAGACATTTTGTAGTAAAGCCAAGATTTAGATAATGATAAGCATTTTCAATTTACGCTGAATTTCTTTAAACGTGATAATATTTTGAAGAAATTTAAATATCGTATTTGGGGCTTAAATTGAGTTTGAGATCTCCTCATGGTTTTTAATGAAACTTGGTAGGAATGTTCATTTAGGGTCAAAAGTGACGGATATGCAAAGAAAATGTGTCAGTCGCTTATAATTTCTTGAGATATTTAACTTTAAAACTATGAAAAGTGATAGTGGTGTAGAATTTACTTTCGCAAATGTTGTCGCCATGACATTCTTACAAGAATTTTAAACTGTGAGAAAAGCCAAGGAAAAGAATCGTTACCTAACTTATCGCATCAATTTTCTCCAAATTGTTAATTCACTTTTAATGTAAAACAACTACTTTTTACTTAGCGTTCTCCGCAAACAGACAAAATTCTCAAATTTTACTCATATCTCAGACAGACAGGCATACCAATTTTCAATTTTTATTCGTTGAATCCACTGCGTCTTCTACGAGTTTCTAACCATTTACAGCATTCTCCAATCAACAACAAACACCCTACAACAACAGGAACAGCTCAGGACTCGAAGAGCAAATTGCACTTTGTTTCCCCTTTATTGTTTTAACCCAATTTTTTAATATAAGTACTAGATTAACGATATCCAGATTTTGATGTATCAAAATAAAACCACTTAAAGAACAAAAATTTGAATACTGGGAAGTTTTTTAAAAAGCTTTACAGTGGTGAATAATCGTTTAAACGCAGGTACATTTTCTTTAAGATACAAAGAGTTGTGATAAAAGTTTATGCATTTATAAATATTATTAGTATTTAGTATGTCCTCCATTATTTCTAACTACTTCAAATAAACTTTTTGGCATACCTAGATTTAACTAAAGTTTGAAGGGTTTCCAATTCGATGTTGTTCCAATAAGTTTTGATGAAATCCTTAAGCTCAAAAACAGTTTTGAATTGGGGCCCATTTGCATAAACCCGAGCTGTTAGTATTCCCCATAGATTTTCTATGGGATTACAATCCGGACTGCATGCGGGCGACTCTAATAACGCTATTTGTTTTTCTTTAAACCACTGTTTCGATAAATTAGAAACGGGCGATAACGTGCGTTATCTTGTTGAAATGTAAATACCTCTTCATTGAAATCATCCAGGAATTGAAGAAGCACATCTTCCAACTGTTCTGTATATTTTTTAGAGTCCATTCGAGTGCTTATGAAACAAATAGAAGGTTTTCCTCTATTGCAAAAAGCCCCACAAACCATCAATGAGCCACCTCCAAAGTTTCTTTTTGATTCAATTACTACTTTTTCATTTAAATTATTTCAAAAGCAACTGTGGCAGTCGGGCCCATCTAAAGTTAAATTTTTTTTTTCATCTGAAAAGATGAAATTCTCCCACTCTACCTTCCAGTAAATGTATTTTTCCGCGAAGTTCAACCGATTTCGTTTATGGACCTCTGTCAACCTAGGTTTACCTTTAGATTTTTCCATTTTACATTTGGGGTTTGGGGTGCAATGTATTACATTTGGGTGTCCAATGTGTTGTTTTGTTACGGAGAGGTCTAATTTTTCTTTTATTTGCCTCGATGTCAAACGATTTTTTGTTGCTTCTTCAAATATTTGCCTCCTTTGGCGCGCGGTGAGCTTAGTGTTTCCTTTTGTTGCCTTTTTCTTGCCATAATCTTCGTATTTTTTAAAGAAATTTCTTATTACTGTTTCGGATCTGCCAATCTCCTTTGCAATTTGCCTATTAGAAAATCCCATTTTTTTATAAAAATCCAATTGAAGCAATTTCAACTTCAGTAACTTCAGAACTACGTAAAAAATTCAGTAACTTGAATGCACATCTGAAGAATTAGTATTCATCTAAACAAACATATTTGTGCTCCACATATTGGATATTGCCAGCCTGAATGCAATATAGGATATCTCTTTTATAAAATCCTGAGTTGCGTTTAAACGAATATTTACCACTGTATACGATTTTTTTAGTAATTCATTGTACAAGTAATGTATACATACATATATCCATTTTAAACCTTTTAAACCTATTTAAAACCTTTACCGCTTTACATTTTAAACCTATTTAAAACCTTTACCCAAACTAATTTATTTAGAAGAATTTATTTGTAGGAACATTTATTGTAGATAAAAAAGCTCGTGCATCAAAGGTTCCGTGGTAACCCTAACTACATTAGTAATACCTATTCATCTACCCATCGTCAGAGATCGTCGTATTCTCAGAGGACCTACGAATTTTTCCTTCATTCTTCCGACCGATGAGTGTTCTGTATATTAACATGTGCGAAGCAATTTTGAAAAATCTTCATATTTTCCGTCGTGAAAAAAAACGAGACTACTGAAGGCGCATAAGCACGCCTTGGCCAAACTCCCCAGAGCCACCCTCGATTGTGTTGGCTTTCACACGTTTCTAGCAATATTTACTCGGTCCGCACCGCACGATTTGTACTGGAGAAGCGATTTGTTTTCAAAAAGGAGTTGAGAGTGTACACAGACGCGTCGTCGTCCCTTGTCACCCAGTGAGGAGTGAGTCCTTGTGTAGTTTTTCCAGCATTGAGGCACAAAGGAGGGACACGTGACATAAATTTTGAGTGCCATCCAGGGCCCCGACTCCCCTAAGGGCCACATATTCGAAATTTACTGTCTGATTCAACATCGCTCACACATCTCGCTAGGATCTCTCGAGGACAGCTGACAAACTTTCAGCTATGAAAGCGCCAAAACCATTTCCGACGGAGGCCGGGCTTCGCCCCCTCAGCCCTCACGTAATGGATTATAGAATTCCGACGAGGCGTCAATCGTCCCCGGACTGCTGGATTATTATTATTAGTTTTTCGTTTTTTTACTTGTGGATTTCGGGCCCTCGAGTATGCCCAGCATACAAACTGGAGTGCCCTTCAAAAGGCGCCTTTCTTTGCGGCTAAATCCAGTAGGGCTGCGCTGAAAGAGACCTAGGGAGCCTTTGGGATGCGACTTTGGTAATTATTTTATTCAGTCCCAGAAAAAGGAGGAAGTGGCAGGTCCAAGTAGATTTGGGATCGGGCCCCTTGTTTGGCCTGACAGATTGTGCCATGTGAATGTCGGGCGGATATACCCTTAACTTGTTGCCTTTAGATTTAGTGAATCCAAAAATGTTTGCCCAGGATCTTATTTATGTACAATATTTTTCATAACAGCGCAAAAAATTCAAAGCGAATTTAAGTGTTCCAAAAATATTCAGACACTTTGAAATTGTTTTGTTGCGCTTAGTAATGTCATGTTGTTAATAATCATTATATTTATGTTTAGCCACATATCCAATATTTTAATAAATATAAAAATAGCCCGAACGACTGATCGTACTTAAAAGTATCTTAGCGAATCTTGCTTAATACCTACCTAAGAAAATATTAGGACAACATAATATTTTTTCTGGAAAAACATAGGCAAACACGCCGGTATAGGTACATAGATAACCTTCTAAATTTCGTTTTTTATATTTTATAACAGTTACAGTCCTTGGTACTTACGAGTGTTTGTTATGTCTAAATCTCTTCACCGATTAATATTATAATATCCATAACATTTTGTAATGATACTATTTACATATATGTACTAATTTATTTTATTCGGATTTTCATGGAACTTAAATTCGTGAAATTAGCCAAACTGACAAAATCGCTGTGTGTCATCTTCGTAGTTTCTACTCGAAATTAAAATGAAATCTACTAGATTTCAACCCCTGTATGTTTACAGTATAATACACTAGTATGTTACGGATAGATGGCATTATTGGATTTTGATCAAGAATATAACATATTAATGTTGCTTTTAAAAAAATCTTTAAAAAGTATTCTAGTAGAATAATTTCTTTAGTGTTACGAATTTAATCGTCTGATTTTAGAAAAATTGTTAATGTTATCTGAGATGAAAGTTTGATGTTTTCATAACATATTATAGTTAAAGGCTGTTAGTCGACCTGACTGTAATCTACCGAAATGCCTAAATAAAAATTACCTGTGTGCCTTCTTCGCCTTTTCACCCATTTCTGTAAAATTTACAAAAGTGAAGATTATGGAAAACAAAGTCTTCTGTAGAGCTAGCAGTGGATTGAAATTTAATACAGTGTGTCGCCCTGTAAACGTGTCATGACGACCATGGTCCAGTCGCTTATTTAATGAACAAATAGTATGCGTAATTTGGCCGGAACCCATACCTTTCAATTAAATTTTGTGGCCTATTCATCACCCAAATTCGCCCTTCATATGAAATGCAAATAAATTTCTGGCTCTCAATTTGAACAACAACTTGATTATAGAACCGCAACGACAGAACGAGGGCCCCATGAGAGGTGCAGGATTAGTGTCCAGTATATGTTAGTTGGACTTTGTCCAGGTCAGTCGGGATCCTCCTTGAAGGACGTACTTCAACTTTGAAACCAAACTGATTAAATCTTATAATTTAGAACCTCCAAATTTACCGAACGCTTAATTACAAATCTCTCCTGAGTCAATAATTGTCAAACTCGTGTGTCGGTGCCAAAATAATAACAAATTTGCTTCCTCAGTCACAGGACATAGTCGTCGCCTAGCTATCTAAATTCAGCCGATACAATGTTTCAACGAAACGAATCAACACCGCTCCTGTGACTATCAAAAGTAGCCGTCCGAAAGTTGTGAAGGTATTGCAAGGCGCGGTAGCAAAAGAGGGTTCATGGCGGGTTAGAATCCGGGTCGGGTCCGCCCCCACCGCCGTCGATAATGAGATGGAGTCAATGGCAGCGACACCAGTGTTCTGTGTATGTGTCTAAAAAAGGATCGAAACTTAGTTTCCTGGGCACGACGAAGTCATGTGCAAGCACAGACTCCAGGTCCATTGGTGCCCACTGGTGGTATCTCCACCGCAGGATAATTTGATTTCCTCCCAGCACCCATCCAGCCCGATTCCGCCGGGCCGCACATAGAGGTTATTGAGAGACATGGAGAAGAGGAGCTCTGTGCGGCGGGTGTTGTCCCGTTCCAATTCCGGTGAATAAAATCCACATCCAGGGACAACATTCCGGCAACTCACAGTCGGGAAACGCACCTCCATCCCTCTCCTTCGTATGTGGATTTGATTTTTTGTGCTACTTACGTGACGGGAATCCAACCTGGAACTCATTTCGCATTTCGATAGACTATGACTGGCTCCAGAAAATTGATCGGATCGAGTCCCGACTCACACGTTCGCCCCCTTGTAGCTCGCATTGAGCAAATCTCATAAAGGATTTCTTTTATTTAATTTACCCTGGGGTAGCGCCGAATTTTTGAAACTTTAAATTTGATTTTTATTTAAATCAAAAATTCGTATGGTAATCAATAGCTTCAGCAAAAACATAGCCCTCGCGGGCCAGCATGCATACAAATATACGAATATACGTGCTTCCCGGTATGCCCTATGGTCCTTTTTCCACAGGGTGAATCCTGTCCTCTTGCGCGGTTTCATTTAACGCGCTCGCGAAAAACTGAACTTATGTGATTGGAAAATCCCATTGAAATTTTACGACTTATTAAATTTGCATGGTGCAAGGTAAACCCGAGCCAGTACGGCGCCTCATACGTGCTTAGCGGCTTCTGAAAGATATTTCCATCTTTAGCTAATTCGAAACGTTTCCTCAGAAAAAAAACGCTTCTGAACCAAGTGGGTTTTAATACCAGCACAGGAGCCATGTGCATTCGAAGGCAAGCAGGTTCTAGTCGAAAAGATGAAAATTCTCTTGTTCAAGTGGAACTGATAATCGATCTATCGCAAAGTAATCGCTGAGTAGAAAGCTACGAAGATGGCCTTAAAGCGATTTGTTACATTGGCGTTAGCTTCGACGCAAGCACGTGAGGCGTCTGTTGTCTTAGAAAATGCAAGGCATGATTTCTCCAACTCATTTCAGTCTAAGAACACAATGTGTGATAAATATTATAATCAATATTTGCTTTATTGCTACGTCATCATATAACAATTTTACACATTAGAATATCTTATAGTACCGGAATTTGGGTTCGTTCAACTATGATATTTTTATGTAGTATAGCAAAATATGTAGTTATGATAATTTGAATTATTTCAATATTTGGCAAAAGTTTTTTGCACGAAAAACCCTATTATCTATCTATTATTAGTATTTAAAACTTAGAACTACTTAGGACTTGACGTAATTCTGGTATTAGACGATTGTCAGAGAAAGAGCATATTTCAAAAAAATGTGTTTGCAATTTTGTTAAGCTTTGTATATAAGCTGTATTTCCGCGATACTGTGCAATTCCAAGGTGAAAAAGTGGAACGGTAGATTAAAAATCCCTTTTTCCAAAGAGGACAGATCGCTTGTTAATAAATGGTTATAATATTTTAATAAACATACATATTGGCTTTGTTTGTGACTGTATAAATGTGAGGATTTTATCAAAGGTATCCAAATATTTCATTGGTGGTAAAAATAGCTATGTCATCAGCGAAGATATGAAAAGCAATTGTTTTAAATATGTTATATAAAACTGGTTCCAAAATAGATCCTTGAGGGACACCTGCTGAAATATGCATACTCTGTATTGACGATTACGTGGTACAATCATTTTGCGTAGCAAGGCATCATGCCATGCTGAATCAAAAACCGATTGAATATCGATGGTTATAAGTCCCAGAGATATTTTCCTCGCGAGATTTTCTTTGACCTGCCTAGATATTCTCAAAACGGGTTGTATAGTATTATGTCCTGATCTAAAACCAAATTGTTCATTCGGCATCAGCGTACTAAACATTTGAATAACATTGCTGTTGATGCAATGTCTATTATAAAAGATATATTTGATGCAGCTTTGTGTCTACAATAATTTCTTATTTATAAGATTTTATAAAATATAGATATGTTAGTCTTATCAAAATTTTCATTTTCTGAAATTGAAAAAAAAAAAATTATTAAAGAGAACTAAAACACATCTAATATGGGACATCAGATTTTCAGGTCCTTTTTCCATAATTTGAATGTGAATGGGTTTATACCAAAATATAAACAGTATTCAATAAGATTATTTTTTTCATATTGGAACTTATATCTGGTTTTAAATTTTTTTTTTTTTCTCATTTAATAATCACTTAATTCGACAAAAGTCTTTTTTCCAATGTAAAATGGGAAAACAGAAGTTATTAAGAATGAGTTAATTTTTTCTTACATTAACTGAAATGAATTAAATCAAACGAAAGTAAGAACGAAATAATAACTATGATTTTTTTAACCGACAAATCATCAAAAAATATGTTTCTGGCTACAGCCTTAGTGAATTTTCAGTAACTGCAAGAATTCTTTGAAGCTCCATGAGGGCATAGCCGCCTATGGAAGAAGTCATTCTAACCAGTGACGCACACATAAATATGTATCTGTGTTGTTATAAATCTGTGTAACGAAAAACAGTCGATGCGCACTGAACAAATTAATTTATTCAAAAATTTAGCCATACATAGTACGAAAAGGCCGATCTGGATGGCGGCGCATCGGGGACATATTCGTTTGTAGCCGCCGCGAAATATTATGGCACCCACAGGACCCGGCTATCAATCTTCTTCCCGATTAAGTATAACTGCTCGACACTACAAGTGAAAATGAATTTGGCGTAAATTATATGCTTTGCACCAGACACCGTGGCGTTTTGAGCGGACATTCTCCAGACGTGCTCGCAAATTTGAATTGTAGTCGGCCGATGAGGGAATCTGTCACGAGACCGTGAATAATAATAGACAATTGACCTTGGACTGAAGATGTGCAACACATAATTATTCCATTTAAAGGCAAAAAATAGTGAGGAGAAATAGTAAGGAAGAAGAAGAAGAATAATGATTAAAAATGAAAATGGTGAGAAATAGTAAACTGAGAAACAGTAATTACATAAACTGATACCGCCCTATAAGTTTATTACCAACCTTGGGTAAATTACTAGAGAAAATTATAAAAATTAGTCTGAATAACTTCATTCTTGAAAAAAATCGACTTCCAAACCAACAATTTGGCTTTAGAATTGGTCACCTCACTATTCATGCACTGGCTAGTGTTACACACCATATAAAAACTACTTTCCTCTGGATTAATTTTGCTTGATTTCTAGGCAGCATTTGACACTACATACATATGTGGCATAAAGCCCTTATCTTTATCTTCCCTCGACTTCTCACCAACACCATTTATAGCTTCTTTAGGAACAAAAAATTCTATGTTTATGTTGGAACTATTAGGTCAGATTACTAAGAGATTATGACCGGCGTCCCGCAAGGATTAGCCCTTGGCCTTGTACCCTACAGCTTATTTACAGCAGATGTTCCAAATATCGAAAATTGCATTTCGTCAATATTTGCTGAGAATACTGCATTGTACTCTTCTGTGGCAAACTACTCAGAAATCTTGAATTCTCTGCAGACAGGATTAAATTCCCTAGAAAAATACTTTCATAAGTGGAAAATCTAGCTAAATGTCGGAAAAAAACTCAAGGTATGTACTTTATGAGACGAAGAAAACCAACATATATTCCATCTTTTAATCTTACACTGCATGGACAAGAAGCAGCATGGCGCGACAATGTTAAATGCCTAGGAATGATCCTAAATAAAACCCTAACTCACAAGCTACATATTGATAACACGATTAATAAAATAAGCCCACTGACCAGGACCCTATACACTTTCATTAATCGTAAATCTAGACTTAATCTGAACAACCAGCTTCTGATTTTCAAAATGATTTTTCAAGCAATCATCCTGTACGAGGCCTCCTTGTAGTACAAGGCTGCAAAATGTCGCATCAGTAAACTCCAAATTTCGCAAAATAAATTTCTTATAATGATTAGTAATCTCCCATGGTGGTTCTCGACGAATCATCTTCATGATATTTCGGAAACGGAGCGAATATCAGATAAAAGTTCAGTGTTGGTCAACTAATTCTATGAGAAGTGCACCCTCACGAAAAATATCATAATAAGGCCACTTAATGTAGAGTATATAGTATAAGTTAGGAAATATGTAGTTAACACATTGTTGACCGGTGACGAGTTAACTAGTCTTTTCATGCCCAAACGTTGTTGACCGGTGACGAGTTTTAAATTTTAAAAGTTATATAAAAAATAGGTCCAAAGTTTAATTTCATTTCATTCAGTATAAATAAAATTTATTGGAGTTTATTTAGAATGTTTTACTTTACTCCCATATTCAATTACAAAATAATAGCCGCTGGCATGACATAATTTTTGTGTAAAATTGCCGGTCAACTAAGTGAAGGTAAGAATTTGTAAGTAAAAATAGGTTAGTCTTTGCTTAGAAGTTCTTGAAAAACTTTTCCCTCAACATTTTATTAATCAAAAATACTATAAAATTGAATATTATTTTGCGGAAAATACCTCCATTTATACTTATACTTAAATATTATAATTGAATTAATTGAATTGAATTGTAATTAAACTGAAAAAGTAAAAAGTTTTAGCGAGTGCGATGGTATGTTTAGTGTTAATTATGTCACTACGTTGTAGCTATGTTGTTATTTGCCAAGGTCATGTGATCAAGTTGTAGGTATTCATTCATAAAATCCTTATATTATAGATATACATACATACATATGTATATGAATTCCAGATTTTGAGTTTCTTTTCCATTGGCATGGCAATTTCTATTGAACCTCTTGGCGTGCCAATTTCTATTAAATCTCCTATGTAAATTGGTGACTATAGGGTAGAGACCTTTTTAAATGACAATCTCTCTCTATCTTCCATCTACTAGTGCATGCAGCACTGTTGTGTTAAATTTGTATGAAAATCTTGGTTTTATTGTTCAATACATGTTTGAATATTCAATATTGCTAACTTTTGATTCTTCTATTGCAGTCAAAGATATGTTGATCCTTTTTCTGGGAGTGCTAGTTTCTGCGCAGCTTCTTCAGTTCTAAAACTGCATTGAGCTTCTTATCTACTGCTTGTAATATCGCAGTGGCTAGCCCTAGCAGTACAGTCACTGAATTATGCTTTCTGCGATCTGCGTTGCGCATTAGCACTTGGATTCCTTGGCTTCCTCCATTGAAGTATAAAATTTTAAAACTGCGCCAGTTTTAATTCCGAATTTTTCTAAAAATGAGACCTACCTAGCTAAATTTTTCGTCCACGAAAACTGATATTCTGTAAAATTGAAGAAAATCGCTGGATCTTCCCAGTTTACAAAGATACGAAGGTACGTATATATTTATGTAAAAGGTAAAAAGGGCCTTGAAAATCAGATTTAAGTTGCATTTAAGTTAAGGTTAAATCGAGAAATAATTATCTGATCCCAAGCCAAATCCACTGTACTTCAACAAATTTTGAATAGGTGAGAACATCTAGAAATAAAAAAAACCAAATTTGAAATTACCTTTTAATTCAAAACACTTCACATAACTAGGTCTCGCATTGCAAAAGTAAGTGTTGCATTAACTTAGTGCATATAATTGCGTCCATTACCCACCGGGCAACAAAGGGTGCAGCAAATTGTTTGCAAATCAGGAAAACAAAATAAAAATGCAAATATTGCCGCTGCTACTTCTATACTATCTTTCGTGGTGAGAATGATTTAAAATGAAAATGAAACTTTATGAAACTAGCTTCACGCATGTTATTAGAGCCGAGCAACGGTAATCTGGCGGGTGTATTTCCCAACACCAAAAATTGCACCTAGTTCTCGGCCGTAATTGAAATCAACGAAACAAAAGAAGATCGGCGTGAGATTGAATCTGTTGTGAGATGTACGCAACTTTGTGAAATCTTTTGAAATGCACCGTCGTCACACCGTGCTCCAAGCAGTTGGTGCTCCAAAGCAAAAAATGCTGTGGAAATGTCCAAGGCAGCAAACATGCATTTATTATAATTTCGTAGCGCTCTTCAGAGTGCAGAGTTTAGGCGCATCAAACCACCGTTATCGTGTCGATTTGAAACATCTGTAGTAAAATCTTAGGATGCTACATACATATATTGAAAATATTTTATATGTTATATTTCAAACTGAAAGTTGTATAATATTGGCTTTATAGCAAATTAAACGACCAATCGCTTTACACTTTCTTTATTCGGCTACCTTGAAGACTCCTCGTTCTAGACTAACTGGCCTCGATACGAGCTAACTCTTTGTTTCCGTTTAGTACAGGTTTAGTAAGTACCTAATTAGCTAATGCAGTGGGTCCATTCGAAAACTTATACGCTAGTCTCCAAACTGTGATATTTATACACTATTTTACCTACTATTTACATATTATTTATTATTTAATCTTTTTACTTCACTATAATTCAAAAGTTACTTTATTTTATATATATAATGTAAATATACTTTTCTGAGTTTGAAAATAATTTTAATTTTTCACACTTAATATTAAAATATAACAAATTTGTAAGCATTGTATCTACATAATGAGTTTTCGTATTATGATCCTTTTTCTGCTAATAGAAAATAAATAAATCTTACTTGCGGAAACCACCAGCTTATTTTAGCCCGAGAAATCGCAGACTACCTCTAAAGATAACAATCAAAAATGAATAATCAAATTTCTGAATTATTGCTCATTGATCAGCAAGAGTAAAATTTTGAATGTCGGGCCGATTTTGAATCTAGGAACTCTTAATGTTGTATTTCAGGTTAAAAGATTTTAAATAAAGTTTAAAAGTAATTTTATACCATTGATACACCATGCATCATTATGACAGTAGGCATCATAATCAAAATAACGGTATGACAAATTAGTTAAGCATAATTTTGTGATGACAGTTTTCCATGTGTTGTTTATTTTAATAAGCATTTTTTCGAGTGCTCTTATTCGAGAGTTTTTTAACATTGCATGTAATTGAATAAATCAGAGCTTTTTGATAAAAAGATGGAGCTACAATATATATCTGCTCAAATAGCGACTAATTGGAGTCAGTGGGCAATGGTGATTTTCTGTAATTTTGTTGTTATAATAATGTTTTTTGGTGTCATAATGATGGTTACGGTCATAATGACAGGTACTGTATTATTAGTGTTATAGTCCTAATCTCTCTAGCTCAGTTAAATAGATCGGCTTCACAATTAGCAACTTTTAGATATCGAAAAGTTCCATATTCCATTCCATAGTTTTCCAATGCTTTTGACGTACTTTTCCAACAATATATTGTATCTAGAACTATCTTATATAAAATTATTAAAACTAAAATATGGTTTTTGAGTCGTATTCCTTTCGTATGAAACTTCGTCTTCAGATTGATGATAAAAAAAGTTTGGTAAGTTTAATTGTTGTAGAATATTAGCTTTTTTCGCCAAAAAGGCTTTGAAAAAAAACGATAGGGGGAAATAGACGACCAATTTCTAAAAAGAGAAATCACACTTACCGATTTAATTAATATCCTCCAGTTTTAAGTCGGTTAAAAATAATTTTAGTTAAAGATGCTGAATGCTTTCACGGAAACCCTACTTACTATTGCGATGCCACGCCGCTAATTACGACGCGGAAAATACGATGCACTTGCGATACTTAATGTGACGATTTAGCGGAGTTGGACCCATTTAGGTGTACTTTATTGCCATTATTTCACCCGGTGCGGGTCATTTATTTCGACATCCAGCAAAGCCATTTCGCAAGCTATTTCGCGGGTGCTGCAGTACGCTCCACACGAACCATGGCGCTGCCGCATCGCGCCGTAAGCGCGAGAATGTGATTAAATGCACGCTTCAATTCAAGATCACCTCCTGCATTAGCGTGAACGTGGTCACAATTAAAGCGACTCTGCATATTTCGTCTAATTATTGCCGCCGTAATTTATGCGACGGTCTGTCTTACGCTTACCCCTTGCACCCCGCGCACTAAAATTTCATTTGAATATTGCAACAAGCGCAGAACTTGGTTCGACATTTCCTCAGGCAAAACTCCTTTAGCTGCTCTTAAGACTTCTTCAGATGAAAAAAACATTAGTGGAGAAGGGAGAACCATCGCCTGATTGTTTCTTCAAGATGCGATGATTTACAACGAATTCTTAACGATTGCATAAATTAGAATTTTCCATTTATCCACAACGGTGGTATGCCTTTGACAATCCATCGTGTCCTATAGACTGATCTGCGGTAAATCATCGAGGCAGAGCGACATTTGATATTCTGCTAAGAGTTATTTATTTTCTTTGCGACGACCTCAGTTTGCAACTTTAAAGCGTTTAATTGGAACTCATAATTCTGACCTGCTGCTGGGCTTCTTCGTCTTTCTTGTCTTCTTAGTCGGCTGATTGGATCTTCTGCGCCGTAAGCGGATGCTGTGGCGGTCGCATCTAACTCAATACCTTTGCTAATTGACTAACTTTCATTTTGCTTCGTTTGCATCAGTGACTATATTTAGATCCTTTTGCTGATATTACTGGAAATTAAATTGTGCAAATCGTTTATGCAGAGGAATGCAAAAATGTCATGTCTTTAAACTTAATCTGTTTGATTGAGGTTTTAGTAAGATTCCAATCCTAAATTGAAACAACGTTTTGTCAGTATGTAACATGTCCCAGCAATTTCACGAATGTAGAGAAATCGCTGCTGTATGATCTGACATTAATATTTCATATAGTGAGCGGAAAACCTAAATAAAATTGTTAAAAACACCACGCCATATTCCTACTGCATTTTAGGGATTTCCAAATGTTTAAGCCAAACACCCAAAAAAACCTAAATCACCTAAAATCATTTAAACTTTATACAAGTTGACACGACATAATATATGTTTTCAGCTTAAGAATTGGTTTACAAAATATAAACATTACTTTTATATAAATTAGCTCTTGCAACTTGAAATACCTATTGAGTAAAAATTCAACAAATTTATTTTCGTGCAAAGTTTTGAAACACTACCATATTTTTATCTATAGGTAGATTGCCCAAGAGCTAAGATGAGTTTGTATACACATTCCATAGGATAGAAAAACATAAAGTTTTACTAAGAAAAACTGACCTAGCATTGGGGTCAACTAAAAGACAAAATTATTAGCGAAAGTTTTTTATATATTAATCTTTTAAAAACCAAACATTTGCCAAAATAAGATCAGCCTTGTGTAAACATTTTAGCAAAATACATCACGACAATTAACCCTAGTACGTTGTATCGAAGATAGCTTACCGGTCCTTTAGAAAAATAGTGGTTGAAAAGAAAAAGCTTGAGAAACAGTAATTTTGATAATAATACTATAAATTATTAAATTACTTTGCAACTATGAAAGAACGTAAGTTAATTGAATTTCATTTTCATATTATAATTAATTTTATTTCCTAGAAATTTAAATCAAGAGAAATTTCAATGCTTTTTCTAGAAACTGAAATACATATAAAAGAGTCACTTTTTCCATTATTATGGTAACTAGCGAACGAGGTTCAGGACAATAGCTATTTAACTAATATTATAATAATCAATTAACCCATAAGGATTTTGCAAAGTTTTTTAATTGAATAAATTAACTAGAGACGAAGATAATTCAGCGAAAAATAAGAAACATTCATATCTTGACTCAAAATTTTGAATTTCAATTGTTGTTGAAGAAAATAGTAAAAAAGTAAAATTAAGACAGTCATATCTTCTAAACATTTCTAATGTTCGTTCAATAGAGTTTTTTTTTGTAAAAAAAGCACCTATACACGGAAAAAATAAATCATACCTATAATTTAAAGTTTTTTCCAATGCCTACATCAGGTGCAAGTTAAACAAAAATTTAAATTTTTCTTGTATAATACTATACCAGAAAAAGTGTTAATTCGGTTGGTATTAAATATATATTAGGGAGACCCGAAAGTAATGTCGTTTCTGCGCATGGAGATATTCGTTTGTCATTTATCAGCTTATTATGTACTTCAAAGTCGTTCCAAAGACATTTTAAGGGTAGAGTGACTTGTTTATTCGTAAGTATGTATATAAATTTTAAATTTTTTTTGTAATTTATGGTGAAATGAATACATACCAGAAGAGGTGCATATCTGGCATTGTATGCTTTCTGAGTTGCGCAACGGTTGCTACTAAAAACATTTGCAATGTTTATCCAAACGCATTAGATGTTCGTAAATACCAAAGGTGGTTTTCTGAGTTCAAATCCGGTAATTTCGATCTTTTCGACTCGTACCGATCAGGAAGACGCACAGCTTTAGATAGTGACATGTTAAGGGCGGAAGTGGAAGCAAATCCGTGTCAGACAATCGAGGAACTGTCAAACACTCTTAATCAACCTTGGTCGACAATTCAAGAACATTTTTAGCAGATGGGTAAAGTAAGCAGAGCAAGTGTTTGGGTCCCGCGAGCGTTTTTGATCGCTTGATCACTGGAGATGAAAAATGGATCCTCTATGATAATCCAAGACGTAGAAGGCAGTGGCTCTCTCCGAATGAATCGCCAAGAAGTACAGCCAAGCCAGGTTTACACCCCAAAAAGGCGCTTTTGTGCGTTTGGTGGAGTATTCGCGGGGTCGTTCATTTTGAAGTGTTGAACCCTGAACAAACTGTGAATGCAGACCTTTACTGTGAACAATTGGATCGAGTAAATCAATCTTTAATTGAAAAGTGCCCAGCGATTGTCAACAAAAAAGGTGTTATTCTGCAACACGATAATGCAAGACCACATTGCGCAAGATGAACCCTGGAAAAAATTAATGAATTAGGATGGGTAATAATAAAATGCAGTCCAACAAATATCTCAGTGTTTGGTCGTCGTGTTAATACTCGTTGGGCGTACTAAACAAAAAAACAAAAAAACTGTGCCTATTTTCTGATTTATTTCGATGTTTTTAATCTTACCGATGTGTAAAATTTTATTAAGACCAGGATCAACACAAAAGAATACACGTGTCCAAAATATATTTTGAAAGAAAACACAATGTTTGAAAGTGCATGCTAATTATTGGACTTAATGAGTAGTACATCAGGTTATGTGACCTCTCTCATCAGACCGATAAGGTCAATGTCCTATTCACCAGTTTTTCAACCTTTTCTCACATTAAACGGCAATCAATTAATTTGTCGGCATTTAATGCTGAAGAGGCAATAAAAATTTAAATTCCAATTAATCCCGCCCCTGACTGAACATCAGCAACAATTTTGTACAAAATGATCACTCAATCGCTGTGTGGCATTCACACCTTGAACCGGAGTATGGTGCGAAGTGTTATGGCGGTGGTGACAGCGCATCGTCGCACGTTTAAGTCACGGGCTATTTAAAATTTCACCGTTTTACACTCAAATAAGGTAGGCGATGTTTAATTGCTCAAACGTCCATTTGCTTATAATGTCCACACCGACGACTCCACGCAAGTGCATTCCTGGTGCATTTCATGGTGCACTAGGTATGCAATACACCGCATGATCAGATGAATGTCAGTGGCAAACAGTCTGATTGCGTCTCTATATGCATTCAGGGTCAGGTGAGGTGAGGTAAAATAAAATAAATGAAAAAGTTAATTGCACATAGATGAATTTCTCGAAAAGCAGATACACACCACTTATACGTGTATGGTACTGGTACTTTGCAAGATAACAGAAACAACAAATGTTTACGTCTGCGGATGGCTAATGTGGATATAATTGGCCTGCCATAGGTGCTGCAATCGTGCCGGAGATAATGGCTTATCGCAGTGAGATGTTTTCATTAGCAATCCTGCAATTACGGAAATGATGATGATGCTGGTGCGAGATGTGTTTTTGTGTTATATATGTGACTCGGTTCAATGGAGAATGTAATTGGCGAGACTTTCGAGGCATATCAAATACCTTTGGAGTAACTCTTTCAATGCTTCTCATATTTTCCTCAATTTCCTCATTCCTCAATTATTGAAGATTCAACGACAATCCCTTAATTTTTCGAATGTTTTACTTTTCTGAACACAACATCAGTCGAAATATCGAGCTAGTATTACAACATCGGACAAGTAACACGTCATCGTAAATCGTTTTAAATTTCCACTACTTATTTCCAATTCTAGACTGTAAGTCCATGTTGCATACGAATTTTCTCTTCTATACTACATCTACCTTCTACGTTAAGGGAGACTGGAAAGTTTCCAGTTGAAAACATGATACGTGGTAACAACATTTATGCTTTAAGAATTTTAATAGGAACATATAATAGAGGAACTCTCTTTTTATAGGTGTAATCAATATGAAAATTTCTTTTTCTCTCGTATTTTTATTGTTATTCAATAGAAACAAAAAAGATTAAACATTTCATTTATTATTCAAAGAATTACTTTTTATACATACATCGATTCCATCTGTTAACACAATAATCTTGATAAAACTGTCAGCAAAGAAAAAAGTTGAAAATCAATAATAACTTTTTTATGAGTAACAAAACTTCGTCGACACATTGTGCTTACTCTAATACGTAACTCAACAGGGAAGCGCAAAGAGGGATCAGAATAAAGCCTGAAAGTATCAATGCAGTCAATAAATGAAATCTAATCTCGTATTTAGCGGGAGAGTTATTTTCTTATCAACTTTTAGCGAGCACTGAAATTGTTACTTTCACGTTTATTTTTATTTAATACTAGCTCCTTTCCGTGCCTTCGTTTTTAAGTTCACAACAATTTTGTGCAATGCAGTGGGCATTAAATTTTGTTAGCTTCAATTTCGAAAATTACGAAATATAATTATTGTTTTTATTGATTGGTGATTATATTTTCACTAAAATACCCTTAAAAGGTACAAACGCTTTATTTTTTAACTATAAAAATGCTAAGAAAAATGTGTTGCGCCATTATAATGAATGTTTACCCTATTTTTCCTGCAACTAGTGTAGAAGCTTGAAAAAATCAATTTTTTTTTTAACTTAAACATATTCTAAATCTATTGTAGAATATGCCTATAAAATTTTGGAACGATATTCGTATTAGTTTTCGAGTTAACCGACAATACGTAACCGGTTTTCAAAGCGGCCTCGCCTCTTTGCCTTTTTTTAAACGCATTTTTCTCGAAACATCATTTTCGAAATTTGCGGGCGTAATATCTCGAAAACTATTAAAGATTTTTGGCTGAAATTTTTACCAGTTATACAAAACAGTTATTATTCATTATTAACCCTTATCACTCCAACCGGCAGTGTCACTGCCATTCTTTAGTCAGCGTTCTACTCCAACCGGCAGTGTCACTGCCAGAATTATGCACATCGTAACTATGAAATGTACGCCGTAATTTGCAAATGAAATATTTAATTCAGTGGCTACTCAACATTTATGAATATTATTACTAATAACAAAAAACTACCTCATAAAACGTATGCAACGTTTTTTTTAATCACTTCGAAATGAACACAAATTGTCTGGAGTGGCTACAAATCACTCTGGAAAATTCTTGGAGTGATAAAGGTTAAATCTACTAGTTTGGAAAATTATTGTTATAAATTTTGTTTATTAATCTTTTTAGGTAAAATTTTTATACGAAAAAAAACAATTTTTCTTTCAAACTTCAA
Organism: Eutolmus rufibarbis; assembly: GCA_963920795.1. NCBI lineage: Eukaryota > Metazoa > Arthropoda > Insecta > Diptera > Asilidae > Eutolmus > Eutolmus rufibarbis. Next base: position 15,564,937 of record OY987205.1, read on the forward strand.
ATTTAATATTTTATTTTCAATTTTCTTAATATGTTATTGGTTTAACTACAAATTACGGATGTTATTAACAAGATTAACAAGAAATTTTTTGTCTGAATGTTCCCGGTTCACTCTAAGGGAAGTTATTTGTATCGCAATTTGGACAACACGTCTGACATTAACGCTGATAAAACCGAAATTTTGTTTCCAAAAAATCTAAAAAAATTTTTTTTAAGTACTTCAAGACATGTACTTTCAGACCCTTATACATAATAAATATATAACAAAAGTATAGTAATTTTGAAAACAAAATGTAAAAAAATTCGATTTTCTTGCCCGTTACACTAGTTGCCGCCTTTAACGGTTTGACTGCCATGTCACCCACATATGGGTGCCACGTCCAGCATTGATCAAAACTAAAGCACCTCCATGTAAAGTAGTAATGCATACCCCCAACGGTTAGAAGAAATCAACATGAAACAAATTTATTCCTTAGTTTTTAGTTTTCATATGCATATGTATAACTTCGTAATAAAAAAACATAACAATAACAAATTCAATTTTACAAAGAACAAAACTTAATACAAACATTTTACACAATAGTCAAAATATGTTTGGTCAAAACTATAACACCACCTAGTTTATTGTTCCAATTTCCGTTGCACTACTGTCAAAACGTTAACTGTAAACGATACTTTCATCAGACATGAGTTTTATTCATCCTGCTAGTTAAAATTTCATCATTATTGCAAAAGTTGTGAGAAGTTGTTCTCCAGAAAACAAATACATAATAGTTTATATCCATTGTTTAAAAACTATTAAAACCCTAAAAATGGCAAGAAATAAGTACACAGCCAAAATTAAATACAGTCAGCGGCACGGAATTTGGCCAAATTAAACCACGCATTTGGTATGTAATGAACGTCAATTATCGATGGCATAAGTCCTGGTAGTGATATTTTGTCAATCTGAATAGGGTAACTACCGATAAATTCTGTTCTTGAGTTTGTTGAGTTAAATAACTCTAAATTTCATATTAGCGCAACAATAGATTAGGTGAGTTAAATTTAATTTTTAACTTTACCCATTTGACAACTACGGTTTTTTATTTTTGTAAATTAAAGTTATTCGTGATTTAAGAAAGCCTATTGAATAGATAACACCAGCTCAAGTTGCTCAGGCCGTACTATTGGTTTCCCAAAGTCGTACTCAACATGAGATGTCTACCATTCTGAAATGTACCACGAAAGGGCCAGAACTCGAGGGAAGTCATAGAGTAGCTCAACGTAAATTTGTCTAGAGAGCAGTGGACCAAGATCTTGTTTACGGACGAGACAAAAGTACTGTTAAAAGCTCCGGATGGTCCTGAACATGTGTACAGAAGAAGTGGCTGGCAATTTCTTCCCCAAAAATCGAGGCAAACGGGTAATTTTCACTACGGGTCTGTTATGATTTGGGGAGGGATAAGTTCTAACACTCATACAGAGTTAGTAATCGTTGAAGGCAGCTTAAACACACAATGGTGCGTCAAGGAGATCCTTGAGGTTTTACCATACATGAACTTCCTAAGTGTTGAAGATTTTCGGATAATGCACGATAACGCAAGAGTCCACAGCGCTTCATGTGTCGAAGCCTATCTTTCAGAAGTTAGTATACGTAAGATGTCATGACCTGGTCTTAGCCGAAAGGCGAGTCAGAGCTAGCCCTCATTCACCACACAGAATCTCAATGACCTGAAATCCACTGTATTGTCTGCTTAGGAACAAATGCATCAAATTGACTAAAGAACATTGTCCATATTTGTCTATATTTTCGTTTATTTTCTATTTTCAAAAATTGTTTAAAACCAAAATCTGATAAATGATACGTTCAAACATGTTTGAAATCAAGTTCACAACAGATCACCCCAAGCACCCCTCCAATTTTGACTCAAAATAATAATAATATTTTAAGATTGGGCCAAATTCCGTGTCGAATATTCCGTATATACATACATATGTACATATATTATAATCAATATATCCGTTATATCGCGGCTAATTAAAAAATATGAGCTGAGGTGGTTTGAAAAATAACGTGGCACTCAAAGTGTTAATATGTTTCAGTTAATACTATTATAAACTTTGGACAAAACTTCTAGCATGCATTGAATCCGATTTAATATTTCAAGAAATTATATTGTTAAATAAATGGAAAGTGTATAGGGAAAGGGGACCCAAAGCGATCTAGAAATCAAATCTTCAAATCTAGAAGCCTTACATATTTTACTGCTGTCAAAAGGAACATTTATAATATTACGTTTTCACTATGAATTAACCAAATATCTGCTATCTCCACAAAACAAACCAAAATTAAATAAGTAAAATACAAATACTTATGAAAGTCCGCTTTGCTACTAGGAATAAACGGGCATACTTAAGGTGAAGCGGACACTCAAAAATCAGTTGCTATAAGATAGTAATACAATAAACAAAATTATCATCTTATTAAGGTAATAATATAAGATTAATATCAGTATCAAAATGTTAAGGAATATGTTCAATAAAATCTAAATTTTAGTTAACTATTATCGACTAGTAAAACCTAAATAGTTTGATATTTTCTCGAAAATAAAATCTAACACTATACAGCATGATGTATACTTACTATTTTATACATTGATGCAAAAAAACAAAGGGCACCACTCAACCTCCCTAACGATCCAAACTACCCGAACATTTCTAAAATTATGCCAATTGGTCTAGAAAGAAGATAGGCTTGGTAACAAACGACAGACGTGTTTTTGTAACTTAAACTGTTTAAAATGCGTTTTAGTTCATGTTAATTAAAATCAGAAAATGTTATAAAGGTTGAAAATAATTTCATTTCAACAAAATGCATCCCTGTAGCTTTTATTCCTTTTATCCGTTTAATATAAAATCAAATGCAGTTTTGCTTATTCACCAAGAATTTATATCTAATCGGAATATGTGAAACTAAAATAAGTATTATTGAGGGATAATTTCACCCCATACAAGTGTGCTATGCGTGTTAAGCAATTTAGTTAATGTCGTTATATTTTGCTTTAAAGTCTACAATTTCGAAGTCTTTCTAGGTGCGTTGCTTTGTCACCAAATTCTTTCTTCGTTAAATCTGGGGTTGCCCAGCCCGCTGTAAAACTTCAGTTGATTCTCTAGTTTTTTCACACTACATACTCTATTAAGTTCCAGTAATTAAATTTCTCAAGTTTAATTGTACCTTAATCTATTGTTTTTCATTAAAAAGGCACTGGGGAACTAAATTTCTCAGTTTCCATCCAACAATCCTTTATTATTCCATAAGTATTCGGAACATTTTAGAAGAGAAGAAAATCTGAGCGGAATAATTACTGCAAGAGATTTCCTTGTTAGCAAACATGCATTTGTATATGTAGAACACAAAAGAAAATATATTACAATGTTTAATTTGATAAAGCACAAAGTGTGTACGGAAGAAAAGCTCCCAAACTTTTTAAGAAAATTTAAGCCCGCATCCAGTCCATTCGTAACACCTTACGTAACGTCATTTCGTCACCTCGCCCCTACAAATCACAACAGAAACTACATTCTCCCCCTCCCCTAATTAAAAAGTCACCTCGAGTTGATTCAACTGAGCCATTTGTTAAAACACCTCATAAATCACCGAAACCATAAGCTCCGGCATTATCGGCATGCTCAACAAAATATTGTTGCCATCATCATCATCATCATCAGCAACACCGTACACATCATTATCTCCGGCTATGAGAGAGCAAATGGATGAGGAATGGTTTCCAGAAACCTCCAGGTCAAGAAAGGCATTAATGGTTGACATTTCTGGTACAGGTGAGACCAAGACCGGGGACCGACTTGTATGTGGGTGTCGAACGCACCACGCTATGCGCTAATCTCAGATAGCCTTAACATATTCATCTTACTGCATGCCGTCGTGGAGCCGGGCTGGCTGCAAAGCCCACCATAATTCCAATTGCGTGCTGTTGTGATAAAATTTCTATTTAGATTTAGGATTTAATAAATGCAAAATAATCTACCGCGCTGAGCTTTAGTTCACTCTTATGGTCTTTACGGTGCTCGAGAGGTTGAAGTGATTACCTAAAATGGTTAAATTGCTGCGTATCAAATTTATCTTTATAAGCAATTCGGTAAGATTTTAATCCATGAAATCTTCATTTATGTTATTTGCTTCTTTCTTTATAAAAAAAATAAAAGGGGAGAAAACTTCATAATTTGCAAAGAATTTTAATTGAGTCCTGACTGCGCTCATTTATGGCGTGCTTCTTACTTGCTTGGACACGTGATATATTTTTTTTCTTTTCCAATAAATAATCACGAATTTAAATTGTGAAGAATATAGTATTCATGAAGAATGCTAAATTGGGTAGCACGAACTAAACATTGTAAAAATATTAAGCAAGTAAAATCGAATACAGTGGTGGAAATTCACAAAAATTCACAAAAATCTTAGGAAAGAACCAAAATTATTAAAATTCAAGTGGAAATTCACATAAAACCACATAATGTTTTTAACAAACTATTAGAAGTAAAGACTTACATTCATACTCATAATAAGAAGTGAGCCCTCGTTTTTCTTTTAGAACTACCAACATCCGCCGTGGCATTAATTGAATTAGAAATTGGAACTCTGGAAATTTTAGATCATGCTTCTTTACAGCGGTGTTAAACCTCTGGACGCTATTGTATGGCCGTGTATTAATGAAAACGATTTGCAAGTATCGACTAGAGATTATCCGCATCGTTTAAATCCTGACTCTTTGCAGACCAGCTTATTCTGTCGATATTTTTGTCCTCCAATCATTTCAAAACTGTCTTAGACACTTGAATGCCAGCGTTGTCTTGTTGGAAAAGGCTTCTAAACCGTACAAATCTTCTGCTCGCTAAACCATAACTCCTTCTAAGAGCTGAATATGCATTTCGGAATTCATTTTTCCTGGAACAAATGCAATTTGCGTCTTCCAATTAGAAGCAAAGACAACCCACATCATCACACTTCCTCCACCAAAGGCACAGTTCATTCTTACTTCTTCATTTTGCCTTTTATTGTGTCAATAAATAGGAATTGTCCAATTCATATGCGCGTGCGATTTTAACATAGAGCGTAGGCTTGAAGCACTTTTATTTTGCTACTATATAGTACTAAAGATGACTGCTTTATTTATTCATATTCATATGAAGAATTTGGCGTGCTTCACGAGTGCGCTCTTATTTAAACTGATGTTGTTATGAAAGTTACAACTCTCTTTTTAAACAATTTTCCTTAATCACACGATAAATTCTGGGAAATGTTTTCGAAAATGCTTTTCATAAAAATAATATGAATAATTTTTTTGAATGTAGCCTAACATACGATAACTTTCTTAAAAGACGCACACACTATAAATTATCTTAAAATGCCATTTCAATGAGATCTCAATGACTTTTTCACCTCTGATACTCTTCTACTTTCTGCTTTTTAAATATAAAATTGAAAATAGGTATACACTGAAAGAAATGTTTAACTATATTCCGGGAGAACTATACTTATAAGTATAGTTCGATGGACTATATTCTCACACTATTTAATGGATGTCAGAACTATAAAACTATATTCTCGCATCTATCTTAGGGATACCAGAACTATAACTATAGAATCGTTTACTATACTGCAAAAATTTTTAATATCACGACTATTTTATTGCCCAGTGAACCATGCAAATCTATACAAATTTTTCTCAGGATACAATCAGTGACACAAATTGTCGGTACTTCACAATAATTATTCTACTTAAAAATTAAAAGGGTTTTTGATCTTATTGTCCATGAAAGCGCTATTGAATGCTCCTATCCATTAAAAATTGACGACATGCCTTCCTACAAAACTGTCCTTTCTTTATACTCTCAATTTCTTGAGGTAAAATATCGACGGCGTGCACAAATCAAAAGACAGGGTCTACAGAGCCTACATAGAGGGTGCTGCCAGATCCATCAAATATGTCAGAGAGCGATCTCGCATGTTCCTTTCAAGAAAAGAAAGGCAATTACCAGCTATATTTCAGCTAATAGGATAATTGCCACAAAAATTGCCAGATGAAAGCATCAACACCTTCACCTTGCTCTAACGTGTGCAAAATCTGTCACAAAGGCAACATGACTGTAGCACGATACTTAAGCAATTTCCCATCACCACTCGGAACCTTTTAAGAGTAGCCTGCGTACGAGGACTTAATATTGGCCTGTGCCTTAGTTCAGACATATCAAGGAATCTTTAAAGGTGGAAATATGATCAAAATGGACAATGGGCCAAGGGCGTACACAGAATATGCAAAATAATTTTTTAGCTGGGGTTAGAGACTTAGACTTAGACTTCATAATCGACTAGTTTTATTTATATTATGTTTTTCACAAGCTTTTATTTAACTTCACCTCTTATTTAGTTAGTATGTTTGGGTCAAATCTACCAACTGAATTTTAAACCAGTTCTTACCAACCGATTGAGCTAAAATTTTGCACACACGTTTGGTTTTAGTGACAGCGCACGATTAGCTAAGTGACGTTATTCTAAATCCAATATGGCGAACGCAACAAGATGGTGATGTATTATTTCCATAACCACCCCTCTAACATGGGTATCAAATGAAAGGGTTCGACAAGTAGTCACGCACACAGTAGTTCAGCACACAGTATAGCATATTTATACGTACATAGTAGCAGAAATACACGTCGCCATCTTTTCATGAATGCTTTAGTGAACGATTTTTTAACATTAATGATACATTTTAATATGTATACACAAGTATAAATTAAAGTTTTACAACAAAGTTTTGAATGAAAATAAATTAAACAAGTAAACGGAAAAAGAATATTTTTTTAAGAAAAGCTTTTAATTGAAAGGGGATGTCCGCCATATTGATTTTCGTATTCTAATCGTCAAACTCTTTCATTTGATTCACTTGGGGTTGTAAAGAAAAAGGTACTCCGCAATCTTGGAGGCGCCCGCCATATTGCATTTAGAAAGATCTTACACTATATTGCATATATAAAGCTTTCAATAAATTCATAGTACGTCAGTTTAACAAGTAAAAGCAGGGCAAAAATTTAAAACAAAATTTTAAGAAAACATTCAACTTTGAGATATCTGTATTTTGTTTTAGTATGATATCAACAGAATATTTTCTGTAAGTTTCATAAGAATCGGACCAAAATTGACTGACATACATACATACATAGTCTATTATATGAAAACTACTACTTTTAATACGGTTTTCTCGAAACTAATTTTTCTTAAAAACCGCTTGGCGGTGTTCCAAATATCGCAAGAACTGAACCGATTTTAATGACATTTGATACATATTATCTTTTTATGTATATATCACCTGCCCCTGAATGAAGCGGATGTTGATTTTATCAATAACTTTTTTTTAATTAGCAAACTGAAAACGGAGCCGTCATTTTCTCACAGTTTTGGTTAAACCGACGCTATTTGCTGAAAACTTTTTTCTCTCCAAACCCCTTCATTCATGGACAATACAAATCATTCAGTAAACAGATTTCTTTAGAAATTTTGATTTCTCTCGATCCAGCATCCAGTAACCTCAAATCCCGCAAAAGCCCCTTAAAAAAATGGTTCGCAGGAAAACGGGTACAGCGCCGCCATTTTTTTCGAATTTATATGAACAGTTTCGCTATAAGAAATTCTTACAAAAAACTTTTTTTTTTTGCCTGTCTTCATGACTAAGTATATCCCCTTAACGAAACACCCTGTATAAAATTAAGCAAAAAGCCAAAATAGGTCTACTTTTGTACCTACATTTATTATAACATTATTTATTGCCGATTAAATTAAAAAAATAAGCAGACTTTCAAAAACTACAATTCAAGCTCTTTATGATTAAAAAACCAATTTCCTACGTACAATCGTAATAATTCTTATATAAAAGAAATGTCGCTTTTTGGATCAGTGTACCTGTCAAGTGCACTAAATATTATGTGTACTGCACAAGTGTTAAAATTGACACCTCACAACTACGGAGTAAAGTAGTAAAGTTAGGGTTCTCCAGCTTAGCCGCGCGTTCCTTTATTGGTCATAATGATCTCACTGCCATAACTCTGGAAATGTTCTCACAAATTAAAAATAGATATCGGCAAGGTTTAAAATGTTATTCAATGTCAAAGGTCACGAAAATAATTTCTGTTGCGAAAATCACGTTTTCTACGGGTCCGCGGTCATTGAGATCATTGAAAAGAGGAAATATCCAGAAATCCTGTACAAAAATATTTAAATTCATTTTTCACGTAGGTACTATGAACCTTTTCCGGAATATAAAGTGTGCGAATGTATTGTAGGTAATGTGGTTCTTAACACCTTAATTTCCATGTTAAATTAATAAAATTGATCCTTATTTCAACCTGCATGAGACAGCTATTAATTTCAAATAACTCCAATGATATATGTAGATCCCCCTCCCAAATGTATTAAATAGATCACATTAGCGATGGAGTAGTATATATTCGAAATTAGTTCCATAAAAATTCCCTTACTAATTTTCATTAATATTCCTTGAATTTGAGAAATTTTAAGATGTAATCATGAAGCTAATTTTATTCGGAAAAAACACACGACTCTTCCCGAGTAACAATGTTTCCGCAAGTTTATGGGCCACCAGCCGATTGGATTGGTAAGGTAGACCGTAGCCCATCAATCAAAATATTCCATCAAAATATTTTACAAAGTAGCTTTTCCAGGTAACATTCATTTTCACTTTTAAGAGGTTTGCGTCGCCCGAACTAAACACCTCAATCATATGCGTGCACATCATTATGTGAAAATCTATTAGAGTTAGTTCGATCGCCTTGGAAATCAATCAAAACCGCGGCAAGCTGTGCACTGCTGCCACCGGTTGGAATGCACCCAACCGATCATTGTCCAGGTGAGCACCAAACAATAAATCATCCGCTCAACGATGATCGCGAAACCAAGACAGTGCAGTGCAGCAATCAATTAAAAATTCAAATTTACTTTGAGTCCGCCGGAGGAGGAATTATGCAGATATTATGCACTGTGTTGGCTTAGCGGTTTTGACTTTTGTGATGTTGGCAAAGGGGTCACAAGGATTCCTGAGGTTGCCGTGGGTTTCCGAAATGAAATAAATGTTAAATTCGAAAAATAATTGCTAGTGATCGCCGGGGAATGTTATTAAACGAAAGCTTACTACCTGCATACATTTAGGTTTATAAATGGAATTTTCAAAAAGACCAAACATGGAAAATGAATTTAAGCTAATTCAGAGAAGACGATGAATATTGTTATACATATTGAACTTGAAGAATTTCGTGAACAAAAGTTGGAATTCTTTCAGAGGTGAGAAATCTACAGTACTAAATACTAGCATCAGAACGTATATTGGCAACTAAGTATTACCAGTATTATGCTGATATTGGCAGAATTTTGTCAGTACCAGTACATTTTGCCAGTGTCAGTACATTCATGTACATTTAGCTCATTTCTGTCTTCAAGTTCGTTTTTACTCCATCGAATTTTTTGATTATATGAATAGACTTTTTTAGAGTTCCGTAGCAAAACAAGAAACCCTTATAGTTTTAGCATGTCCGTCAGAGTATTCAGAGACTATAAGGACTATAACGCTGATATTTATATCCGCTACAAAGATATGTACAAATAAATAACATTTTAGACAATTTAAGGCTACCTCCCCTACACAAAAATTGGGGATGAAAAAAATGTTTACTTACCCGATCGAGTGGGGTATCGTTGAAAAGGGAATTTAAAATCATTATGAGGATCCTTAAACTGTTCTTCAAAATTTGAAATATTCTTGTTTATGTAAATATTTATATGCTAAACTAAACCAAAAACACACTTTAATTTAATATTGCTCAAAAAATTATCTAATTACAAACGAATTAGCATTTATTATATAAACTGAGAAAATTAATTTTAGTTTTAAGTAAATATGGAATGAATCTAGCAAATCAAATAGATAAAAACATATTCATTTAACTTCAGTATTTATATATTCCAAAAAGAATAAAATACTTTGTAATTGGAAAAAGTGGATATAAACGAAATGTTTTTACTTAAAAGTGCAAATTTGTTTGCAGTGTGGTATGATATTAGTTATAATAATCAAGTTAATTTGAGCGCAATTCAAATGATATTAATATTAAATTGTGTGAATATGCAGACTTCTGAAAAATCGTTATTCTATAATGTTCTTACACATGCAAGGTAATGTGATGTCACATAGGGGAGGAGGAGGTCAACCGAATGTGACACACTGTGACATAGGGGGAGGGAGGGGTATAAAAACTGCTAAATTTGTGTGACGTAATATATGGATGATCCGTAACAGGTGCCATGATAAATGTCAGTGTTTTCAATGTAAATTTTCTTTAGTATTTCACGATTTACTTGTAAGGTGCCATTGCATATATCTCGATGAGCTAGGGCTAGTTGGTTCACTAAATCGATTTCAATTATCATAGGCTTGCCATAACTATTTAAACTTCGTTTGATACTTTTAATCCACCTTGCGGTGTGAAATGAACGTACTGAGTTCATGAAACATTTCAGACTTTACTGTCGACTTACGAGTATATGGTGAAATCGGATTGCAGCTGCATATTTTTTTCACATGCTAATTAAACCACTGAGATCATTAAATAGCATTACATAGCAATACCGATGCACTCGATGAGCAGTTCTTAATTATGCCGGCACATATGTGACCTTTAACGAAGACTCCGATTCTATCGCGGCCTTTACCACTTAGAACCTGCGAAATATCCAAGTCCATACGAATTGACCTCAACAGAAGTGAACTACATGAAGAACCTGAGAACTTCTCGGTATATTTTACACGTCGATAACGACGGTGATCTTATCTCACTCGGTGTTAATTAGTTCTTTCAAGATTCTTTTGTTTGGTACACGAATGCAATTTCAAGGTACACTTTGTAAACATCTGTCGGCACTGGCGGCATGCCTTGTAAGTGATCTTCGGGGATTCTCGTGATTTTCGCTTATCTCCTTTCTCAGTTGCGTGGATCTTGACAATTTGTTACTTCTGCAGATGAAATTAATCTTCATAAATGTACTCTTAATGCTAATCCCTGCTAATTTACTAATTGTTTTTCATTTCTTCTTTTTTCAGAGCTCGATACTTGCCATAGTGCCTTATGTACTTGCAGCGATACCAGCTGGAAGCAACACATACCTTCCACCTAAGGAAAATGGATACGTGTACACTACACCTAAAACACCTTTTCCACCGGTAAATAATGGACAAATTTATTATTATATTTTTTTATTCACATGTATTTTCGCACAACTTCGTAAAGTATAAAACTATTTGGATGATTCTTTTTTAATCTTTATTAAATAAAATGCATTCTCTGAAAGGTACAAGAGTATCAAGTTTCCGAATTTTGCAAATTAACCTCTCGTACCCCAGCCACTAAAATAGTTACCGGAAGTACGCTATTGGTTATTATTTTCATTCGAATACCAGATAGCATTAAAAAAAATGCTATATAAGATATTATAGGATTTTGAAAAATTATAATATCGAATGAGAGCAAATAAGTAAAAATACCCTGAAAATTGAAAAAATTACTAGTTTTACTAAAAAATCATAAATGCTATTGATTTTTAAATTAAATATCTTTTCTTGAGATGTAATTTTTTAATAGTAGTGTTTGAAAAAGTGCCTACATCGAATTTATTCAGTAGAATCAAGTTTATTTAATAAGAAAATAATCTTAATAAATGAATGTTTAAAGATGACGAAATAATACAGAAATACCACACCTAATAATTAAATACCGCTGAAAACACTTTTATTTTTATCATTTTTTTCTGGATAGTATCTACATAATAAAACTTACAAAATATTACTTTTTTCCTGAAAAAAAACACATTATGTAACGGTCACGAAAATAACCAAGGAAATCCCGCTTGGTTTAAAGAATTATATTAAAGATTGTAGCATATCTTCTCAGCAGCGCGGGTGTCTGCGAGGACGAGCAGCAATTAGATAATCTGAAAATAGCGCCGAATGTCTGTGATCATAAATAACTCAGACGGATCGGCATAAACAGTTTTGATCGTAATTAAGTGCTAAAAGGGAAAAACAATAAATGAATCCCTTTTAACAAGCACGATTCACATCTTGTGCAATTCTAAGAAGGAAAAGCATAGATTCCCTGTGCATGATCATAAAGTCCTTCGCACATGTGCAACGAACAAAATAGGAAAGAGGCGCCTCCTTAAATGCAACATGCCTTAGCATGCTCATAGTTTAGGCGCCAAAGGATTTAGTTTACGACCAGGTTAAGGGTATAAAAGGTTAGGAAAAATTAGAGAATGGGCATTGCATTGCGGGTTAGCTCGTTACTCGGACACCATCGGGCGCGCTGCTGAGTTGTGTTCTGATATGTTTTTCGTGATTTTGGTTGATCTCTTAGAATTTTGTAATCGTTACAATTATAACAATGTAAACTTATAAAACTAAAAAATTAGTTAAACTAATATAAAACGACGAAGAATCAAATAAAATGTCGGAAAAAAGTATTTATATTTTTTTAAATGTCCAACTTTGATCCCTTTTGCAGCGCTGTAAAACCCTCAAAAATAAAACAAATCTAAAAATAAAGCAAATCTAAAAATAAATAAATAAACATTTTTCCTTATGATGCGCTCTACAAATAACAATTAGTGTGTTTTTTGTGAAGTTGATAGAAAAAATGTGGTAGCTCCTAAAAGATTATTTTTCAACAAATTTCAATATTCATTACCTAATAACTTTGCTATTATTAAGTTACGACAAAAAGTGAAATAAGTAAAATTATAGAGTTTTGTATTCCCTACAAAATACAGCTCACGATTTCTTTGTAAGACGCATGGCTACCGAGGTATAACGCTGAACCTGTTGATGCCCCTTTTTCCAAGATGGCGGCCAACCCCAGCACCCAACGACCCCGAAAACTCAGTTTTAAATTTAGCAAACCTCTCCGCACGCAACGAAAAAATAAAATTTGGCACTACCCAAAATGCACACCTAAATGTATAACTTTTTTTGTGCTATACCTGTCACTGACATATTGTCTGTAAGAGGATTAGTCAACTTCCCGCGGAAATCAAAACTATACGAACGTTTTTATAAACTTCTTTTATAAGAGGTTTTTCAAATAATTTAAAATGTCAGACGCCTTACAAAAATTTTAAATAGTTTTGTATTTTGTTACTTTCATGCTAATCAAATTGTTTTTGGCTTCAATTTCAAATAAACATGTTTTAAAGCCTTTATTAACAACTACGGACAAAAAATTCTAATTTCATATTATTGGCTTTTTTAAAGGAGAATAGTTCGCATCCATTTGTTGAAAATAAAAGTAAATAACAAACAGTAGTAAAGTATACAAATAGATAAATTATAAATAAAGATCTAAATTAAAAGTAATTACAAAACCCATCTATGTCCATTAATTTCATAAGTCACGCCAATGGGTAAGATTATCGTTAATGTCTGAAGTTGGAGGCTACAAACTTATCTAAATGACCATCTATAAGTAATACTCCACAAAACCTGACAATTCTTGTGTCGCCTTGTCCTCTTATATGTGTGAGATCTCACTTTTTAGAGCTTATCTATTAGAATATGTTTTTTTTTAAATATTCACTTAAAAATGATTACTTTTATGATTTATTCTTAACCTCTTAAACCATGAAACTCTACAGCTGGTAAAACATCCATATTGTTGCTGAGGATTTAAACAATGGTAGTTAGCTATTATTAAGACATATTATCATTCATACACAAATTTGTAAATTCAAATAGCCTAAATACTTTGGAAAACTCATTATCTAAATAAAAAGAATCTTTGTTAAAACTTCATCCCACGATCGCAATTGCATACCATATGTACATCACATTGCCCACGAAATCATGGCGCAAAGTTCAGAAATGTAAGGTCGTTGTCGCTGCGATCCTGTCCTATTCAACAGTACGTCCCTTGTAAAGCCGTTTTTGCTTAAAATTTTGATAAACGGCCTCAGATCGGCAAACTGATCTTTGCGATGCACCATCCCAGTGGCCTCTCACTTATTTCTACCGGAATTCAGTCCACACCTCCGTCGAACTTAATACCGCAACCTGCGAAACCATGCTACCCAACGCTGCCCGCGGTTTCTTTCTAAAAGAAGTGAAGCATAAAACCTAAGTGCTATTCGTCTGTCTTCACCCGCGATTTACGGGCAGAATCTAAGCAGATAGAGGCCAACCTGCCACGGCGCCGCCACTAGCGCCGAGCATAACTAGCTCGCCCAACTCTTGAACTTTAAATTAAAACAGCAACGTTCGACTTGCAAATTCTCCCCGTGGCGCACCCACGCCACACCATTAATGCTCACAAACGAAATAAGCCCACAGTTCATCTTATAAAAACCTACAAATAAGGCATCTCAGTACAAATCTTTATACTTAAGGTCTCAGAGTAACCAGAACACTATTTTACGAGTACATGCGAGAAAAGTCTACATACTCGTAAAAATATTTGGTTTATACATATACAAGTTTATTTTTTAATCTAATCAGTATTGTGACAAAATTTTTTAAGCAACACTTTAAACTTTGGGAAGATATGTTGTGCTTATTAGAAAAACCAAATGTTAGAATATATTACAAGACTAAAATGAATTTATGGTTTTAACAATTCAATTTATTTTAAGGAGGCATTTGTGGTAAATTGTGTAAAAAAGCGTGATTATTTATTTCTCAAAACCTTTATTAATTATTAAATTAAAAGAAAAAAAAAACACAGTTTTTTCAACTTAATTTTACATGTTTAAGGTATTTGTATTCTTAATTAAATTCTATAATACATTATATAAAAGGTTTAATTTTTTGCTTTTTCGGCTAAATAAAAACTATAAATTGTGTGTAAATAACGATTAAGAGATAATTTTTACTTTTCGATCGGTCGATAACGATTATGAAATAAATTTTATTTTTCTATCTTTCGATAATGAGAATTAATTTTTATTTTTTGATTGTTCGAAATAAAACTAATTTCATTATATTCCTTCCTTTGAGGAGTGGAAAAGTAAAACAAAAAATAAATATAGGTAGGTACGATAATCAGAAACTTAAGAAGCGTTTTTCTCAAAACATAATTTTTTGCAATTTGCGGTAATAATATCTCAACAACTTATTGACCGATCATTTCCACAATTTGCATACGTTTATATCAAGAATATGAACCCACAATTGGAATGATATCATTGTTTTAAGGTTTTTTTTTTTGCATAGAACTGCAAAAACTGATGGTGAAAATTTATATATTTTTTAAACCTCACAACCAATCAATATTCAACTTTTTTTAATTGGCATCGTTATGACTATGGCCCCTGCTACCGCAATCAATCGATTAAAAAAAACTAATTAACAAAAATGAGACAACTTGTCGCGGACGGTTGATATTTTTTTTATTTTTGTTTTTTCGAGCTACTATACTAGCCATGTCTGAAAATAATAACCAATTTTTCGCGGTAAGCAGATCGATATTTTCGTAGTTTTTTCGAATTACTATAAAGAAGAAAATTATTTAAAATCAATTAGACGGCCAGTCTGAAAATAATGCCGATTTCCAAATGGTGTTTTTTTTTTTGTTTTTTTAAAATTCCAGTATACAGAATTGAAATGATAAAACAATTTTACGGTTATTTAAAAAAAAGGTCTTAATTTCCCCGAAATTTTCCGGAGCAAATTGTTAATAAAAAAAGTGTGTGATATTATAAAAATATGCGCTGCGTAGGGCGCAAATGACAGGTTTTTCCAAAAAAAAATCCATTTTGAATGAGGTCGGTGGTTAAATAGAATATTTATTTTTTAAACCAGGTCGAAAAAAGTGATTTCGCGAAAACGTCGATTAAAGTTTGTTTTTGTAAATGGTACAATAGTAAAGTATAAATTCGGTTTTACAAAAATTGCTATAGCTTTTTTAAATTTTTTAAATGTGTATCTTTTCAAATATCTATATTCTGGAAAAACCCAAAAAAAATTTTACCCTAATCAATTTTTGTACTTTTAGCCTCCTACGCCACCTAGACCACCAACTGGTGGAAATGGTATCCACCAAAACGGGAGAAAAGTTCCACCAGGACCGCCTAGTCCTCCAGGACCACCACGTCCACCACCAGGACCACCCGGACCTCCACGTCCGCCACCAGGTCCACCTGGAGTAAATCTGTTCGCGCGGCAAATCTCCCTTTTATTAACTCATTTATTTCCTGCAGGACCATGACCACCACCACGAGCCCGGAATGCCATTCGACTTTGAGTACGCCGTGAACGACATCGACACCTCCAACGACTACTCGCACAAGGCGACAAGTGACGGGGACGTGACTCGCGGGGAGTACCGGGTGCAGCTGCCAGACGGCCGGACCCAGATCGTCCGGTACACGGCCGACTGGAAGACGGGATTCCACGCAGACGTCTCGTACGAGGGCCAGGCGAGATTCCCCGAGGGGCCGTCGGTTTTCGGCGGCCAGAGTCCCGGCTACAGATACTAATTTATGCGGTTGCCCGCAAGGCGATAAGCGGTTTTTTTTTTTAAGTTCTTTTTCCACCTCCCATCATAAATTCATATTGTAGCCTGTCGTCGTCCACCCACGCACCCGCGCACTCGAACCACCCGCTCGCTTGTAGTGCAGCACCCGGAACCCGAGCGATCCCTTCCTTGTTGTGATAATCTCAAAGATTTATTGACGGAGCCGGACTCCGGTCTCCCTCATCTCGCGGGACCTGCTCGACGACGGCTAGGATTATGTTAATTAGAGTTCTGACGACATCCTCTCTACGTACACACCCACTCCTTTCGAAAACTTAATTAATTAAACTCAATCCCTTCCCAACATCCCTTCCGCAACCCTACTGCTAAGTAATTTAATGAGCGCATTTAATTTATGTACCTCTGTACCTTGTAAAAATCGATCAAATAAATTATTGAACTCCATCGAGTACGCCTTATTTCCCGCCCAAGTTCCGCTTGCCCTGGCACAGTTCCGCGATGACGTAACTCAGACCGATGTTCACCTGCTGACAATCTGTCAACGGAAGCCCGTGTTCCACCTTGAACTTATAACGGAACTGGAAATGGAACAACGGTGACGACATGCAGCAAGCCCGAGCACTTTCTCGTGGAGGCCGCACCGCAAATCTGATGCTTCTGCTGCTGTCTCCGCGCAGTTAACTTGGATCCACACCCACCAAATTGTGGGTCATGTGTGGTAATTGTGGAACAAAGCTTCCAATGCTTCACTACAGTGCAGACGTTACTTATTTATACAATTTCCTTGGAGAATCTACAGTCGGGGCAAAATTAAAAGAAGCCTAGCAAAAAAAAAATCGAATCTTGGGAAACGAAACGTTTGTATACTCAAAATACAGAATAATATTTCCTAACTTTTATACTATCCTTGTGCATGAACGTTTATTTAAAACAGGGATAGAAAATAACCATTATTTTGCATTTTTCAAATAAAAATATCACGGAGAAATAATTATCTAATCTTGTAATTAACTAATAAACAATCATATCGCCACCAAGTGAACGATTACTGGCGTATTTTTAAGTTAAACTACAAAATAAAAATTGTGCAGTAATTGTTAATTTTGAATATAAATATATTTGTTATCGTTTAACTATTATTTCTTAGTTTAATTGTTTTTATTATGAGATATTTGTTAATCAAATTTTATAATTTTCATCTCTAACAATAGTTATTTTCCAACTTGTTTTTATTAATTCACTGAAGAACATTTTTTATGTTTATTTATGTCATAGAACAAGTAATAGCGTAACTTGAACAGAATTTTTTCTATAGATTACAAAACCGAAAACTAAAATTTTTTATCACGCGACGAGTTTAAGAAAAATAGGGTTACAACCTTACACAGTTCGTATTTTGAGTACTTTTGAAGATTTAAAAAACAATAATGGAACGTGAAAAGAATTCGCAACGTGGCTCAAATGAAAGCCTAAATCCTTATCTCGATGTATGAAATACCCCTTTCCATAGCTCTTCCTAAGCATATTGGGAATCTAATTTTTCGTGAACGTTCGCTATTTGTGATTATCATGCACTATACCAATTGTATGAAGTAATCGGTTAACAGAAATAATTGAAATTCGTAGAGTATTCCGAAAAATCTACTTCAGTATTTTTATATAATAGCTAAAGGTTCAAACTTTAATTTGACCCACATTTCAATCTCCTATAAAAATCCGTTGTTTTGTAACGAATTTTTAAAAATGTCGAAAATACGAAATTTTATACTCTTCAAACCTATTTTTCTCGAAAACTTGACGTGTTGAGGCATTTTCGTTCATGAATTCATAATCTACGGAAAAAGTCTTATAGAACTAATATATCACTTGTTCTGTGGCAAAATTTTGTTGACCAGTCTTATCGGATAAGAGTTATCGATCAACTTTTGACTTGATTATTATTGAATAAATTGATTCACAAATTTTAATGAAACGTTGTAGTTGTAGCTGTAGTTGTAGCAGCTCAGTTAAGGTTAAAAGTCCCCCAAGATATTTAACTTCAAAATTTCGAAAAACTATTATTCTATCGCAATATTGATTTTATTTCCACCAGACGCGTATACAATATTAGAGAGCTGACGCACGTGGGTTCTCATTTCCCATTTAATATGTAGAAAACAAAAATCGATTTTTTTTAAATATATTTTGGGAATACCCCTTAATGAATCCATGTAACAAAGAAAGCTGAACATTTCAGAAGTCTTTAACTAAATATTATACATACTTATGAACTTATGATGCATGAAACCAGGTTACTCGACTATGTACATAGTTTTTTACATAAATATATTATTTTAATGAGCGGTAAACATATACAAAAATTCTAAATTTTATAACTTTGATACAACACTATATGTTAAATGTTATAAGCAATATGTATTTCGTATTTCTTAATTTTTTCATCATTAAAATCATCAACATGAATGTCCTCGGGCAGGAGTTTTTTAATTAAAAAAGTCATTCATATGCAAGCAATAATGCTGAAGCTGAAATTTAAAAAATGATCTCAAAGTTTCTAGCAGAGCTTTTCTGCACTATTTACCAGTGACTCCCTTCCGTTAAGACGCTTTAAAACCTATAATTTTGAATAAGATATAAAAGTACATGGCCGCAACTGTTCGTTTTACGCCTTTACAAAAGCTCTTGTATATTTATTTCATGAATTTGAAAATAAAGCAGTTCTAGCTCTTCAAAGATTCCTTTCTCTAAATGTTTTGTCTTTTCGGACTTCTAACTCTTTTGTATACTTCGTGAAAAAGTTATTAATAAAGTTGTAGAGAATTTAATTATCTAAAAAAAAACCCTATATGCAACATTTTTGTGAAGTTCACGGTTACAGTGATATATCTAAAACACGAGCTGCACCCTTTTTTTGGACGGGCGTCTGAATGAAGGGATTATAACCTCGAAGACTGTGTTTTAGACTTATAGCCAACGACCCACGTATTGCAAAAAAAAAAAAGATTTTAGTTAGTGATTTTCTTTAGAAACCCTCTGAACATAGACATTTTCTTCAAAAGCACATTGACATTATAGTTGTTAAGCCCTAATAAAGCTACCAATGTGCGCCTCCGCCCCAATATCAAATATTCAGCATTTTTATACACCATAGTGCAAATTAATAGTGATAATAGTAATACTTCACGTTTTATGGAGATTGGAAAACTCTTAGCACTGTGGCTCCACAAATATCAGCAATTTTCCAGTCCATATAAATGCACCAGTTGCAGCAACAGTTTAATTAAAGTTCAGTTCACGCAAATTAATTCCGACTATTTCAACTCAGACAATTTGTATTAACCTCTTGAGTTCTGAATTATTTTAATTTTAAAATAAGTTAACTAAGATGAAATATTTTCTTCTTAAGCGTTATAGAGTTGACCAAAAACTATTAGGTACTCATGTCTTAATTATTCAAAATTTAATTTTTTTATTTTAAGGTGGCCGCAATATTTATCTCTTTTATCCACCAAAGAAATTTTTTTGAATAAATATATAATATAATATTTTATTAGCTTATTCAAATTCAAAGGAAACATAAAGTTATGTTAACATAAATACATATGTATTAACTTTTTTTTGTGAATGAATTTCTACTTCATAAGAAAATCAACAAAGCTTATACTTTTACCAAGCTTTAAGAAAGTTTTTAGTAAAGATAGCATTCCAAACCAAAGCATAACATAAATGGATACTCGTAAAAGCTACATTATGCGCACATTTTCAGAGATGGAGTGTAGAGTTTTAGCATTGCCAGGTTAAGGAAGCTCTTCTTTTTGAAATAATAAAAAAGTTGGTTTTTACCTCTTATTAGGTCTTACAAAATTTCATCTTTCCTGTCTGAGTGGTGTGATGGAGTCTTTCTCATAATATATACCTACATTAACAATCTCTTATTTGTATCTTTTGCAAATGGAATTAAAACATTTTGAAAATAATCAATGCCTAGGTATGCACATAAAAGCGGGTAAGTAAAGTGTTAGCAAGATGGGGTAGTGAGATAAGACGATGTACCCGTAAAGTTTCATAAAACGAAAGAATTACGAAATCGACAATATACTTTATATTACAAGTGACCAATACCCTTTCAGTCTTGTGAATGATATCGAAACAGGTCTGATAGCTGCGTGAGTTATTGCAAACTCATTCAAAAGTTAATACTACCTAATAAGTATGAAATAAAAACTTTTCTTTAAAAAACTAAAACCGCCTTCAGAATATTAAAAACTGTTAAGAAGGTATTCTGCTTTGAAATTTTCTAAAAATCAATTTATTTTTCATTTTCTGAAACTTACATATAAGGTAATGTATTTTTAGAAATTAACACATTTTTTTCCCAAATCCACCTTATTTTTATCTGTCGTTGACGATAATAATTCTCCACATTCGTGGTTTTTGTCCCAATTAGAATTATTAGTTTTTAATAATATTTACGTATATTTTTACCAACAATAAAATAAAGAATATCGCGATTTCTCAATTTCTTTATCACACTAGTAAAACGTAAAACGACATTAAAATCATTAAATAATATGCACTAGTAAACCGTCATTAAAATCATTTAAATAATATCACTAAATTTTCTGCAAACTATAACGACACGTTTACGGACTAACCCTTTTGCTGCAACAAGTCGCTCTCCATAAAATGATGTTGATGACAGGCGACCATAGTCGGTTTTTTTTTTAATATCTAGTTCAGTTTAAATTTTTTAATTTGAACGTTAGCAAATTCCAATGAAGCATTCGAAAAAATTAATCATTTCACAAGATATTTAAAAAATCAATTTTGTATTTTTATTTCGAAATACCTTATGAAATATTAAATTTTTTGTTGGAGCCCTCATTTCACGGTTATGATAGATATCACTGGTCTACATGGAAAAGTATTCGAAATAATTTTAATTAATTTTTGCTTGTCTACTCATGCTGAATACGAATTGATAAGTAAAAATCATTTAATACATATTTTAAGTTTTCACGATACCTGATATCTTCCGAATTTAACGATTCTACCCTCCTTGAACTTGATAATGTTTATATTTACTTAATTAGTTGGCATCAAAAGTTAAAAATATTGTGTTTTAGTACTCTCTTCTGTATCACTAAGTGATAAAAGCGTTAAAAGTAAAAAAATAATTATATTTTATAGCAAAATGTCTGGAAAATGTGTGAATAATCCCGACAATTTTTGTTACATTTGTCGTGAAGTGATATTTAGTGAACAAAGGTGCCTATTGACTACAATAAAAAAGCCTATTCTTACTACTTTAACGAAGACATAAAACACCAGGATAAAACCTGGGTTCCACATTTCTGCTGTAATCCGTGTGCTACAGGTTTGAGAAATTGACTGAATGGCAAAAAAAATATCATTTCGTTTCGCAGAGTGCCAATGCAGTGGCGAGAATCGACAAATCACGTAACTGATTGTTATTTCTGCCTGACAACTCATATATTTGGAAGAAGCAAGAGTGTTTCTAAAAAAAAAGAAGAATGTCGCAGTGCATCCAAATATACCATCGGCTACTCGCCCACTGCCGCACAGCAATCTTCACCCGATTCCGAAACATCATAACATTGGCAAGTGGAACGTTTCAATGTTGGCGGATTATTGCTGGACTGTTTGCCGAGATATTCCAGAAGCAGAATAAAAGCAGGCAGCGAAGAAACCACGTCGCAATTCTACTAATGTATAGAAGAACAGTATGATTTCTGTTAATTTTTCCAAAAGCCTTGTAATTTTTTTCTAGAAAACGGAAACTAATTTTAAGTATATATTAATAATTGTTGTATTCAGCATACGAAAATTAAAAGAAAAAACTACTTTACGTGAAGAATACTTTTTTAAAGTCAAAATTTGTAGATCAGTGTATTTTAGAAAAACAAAAATAAACGAATATTTTGCAACAGCTTAATAAGTAATTTTTTTAAATTTCTATTAAGATATGGCATTGACTGGAATTTTTTTTATTTGATGTAATTACTCTCTCCGGAATTATGAATTTTTATGATAATGCTCAAGCAAAGATATCCTTGAAAGTACTGGATTTACGAATTTAGTCCTTTAGACTTTTTTGGTAGTAAATTTAAGTTTCAACAAAATACTGCTGAGAAATTTTTTAAAAGTTTATTTTTAACTTTTCACGTTTATGTAAGAGTAATTTTTCCCACACAAATTGTATGAGTCAGAAATTTCGGGAGGATTACTTTTGGATCTAAGAGCTAAAACTTTGGCCTATGGGACCGAAAAAAAGACCCGTAATAAACCCCCCTCCCCTCATCACCAATAAACACACACGTACGTACGCACATACATACACTCGCGCCCGTATGTACACGATGTTAAATTTCAAGGCCAAAAGAGGTTTGTGGCTCCAGCAATTTAATTACTGCTTTTTCTTCTTCCCACCCCCCGATAAAATATCAGAGCGCAAACCCCACCCTCACCACCTCAGATCGATGACCTTGACAAATTAGTTCAAGGTCAAGATCATCGGTCCCATGGAGCATTTTCCATATAATTACCAAGACATTTATTATGGAGCTGTATTTTTTGTTATGAGGGTAGACCGCCGCGATATCTCTGTTGGGTAGAGGAAACTTCCTCCACCACCTCCGACCATCCCCCACCCCCTGCAGAGGTGCTATTGCTATCTACACAACTACCTTATTCGAATAATCTCCGTTTCGTAGTTTATGAGATATTTAAAAGAAGTGCTAAAAACACACCTTAATTTTGAAGTATTATACATATAAAAAAATTAATATACAAAAGCAATCTACTTCATTCTTTGTAGACTTATTTATTGAGCTTTAGAATTAATGTGTTTAGATAAAACGTAAAAAAATACAAAATGGCGGTCTCCATGGCAAAGCGCTCTAGCATGTGTTGCCGAAAATTTCTTTTTTGCGTGATGTAGCGCATGAGTCTTCATAGTGATCTGAAAAATTAATATAAAATTTTGTTCTTTATTTTAGATCATAATCACTGTACTGCAATAGCCTAAATGTAAAGCAAAATATTGCTTTTTCACATGTGTGGCACTTGTTTGAAAGTCGGTTTACGATTTTAGGGGTGAAGGACCAATTTTACGGGAGGTCTCCAAACAAACGTTGATCAGGAGACCATGTAGAATCGATTGGCATACCCCTGTTCAGACCTTATCAAAACACCCTGTATTGTATACTATGTATATATAATACTACACTATGTATATATACACTATTTTAAGAAAGAAGTATTTTAAATAACGTTGTTTTTACACCAACGTATGCGCCAGCGATGTTATCACTGTGACTCCGTGGAAAAAATGAAGAGGAAAAAAACTACTTAGTAAAATGCTATTATTATATAATTAATTGGATTGTTTTTAAATAATTGTAATGATTTTAATGCTTTAAAACTAATTCTAATATTTGTTTTATAAATATTGTCATAATTAATAAGTGCAAGATTATAACTTTTAAGCGCAAAATCCGTTTAATTAAAAATAAATTAAAAAAAAAACACTATAGGTACGTGGTACATTTTATTCATTACTGTGTATTTAGATTCAGCATCATCAAATCTATAATAATCACGCATAATTATTCGAAGGAGGGTTTATTTGTTTTATCGATATTTTAAATACTTTTTTAATCTTCGATCTAACAAAGGCTAAGAAAGAGCAAGCAATATAATTTACACGGTACATATGTACTTCGATAAGAAAAACAATTTGTTTCCATGGCTGCTCAATTTTCTGTTATACAAAGTATTGAATTTACAGGGAAAATTTAAGTTAATCCAACAAAACATATTTATCTACTTTTTTTACAGATCACAAGAGTTTAATATATTTTATTACTGTTGTAAACATAAATTACAAATTAAAAAAAAATTTTAAGTTATAGGAGTTTGTATCCAGGTGAAAGCAGTTCTATGTACAAAAAAGCACGCTAAAGATTTTTTTATGATATACATATGTTATCGTTATGTTTGTTCAAGATGCTTATTTAAAATAAATATAATTAATTTTCCTCGGAAAACTGTAACTTTTCCTATAAGTTTGATTTGTTACATTTTCGCTCTAACTTCTAGGGGGTGCGTGGCCTAACCCCCGATTTCATTCATCGTTAGTAAAACTGCCAAGAGCGACCATTCCTCCATGATGCAAACAGTTTCGAAAGCAATTTTCTCCTCCTCTTAAAATGGGATCAGAAAGAAAGGGAGCGGCTGTAGATGCTCTTCAATTTTTCCAGGTTCTTGTTTTTCGTCCACTTTCGCTCCCTACGTTCAGGAGGTGAATCACGAGCATAGCTGGCATGTGCTCATGACGACCAAACAGGGCGGCAGGGATGATGACGAAGAAGCCACTAGCAGCAGCAGCAGCAACGGATCCATGAAATTAGCCGCCCCTCGTCGGCTTGGTAGTTGTTCGTTTGTTCCCATTGCCATAATAATCATAGTGTCGTTGAAAAGGTGACGCGGCGAATTGCACTTGTGCTCGTGTGTACCGTTAGCATAACAGAGCACATTATGCAAAAATGAAGCATGCGCCCTGCATTGACAGCAAGAGGTTTTTTATTCTTAAGAAGTATATTTAACAGGCAAGTATAACGGTATCGACGCGACCTACCAAGTGCAATATCTCTGCCTTTCGGTCATTCCAACATTCCTTGACGAGCGAATTGAATGCAGTAGTTTCTTGGGTCTCTTGGTCGGCGGCGGGCCTGGACCAGTGTTAAAACGGTATTTTTAGAACAATATAGAGAAAAATATTTTTATTTTTTTTTTTTTTTTTGGTCTTTGCCAAACAACAAGTGAGCCACTGGGCTTGCTGCTGCTGCTACTGTTCGAAGGGAGCTAAAATCATTTGCGAATGCAACGCTAAAAATTTTTGGAGCTACTGTGGTGAGAACCGACTGCGGACTGCTCCGCTTTTTCGCAAATCTCTCGTCTCTGCCGTTTCTCTTCGTTTTTTCGACAAATTTTCGACATTTCGAATCTGATCGGGGCCCTCAGCTCTCCCGCCCTATTCGCGACACGGTTTGGGCTATACCTTGGCTGGCTGGCAGAACACCCCTCCCTTGCGACTGGCTCCCTTTTTCCTTGAGCTCCCATCAATATGGCGCTTAGCATTGATTTTCAACACCGTACGGACCTAGTACTTTAAGCTCGGTTTCCTCGGCTCTCTCTCTGGGCAGTAAAAATTCTGCAGAAAATTTAAATAACGGAAAATATTTGAGGTGTCCCGTTATCCCGTTATATCCGTAACAAATCAGGATTTATCGGTGAAAAACTCCAGAGGTGAAACATAGTGTCCCGTGCGCGTTGTGAATCTGTTAATCACCGTATATAATATTATCGTGCCCTCTTATGTATCGCTGGTGAGATGCTCTACATCTGCCGGATTTGATGAGCCCATCTCGCAGCCGAAAATCACACGCTCAGTTTAATTGCAGAAATCCGCTAAAATTCTTCACGAGGTTTCCCCAGCGGAAAAAAGTTTAGCCCCAAGAATATCTCATTGCTGCTGGCACGCTGAGGTGTCTGTCTGTCACCGAGTGGTCCCCGGTCGCGTAGCGTAAGATATTTTTCGTTGGTTTGGTGTTACTTTTGTTTGTTGTTTGTTTTCGCGATCTTAAGGAGCGATAGAAGTAAAAAGTAATAATAATAATAATAATAGTGAATTAAGCGAAAGAAAAAAAAATCGGCAAAGTAGGTGAACGGCTGCTTTTCGAAGGACCTCACGACATGTATCCAGTGAAGTTGGTCTCGATTCGTATCGAATAGAGCCCCCCTGTCGTTTTCGCCTCTGCTCCCGTGCAAGTGCTCTTCTTGTCCACATACATCCGGGAGAATGAAGAAGACGTTCTTCGTTCAACTGTGACAATCTGGAAAAAATTGGATTATGCCGACAGCCTTTCTGGATTTCTGCCGGGTCACTTGCTGCCTCTTGCAGTCGTGATTCTAATTTTTTTTTGTGTTCACCGCACGTACGCACCTCACACCGTCGTCGTCATCGTCGTAACCCCCATTTTTTTCCACAATCGGTCGAGTTCCACACGAGCAGATAGGCTGGGAATTTTCATTTCCCCTCTTCACAGTCTAGAGTTGGCATCGAGCTTTAAGAGAATTGCGTAAGTATTTGTGTAGTTCCTACAGCAGCAAATTTGTTTCATCGTCCCACTTCTGACACCTCTCCCAATATCACCGTCTTAGGGCTTAGATTAGGCTATCGTTGAAAGTTACACAGCTAAAAATGTTTAATTCAACCAAGAGAAGATGATTTTTGTCAAAATATTACTCAAAATTATTGCCTTTATGTCAGGCCAAATTATGACGAAAGAATGAAAATGGTTTGATGAGTGAAAGTGGTTAAAACATTTTTCTATTCTTAATAAATCCTCATAAATCAAAATAACGAATTGGTTCATATTTTCCTTCGCGATACATTAAATTTAAAACAACATTATAAAACATCCGTAATATTTTTACATAACCTATATAAATTATCGTTATATTAGAAGGTCTCGATATAAAGAAAGTGAAAAAGCGAACAATAATATTTCATTCTTTTATTTATGTATGTAATATATCACCAAATCGTTGAATTTCTATTCGGGCTAATTCCCCCAATATTAAGACCAGTAGTTGGCGACACGGAAATAGTAACACTTGTTCGAATGAATTAGGAGCTAGAGATGTCTAGATTTACGAATCAGATCGTTCTAGTCTCTTGCAACAAATGGATAAGCTAAAACAAACTTTTTGCTTTCCTCCGGCCTACGTTCCTCAGTGAAAACATCAAAATTTATTTATTTTGTTATCTATCTATTTATTTATAATACTTTTTATTTTATTCTATAAATACGTGATATCTTTTATAGATCTAAATCAGAGCAAAACTAATTTGTTTGAATAATAATAAAAAAAATAATATTTAGTTTTTTTTTCATTATATTAATTATAAAACAGAAACTGTCTTGGATTGGTGCAATTTTTCAAATACTTGTATATAGATTTTTGTTTAATGTGATAAAAGATATATGTACGTTCCGGCGTTTTTGCGCGCACACACGCGCAAATTATTAAGTTAAGCACGAAACAAACGCGTCCCAGAACAGAACAAATATGATAAGAATTTAGGAGGTTCTGTCACCGACTGGTGCAGTTGGCTGCTCTTACATAATCGATCAATGAAGCGTTTAAATTTAATTTGATTCGAATTGATTTGCGGCTCTGGGGACAAGTCTTTAAAGGTTTTACGTAACTCGGTATCTTCCATGCAGGTATCCACACCCCACATACATATACAAAAGTAGCCGCATCGCGCGCACTTTTAAATGGGTTATGGGTTTTAATTTACTCAACGCCGTAAATATGTTTTGTATCTGCACACAGAAATTACGCGTCTACGTAACCTCGAGTTAAACCTAATTACTGCGAGATGTTCTATGAAACCACCATTATACATACTAACGAACTCTAACTCAATAGTCGTTTGTGTCATACAGGCGTTATATTCTCGTCAAACATAAATATTACCAGGTCACTTTCGAGTCATCTAATATTTATAAGAGAAATACGGACATTAGCCAGACGAAGGTTAAATTGAAACTACTCTTGTCAATGTGTCACTCACTTCTATTTTCTTGAAAACCCCCATACTCAACTGTTGCTCGTGAGGATAATTAATAGTCCAAGCAAGGACTGCATCGCGCGATAATTGAATTCATAGTGGGGAATAACGACACATTCATGTAAGGGCCGTGGGAAGCCAAAGCCAATTTATTTTTAAGGCTACTACATATTTAATTTACGACTTGTCTATGTCTGGCCTAGATGAAGCTTATAAGTAGATACTCGTATTTAGAAAATGAAGGAGAATGGAATTGTGGTCCCCACAAAGATAACAATTACTATTAGAGCCCCACGAGTGGCGACCTATTTACTTTTGCTATCACTTAAAATTTCAGTATTTATTATTATTACCTTCCAAACTTCGTATTATTTGAAACATATTCTTTCACTCTCACCGTTTTCTGTAATTTCGTTCGCTTCAAGCACATATAAAAGTACTTTGAACATTATCACAGAAAGACAAAGGCTAATATTAGGGAGATAAATAAACAATCAATAAAAGTAGCTACAGGTACATACATAAGTCAATTTTATTTTAGTTTTAATATAATTGAGACTAGTAGCTTTGAAATTTTGAGCTATTGGGTTCCTTTTTCTGGAATCTTAAAGTTCTTCTTCGAGCATTTAAAACAACCAAGTAATATGTATACATAGAAATTGATGTTTATTTAAGCATTAACATTGACACATTCAATGATAATGCATCTAATTTTTATTATCATTGAATTTTTCAATGGTCTATTGCATTACCATTTTTCATTAGCATTGGATTTTTTAATGGTAATAAC
Organism: Eutolmus rufibarbis; assembly: GCA_963920795.1. Taxonomy (NCBI): domain Eukaryota; kingdom Metazoa; phylum Arthropoda; class Insecta; order Diptera; family Asilidae; genus Eutolmus; species Eutolmus rufibarbis. Next base: position 15,593,975 of record OY987205.1, read on the forward strand.
ATCGGTTTTTATTAGCATTGAATTTTTGAATGATAATGCTACAAAATGTTCATTAACTAACTAAATTGTCAACGAAGCCACGTTTTTGTTAATCATATAAAACAATTGATTTTGATTTATTTGCCCTTGTAATAACTAAATTTTCGAAATGCTCGTCCATCAAATTTTGTCGCATTTAATCGTTGAATGCTGAAAATAAGAAAATTTTTACTTTACTTCGTTTTATCATTTCATGAGACAAATTCGTGCTCGTCACTGTAAATAAGTCGAAAAATATATTATTTATCTTTAATTCGTTAATTTCAACGATTTTTGAAGAATATCTTAGAATGAAAATACCGAATACAAGTGACCGACAAATTTTTGATGTTCGTCACTTTTGACTCCAAATGAATACTCCTACAAAATTTCATCAAAATCCGTGAGGAGACCTCAAACTCAAACTGTTCCAAAAGAGCAAATAGTTGCCTCAATTTGTCACTGCATACGACAATTGGGCTGTAGTCGAAAAGGAAATGCAATTAGGTGCATTTAGTTTATTTATTTATTTATTTATTTATTCAAAATAGAGCACAAGAATAAATTCTTAACTCTATTCTTAAACCTAAGCGCACTCGGGTACCAAGCCCATATGGTTGTATTTAGTAACGTGCATTAATTGCATTTAATGGTATTTGAATGTCTGTGCAGCTATTATATTTTTGTAAATTCTTTTGTGCAATCGGCTCACTAAGGATAAAGGTCTCAGTTATTGTATTGTATTGTGATAAACATAATTTTTTGTACTGACAAACTTAATGCGAGGAATGAGCTCAATGCATCGACCATTAAAAAATTCAATGCTGATGAAAAATCAATTTCATTACCAGTAAAAAATTTAAGCATAATGAATCTAATTTTTAATTTTCATTGGATTTTTCATTGGTAACCAAATTAGTTTTTCATTAGCATTGAATTCTTTAATGGTAATGAAAATATACTCTCATAGGCATTGAATTTTGCTGATGTCAATACATTATTCAATGCCATGCTAAAATAATGCTATATGCTCATCTCTAACATGTACAATTTTTTGTTTTAGCATATCATAGACGTTTATATGTATAGTATAACTCAAATGTTTGACCTATTCTATTTTGTTTCTCTAGCACCTATAGTTGATTTATTATATTATTATATTGTAAAATTACATGCAAGTTATTAAGTCGTTCGGCACATCAAGTCATCAGTAAGATGATCTGACTTTTAAAATAGAACGCACCCATATTTTGTGGCGATTGTGTCAAAAAATTCGCGGTATTATTAAAAATATACCTAACTCTTATGTACAAATGATATGATGAGTTTTCTTTGAACTTTATTAAACCTTTTACCGCCTTCTTTAGAAATATGTGTATAATTACCTTTAATTTCAACTCAACAAAAAAGATTTTATCTCAAATACATAGAGAATGTAGACTTACTAGCGGTAAGAGAATTATTACTTAACCTAAAAGAAACGAAAATTACTGCAGTAGATTTTAATCCATATTTTTAACCTATATGAAGTAAAACTAACCTCAGAAAGTTTTCTAGAATATAACTTTTTCTAACTTTGATAGAATCTAAGTAAATACGAACTTCCGTGCGAAATTCATTCATCTGCTATCAGCCAATGTAAATCTGTTAAAATATCAAACCACTTACGCACGCGTGCAAAATGCCAGTTACAACCCAGCTAAAAATTTAGAAGCCATTACATGCTTATGTATTTCGGTACTGCAATCCAGATTTTGTTGCAAAAGAGTGCATAAAGCTTTAAATGTTAAGTATTTAGAATCTAGTAACAATCTAGTAGTATTAACTACTTACTTGCACTTTTCTTTATTCTTCTCTACTCGTTATTTATTACATACTACTTATAATTTTTGTAAAAACAAATGGGATACGTATATTAAGTGGAAGCTCTAGCCTTGAAAAGTAGGTTTTGTAAAAAGTAATTGTTTTGATAAAGCGATCTATTGAAAGAGGAAATAATTTTTTCCCTAACTTGGCTACTGTAGGTACTGATTCAAAGTAGAAATGTTTTCATGTTCATTTCCTATAGTAAATAACACATTTTATTTTGAAACGACATTTGACAGCAAAAGCTTCTATAATTTTTTTAATAATTATTTAATTAACTTGCTCAGTCCAAACAAAAGCAAAATTAAATTATATTTTTACAAAATGCATATAAAATAAGCCTAAGAGAAGCAGAAGTATTATATAATGTAATTTTTTAGGTGGTTTGATATGTTTCAATAATCTTATAATAGGTACGAAATATAAATTTTGAGCGAACATCGCACTAAAATATTATAAAAAACTGAATTCTTGATATTAAAACCGTTTCTCCTGATCTACATCCAGTTCGAATTTTACAATCAATCAAACAAATCTTTAGTGATCTTTTTCTAAATTAAGTTTGTGAGCCGGAATTTCAGTTGAATTCCACTGGGAAATTTTATGGTTTCTTCAGAATATAACATTGTTTCAACTAAATAGTAGATTTAGGTGGGTGAATAAAGTTTGAAAACACGAACTCATTGATTTCACCATCTTGTTCATTAATAAATGCTAAAATTGTTCACTCTTTTAACCAAAAGAGTTATTGATATTATTAATTTCGGGATAAACTTTGTCGACTTATGCCGGAACACATAAATTATTATTAACCAAAAGTTCAACAAACATTTTATTTTAAATGTTACGATATCACAACAAAGTTTCCGTTCTCGTCTGTTTTTCTGTTGTTTCGGGCGCACCAAAATATATTACTAGAGTACTTGATTTGCTATTTTTGATGATTCCCCATTTCACTGCTGTGAACCGATTTGTTTTTGGAAAATTCCCATTACTCAGTCATTTTTACAAGATATACCATGGGGTTAATATACAAGATATAGCATGGTTGTAATATACTTTCTAAACAATGATGAAAACATTAAAATCCACTTACATATACAATATACTCTAATCTTTTCTTCGTTCTTCTCAATCTGTGGAATCACAAATGACAAATCTGTATATCATCTGGGGAGATTCCGTACTTCATGACCCTGCTTGGATCTGCGTCTGACATACATACTAAATAAATAAATCATTAGAGGGGAAAAGAATTGCTTTTTTGTATTATTTAGTAGATTTAAAAATGTGTCACGGCTCGTATAAATGAGCCGTAGTTTGGAAAATTCTAACAAGTAATTTTATGCAGTTTTGAATTGAAGATTAATTTCATGAGTAGATTAAACTGCATTTTTCGACTTATTTAACCAAGGTTTCGAAGTAGTTCAATAACCTAACTAGAAAGTTAAACAGTGGACAATATTTTGAGATTGAAAATTGCACTAGGTTTTGAAACAATATGAAATAATAAAATAGAAGTAGAAAACTCTATTGTTTTTCTACGATTTCACGCGGAATTCACAAATAAAACTAAAAATATTGTTTAACGCGCTTCAAAGACAGCACATGAAGCACAATAAGGGTAGATACTGAGCAGCTTTGTCAGGTTGGATATACATACGTATTCTTGAGTATAAACTTAAAATATTACATTTTAGTAACTCACGTGAATATGAACTGGTGAAACATATGAAACATATTTCTTGAAGTTGTGTGTATTAGCATTTATTACGACATTTCGTTATTCTGTTACAAAAATACCAAACATGCTTTTTGCCATTCTAAGCCTATTTTTTAATTTTAATTAGAGCTTATAACATCTTGTGCATAAGTTTAAAACCACCTTGGTTACTGCACTACCAGTTGTATTTAATTTTGACTGTTAAAAATTCCAGGTATTCAAATATGATTATTAGGGGGTCACATCATTATACATAGGGTTTAATTTAATTGTAAGAGACCATAGTTCAATTAATTAAGAAATTAAAGGGCAAGTTAATATTACTCAACAAAGAAGTGTGCAAAAGTTTAAGAACATTGGAATACATGTTGAGAAGCACATCAATGGATAACAGTTAATTTAGCTGTTATTTAGCCAATATGGCATCTGATCGTGTCCTCTGATCAATTCTGGAATAATTTGGATTTGGTCCATGCAGATTTTGTTGCACTTTTTAACAGAATCAGGTGCATATAAAAAATAAAAGACGAGTTGGTAATAGCATTCTTTGGCAAGTGAGTATTCATATCCTTTAAATACTGGCTGAAACTTATAAAGTTAATAATGTTGTAGCTTTGAGAAGAAGAAGAAAAGAATGGCCAACGATTAATTGCTAAGAAGCTCAGTATCCGCAGAGCCTGCGGCCAAAATACCATCAGAAGATATGAAGATGCGAAACCGTTGAACAAATAGTTCGTTCAGGACGCCCACGATTCGTAGATGAGGGCTCTGAAGACTCTAATTGAAATAGTGAACAAAAATCGCTTCCTATCAAGTAAATATATTATATATTCGCATATCCAAAGATTGCTCTGTGCAGAAAATTTTAACCACCGACCAGCAGTAAAAAGAAGCCTTTAATAACTCCACGAAATGCAAAAATGCGCAGGCAATGGTGTCGATCACATTGGAAATGGAGTAAGTATGTGGCTGAAAACGAGTTATTTCGTTGGATGAAAGAAAGGCATTTCAACTCATACCAAATAGCAGAAAGTGCATTCTTAGATTGCCCAAAGAATAAGACTTACCTGAATGTGTCCAACAACAAGCTCAAGAAGGAGGTGGGAAAGTCAGTGTATGGGGTGCAATGTCGTGGTATGGTTTTTCTGTTTTGTGTATTATCGTCGGAATGGTCAACAAGGCGAAATATGTGGAAATTCTGCGTGAATTCTTGCTACCTTACATTTTTCCAACAAAATAACCAGGCCCTATACGACCCAGTATACACAAATGTGGCCGGAAGAAAACCATGTTACATTAATCATATATATATGTATATCATCAAACCCGGATCTTAATATTATAGAAAACTGCTAGAAAGTAGTAGCCAGCCGTACACCTACCAATATTACAGAACTGAAACTGCATTTGCAGCAAGAATAGTTAGAAAAAAATAACATAAATTATGCCCGAAAAGTAAAGTAAATTTGAAGGCTTTGTGCTTGTATTAGCGCAAAAGGATTGCTTTCTAAAGCTTAAAAATAAAGAAAAACAAAAAAATATGGACTCTACATGAATTCTAAAGGCTTTAAACTTTTATTGTCAAATAATCTTTCTTAACTGTTTAATTTTTTGATTAAATGAAATATAATTCTTCTGATAATTCAAAAAAAAATTGAAAAAGAAAAATAGAACCGACTCCAAAAAATCTCAAGCCCTAAAAAGTTTTAAATAATTTCACTTAAAAATCCTCTGCTACTACTTTCAACATTGAATTCTAAGATTTTACTAGATTTTACTTTTTGAATTCGGTGCGAAAACCTGACTGGTATTAATCCAATACTTAGTAATGAAGATATTCAGTTTGTCTGCATTATTTAGTATTGGATTAAAATCAGTAAGGTTTTCGCACCGACTTCAAAAATCTAGTAAAATCTTAGGATTCAATGTTGGAAGTAGTAGCAGAGGATTTTTAAGTGAAATTATTTAAAGCTTTTTAGGGCTTGAGATTTTTTGAAGTCGGTTCTATTTTTTTTTTTTAATTTTTTTATTTCAGTTTTTTCAGTGCCATCGGTTTGAATTTCGTACGCCATACTAAGTCTGACATTTTGAATATCCAAGTTTTGATAGCAAATTCGAAATGATCATCCCCAAAAACTCCCCAATTTTTGATTTTTATGTCAATCTCTTGAAGTTTACAAATTTCGGTCGCCATATTGGTTCCGGCATTTTGAATTTCCAAATTTTTCTATAGTAAATTCGCAATCAGCAAATTCAAAAACCCCAATGTATTCAATTTCACTTCAATCATTTGACATTAAAAAATGTCGGATACCATATTGGATCCGCCATTTTGAATATATACACACTGTTATATACTGAAATCTGACCAGAAATATATAGATTATATCACCGAAAGAATCATCAAATTCGGTCCAATGGTTATTGAGAATATCGCGTGCAAACAAACAAACATACAAAAATACATAGGGGGAAAACACAGAACCTCCTTTCTTTAAGTAGGTTAAAAGTAACCTTATGTGTAACCATTGTAAAGTCACACCATCATTCTCAAATTACTGAGTTTTCAAGATACAACCATTCAACTCAGCTCATAATGAAAAAACGAAGGTGACTTTTAATTTATGCACAAGACTGTAGAACATTTTGGCATCTACATATATTCATAATGTAGGAGAAGCAATTCTGCAATAATGACATATCAATTGTTGGCCACTAAAGTTGGTATTTATCTGCATAATTTAATATAATATGATTATTAACCCAATTTAGATAGACGTGTATAGTTAAGCAAACTAAAAGTAAAAGAAATAAGGATTTGATAAAATTACAGATAATTATAGAAATTTAGCATATGTGCTTACCTTGTGATTAAACGAACCTGTGAAAGCATATGCAGAATAAGCAATTCAAATGTAACTTAATAATTTCTTCTTTTTATGAGAAATTTTTAACTTTTTGTATATTATTGCATGTAATGCTTGTACGCATTTCCTATCTCAAAACAAAATATTTAATAGATTTTTAAAAGTTATAATATAAAATAACACTAAGCACCGGTACCGCTCATATGAGACTTAGATATCGCGCCCTTGATTCAGATTTACCACAATTATACATATAATCAGTGATATAGGTATGCAAACCACATGCCACCAAAAGTTACATATGGCACAAGTTGAACAAGTGGCAACGACTAAGGACTCATTGTAAAAATAGGTTAAGCACCACAACCCACTAAAAGCTGGTCGCGTTCCCTCAGAAAGGTTTTCAGGATTTTGCTTTTATGTTAAGCTGGCGAAAACTTTGCATGGACGTCAATAAACCGCAATTCCGATTTTAAAATATTAATGGATTGCTGTTGAATATTTTATGAATATTTCAATAATACAAAAGCAATTGCAATATTCATGGATTATCGAATTCAACAACTACACGTATAAAATTAAAGAACAAGAGCGGTTATTCGATGACGCAGAGATATGAAGAGAAATAAGAAATAAATAAAAAAAAATAGATTTAATTTGTTTTATCTTGCAATTAATAAAATCGTTAATTTTTCAATAGAGTGTCGATACTTTATTGCGTAAGGCATTGTACATAAGCCTCTGTTTTAGTGCTTTGTTCATTAATCTACGATCTAGTCTGATAAATATGCGTTGCATTCGTGTTCTCGAGTTTACCCCCTATTGACTGCAGGCAGAGAAACATGTAATAGTTCTACGTCAAACAAAAAAGGGCTGATGATACCATAATTGCGAGTTCAAAATTTTAGCTGACTCAGATAACGAAAAGTATGTCAACATAGATTTGCAAGATTTCAAAACGCATAAGTGAAACTACATTAGAAGCTTACAATTATCCATTATACGACTAAAAGGGTTTACTACTTTTAGTTCATGGTATTGCGATCATGTCAATATACAATATTCAGAAATATCTGTGCAGTTTCGTACTAACTATTCGATCATTTCAGACGTGATATTCTTACCAAAGTCATATGTATGTAGATATTCATCGATTGCACCATTTGAACAGTCAGTAATAAGCAAACAGCCATAAACAAACTATCTTGCGCTTCTATTGATTTTGTGCAATATTTGAAAAAGATTGAAAGTCATTGCGATATTTTTATGCCACCATTCTCTACATACTATTACTTTTCGACATATCTTCGCGGCCCGTTTGAGGTAACCATGATTTTGTCTTCTGTAAACATGTTTTAATCTTGTAATACCTAGACAACGTAGATGGATCGTGAATGTCGTTTCCCATGTAGAGGCTTTACCAAGTCATTTAGCATTTAAGATCCACAATTTATTAATTTTCATTTAAACCTCAATAACTCTTTGAGTCTTTTAAATAAGAATACTAAATGACAATTCAAAACGAACATTTCATTTTTTCTAAGAAATTATTTTTATGGTGTTGCAGACAGAATATGTGTATTTAAACGTGCACTTATATAATATAACTTAATACAATTTTATAGAAAGAAGTGTGTCTTGTAATGACTTGAAGTCAGAAACGAATAACGCACTAAAAATTAAAAAACAAAAATAAAATTTGTGAAATGGAACTTAAAGCGTTTATTACCTAAATAGGATGAAAATTAATTCTCAGACAAAATGTTCAAATTTTAACTTTGAACCTACCTAATTTTCAAGTAGTAGTAAACGGATTGAGTTATGCCGTTAAAGTTTAAAAGCCTCAGAAGCTCCATTTTTGAAGGAGCTTTTTTTTATAATCTTGCAATGGCTTTGGCAAGACTTAAGACGATTAAATTAAAATGAAAACATTTCAAAAGCACTTCCAAAGAGTGAGGGTGCGATTTAAGAAGCGTAAACAAACGTTGATCAGGACAATTCAGAGAATCGATTGATATAGGTACACAGGGTGTTATTTAGTGGATATGCTAAAATGAGTGCGATGAAAGATCCATCACCCACTGCAGGTACAGTCACTTTCGAAACTGCAAAAATGAATTTTATTTTCCAAAAATTAACCTAATTAATCAATACACTTATTTTTTATTTTATCGAACAGCTTCATTATCTTTCCAAAAAGGTATAAAGGTAAAAAAGAGGTAGAAAAATCTTAGAAAACCCTGATTTATTGTTTTATTGCCCTGTAATTGAAAAATTCGTAAAACGAACAAAATTTCCAAGAAGAAGATCGAAAATGTTTGTTTAGCATACACAGGTAATTAATTTTAATGATTACTCTCAAAAAGTCATAAAAATTAATGGGAATTCTTTTATTGCCATAATTAACTTGTCTTATCCAGCCATACTTGAGTGCATCCTGACGCTCTGTTTTCTAATACCTGATGGAAATTTTGCTATAGAGGGTCAGTCAGAAAGGACATCGATCATAAATGGAAATACAATCGATAAACTGCCTTTTGAGGAATACGCAAGCTGATATAATTTACATTTACGGTGTAGTAGACGGAAACGAAAGAGAGGCTGTACGGGAATACCAAAGGAAATATCCTAATCGATGTGTACCCTAAAGATGGGTATTTGCGTGGACTTTCCAAAGGTTAAGAGAAGCCGGAAATATAACTTCAAATAGCAGGGAATCACGATCTGGAACATCGGAAGGTTCTGAAAACGTCAAACAGCAAATAATCATCATCGTCAGGCAAAACCCTAAAACGAGCAGGAGACGACTCGCAAGACGATTAGATGTGTCTTCAGCTAAAGTTTGGAAGGTTATTCATCAAGAGAGATTACTCCCTTACTATCATATGTCAGTACAAGGACTACCCTAAGGAAATTCCGAGAGAACATTGGAATTTTGCACTTGGCTTCTGGAATGCTACATAGAGAACAGTTCGTTTCTAGACCGAAATGTATGGATGGATGAATCGCAATTCATCCGCAACCTTCATATCTTGTCGGATACTAACTAACTAACTAACTAATGGATACTAAGGACAATGTTTCACCAACACAATGGAACACCAGCGTATACTGGTAACAGTTTGATAGTAATATTAAATCAAAAATTTCCTGCACGCTGGATTGGACGAGGTAGACTTATTCCTTTGCCTCCTAGATCGCCAGACCTAACTCCATTGGACTTTTTCTTATGGAGAACGATAAAAGATGTCCTGTTAACACCAGAGAGGAATCAATTAACAGAATTGGGACTGCAGCAACGAAAATACGGGAGAGGCTGTTTAGAATACACCCTAAACATTTTGAACAGCTTTTGTGAGATTTTAGCATTAATTTAAATCGGGTTTTAATTAAACAAAAAGAATTGAGGGGTTGATTTTAGTTTAATTTCTTTAAAATTCGATTATTTTTTAATTTACCAGAAAACGTTTTCTACCAATAAATTTCCATATTTTTTCTCTACTTGGACATGTTGTACCTTGTTAGAAAAAAAGTGCATTTATTACATGAATTTCGGAGAAAATTCGGGAAAAAACAGAAAATCATTTTTCCAGTTTCGAAAGTGAGTGTAGCTGCTGGTGGTAGGTCAATATTGTTGACATTTTTGGAAAGCACATTAAGATTTTTGGCGTGAGTTGGATGCCGCTGCGTTGAGAAACTATAAACAAAATTATGATATGCATATCATGGAAAATTTGAATTAACGAATCACCCTGTAACTCCCACACAGTTTACATGGCCCTCCCTGCCATTTACCCTATATATTTTATACATACATTTTTTATTTTAACATAACTGCTCTGAGCGTAATTTGGAAACTTTCAACCACCAAAATATTTTGAGTTACATGAAAATTTACACTTAATTCCAAGTTTCATGGGGGAGAAGGCCCAGAGAATTAAAAGCTCAATTTGTAATTTGGCGCAGTAGCAAACGTACTACATGACACGAACATCGCGAGTAGCTCAGCTCTTAAAGATGAAGCAACTGCTGAATATCGATTGAACTTGAATTCTCAAATTGCTCCGAGAAGAAAACCAGAAGTCCACGTAAAGTGACTGCTAAAAAGACATTTTCTTTTTGGGATAAATTCCCACAGAGTGCTTGATAAAATTCCACCCAGCCACACATATTACAATTAATTTACATTGCGCAACTCGTTCAACACAGAAACGTTTTCTTTTGGAAAATAAAAGGGACGGCGTTATGTAACTTACAATAATGCCAACTAGGTTTTGTTCTTCGCTTGTCCTTGCAGCTAGATTATGTGAAAGATTTTTGGCAAATCCAGGGATTTCATTTCGGTGTAAACAAATACAAACCCCATTTGCCCGAGTCTGAGAATAAGAAAAATGCGTAGGGCGAGCTATTGTGAGATGAACTCTATGCCAACGGCCGGCAGCATAAGTGACCGCCGCGCTATTTGTCGGCCGCTAAAATTTAGAATATTGTCTAAATCTTAAACGACGACTTCCTTTGACGAATTGCCCCAAAGTAGAGGCCAACACCCGGGCATGTGGTCATGATGTCTTTATCCGCGATATCGCGACGGTGCCGCGCTTACATATGAAATGGGCGGTTTGCTGCCAAAATATTTCGTTCGGCCTAGTGCGCTCGCTTCACAGATAGCCCACTTTTGCTTTTGTTGCATTTTATTTCTTTTTTCAGTTATCGATTTGCGAAATATCGCAATCACTACAAACTGCGTAGAGCCTATCTCGCGCGGAAAATTTAATACTTGAAATAAGTATATATGCGTGATATATATTTTTATATATTTTTCGTATATTACACCTATTAAAAAATAAATTTTCATAATTCGTGTATGACAATTATAAACAAAAGATACGTAGAATATATTCGCGACATTTCTAATTTATAATTTGGCATAACAAATTAAAATACTTCCCAAGTATACATATTAAATGTACCTACTTAATAACTACTAATTATAACATTAAAATGTTATATATTTTTTTAACATATCTCAATGTGAAATTTAAATATAATTAGAAACTATATAATTTTATGTGCGCATAAAATAGATATAATTTTCGTATATTCAGCATACATATATATTTTAGGGCACTTGGTTTTATACTTTTCAAATATATAATTATTTAAATGTTTTCGTTTAAGTACACGCACATACATACATGGATATATTAATATAGTTAATATAATTATAAGAAATGTATATATTAATATGACTTTTTCCAAAAGGTGTGCCGAAATAGGAAGGCAAAGACTTCAATATGTCTTGAACAGCATACATACATTATAGGTCAAATTTAATATTTTCAGGGGCGGCACAAAAACAAAATCCAGTTTTTGTTTGACGTATTCCGGGTCTACTTAAAAATACTATAAACTACAAAGTTAATTCTATCCGTGCACGGAATAAAATATGTTTAATAATATAAAAGATAAATTTATTTTACATGTTAAATATGTATGTGTATTGGCCTAGCTTTTCGTCTATGTAAAATACATAATGCTGCAAGATTTGACTTTCTTATGATTTACACTTAGAGTTTGTATCGAGTGAATATAAGGGAATGGCGTTCGTGGCGTTTGTGGCAAGAACACCAAAACGTTGCCACACTGAAAAGGTTGGCTTCGAATCGAAACAGACTTTTTTGGAGTCGTCCACCTCGGCAGACGAGCAGTACCTAATTTTTAACAGAATTTTAAAACGTGTCCATATATAGACAAATTTGGCAACAATATATACAACATAGAATAAATTTTTCATATACATATTTTAAATATACGAGAGCGGCAAGATCCATATATTTTATGTATATACGAAAATATATGAAAATCTAATATATGTATGTGGTCACATCATATATACAAACAAATTGTACGACAGCGTGCCTACTTTAAATGGATTAAAAGAAATTGTGCCATTTAAAACTTATCTGCACACAAAATAAAAAGGTTTAAAACAAATCAGTTTTTATTATTCAGTAATATTTTAAATTAGCCGTATATACATACACCTGCGGTCATAAAAACCGCACCACTTGAAATTCATATGAAAAAATTGAATAAAAGGATATCTACTTTTCCGAATGGAATGATTCTTTGCTATAATAATCAATAGTAACTCATAAACAGTTTGGTAGAATTTCATTTGCCTACTGCCTTTTTTTTGGAAGAAATAAATAAAAAAAGTTAGATTGTTGATTTTCATGCTTTATTATTATTTACTTGTTTATTACATTAATTATGACATTTGGGGATAATTTGGTATATTTTTATTTAAACATAGCTTACACATAATTTACATTGTATGTACAGTGTTCAGTACCGCGTTGCCCCTCCTTTTGCTGCAATAACCGCTTCGATCCTAGAAGGCATTGAGTCCACCAATATTCCAGTGATGTCATCTGTTATTTCGTTCTTCCACACAAGATCCAGTACTTGATTCAGCTTTCTTTTGCTCTCTGGTTTATGATCTGCTACTTTCCGTTTCATCACGTGCCACAGATGCTCAATTGGATTCAAATCGGGCGAATTCGCTGGCCAGTCTAGTCTCTGAATTCCAAGATCAGAAAATGTTTTCTGGAGCTGAAAAAAACATAAGAGGATAAATTAGTTTTTTATTAATTGTTTATGAAATAGACATTTGGCAGTTCATGTGCCATACTATCCTTACCGATTTGGCGCGATGGCAAGGCGCGGAATCATCTTGGAAAATTACTTCGTCAGTAAACGAAAGGTGCTCTTCAATGGCTGGTACCAAAAATTCGTTTATGACTTGGCCATACTTCTGAGCATTCATTGTTCCATCAACGAAGTGCAAAGGACCTAGGGTGTAGAAAGAAAATCATCCCCAGACCATTTGACTTTGAGGAAACTTCATTGTTTTAATCGTGCACTCTTCCTTAAACCTTTCTCCTGCTGAACGTCGCACGTATGGTAAATTGTCTGCGCACAACAAGTTGAATCTGCTTTCATCGGACCAAATCACACGTCGCCAATCTTCCTTCGTCCAATTTTCGTACTTCTTCGCCCATGCTAGACGAGCCGCCTTCATTTTCTTTGTCAACATGGGTTTTTTCGCTGGTCGTCTTCCATAAAGTCCTACCTCTCGTAACCTTCTACGGATTGTTTCGGCGCTAAGGTCGACTTGATGATGGTCCCTGAGCTCTGCCCTCATACGGACAGCGGTTTTAAAGCGATCCTTCAAAGACATCCGTCGTAAGGCCTGGTCCATCCTTGAATTTGTCTTCCGTTTTCTTCCAGATCCTTTCGTCCTCTCCAGAGGGTCCAAATTCTCCTTTTTCTTCATTAGGCGAACGATAGTTGAATGGCTGCACCCTATTGTAGCCGCTATCTGACGATACGACAGACCTTGGTCTTCCAATGTAAAAATTTTTACTTTTTCCTCTCGGGACAACTGCCTGTATTTTCCGGCCATTTCACTTTTATCACTTTATCTTATCACCACTTAGCTTAAACTGAATATCCTTTCACCGAAAGGGTTGCTTTTATACCCCCTTAGAGCAGGTCAAATAATTGCATCCCTCCCCCTACCCTACCTCCTTCAATTATGTGCATTATTGAAACTACCTGGGTGGTGCGGTTTTTATGACCGCAGGTGTATGTACATATGTATATATATGTATATACATATACCTTCCTACTACGCTGCTACATACATTTATCTATCTTCCAAGTCATTTTTTAAGTTAGCAGAATGCAGAAAGCAGGACTGTTGTCGGACGGAGCCCGAAATGCTTCTAGGAACGAAACCGATGTTTTAGATTCAGCACTAGATTATTCTGTTTAATTTTATTGTAAACTAGCGTGACCGCTCCCGGCATCGCTCGGGATACTAATTATTTAGTTTGCAGACAGCAGACGCGCACGCGTTTAGTGCACGCGAAGTTTACCTCATTGCCTACTTTTTTCAAAATTCACCGATATTCATCATCGTAAGTCGGTTAATTTACACAAAAGTTTCATAAATTATACATCTAAAACTTCCTCTTGAATTAATTTATCTAATCGTGAAAACCGGAACAAAATGCGGGCAAACAGAGAGACGCGGCAGGGAACTTTGTGTTATGTATAAGATTTGTTTGGGGTAGAATTTCGTTTTATTGCTTCATTTGAAGTCCTCGCCACAGCTACTCCTCCAAATTGAGTTGTTTAGTTTTTGTAGTAATTTTTAATGGTTTTTCACCATTGATATTTTCCACGATTTCCCAACATCTCTTTTATTAGTTGATAATGTTTTACCCATTTTTTAAGCAGTTGCCATTCACCACAAATCCACCACAAATCCACCAGGAAATTGCTCCGTCTCCCCTAAATGCTCTTTTAGATTAATCCGAATCTCAGAATTCAACGCGTGTAGCGAGGAAAGCTCTGGTTAAAAATCGGCGCGGATTCGATCTCTCTGTGATGCTCACAGCTTCCCACGCCCACTCCTAAACCAATTCTTAACGGATTTTCATCGTGTGAATTTTAAAGAATATATTCGTATGAGCTCTATCTTTGGATCCTCTCGCCAATATTTTCCGTTCTCCATTTTCCCCTGAAAAAAATACCCAAAAGACACCCTTCCTCAGAAAATTGTTTTTCAAATTCCGGCTAAAGTACGCATCCACATTTCTTCAAATTTGTCTGGCAAAAGGAATGGCGACTAAAAATTGAAAAATCACTTTACCAAAGTATATTAAAATTCTAAAACTTGGCCTGAAGTATGATCTAATTCATTACTGATACAATGCATAAAGAATTGTAAGGGAGCAAGTTCTTTTTTATTTATTAGTATTATCAATTGAAGGTATACCAAAGACACAAACGTAATTTTGGCGTTTTTTAACAAAAGGTTTGCTAAAACCAAGCTATGAATACGGCATTCGCCCTGAAGCATCATCTGTTTATTGCTGATGCAATGAGAAAATAATTGTAACAGTGAAAACCACATCCAAATTCGTTAAGTGTTTCTCGAGATTAGCGCAATCATACAGACAGACGCGCACCGAGCATTTACTCTAATATTACGCAGTGATTACCTCCTTCTACTGTTATACTAAAATTAAATTATTATATTATTTCCTTTTATTTTTGGCGTATATGTCAAACCCCATCTAGTATGGCATATGAGATCTAGTCACCTAGTATATGGAAAGTTAAATTGACGGGGTCCGAAATTGGAATTTTAGTTTGGGATCAAATTTGATATAATGGTAACATAACCTTATTGTATTACTATATTAAACTAGTAACGCGTACTATCCAATCAGTTCCAAGAAAAAGTGTTTTAAACTTTTCTTTGCAACTTGGATACTTTAACTTGCTTCCATCCGTCAGCGTGCCTAGTAGCTACAGTTGTTATTCGTTGGCTTCTGAAACGCGAAGTAATGAAAGAATGAATTACGGACCTCAGCCGGGCTCAGGTACTCCGTTTCTAAAGCCGGACAGTCACACAAGATGTGACCTGTGGTTTGCTGGTCCTCTAGATTTGATCGACATTCCATCTCAACTGACAGACCTACATATGTATATTATGTAGTATGTAGGTGATGTCTAACCCCATGATTGCCCACCAACAGGCCTGAGATCCGCTTTACTCGTTGGTGTCGGTGTTTACGTAGGCTTTAATAAGTTGCTTAGCTTAACGAAACCCTGGAGCATTATCCCAGGATAGGGTTTGCTCAGTTTTCATTTTTCTCATATTTCCACCACCGCTCTGGCTGAGGACAAGGCAATGCTGCAGTAGAGTAGGGACTTGGTTCAGATTTGTTTTATGCTTTTAATTATCATACCTTCTCATTCAATAATGAAATTGTAAAGTCTACCCTATAATATTATAGATAATGTAAGTGACTAATTTTGTTATGACTGTTGAGCGAATATTATAAATTTTAGGGAAGGAAGCGCTGAAACTTAGCAAATTGATTAGTCTTATGAAAATATGAGCAAACATCATAGCAAAAATTGTTCAAAAAACAAAACCTTGGAATTATACGACAGCGATTAATATTCGAAAGAGTGCGCTGACGGTAAACTCTTCTCCGACTTGATTCACTATTATCGTTACTATCACTAGTCTGTTACCCAACGTAACAAAATAATAATATATTGGTAAGAGTGTACAAAGTTCAAATGGAAGATAAATTCAAAATACTTTAAAACTATAATAATATAAATTCAAACTAAATAACAAATATACAAAAATATACAAACCTACCAAACTAAAGGCCTAAAAAAAGAAGCAAAGAAAAAAAGAAAGATGAAAAAAAGGAGAGAAAAGAAAATAGAAGAACCGTAAAGAGGGATAGAAAGATAGAAGAGAAAGAGAGAGAGAGAGAGAGAGAAAGGGAAATATTGATCGAGATATGCATAAGATTTAATTTTGGATATACATATTCGCGGAGACTGCTACAAAAGTATTCGTTGGACATCGTTTTTTGAATATGTGGCCGTAGCCGGTTCCAGACGAGCACACTAAACAAAGAATGAGCGGAGGAGATTGCAAGAATCTCAATATACAATAAGAATAGCTACTCTGGTCGTTGAACGTAGACTATTTTATGAAATAATTTCAGGTTACGATGTACGAGGGAGGTATCAAGCGGCATGACAAGAATTGGATTTGTGTACTGTAAAACATGGCTAAATCTAGTCAGCTTAAACACAAATCACAGGACATCATTAAAAACTCTCTCCTAAACGCAGGATCGAGGGATGAAAACACTACACTCTACTATAGACAAAGTGTGGCAGAATGAGGGCCCGTTCAAGTCGCTGACGAAGATCTA
The DNA here is from genome assembly GCA_963920795.1 of Eutolmus rufibarbis. NCBI lineage: Eukaryota > Metazoa > Arthropoda > Insecta > Diptera > Asilidae > Eutolmus > Eutolmus rufibarbis. The sequence goes on from OY987205.1 coordinate 15,611,272, forward strand.
CCGATAGAATATCACATCTTACCCAAAGCTGGCGCAAGCTGGTATAGACCTTACGAATAACATTATTTATTTGGTCGTAGCTTGTCATCCTATTGTTAATAACGATGCCCAAATCTTTGACTAACTAAGCTGACAAAGCCATTCATTTTACCATCATAAGTTATGGATAATAATGTCGTAATATCAAGCTTTTTACGCTAGATGACAAGGGCACTGCATTTCGACGTGTTCATAATTAAATCATCGCGCATACTCTAGCCGTAAATTCTGCTCAGATCATCATTTACACGACTGATACAATCCTCAATGAAGCCAACAGGACAAGTCAGATATATTATATTTGAACATCATCTTCATAAAGATGTATTGCTACATCATTTATCACAGCAGGAAGGTCATTTATGTAAAGAGAGAATAGAAGCGGATCAGGAATAGAGCACTGCGGCACACCAGAAGAAATAGGCAGCAAATTATCAAGTCGAACATACTTATTGCGTCTACTAAGCTAACTGTGTAGAAGTTTAACAGCAGTAACAGACAAATTGAAGTTTGCAGATAGCTTATTTAGCAGCTTCGAATGGTCCACAATATCAAAAGCCTTACTAAAGTCTAAGAGGGTTAAGACAGTCAGTTTTTCACTATTCAAAGCTTCCAATATATCTGTTGTCACATTTAACACTTCTGTTTCACAACTGATTGGTACGTAGATACCAATCTGTTTCTCCTAATATAACCGATCTTTTGCATATGTAACAATTTTTCAAATATTTTACTAAGAAAGCACAAAAGACTAATAGCTCTATAATCATGAAGTCCAGAAGGAACAGGTTTTTTGGTAGTAGTTCGCTTCCACAAAGTTGGAAACTTAACAACGTGCGTTAAGACCTTAACAATGGCAGGCAGGATCATTGTTAAAAACCCAAGGTAACAAATCATCGAGCCCAGTGTCATTCGATTGGATGGATTGCACAGCATGATGAATTTCACTCATATCAACACACCTGAAAGCAAAGTCGCTACTAGGGAAATTTTCAGGATTAAGGTTGACAGCTGGAAAACCAGAGCTTCTGGCTGCAAACGATCTATTGAGCAAGTCGACGTTAATATTATGAGAGGTTTGCTCCTTACCATATACTTATACCAAATTATCGAATTTTATCCCAACGTTTTTTCGGAGATTGTTCAGTATTCAGCTCGTCATTGTGATAAGCTTGCTTTACAGTTTTTACCATAATATTGACTTTATTGCGGACCTTTTTGTATCTAATAAACATGATTTTACAACGTGTGGATTTACCATATACAGACCTAGCAAAAAGTCTCGTTCAGCCATTGCATCATGGATCTGCTTTCAGTACCAAGGGCATCTCCAACTTTTAACAGCGACAGTACGTAAAGGGAAGTATTTGTTATATAAGTAAATCAGAGAGCATATCAGTCAGCATTGCGATTTTGTCATCAGTCGACGTAATAGCTTACGAGTATATACTTTCTCACGGAAATTCAAAGCACTCAGATACAAGGTCTTCAACATTTACTTTATTAAAATCGCGATAGGTGAAAATAGTTCTGTCTAAAGGTGGTAGAAATCATAGCTTGTATGGCACTTGTAAGTTGCTTATTGGCCTGATCTGGTTATGGAATAATATCCTATCTATGTCAGAAGTGAGCAAGTAGTCAAGTTGAGAGGGACAAGTAGCATTAAAGTAAGTGTGCAGGCCATTAACTACGGTCAGACTTAGGGATTATACCATATCTCGCAGAAATCCCGTCATCGGAGACTACTTCACAGAATTCACATTGAGATCACCGCAGATTATAACATTGGGGATGTTCAGCACAATCGTAGAAATCGATTCTCTGAAGAAGGACACTATTTCCTCCGTAAATTGAGAAGGCGGACAGTAAACACTAATTAAGAGACATTTATCATACCCTGAATCTAATTCTAGGCATAAATATTCAAACTTTTCTTCAACAGCCGACGAGCAAACTATTTTTGCCTTCAGAGAGTTATAAACATAAATAGCAACCCCTCCGCCATTTCGTCGAACGCGATCGTTCCTAAAAATACCATATTTAGGCAAGGACACAGCACAAGACAAAATATGATCCTTCAGCCATATTTCACAAACAGCAATAGAATGCAGCTTAGAGCCATTAAAAATATCATGTAAAACATCTCGACTTTATTTCGTTAACAACGTGCGTACAAACAGCAGACGTTCAAGCAAGTAGTGAAGAAAGCAAAAATTCGCAGGAACGTTCTTATCCCGTCCAGCGGCGAGCAAGCATCAGCCCCAACCATTATTGCACGGGAACCAACGAATCCTCAGCTCTGTATAATTTATATAAAATACGTACAGAAATCTGGCCAGAGAACATATCTATGATTTTTAAAAAATAGCACGTAAATAGTATAAGTGGTTCTCGAGTTTTTCAAAATTATGCCCCGTTTTTTAAATATTCGACTCCAAAGTTTCCCATTTATTTTATTTTAATTAGCATTGTATTATTCATACTTTATCGTTTGTAGTCCAACTACAGAACCATATGCTAAGCATGCTCTTGACCGTTTTTTAGATAGATTTCATATGAATTACTACTTATTGCAGTATAGTTGATGAAAAGATTTCGGAAAATGAATGATGCGAAAGCTCGTTTTAGAGGTCCTAGACTTCAAAAATAAAATTTATTTGTACATATATAATATATACATATATATTTCCACTTTTCTACCGACAATGACGTGTCTCCTCTTGAAAAAAAATCGGTATTCGTCCAAAATTGCAGTTTCTCAAATTTTATTTTCACAAGATTTTTTTGGACCATACAGAGATTATAATACAGTAGACTCGTGATATAGTGAACACAAAAAATCCAAGGGTGTTCACTTTTTCGAAATGTTCAGTTTTTCGAGAGGATATGTTGGATGTGTTAAATAAGTAAGAAGTACATAGTAAAAAATCTTATAAATAACAAAAATACCTTGCTTTTTAAATAATATATATTAAAAACAAAATCCAAGTTCTTGGGAATAAACATTTAGGTAAATAGGTATACGAATTTATGAAGGATAGTACCTCATCCTTCATAAATCCTTACAAACGTATAGGTATCTATAATTATTACTGTTCACTCCATCGGATTTTTCACTGGACCGAATGTTCACACTATCGCGAGTCTACTGTAATACTAAAATCCGGTTTTTTTTTTTGGTTTTTACAAAATCATTGTGACAGAGTAGTCGAAATTTGTGACAGAGGTGTTTTACATACAAATAAAATGCGTCTCTTTGCGCTGCCTAATATTACAAAATGATCTCGCTTAAAAAAATCATATAGAATCCTTTAATATAAAATTATTTATTGAACTTCTGAAATATTATCATTAAATTAATTAGAATATAATAAACGTAAAGGTTTATACTACATATTAAACAAAAAAATATTTTATCGTTGTCTCCGGCTATGTATGTTTTTTCTTGCTATCCTCGGCCACGCATTTCGCAAAACAAAAAACTCTTCTTAGCTGTTTGACCTTCAACACTAAGCAACAGTACGGATTCCTCTTCCCCCTTGGCCTCACGCCTTGAGGTCCCACCCAGGAGCGAGCCGAGTTAGGGTACTCACATAGTGAGGCGATAGAGGTACAGGTAGATGTAGGGATGAAGGTGGAGGTAGTAATCGCGGTACCTCGAGGTAACACAAATACATTGTGTGTTATGGGCGCGCGCATAGTGAGTAGGTCGAGGTAGAAGTGTTTCTCGCGGGTTACCACGAGTTAGCGCGCCACCGCTTTTAAAGACAAAAATGTTTGTCTTTTCGAGCGGTCTCTCGCGCGGTGCTTCTCCGTGATTGGTCTACGGTTGCGTATTTTACACACATTATGGGCGGGAAGGATATTAATACCTTTTCCACAGACTGGCGCCGATCGGCGGGTCGGGTATTAATACCTTTTATGCAGAGCGTATGCTAAGTGCTAGTAAAGCACTTACCAATGCTTGTTTTTTTTCATTTAATGAATATTTTGTTTTGCACAACTCTTTCTAAGTAATCCCTGCCTTGCTCTTCGTCCTAAAAAAACAATTCAGATACGCGTATGCATTTCCTGGTGCAATAAATGAATTTTAAAAGAGAAAAGAACCCAGATATTTTATTTCTTTATTAGAAATTTGTTCGAGGTCCTTATCTTTAAGGTGTTTTCTTTACGTTTTAGAACAGGCAGAATTTTGAACGGAATTTTTTTGTGGTAAAGCAGCGCGCTAAACCTCCTCACTATGCGATACTTCCTCTATATCTACCTCTAACTCCACCTTCACCCCTACATCTACCTGTATCTCTATCGCCTCACTATGCGAGTACCCTTAGTCGCGGAACAGAGGTGCGTGTGTTTATTCGGCGACAGCTCTGTCACGAAAGTTACTACTTTGAAATTTTATTGTAATTCCCATTTATATATGTAATATTTGTATTTCCCAGTAAATCTGTCATATTCACCCACTTTTATGAACAACTCGTAATTTTGTGAACGCTAAAATTCTCGAACACTGTTATTTTACACTTCTGTTACGAGGCACCTCTGTCACAAAATTTATCACTTACTTAGATTGTCGGTATAAAAGTAGAAAGCCCCATATACGCCGTATTTCTTAATCAATTTTAATTAAACTTCGTCTATACGTTTATCCATCCCACCAAAATCTCGGCTAAGTTCATAAATGGCAGGAATCGGTCAAGGAGATGGGGATATATTTTCGTATTTCTTAACCCCTATTGACCAAACTTAACATACACATTGACAACATATAGTTCTAAGTCGTGTTACAAAATGTTGATGATCGGTTAAAGGGGTAAGGGGCTACATCTATTTCTAAAAGTGATTTTGATACCGCAATAGCTACCGCAATTCTAAATAGATTTTGAAATTTCGAAGTTTGGAAAAGGGGGAGAAGGACTTACACCTCACTAAGTATTTTAATTTATTTCCATGTAGACCGTATATTTCTTAATCGATTTTGATTAAACTTGGCTAACATATTCTCCATAACAATATCTCAGCTATGTTCGCAAATGGGGTGAATCGGTTCAAAGGAGTGGGGTATTCAGCATTACATACCCGTACGGAAAAATATGTATGCGAAAATATAAAAAAAAAACGCCTGAAATATACAAAATATATGGATTTTGCCGCTTTTCGTACATTTAAAATATATTGAAATATATATTCTATGCATATTGAAACATAATTACTGTATATTTTACATATACGAAAAGCTATCAATCCATATAATTAATATATATGTAAAATAAATATATCCTTTGCATGTATATTCCGTGTACGAATAAAATAAACTCCATAGTTTATATTATTTTTATGTACACCTGGAATACGTTGAACAAAAACTGAATTGTGTTTTTCTTCTGCCCCTGAAAATCAATTAAGTTCAAATAATATTAAAATATTTATATGTGTACATAAATTTATTATACATAAGTATTTATTATTTTTTCATTTCAAATCCATTTTTTTTATTTTATATGTATGTACATAAATTTATATAGGGCCCTAATTTTTGCGAAAAAAAGAGCTTACAAAGCCCTTTGTGGGTAAAAATTCTATTAATAAAGTTTCAAAATTCATATAATCATTTCAGTAACCTTTGACTTCAATTACTTTTTTAGTTCCAAGTGGTTAAAATAAGTCGATTAGAAAAATCCAGTCGAATATTTTAACGTTCATAATATAAAATATGTACACAATATATGAAAATCATATGTTATTCGGACATAAAATTATAGTTTCTACCTATATTTAAATTCCACATTGAGATATATTCAAAATGTACTTAAGATATTATAATTAATATTAGTTAAGTACATTTCAATATGTATACTTTAGAAGTATTTCTATTTTATATGCCAAATTATAAATGAGATACATGTCGCATACGTTTTACGTATTCTTTGTTTATAATTGCCATACACGATTTATGAAAATATATTTTTTTAATAGTTGTCGTATACGAAAGATATAAAAAAATATATTTAAAGTACAAATTTTTCCGTACGGGATATCCTTATGTAAAAATAATTTATACCACATTGAAATCTACCTCTTCCTTCTGGCTGCCGCCGAAAGGTCTTTTATTTAATATGTGTTATTCTTCAATCCTTTTCGAAAGTTAATCTACTTTTGAATTTAAATTCACGTTAAGGGGTTACATGGGTTTCGAATAAAAATAAACACAATTTTTCCGATTTTTTTTTACCAAATTCATAGAAGCGTTTTATTTCAATCTTTGGGATATAAGAGTACATCACTTGAACAAGTTATAATATAAAAAAATTTCATGAGAAAAAAATGAAAATTGAGCCATTGACAGCTGGTTTACGAAAATCGACGATTTTTTTACCGTAGTCATGATTTCTCAAAAACTAATAATCCAATCTTACTGAAATTTTGCACACTTCTACATAGTAATGACTTGTATTGTACGAAGGATTTTTATTTTCGTTCATTACAAGTCGTTTTACTAGTAGAAAATCACCAAAATATAAAGAATGTTCACAGAAAATTAACTACAAATCAATTTTTTTTTGTTAAAAAACGATGTCAAAAATTCAAATATAATTTTTTCTTCAAATCCTTCGGTCAAGTACAAGCCATATGCATCTACTAACAGAAAAAATTTTGATTTCAGATAAGCCTATCTCGAGATATTCTGCCTACGGTAAAAAATTGTCGATTTTTGTAAACCAGCTGTCAATGGCTCAATTTTCATTTTTTTTTCTCATGACATGCTTTTTATAACTTGTTCAAGTGATGTACTCTTATATCCAAAAAGTTGAAATAAATCGCTTCTATGATTTTTTTAAAAAAACATCCGAAAAATTGGGTTTTTTTTTTATTCAAAACCCATAAAAACTCAAAAAATATGAAGTTCCGCGAGTTCCGACTAATCCAGCCACAATTGAGTCTTAGCATTAAGCGTTGCAGTGAGAATTATCTTACTTATTTGATATATAATTATTTATAGCATACCTTATAAAGTTATTTTAATAGTCATAGCATAATTCACATGAATGTACCTATGTTTTAGTGTGATTTAATTGAATTCTAATTAACTAATCATTCTTATAATTGCAATTTTATTGGAAAGGACAGAAAGTTAAATTGTCTGTAATATATTTTACAGACATTAATAATAGAAAAATTTCAAAACGGTTTAATGCAAAATTAATAAAAGAAGAGCGCGAAAACATACATCGCACCTGAATTTAATCAATTTTGCAGCCATACCTTTCCCGCCAAGCGCCTTCTCCCCATCTACCGTAATAACTAACAGAAATCTTAAAGTGCGTTCCACGATGAAACCAAAGTCAATGTCCACTTCCATTCCTCTGCTTTCCACCGGGTAAGAGTGCTCTCCAGTCAGCTCCGGCTTAAGAAGCCAAGAGGCAGCCGTGGCATAAAATCATTCAGTGCTCTTCGAACCGTTTCAGTTTACTTAAAGTTGCCTTAAGACGCGTCCGAGAACAGGCCGGAAACGGCTCCATTTCACTAATCACAGCCAGTTAAAGTATAGGAAGAAAACTGCCGTTCCACACTATTACTACATTTTGCAACTGGAAAAATCTACTGTCTTATTCGTCCTTTGTATAAAATTTTGACTTAAGTGATTCCACTCAGATCGGGTATCACCCCGACGGCTCCCAGTGAAAATCATCGAAAATGTGCCTAGGTGATTCGGCGTGACCTACTTCCGTTTTTGTGTGCCTTTTCTCCAATTTGAACATTTGATCTGTCGTCCGTTGTCACCCAACGCGGTGCGCAGAAAGTAGGACACTCCGTATGTTGCTCATGCCGAATGAGTAAGTGAAGTGTTGCTACAAGTGGTGGATGCGTGTCTCATTGTGTTTAATGGATTCATTCGACTACCGGAAACCCATACATTTACTGGCCTAGGATTAGCCAAACTGCAAAATTCAACTGCACACCGATTTGGACCAGTAAGTTTTGTCGAACGGTGCAAGAGCGCACAGACAACAAAGGATAAAAAAAAAATAGCACAATCTATCTTTTCATCTATGCTCTTTTCGGGTTAGAAAAACCACTCAGGTTTGAAGAAGAGCAGGCTCATGCGCGATTACTGCTCCTACACTTAATTTCTTAATTATTACCGTTAGTCACAATCAAGAAAAGTACTGAACTCATCTCTCGAATGAGGCTACATAGTTGCCTACTTTGTAGATTTTATAATGGGGCAGAGCAACTATGTACTTATGTCTATTCGCGCATAACTTTGGAACACGTGAACCGATTTTGATGATTGCAATTATCAAAATTATAGTTTTAAGACTTCTATATACATATGTACATATCAAGTTTTAAAACCGTAGGCGTGAGCTCATTTTAATTTCATATAATAATGTGTTAAGGTTATTATTCAGTCTTCAAAAAGTGAGAAATTATGTACATAGATATCATATTTTTTTAATTTAAAACTTATTTATCACTTTTTAGTTTATTTACAAAAAGAGAATCGTCAAAAGTGGGTTAAAGTTTTTCAACTTTCAGTTTAAATTAAGACGTTCGCGGGCGATCTGAATTTGCAGAGGGTGTTGATATGATCACTATCAATAGCAATTACTAATAAGTTTATTTTTTCTTTCTATAACTCTATGAATGTTTAATGCATATGCAATGATGACCCACAAGAACAAAGTGAAAATATTGCATATCGTATTTTTGATTGCCCGTGCCTGTAGCAGGCTCGTAAGTGTCTGCAAAACTGGCGTATTTTCCAATTTCCTCGCCTGCTTTGGGAGCGTATGTACCTACAAATTGGTCATATTTTTCAATTTTCGTGTCTGTTTTGGCGGGCGCATTTGTTCGCTATAAGTGCTAGATCTCGGCGCGTTTATGCCTCATTTGGGTGCGTATGCGCCAACGAAATATTTTGACCCAGGAATGAAAGATCTCAGATTTTTGATATTAGCCCACTAGGTAAAAACCAAGAATTTGATTTTTTCGACTTACTTTCAAGCTTTATTCTGACAATTAAAAAAAAGAACTCTGAAATAAAAACTATATTTCCTAGAATTTTTGAATACCTATATACTGTCTCAGAATATGGGTTCAAAATTAAGTTTTTCATTCAAAATATTATTGGAGGCGTTTAAATAAAAAAACAATAAGGAAAATTTGAACTCTTTTTTTTAATATTTTTGTTCACATTAAAATCGCAGGAAAATCTCATATTTTTATGAACAATCGATGCACAAAATTGTTGTATTTTAAGAGTAGGTTAATTTTCTTAATTTATCATCATAATTGTTTTCATTCTCAAACAGTTTTAACATAATACATGAGAAAAATGTTGAATGATAAATTGTAGAAAAAATACAAAACAAAATCAAAGATTCTCAGTGGTCATTATTTTAATTCGCCATTTTGAAAATTATTTATTTAACTAAATATTATTTAAGTATATCATCCATATCCGTTCGAATAAGTTTATAGTATCAATAAATATAATAATAATATTTTTGAGGGTGCTTTTTAGAATAAAACTAACCATGACATTGTTAACAAACTAAAACATGTACTATGTACATATTGTTAAACTAAAACAATTTATACAGTGATGGTTGATGAAAGCATGAAATTTTCCCGGAATTTCAATGTAAACACAAGTAAATTAAAGAAACAAAAATCCGATTGCACAAATAACTGAAAAGAGAAAAACAAGCACTCGAGCAAATGCACCATGAAATGTTTTCTTATTCCATACCTACTTAAAAAAACAAATAATAAAATAAGCCTAACTTCAATATTAAAAGGTATCGCAGGTGGGACAAACAAAAGTTACACCATATTTTAGTTGTTGTTTTGTCCCCGCCAGCGTTACCTTTTAACATTCAAGTTATATTTACATAACTAGCACTGGAATGATTATTACATATATGTATATATTGTATATGAAAACGGAAGTCGCGAACGCTAATACCTATACAAATTATTAATTTCTACTTCATCCCGCATCGAGGTATTTCGTCTAAAAATATTCAATTTATTGAATATGTTTATTATATATGTACATACAATATGTATACATAATATATATATGTATATGTATATATGTATATATAATATGTGTTTAATATATATATTATATATATTAAACACGTTTCATCAAGCCCTTTCATTTGATACTATCCGGGTGTTTGAAAATAAAAAAATTTTATAATTACATGCGACGAAAATGACGGCTGGCTGGCCTACTCAAAAAATCTATATCCTATAGCACTTCCACGATTAAGATGAATCTAACGACAACTCATTTATTAAAATTCATCAAGCCGTTTAGGTTACAGGACGCACCCAAGGCATTGACATACTACGTTATGCATACACCCGAGAAACATTGTCCTATTTCTCGGGTACTCGGATACTCGTAAAAAATAATTTAAAAAATGCGATTTTCCCTACTTTTTTTTTATTTAATATTCTGATTGAAAACACTCAATTTGAACCCGGTTTCTGAAAGAGAATACCCAAAAATACTAGTAAACATAGTTGCAATTTGAGAATTCTTCTTTTAATTGTGACAATGAGGCCTGAAATTAATTATTATTAATTGCTATGGAGGACCTTGGTAGCTCAGTGGTATAATATGTGAGCCGGGCTATAGTTATCGATGTCGTGTTGACACTGTGAATTCGAACCCTGGTTGGTAAATTAGCCACTCTGGCCAATTCTCCCTCAAATACCTAAATTTCTTTTCCTGAGCATTGTTCGCACAAAAGACCTTTCAGGTCGCAGTGCGCACTCATGTACATGTCGCCCTCTCGTTAAAATAATAATGTATTAATTGCCAATCCTGAGTAGATAAGTAATTAATAAATTGAAGTTCAGTGTACTTCTTCTCCTTTTAAAATAACCTTCGAACTATTTTCTATAACATTTCGAATACACCCAAAGCAACATGCTTCAGGAACGACATTCATATCGAAGGTCCAAGGAAAGTGATAAAAAAAACTCAATTGTCGATAAATTGTTCAGGTTTAGACTTACATATGTATGTATACTTCTCTAAAAAATATATTTTATAAAATTCTTAAAATAGTTTCATGCATAGCATACGTGAAATGAAACTTTGCATATTTCTTTTGAAAACCATTAGTAGTAGCAAAGCCCTTTAATATGTCATGGACTCTATTGAATGCGTTCGACTAGGATCAAAGAGAGCTTACAAAAGCCCTTTTAGGACAAATATACCTTATAATAATAAAGTCGCAAAAAAATACAGTAAAATCCGGTTAAGACGACTCCCGCATACAACGATTTCCCGCTTATTACGGTCAAATTCGATGGTCCCTTCGACATTCCTATAATGACCTGTACAAAATTACCTCTTTATAACGATCCCCCTTAATACGATTTCCCGCTTATTACGATTGTTTCGAATGGGTCCCATCGCTTACTACCTGGGAAAATCTTCACGCTTATAACGATTTACTATTTATCTGTTACCGAGCAATGTTAGTACTCGTTTTTCATGATCAATTATCGTTTTAATCTTTTTTCTTTAATCTTTAATCTTTCTATTCTATGTGTCCAAAAATAGAAAGAAGAAAAGTTACCTTTTGAATTTCGTTTACCGATTTCAAAATTAAAACAATGGATTTTCTTAGAATGGCTTTATTCGCTTTTCGGAACAAACAAATTGTGTCTTTTATTGCCATAGTGAATTTAACGTTCATACGCTTATAACGTTTTCCCGCTTATAGCGCTGTTTTGCTTTGGTCTCTAGAAAATCGTCTTAACCGGGTTTCACTGTAATTCAATTGGATTTTTCTATTAGACTGTTTTACCACTTCGAACGAAAACATTAATTGAAGTCAAAGGTAACTGAAATGAATTTATTAGAAATTAAGGAAGCTTATTACGGAATTTCAATTCAAAAGGTGCTTCGATCAACCTAAATTTCTAAAATTAATATTAGGTTTCTAAATGGAAATTTAGCCATTTATCCAGTTACCTAGCTTTAGTCGTATTTCACACACTGCCGAAATTCCCAAATCTTCTCAATAAACCCCAGTAGACTGGATTTTGGTATACACCTTCGTTATGGTACTCTAAAGGATGTGTCAGAAATCGACATCACTTTTTTAACGCATTTGAGTCTTGTGTTCCTTTTCAAAAGCAGCGTTGCAATAGTTCCCTACCATCTTGGTTTAATAAGGACCTTTGCACACTAAAAAATAGGAAAAATAAGTTGTGGAAGTCTTACCTATCAAAAAGGGAAGACCAATCCTATAATCTATTTGTCGAATGCTACGATAACTTTCAAAACCTTTTTGATGGCTACACTGCGTCCATGCGTTATGAGGGTATTGCTAGTGGAGTGCCATCACCCGGAACCGGTATGTTTGCCTCCTCCTGCGAAGCTCTCTTGCATCCCTAAACTTTTCGAGTTTATTACTCGTATATACCACAAACTTCAACAATTTGTAAACGCTTTATCTCTCTCAACCAACATGGATTTCTTCAGGTCCACGACTACGAACCTCCTCGAGCTCATTCATTTTATTATTGAAGGTTTTGAGAAAGGGTTGCAAACTGACTGTATTTACATTTAAACTGAAGAGTATGTGGTGACAATCACCTTGCTTCAACTGGATTCGCTCCTAATCTGCTCAACAGATCTTACCAAATTGTCTTTCGCGGAAACTATTCTACAGAAATTTTAGCTACGTCTGGTGTCCCTCACTCCTCAGGGAAGTTATTTGGGTCCTCTTCTTTTTATTCTACCTATTGATGACATCACACACCTTCTAAAGGGATGCAAGGTCCTTATTTATGCAGACGATGTGAAGATATTGCGATACCCTAAGAATATAGGCAATTGTCATATGGTTCAAAGAGACCTGAGTATTTTTCACTCCTGGTGTGTTCACAGCAACTTGGAATTTAATGTTAACAAGTGCGAGGTCATCTCATTCTGTCGCGGACGCAATCCTCTGACTTTGAATACAGTCTTTCAGGGTGTATTCTTCTGCGTACGAAATCTGTTCATGACTTGGGTCATCCTCGATAGAAAACTTGACTTTGCTGAGCACATCAACCCTATAGTTGTTCTGTATTAGGGTTTATAGAGTTTTCTGACATCACTATATATAAGCAATTATATTTTTCTCTAGTGAGACCCATTCTTGAGTATGTGAGCCAAGTGTGGTCCCCTCACTACCAAGTCAATATTAATAATATTGAATCAGTCTAACGCAAATTTCTCAAATTTGCCCTAAAGGATATGCCTTGGTCCAACCCAGTCTCTCTCCCTCCATACAATAACCGTTTACTCCTCCTTGATATGCATTCGTTGCATAAACGCCAAGTAAGTTGCGGATATTGTATTTGCTGAACAGCTTCTGACCTACTGCTGGGAGATATTGACTCGCCATCTCTTAAAATGAAATTCGTGTTAAGGGCTAACCCTCACAATTTAAGAAATTCGAGTCTTCTTGAAACCAAACATAGCAGAACGAATTATGGTGTATTTGAACCTACTAATCGCATGTGCCTTAGTGTTAATAAGCATGCCGAATTGTTTAATGTTAATATAGGTAAAAGTAAACTAAAAAAATTGCTACTCGACTTCGGTGCTTCTTAATGTCGGGTCTTGCGTTTGATTAATCTTTTTCTAATAACTTTCCTGATTTCTTTTCATTTTTTATGTATATAAAAGTGTGTATATAAAAATCCAGAACCTTGGACGCTTCTAGAAGATATATACTTAATATTACTGGATTAATAATGCATTCAAAAAACTTTATTAATGTTTATTACAAGAAATTCATACCTCAACATAGTCGAAAAATTCAAAAAGCATGTACAAGCAGTAGTCCAAAAACATAATATTTATAGGAAATTATTTTCGTAGATTCCCATAAAAAAAAACCCTATCATGGAATATTATTATGTCCGTTACTGTGAAGTCCACATTTCATAATCCCAAGCTACTTTCTATTCAATTTGATTGCGAGAAAAACCAAAATAACTTATGTATTTCATTTCGGTGCGAAGATAACTTTTGGTTCGTTTATGTAAGGTACCTAATAAAATCTCACCAGTTACAATAAATCATCGTTCGACGAGGAAATACTTTAAATTTGATAAAATTATCTCATCTCTCGTCATGTTTAGACAATTCTTGTAAACAAACTCTTCGATTGCAGACTTCTATAAAGTTCCTTATATTTCCAGACGAAATTTCAACTCTGTGGTTGAAAAAGTCTCTAAGAAAAAATGTTGTATCAGATAAATTAATACAAAATATTATACCTTATGCTATATATACCTGTTTGCCATTATTCATAATTCTATATTAAACGAGCTAATGTTGTATCCTAACTATTAAAGGATATACAGGGTGTCCCGTAAGTACCACGCAAAACTCAAGGAGAAGATTGATTTAGGAGTGACCTATCAGACAAAAAAAACGACCTTAGTAAAAATCTAAGTTCGTAAATGGGAGGAATTGGTCAAGAGAGTGGATATATAGGGTCTACGTAAGTTATTTAAAAATGGTTTGGACCCTAAATCTTTCGTATTTCTTAACCGCTATTGACCAAACTTAACATACATATTGACAACATATAGTTCTAAGTCGTGTTACAATTTGATGGTGATCGGTCAAAGGGATGATGGGCTACATCAATTTCTAAAAGTGATTTTGCTACCGCGATAGCTGCCGCATTACTAAATGGATTTTAATCCAACTTTTCGTAAGCATTTACTAGCTTGGTATCTAGATCATGTTAAAATAGTGCGAGGTTGGGGAAAGGAGAGGAGTGGTTTTACCTCGCTATATATTTTAATTTATTTCCATGTAGACCGTATATTTCTTAATCGATTATGATTAAACTTGGCTTACATATTCTCCGTGGCAATATTTTAGCTATGTTAAATGGGATGAATCGGTCAAAGGGGTGGGGAATTCAGCATTACTTATGGAAAGATAATTTTTACCACATTGAAATCTAACTACCTGTTCCTTCAGGCTACCGCCGAAAGGTCTTTTTTAATACTGTTTTTCTTTCTGCACGAACATTTTTGTTGTCATTGTAGTAATATTACGTTATGGAAACATACTAAAAATTTCTGGTATTGTTCGAAAATCACACACGATGTTTTATTCGACCCCAACTGAATGTTTTCTTGAGTGCTTTCGCAATTACATTGATGAAAATTTATTTAAAGCTATACATATATGTACATATGTTGTTCATTCGTGCACCACCAACCTTTGTAGGATCTTAAAAACCACAATGTTGTTGAACACAACAGCTGATGAAATCAGACAGACATTTTCGTGACTACGTTATCCTATGTAAATCCTAAACTGCTATAAAAAATTACATTGTGATGAATTGATCTCATCTCAGCAACTAATGAGGACAAAAATTCTTTTCAAATTTTGAAGAAAAACTTTTGCAGAGGCACAAATATGAAAAGTGAAATTTGGATTCAAATACGCCCTCCTGTTCTAGCAAAAACGCGTCATTAAATGAAAGTTTGTCACAATTCGGTTCATTGGCCGGTGTTCGTTGAAGAAGACCTTGACCGAAAGCGAGGATGAAACCCTGCCTTAGTAACCTAATAAACTCAAAATTATTCACAGAAAAATTTTAGCGCTATGAAGGGAATGAGTCTGAACGATATAACTCCGAACTCCAGTTCCATTCACAACAAACATACTTAAGTGAAAGTCTATCTGGCGACGTCTGTAGAAAGGCTATGCAAATTATCGTGCACAGAAAAATGCCGTTAAATAAACAAATAATTATCGAAAAGCGCGAAATTCTGCACGATCACTGGCAACGGAATTGTTGGAAAAAAGCAGTGGCGGTGGAGACTTGCACATCGTCGGCCAAATATACTCTGTAGCGCTGAGTCTGGTGAAATTGTAAGAAAGAAGAAAATTAAGAAACATGTTCGGCTTCGAAAACCAGCTATGCGACCATTGGGAAAGACATGGAGGTGAGATACACGCGATAGCTCGTTTGTCGAGATCAAGTTTTGCTCATTGAACTTGGCTTTGGGCTAATGGGTCAGAGCAGTGCTTGTCTGCGCGACCAGATAGCGCTCGCGGCCTGACATAATATGCCCGCGCTGACTGGCTCTATGCTCGCGGTCGGCGCAATGGATGTTTATAACAGAATCTTGCAATAAAGCGGGTCCGCTGACCCATTTTGCGGGCTTTTACGTCACCACTGTAAGATACTTGAACGCCATTGTATGCGAGCATTGTTGGGGAGAAAGTAAGGTGTCATCGGCCCCAAATCTACGCGGCGAAGTGAGAGGTCTGAAAGGATTTTGAGTAGCAAACTTGTTATTTATGCAATAGCAAATTTCTGCAGATCACGGCAGTGGAGAAACGGTTAAGGTGCAAACAATTAGTCGACGTTACAATTCGATTTTTTCAAAGTTGCGAAATGTGTACTCAATGCGTGGCCCAAGCAGTTGCGACGCGATGATTGCTCGAAATTTCTACATGAAAACTCACCATGAACACGTGATCCCTTCAAACAAATTTAAAAAGCAATTAGATCGGCAATCACCTTAAGTGTACGTTAGTCATTTTATAAAGTTCAAAAATAGAATTTCTTGGAAAGCTAATTTTTGAAAAATTAACAGATTGAATTTGAAGCCTCGACACGGAATTTCCTGAAACGTTGTTAAAAGTAAACAAAAGTGGAACAATAATTTTTTCTTTTATCTTTAAATGTGAATAGCAAATACATGTATTTTAATTAAGCTTTAATTTCATAATCTTAAACATAAGGTATAATATTCTTATACTTGGTTATAATTTATAAAAATGTATGTCATTTAGCATTATTCCCCTTTTGCACTCTAATATTTTGTCCAATAACCTTTACTTGTTCTCACGGCTTGTATTCGAGAAGACATTGGCTCATAAAGCTTTAAAATAAAGCAGATGTTAATATGTAAAATGTACATCCTGGACACAAGGCCCAAGGCCATTTATTCCAGCAGGTGATTCAAAATATTTGCTCAGATTCCTTTTCATATAAACCTACACTGAGAGAAATCCTTAAGTCTATATGAAAGAAAAATGGTTAAGCTAGCAAAATTGTAGTCAATATAGCGTCAACAGAAAAACATTGTCATTATGACCAAATTCCAAATTTTTTGTTAAATTTGACAAATAACCTTTGTCAAATATATAAAATTTTTGTCACGACTAGTTATTCAGAATAACATAAACAATTGTCTGTTTGAAATAGTACTTTATCAAGATAACAATAATTTTTTGTTATTATGTTTGCAAATTTTATCAGTTGAACAAAATCCAATGTAGAATAGACAAAATATTTTCATCAGGAACAAAAAGCTTTTTGTCATCAACACAAATCTTTTTGTTATAACTGACAAATATTTTAGTCAATTAAACAAAACCATTTTTTTAATTATGCAAAAATTTTCTGTAGAATGGACTTAATTATTTTGTTAGCAATGAAAACGTTGACTGGAAATTAAATTGTCGTATGTACAATTTTGCCATTTTGAAGTGATGATAATTTCTTCATCATAACTTCAAAATGGCAAAATTGTACATACGACAATTTCATTTCCAGTCAACGTTTTCATTGCTAACAAAATAATTAAGTCCATTCTACAGAAAATTTTTACATAAAAATAAAACAATTTTTAACTGATTAACAATAAACTGTTTTTCGATGCAAATTCAAAAATCTGTCCAGTTGTTCATATGTACGAATTTTTTATGTCTACTACGCTGAAATAAAGATATAAAGGTGATAAAAGTATAAAACGAAGTATTTGTATAAATTCCAGTATATTATTGGATTACATATGTACATATAACTCATAATTAGCATGTTAATTCATTACAAAGACAACTTATTAAATGGGACTGCTTATCAAATTTTGTTGATACATTGTAATAAAATTTTTGAATAAAGTTCCAAACCAATATCGATTGAATCGGATACTGCAAATTAAAAACATGAAAAATTTTGAAACATACATCAACTGCTTCA
Organism: Eutolmus rufibarbis; assembly: GCA_963920795.1. NCBI lineage: Eukaryota > Metazoa > Arthropoda > Insecta > Diptera > Asilidae > Eutolmus > Eutolmus rufibarbis. The sequence continues at coordinate 15,629,367 of OY987205.1, forward strand.
ATAATAGTAAACATTTTGTATTTAATCCCGTCAAAATAAACTAATACATCTTTGGGATTTAAAACTGTTCCAATTATTATTAACAATGGTTGAACTGATTCGTTCCTAACCTTCCAATTTAATATTATTGATTCTACTTCTTGAAGTGTATTTCCCACAACAAAAAAGGAGTTTTGAGAGTCCTTTATTGAAAATTTGACATGTTGTCTTTTCCCATCAACCTTTCTTACTTCCTTAGTAGTAGGATGCAATACTGCATGCAAAAGATGAAACATAGTCGCATAAAAACCATCTAAAGGAGAAAAATGGAATTAAGATAGTATAAATACAAAGATAATATATTCTTACCTTCATTTGAATTTTTTTCAGTTTTCATTTGCAGTAAGAGTTGCAAGCTTCCTGGGTCTTTAATTTTTTCTTCAAATATGAGTTTTAATTTGTCCGCATAAAGCGGGAACAGTTCCGAAATATTAGAAGCTTTAGGGTACATCTCTTTAAAGTCAATATCAACCTGCAATTAAAATAATGTTTGGAGACATTAATATAGTTAGTACTACCTACTAATATCTTGTAGGAAATAATTTCTTGTGTAAATATTTATGAATACAATTAAAATATTTAAAATATTCAATGTTCCTATAATTTATAAATGCAAAAATATATACGTATTAAACAGAACTGCACTTACCAGTTTATATCCTAATGGTCTCTTATATGCTCTCCAGTTGTTTAAAATTTGAGTTGTTGTTTCGGCTTTTTTTATAAGACCAACTCTGTATTTAGCTGTTTTGCGCCAACACTCCTCCAATTGAACCCATGTACAGTTTTCTGGATCTACTATTGTAAATAAGTGAAAATATTAACAATTAAAATATTAAAATTATGAATAAAATCAATCATACCAATGGTTTCAATTATATAAGCAGAATTACAAGTTGAATTATTGTTCTCTTGAGAGTTAAAGGAATTATTCTCATCATTGAATTGTGAATGTGATGTGCTTATATTCTCATTAATATTACAAAGATGCTTTCTTTGCAAATGTCTTTTAAAACTTTTTAGATTTCCAAATGCTTGATTGCAAAACTTTTCATTGCATTCATATGAACTGTACAATCCAAGCGAATGAAAAATTTGAAGGTGGACCACCAATGATTTATATGAAAAATTATTTTTTTTGCAAACAAAACAAATCATGGTTTTTTGAGGGGGCAGATTTTAAAGCGTCGCATTAATACTTAAAGCAGCGGAATAATTCATATGTATAGAAAAGTTAAAACCTGATTAAAAATTATATGCGCACAAGATCAACTAAAATCTATAAAAATAACTCCGTTTTGACGTTTAAAGAATCACTGCAATATGTATTCAAATAACTATGATTTTCTGATATTATAAGTAGGTTACATACCTGCAGTTTCTGCCAAATATACACTTGTCGCTCAAATAAGATTTTAAAGCCCAACGGAGCTTTATATTCCCTCAATAATTTTTGGAAGTGCCGGCGTCTTATATACAAAAGGGCTTCTCTGTCAATTCCATTATCTATATAAAAAAAATTCGTCTCAATCGGAAAAGTACTTTTTGCGTGAAAGCGCGACAAATAAACAAACTTTCCTCTTTATAATAGATATGTAATAAAATATGTGGGAACTTACCTTGTAAATAATCTAATTGTTTCCACTTTCTAGCCACTTCTAAATTAACTTTCAACTCCACAGTAATATCTCGTAATGAACTTTCCATGACACTGCACAAAGGGTAATACTTCTTTCTCGAGAGCTAACTGGAGAATAAGCAATGCATGCGTATTATTTGCATTTAACTTAAGAATTTCTACAAAAATTTTGTTAATTTCAACAAAAGTCTTGCTTTATTTAACAAAAATTTGTTCATTATAAATATTTTTTTGTTAAATTCTTGTTCATGGTAACAGAAATTTTACTCAATAGAACAATCTGGGATTTTGTGCAAATGACTGCATTTTTATCAACTTAACAACAAATTTTCAGAGAAAAGATGAAAAAGATTCAGTCATATTGACTAACTGCCAGATTAACAAAAAACTGATAAAAATTTTTGTAAAATTGATAAAAAGTTTTATCATGTTTTCATATTTACAAAAGTTTGTCAAATTGAAAATGAAATCAACAAATGAATAATCAGCATAACAATAATTACTTCTTCCTGACAAAATTTGGTTCTGTACATTTAACAAAAAATTTTAATTAATAAGACTTAAGGATTTCGTTCAGTGTAGATATGCTCAATCGTATTGAGGCCTAGACTTTGAGCAGGCCATTCTAAGAGTGTGCAATTTTGATTTTACACAATTTTGACCATATGTTTGGGATCCCTGGCCTAATGGAATATTACATTTCACAAATTCCACTCTACTGTATCGCAGAAGGCAGATTTTCCCTTAACATTTTTAAATATTGCTCCTTTCTGACGATTCCTTTGATCTGGACCAAAGAACCAACAACGTCAGGATTTATGCAACCCAAAACTATTAGCGAAACACCCCCGTGATTCATACTGTGCTTCATACTTAAGGGGTTGAAATCTTATATTGGCTGGCTCCAATACCACGACCTTCCATCGGATTCATATCTGCAAAACTTGAAATCAACAGACGAAATTACCTAAGCGAAACTAATTTAGGAATAATTACTAATATAAACTGTTTGAAACAAACTTCCTTCCAACCATCCAAAGTCCACAGTCTTAGCAGAAAGTCCATATTCTTAGCAGGAAGTCCATATTCTTAGCAGAAAGAGCCGGCTTTTTTTATTCTCTTTGCCCAATAGACCAATCCTCTTTAAGGCTCGTCTAGCAATCCACTCACTAACTGAATTCTCAACTTGTTCAGAAGTTTTGGCTACTCCAGATGTAAAATGTCGAGCCAATAAGGAGGATTCCCGGTCCAAAATTAAAGTCGAGTGGCAATTTGTTTGCCTTTCGAAAGTTCTCTTTCGCCTGTTTTTATTTTCTGAACACAAAAATGGCTAATACTACAACGTTTACCAATTGCTCTGGAGGATTTTCCTTACCGAGACAATTTTAACACTTTCAATTTGATGTCATTTGAAACTGGCTTCATTGTATTTTAAGCCTAGTAAACGTATTTTAGCAAACTACCGCACTGCACTCCTTAAGGGGGTCGTCTCATGTTAAAGCTGTTTTTTGAAGGCTATTTTGGGGAATTTTTTTTCAAAAGCCATTAAAATAAAATAATTTATAAATTATGTATCATTTTTATTAACTTTTAAATAAACTTTGTAAATTTTTTCAAATCGATATATCGAATATAATTGAAGAAGACCGCCCAACAGAAACACTTATAATATAAAAGTTTCTCCACTGCTGCCATGATTCCGGCCGTTCTGCTTCTCTGGATTCAAAAAACCAAACGACATTTTAATTGTGAGAGTTGAGGCTGTAAATTGAACTAAAATGAAGTCAGAATTCCAACAAAAAAAAATGGTTTTTGTTACGCTTTAAAAAAAATTTAATTTTTCGTACTTTTTTGTCTATTAAGCTGGTAAAAAAAAACTAATGAAGCAATCTCAATTATTTTATTTCACTTTGTGTTAATAGATGTAGTGAAGATGCTGTAGAAATTTGAGCAGAATTTATTAACTAGTTCTTGAGATATCATGGCAGCAGTTCGAAAAAATCGTGTTTCGAGAAAAACACGTCTGAAAATTATTGTATAATTAATAAAAAAAAATTGTCTTACCATCAATCAGCTATGCCTGGACCATAGAGAACACCTTTTACTCACGTCTTTTACACATGTTTTAGATGTGATCAAAAAAAGGTAAATTGATTTTTTTGACTTAACACACGAGACGACCCCCTTAAATAATCCTTAAAACTGTTCTGCTTATCCGGTGCAAAAGTGGAATAATGGACATTTTTTATATTTGATGTTCTAAATTCGCTTGTACTTCCCAATATATTTAAAGAAGTTTTGAAAAATTGCATTTTCCGCAGTTTTCAACAATTTTCGCAGTTTCGTTTTCACTTTTTTCTTAAACAAACTTCCGCAAAAATTCGTAAAATAAGCGGATTAGAGACAAATGTATTATTCGAGTTATCGACGGCAATAAACAGACATTTGTCGATTGAAATAATAAATCAAAGAAATCAAACGTTTCCTTCTATTTCCATATTTTCAGGAATCTTTCAGTTATTTCGGCTGTAAAAGGATAGAAATATCTCTAGTGTACACTACCCCGCCCAGTGCCGGATTTAGGTTTTGGGGGCCCCAGGGCAGTAAGTTGGTGGTGGCCCATATAAGGTACATTTTGGGGGTATCCCAAAATTCGTGGTGGCTCATGTAAGGTCGGGTTGGAACATTCTAATTCCCAAAATAGTGTAAGGCAATAATAGGCAATATATGTAGTGATTTGTAAAGTGATAGGTATGTAGATTGGAAAACAGAGTTTAATTGAACTTTTTATTGTTACTTGAACTGATACATACATTTATTAAATTAGACTGGTATTTGGAACAGCTATATAGTAGTTCCGGTCATTTTCTTTGGATAAATAACTTTCAAACTGTACAAAAACGGTAAAGAATGTTCGCACCTGTAGAAATAATGTTTTGCTAGACTAGAAATAATGTTTTACAAATAGCAGTACAAGCAGATGGCTTCAATATTCTTAAAAATGGGGAACATTACGAAATATTCAGCATATAAAATTGTACTAAATAACTGCCGCATTGAGATACCCTGAAATTTCATAAGGCTCTGTGAAAACTAGTTTCTATAAAGAAAAAGAACATTATATTCCAGAAAATAAATCTTATTTGATTTCTCTATTAATATATATGCTGTTTGTTTTTTTAAATTCAAAGGCACTTCGGGAAGAGAAGATAGCGCCTCCCTCTGTAAAAAAATTATGTGCACCCCTCAACTTAACAAGACAGTCTTCAAAATTTTCTCTAGGTGGTGGAGGCCCCTCTTTGGTGGAGGCCCTAGGGCAGTGCCCACTTTGCCCATTGGTAAATCCGGCACTGCCCGCCATAAAATTAGGAACACCGCGCATTTTCAGATCATATTTTTCTTGAGATCATATTTCGAAAAATTAAAATTAAGTAGGTAGGTAGTAATTGTTTTTTTTTTCTGAAAACTTTTTGTAATGGAAATTCATTGTTATCCATAAATTGACAAGACTTACTAATATTTAGTAAGATTTCCTTTTCTTTTATTATATGTATCAACCTTTTTCGGCAGGCTGCTTATGCAGTTTTTAATCATTTTTTCAAATCATCATTTTTTCTAGATTTCAATATTTTGCTTCAGCATTTGCTCTGTAGTATCCTACGAGCATACACTTTCAATTTTAGATACACGCAACAGTTTTCTATGGGGTTCATATCAGAAGAATTCCCGGGCCATTGAAGAATATTGATTTCATGCTCATTCAAAAAGTCACGACGTTTTTTACATATATGGAGGCCCCTGCCCCATCCTGCATAAAAATGTTTCACGAGGTTGAAGATCGTTTATATACATCACACTCTAAATCTTATTTCTAGGGAAATGTTACTAGACCTTATCTAGTGTTGAGTTTCTGTAGGTTTCAGTGCTGTTCACTAGAAAATAAATTTCTCTGACTGAGTTTCTTTTAAAATTCCATTGAAATCTAGAGAAAACAAAATTTTCGCTAGATCTAGTGGAAAAAAGCTAGAAATCTATTGGCAACACTGAAATTTTAGTACACTGAACTGCCCTTATGTGCAAATTAACACATATTCGTCCGGTAATGTTTTGCACTGCCATTGACAATGCCGGCATTCTTATATATAAAAACAACGTAACTTGTTAAAAATTATATATTTTTCAGTGAAATTTTGGAAAATGATATATGTAAAACAAATTTGGTGATTGTTTGCGAAATGACGAATTTTTGTCATGCGGACGAATATGTGTTAATTGGAATCCTAGTTCTTTGATTTTGAAACACATTCGAAGCAAGAAGCAGCTTTCGGTATAAAACTAATAATTTCTTGTCTGCTTTTCATATAGAGTTGAGTGCATTCTCTGTTGTGCCTAGAGAAAGCTTTTAAAAAGTGAAAATAAATACATTAGAATTATCGATATTGTCTATCATTTTATTCCGGAACTATTTCAACATTACAAAATATCTTCTGAAGAAAACATCGCTGTTCCCACTCGTATTTGTTGAATAAACCTCTTGTGTGAAATGTTTATTAGAGATATTTACCTTTACTACCTCGGAAATACAAAGAATTCTGGCGGGTATGTTTAGAAATCCAAGGAATTTAGATATAAATCTAGTTATAGGAGAGAAATAATATAATTCTAGTGATTTTAATCGAAATTTCAGTAAATTCTAGTTAAAACAAAGACAATATAATTCTACCGTTTATATCTGCAGTTCTAGTATATTTAGGTAGAATTCTAGTTAAAATATGTCAATAGATTTCTAGTATCTTTATTTTCACTAAATTACTTAGGTACTGGAAATCCTAGGAAGCTAACTCTAGTTGAATTCTAGTTGGAAAAAAGTTTTGTGTGTACATACATTAAATACATATATGTAGTTAAATATAGTTACTTGGAAAGGAATTCGCGATCGTGTGGTACATCAACCCATTTCTGTCCGATACGACGAAAATTAATAGCGTTCCTAATTTTATGGTGAGGTACTGTAAGTATTTTCCTACATTTAGAAATATCACAGGGTGTACATTCGGGCGATTATTATTTAATAACTTAGGTGAGTGCACTTCAGAAAAACTTGAATTTCGTTTTTAGGAGCGTATATACATGGTAACAATTAAACAAATGACTGAAAGAATCAATTAATTTGATTAATTGAACAATCATATGATATTTTGGCTTTTCATTAATCAGGGTTTTTTCGATTATTTTGAAAAATATCGAATGAGCTCTTTCTATATTTATGCGCTTATTATGACACTTTTGTTCTCACCCTTTCATTGACGACTAGAACTTGAAAATTAATTAAGTGAACAGATTTATGAAGCTTATTCCATACATATGTACATATGTCTCCTTATTTCGTGGCATTGAATTTTGGCGCCTGAAAATTCCCCGAAATGCAATTGGACTACCTATTATTTATAATCTCATTGCAGTATAACAATCTTTACTTCCTTGAACTTTTACTTGCATTGTTAATATATTTAATGTGTCGATCTCTTTCCTATTTTTCAATAAGTCGTTCCCAGCACGCCAAGCAATGTGTAAGTGAATCGTAAAAGAATTATTTTAAGCAAATACATACATATGCCGTTAATGATGTCGCAAAAGAAGCGAAAATGAATAAGCTGTCGTACTACTTGGACTTTCACTTGTACTCGTTTTAAACGATTTTTTACTAAATCGTATAATTCTGGGTAAAAACGAAATAAATTCTTTTTATTTACTTGCGAAAACTAAATCTTAAATGAATTACATATAACGAACGAAAATTTAACTCACTTAAGATTTAGTTTTCTCGAGCACATAAGAAGAATTATACATTAGTTTTTCTCGAAAAGTTCACAGCTTAGTAAAGTGAAGTATGTAAAACTGATTCATTTACGAAAGTCTAAACACTCCGACAGCAGATTTATTTTGGATCCGATATTTTTCATACTAAACTTCCCTAAAGTGAACTTATTAATTTATTTTTTCTATAAGACCTTTTTTCATATTTATTTAAACTAAAAATTTAAGAATATATCAATATGTATAATAATGTATGTACATATGTTATGCAGAGAAAATTTGTTGACTACACTTACAATAATTAGCTCCTGCCCACCTCTCCCCTCCCTGCATGCCAGTTTATTATATGCATATTTATTAATTTATTTACTTAATATATCTATGGTAATTAGGTATTCAGAAATTACGAGCAGGATTCTAGATCCAGCGATTATTATGTCAAACCAAAGGTGTTTAATTGGATTGAGGTTGGGCAGGAGACTGTGTTGGCCAATCTAACATTTGAAATTCATGGTTTTGAAGTGAATCAGTGATTCTACGAGCTTTGTATTTCGAATCATCATCTTGCTGGAACATAACGTCCGACACACCGCACCAGCGTTTGAAGAAGCTTGTCCCGAAGGATGCCAATATAGTTTTCGGCATTCTGTCAACTATCCTTTGGCACATTCAAGCCCCCAGAAACTCATTCAACCCCCGAGCATAAGATTTCTGCCACCGAGCTTTATGGTTAGTTGGTCTGGCGATCTTGTCTGCCATTCGACTCTGATCGGTTAATTTTGTTTTCATCTTACCAAGTCACTTAGAACGATAGATATACTACTACATATATTGCAGCAGTGGCCAACAAGTCGATCGCGATTTTTGGTCAACTACAGCCGACGGGAGATGATTTTAACACGGAAACTCAACTTAGTCGAGACTCATAGAAACGAACGGTCCGTAAGGACTGGTTCACACTTACGAACCATACTCGGTTCAATCTCGCTCTGATCCAAGTCCACTTAAATTTCGTTTATTCGCACTATTGAGCTATACTCTTGGTTCAATTACGCTACAGCACGGTCTGATTTGAATGACATTTCAAAATATATTTGGAACAATTTCTATGCAGTGCTGATAATAAAATATTCTTGCCTATCCTAGACCTGACCGTTACCAGCAGTATGAATGTGTTATTTGAAAACAATGTAAGAATAATTGATCGGAACGAAGCTTCCTATTTGAACTATTCGAAATTTTGATCGCAAGATTTGAAACAAATATACGGGATGTGAAAATAAATAAAACCTTATAGAAATGGAGAAACCCAATAATTACCTTAGCCAACCTTTGAGTGATTTTGGCATTATGTAAAATATATTTTAGCTATCATAATTTTTAAAGAACGGGTAATTTTATTTAATAACTTTCGACAAAGTTACACATACTTCTATTTAGAACTTCTTTAATTATAGTACTCGGCAAACATATATAAACCCACAAATATGTATATATACAATACATACTTATATTCTCTTTTGCATTGATTTTAAATTTATGAATATTTGCTAGTAAGAAAAATATGTATTTTAAAATTGCAAAAAAACATCAAATTGCCTTTACTTATGCTAGGTTCCGGAATAAAAAGGTGCGTCGAGCCCCACCCCCCTTTTCACGGATCCGAATGCAAACTATGCGAGAATTATGTGCTAAATATGTGCTAATTATGTGCCGAAAAAAAATTTGTTGTGCTCCAAAATTAAGTGCTTTTTTTAAACACTCAAAATGGGGGGTGTAGCTCGACGACGAGTTACACCCCCCTCAAATTGTGAGCAAAAACATTTTTTTTCTTCAAATTAGAATTATATGTGCTTTTTATGTGCTTCAAGAATGTGCAACAAAGAAGCTTGTAAAGTTAACTGCAAAAAACATAGTCGACAATTTCAAAAAGTGCGAATCCGATAAATTACTCGGCATGCACTAAATTCAATCAAAACGCTTAACCAAATTCTTTTCTCAGCAGCACATAATTCCTTCGTCGCCTTCATTCGAATAATTGCCAATTCATAAAAAACGCGATTTCGAGCTGCACCCCCATGAAAAATATTAAAAATATACCCAATTTACTGGTTTATACATAAGAAATAAAGTCAATCTTATAAAGAAATGTCTCCCTTTTTTTTTCTAAAATAAAATCCATTCCATATTCGAATGGAAAAAAATGCAATCGCAACATAAAAATTATAAGCAACGCATGATTCGGCGCGGTGTTTATACATTTGATTAATAATGATTTTCAAAATTTGAAGGGGGCAGCACGATATCTCTATTGTATTAAACAATTATTTATGTGCTCAAGAATGAAAGGCACAGAAATTATGTGCTCTTTATATGCTTTCGATTAAGGCCGAAAACGAATTTTGTGCTCCAATTCCACCCAGTTTGGAGCATTTTAAAAGTTTCAGGAGGGGGGAAGGGAGGTAGCTCAAAATCCCTTTTTTATTAACAAATAATTATGTGCTCGGAACTAAAAAGCACAGAAATTATGTGCTCTTGATTGAGCCAAAAAACGATTTTCGTGCTGCAATCCCATCCGACTTGGAGCTTTGTAAATAATTTTTGAGGGGGGTCTAGCTCGACATCGCGTTTTTTTATAAATAAACAATTTTATACTTGTAAAATCAATGCACAGTAATTACGTGCTAATTATGTGCTCTTGATTAAGCCAAGGAACGATTGCCGTGCTGCATTTTTTTTGGACTTCAAATATTTTCCATATTTTTCGTGGAGGATGCAGCTTGAAATCGCGTTTTTTATGAATTGGCAATCAATTATTCGACTGAAGGCGACGAAGGAATTATGTGCTGCTGAGAAAAGAATTTGGTTAAGCGTTTTGATTGAATTTAGTGCATGCCGAGTAATTTATCGGATTCGCACTTTTTGAAAATGTCGACTATTTTTTTTGCAGTTAACTTTACAGACTTCTTTGTTGCACATTCTTGAAGCACATAAAAAGCACATATAATTCTAATTTGAAGAAAAAAAATGTTTTTGCTCACAATTTGAGGGGGGTGTAACTCGTCGTCGAGCAGCTACACCCCCCATTTTGAGTGTTTAAAAAAAGCACTTAATTTTGGAGCACAACAAATTTTTTTTCGGCACATAATTAGCACATATTTAGCACATAATTCTCGCATAGTTTGCATTCGGATCCGTGAAAAGGGGGGTGGGGCTCGACGCACCTGGAATAAAAACATTACTTCAACTGATTTTTTCGGCTAAGTAGTATGCTCCGAGTTGAGTGAAATATGTATATGTGTGTACCCATCTTTTTTATTGATATCTGTTCGTACTTTGTCCTATCCAAAGTCTACTTTTGCTGAAAAAATTTTGTGAAGGAAATAACTGTCAAATTACACAATTTTTTTTGCAGTAATTGGACAATTTTTACAAATAAAGTTAGAAATTGCTCGAGGGAATAAGACCTAATCAAGAATTTTATATGAATAAACCAGCAAATCCTCAAAAAACCAAATATCCCATATTATTTGCTGTAAAATTTTACTAACGCCAGTTTCAATATGATAGTAATGACAATCTATCTTTATTTCCAGATTTTACACCTCAACAATTGCAACAAAATGAAGTCAAAAGTATCTCTAAAAAGAATACGCAGAAGTTGATAGTATCTAGAAGTAAAGTAAGAGCAGAAGGGCTAAAATACATCGAGATCATAGAAAAGTAATCCGACAACAATACACTAAAAACGACGGATCTACGCAACTTTATGTTAATAAGACGTTTGATGTAAATAGTGTAAATAACGTTTCTAAATTAGCGGATAAACAACATTAACTACGTCCATATAGCGCCCTAGAAAAACACAAAAACCAAATCTAACCACGAGAAAATAATTTTTCCGAGTCGTAACAAAAGCTAACCAACAGAAGCGTAATTTAAACGTAATTGGTTTGGCAAAAAATTAAAAAAAGGATAGCACTAGAGGGATTTCCAGCTCCTCTCAATACAAAATTGGCAAATTTAAAGTAAAAATAAAGCTGGTACAGGAGAGTCGCACATACAAAATTACCTAACACGAAGATATTGCTTCTACAACGAGCTGTAAAGTAAATAATAGGTTTTTAACAAAATCGTCACCATCAAGTTATCTATAATTTGATCTGCGGTAAAATAAATTATTAAAAACGGCGCCATGGCGAATCCAACTGAAGCGTTGCAGGATCAGATCACGATGAATAGTGGACTAAGTATCAACCAGCAGGCGCCTTTCACTATGGTGGAGAGGTGTCCAAAGGACACCACTAGCAACGCAAGTAACACCAACTACATTCCAGTTTCGCAATTTTATGCTGGCAGGAGTGTCTTTATCACGGGAGGAACGGGATTTATGGGAAAGGTAAGAAGTATTCTTCAATTACTCTTTTATTTTACTTTTATTTGGCGTAACCTTTAAAAAGTAGAACTATGAACCAAATATAATTAAATTAAATTCTAAAAGCCTTCAACGAAATATTTATAATTCAATAGGCAATAAGCGAGTAAGTTACAGATCTACATAATTTAACATAATCAATCTTAACAAAAATACATATAATACATATAATACGATCTCTCAAATCGATGAACTCCGAGTTAACCCATTTGCTGCCGATAGCATATTCAGCAAAATATTCAGCTATTGCCAAATACGAGTATACTCGTGATTGACAGCGAATGTGTTAAACTCGTACATCAAATGTTCCGTTCTCTTATATGTACAGAATCGTTAATTATTGTATTTTCGCACAGCATAACATATTTCATTTTTTAAATTCTTCTACTGCTTCAAGATACATATAGGGGTAAGACATCGACTACTATAAATGCTTTGCGGACAATTTGGTTCAAAACAGTTATTGATATATAAATGATTCATACATACATATATTATATATTTTTGAATTTTCAATCTTATCAACTTATATTGTACGCGACTTATTTTTAGTTACTGAGATTTGTGGCAAGTTAAGATATTCGGGGTTAGACGCACAACCGAATACGAGAATATTTTATGTTACTAATTAGCATGCTACTCTCACAATTTTCTTTACAAACTTGTGTACAGCAGGCGCAATTTGTTCATTTCGACCGAAATTTCTTTTCAAGTCTCACGCTATTTTGGAAACACATAACTCACTTTGGAATTAAGGGTTTTATTTGTACAAATTATATGTTGTATTTCATATTTAAATAAGATCATTAACAAAAGTCCAAACATTGATTTTCCAAAAACACTGAAACTCGCCATTCTTAATTTCCAACCGAAAGGCCAAATATACCAATTTTCATGGTTTTAACTACAAAAATGACGGATTTTCATACAAACTTTCATCCCCTATTTTACCCCCTTAAGGCCGTCGTTCATTTAGCGGCTAAAATTAGTATGGAAATTTAGCTGCAGAATTTAGTTGCTAAATATTTAACGAGATTAATATAATAATAAAAATGGTAGTGTGTTTTTACCAACTAAAGTAATGATTATTCCTGACATGTATACATATGGCTGGAAATTTATCGGGAAAGACCTTTTTTCACGCTAAATTTTTGACGGTTGTTAAAACGATTAAAGTAAGCGGCGCACCACATACATGGTTCAAAGGCAAGAAAATATATTATAATAGTATGTCTCAATATTTCAAAATACATAATACATTTTATGTTATTTCAATGAAGAAATCAATACATTTTAGATTTAAATTAGCGAAAACCTGCTGCCTACATTTCAAAACACATATCACAGCTGTAAAACTTTTAGCCGCAAAAGAGGTCTATGCTGCCGGTAGTTAAATAAAATATTTAGCCGCTAAATTAACATAATACCAGGCTTTAAGGGATAAATTTTCAAAAATCATGAAACATAGTTTTCTTAACTTCTAGCCGAAAGGCCAATTATCAATTTTTATGGATATAAATTCAAAAATTACGGATTTTCATACAAACTTACATCCCCTATTTTACCCCCAGGGGAAGAATTTCGTAAAACCCCTTTCTTAGTGGGTGTTTTCGTCACAAAAGAATTGTACTGTCCAAATTTCATCTAATTACCTTTAGTGGTTTCGGCTCGGTTTTGACGAATTATTCAGTCAGTCAGTTAGGACATGTTCTTTTATATGTATAAATGTATGTAATATACTGACCCATCGTGTCGTGCATACAGAGTCAAAACCTGCTTTTGGCTAGCATAAAGCAACACTAGACAAGTGGACTTTTTTTAGAGACAACCCAAGATGTCCAACAGCAATGCTGAATAGTGATTGACACAAAAAATGAGTTGTAGAGGTCGGCACTTTTACATTAGCGGCTCCAGCAATGCGTTCTCAATCGCTATAATGCAGCAACACACTTCACATCATCAATCCACAAGCAATCAGCCATGAGCACAAAGAAATGGGAAGGAAAGATATCGCCAATGCGTTCTGTGAGCGAAACTAATGGGTATTATCGAACATTTAGCGAAGTTCAATGAACAGAGGCGAAAACGTCTGAAAAAATATATAACTTACATACATCACAGACAACGCCTGTGAAGAAATTAATGTTCTGTAAAATTCAAGAACGAGGTTAAAAAAAGCTAACTGAAAAAATAATTTTGTCTATGTTGTAAAAATTAAAAGCAAAAAGTTTCAGCGCTTTGCTTTCAAACTGCGCCTGTAGCGCGATAAATTTTAACTATACATATAGTGACGGGCAAAACTGAACCCATTATGGTACTTACGGTTTTTGCAAATTACTCATTAACTGTTGCAGAAATAGAATATAATATATTATGCAAAAAATATTGCAAATTATAACTCGAAAATTATTAATCTACAATTACGTGAGTGAGCAGAAATAGATAAATAATAACTAAATATTAATTTGACATGGGGAAGTGTCCTCATAAAATTTGTAGAGAATTAAATTCTGCATAAAATTGATTATATTAATTTTTTCCGTAACTTTGATAATTTTTGAGTTATTTGCGAAGGTGAAAGTAGTGAAATTTGACAGTTTTATTTCATAAATAACTCAAAAATGGTCAATCGGACGTCAAAATGTATGAAGGCATTTCTATAGACAATTTTATCCCCTACAATATTCTTGTTGAATTTGCATTAGAAAAAATTAATAAAAAGCATTTCATTTCCTACTGTTTAAGACGGTGTTCATCGGAAATCCGCTTTATAATTTCGAAGCAAAACGCATTTTTTTAATGATAGTAAGGAAAAACCGACTGGAATTTTTTTAAAACAATTGGGGGATCTGTAAAATTTCTTATTTTATTGACTTAGCCTAGAATGTTGTAATAATGAACATCCTACAAAAATAAATGACAATTGATGTCATATTGTACTGGTCTGCGTCAGTAGACTGTCGTCTGTGAGATCCTGGTAGCGAACGAGTTAAGCCCTAACCAGAATAGAAACGTAAAGAAACACAACATAACCATAAAAATATAAACTAAAAACGGAATGGCTGTAATGTAGATTAACTGTACACTTTTTCTAGATGTTTTCGAATTCCCTGTATTAGTAGTTGTCAGCCAGTACAGGCGTAAATATGTAGAAATAATAAGAGGGACATTTAAAAGAAAATTTGTAAGGTTGAATTTGCTGGAATGGAATGGAACAATTGAAAAATAAAGACGGCAGATGAAACAATTTCGTAGAAAATGCGAGCCCAAATTTATAAAAATATATTTTAAAGTGCCTGGCATAAATTTTATGCCCCTCCGGATATTCACTTTGCACGCCACCAATCACGCGATAAGCTACCCTGCTTTTGTGGGATGTGAACAAACCGGCGAAGTGATAAATATGATGATTTTTTCAATGCACTGAAGTTGAATTAACTCCTTTTATTGAGATTTAATGAAATATAATATGTAACTATAATGCATTTCCATCAATTCACTTGCCTAAAAAACGATTTCCCACCCGAAACTTTCGTATTGTTCCGGCAACCCACTACTGAGCACTTCATTTCGCAAATTAGCGTATATTATATGTTAATTGGATTGAAATAAATAATCACTAAATGCGTACAAACGTCTTTTACATAATTTTTAAAATATTTTTACCAAACAATAGCTTATAAGCGCAAAAACTTTTTCTAATTAACATCGAACGAGCGCACATTTTAGTCACAATTCCGGTGTTAGAAGAGGGCTAACTTTTTATTTATTTTAATCAGTTTAGCAGTAAGTATAATATGTAGTGCAGATTTTACCCGACGTTCCGGCCGTACTGAAAAAAAACTTTTCGGCGATAGTGAGAAGGAAGATGTAGACCACATTTGCTAATCTATTTCGATCAAATTTTTCGTATACATCTATTGAGTCAAAATCTTGATATATTTACATAATGAACAATATATTTAAAAACTGGGGCATTACAGTGGAGAATATTCCTCCTTGTGTATTTTATTTGGGTTTTTTAGCACTTTCAACCACACTTAAGCTCGTAAAAAACTATCTATCTCCTTAAAAAATAGGCGCTACCCAACCCCTTCGGCAAATCCACGCCATTTTCATACACTCCATTTATGAACATATAAAAGATAGGAAAAGTGTTAAGCAAGTTTCATCAAAAAGAATTATACGGTCTACATGGCATCAATTTAACACGTTCCCTGCCAGAATTTTTAAGAAAGCTTCGTGAGAGACTTACATGTAAAAATACATTTGATAAGAGGAGAGCTTTCATTTTTGTACTGTTTTCGGTATACATAAGTGCCACGGAATGTATTAAAACATACAGTAAGCTAAAAGTACTCTCCCCCTTCCCCAAACACCGCAAATTTTTAATATGACCTAGCCGATAAATGAATACGCAAAATTGGGTCAAAACCCATTAAGAAATCACTATCACTGCAACGAAAGGTGCGTTCTTTTCATCGGGTTTCGGCTCTGGTTTTGGGTTATATGATGAGGTATCGATTTTATACCTTGACTTTTCTTTCTAAGGCGACAACATTTGGGAAACAGAATTCGACCCCACCGCCTCTCTTAGAATATTTTAAAACTATTTATCTACTTCTTTGATCAAAAACCGGATAAATATGTGAGTTAGAAGTTGTTGTTTTTGTATTTCTATCTAAAGTGCTAAACTAGAACCAGAACTCGATGAAAAGAACGCAACTAATATCAGTTTTAGAAATGGATGTAGCCCTCGCCCCTTGACCCTTTGATACACGACTTTGAAATATATGTTGTGAATGTGCACGTCAAGTTTAGTCATATAGCGGATAAAAAATACAAATGATATCGGATCCAAACTATTTTTACATATCTAACGTAGTCTCTATCCTCTCCACCCCTTTGAGTGATTCCTCCCGCATTTACGAACTTAGTCAAAATATTGACGAAATAAATGGATAAGCAAATTTTCATCAAAATCGATTTAGAAATATGGCCTCTGTCATGTCCAGATTCGTTATATGTATATGCATTTGTATTTATGTATGTAGGTATGTACTAACAAATTTAATTTTTGAAGTGTACGACCTCTAAAACGAATTTTGGCATCATTCATTTTCCGAAATCTTTTTATCAAATGGGTTTCAATAGGTAGTATTTCATATGAAATCTACCTAAAAATTATAAGCTATACATCTTTTTCCGTGGAGGGGAAACCAAGTAGAAGAAACATGGAACTACAATAAAAACTAATTTTCATATTTCACTAATAAAATCTTTTCACCGCCTAATTTTCAATTTCTATTACATTTTGTGTACAAAATTTAGCCGTATACACTGGGTTTGAAAATGTTACTTCAGTTCAAAGTTTCATGAGATTTACACGCATTATATTTTTTTTAATAATTATTATTTGATTACATAAAAATAGAAATCCTTATAAGTATGTACATATGTACATCATTTATTTCGTGATAAATCAATTCGTTCGCACTTTCTCGAGTACTTAAAGAATTTTCACTTTGTTGCTCGGGCAGCAGCTGTAAAATTTTTACTTTAAAGGTGTGTTCACCTTTATACTCGTCATGGTCACGCCTCACAACAGCACAGTTCTCCAGACTGTTGTCCTTATTATAGATATTATAAAAAAGATACATGAAAGCGTTTGCATTTTATTATCTTGAGCCCAATGGGCGGGTCTTTGTCATATACGAACTTGGCGTCTTGATGGCATCTATGAAAAACAAACCGAAAGGTCGAAATAATTTTCAAGAAAATGCGACCATTTGCGACATCATTTTCCTTTAAAATTTGTCTATTCATTCTGAAATTATTTAAAAGAAGGAAAAATCTTGTGGTATTACGATGGAAATCTCGCGTGAAATGTACAATTTGCAAGTAAAGTTATACCTCCCGCTTTTATAGCTAGCTAGCAAGAAGATCACTGTGAGACGAGCAATTGACTCACTGCTAGATATGGCACTCCCCAGGATAATCACTCCATTTGGCTACCTACTTCAAACTTTTTCGAGAAAAATTTGTTGAAACTCTTGCTGAACTTTTCGTTGTTTTAAAATGTTTTATTCAAACTCAAATCTGATGTCTTAAATACGCCCAGTAGGCTATGAATGGAAGCATACAAGCCTTTCCTATTTTTACCCTTTCATAGAGGTTGAGAGGTAAAAATAGAGTTAATAGTAACATGAATAACAAATTTAATATTCCGAGGAGTGTCCAAAGCGATAAACGAAATGTTTTTCAATACCTACTTGAAATGGACTCTTTTAAGGGGAATACCTTCAACAGGCTGACGAAAAAAGATACCGCACATACTATTCCTAAGGATAGGGTTGAATCTTTGGACGTAGTTCTACTCTAAACTAGCTTTTAACAAAATCCGCTCTCCCTCCCTTTTTTTTAATAAAATGCCAATTTTCAACTTTGACGAAATATTCCTTTTTTAAATTGAGCAAGCCAGAACAATGAATATGAAAAATTTGAAACTTTTCAGGAATGTGTCAAATTAACATATTTGTGGTTCTAAAACTTATCACATTAACTAACAAACCCAAAAACAAAACATAATTTTGAGAGTTTTATTTCTCTTCTTATATCTAGCTTTTAAGTATAAACGAGCAACTCGGAAAACACTATAATTGAAAATTTTTTTAAGGTGTCATATTGTATCCGTCATCTTGGAGGAATACACTAATAATAGTAAAGCGCTGGCTCATACAAAAGTGAAGCCATTTCTCCTCCAACTCAATATTTATAGCATCACAGCCCCGAACCCAAAATCTTCCTTAAAGAAAAATTTAATAACACCATACTTAATATCCTACTTGCTGAAATTATACAAAGTTCTAAAATCCTTTACAATTTCTTAATCTATCGCTGAGCTTAAAAACTAAATTCCTGAATAAAAAGACATTTATGTAAAGCATCAAAATAGCATCCCATACACGCCTAAGTAAACCTAAAAACTTCATGAAATGCTCAACTAACCTTCAAGATCTCACCTAAATTTTCTTCCTTTTGCAGGTTCTTGTCGAAAAACTTCTCAGGTCATGTCCAGACATCAAAAACATCTATTTGCTAATACGACCGAAGCGAGGACAAGAGGTGTCGGCAAGACTGAATGAGCTGTTAAATGCACCGGTAAGCATTTCCACCTTTTCGACTAATTCTGGTTGTTATATTAGTTTAGCGTGACTCAATTAACAAAATTATTCGTAATTCAGCTATTAGTGTCACGTTATTGTAAATACAATACATAATTTAACAACCAGAATCAATGGGTAAGAATTTAAGGCCTTAGCTGGATATAGTATATGTAGTGCATGATTATAATTATCTTATATTTTTAAGACCCGTTTGAAAAAGAAAAATGCAAGTAAAGAAAAATTGTTTCGAATTGCATAGTGTGATTTGATTTATTACACTTTTATACTTTAATGTTAAAGCGTTTCGTAAATATGTAAATATATTATACCTATCTTAGTCATGTTTGGTAGAAATCTGGTGAAGATCTTCAGGCTCCATCAAAGCCTGGGTAGAGATTTCGACTTCTATGTATTAAAGTTAGAAACGGAGTTTAAACTTAATTGTTTAAAAGAGCACCTCCTAAACTATTGAAGCCAATTCACCCCGTCCACTACCCAAAAATAAAAGCCCTTCCTACCAATTGTTTTTGTGTCAAGGTATTTTTAATTTCTAATATTACGATTTGATAGTGTGAGTTGACATTCAACGTTAAATATACAATATACCTATGTATATTATGCATAAAAAATTCACAAATATTATTTTAAGGACCCATTTTTTTCAATAGACTCATAACTTTATTCTTTGAATAAAAAATCAACTTAGCTGTGAGGAAAAATTTGTTTGACTATATTTGTCAAAAACTAACTGACAAAAATAATAGCCCTTTCTGCAGTATTAAGGAGCGAATAATTTTATCCATCTGATAGTTATTTTAAATTATAGTCAAGTTGATTATTATGTTAGGACGATTTTATTCGACAAAAAAATCCATACTTTCCTACCCTAAATTTTGTAATTTTAATAGATAGTGAATCTGTTCATAATCTGTCAAATTTTCAGATGTTTTGTCAATTTTGGCAACGCTTTTTATGATTTTTGTCATATAGATTAAGGCTTTTTTAACTACCTGACTTGTTTTCCGATTCAGTTTATTTATTGACCTATTTTTCGTCCATCTACTTTACTACCTGCCTGTCGACTATTGCAAAACTTTCACTTATTCCAAAGATCTATTGAAGCTGTGATATGTGATTAGGTTATCTACCTTTTTATTCTCGATCGTTATTGCCATCCAAGCGACATCGTTTTATTGAAGAGAGTTCTAATATTACTAATATTGTTGAATTTAAAAACTTTTTTAAATGACCTTGAGAAGCGGAATCAAGTTGATTGCATTTATACTGACTTTAACAAAGCTTTTGACAAATTTTCACATAAAGTGCTTATTTTTAAACTTGATAAGCTTGGTTTGATTCTCATATATTTATGTAGTTTGTTGAATTCAAACTTATCTGTCGGGCCGTTCATACGAGAATAGGAAAAAAGAATCTTCAAAATTTTCTAAAACGGTTAGAGTTTGTATGGTAGTAGTCCAAGCTCAGTTTCCTCCTTTCTACTTTGTTTATTACTGACCTTTAAAATAGATAAAAGATTATTATGCTGATGATGTAAAAAATCAATTGAGAATAAAAATTAAATTTTGGGCTTTTCAATCATATGCACCTGAACTGTTCTACCATAACATTTAGCAGAAAAGTAAGCAATTTCCTTTTTGACAATATTACAGGGAGCTTACTTGTCTCGCTGCGATAACATTTCTGACTTTGGCATTTTTATTGAATCCAAGTTTACTTTCGAACCCCACTTAGAGCATATTATTTCACGTGCCAACTCTTCTCTTAGTTTTATCAGCCGTTAGTCCAGGAAGCTCCACGGTCCGTATATTTTAAAAACATTATTTTGTACTTTTGTTTGTTCTATACGCGTCTGGTAATACTCACCACATCACTAGCATCATATTTCATGTGTGGAAGCTATTCACAAGCAGTTTCTACCACTAGCTTTGTCGCGCCTCCCTTGGAACGATAGGATTTGCCTCCTTCCCTATGAAAATGGGCTGTAACTTTTGGACATAACCCCTTTATCTAAACGTAGGGAGGCACCTAGTGTTTTATTATTTCACAATCTCGTATCTGGCAATATAAACTCACCTTCTCTCTTGGGTCTAATCAACAATTATATTCGTCCTCGCGTGACAAGGGCTTTATTTATATTTACAATCATGGAACACATTATGGATTTCATGAGCCGCTTTTTAGCATTGTCAGGAGTTATAATGATTTCCTTACGTCACTTTAATTTATTTACAACTTCAATTAGGTATTCATTAAATAATGGTTAATTAATTGGTTTAGTTTATCCTCATAAATCGCCATAATCAGCCTGTTCATTTGTAATATCAGATGGCTTTTACCTGTTCCTAAATAAACAAGTCGAGTAAAATATTATTTTTTATTTTTCAAGGTCTCTCGGGATATTTTTTTATAATAAAAATCTTTATAATAATTATAATTTAACCTTAACTCAATATATTATACAGGTACATATACATATGTATACAAAGTAATACTGAACGAAATTTAGTGGGAAAATACATAGTCTAGATTGTAAAATCTTTATAGTCAAATATCTCAGAAGAGTAAAAACGGTCGATAAAAATTCTTTTCATATTGTCATTGTAAACCTCACAGGAACACTTCAACAACATTTGATAAAAGTGAGGATTCTAAACTAAAAAATTGTGATATTCATTTAAGAATATAAAGTTTAAAGTTAGTTTATATAAAGGTTGGGCATGTTACTCTATGATTTCCTAAAAGAATATTTGTTCTATTATTTATTATATTAATATTATTATTATTTATTTTATCAAATTTGTCGAAATTCCTTTTTGACGAATCATTTTTGCTAAAATTGCCAATATCCCAAATATCTTATTTCACTGTTTTTTTACAGCTGTTTGACACAATAAGACGAGAACACCCTAAAGAATTAAGTAAAGTAATACCAATCTCTGGGGACATAACATCTGAAGAATTGGGGATATCGGAAAGTGATCAGGTAAGATAAAATGCTGTTGAAAACTGCGTAAATTGTATGATTTCGTTTTTGCTCACCGAGCATAATTCAAAAATTACATTTTTCAGTCTCTACTATGTAAGACCGTATCAATAGTTTTTCATTCAGCTGCCACTGTTAAATTCGATGAAAAGCTGAAGCTATCAGTTACCATAAATATGCTCGGAACGAAACGTTTGGTCGAGCTATGTCATCGAATGATGTCGTTAGATGTAAGTTAAAATTACTTTAAAAAATAAACTGAAAAATTAAAATTTGTTATTACCTTAAAAAGCTAAAGTGTTTGGCCTCACACTTTAATACCTAAACTCTTATAATATATATCTACGTTTAAAGTTGTTCGCAAAAGTTCCATTAGGTCATATTTTTTTAAAAATGGTTACAATAGGTCAGTGTTTTTCGGATATCCATTTGTCACGAAAACTTTCGATTCTACATTTGTTATGCATCATTTACATATTCTGCACCAAGACTTACTGACTACTTAATTAAACAACAACTGTACACTGGAGAGAAAATAATCGAAAATTCTGCATTTTGTTTTCAAACCATACTTCCCCAAATTTATAAATAACTGAAGGAATTCCAATATTAAATATTGCACTTAAATAGACAAGAAAGAAGATATAAATTGATGTTAAATCAAAATCCATATCGTCGAATTTGTTTAAAGAATATAAGAGCGAGAAGAAAATAACTTTAAAAGTTTTTAAAAAGTTCATTATCATTTTTAAAGCAGATCGAACATTATACAATGTATGCAAAATTAAAAATTCACCTTCTATTATCTGAACTTAATTTAGACTGTATTTTCAAAATAATCCTTTTCCTTTGTCTTTACACATAACTATTAAATTAGGCCTGCATTGTAGACTATTCAAATTTTATTATTTCAGTGGAGTATTGTGACTCTTAATCTATTTTTTCCAATTTTAATATTTGTTTTATTTATGCTCATGTCTTTGTATTTAGGCTCTTGTACACGTCTCCACTGCCTACTGTAATTGTGATAGGGCGGAGGTATCGGAAGTTATTTATGCTCCACCCTATAATCCAGATGATATAATCTCACTTATTAATTGGCTTCCAGAAGAAATGTTAGATCAGGTAAGTGACTAAAGTGTTAAAAACTTACTTTTTTGCTTTCTACACTCAGTGTCAAAATGATAGCACACCTATGAATTTCGCTGTTTTCTGAAAACGGGTAATCCGAACGAACTGCTACTTTTAATAACAAGAATCAGGATGTGAAAAAATATATTTATTAAAAAATTTAAACGAATAATATTATTATTTATCTGTTTTATTTCATAATTTTAAAAAATTACCGCGTCAAAAAGATAGCACATATTATCAAATTTTTAAAAAAATACAAGAATTGAAGACGGGACTTAAGCCCAATTGTGGCAGTTATAAATACCGTTACTCTAATTATAAATAGAACCATCGTCAGTCCCGGAAGGGCAGTTGGTTTCTTGCTTTTAAAGTGAAAATGGGAAGAGGAACAATTTTAAGTGCAAGTGGAAGAAAGGTTATTGAAAATTTAAAGGAACAAGGTTTTACTCTTGCTAAAATTGCAAAAAGTTTAAATAGAAGCAGGAAAGTGGTAATGAATTTTTTTAAAGATCCAAAAAATTACGGAAAGAAGAAAAGTTTGGGGAGACCCAGCGCTATCTCAGAGCGCGATAAAAGACAATTGTTAAGGAAAGCTTCAAATTCACTCCTCATGGCGCGTCAAATTGCGGCATATGTTGGAATATCCACAAAATTAAAAAATGTTCAACGAGTCCTTCAAAAAGCTAAACATCTTCAACGCAGAAAATTATAAAAAAAGCCACCTCTTACGGAGAAGCATATTAAGGATCGTTTAAAATTTGCGGAAGAACATCTTCACTGGAAAAAAATATGGCGTAGAGTACTTTTTACAGATGAGAAGCGATTCTGTTTAGATGGACCAGACGGCTGGATTTATTACTTTCATGACCTCAGGAAGGATGCGATCTTTCAACAACGACGAGCAATGGGAGCAGGCGGAGTAATGATATGGGCTGGGATTGGTTACCAAGGAAGAACAAATATTCGTTTCATTAGCGGGAAATTAAACTCCGAGGAATACATAAAACTCCTGGACGAAGAAATTAAACGTGATGGAGCCACAATTTCGGGGGGTTTTTTTTTTTCTGCGGCAGGATAACGCCGCAATATACTGTGCTCACCGAGTAAAACGTTATTTAGAAGAAAACCGAATCCAGTTACTTCCGTGGCCAGCAAGATCGCCGGATTTAAATATTATTGAGAATGTTTGGGGGCATCTTTCTCGATGCGTATATGCTGAAAATAAACAATATAACTCCGTTCAGGAACTAAAAAATGGTATTTTACGTGCTTGGGGTTTGGTACCAAGAAAATATATTAAAAAATTATTTAAATTACTTCCAAACAGGACGAAGGAAGTTATAAAGAATAAAGGAAAATCAACTCATTATTAAATAAAAAAAAAAAATTGAACAAAAACTTTAATTACATTTTATTTGCTTAAAAATTTATGAAGTGTGCTATATTTTTGACGCGGTTATTTTTTTAAAAACATGAAATAAAACAGATAAATAATAATATTATTCCTTTAAATTTTTTAATAAATATATTTTTTCATGTCCTGATTCTTATTAGTAAAAGTAGCAGTTCGTTCGGATTACCCGTTTCCAGAAAACAGTGAAATTCATAGGTGTGCTATCATTTTGACACTGAGTGTAGATGACATCCTATTATTCTGTGATATAAGAATTTTTTAATAAAAGAATTGTTGGCATTAATTGAGTTTGAGGTCTTCTCAAGCATTTTAACGAAACCTTTTAGAAATGTCAATTTATTGTCACCGCTTATGTAGGTACTTTGTTGTGCGCTTGTAATTTCTGAAATATTTAACTTTAAAATTTTGAAAACTGGTAGTTTTTTACCGCGATTTTCCTCATATTACCAAAAAGTTTTGGTGAACATTGTAAAAAATCTTTAAATTTCAGAAGGCAAGTGCGTGCTCGTCACCGTCGAGTAGTCAAAAAAGATATGTTTAGTTTAATTCGTTGATTTCAAAGATGTTTGAAAATGTTTTTAGAATAAAATGATGACGTCATTGATTTAAAGCCGTTGCACAATTATCAAAGTTATTCTGCATAAAATCTTTTTTTTTCTTTTTGAAATTTCAGAGTTAAAATTCTTGGGCAGTACAAGTCACCGACAATGTTTATTTCCCATATTCATCACTTTAGACCCCAAAACTCCCCAAACTCAATCTGTTTTACTGTTGGTGCAACAAAGTTAGGAAATTTTTCAAGTACGCAAAAAAAACATTATAATGTACCACATTCAGGTTGATCGGAAAATGTTCGTACTTTATAGAAATTTGAGAACTTTTTCAAAATTTTCGGTTTTGATACTTTCACGTTCATATAGTCAAAAACCATAAAAAAGTTTCATATTGTAAAATACCGAGTAAAATCTTTTAAAAAAGTTTAGATTTCTATATAGAAAAACCGAGTTTCAAATAGAGCGAGCTCGATTTTCTTATGTAAAGAAAAAAAATTAGTAGAGTGGTTCAAATATATTTTTTACTTATTTATTTATTTGAGTACGGGTCGACTTTTCAGTTGATTTCAGAAATTGAAAAATTTACCCTAACTCATACAGTAATAAACAGATAAAGTCCCACTTACACACTATCGTTTAGAATAAATGGAAGCTTAAATTCATAATTAGGGAAAAGATCCTGACATTTTCATTAGATTTACACAGCCTCAATCGCAAAAATAGACAAATAAAAACAACTAAAAATTATAGTTTAAAAAAACTAAAAAACACGCTTTAATAGCAAATTGAACTAAAAAGCAGAAAATAATTTTTAATAATTAATATTTTATTCAACAGCCATAGAAAGTCTACTAACTCAATATACTTCAATCATTTTCAATGATTCTAAAATAAAAATAAAGTGATAAAAAGAAAACTAATTTCATTGTAAAAAATGCGTGTGGTGCTTTTTATTATATTTTTATAATAACTATACTTTTATAAATAGATACTACTGATATATTTACAACCATCAATATCAAGCACCACACGCAAATTCTTAGAAGCTCGTCTAAATTATCGCATTCAATAATACAAGCTTTTTCAATTAAAGTTTTGTATTGTCATCGGTCTTTAATACGTGTGCAAATTTTCAAATCAATTAGACGTCTTGAAGTGGGTGAAAATTGCGTTGAAAGATTCCGTTACATAGACACATACAGGTCAAGGTAATAAAAGCGTGTTAAAAATAAAACTTACTATCCAATGAAATATGGATAGGGTGTGGGCTTGTCAATTTGATTTGGAATAATTCATATATACCTATATGAAATCAAAATTAGTCGAATGCATCGATACTACGACAATTCAGCGATTATATCATCGGAACACAAATTGGAAGGTCACAGGTTCAATTCCTGTCTCGATAATTAGATTGCAAAGGTTTTATAAATTTGAAATACTCCAGGAGAATTTTAGCTAGTTGCCTCTATATGTACATATCTATATTCATAATATTAACTTAAACTTCAAACGCTTTTTTCTTAAAACTTTATTTTTTAAATTATCCGGAAATGTAACTCAGTCAGTCAACTATAAATTGGATTCATTTAAAATTTTAAACATATTTCCGCATTGCATTTTCTATAGAACTATGCAAAATTTAGATACAATTGGTTATTATTGATCCAAGATGACAACTTGAACTCTCCTCACTATGCGATATTAAGCGAGCGGTCGTGATTGTTTGGTCATTGCAAACTAAAATTATACTCAAGCGAGCGTAGCCGTGGGCTATCTTTAAGGCCAAGATCAAAATATAGGCTTTTTAAAATAACTTTTACTAATAAAATAAATATCATTCAAACAAAGTCGCGGGTATTCGCTAGTTTAAAATATAAAAACATATTCCGTCAAACTATTTTATTTAATAAATATATTTCAAAGTATATACGTATGTACAATACGACGTATGTAATAAAATATAAAAAAAAAATTAATATGTTGAAGAAAATAAGTTTTCTACGAATTGTTTAATTCACTTAGTAAAATATATAAAAACCTTATAACAGTAAGCCAATTTTGAAATTTTGCTAAATATATATAATAATATTTCTTTTGTTATAATAGATTAAATTATGCAAATGGTCAATAACTTTTATTTTCCATGTACATATATGAAATTTTTATATTTTAATTAATTTCTATATCTCTAAGTTGTATTAATAATAATTGTATACTCCTGAATATTGGAGTAATGAAATTGTTGGATTTTTAAATATAATATAATAACTTGTAGTATTTGTCATTTTGCTTTAGTTTATTTCAATTTTACACTGGGTGTATTTACTTCGCGATTGGTGAGCACTCTAAAAATTACGGGTAAGATATATGTACATATTAATCTACAGAAAGGCGCCAAAAGAGCTAGGCAGGCATAACTAATATTTCGATAAATTTATTAATGTCAAATAACTCATCTTAATAACTAATGCAATCGCAAATGCTTGACAACTTTCCTTTACACAAACAGTAAAAATATATATATAAAGAGCAAAGAGCCACAATTTGGGAGTTTCAAGTATACATACATCTATTTTTGGAGTTATTTTGTGATAGAGCAGCTGATTTTTTACCTTCATGTATTGAATGGAAGATAGAAAAACTCTTAAGAATGAAAAGCTTTACCTTTTAGATGTAAAGAATTTCAGACTACCAGGAAAAAAGAAGAATACTTTTGCATATTTATGTTTTTCCCTACTTATAACAAAGAAGTATTCTGAACTTGAAGAAAAATTATAGCATTCCAAAGCGCGTTTCTTAATTTCTTAATAGCAATTTATTAATGCAGCGTCAGAAATATTGAGATATCGCGTGATTGCTTTATTGGCTTGGGCTTGAGAATAGACTGACATTCAATTAATTAGAAACAAAATTCTGCCGCAGCCAAAAGCCACTGAATATCGACGAACATTATATTATGTATGAAGGAGAAATACGTACACAATAACATATACGGGTAAAATGACATACCGGGCTTTTTACGAAATTGGAGGGCTATAGGACGGTGTTTGTCATCGTAACACTAGAAGTCGGCCATGATTTCAAACCTTCCAAATTGCAAGCACCAGTCGCGCCGGTGTAATGATTACAACAATGTGTTCTAAACATGAAAGTTTTTTGTTTGCACGACTTTCTTCATATGTTTGATAAGCTTTAAGTTGTTTTTCAAGCATTGGTACTTTAAGCTTAAATTGATGAATTGGCCTTTAACTGTAAAGTGAATTAATTTTAACATAAATATTTGTTTTCTTAGAAATTGTCAATTTATTATTATTTCGATATAATATTCGACAAAATGACATACCCATACTCTGGACAAAATGTCATATCTGTGTCATTATGTCCATTGATCTTCCGTGAAGTTGAAAATATTCTAATTTGATTTTAAGGAGATATGCCACGCAACTATACGATAAGATATGTAAATGCAAAAACAGGACCAAAAGCTTTATTTGTAAACTATGTTCTCAAATTTATATATATACGAGTATATGTACATATGTACATATATATATATCATTTTCTCCTTATCGCATCAATTCTAAGATTATATAACTTAAAGATAACAGATCAAAAATAATTAATTAACCCTTTTAGTGCCGGACGACAATATATCGTCGTTCACTACACTTGGGAAAAGTTCCAATGACGATATATCGTTGCGCGTGCGATTGCATCTTATTCTTCACATTGTGAGAAAACTTTATCTCAAAATAAATTTATAAACCGCTATAAATCATCTAATTTCACTGCAAAAGAGTTTAAAAAATTGTTTTGGATTTAACAAGGGACACAAAAAACGCAGCAAATAGTTATCTGAGAGCTCGTGTGCCACGGCGTGCATCAAGACAAAAATATTTCCGCACCCAAAATCTATTGCTATAAAAAATTATATTTCTCTTTTTGGTTCATGTTATAAATTAATGACAACTAATTCTCATAAACCAACCAATCCCTTTTAAATAGTCGTTCGAAGTTCGAACTGAACAGAATGAAGCGACATTATGCAATTGGATTTAAAGACTTATGTCTGACAATAATTGGAACATAATTTAATTTTTTGATTAATTAGTGGCGTGTACGAAAAATCCAATAAGTATAATTGCTTGCTCTTATTGCAAAACGAATTAATTTTCCTCATTTTCCTGGCGACTGGCGATATAGAACCAGAGGCATCAAATTTCTTTAACAAGGATCTCATGAATTAGGGAGAAACGGGGTTGGGGGTAGATCATCAATTATTTAGCTTACATAAATGGCTCTGCCTACCATTTGTGTCCACATTGATAGACAATTTAAATAGGTGAGTGGAACGTCTGAACCGTCGTGTTTTAGGGTGACGAATAAATTAACATTTTAGGAAAAACGATACCAATTACTGGTGATCATTGGTTCAATGAATTATAAATGTAGAAGTCTCGAATATCGTATACATAAATAGGCGTAAACATTTTCCTTCATTTAGCTAGGTATTTTGAAATTTATGCTCATAGTCATTAGCACCCTGACATTTCAATCCATATAATAGTCTTATTATGATTTACCAGTCAATTCAAGAGGAGGTCACAATTCTTTCTTATATTCAAAGGAATTTTATCGCGTATAATAAGTGACGTCACTAATAACACACGCTAATTGTATAATAAGTCATATAAAAGAGAGTCGTTAATTAATAACATTATTCAATTCAATGTGAACAACTAATTGTGGTGCAGTTTTCCAGTTGCTTTGTCATACCAATAATCCTGTTTGCCTGATTTTGTGAGTAATTAAGATCCTTCAAAGTCCATATATTTATATCCAGTAACCAACAGTGATTCTAGGCAATTAAATGTTGTGCAAAATAGTGACAAAATGCCAATCCTTCACAATCCACCCAATTTTTGCAACGCTCTTTTCCAAAATACTACCAAATGATTGTACTTTAACTAGTAATTTGGGCTAATTGGAAAGTAATGCCACAATACTCCTGATTTTGATACGCACTTTCTGACAGAGAATGTTTTTGGCTTTATGTATTATGTTGTAAAAATATAGACAAGAAACATGTACTATGAATGTAACTTAAAGAATTTTACAAAACCTAGCTGCTTACCTAACAACTATGCACTGATGATGATTAAGTAAATAAAATAAATAAATTATATCATAATTGTCTCTTATAGTAGCTAACTTAAGAAATTCGTCTGGAAACTAAGCTTGTGTAAATTTCAAGATCTTCAAATCTACTAATCGAATGTGGCAACATGTCGATTAATAAAAATATATTTAAAAAACACCAGTTTATTAGCTTTCGTATATAGGAATATATATACATACATATATTCGTGTGTGAATAATTTTTCATTTTGGAGTAAGTTCCTTAGCTTTAAATGGCTATAAGAGCCAAACTAATAAAAATATCGTGATGTAATTTTCACAGCATAATATAGGGTTAAAATATGTAAAATTTAATTTATTTTGGCTATACCTCCTTAAGGACGTTCCCAAAAAAATTAATTTTCTTAGGATTCTTTTGAAACTTTAAATACATATACTTATAAGTGTCCTTTATACGTAGACATTTTTTTCAATGGGCCTTTCGGGAGTAAATTTCGAAATATTGACTATTGAAATTTGCATATTTAACATGGGAGCCCTATCCCGATCGATGTAAAAGCGAATGTTTTATTAAATAACAATAGTAATTTTCTTACGATTTTTTTAAAAAACTGATACCTATTAATTGAAGATATAACGAATATCTTCCTGTAAAAATAACTATGGCAAGCGGTATTGGTTTAGTTATAAAAAATATTTATATAATTAAAAATGAGCTAATTTTCGATGATTTTCACTTTTCGTGAAGTGAGAGATGGCGACTTGGCAATACAATGCTGCCAGATCTGAAAAACGACGCAATGAAATCATTTTTGTAGTTCTGCGCATGTGAGCGGAGGCGAAAAAGTGTACTGTATCTCAACTATTTTTTATTTTTTTAGTTTTTTAACAAGTTGAGCACGACTGCTCTTTGGGAACGTCCTTAATGTGAAGGTGGTTCACCTCATTCAATCAAAGCTTATGGTAAAAATATGAAATTACAGTTGTTCGCAAAACATTTAAATTATTAGTTTTTAGAATAGCTTAATATACATACAGTCAGCGAAATTCATTTATACGCACCCCAATTTTTTTTGGTTTCAGGATATTACGGAAAGTATTTCTAAAACTTATTTTAGGTAATTGCTAAGGACCAAAAGTACAGCTTGTTTGTAAAATATTTATTTATTCGCATAATAACAAACAAATAATTAACCAGTTTTAACAAAAAATAGGGGCGAAATTCAATTATACGCACATTTGAATTTTCTAAAGATGAGAAAAACAAGAAAAGTGGTAATAAATTAAAGTTATTTTTAATACTTGGTATGACCTCCTCCGTTAGTAATTGTACCGAAAATCCGATTACGCATCGAATTTATGAAATTTTCAATATCAGTACAACTGACCCTAGCCCATGCATTTAAAATTGGCGTTTTCAAGGTAGGAATGTCGTGGTACTGTCGGCCATCTTCAGAAATCTGCCTTGCCATGTTCCCCCACAAGTTTTCCATAGGTTTAGGATCGGGGCAAATGGCAGGCCATCACAGTGTGGGGATGAATTTAGCATTAGATGCACACGAAATTGTAACCAAGTCACAAAGAATCTCTTTTAATACTGCACTGACAGCCGCAAAGCAGAATAACTGTAAACACATTTTCGTCACGCCATAACGGTTTATTCTTATCCCTTTCAAGATGCTCATTTATATAGCAGAGCAAAAAATATCGAAAATGTGCAGAAATTCATTGTATATTTAGCAGGGACCGAAAATGCGTAACTGGTATTTTTCAATTTTTAAACTATTATAAAAAAGCTGAGGGAAGTTGTCATAGTAAAATAAAATAAAGTACACCAAAGTTAGCGCATGATACCTTTCTTCGGTTTTGTAAAGCTCTTCAAAATTTAGCTTTTTTTTAAACAAAAAAAAACAAAAACCCGTATCTAAACTGTAATCTTTCACCGATTTTAATTCGAAGCAAAGTAAAGCAAGCTCAGAAGCTTAATATATTTTTCCAGTAGTGATAATTCTCAAATTAGCGTCCAAACGCTTTTTTAACAATGTAACTTTACACATTAGACACATAGGCAAATTCAATTGTTAGAGCGAATCAATAAAATTACTTCGGTTCGAAGAGATTTATTTCTATTTATAAATTTTCTCATCCAAAAAACTTGCAGAATGGAAATTGGATCAGAAAACAAAATAAAATAAATTGTAAATGTCGTGTTAGATTCATTTTTATTATCCACGATACAACGAATACAACGAAAACAAAATTAAGATCATAAAGTAAAATGGCAAAAAAATCTAAGTAAATGCTATAATTTTCACACTTAATTTAAAATTTGATAAAAGTGTTTCATTTTGTGATTTCAATTAAATGTGAGTCAATGGCCTGTGAGTCGAATTCGAACTCTTAAAAAAAACTAATTCAAAACTTTTGCACTAAAATTTATACTTTAAGCATCGGAAGAAGTAAATAGAATTAAAAAATATAGCATTAGAATTAAAATTTCCACTTACCTTTCGCTCTTCGTCCTCATCTTCTTGTTTCTCGGAATTTTAACTTTCACTTCATCGGCTGTTAATTTTGAATTTCCAAATTTAATTTTCACTAGCCGGTTGCACACTCACAATCACAAAATCACTTTCACTTTCCTCCAATGCGGCCGATGATCCTGCAAGAAAGAAAAATAAAATAAAATTTAATTAATAAAATCTCTTCTGCTTGAATTATTTTTCAAGAAAACTATTTTTTAAGAAAAGCAGAAATTAAATTTTACCGAATTATCCTCGTAAATGCCGTATCCTCTGCTTTCCCATGAAAGAAAACCGTTCAGCCGATAATAAAAACATAAAAAAATACAACCGAAAACTTTGAAGAGGTGAAATTTACCTGAGCAATTGATTTTGAAATTTTCCCGTGAAAACCGACGCCAACTCATTCAAGAATAAAAAATAACTGATTTCGGTATGAAGTTGGACGCGAAAAAGGAGTTCCGATAAATTTTAACGACTCCGCCCCTTCCGTTCAGATTTAACGAATTTAAATTTTCGAAAGCACACCAAGAAGAAGGGGATCCATAAAAATTGTGCGAAATTTTAAATTCTCATTTTCCATAAATCATTTCCAATTAATTCTTTCCAGCCCCTAGAATTTTCCAAATTAACTTCATCGATTTAAGATTTAAATGTAAGTATTTAAGGTATTTTATTAAAAAGAGAGAAAAATAAAAGCCCCTTTCCTGAAAGAAAACTCACAAAAGAATTTAAATTAAATCCTTAGAAACATGGTACGCTCCGCAACAGTCAACGCATAAAATTACCATGCTGCACAACATTTCTCCTGCACTGCAGCATAATGCAAAGCATAAAACATGGAACCTTCGCCTTCCCCAGAATTTCGCTACGCGCGCGCCATTACTTATGACGTCTCAGGAAATCGAAACGCGGAGGACCGATTTTTGCAATTTTAAATTTAATAGAAAGGAAATCCTTCAGGACTCTAAGGAAAAATATTTAAAAAAATACCGCACCTGCACCCTTTTCAATCGATGGCACCCCTAAAATCAACTAGGATTTATCTTAAGGTTTACACTTTCCAATAAAAAAGGAAACTCCCGCGTAATTGCAAAACTCTTCCAACAATTTTAAATCAATCAAAAATAGAGGTAAAAATTAAAATTTCCAATTACCTTTCGCTTCCTCCTCTCCTTTTCCTTCCTTCTTCTTTCTTCTCCTTCTTCACAACCATGAAACACTTTAAAAATAACGGCACATGCACTTTTATGTCACTTTTTAACAGGCCCTTTTTTCTATGAAACACCTCCACAAAATCACTTCAATACGAAAACACAACTCGAGATAAATATTTTGAAAAAAAAGCGACACTTTCACTTCATCGGCTCATTTTCCATATTCAATTTTAATTTTCACCAGCCGCACACAATCACAAAATCACTTTCACTTTCTTCCAATGTGGCGGCCATCCTGCAAGAGAGAAAAATAAAATAAAAATTAATTAATAAAATCTCTGGCCAATTTTATTGTTCTGATTAAAGTATTATACTTTTCCAGGAAAGGAGAAATTGGCGAATGTTTTTCGAGCTAATTTAATAATAAAAATACCGAATAAAAGAAAACGCCACCATTTCAAAGGGTTTCCTGAGGTAATTTGAAAACTAAAATCACGCACGCACACCCGCAGTCCATCCGCCCACTCCGAAAATAATTCTCGAACTGGGAGAACGCTTATAGAATAACGGTAAATTAGGCTGCATATTTGAAACAAGGGGAAACGAAAACTGCAGGAATTGCCGTAGAACTTCGAGCCGCTTCAGGGATCGAACGGTTGATTCGATTCAAAAATTGAAATGGAGAGAAACGAAAACATTCAAAATCGCGGAAAATTATTGAGTTTAATTTTTTTCTAGGCTTATCAAACTTTACTTATTTAAGATTTATTAAAAAGAGGGAAAATTCAGAGCCAATTTCCTGCAAGAAAACTCCGAAAAGAATTTAAAAAATTAAGTCCTTAGAAGTTCGCATAAAATTCACATGTTGCAAAACATTTCCCCTGCAGAATAAAACATGAAACATTCGCCTTCGCCAGAATTTAACCTGACTGTGAAGTTTCTCAGCGAATCAAAATCCGCAGCACCGATTTTTGCAATTTTAATTTTAACACAAAGGAAATCGTTCAGGGCTTTAGGGAAAGATATAAAAACAGGAAAGAAGCGCTTAAATTTAAGTTGACTTTCTAGAAATTATCCGTCAAAATTGAAAACTTGCCCCTTGCAACTGTTGGAAAAGTTCCTGTGGAGGCGAAACGGAAGAGCCGAGCCTCCCCTCAAAGTTGAGAGCAGTGCGCTCACATCGCCGTTGTTCCATTCTCACGCGGTCGCTGCAAATTTGAATTCGAACAAGGGGATTTTTGTTAAGACAGTTGAACATTTTAAAAAAGCGCAAAAATAAAAATCCACCACGATTTACCCGCCGCCATAGGAATTCTTGGATTTAGATAAAAAATTTCAGATCAATTGCACAATTTTAGCAATCGGAGGCAAACCCATGAGATATTTTCCAAATTTTCGGCTCACTCTTGGGATCTCACTGACCGTCACACGAGAATCGCTGAATATTTTCTAAATCATTCAAAATTATTTTTCCATAAACGATAACGACAAAAAGCACGAAGTTTACTAAGGTTTACAATCAAACCCAAATATATATCGGCTATAATTAACCATATTAAACTTTAGTACATGACAATCGGATAGATGGGACCCGTGTTTTTTTTTTTGTGATTAGGAGCATTAAAGATCAAATTTTAATTTAATTAACTTTTAAGTCGTTTGAAAAATTTTTTAAATCTACTTCTGGGAAAACTTAAAAATACATACAGCTTATAGCTTAGAAACTAACAAAACAAAGATTAATCATAATTTATTTTCACAAACATGTTCCAATAAATTGGTAAGTAGGCGAAAGGGGACGATACATTAAAACTTAAAAATAGGTGGTTGAAGATGCATCACCTAAAGAATATAAATAATAAAAAAATATTTTTAAAAAAAAGCTTTTATTTAACAATAAAATATAAAAATATACTAAAAAGGAAATAAAAGCTAAAATATAATAGAAAAAATTGAGCAAGTTTTCTATTGGTCTTAGAGTAGCATTTTGTCCATTTTAGGGGTGAATGATACCCCACCGCTGCAGACCAGGGGCAGGTACGCATCGCGCCCTCTATCTGTAACCAAAATCCCGGCTGCTGCTATGCCACTTTTCTGCTTTCTAATTTTCTGCCCAGCGAGCCGTGAGGTCGCGCAGTGAACATGTGACAAATATTCGCTAAAGTTCAATACTTTCTAATTGAAATTCAGGGAAAATTTTAAACGAATTAGTTTTGCTGTTTGCTTTTTGGGAATTCCTTCAGTGAAAGGGTATAAAGAGAAGGAACTGAAGCTTAGAGTAGGGATATACGAGGTATAATAGTATTATGAATTTTTAGTGTCCGCCAAAATTTTAAAGTAGTTCATTATAAACGAAAAAATAAGTGATACAATAATGGAAAATTTCAATTTATTGAACTCGTCAGACTGTATTTCTTGTAAATTTTACGTTGTGGTTAAATATGGAAGAAAGTAATCGAGGTGATAGAGAAATATTTAAGTTTTACAATATTCTTATTCGATATTTTTGTTCGCTGGTATTATGAACAATAAGAGTCTAAATATAATTAGGACGCCTATCTTCTTTGTTCAGTTTATGGGTGAGGGTTCTTTAAAACAAACGTTTAATATACGGAACATAAAAATAAGTGCTGAAGCATATTTTATAAAATTTTAATATTTTATTTAATATTTAATTAGTTTTGAGTGAATCAACCGTAGCAGTTTAACAATTTTCGCTAGTCAAACCAAAATGAATTCCATTCAACAAGTTCGGGAACAAACATCCCGATCGAATTGGAAATCAGCTGGAAATAGGAACAAAGAATTTTGCAACTTACCAACGGAATTTTGCAACTAAAAATAATTACACCCGCGCCGTCCCAGCCTGCGAAATTCAAGAAAACGCGGTTTAGGAAGCCGAATTTCACACGATCATGCCAAATTAATCAATTTACGACCGCTTTCCGACCCGCGGAATTTTCACACTTTTAACGCTTTTCCACGGCGAATTTTTAGAAATTATATGATATTAAACTACAGTGGCTTTATTTAGCCGGTAATTAGCCGATTTAAATATTTGTAATTGGGTTTTTCATTCCGAGGCAGTGCTGCGCGAGCTGCTTGCATAAAACGTCACTTCCCACTGGAGAAATGGGCGGCAAACAGCTCCTGCATTCAAATTGCAGTGGAAAATATGAAAAGGGCACTTGGGCGGGAAATTTAAATTATTTAAATCATTTGTGTAACGTCTACAATAATGAAAAATTGTAATTTATTGAACTCGTCCGACTGTATTTATTGCAAATTTTACGTTGTGGTTAAATATGAAAGAAAGTAATCGAGGTGATAAAGAAATATTTAATTTTTACAAAAGTATTATGTAGAGAATCTAAGTATAATTAGGATACCTATGTTCCACCGTTAAAAACGCCCATATTTCCAAGTTTGGAGAAAGATAAGAGTTAAAAATTTTGAATTAAACTTATTTTATGGGTGAGAGTCCTTTCAAACAAACGAGCATTTAATATACGGAAGATAAGAATACGTTTTGAAGCAAATTTTGGGAAAGGAGTGCTACTTTGTAAAATAAAATTTTGAGTTACTCACACGTCGCAGTTTAATAATTTTCGCTGGTCCATCGAAAATGAACTACATTCAACAAGTTCGAGAACAAATGCCTCAATCAAATCGGACATCAGCAAGAAACAGGAAGAAAGGAATTTTGTAACTTACCGCAAATATTTATAAAAATTTAAAAAAATATCCGCAAATTACGCGTCGTCGCCCAGCCTGCGAAATTCGAAAAAGCGCGGTTTAAGAAGCCGAATTTCGCACAATCACGCCATATAAATCAATTTACGGCCGCTACCCGACCGGTGGGTATTTTCACACTTTTAACACATTTCCACGGCGAATTTTTAGAAATTATATGATATTAAATTACAGTGACTTTATTTAGCCGGTAATTAGCCGATTTAAATATTTGTAATTGGGTTTTTCATTCCGAGGCAGTGCTGGGCGAGCTGCTTGCATAAAACGTCACTTCCCACTGGAGAAATGGGCGGGAAACAGCACCTGCATTCAAAGTGCAGTGGAAAATATGAAAAAGGCACTTGGGCGGGAAATTTAAATTATTTAAATCATTTGTGTAACGTCTACAATAATGGAAAATTGTAATTTATTGAACTTGTCAAACTGTATTTTTGAAAATTTTAAGTTTCTACTTCTGCTGGAGATATCCTAGAAGTTTTATGAAATTATTGGCCTTCTAACTAAATTAGATAATTTAGATAGAGAGCTGGTAAGTGGCAGAAATTTAAAAATA
The DNA here is from genome assembly GCA_963920795.1 of Eutolmus rufibarbis. NCBI lineage: Eukaryota > Metazoa > Arthropoda > Insecta > Diptera > Asilidae > Eutolmus > Eutolmus rufibarbis. The sequence continues at coordinate 15,667,696 of OY987205.1, forward strand.
ATTAGCTCATTAGACAAACGATATTAAAACGTAACCATTTATTTTAGTTTAGGTAGATTTCATATGAACATATAGGTACAATATTGACTTTTTGGGGGAAGGTGTTGGTAACTATTTCTTAAAAGTAGCGGCATAACCCATTTCTATCAAGATTACTTTGTTTATTCTATCAAAGTTTACCCATGTATTTTTCGGAGCAATATTTGGTTCATATTCGCAAAAAGGGTGGAGGGTTGTCGTTATATATGTATGTAATATAGATACGTTTTAGAGCCTCCAATCAGACGCGCTGCGACCCTTGTTAGAGCGCACACTTTAGCGACAGTCTTGGCATGGCAACGGTTGGCTTGATTTTTCAGCAATTTAAACAAAAAGTTACAGAGCATCTAGAGTATTTAAATATTACTCGTGATTTTTCGGTGTCTCGCGATAACGTGTTCGGCACGTGCTTCCCAAATTTGATGGGGTTGCATACGGATATTATCTAGGACCAAAGTGCTCATCAATACGAATCAAACGGGCCCAAAATCGATGGGATTATGTCGTTTTATTGCGGAGTTCTTATGGCCACCTTCCAGCTTCAGAATCAGATCAGCTCCATGTCATCATAATATTGCATTGTCACACCAAATACATATGCGTGCAAAATTTCAGCTCAATCGGAAACCGGGAAGTGGGTCAAATTTAACTTGCAAGATTTCATTACAGACACCGGGACAGGTGAAACTAAATAAAAGCTTGTAAAAAACAATTTGTAAATTCTGCAAAAAGGACTTTGGCCATGTACATACTTTCTAAATTTTAAGCAGGTATTCTCTCTGTGTGACCAACTTATTCCAACAAGAGAAAAACCTAGTTTTAGAAATTCGTATGTATTATGTATGTATAAAAATATAATAAAAAGTAATTATGTAATGTAACAGGTGTTATTGCAGTAATAATAAATAAACACCGGTCAAAGCAGGATCGAAAATGCGTAACTGATATTTTTCAATTCTAAACTAAAAAAGCTGATTTTAATTTATACGCATTTTGAATTTCTGCACATTTTTGATATTCTTTGCTCTGCTATATAAATGAGCATCTTGAAAGGGATAAGAATAAACCGTTATGGCGTGACGAAAATGTGTTTACAGTTATTCTGCTTTGCGGCTGTCAGTGCAGTATTAAAAGAGATTCTTTGTGACTTGGTTACAATTTCGTGTGCATCTAATGCTAAATTCATCCCCACACTGTGATGGCCTGCCATTTGCCCCGATCCTAAACCTATGGAAAACTTGTGGGGGAACATGGCAAGGCAGATTTCTGAAGATGGCCGACAGTACCACGACATTCCGACCTTGAAAACGCCAATTTTAAATGCAAGGGCTAGGGTCAGTTGTACTGATATTGAAAATTTCATAAATTCGATGCGTAATCGGATTTTCGGTACAATTACTAACGGAGGAGGTCATACCAAGTATTAAAAATAACTTTAATTTATTACCACTTTTCTTGTTTTTCTCATCTTTAGAAAATACAAATGTGCGTATAATTGAATTTCGCACTTATTTTTTGTTAAAACTAGTTAATTATTTGTTTGTTGTTACGCGAATAAATAAATATTTTACAAACAAGTTGTACTTTTGGTCCTTAGCAATTACGTTAAATAAGTTTTAGAAATACTTTCCGTAATTTCTTGAAACCAAAAAAAATTGGGGTGCGTATAAATGAATTTCGCTGACTGTACATTAGATAATTGGTCTGGTCATAACGGTATTTGAGTTTCGTTAAATTAAAAAATTGGAAAACAGCATTATTTCATTACTGTAAACGAATATGTACATACATATATGTACATAGGTCTCTTTCTAACAACAATTAAAGAAATCACATTAAGATTAACATACCGTATTTGATGGGTCTACTAATTTTTCGCATAATCTTGGGTAACATTTATTTCTATTGGGTTTCCAGTATGGCCGACATCAGTTATCACTGTTGCTTGTTATAATTAGTTTGATTCGTAATCAGAACTAAGTCACATGGACATGTAATTTAACCTTTCGCACAAATCATCGGAATTAAATTAAATGTACATATCTAATATATATTAAAATATATTTACTTTCTATTGTTGTAATAAATCAAAAATAATATTTACAGTTAACTCCCTCCTTAATTGGCAAGAGGCCCAACACGTACACGTTCACAAAAGCGCTGGCAGAACACATGTTACTAAAGGAAGCAGGAAATTTACCCGTGGCAATAGTACGACCTTCTATAGGTAAGATACCCCTCGGGTACCCATTCTATCCCACATAACATATGACAAAAAAGAATCTCGACTCTAATAGTGCAGCATGGTTAAAAACATTCTGATTTCAGTTATCGCCAGCTTAAATGAGCCCTTGGCGGGCTGGGTCGATAATTGGAACGGCCCCACAGGATTGGTATCAGCAGTTGGTAAAGGACTATTTCGGACGATAATGTGCGAACAGAATTTCGTAGCTGACATGGTACCTGTTGATATTGTTATTAATCTTATGATTGCCGCAGCGTGGAGAACAGCTATTGCAAAGCCCGATTGCATGTCAATCTACAATTGCTGTACTGGACAGCAGCACCCGATAACCTGGGGAAAATTCGTAGAGATGGCTATCGCGCAAACGAGGAAACACCCATTAGGTAGGAGCAGCCACCCATCATCTAATAAATATATAGTATAAACATTTTTTCTTATTTTCAGAGGGCTGCCTTTGGTATCCAACCGGAGTACTCAGAATGAATAGACCTCTCAATACCTTGCATGGATTTTTAGTTCATTACATTCCAGCGTATGTTTTAGATATATTCGCAAGGCTAGCGGGTAAAAAGCCAATGTAAGTAGATCTAGGTCCTAAATCACCTTAGTCTAATATGTAAATCCTTAATTTTATCTTGCGACATGTGCATATTTAACACTAGAAAGATAATCATATTTTAAATAGCATAAAAGATAATCATACGTCTCAGAGACATACGGAACTTAATTAGCGTATTTAATGAAACCAATGTAATTTTAATGAAACCCATGTATTAGTTACTATGAATACTTACCGTGACGACACTACCGTCTCACGCAAGCTCCGACTGTCTACTGAGTTGGTTAAAACAACCAATGCACTGCGATTCATAATAAAAAAATATAACAAATTTTTCGCGCCCGTACGTCTCGCAGACGTAGATTATCTTTCTAGGGTTAAGAATCTTAATCGCTATGTCTTTTTTGCATTTCGATCGGTCTCAAATTTAGTAGTGAGGAAGATTGGGTCAAATATATTGGTCCTGAAAAAGTTGTTTTTGGGTACAGTATAATAGATATCAGCGAGTACAATAATATTTTCTAAACTAACTAGGATATGAGGGGTATGATTGTTGGAGGAAATAATAAATCCCCCTTTTTACTATTATCATAGAATAATGACATTTTTTTTCTGCTCCAACGAGAATAGAATAAATTTTCTCTAGCCTTTATCTAAATCGATCTGTTAATCTTCAAATGCGTAAATGGTTCAGTCGTTTAAACAGAGTGAAAAATTATTCATAACTTTGTAACTCGTATTGGAAAAGGAAGACAAAAATGAGGATTTTTAAGAAAATACACGAGTTATTTTTCTTAAAGTTTTTATTTCTCAATGTTAAGATTGATATCATATATGCTATAATTCTATCCAGACAACTTTCCATAATTTGTGTAATATTTTATAATTGAACCAAGAATATGTTCATATTATTCTTAATCGCCCATTCTCCATTTGCATTGAACTAAAAGGGATTGTTAAAAATTTGGCTCACACTAGAAAATACAATATCTCATTTGAAAGATATAATTGTCCAAGAGCCGACTGCGGTAAACCATCTCTCCACATAGGGCTGAATTTTTAAAATTGGTACAGATATTTGCGTTGAAACTGGGCCGATGTATTAAAAGAAATCGCTTCCGGTATATTTTTTGAACCAAAAGTCCCTCACAGAATATGAAGTTGAAACTAAGTAGGTATTGGAAGAATCCAAGTAAAAATTTATACGCTCACTATTTGCCTTTTCTCAATGCCAGTTTGATAAATGAAGATTAAATCCAAATCTCCAATTTGCAGAAAAAAGACAAGACATATATATTTTTTCTAACGTAGAACTACGTCCTTCCCGGCAGTATAAATGGTTAAATAGTACAAAATTTACACACTTTGAAAACTTCTATCTCCGACAAAAAAAATTCGTATCAATCAAACCCTGATAGAAAGCTCATGTAGCACGATTTATTATAAAACTGGTTTCAACCCTTTATCTTTCAATCTTTAAATGCAGCAGCATAAAAACCAAATTTCGACGTTTGCCAGTTTTCTATAGCTCCACAACATCTAATAACTATTATATAATATATTTCAGAATGGTAAAGGTGCAGGACAAAATAGCCAAAGCGGTTGAATGCTTAGAATATTTTACGACACACCAATGGAGGTTTAAGGACGATAACGTGCGGTGCCTACTGCAAGCGCTCAGTCAAAAAGACCGAGATAATTTTCAATTCGATGTTAAGGCTATTGAATGGAACAAATACCTCGAGCGTTACGTGTTAGGATTTAGAGAATTTCTATTTAAACAGAGCCCAGATTCGCTGCCGTCTAGCAGGAAAAAGATGCTGAGGTATGATCTTACACACTATTAAATTATAAAAAACATTAAAATGTATTTTTTTTTTCTTTTTTTTTCAGACTATACTACTTACATCAATTCTCAAAAGTTCTAGTCGTTATGGTGACGTGGCGCTTCCTGATAGCCAGATCGAAGCGGATCCGCGATCTGTGGACAAAATTTCTGCAACTAGTTTTACAAATAGCACGCTTACTTCCATTTTTGTAACTTGGCGAGAAAAAATGTTATTGCGGAGTGTAAATTTCTCCTGATTTTGATCTTAACTTCTGTGAGTTTTTACATAAATAAAACAAAAATAAAAAAGACAAAAACATAATACAACCGCGAGTCGAGACAGGTAGACAGGTCGTGCAGGTAATTAGTTTTCTTCTGCCTGCACGAATACGTTTAGTATTAAAGTGGAGAAAAGCAGCAGCGAAAAGAACGTGTACATTTACTTAGGCGAATAAGAACAAAATTATTCAAAGGACTTACTGAGAAATGGGAAAAGAAACAGAAAAAACAAATAATAATTAAATAATAAGAGGGATATGACAGTTTCATTAATTATTTAGCGAATAGACACTCATCACAGCATTGTTGATTCATTTCGGGTCTTAGGTTTGTAAGCTTCATCAGCCACCGTATAAAATATATTTTGTCAAGATCACTGGTAATTTATTGCGTACATGCATAATGCATACTCTAAGTTCCACCGTATTCTTAATTGTGAGATAAGTTAAACTTACTCTAGAGCGCTTTGCAAAGCACAACAAAGAGCATATGTATTTTGTGATATTTTGCTTTGTATAAGCCGAAGAGTTTTTAAATTGAAAACTGCCTTTACTTATTTTAACATGTTGGATGCTTTCTCGTTTCTTATGAGAACCTATAACAGCAACCTATCGAATTTTAATTATGTATAACTGCAGTCTATGTTTTGATTAGAAATTCCTTAACTTCGGTATGTCTATGATTGATGTTTTTAGCTTTAGTAAGGACGACCATAAAAAAGAGATTAATTTGCAGATTTTTCATATAACAATATCCTATACAATCTCAATTTCAGTTGAATGTACAATTAAGCGATTTACAGATGCAGAAACTTAATTTTCGAAGCTAAAACATAATTTGTTATAATTTGTAAAAGATACAATCCTGGAGTGGAAAATGAGACACAGTTTTATATCGCCAAAAAAATAGTAGAACGATATAATATATTAAGTATTCAAAATAATTGTTGCAGCTTCTTCAAATTCTAAATCAATCTTAACTCTTTATTAGAAAAGAATAATTTATTACAAAACTACAAAAAGTTTATTTCAATTCTCCGCGTCGATCGATACCAACCGACTAAACTCACTGCTAGTATGACGCGACACCAGGCCATTTTCAAGAATTCAACCACCTGTGCATTCGCTGCAGTCATCCAAATATTCTAACTGCATTAAAATGCACCGCCAATATTTCGTAATTTCAGCTAACAGCCTAATTTTTGTGCAAGCGCTGCAGTCAGATCCTTTTTTTCGTATTTGTAAGAAAATAAACACAACTTTTTTACAATTTTTCTACATGTACTCTTTGTTTAATTATACCTGCCACTAGCGTTGAAATTAACATTTCATTATTTTTACGACCCATGATAGGGTCAGGAAGTGTAATTCAATGAAGTTAAACAAAAACACTATTATCTAGAAAAAATTCCAAAAATGTGGATTTTATTCTGGACTTTCTAATTGTTGTTTTATACAAAATAGGCTAACAATTTTACGCTGCATCGGAAAAAACAGCTTTTTGCGAATATCTCGGTACCTAATGCTTAGTATTATAAAACTTCCTACATAAAGGGTTCGTTGTTTTAAAGAAAAGCAGCTTCCTATAGGAATTTTTCTTCAGGGCAATGTCTACTTTGAATAGAAAGTGTTCATTTTGCATGTTTGCGGCCACCGCAGCTTACAATTAGTAGATAGTCCTGGAGCTATTTGTCCGTAAGCTTGACTCTCCTTCATAGAATAAAAGTTTTTGCGACGCACAAGTGTTTTGATGATCGCCGATTGGATTATCTAAAATTGTATCCTACCTTTACATTTAAATCTTATATAATCTTTCATTTCAAACATTTTCAAACTGAAAGTAAAAGGGTCACTTTACCGATAATACATTAGTTATTAGGTAAATACGAACGCTCTTAAAAATTCAGACTTGAATGCTTGAATGCTAATAATACTCATGCAATTCATTTCCTCTCTTTTTCGTAACTGCTGCAAATTACTTGCAAAATTGCAATCAACTCAGCTTAAAACTTGTACATAGTTATGAGCAAATCGTAAAAACAATTTTCAATTTTTAGCTGCTATATATGAAATTGATTTTTGCTCACATATTTGAATTCATGGAAATAGTCTACATCATTAATGTTGTTTTTAATTTTTAGAGAGCGTACTAAATTATTAAAATAATATTTGAATATTCCAAAAGAAAGCAACCAGCATGTTAAAAGTCAACATTACTTTTAGTATGATAATTACTACGATATTATATAGAACTCTTAATTTAAGAACACATTGGAGTGGTTCATTGCATTTTATTTAAAATTAAAAATTTAAAACCTCAGCAAAAAGAGAACGATTTGGGACCACCATAGCTAATTTTTCAGTGTTTAGGTTTTACTTTAATTGCATCCATCATACATTGCGATGAAATATAGCTCATAGATGATTACATTTATTAAATAGAAGAAGAACAATAATTTTAAGATTGTACTTCATCATTCTTCATGGGATTGATTTTAACTTTCGCAAATTTAAGCAAAACATCAAAAATGAAAGGTTATAAATACATAGGTTATAAATGATTTTTAATGATATTTAAAAAATACTACTAAATAGTAAATAGAAGTGCATTCAAACAGAAAAATATTAATTCATACAAAATATGTTTGTGAAGCTTACTTACCTAATTTAATATCAATGTAGCATAATCAGTCCTGGGAATGTGCAAAAACGACCATTTAGATAGCCAAAGTGAAATGACAGCAATTATGGCCAAACAGCGGACTGAAGTATGTAATGTATATAATATATATGTACTTTAATAGTTTAATTGGAAAAACATTTAATTTAAAGTTTTTTGTAGGATATGCGATGCCATTTCATACAGTAAACCTAATTGATAAAATGTGGATTTTTTTCACATTATGATGCAATTAGTGATTGGCGATAGACAGTACATAATTGGACGATAGGCCGAGAGAGTTGACTTGCTGGTCTTTTTAGATATGTAATTACCTGTAAAATATGAGTTTACTTACAGCAAAAACTAAAACATATGTCTTCCATTCCCATTATGGAATTTATTTAGCACAAATTTTCTCCCTGCAGTAAATAAATGAACATCAGATAGAAGGGTTCTAGAATTTAGTTCATAAAATAGTAATTATTAAGGCACTTCTTCTTAGCCTTCGATGAAAACTTTTCAAAGGCCTTAGTTGAAAAGAACCAACTGCAAATAGGAAGACATAATAAACTTCAGGTTTGTTATCGTTATTTATATCCTTAAATTTTTGTATGTGAGGAAATTGAAAATTTATAGATACAAATTGAGGAAAAATTCGGAGTACGATTTGAACAAATTAAAATTTTAGACTTATTTGAATTAAAAAAATATGTTTAGCTTACCTACTTCAAAACGAGTAAGTTTGCAATTCAGCGTTATGCTTTTTTATTTATGTTCCCGCATTGCTTGGAAACACGTAAACCGATTTGAATGACTCTTGTTTTGTTATTCACAGTATGTTCCCCGTAGGAAAAATCAGTAATAAAAATACATTCCTGGAAAAGCGTATTTATTGGGCTGAAAGGCGGAAGGCGTTGCATTACTGCACAATGGTCACATGAAGAAAAAGCAAAAGATCAATTTTTATAGCTACATATTTCTACAAATTTCAAAAATTGTAGAAATTCAGTTGGAAGAATTTAAAATTGTGGATCCAAAATTGCGGCTACTCTAATTTAGGACTGCATTTATATTTTAAGCATTGATCCAATTATTATAATAATCCATAATTATTTACTTATAATCATATCGGTTATTATTGATTTGTAATTAAACGGACAAGTCATATAATTTTATGAGAACAACCAAAACGTGTGTGATAAATTTGGTTAACATCGACTTTAATTTGTGGCTGCTTCGTGACTATGGTATTTATTTCTAAATTTCAGAAGGATTCAAGGAGTTTTGGTTAAGCAATTTCTGATTTTAAATATTCAAGATAACAGATCTTATCTTAATACTAAATGGCACAAAATCTTGCAAATCCCTAGTTTTTTATTAAAATTAAAAATTACGGACTACATGCTACATGCTAAAGTAAACACGATTTTTATTTATAAATTTTATTATAATTCCATAAGAACTAGTCTCAATCATAGGCTTAACTAGTAATCCCTAAAAACGTACACGCAGAAATAGTTTTCATCACAACCCAAGGACTACGTGTCAAATATTTGTAATCAACTCTTTTCCTTCGAAATAAAGTTTGAAATTTATGTTCACTCAGATGCTCGCATATAAGTACCTCGCTGTACCAAAGCGAAAAATTTGTAGGAAAGAGAACGTTACCTAAAATGTCATACCTAATCACAAGTGTTCGATTATTAGGGTCACCAAGTTGAACTTTGATACGATTTCTCAAATTGGTTACGACTACCAAAACTTTGTGAGCACGGAAAGTTTGGAGGATACAATTTGTGAAACTTCGAAATTTTAGTGATTTAAATAATAAAATTTTGCAGTACATAAAGGAAAATTAGATTATTATTTCGACTCAGCATTTGTACTTTACGTTTCTTATAATGAACGAAGATGCTTAGAGAAATTATCTATTTACCCATATACTACATATTACAAGTAAATATGAGCAAGATAACCATTAAACGACTTAAACATACATATTTATTCTTCAATTTTAATCAGTTTTGAAGCAATTTCGGAGCCTAGAAATTTGGTATTCCAGATTTCAAAGATTTGGCACGAAACTTCAAAACTTCTACATTGAAAATCATCAATGAAAAATAGTAGCCTTATTTAGATTCTTCTAGGGAGTACATGTTTCATGACGGTGGGCAGTTGTGATATTTTGTTCAAAATCCAATTAAAAAAAATATGTTTATGGAAGATTTCTCTTTTTGTATGCGATACCTCAAGTTTCATATTTATGAATAAATTTATCGCAGTCAACTTTTTATTTAAATAACTGTTAAAAACTTAGCAAAATATCTGCGCTAATAAAATAACTAAACAGTTCATAAGGGGAAAAGGCTGAACAGAAAAAAACTCTAGTCTCGTAACATCATTAACATTTTTTGGTTGAATCAGCTCTGATCAATTTATCTTTATAGTTGGTTCATTTACGAATTCCTACATCCTAAATACGTTTTAACGAATTATAATTCATATTAAAAGTAGATCAATTCAGTTCAGACTAGTTCACTTCAAATTTGTGGATTTTTCTGTAATGTATATAATACATAAAGAATACGAAATAAAAAAGAGAAAACATTTTACTTTTCTCTCAATTATCATAATAAAATCATTTCTTCAACCTTTAACATTTTCTTCAAAATCTGTTATGTTCTCATGAAAATGCACATTCCCACGAACTCGAATGCAAAAGTGTTCAATAATTTAAAAGATATTATTTCATTAAACGTTTTGGGGCTCGTCCCTTGTCATACTAAATTAATTTAGCAAATGTTCAAGAACTTTTTGTAAATACTTTAAACGAGAAAAAATGCGTTATTTTTTAAAGATAAATAATAAAAAATCGCTGTCAAAAAAAGAATTGACAAAACTCAAACAAGAAAGAATATTATGTTTCATCAAAAGCAAAATAGCTGGGAAAATTAAAACAGAAATATGTATGCTTTTCATTTCGAGTCCCAATCCAGTGACACGAGATGAGACAATTTAGCAATTTTAAGTATGTATGAATTTTGTTAGAATATTATCCCTGCTAGATGCTTAATGGATGATTTTTCAATCAAATAAGGACTTTGCTAAGCATTGATTATAATAAAACTAAAAGGACGAATTTTAAATGCACAAGGCAAACGATTTATCGCTTTTGGTATGACCTAATTATGCATAACTATGGAAAATAAATACAGTTGTTTTCTTCAATATCGAATCTTTTAAACAAAATAAAAATATTATAACTTTGAAAAACCCACTTAACCCGTCAAAGCCTTTTGATATTTAAAAACTTTTAAAAGTTGCTTTTTTCATACCTTTCAAAATTTTACCATACCAATTCATTAGAAAAAGATAGTTTGATTAATCGGAAAGTAACCTAACTATAAATTAAATAAAAAAAAACAAAATGCTTATATATATATAAAAAGCAGCAAAGTCCATAAAATTCCAATTCAATTTTCTTATATTACATCCATTTATATTTTTTTTTTTTTTTGTATTTTTATTTTATTTTCCCCAAAATAAATCGCATGTGTGTTCAAAATTGCAAAATGCATATATGAAGTTATGTAATACAAGTTGCTTCCTTTTTAATGTGTAGTTTATAAACAAATGAAAAAATGAAATACAAATAGAACAACATGCAAAGAAAAAACTCGTTATCATAAAAAAAACTTTAAGCAACGCATAACAAATAAAGGCTAAAAGCAAATAGAAATTATAAATTAAATTCAAGAAAAAAATTAAAAAACTTCAACAACTACATTTTGTGTTTTACTTGATGGTATGAAAAGCTCGCTGCCTTACATTTATATTAATTCATTCAGACGAGTTTGAATTTGGTATGCCCTTCATATTTTGTGATATTGTACTCTTAAATCTTTATATATAAAAATCTCGTGTCACGATGTGCGTTTACGCTAATCTCCGAAACCGTTGAACCGATTTCGATGAAATTTTGTAAATGTGTATTGTTTGGTCCAACTTAAAAGCTAGGATAGTTTTTATCTTGATAAGTGACCGTCAATATTTTTTATTGCAAATTTAAAGATTTTTTATAGAAAAAAGGTTGTAATTCATTTTTAATTTCCATTAGTATCACAGTATGCCAACATTGTCAGGCATTGAAATTTAGTTTTTTGTGTCATTATTTTGATTTTATTTTCATTGCACTGTGATACAAAGAATAATACCAAAATTGTGTGCTTAATTTTAAGATCTCTTGAATTTTAGTTCTCTTGACGGTAATCAGAGAAATCAAATCGCCCAATTTTTCACCTTCTTTCAAGAAGCTGCGAAGAATGGAAATAGCAAATATTACATCGAAAAGGGAATATAAAAAATGATTATGAAAAAGACAGCTAATTTGGACGGGGTATTGGTAGATGCCCCATAATAGATCTTGCCCGACGCGATACTATAAATTATTATTATATTTATTTCTAATTTTAGTTTCAAGGGTCATTAAACGTTTAGTAATCTATACTTTAGGGTGGTAGTTAGAAATATAATTTTTAACTATAGTGATTGACAAAAAGAGATAAGAGCTTTTTTTTGAAAGTGGTGTAAGTCCAAACTGGCATAAGGTCGAATTTACCTTAAAAGAATATAGAAAAATCGTTCTTATGACATTTTGGACTTGTACCACTTTCCAAATTAACAGCTCATATCTAAAATCGCAAGTCTGTAATTTGAAGAAACAGGCGCCTCTCGAAGAATGAAATTGAAAAAGTTAAATTTTAGTTTTTTAGTGAATTTCAGATAAAAATTTAAAAACCACTAATTCTCGAACTTTTCTTTAAAGGCATCTTTAACCGATTTTGTTTGATTTCTTTTAAGTTCATTTAAATAAAAGGATTATTTCACATACTTTTTTAAACGATGAGGAATGATTGATAAATTTCAAAGAAGAAATATAATGTTAATGGCCATGGTGTTGGCTTTATTTAAAAAATATTTGTATGCCATTAGTGTTTAAACATAATTTCGCGCATGTGGGTGCCACGGCTAGCTCGAATGAAGCGTAATTGGGAAGTCCAATTTTCGACCACTTTATCGAGCAACTGGGGCCGTATATCGGCAATAACGCGGCGAATGTTGACTTCCAAGTTGTCCAAAGTCCAAAAGGTCTAAACAGGGGTATGCCAAGCGATTCTACATGGTTTCCTGATCCGAAGAAACGTTGATCAGGAGACCATGTAGAATCGATTGGCATACGCCTGTTCAGACCTTAACGAACCACCCTGTATATGTATGTAGTAGATATCAGTTACAGTTTGAATTCAATCATTAATTGTTTTTTTTTTTTGAGTGAGACTCGGTCGAGGGGATGAAATGCTTATGGATGTTTTTTTATTTGAAGAAAAACAACCGGAAACGAGGCCAGTGCTTGGCATCATAAGCTTGGGATCCTCAGGCTCAAATATGTACATATATGAGAACAAATTTAAATTAATAGATAAGATACTGAAATCTTAGTTTGTTTGTTTGAAAAGATGTAAAATTTTAAGCTTTCAAATTCCAAACTTGTAAAAAAAAAATTTTTAATTAAGTCGCAACAAATTTCTTCAGTCTTTGGAATTAAATTAGACTAGTAATTATTTTCCTTTTATTTTGAGTGTGACTCGGGAATTGGTTATAAACATTTTTAAGTTGTATATAAATGAATCTTACAAATCCAATGTGTGACTTATATTGAATGAAAATAATAACGAACTTATTTGTCAAGTGTTGCCACAAGTCCTACTGTAACCAAATACCTGCTGCGGGTCGGACGGCGGTATCCTTGCAGTGGACTTGTTGACTTCCATGCTGCGCTGTGATGCGAAACTAATGTTTTTTTCCCGCTCTCAACTTTCATGTTTTCAATCCCAATGTTGCTCCCGACTGTAGGAATGCAAAAATGCACATCTTCCCGCCAAAAGTGTATGGAATAAAATTCGGTTCTCACATGTGCTAAGCTTTCCGAATTTCGAATATCGAAACAGAAATCAGAAATGTCGCGTGTCAGAGCAATGTCAACAAAGAATCAGCTGAGTGATGTTCCTGCCAGTTTTCGTCTCGGTCCGGTGTTAATATATTTTTAAAAAGTTTACTTTGATAATGAACTGGTGTTAAGCGCAGGTATGCAAGAGTAAATTGTGGCCAATTCACGAAAACCAAAATTGATCTACTCGAGCTAAGAACTGATAACGTGGGTTTATCACCTGCGATAGCAAATTGCACCTCATTCCAGTCCGGTATATGTGGCCGTTTTGCAGCACAATCCAAAAAAGTCGGGTATTAATTTGGTGCAGCAGGGTGAGCGGAAGGATATTCAGAAACGGTAGAACTCTTGTGCTGATTGGCATTATTCTGAATTACCTCTTCCTCCTGCGTAAGTATTTTATCTGACCACTTCCTCAATGTGCATTTCCTCGTATAGTGTGATTCCCCAGCGCCAGAGCAGTTTTGCCCTTCCTGAATGGTTTTGTGGGGAATATATGGGCACTAGGAGCATGCAGGAAGGCACTCGGCGTAAAGCCCTTCAAACATATCGCGTTTTGTCCTCTGTCGCGCTTAAAAAGACGTAAGCACCTTCAAGTGGGGTGTGTGGCACGGATTCTACTATCAGATTCAGCCCGGCTCAACAGTTCACATGAGCGCTCGTCACTTGACCCAATTTCGTTCAGGCTAAGCGCCCTTGACCTGCAACATTACTGGAAGCAATAAAATCTTTTTCTATCACTCGGTATCGATTTTCCAGACAAGCGTGCTTGAGCTTTTGACTTTAACGGGAGCCTGAAGCCCTGAATACCTTGAGAGTTTCACGAAAGGTCGATTCTATTCCCATCCACACTCTGCGTTTTACGCCGTTCTTGAAGCAATCGGCGACAAAACCTACGAATTAACGATCTCAGAACAATTCTTGATTGCTATAAATTGCTTTCCTTTCGTTTCAGATTATGTAGCTATGACGTTCCACAGACCTCGCGGTACATTAGCTAGAGCAATTTTTGAAAAGGTGCACAATGACCAGTATTTAGATGAATATGATACTCGCCTAGTAAGTATAAAGTTCTTAAAGAATCTCGAAATTATTTCCTTCATTTTTCTAAAATTGTGGCGGATTTTATATCGATTACTGTTTTTTTTATTAAAAACTGCTACTACAATTGCTACTAGTATTATAATTTGGTCTCTCACATGCAAATTAAAAAACAAACTGATTATTCCGAAAATATTACCCTCACTATATCCTAAACTGCAAGTTTGAATACTTTCGGATCATTTAACCAGCAATTTTCCCAAAAATACTTATCAAAATTTAACTGATTGTTATAAAAATATGACGCTTTTTTTTCCGAAAATATGCTTATTTTGAAACAGTAATAAAAATAAATAAGTTTTCAAATGCACTTTTAATATGGCGAATTTACCTATGCCAGACTTATAATAATTAAATAAATATAATAATAATAATTTCGCTTTTTAACCGACGAAAAAAACGGAGGAGGTTATCAATTCAATGCGTATATTTTTTTTTTTTTTTTTTTTTTATGTATGACCACGCATAACTTTTTACAGAGTAGTCCGATTTTGATAATTCTTTTTTTCTGGGATATGGTATACCCTGAAGTTGGTCCCATATAAATTTGGAAAAAAAATTCCAACCCTAAGAGTAGGAAAACAGGGGATGATTGATTATTCACTCACTAATTGTAATGTATGACCACGCATAACTTTTTACAGAGTAGTCCGATTTTGATAATTCTTTTTTTATTGGATAGGATATACCTCGAAGTTGGTCCCATATAAATTTGGAAAAAAAAGTCCTACCTTAAAGGTGGGAAAATAGGGGTGATTTATTGTTCACTCACAGATTTTAATGCTGAGTTGTGTATTACAATTAATTTAAAAAAAAAACCTCACGATGAATGAACTTTAGACCTGTCAATCTCTTATGTGTAGACCTCTCAGTCTCTGTATTATAGCCACAAAAAATTATAAAATAAAAACTTTTTAACAAAAAAATTAAACCGCCGAAAAAACTGAAAAGCAAAAAATAATAAACATTTTTTATTTAACCTTAATAACTAAGTTCTTAAACTAATGTAAGTACATATACCTAAGTAATTTTGAGTCGGCGCCAAACAAGCACATTAATTAATAATTACGTAAAGCGTGATGCGCGGCGGCGACGCGCCCGGAAAATGCCGAGCGTTCACGAAGTTAATGTCAGCGAGACAGCAACCCGACGATGTTTGGCGCCGACTCAAAATTACTTAGGTATATGTACTTACATTAGTTTAAGAACTTAGTTATTAAGGTTAAATAAAAAATGTTTATTATTTTTTGCTTTTCAGTTTTTTCGGCGGTTTAATTTTTTTGTTAAAAAGTTTTTTTGTTTTCTTGATTTCGTCATTTCTTCATTTACATTGACGACTTATGGGGGAAATCTTAGGTTTTTTAATTTATTTAAAAATCCCTCGTCTCTTGAGACCATCGAATCAAATAGTAGTACTTATAGTTTTTATATAAAATTCACATAAAAAGAACATATTGAAAATACTTTCCCATTTTGTTTGCATTAAGGTTCATATCTTTGAAAATCTTCAAATCGCCGATTTTGAGTTATGTTATTTTCTGAAAGTACATTATTACAAAAGTATTCTGAGAAAATTTGATAACGATCTGAGCATTATTTATGAAGTTATACGATTTTAAGCAAAGCCGCTTCGAGCTTCTGTAAAGTATATAAAAAAATTTTTTTTAATATTTGTGATCAAAAACATGTCCAGAATATGCCTTTCCGGAGATATTTATATATATGTGTATCTATAACTTGTTCAAATGTAATATGTATACAACGTAAAACAAGGGGCTTTTCAAACTTCAAACAAACGCGTTTTTCTCGAAATTATCTTTTTACTACCAGTGGACTTAGTAGAATCTTGGCCTAATACGCACTTATTAAATTTGTATTTTTACCCGAAAAAAGTGATTTGTTTTTAAAATGTGTGCCATTTTTACAATTTTTGGTATTTTGATTGTATGTTACTAAGGCCACTAGAGGATTTAATGTATTGTATACTCAGTGTGTTCAGAAATTTGAACTTATTACAGTGCGAATACGTTCAGAGACTAATAAGTTTAAAGCACTAGAGTGGCCAAACTTACTCTAAGTAAAAATCTACTAGTTTTCGAGATAATTGCACTTCTTTGAAATTTAAGATAGTCGTTTACTTCAAGCAATTTTTTCGGTTTGATGGTCACAGACGTTTTTTCTTAGCTATTTTAAAAGGATTATTGTCTTTGATGCTATCTTCAGTTCCTATAAGAAAAAAAACAAGAGCGAGGAAAAAAACACACCTTTTATGTTTTACACTACTTTATTTTAATTTTTTAAGTTTTAGACTCTTACCTTTCGACTAAGGTAAACATTTATTTTTAACCTGATCAAATGTTTTCGATTCCATGTCTTGATATTTCAAAATGTGACAAATTCCATTATTACTTAATATAGCTCCAACTTTTTAAAATGCACATGTTGATTCTTTTACAGTGGTACAAATTGGGACAACCTCTGCCTGAGCCTTTCCAGTCGAAATTTGTTCCACTGGACCGGCCGGACCAAATAACAATTCGCTGGTTAGAAAGAGCTAAAATTCTATCGGCTAACATTTGGCTACAAATATGGCATACGATCGCCAGAATGTTTTTGGGACTATTTATGACCCAAACAGACATAAACGGCTTCCTTAAAAGAGGCTCTATGTTCATCCTATCTGAGGATCAATTTACTAAGCTTTTGCTTGCATCAGGCTTTAATATAAGCAACTTTTGTAACAGATCAAAGGTGTTAATATTCTACTGCTCTAAATGCAATCGTTTACTTTAAAATATTTGCAATTCAGATAGATATGCTCGATATTGGTGCTGGTGATGGGGAAATAACCGTTCGGCTTGCACAATCTGTGATACAGATGGAGGAAGATGTACATTTGCAAGTGTATGCCACCGAAACAAGTTGGACCATGCGGGAACGCCTACAAAAAAGGCAATTTGTGTAAGTTATTGCGTTCAATTATGTTTAAATGACTATACTTCTCTTAAAGTGTTTTAGATAAAATTCGAGATGTGTCAAACATTCCCTTAATATCATGTTTAAACGTCTTAGATAGGTGCATTGATCCGTACCAAATAATTCAAGACATCTACGATGTTTTAGCCCCAAATGGGAGAGTTGTGATAGCCCTAGTTCTACCTTATGCCCACTACGTTGAATTTAGTAAGTATATATTATATATGTATAGCGTGGATCAAAAGTACACCCGAATAACTTTACAATGGTTTGAGTTATAGAGTTATAGGATAATTGTTTGATGAAATGTTAAGGAACCATGTAATCTATCTTTCGATTACGGAGTATCTAAACCATATTCCTAGGGAGCGAAAAGGTTGTGGAAGTTCAAAAATTTGAAATTACAATAAGAGTCAAGTAAGGGCTCAGTATTAAGCTTAGTAGTTTATTTTCTTGAAAACTGACTTCATTTTTTGGTTAGTTTTGCAGTGAAAAAAAGAGTTAATAACAGAAACCATGTTAAACGATCTGCTTCTTGCGCGATCATTTTTGAAAACCATAAAAAGTTATCCAGGTGTATCTGTACTCTTGGTCTGTATAATAATTAAAAAATAAGAATATTAATTTAAATTTTTTATTTATTTATTTATTTTTTTCTTCTAGACAGTTCACACTTGCCTTTGAGACCTCTTCTTCCTCACTGGCCCGAAAAAGCTCGTCAGTTCTCCTTCGAAACAGAAGCAACGCTATTCTTTGAAATCCTAGAAAACATTGGTTTCACAGTGGAGTCTTGGACAAAAGCTCCGTACCTATGTGAAGGTGATTTGCGACAATCTTTCTACTGGCTCGTTGATCTTGTTGTCGTTCTATCTAAAAAGTAAAACAATGCCAATTCTACGCTCAATTTTAGCATAATTTTTAAATAAACCAAAAAATAAATGAAAACAATTGAATTTTATATTTCCACAGATTCCAGTGTTTGTTGTAGGTAATCTTTAAATAAAAACAGTCTTAATCTGCAATTGTTTAATTTTATAATGACGATGCTTTCGAGATGCTTTTCTGTTTTCAATGTCATCGGTAGATGTAATATAAAACCATAGCCTAACCCATTTTGCTATATGTGTTTTTATGAGTATTAAGTAAACATATAAGCGGTATTCAGTTTTTTAAAGCATTTAAAGTTGAAAAGCTTATTTTAATTGCTTATTTCTGATAAAAAATTGTACAGGGCTTTTACACGATACAACGTTTCCTTAGGCTTTATATTCAAAGGTAGTGCCTTATTTATTAAAATGGTAAGATTTATATATAAATGTGTTTTGCTACCTATACTACTCAAATTTAATTATTTTAAGGTTTGTGATAACTGCAAAACAATAAAAGCTTGGGCTTATAATGAGATAAAAGCTTTAATTTCTGTGCAAACCCAATGCAAAAACCATTTTTTTTTATCAGATCCATCTGGCGGGAAAATGTAGCGAAACTACTCAGGTAATCTACTTGCCAGCAAGAGCTTGAGTAGTTCAGTGCAGATTGAACTACTCGGGAATACTTTCCTAAGGCTAAGCCCAATGGATCGCAGCTATTAAGTTCTTGGATATTAAATTTATAACCTTATTTCAATCTATTTTCTCATGATATTAGTATTAAAAATTTGGTCGTCATTAAGTTTACCATCTGGGCTCGAATAGCAAACGAGATTTTCGAAAGTTTTTCATAGGCCAAGGTATATAAACAGTCTTATGTTGGACATATTTTAATTGAATAATGTGTTAAATTCATAAACATCTAATACAATGTTCTTAGCTTATTCTAAACATATCTGAGTAAAAAATGTGAATTTAACTTAACTAATAAAATATTGTTGATGGTCTTTAGATAATTTGGATTTTTGTTTTGTTATTATGGTTTAAAAGGCACTGAAGGTACGTCAAACTGATACTTGGGTAGACGGTATTGCTAGTGCAATTTGAACTAACTTCCCTAGTTCATGATTTTTATGGTGAAGGTTTGTCCGACACTCTAAATTTTTGGTATCGAAATAAACTCTTTCTTTGTAAATAATATAAATTTTCAAGCTTTTGTTTTAACCTTCTCTCACTCGAGATGTTTGTTATTGAAGAATTCGACCATTAATGAATGTAGTTTTTCTTCTAGGGGAGAGATGGCATGAAAGGGACAATTAAAATTACGGGCTAATTATAAATCCCTTCAAAACAAAAATATTTGTATTGTATAGCAACACCAATTCGCCCCTAATTTCAAGTTTCTGTAATTTCAAATGTGGCAATGTATAGTCCAAAGTAAATTTTTCGTAATATTTTCCAAATGTTTTTCAAATGTTGCAAATGGTTCATTGAACTATTTGTCATTGTATATAATCAGTTATTTATTCAATTACAGGCAAACAATAAAAAAATAACTTAGATAAAATTGGAGATTTAGAGGTTATTTTTCAATTTATGTGTGATATTTATGAAAGGGATATAACAAACCGTTATAAAAGCACGTGTAAATTTCAAAGAAATGCAAAAAAAAAATTTCTTTCATCCATCCGTTAGAAACATCCCTAATTTTCAATTTAACTATCTTTAGGAAGAAAATGCGAGACAGTTAGTTTCTTATTGAATTATCTGTAAGTGCTAATTTTCAATTGAATTGTCTTTAAGAAAAAATGTAACGATTTTTAACTAGTTTTAAAAGCACAGTTACGAACTTATCTACACGTAAATACATTCGTCATTATTGCCACTGTCACTTTCATAAAAATATAGTGCGTGGAGTCCCTCCGCGCGGAAGAAGTGAAACATCGTAATGTGGAAATGAAAATAGGAAGGGGTAGAAATTGATTTTTAGTGAACTCATATTGTTTCTTTAAGACAAACTTTATTAACATTGCTTACAATTCACAATTGATCGCATCTTTTAATTATCATTTTCGAGTGGAGTACGTATTTCAGCTAATTTCACGACGCTCACACTGTTTACTTCGCTGCATAGCAAGAATACCACGCGCATGTGCTGATCTACCGACTCACTCTCTTTCTCTCTCCTACTTTCTACCTTTGTGTATCTTTCTTTCTCTCTCCCTCTTGCGTTGGAATATTGGACGCTACTCATTGCTAACGCTCGCGCTGGCCTGTAACAGGTATACTACGCGCATGCGTTCGAGTGCCACGCATTCACTCTCGCTCTGTCTCTTTCTATTCCCCCTCCATGGTAGCGTTAAACGTTTAACGCAACCTTGTTGGAAGTCGCATTAGAAGTTTCACTTCAATAATCGTGTCCCTTTCAATACAGTATATTTATGAAGGGGGCAAAAAACACACTGCGAAAATATCCAACTAAGAATAAAGAAGGGTTTTTTCTGGAACCGGTTTTAATCTCTTGAGTCGAAAAATGTGAACGAGCTAAATATCCTTCGCTCGTGAAAGAAAAAATGCCGTACGCTGCCAAATATTATATAATTTTGTTTTATTTGATTCACGAACTGCTCTTTTCGACTCGAATCACAAGCGATTTAAAATTTCAACTCTAACATTTTTTTTCAATCGCTTCTGAATTTATCTTTATAAGTTCATAAACTGAATAATTAACTTCATGAGTGATTTCAAAATTCAATTCACACGAATTCGATTCATTCGTGAGCGAACTGAAATTTTTTCACTCTCCGTACCCTGCAGTCTTATTAATCTAAGGGAAACATATAAAGGCTTTTTTAATCGCTTTATTTCGTTGCATCCATTTCCTTACGTAGAATATGGGGGTAAATTTTTCTTAACTTGAATATGTTGTACCTTTAAGAGACCTTAACATAGCCACGCATTTATTTTCGCGTGCTAAACGTTGACCGCGACACGAACGTTCAAGTTTTCAGTGTAGAGCGTGCTTCCGAGGAAGCTACTCTTTTAAAGCGATTCAAGTAAAATAAATTTGGGGGTTACATTTCTAGTAATCTCGAAAGTATAACATTCCAACGAAAAATTGTTCCATATTCGTTCGCTTTGAATCTAAATTAATCTTCCAACAATATCCGGAAGGTAACCGGATTGAAAAGATGTTCCGCGGCAATACCGTTCGTTCATTTTATTTATATTTATTAAAGTCGGTAAAAAAGAAACAACTAAGATTGATGTTACTAACCCATTTATATATTTCGTGAATATACCATAAAGTAATGATTAACACTTGTTAAAACTCGTAATCCACAGAAATAAGTGTCATCAATTCTAAAACCGATCAAGCGATATATTATATACCTAAAAGAAGCCTGAGAAATATTAACTGATCTACTTGTTCTCAATGGACTTCATTTTGCACAAGTATGCAGTCGGCAACATTTTTAATTCACCGTTGATTTGACAAATACAGTCCTTTCCTTGGACCTGGACTACGACGCCGATAGACTCACGGTCTTCTCCGCATATAACCTTAAATTCGTCACCGACATCTGGTGGAACTGGTGCCAAGTGTTCGCTAACAACTGATACGCACCGATCCTCCTGACTAAGAAAAACGGAACAGACGCCGTTGTTGACCGTGCGCAAAATTCCGGTCTGATTGACCAAGTAGCCGTCGTCATGAGTGTGAATCTTAACCTCAATATCCGTGGTGCACCAGTCTCCCATGTGCGAATCTAAACTGGCTCCTGGTGTCTGAGGATTGTAAGGGGACTGTGGAGCCCCACCAGGAGTATTTGGAGAGTATGCTGATGGAGACGGCGTGCTCATATAACCAACTGGGAAAGGAGATGGACTTGGGCTAGGACTTGGATTGTATGGACTGTAGCTATGGTCAGATCCATACATGGTTCCTGGGGTATGGGGAGCAAATGGTGTATTCATTTGATAGCCAGGAGTGCCTGGAAATTAATTTGGAATTTTAATGATCTGCAACCAATTTTAACTACTATTAACTCACTTGGATTATATCCAGGACTTGGACTGGGCTCTTCCATGCTATACTCGAAATCGTTCGATCTTGCCGGAGTATTAGTAACATTTGGATCCCATGCACCATGTCTTGGTGTCATGCTGCCATCGTGAGATGGTGTCATAGCATGATAAGGTGTACGGCTCTCTGCGTCCCATTGCGGCGTTTGGCTTCCAAGCAGCGGAGTCTTGGAACCTGCGTAAACTGGGGTTTGCGAACCATATCCTGGAGTCCGGCCAGGTGTTCTACCATAAGTCGAAACACTTCCTTCCTTCCCTGGTGCTCCAACAACTGTTATATGATTCTTGTCCACCGAAATAGTCTGGCATGAGGAATGCAATTCAACACGAGCTGTACTTTCGGTAGCATCCTTGACAATACCAACGCATCCTGTGGATTAGTTATTACTTAAAAATTGTATATATTATTAAGTAACAATATTAGGAAGCAAATTTCTAGCAGTAACTAAACGAATTGAAAATAGAAACGATTTTAGAAAACCCCTAAATCTTTAAAGAGCTGCATACTAACCCAAGGGGAAAAATAAAACAATAAGGTTTTCGTCTTTAGGGGTATAATTTTGGTATAGGTCAAAATATATTTTTTTTAATGAGGGTAAATGGAGTGTTTGTGAGTCACACTTCACTAAGTTTTCGAAATTTTAATTTTAAACGTGTCTAGTCTAATCGTTATTAGCGGTTAGCTTACTTCTTTCATCTTTATTTATTAAAGGAATGAGACTTTTTTCCCAAATGGTACCATACTTTTGTTCTGTTTGTATTGGGCTACAATATGGTACTAATAACTGATTTTTGACCAAAACCCCCCATTTTCTAGCTTTTAGTACATCATCGGTTGCACCATAAAACCATTTAATTTAAGAAGTTTATTTTACGTATTTTATTTCGTAAAAAATGTTTATCGTTTAGATAAAAAGTACTTTGAATATGGGAAATCTACCCAGTCGGTGGCTGATTGAGTTACTCTGAGTACCGTTAGAAGCAGTTCTATGAGCACTTGTTAAGACCGAAAATAAACTAGGACGAGTATAAAAAAAATTGTTTTTTTTAATACAATTCTTAAAATTGTAAAAAATTCTTTTCAGTTATCAATATGGCGACAACCAAAGACTGCTTTTCCATGCAAAAGCATAGTGAAGATATTGGCCTTTGATTCAAATATAAAACCGCAATTTACAAAACCTTGATTAAAAGAATATGTTGTTTTGCTCACAATCAGTCTCTTAACTGCACAAAACTACCAATGCTCCAAAATATACCTTTGTATGATCCTCCACTAATTTTGATTGTTTTTCCAATTATTTCCCTGTCCCTGGTTACTCTGTGACCGCCCCTTCCGCGGCCGCCACCACGTCCACCACGACCTCCTGGATGCATTGGTGACTGAATCCGTGGTGACATAAAACCAAGTCCTCCGACAGGACCAAAGCTGTTCGCGTGATTTTTGTTTCCACCTGCTAGCTGAAGATGGCGAGTTTTGCATACAAATATACCTCCATTCTCAGTATACATTCGGCAGTGCAAAAAAGCTAAATTACGGTATAAATGCTTTATTTCTCCATGACGACCCTGTGGAGAAGAATGGTTGTGGTTTTAAAAAGCAATTAAATAAAATCTTGTTAGGCTAAGATGTCAAGAAACAGAACTTCAGAAGCCTTCCGGACATTCTTGAATTCAATCGTAAATAATCGCTGGAAAATACAAATTCACTTACCGCATGTGGTCCTTCCATAACTTTAACAATGTCTTTGCGTCGGATTTGGTTTTGATCAGCGTCCAGAGCGATAGTATTGCGATTTTCACGCCGCTTCTGCAATGCGGTTGGTTTACATTCAATAACTTTGCCATGCATTCCCAACACGTGGAAATTTTCCCTTTCCAAACGAACAATAACACCAACTGTTTGTGGACTGGAATACGTATAAATTTAATAAATTATTTTTTAACGCTATTTTGAAGTTACAATATTTCACAGGCTAAACTGTTTGCAAGGATGAGAGTTAAAAAGAATTATTAGCCTAAAAGGCTAAACGCGTGCTTGTGTACACTTAACATTTTGCAATGATGTTGAGCGGAAAGCAACTAAAACTAAACTCAAATGCAGAGCCGTAGGTTTACAATTAAATGTTTTTGTATACTTACTCCAGCTGCACTAAATCACCCCACTGGAACTGTCCCAGGGAATCTACACCAGTTGCCATATCCGAGCACAGTTGCAAATCTCTTGGAAGCACTTCCAACTCATGCATAGTTAAATCAGAAACCAAAACAACCCTCTGCGGCTCGACGCGTACAATCAAACCAGTTTCTCCTTCATATCTACCAGCCAAAACCTTTGCATGGTCTCCAGTTTTGAAGTACTTGCGTAATTCATTTGCTTTAAATATCAAAGGATCCTGAAAAATCGACGGTCTGGTAATCTTGTCATTTATAATAACTTGTACAAAACATTTACTTTTAAATCCTGATGTTTGGGCATAACGGTTATCATTCCGCCATCGATGGCAATAATTTTCGCCTGCAAGTTTTCCAAGTCACCGACACAAACTTCCACATTATCCCCCATGGAAAATGAGTGTGCAGTAGCTGGATCGTCCTTGCTAGCCACGGTTAGCTCGATATTAATTTCTAGGAAGTTGAAAATTATCAATACCAAGTTTAAGAAATATCTTATTTACCTTCTGGCTGCTCCTCAAATCGTTCCAGTTCAGCAAGCGTTGGCTTAACTCCCTCAGCCAAAATAGCTGACATTGTAAAGTTTTTATACAGAAAACCCTTTCGGGAGTAACGATTTCCTTCAAAAAGTAAGAAGTCACCATCAGAGTGCACTTCACCACCAATAGCTCTACAAAAATACAAAATATTTTTAAAGATAAATCACGAAACTTCCACTTAAATTAATGAAGCTGGAAAGACAATTGCTTTCCTTTGGAATTTTAAAAGGTATAAGGCCTTACAAATATCATCATGCGTTAAAAATTAAGACCAGTTACGAATTGTAATGTACCACGTCAATTTAATTTTAATAAAACCGAACAAGCCTGACCTATTGAATTTTTGTATAGAGCACACATGCATTATATCTCCGAAGACTAAAAGGGCCGATGAAAGTTTTGACACCAAACCATTGACCGGACACCTTTATACACATTAGATTAAAATTTTTGTACGCCCTGAATTCGTCTTGATCGTTCCTATTCCATATTCATTGAGTATATGAAGGCTACCGGTTTTACTTATTCACAACTATAGCCCAATTGACTGCTCAAATAAACCACTATTACAAAGTTGATTGTTGGACTGATATTTGGAGAAATTTATCTGACGATTGAAAAATTGGCGCTTAGTAACAAACCCTTTTCGATACACTGAAGCCCCTAAAATAACCCTATGTAATTCTTTTCATCCTACCTGCCCTAAAAAGTGAGTTATATGCAATTTCATGACGGCCGATCTGGTCAAAACTGTATATTTTCGAAACTTTAAACGCGTTTTTTTCGAACCATGTTTTTTTCAACATGTAATTTTCGTCGTGACCTGATTCAGATTTTTCGCGATATTAAGGACTAAGTTACGACTCCTCAAAGACGAAAAAAAAAGTGGAAAATTTGTTAACTCTTTTTGAATTTTGCGTCATTTGTAGAGATTTTGGAATTTTTACTAGAAACAGGTCAGAACGGTAGCCACAAACGTCTACTTTAAGAATCTGACTGACTTTTTCATTTTAGATAACTAGAGAGGATGATACACTGCACACCATGTAGCCGCGTTTTTTTGGTGGGGACAAATTCAGCGTCCCGCAACCCCCTTATCTTTTTTTTATTGCACTTTATTTCTTTAATAAAAATACGCAAAAAGTTTCTTAATCGTATTTACCTTACTTTTCCCAGGAAAAAATCCCGAAGTTAGGTATCAAGAACAGAGCTTCACACTAGAAATCCCCCTTATCACTGAACACTTTAGCAACAATTTCGAATCTGCTAATTTCTCCGCCTATAAGCGGTCTATATTTTTTTCTTACAACAATATATTAGCGAAAGATGTTTTCCGATGTTTTGAATGAGCAAAAGAAAATTTCGTAATTTCAACAATATAATCAATATAAAAATGTTGGTGGTTGGCAAAAAAAAAAAAGATTCTTATATGTATCTTTAATATTAGTTTTTATGCAGATAACTATTTAAAATCCTATTTCCTCACGTGCTCTCTGAAATTAAATTAAATTGTTGTAGACCGGCGTCATCGCGTAAGAGCTAAGATGTTTAGCCATCAAAATTAAAGTTATTATAAGCCTAAATTTCACAGGATATTTTTTTAATATAAAACAAGTCAAAAAATCTAAAAAACTTAAACTCAGGATATCACTACGCACAAGTTTTTAGAGAAAATACCCAAGATTACTATTATAGAATTCCATATAAAGAGAAATATTACCTGACCGCCTCTGGATCAAAAGGTTTTGCTGGTGGCCTACGTTTTTTCTTTCTTTTTGCATCTTCAGACTCCGACTGAGTTGTCCTTAAGGCACCCCTCAGCCTTGTGTAGTCGATACGAGGTAGCAATTTCAAATGAACTTGGTTTTGAGCGAGATCGACATAATCCACCTGAGCGATGTCGTCTTTGTAAAGACCACGCTTTAATCGCACCCACTGCTTCACTTTTAGCCCTGTTTGCTCCTTAACAACTCGAAGTACATCAGTCATTTCCTTAATGGGTACCATCTCTTGCTTCCACTGACCAACCCGTAAGTTTCCAACATTTTTAATAGCTGCTTTAACATGAGTTTGTTTATAGGCTTCGATGTAGATGTAGCCCTTCACACCTTCGGGGGCTACAACAGACTTTATCTGAAGTGGTTCATCCGTGTTTTGATAAGTTAAGAATTTTCGCA
Organism: Eutolmus rufibarbis; assembly: GCA_963920795.1. Taxonomy (NCBI): domain Eukaryota; kingdom Metazoa; phylum Arthropoda; class Insecta; order Diptera; family Asilidae; genus Eutolmus; species Eutolmus rufibarbis. The sequence continues at coordinate 15,695,237 of OY987205.1, forward strand.
TCAAAAGCAATACAGTCGCCTTCTCCTCGCCAATGCGGCATTTTACCATCCACAAATTTGGATCCCTGTTGGAGGTGTGTGATATTTAAGAGAAATATACCTTTTACTGTTTTTGTCTTACTTAATTCCTGGTAACAAAGTTTGTTGGGTGATTTCGTCGGACATTTCTTCGCCCCCATCACCAAAATGACGTCGTGCCACGGATTCATCGGCGTATTTTTTACGCAGGTATTCTTCAATTTCGTCTTCCTTTTGCGTACTAGAAAGAAATTAAATATTATGTTTCGTTAAAGAATAATTAAAACTAATGTTGTGGTTACACTTTGTTGCTACTTATTATATAATCAGAAAAAAAAAACGGAATAGAGAACCGGTCATGACTTCCTAGTTCCACAATCCACTTTTAGATACCCATTTTCATGAAAATCATGGCTTAGAATTTGACAGTCCATCATCTTGAATTCATCAATGTCTACAATAGATTTGAAATTAGGGACTCGGAAAAGGCACATATACACATTTTTCCAAAAAGGTTTATAATTTGATCTGGCAACAGATTTCAAACTAGCGACTCCAAAACCATCCATTTACTTATTTTTATGAAAACTGTGTAATGTGTGGAATTTGACAGTCCACAATCTAAGAAATTACTCGTTCGTGTTTTTTCTCCGGATCGAGTGCTTGCAATAAAAAAAAAATTCTCTTCTAATGTACAAAACCATTGCTGTCACGATCATTTATTGAGGCAATAAACTGTTCGCGTCTACACATGTAAAAATGTATCATTGATGACTTATTATAATATTTAGACGTTATAAAATGAAGCCCAAGATAAACAAAACTAATCAAAAGTTGCCACAAATGTTCGACTTTTGCCTCGTAAAATCACAATTCAACTTTTCAATTTTTCTTCGGTAATTTCTAATTGGGGGAGGAGTTTTTTTATATGTTTTATGTCGATAGTTTAAAAATTAGAGAGGCGCTTTGATACCGACTTAGAAAGCAAATATCTTGGTAAGTTATAATCTCTTAAAGTTACCTCTAGTTTTGGCATACTTTATACTGAAACCAGTGCCCGTCTACACGACCCAGGCATGCGGAGCATTGGGTCGCGTATAGTTTAAACGATAAATTAAATTCTCGATTCCACATGTCTCATGATCCCCTGATCAATGTTTATTCGGATATTTTTTAAATTTCAACTTCAGGTTCATGTAAAAATTTGAGAAACAAATTCTTTTACTTTGGGAAAGACCAGACCTATGCTTATTATACATATTACCAAAATTAATTCGAGTTTTTTATTTCACATTGTCATGGCACCAGTTCTCGTGGCTCCCCATCTAGCGGTTTTTTTTAAAGACGTTCGTAAAGATCTCCACATTTCTCCATTTAATAATAATACTTTTTTAATTGTATCAAGATTTTTGTTTACTTAAAAGATATACAATAGAGGCTGAAAAGAGCTACTTAAGCTGGAAAAATTTCCAGAATCATGTTTCTTTTGCGGTTTTTAATGCGAAGGTACAAGGTCGAAATATACCTAAAAACTATGACACTGTTGCTTGATTCCAGATTGAACATTAAATTGAAGAGTCCGAACGTGCTTTAAGCGCGGGTAATTTCGCCAAATTAAACAAATAAAATATACCTGTATAAATTAAACACCGATTAGTAGTATTAAAAGATAGGGCAGTACAACTTGGGTTGTAATTAAATTAAATTAAGAATTCGAAGTTTTTTCATTGCGATGCCTTAAAAGTGCTTTTTGATTTAAAAAAGAAAATTAATTTAGAAAAACCACTCAATAAATCCAATTTCTCAGATTTTAGAGTTTATTATTATGCAGCACATACTAAATTGATTAAAATAAAATATTGGTTAAACGCTCAGCTGAGGGATTGAGAACTTGTTCTCAGTCGAATAGTGGATAAACTTTATTCATAAAATGCATACTCCGTGTTATTAATCAACTAGAAAGTTTTTAGTTACGTTCTCATCAAAACAGGATGATAGAGACCAAAAAAAAAAAAACATCTTTACTTTGACCTAAATTTTTCGAATTAGATTGAGACAATTTTTCCATACATTTACTCTATAATATTTTTCCCGTTTTCCCTACGAAGGGAAGAGATTTATATAAGATATATTTGAACCAATGGAAGGGTGCGAATTCCAAAGGATTAAAAATGATTTTAGTGACACCCTGTATTAAGTTTTTTCTCATAATGTTACTGCTACTAAATCACGTTTATCTGTAAGATTTAAATATAAAATGAAAAAACTTACTCCCAAAGATTAGTGCCGCGCCTTCTAATTTCAATTTCTCTGGCAGTCGGCCCCAGTTCGTCCACCTCGTTCCCAACAATTCCCAACTCATTAGCGCCATCCTCCCATTCTTCGTCCTCATCAACCTAAGAAGCAATGAAAAATTAACTTTCACAAAATCTTTGTAGATTGCTCAACTCACCTCATCGTCAACCTCAGCCTCGTCAATAATGAACCCTCCGAAACGCTCCTTCTTCTTCTTCTTTTTAGGCCTGTCGTCATCTTCATCCTCCTCGTCATATTCCTCTGAGTCCAAATCTTCTCCTTCAGGCTCCTGCTCCTCTTCAACTTCCTCGTCTTCATCCTGCGACCTGCTGCGACTACGACTCCTTACCCTCCTACGGATGCCACCTACTTCAGAGCCTGAACCAGAGCCGGCAGATGCTGACCGCGATCTAGACCTAGAGTGGGATCTGGATCTTGATCTAGATCTCGACCGGGACACCGATCTGGACCGGGAACGTGATCTCGAGACCGATCGCGACCTGTCAGAGGTGAAAAATTAAAACACTATATCAAATAGCCAAAAATCAATGAATGTCTAGTTATGCACCTCACACTGTGCTGGGACCGATTAGAGCCCATACTGCCGACGTCTGAGCCGCTATCGGACATATTGCTCGCCTCAGAGTCCGACATTTTCTCCGAGAAGAGCCTAAAAATTACGAGTTTCTTTAAATGTCTCAAAACAGATTGGAGCCACGAAAATTGAAAAAAAAAGATGGTAGGCTTCGTCAACGTCGACAATTTTTTGGCATCGAATTACAGCTCTACTCTCACCTTTAAGCACGATTTACAAACGCAAACCCGAGTAGGGCGTGCAATTATGGCTTTTTCACTACTTTTCACAATTACTGATATTTCCCAAGCTCCACAAGTACACTAAATAAAACAATGCACAGCACAAGGAACAACCCAATTCTGTTGTCAGATTGACAAGAAGAAAATTATAATTTTTGTTCCGGTTCAGCTTGTTTCAAAAATGGCTGAAAAATGTCATAATCGTAAATCGTTAGTTGGTGAATTCGAAAACGTGTTATTACGGTATGGCTCCGACTAGTTTTATGAAATCAAAGAGCTTATTATTAAACAAAATTAGTTTTTTTAAGTATGTAAATAAGCAAGCTATGTATAATCATTTGTATTAGTTTTGAAATTCAGTATAAATATTTCTATCTGGCAATAGCTACCGCCGGCATGTTTACATCAGGATCAGCTGTTTTGTTTAGTTTATTTCCTCGTTGTGCTACGGAGTAGCTCGTGAAAGATTCTGCGTTTTTTGGCTTAAAAATGAGTGTTATTGAGCTTAGGGATCTAAAACCTGTGCCAGATATAGTTCACGAGTATGAGGCTAATTTAAAAGAGACTAACACACCACTGGTCATTGATAACGGTAAGTAGCTTTAATTCAAGCCCAATCAAATAATATAGCCCAGTTTTTATTTATTTACTTTGCGCAAATTAGACTTTTAGGGCCAATTTTTCAATCGCCAGATGAATTTATTCGGCGAATAAAATTATATCAATAATCAACTTGACTTTTTTAGGTATCAGACCGATAAACTTATGAATAAAAGTGAAAAGATAATAATAACAATTTTTCCTCAAAGCCAAGCTGATATTTTATCTGAAGAATAAAGTTATCAGCCGATTGAAAAATCGGCCCTAAGGTACCTAGCCAGAAAAGTGCAGATGTCAAATGGAGTGCTTTAATTGAGCAAATCACCAGATATGCATTTAGACCGAGTGCTGGAAATGTTTTTTTGCTTTTCCTCAAATCGTTGGCATTTTTGACAGTTTCACAGGCATATAACCACTCCATAGGAATATAAACTAATAAACTAAATTATTTAAAAAACAAAAAACCCGACTGCAGTAAAAATATCAACTGAAAAGCGAAAAACAAGCTCTATAATCTATAGAAAATTGTAAGAGCAATGTCCTTATAAGTAATGCACCATGCAATTATTTTTTATTCGATACCTCGTTAACAACTAATACAATTTATACTATTACTTAAATATAACTTAAATATATTGGAAAAGGTATTGCAGGCGGAGACCAATTAGTCCAAATGTTACTTTTTTTCAAGAAATATGTTTTGTCGTTCATTGCTTGTCCCCGCCTGCAATACCTTTTCCAATATTTAAGTTATATTTAAATAATAGTATAAATTGTATTATTTGTTAACGAGGTATCGAGATTAGTATATAGATTAGTTTCTAACTCTACTAATTTTATAAATCAGCTACAAAAGTGGGAGGTTAAGGCTAAAGGCTAAAGGCTTGTCCCCTAAATCCCCTTAACCTTTTAAAGGTTTCTGTGAGCATATCTTATACTCATGCTATAATTAATTTGCTAAGCAAGGGTAAATCTGACATTTTTCAGGTTCCTATCAATGCCGCGTGGGCTGGGCTACTTCTGAGAAACCTTTGCTAATATTCCGCAATTTAATTGCCAAGCCAAGAAAGGATAGAATAAAAAAGGATGGGGCCGAAGTCCTAGTGAATCCTCCCATTCAGATAGGGAACGATATTGTCAATATTGAAGCAATGAGGTTTCAGTTGAAGACTCAGTTCGACAGAAATGTAGTAACCCACTATCATAATCAGGAGCAAATTTTGGACTACATCTTCACCCATCTGGGCATTGACAACGAAGGTTCAGTGCCCCATCCAATTGTAATGACCGAATGTTTCGTCAATCCCAACTATTGCAGACAGTGTAAGTATTTCATTAAGGTTGTTTTATCTGTTGATTAATCTTCTTATAGCAAAATTTCTATATAATTTTAACACATTGCCATAAATTACGCCTATTCAGTCTATAGTTAAATAGTCGATATTTGTGAGATGATTTAAACGCCTCTGGGTGAGGAAATTAATATGTAATAATAATTAAATTTTAAGTCGGTCTTATTTATGCGACTTTACAGTTCAAAGTAAATCAAGTACAAGCTCAGTGTTGAAGGATGCAGCTTAGTTTGATTTTAATTCAAAATAATAAAGCAATCGTATTTTCCCTTCTTTAATTCTTCTTAAGAACAATCTATAAGAAGCTCTATCAATCGATAAACTAAATCTACATATACATATGTACCTCCTGCAATTTGAAAAATAAACACTACCTATGTAAAAATAATGTTAACCCTAATTTTAGTAATGTCCGAACTGCTGTTTGAGTGCTACGATATCCCATCAGTATGTTATGGAATTGATGCTCTTTTTAGTTTTCAAAAAAATAACATAGGGCCACATGGACTTATAATTTCCTTTGGATATCACACAACCCATGTTATACCCGTACTAAATAATGTAATGGTTGCTCAAAAAGCGCGCCGCCTTAATGTAGGAGGCTTCCATATGATCAATTTCATGCATCGTCTACTACAACTAAAGTATCCAGTTCACGTAAATGCAATCTCGATAAGTCGGATTGAAGAATTGCTACACAATCATTGTTCAATTTCGGTAGACTACATGGAAGATTTGAAGAAATGGGCGTTTCTTGACTTTTACGAGCAAAACGTAAAGAAGGTACAATTGCCCTATACGTTACCAGCAACTACGACAACTTTGACTGCCGAGCAGAAAATTGAGAAGAAAAAGGAGCTAGCGAGACGTTTGACTGAAATTAATGCCAGGAAAAGAGAGGAAAGGCTTGCTGATGATGAGGACCAGCTTCAAAGAATGCTGGCCATTAAAGACTTGTTCAATGATGGTGAGATGCAGGAATTTGAGGCAACCCTTAAGGAGAACGATATTGCTGATTTGGACGAGCTTGAGGTAATGATATCAAATAAATCATTTTAATTAAATTTACGTCTTTAAGATGCAAGCATTAATGTTTAATTTAAAATCAACTTCAAGATTTTGCGATAATAACCTGAATATATAATAAATTAATTACAGAAACTAATTACTAACGTTAAATCCCGGATTGAACGAACTAAGAACAAAATGAACACTGCAGAAACGACAACTCAAGTAATATTGGAGGACAAAGTAATTCAGGCTCCACAACCTCCTGCAGACATGTTGATAGAAGATTGGGTCATAGATGTTAAGAGTAAGGTAAGCGATTATCTTTTTAAAAACAATAAAATATTTGTTCGATAAGTTTAAATTCTTTATCGAATGTTTTAAACTACAGTATTTTTATGCTATATGTATATGTACATTACATATATTAAGTCTGTTATATTGTTTACTACCTATGTAACCCAGTTTCACTTTTTTGACTGTGTGTACTATTGGGACATTATATCAAAATTTATATATTATAATTATCTATTAATCTATCTAATCTATTTTAATAATGGAAAATGCTTTTTTTTAAGGATTACGGTTTTTTATGTTACTATAGCTAATCCACAATACGAGAATAATTCAAAAATGCAATTAAACATATTCGTCAATTCCCGAAGACTTAATTAAAAACCAAATCAAATCAATCAAAGTTTAAAATTTAATTTATTTCAAGGCGGTTGATGATATTTATAAAACGCAATTGTGTATTTATCGCTGTGAAAATTATTCCCTTGTATAATGACTAAGTACTCAAAATTTGAATTAATTGTGCCAGAATTACTTCTGTTTTTTTTTTTTACAGAATTATTCAGCATTCCTGAATACTGTGGAACTGTCCAGTTCTGGTTTACTTTGATTAATTTCGGAGTGCTCTTGTTCCTAGATGGCGTTCTACAGAAACATAAGTGGAATACATGCACATAACATTTTAATATTATTCAGATATTAAAATTACTTAAAATTACTTTTTTTTATCGCATTTCCAAACTTAAATCTGATCTGGATCTAATTATGCAAAAAACGCAGCTACCGATATACTAGTAAATGAAAATCAACGCAGTAGCGCGTTCGTGAAATACGTGCCTCCAAAACTCTAAAGGTATCACGTTGATCACGTGTTGTAAGGCACAAGCTTTCATTTGAATTTTGTTTTAACGGGTCTACTCATTTCTCAGCTTTCAAAAAATTGATTTTTTTTTTACATTTTTCGAAAGTATTGTGTTTCAGAAATAGGTACTGTGTAAAATGTTTAAGAAGATCCAAGCATTCCTTCCGTATTTATAAGCGATTTTCAAAAGTCACTGCTTGGTCGCGTAATGGTAAAAAAAAAAATTTAAACGCGATTTTCTGGAAACTACGTTTTAACGCCTTGCGTCCTAAATTTTTCAGAATCTACTCGATCAATTCTATTCAAATTTTTTCCACATATTTTATACATGTGTGGCTATCGGCCGTACTAGAATCAAGTAAAAATATTGATTTTAAAATTATTTTTTGCAATGAAATAGCTGAAAAAATAACGTCATTCTTCAATTTTTTTGTTTAATGGTCCGCCATTTTGTTATTTTTGCCCCAAAATTAATAATTCTAGTACAGCCCATAGCTATTACATTACTGATTATGAATCTTCTCTGAAATCTGTTTCAGATCATCCGAAAGCGAGATATTAAGGACGCAAGCTGATTTGGCGTATTTTGTTTATACAGAGTTTATTAAAAAAAACAATGTTAAATAAATAAAAAAAAATTTTTTTTTTAACTTTAACTGTATTGTAATGTAACCCAAAAAGAACTATATCAATGCATACATATATTAGAATCGCCAAAAAAAATTCTCAAAAATTAAATTTTTTTGGTTTTGAAGAAGTGGGTAGATCCCTGAAGTTCTTTAGTACTGTTTTTTCGGAAATACGATGCGATGGGATATTTTCAATTTCGAATTCTCAGTCTATGAATTTTTTTTTATATATTTTATTATACATATTTTTGTCCGAGGGGAAAATGTTGTTGATTATTAAAATAAATAAGTAGTAGAGTAATATTTTATTACCCTTATAAAACGAAATATTGTAAATTGTAGGGTTTTTTTCCAAAAACCTTGTTGACCCCAAAGTGGTATAATTCAGATTAAATAACTTAAGAATTTGATTCTTACATCGTTATTTGTATATAAGCAAAACGTCTTGGACACGTTTTGTAGGTTCTCATTTTAGGGCCAACAAAGTATCACGTTTTCCACACATTTGTGGTTTAATAAATTTTTAGTTTTCATTACATAAGGTCTTTCATAGGGGTCTATGAGACAATGTTAAGAAGTTGAATATGGGTTATTTTTTTTTAAATCGATATATTTGCATATATTAACAAATGTATTTCTTCTATCTCACAGCGTGTTCAACTTCTGGATCGACGTCAAGCACGCAGGCAACGGCGACAGGACTTAGCAAAACGACGCACAGCTGCTGCTCAGGAACGGATGAGGATTATTTCTCAGCTGGCTCGAAAGGAGAAAGGTTCAGACAACTTTGGCATGCGAGACGAAGACTGGGACATATACAAATCCATTAGCAGGGAAAACGGAGACAGTGACAGTGAGGCTGAAAACGAAAAGCTCATAGAATACGAAGATATCTTGAGGCACTACGACCCCAGTTTCGAGGAACTATCTACAACCCCAACGGGGGCTGCTGAGTACCACCAGGCAAGTGAAACAAACCTCTTTCTAAATATAAGTCGATTTATTCATAAATTAACTTAATCGTCTGTGCTCTGGTATAATTGTTTTTGCCTTAATTTGCTCTTCAACATGTCGTTCTCATTAACGGATATATGAAGAGGTGGTATTAAAGCAGCTGCTACCATCCTACTCTCAGCGTTTAAGAAATTGAAAGTTGCACATGCCTGTAATAGTCCATTTATCAAGATTACTTGTACTTCTTGGGCTCGGCTGTAATCTTACCTGTTCCGTGCCAAGGATCTCCACGTTTATTTTGTACTTCTTCATGAATTCGATTATCTTTCGACTGAAAGCAGGAGTTACCTGCTGGTCTCCTATTCCAATGACTAGCACATCAATCTTAGGTTCGAGGGTGTAAAACAAACTCAGGCTTTTCTCGTTAATATCTTCGTGGGTATTCACGTTCCAAGAAAGCACAGACCTTGGGATATAGACAAATTAAGAATTATTTCCGCACTTTGTGCACTAAATAAGTGTCATGGGCCTTACCTTGGAAATATAGCCATGGGGCCCAGTATGACCATGTCGTTGTTCAATCTGAAACCAAATTGGCTGAACGAGTTTATCATGAGCCCCATGTCGAGCTCTTTGTTAAGGATTTGAACCCTTGTTTTGCCATCGCCGTCGTATGATGCGCTATAGTTTCGGAAAAATGTAGTTCTGAAAAGAGTCTCCTAAATTAATGGATTCAGCAATCAAAAGAACTTACTTACATTGGGGACTGGAACGTCCTGGACTTTATTTGGCTTCGCAAAGTATTTCGAAGTATTGTTGTGAACGACGACATTTTCACAGCTGTTTCTCTGTTACATAAGTAAGGTTATGTTCGCTTGTTTGGGTATACTTTGAGGAAAAAACTAAAAATGTAGAGGAAGTGAAGCGCCGGCAAGTGAAGCCAATTACAAAGATGGGTCAGTGTGAAATTACACAGGGGCGTTCGATCAGGGCAGACATAAGGGGATTTTAAAAGAAACACAATATTCCATTAAATCACTGACCAGTGACTGTGATATCCAGATATAAAGTACTTGTCCCATACAAAAGGTCAGGCCACGGTATATAGAAACCAAGATATGATCAAAGATTACTTTATATAATCTTTGATATGATACATGAAAATTTGACAATTGAGTGTGACATCATCTTGGGAAAAATGTATGGGGACTCAGAAAATGTACTATTACTAAATTCTTAGGACATTTTTAGTTAATTCTTGAAAACAGTTTCGTCGAGAAAAATTATTATAATTTTTTAAGATGTTCTCAATACGGGAAAACTTAACTGAAAGAACGAAAAAGTATTAATCCTCACAGGCAGCAATATACTAAGTGCAAAGTATCGCAGAATTGTTATTTAATGACTTAAAGGTACAATTTTTCTGTGCTTGTCTGTTGTCTTAACTGCTTAGCATATATATTCCAATATTACTTTATAAATTTTGAATATTTAGCACTTTAAACTGGTGAACTTTTCATAGGGCTTCTGTTGCCCTTGTGTACCTGTAAAATTAAGTAATTGAAACCAACAAGGCCTGGTTTTAACTAAAAGTAAATGCAGATACCTTAGTAAGGATTGTTTGCCTATAAGTAGATTTCAAAGATTGCGGTATTTGTCCCTAGAAAGTTTTAATTGCAATAATAAACATTTAAGTACTCAGATATGACTAAGCCGATTCAAGAATAAATAAATGCTAGGGAAATCTGCAATGATACAAGCACTGTAAATTTTGCGGCTAATCCATAACTTGTTTTGGGAAAAAACTTTACTGAGGAGTTCTCTCTAAAGAAATTACGAATCTGAAAGTAAGATTTTATTTTTTAAAGCAAATGAAAACCACATTATAATTTTATTTTACTGTTTTTACTTTTTTTCATAATTTTTTCTTAACATTATTATCACACAAACTCTTATTCAAATGCTTAAATCTAAAATACATTCTAGACCTAAAGAATATATTTTTATCTTAGTTTCAATTTCAATTTCAATTTATTTCCAGTTATATAGTTACATATTTACATGAAACTCCTCAGAGGGAACATACTCCCTGTACGAGGAACTGGTTAACTTATATCCTAATATCCTACAGCTAAAAAAAAAAAACAAAGCAAAAAAAAAAAAAAAAAAATCAATTAAAATATAAAAATTTCATTATGTACTTATATTTTTTTTTTCCATTTCCTTCCCTTATTTTTATTTTCTTTTCCTTCCTTTATCTCAGAACAAGTTCTTTTAACCATTTTGTATAAGCCAATTTTTTATTTTATTCTTTAAAGCAGCCTTTGGAATTTTCAGATTTTTCATCTCATTTGGAAGTAAATTAAAAACTTTAACAGCTCTAGCATAACTACTTTTAAATCCAACACTTTTTGACATCTTTGGTAACGGCAATATTTAGTTTCTAAGTGTACATTTTTTGACTTATTTAAATGAGTATCTATAAATTTATCACTTTACAACAAATTCTTTCCATTAATTTTTTGAAATTTTTTTTCTAATACTGTTATCGCGAAATTCTTTTTTCGGTTTTTTTAGTCCAACTTCGGATAGCTCAACTACTCACGTATTACTCGAAGTCGGCTTTTCCTAACAAATTAAATACACAATTTATTATACCTGGGTTAAGGTTCAGTCTTGACGCCCACTTCCTTAGAGTTAATGCGCTTAGTAGACGGAAATTCCTTTTTATTAGAAGTCGATAGCACCGTAGGCTTGCAGAATATAATGATATTGCAGAAGCGATGTCCTCGCTGTTCCAGGCTTACTTTTTGTATGGTGCAGGTTTTTAAGTTGTCCTGGGGTGAACATTTTCTTAATGTGCTCTTGCTAGGACTTTTGATATCGCTTCAAATCTTTTTTACGCGGTCGTCTTTAGCCAGCGGACTTCAGCTTCCAGGCTCATTATTCTCAATTCTCGGGCCCATTCAATTTCGCGCAGCAGCATATTTCATATGTAGCATTATTCTGTAGATTTACACAAAAATGATGCAGAAAAATAGCCACAGCAAACATTTTCAAAATATCTTATCTTAATATGTATGTATAGTACATGTTAGTGTCCGATAGGACCTCCAAAAGATAACAAATTTAAAAATTATATTTATTTTTAACTAGTGATTTGAAAAAAGAACTCATGGTAATGGTTTTAAGATAGGAGAGACTTGGCCGCAGATTACCGCACTTTCGACAGAAATTTATCCACATTTTTCGCTGATATGGAGTAAAACTCCCTCAAGTTTTAAAGTTTCTACTGTTCCTAGAGTTTGAAGAATCCAATTAAATGTAAATGTCCGTACAGATTTCAATGAAGCGTCATAAGCGCCAATCTAAATTTCTCTGTCTACTCAAATAAGGCCACTTCCGCACGCATACGAAGTGTTTCTATACACTTGCTATGACAAAATTATAAACTAAATAGGTAACATTTTGACTTCACTTGCAAAGTGTTGTGTGACAGACTTAGCTCCGAATAATTGAAAAAATACCCCACTTTAGTCAGTAGTTTCTTCATATTTATGAATTCTATGGAATAAAACTTCCTTAAGTTATAATTTTTAAAAATATGTATATTCCTAAAGTTTAAAGTACCGGAATGAATGTTAAAGTTCGTGGAGATTTCACTGAGTTCCGACATAAGAACCAACGTAAAATTCTCAAACTGTCAAGTCTATTCAAAGGGGTAGTCATGTAACTCGTTTCGACTAATATCGAAATGTCCTTTAATACAAAGACCGTAATTTTGGTCCTGGAGAGAAGTTTTGGTGCGTGTACTCTACTTTTCGTAAACATTAACACATTCAATCAATAGTATATTCGTGGCAATAGTTGAATATACTCTCGGCAGCGAATGTATGTACATACTATAGTCAACCACGAATTCAATCTTGATTGACAATGAATGGGCCGCCAATGGTCAATCATTTATGACCTAGCTGTCGTGCTGTGCCACTTTCTTCATGAAGACAAATCTTAAAAGTATTTTTCCTAAAAATGAAAATATCACTCAATTGTCCTGTCTTGACATTTTCACCATGTTTTACAAGAACAGTTCTTTAATCAATCTAACGAACAATAACCTTGTCAATTCTAGTTGCACGTAGGCGTCGAAGCCATAAAGGCTCCAGAATTACTTTTTCAGCCCAGCATGATGGGAAGTCCCGAGGCGGGATTAGCGGAAACAATTGAGTTCATCTTTAAAATGTTCACCCCTGAGGAACAATTATGTTTAGCCACAAATGTCTTCCTTACTGGCAGTTGTGCACAATTTCCAGGTAAGAAAATAATTAAAAATTACAATTGTTATTTATCATAGATCACCTAAGCACCGTCCTGTTTAATACAACGCACTTCCTTACATTATATTTTGTTGATCCCCTCTTTTGTAGACTATTGCACCATTTGTGGCACATTTATAAATTATAAACTTACTAGCTGAATAACCCGGTTTCACCCGGTGTATCAAAAATACTAATTAATTAAATACTTCTGGAATGTTGATACTACAGCCAGATTAGGAAGTTTAGAAGTATTACTAAAATCTGTAAATGTGGTATAGAACCGTCCAAAACTCATTTTGCTACCACCGTCCATATCAGAAGGGCTAATAATCTATTCTGTACTTATATGTTTTCATTGTTAGGTGTTAAATAAATAAATAAAGGTATTATTTTTTTTTTTTTTACTATTTCATCGTTACCTGACTTAAATTCGTAGAATTCCAAAAACTGTTGTTGTCATATTGGTACCCATAATACTAATTTTCAATTAAACTCGTTGAAGTTCGAAAATTTTTGGTCGCCATATTGGATCCGCGTTCTTGAGTTTCTAAATTTCGAGCGTAGATTCGCAATCAGGACCTCCAAAAACCCCTAAATATCACTTTTCACGGCAATCCCTTGAAATTGACAATCTTTGGCCGCCCTTTTGAAACCCGTGAATAAAAAGTAGTCTATATGTTAAGCCGAAATTTGTAGAGCCTTTGGTTAAAAAATGAAAATGATCGGACCAAACGTTAAAGCGTGATTAAGCAAAAAACAAACACACATATTGGGTCGGCCATTGTGTATTTCCAAATTCTGATAGCAGATTCGAAATTAGTGGCCTCAAAATACCCATAATACTAATTTTCAATAAAATTCGTTGAAGTTCGAAAATTTTTGGTAGCCAATTTCTAACGAAGATTCGCAATCAGGACCTCCAAAAACCCCCGAATACCAATTTTCATGGCAATCCCTTGAAATTTACAATTTTTGGCCGCCATCTTGGGTCCGCCATTTTGAAAGTCATGAATAAAAAGTAGCCTATATGTTAGGCAGGGAATACGTAGTATCTTCACTCAAAAAATTAAAATAATCGGACCCAGCGTTTAGACGATTGAGCAACAAACAAACAAACTTTCGATTTTATATACATAAGTATATAGGGATTAGCTTGCTCGCTCCCAGCATTGCCCGTTCTACCGATTAATTTGACTTAAACGATAGTTCTCAAGTATCCCAATCTAAGATTATAAATATATTTTGTGTGGATTTAAGTTCTTTATTCATAAAATATTGCTTAATTTATTAGTCGTCATAAAAGAAAAAATCAAGCTAACTTTTGTTACTTTCGTATGAGAATACCAATATATGCATACCCTTCTCCAACAACCCGAATAGCATTAAATTCCGTTGGTTAATTGAAAAGAGCTTGCAAAGCTCCTTTTGAATTGAAATTCCTTAATAAAATTCTTAAAATTGTAGCAAATTCATTTCAGTAACCTTTGAGTTATGTCTTTCTACTTGCAACAGTTTTAAAGAATGACGCCTAAAACGCCGTCAGAAATCAACCATGCATAGATGTAGTAAATACATGAAGTTCCAAAAATAGGTATAAAACAAATACCTATTTATACCTCAAATTGCCCTAACACAAAATTTCCTTCTTCCCCCTCTTATAGCAAACCTTTATCAAAATTTGTTTAAAAGTGTTCGAATGTTGGACATTTCAGTTTCCTACAATTTTGTACACACTTATCGATAAAGGACTATAAACAATTTGTATATGCGTTGCTTTTTTGAATTTAGTAATCGATCCTATTCTTGAACTCGTTCGAATCGGATCGAAAAAAGCTTACAAAAGCCCTTTTTGGACAAAAATTCCTTAATAAAGTTGCCAAAATTCTCACAAATTAATTTTAGTTACCTTTGATTTTATTTAAGTTTTCCGTATATAACTTCAAAATAATTCGATTTAATTTTTCTATCGAATTATTTTAATCACTGAGTTTTATTATAATATTATATTTATTAATTAATTCCTTAATAAAGCATTTCAATTCAAAAGGTGCTTTTGTAAGCTCTTTTCGATTCGATTCGAACGGATTCAACAATAGGACTCAATATTAAAGTTTCTTCATTTACCTAGGACTAAAAGAGCGACTATCTAAAGAGCTCCTGGAAATGCGACCTTTCCAAACACCACACGCAATTTATATGGCAAATTGTTCATCGCTGGATGCATGGTTCGGTGCAAAGAATTTCTCATGCTCTAGCAATCTGTCCGATTATCTTGTTACTAAAGCCGACTACAACGAAAAGGGTGGAGAGTACTTAAAGGAGCACCCAGCTAGCAACTACTATTTCCCAACCCCGAGCCCAATTGTAGAGCCACTACTCGCTGAAAAGGTTGAGTGAATTTAATTTAATAAAAAAATAATTCAAATATTAAAGACTGTCTTATTTATTAAAAGTAAATGTAACTTTATTGTGGATAATTCAGTTACTTTTTACTGTTGAGAATAATGCCGTCGTATTTCTGTTGGAACCACTTCATAGCATCTTCTTTTGTAAGACGGTGGGGGAATCCAACCTGACCTGTCTTACGTCGTCTGTGGGCGACATTGAAACCTGAAAGAAAACACCAATTATTACTTTAATAGAAACTAAATATATTAGAATTTCTTTAGTGATTAATTGAAAAACAAAAATCTATTTTAGGAGTCAAAGGTTTTTCGCATTTGACGCTCTAGCTAATAGGCACGTAGAAAAAAAAATTGTCTTTTTGCATTACCAGAAGATTGCTCCAGGTCAAAAAAAAAAAAATTTAAAAGCGAAAAATAGTACGTCATATTCGGGACGACACCTAAAATAAACTGTAAAATTGGTGTCGAATGTAGCACAACTTCATGAATAGGGTCGTAATCTCAGTCGATAAGTTTCCATTAGTGGCGCTAAACAAATCATATCTATATAATATTCTCTCATCCCCCAAATTAAATGAATAAAATGAAAAATAGGCATGTCGGTGACACTGTATAACTGTGAAACTAGTAATAATTGCGTAAAGCTTTACAACAGGTATTAAAATTAAATTATCTCAATAACGTGGTAGTTATTCTTGTTGATTTAAGTTAGTTTAGTTGGTGTCATTTTTAATCTGATTTATTAGTATCTGTTACGACATGTAAACGACTGAGTGATAGAAGTAGGTAAATTTCAGCAAATCATATACAGCTATAACTATGAAATGTGCTGACAAATAAATAGCTAGCATTAAGTGCAATTATAAATGTCTAATTTCATGAGTCCGTTTTTTGCAACTTTATTTTACCTTGGCTGATCGGGCGTATAGTCTTACATAATATTTAGCATTAAACTTGGAAATATAATTTTCATTGTTAACATTTTTAAGCTATAAAGCAGCCCCGCGTCATTTCGAAAAAATGGATTTCTTATTTTCACCAGCTTATGCAGATGATCTGAGAGCGTACAGGAAAGGTCCGAAAGTGAAAGACATCCAAAGACTCTTACAAAGTGATCTTCAAACAATAGAAAACTATTCAAATAAGTGGAAACTAAAAATCAATTTAGACAAATGTGAAGCAATCCTGTTTAGATTAATCGAGAAAGCCCATAAAGTCTTTCAGAGCAAACATCATAACTCTAGGGTCAAAATCATCTATTATCAATTGCTGGTTAGCCCGGTTTTAACATATGGATGTGCTGTTTGTTTCAACATTTCGTCTTCTTATATCGAGAAAATCCGGGTGTTCGAAAGAGAATGCATTCAAGCATGTCTTTCGAAGTATCGAACTCGGAATCTGAGTACAAGTTCCACTATTCAAACTCAGTCCTCTACGAAATGGCTGACATAAACTGGATTAGACAAATACGAGGTTACATTGTAAGCAATATGGATAATAAAAACAATCTGATTTTGGGAGCATAGTACTCAAATCGGTTGTACCACGAAAGGTCTAAATTAAACAGCTTGATCTCTCCAGGGACCTTTTTGCATCTACATAATGAGGGTATGATACAAAACTCATCACGGATACCACTACTCTACCACATCCATAGAGGAGCGAGAGATAAAGCGATCACTTTCAATGCGAATGAATACTCCAAAAATGAAATTGAGTTTGAAAAATAAGATATATTAACTAAGAAATTTTTTGAATATCCGTGCAAATTTATATAATTAAGAATAATTTTAAGCAATAGATTTTAAGGCATTTGGTCTATACAATATGTCCATTGTAAATTAAAATGAATGCTATTCAGCAACTAACCAGCTAAACTAATCCGCTAGATTGCTTAGATAATGTATATAGGCAAATAATTGTGGGTTTTGATATTTGAAAGTGATTTGAGAATAGATAAAAAGCAATCAGCAGTTTTTTAATAAATAGAATATAATAACTTGTATCACTCGGCGCGCAATCGCCTACAATACAATAATCCTAGAGGATTAGTATTTGACGGTGATAATAAGCGGTGTATATTTTTCGAAAATTTATGCTTAGTTGCAGAGGCCTGCTCTAAAAATAGTCCCACAATTCGGGTCAAAATTATTGCCAGTTTCAATCTATTTATCGAGTCGAACAAATCTCATTCGCGAATTGAAACACCGGGCCTGATTCTGGTTGTCACCTCACTTTCCGTGACGTGACAGCTTATGGCTGAGTAACGAAGAATTTTTCTTATAAGAAACAAAACAGGTAATTCAGCCATAAGCTGTCACGTCACGGAAAGTGAGGTGACAACCAGAATCAGGCCCACCACCTCATTAATTGGCGAATATTCACTAAAGTCTGTCCTTATGTCAAAACCAGATGAATAAAAAATTTCAGTGTCTTGACTGCGTAGGACTACGTTCAATCGAGTGAAAACGTTCACCTCCCTTAATACGATGACTGCATTAATTCGTCAGTAAGTTCCGACTTGCGGCAAACGTTCAATTCGCTAACCATAAAAAGGCCCTATATTTTAATTAATTTGCATAAATGTCCTCACTTCACCTTAGAATTTTTTTCAGGAATTTACAAAAAACCATTTCAGCAAAGCGTGTTTAATCTATGCACATTGACTGAGTACCGCTGCCTTTAGTCACAACAATACCTAATTAAGTGCAAGTACCTTCCTAAATTGCGGAAAACTAAAGTCACTAAAGCTCACCTGGACGTCCCAATACGACATAGAAGTCAAGACCGTAGATACCGATGGAGGGATCGTACTTAATTCCAAGATCAATATGTTCCTGGATACCGAAACCGAAGTTTCCAGTTGCTGAAAAGTTGTCACGTCTTAACTCGTATTCACGAACCTAGAACCAACATTATCAGATGCTTTATTTTACTTGTTGCGCAAACTGATGGACAAACCTTAAGACCGCGTTCCAAAATTTCCTCGGCCTTGGCACCGCGCACGGTGCAGTGTACAGCGATTTTCTCGTTACGCCTGATACCGAATGAACGGACGGTGTAACGGGCTTTGGAGAACACTGGTTGTTGTCCAGTGAGTTGTTCCAACACCTGAATTGGCAAAGTATTAACAAATTAGTTGGAAATCAGAGAATTATTTAAATTGTCATACCTTGGCTGCACGAGTAAGCCTATCGCCAGATTCGCCAACACAAATGTTCAAGCACAGCTTCCTGATATGGAGCTCCCGCATAGGATTCTTTGCGGGATCTCTTTTAACTTTTTTCGGTGCGCTTGCATCGGCAGCGGCTTTCTTTTCCACGGCGGGCTGTAAACACACAATAACAATTTCATGTTAAACATAACCAAAAAATGTATTGAGTTTCTCCGATTTGACAGAAAACTGCAGATGATTTTAGCAAAAAATAAACATTAACATAAATTAAATGCTCTCAACAATCATTTTGGAAGGAAATATCAGTAAATTAATGTAAAATACACAAGATGATTAAAGATTTCGTAAACAGCAGAAATTTTGTGACACCTACCGACATTGCGAACGACAAGAAGAGAGGTGCCAGTGCGATTTCAGTTCAATGCATCAAATTTGACAGTTTATCTTATTTCGAAAATGTTATTACCATATAAGAGCTTCCTTCTTTAAAATATGGTAATACCGTGAAATTTTAAAACGTATGTTTACGATGAAAAATAACATTATTAAAATTTACGCCTTTTAAAACTCATAATACATATGCCACAATAGCAACGGAAAATAATCTATTTATATCCTAATCCTAGTTCACAGATTTTTTCTGTCAAACAGTTCGACCAAACAGAACTTTTGTTAGATCAATAAATTCAGCTAATTTGTCGGTTAGAGTGATATATTTTTCGTCTTTTAATATTAAAACAAAACGTGTTAAAAATGGAGGATGAAGATAAGGAAAAGCCTACAGAAGATTTAGCGAAGAGTGAAGTTGCCGCGAAATTGGACATTTCGCCTGTTGAAGAAATAAAAAAAAAATTTGCCGAAGAGGATAATCTTCCGCCGGAAAAAGCAAACTTAATTGAAAAAGTTCTGGCAATAGGAAAAAAGGAAAATGCATTCTCAAAAGAGACCTTGAGTGGCTATAAGAAATTGGATGATATTACGCACATCGTTACTAAGTTAATTGAACGCAGAAAGAGATTTGCACCAAAAACGTAAGTATTTCATATGCATATGTTATTTATGATAGCGAACCTTAGAACTGAGGTTGAGCTCCTATACCTTTTGCGTACCACAATTTTTCTTGGGTTAGAACCTCGTGTATTTGTACTAAAGGCTGAGTGCAAGCCAAAATTTTGGGATGATATAGTGAGCGGCAAAAAAATAATTTAAAATAGATGCCACCATACTCCACAAATTTCTCTCTTTTGGACGGCACCACTGCCTGAAAATTTGCATCCATACTCCCACTGCTAAAACATAAACAATTCTCTTGCTCGGTTACACATCGACACTACTAATACTTTGAAAATAAGGGTATACCCATCTTGCCCCCTTCCTCAAGAAAGTGGTCCATCATATAAAGGGTTTTTACACGCCGTAGTGGTTCCTTACTTATTTTATATTCCAAGATTCCAAGTAGTGACCCGACTAGATTTATTTATACATATGTATGTAATGTATATACATAGATGGCATAAATTGGCGAACATCAATGATATCAAAAGTCTTTCGCATAAATGTCTCGGAATAGGGCATCAGTAAGGGCGACCTTGCAATATATTATCAAGATCGATGTGCTAAATATTGATATTTCATTATTTAAAAAAAGATTTGTATGATAATTGTATATGCGATGAGTTAATAAAGAGCCAAACTAAGCCAGATGTACCCTGAAGTATTTTGTTTTAATTACTCACCTATTTTCTAATTCTAACAAACTCTTCTACTCTCGACTGACTATATGAATATGAAGTATTTCCGCTATGGGCTATTATGTTTTATTTATTTATAAGATTTATTAATTTTACACATTCCTACAGTGTACAATTGAGGCTCCTCAAGATTTTAACCCTTGTTTTTAAAACGTAATTTTTTGAATTTTTGCTTGTTTTAACCTTGCTATAACTTATAATTGTTATTTAGAAGAAAAAAATTAAACCTTTTAATCCAAATATTATTATAAGCTTTTATTTAACTTGTGTTATATAGGTCAAATCTTGCAACTGAATTTTAAACCAGTTCCCGTTATCGGAAAAAGATGAAATATAGTACACTTATATAAACCCGATGACAATGCAATATATAATAGTATACTTAATATCGTTCTAAATCCAATATACCGGACGTCCCAAAATGGCGGATTACCTTTTTGTTTACAATCTCCTTGACATGGGTATCAAATGAAAAGATTCGACGAGTAGAATATGATAAAAACTTGGCTTTAAAAAAGTAAAAGGAGACCATTCACGTTTCATACAAAGCTGGGCCCAAAATCGAAAGTGCCGGCCAGTAAAAAAAAAAGGTCTTAATCTGTTTGGGACATCATTCTAAGCATTTTGTTCTATGGCACCAAAACTGTGGAGCCATTATTGTACCCGCTATATAGGGTGTAACAAAAGTCCCGGAGCGGTCGAATATTTCGGAAAGAACACATCACATCAGAAAACAAAAAAAAAGGGGTAACATATTTTTAAAAGAAGTATTTAACTCTACCAACTCTTACCCCCCACCCTCACTCCTGAGGGCGGGGGTGGGGGTAACTTTTTTTTTTTCAAATGGGACCACCCATTTTTTTTGCAGATTCGGATTCTTCATGAAAAAATACGTAACTTTTGTCTGAAACATTTTTTTCAATTCGGTACAGGGAGTGCGGGGGAGGATTTGTATTCTGCAAAAAAGGGTTCCGGAAAGGTCGAATATCCGCGAACTACACGTGAGATCGAAAAAAAAAAACACGTCTCAAATATGGGGTTTGGAAGGGCGGGGGCACCTGCCGATATCGAAAGTGCCGGCCAGTGATATTCGGATATTCGACCTTTCCGGAACCCTTTTTTGCAGAATACAAATCCACCCCCGCACTCCCTGTACCGAATTGAAAAAAATGTTTCAGACAAAAGTTACGTATTTTTTCATGAAGAATCCGAATCTGCAAAAAAATGGGTGGTCCCATTTGAAAAAAAAAAGTTACCCCCACCCCCGCTCTCAGGAGTAAGAGTTGGTAGAGTTAAATACTTCTTTTAAAAATATTTTACCCCTATTTTTTTGTTTTCCGATGCGATGTGTTCTTTCCGAAATATTCGACCGCTCCGGGACTTTTGTTACACCCTGTATAGCGGCTACAATAATGGCTCCACAGTTTTGGTGCCATAGAACAAAATGCTTAGAATAATGTCCCAAACAGATTAAGACCTTTTTTTTTTACTGGCCGGCACTTTCGATTTTGGGCCCAATATGACTGGTCTCCTTTTAATTAAGAATTTATTGGATATAAGTAGGGCTACAAATGAAATAATTGATTTTAGCTTGGTATAAATTCATGATTTTTTTGCTTTAAATTTCAGAAATATTCATTATTCTCGGTCCCTTATAATAACAATATTTATAACAATTTTGCTTTTTTATGGTAGTTTTAAACTTACTAGGAAAGTATAGACAATCATTTTGACTTTTGAAACATTTCTGTTGTATTTGTTACAATTCATTAAATATGACAGAAGTATTAGATGATATCTAATATAATATAAAAGCAATAAAAGTTTCTGAATTAGTTAGTCTTCTTACAGCTTGGTATCTCTAACAAACATCTCAATTCAACTGACATTTAACTGTTTTTCGTTAGTAAAGAAATCACCATAAACATGCACCTAAACTGGTTTAATTAAACTAAAATTATAAATTTCAGGTTCGTAGAAGAAGCTGAAGAGGCAAAAATAGGTATCGAGAAACGTTTGGAGGACACAGACAAACAACTTAATGAACTTATTCAGCTGGGAAGTGAGCTAGTGACTAATATAAGAGTAGCAAACGAAAAACGAGAAGTTTCCCGAAGAAAATTGGAAGCAATAAAAAGAGATGGTAAACTTAACTTAATAAAATTTTTCCATCATTAAAAAAAATGTCTACCTAGACCTACTTAAGGACTTAGAGAAGGAACAAATTAAAGCCGTAACCAAATTTGATGAGATCAATAGACACTGGGGAAGATTAAAAGGAATTCGAGAGCCTATGGGGCTCTTTGAGGAAATGGAAGCCCAGAAGGAACGTATTGCGGCGTTAATGAAGCAAAAGGATGATTTCATTCAAGAGTGTCAAGATGAGATAAAAAGGGTCGACCAGAGATACTATGAAGATCTGCGTAACCAGAGCGACGATATTTATTGTCTGGTCGAGCGCATCGATAATCAAATTGAGTTGATGAAGAACGCCTATAACGAGCATCTTGAACTATTACAGCGAACTATAGAAAATGAAAGAGAAACTCTAGCTCTAGCGGCTTCTAGAAAATGGGAGGAATTATATCGGAAGCGATCGGCTGATGAAAGTAAGAAGTTGAGGTATCAGAAAGAAAGAGCACAATTTTACATCAATGAAATAAAAAGAATCTCCAAGGAGCATGAAGATATGACAAGATCGACAAGAATACGTCTTGAA
Organism: Eutolmus rufibarbis; assembly: GCA_963920795.1. Taxonomy (NCBI): domain Eukaryota; kingdom Metazoa; phylum Arthropoda; class Insecta; order Diptera; family Asilidae; genus Eutolmus; species Eutolmus rufibarbis. The sequence goes on from OY987205.1 coordinate 15,718,434, forward strand.
AGGGACGCTGAGAAATTACAGCTTGAGCTACGAACTGTGAAGAATAACGTTCTGCTCAATTCCGAGAAGCTCGATTACAACTACCAAGTGCTTCAAAAACGGGATGAAGAGAATGTTATTATTCGCAACCAGCAGAAAAGACGACTAGCTAAAGTTAACGAGACTATATCAAGTTTAAAAAAAAAAATCAGCAACGTTAAGATCAATTCTGAAATAGAGCTGAAGAAATTGTCTCGAGAGGTGTCGCAGCTCCATGCAAATATTGTCGACTTAGAGGGCAAATTTAAAAATTTTAACGTGATGAATGACAAGAAGGTAAATAAAAGACTCGAGAGCTACTATTATTTTATATTAACCATATCTTCTAGTATCGCGCTGTGTGGAATGTAAACTACCAGGAAGTACTGTCGCTAGTTAACAAAGTTCTAGACATAGATAAAGTTTTGCATGAACAACAACTTGGTCTAAATTGGACCAGACCTCTTATCCCACAGTTGGAGGAACTTTCCTCAAAATCTGCTCGAAAAATAAGTCGATCAGAGTCTGGGAAAATTTCGAAAAAAAAATCTAGCATATTTACTGCGCCAATAACTGCAAAATCAGGCAAAGAAAAATTGGCGGCGACCCGTTTGCTTAGAAGCATAATTCGACTCGTTTCGGATCGTGCAGGATTTCTAATCGAAGACAAACTTTTGTCCATCCTTCAGCCTTATAGTGAAGAGTTAAGCGCTTTAGTGCGGCTCGACAATATATTTAATGTAAGTTAACATTTTTGTTAGAATAAATATTCATCTCATATCAACCAGTAAAGCGGAAAACATCATAAAAGCCTTTTTTGCATGAAATCAGAAATCGGTTCAAAGTTAAAAGAAATAAATAAAAAAAAAAAAAATTTGAAAATATACATGAAAAATCCGCATGCATGCATTGATACAATAATAAAAGTAGTGCTGATGGCTGATGTCCGAGGCTAAAAATTTTATCTATTATTATAAACTGCTCATAAATTTGCTTTCGACAGCAGTATCAATTTTTATTACATATTACGTTACTTACAAAATAAATGGGCACAGACGGATTTCTTGATTTCACTTTTTTGTTTGTGAATATCATTTATGACAAATGATATATTGGATTATAATAAAACATAAGGCATGATTAAATGAAATTTGATCAAAAATTTTAAGATTTAATAATAAATGAAGTATTGTCGATCTTTCAAGTTTCTCCTTTAGTATATTTAAATGAAATTTTTGTTTATATAATACTATACGGTTAATATTTGGGGAACTTGAAATGTACATATTACAATCGAAATACGCAAAAGTAAGAAAATCCCCGTTTTTATACTGATATTATATATTGAGTTCAATTTTCATACCATTAAAGTTTTTAAAACGAACATTTGTTCCAAGAATGGAAGCTCAGATTTGTTCAGTTTTGAAAGAAAATGAAAAATCGCCTTCTAAAGAATTTTGGTTTTTTGTTGAACGATGTTAATTCCATGAAGAGATAGATATGCACTTAATGAACGATACTCATAACGAATTATTTTTATTTCAAGGCACTAAACATACATAAAATAGATGAAATTAACTCGCTGGTAGAGTACTTTTTGCCTTACTCATGGTGTCCTAATTGCTCTAAGGGAATAGCAAAGCCAATTTTGGAAAAATTATACCATTTTGAATTTGAGGACATTGCTTCTACTTCTAAGTCTGAATCAGAGTCTCTTGGCGTGGACCCTACTGATACAACTTCTTCAAGATATAAAGACATTTCGGGAAAGGCTTCTTTCTCAGTTGCTACACAAGAAACGATGTCTAGTACTTCTAGTAGTGAAGAAGAGAGTGATCAGGAAATAAATAAATTACTAACTGGAGGTTACGAAAAGAACGAACAAAAGAAAATAAGTGCAAAAAAATCCGTGCTATTGGTATGTGACCAAATTTCTTAAGTTTTGTATTTATATATTATATCTAAACAATTTGTTTCAGAAAGTGCCCTTCAATAATATGACAAATCCAAATTGCTCCAATCACTACTTAGTCGTTGAACCAGTTCTCATACTCACTGCTCTACGTGAATTCGCTGAGGATCATTTTTGCGGAAACGTTGTCCCTATAGAGTCGAAAAACTTAATCGTTTACAATGTTCCTTGCATAACATATTTTTTACTTACAGTACGGAAAACAAAACAATGAGGTCAAAAATAATCACCGAGGAATCGCAAATGTTGCCCAAGGGAAATGTTGTTGAGTATTGGTCCCAATTTCCTCTGATTATATCTGACCAAAAGATGAAGGTGTGGAAGGCTTTGGAACATGGACTTAATCACTACTTGCAAATTCTAAAAGAACGGGAGAATTTGGATACTCAGTGCGAGTTTTTGAGGAGGCAGAATGCAGAGTTCAATCATCTTTTGCAGAAATATTTGCCTAAATTTTGCACGGACGGGGTATAAATGTGTACTCTTCGAATTTATGTTTACTAATAAATTGTCATGTTCTTCGATTTAATTTAAGATATTATTTCTCATTTTAACACATTCGTGGACAGTAAAGCGTTTTTGTCATACATACATACATACATATACAGCATATTGCAAAAATTAATACATTTTCTAAAATAAACAAAACCACAACTGCATTAAAATATGCAGATTATTTTCTCAATTATTAACTTATTACAATTAATATTGACATATGCTTGATATTTGTTTCAAATAAATTAAATTGTCCATTAGAGATAGAGTTTCATGGACATTTGCCACAACCCTTATTTGATTTTTACTAAAAGCATCCATTGATTCATCAGTAATCCTATATGATTTAGACATAATTAACACTCTTGGTACTCTTTGTTACGTTTAGAAGCTGTTTTAGGTGTTTTTGTACAACTGTACTTGAACTGAAACAGAAGTCAATTTGTGGAAAGAAATAAAATCGCATCAAATAAAGGTAATAAATCAAAAATATTAAATTAAATTTGATTCGTACTGAAAGTATAACTTGATTCATCACTACACCTCAATCAATTATTTAAACATTGTAAACGTATATTATTTCTGTTTTTTAACACGTTCGGAAACGTGAATTTTAGAGCATTAATTTTCAAACTATGGAAATTTTTTACTTAACTTTAACATGTATTTTAGAAAGGGTGTTATGCCGGCAGTATTGTATACATATTGATTTGAATATTTTTTAACTTTATTTTGATAATATTTACCTATACACAATCTTCGCATTTTTCGTTCAAAGGCTACTAAATTTTGGGCCAACGTAGGAGAGATCATGAATCAGTTAACAAAACTGTATGACATCAGCAGCTTCGTTTTGGTCAACATTTTAGAATTTTTGAATAAAGGCATTAAAATTCAAAGTTTATGCCAGGAACTTTAGAATTTATTTTTACAAGTATGTGCTTAAATTTTCTATGAATTTGTTTCATTTGCTGTCGTTATTTTAGAATTATCTTACAAAAGTTATTGTTATTATTAGTTTTGAAAGACCCCTCTTAAAATTTCTATATAATATTTACGACTGCACGATTATATTTATTTTTAATTGTATCCTGCACACTTAAATCTAATTCCCCTAAAAGTTAGAGTTATCTCAAATAATTTCGCAGTGAGAAGTTTCTGAAATAACACATTTTTCATTGAAAAATTCTCAGCAAAACGTCGAAATGCTCATTTCTGGAAATGCGGTTTATATTGCTAAACAACTGTTTCAAGTACTCAAAAGGTATAATTAGAGTCATTTTGAGTTTTTGCTATAATCCTCACTTAATTTGAGTTACAATAAAAGTTCATAAATATAATTAAATCCGAATTTATTCCCCGCATTACACTACCAAGAATTTTAGTGGATTTTGTGCCATTTTCGTCAGTAAATCAGGCATAAAATAAGAAGAATTTGCAATGTGGGATACTAAAAGACTAATTCTCACAATTTAATAATACAATTTCTGCCGAAAACTTAGAAATTGTGTGAAATTCAATTGTATCTCAAAGTAGGATAATTTCATGTTTATATTCGTTTTAAGGGACTTAATAAAATACAAAACAAGTTCTTTAATAATTTTCGGTGTAATAACTTGATGGGTTTATGTAATTAAAACTGAGTATTACTCAAAAAATACATTTGGCAATAATTCAAACCCGGAGCTGACTGCTCAAAATCCGTTAATGGTGTGAGCAAGAGGGAAAGAAAAGTGCACAATTTGAATATAGGCATTTTGTATGGGACGAGTGGTCCATTTCTATATATCAGTGGCGCCAAATTTTTTTTTTTTTACTACTTTCTCAACGAACATACTTTATGATCCAATCATTATGGAAAGCATCATGGATAATTTCGACTTCGAAAAGTTGACAGCCTGAAGTGTCTTGTTTCATTCTGTTTCGCTTGCCATGCCACTGCTTTTTCGTTCCCTCCACACCACTTTTAAACAGTACGACAACTCAACTCCTATATTTCTAGCCGTACTAGTCTCACCAAAGAAGTGACAGTAGTGTGTTGTGTTTTGATCCGATTCGAGTTGTTTTTTCGAAGGGTTTTTTCGTGCATTCTGTACATAATGTTTTAATTCAAAGAAATCCTTTTACTCCGGTACTCTGAACCAAGTGAAATAAATGCTTCCAGCTGTCTGTCGCTGGGCAACGAAGCACAGTCGGATGAGTTTCTAAACTTGGTTCCTCGTAGAGCTCCATGGCTATAGAGTGACATTTTGATTTTCTTCAATATTTACTGAAAAAGAAGTTCTCCAGCATTGGAAGAGAGTCGGTGTAGTAATTTTCGCGTCCGCACCGCACGTTGGATTGTTCCTTCTTCTAAAGCAATACCTTTCCTGGATGGATAATTAGTGCATCCTCTGGCTCAAGTTATGGTCTCAATTCCCAAGCCGAAATTCTTGAAACCGGGTAAGTGCTGCGCTGGTTTTGGTTGTGATCACTTGAATTTCTGGCTAAATGGCTTAAGTGGACTCCACACAGTTACATCTCGACGTTGTAAATTTTTTCTTCTTTTTGTTTATTGCTAATTTTAACTTTTTGGGAGCATGGTGCTTTGGCATTGGATCAGCTGAAATTAATGATTTCTGCTGCCAAATAATCGACGGAGATGACATCATCTACAGCGGCAGTGACCCACCATCACTGCCGCCGCGCGGCACGCCGGAATGTCATTACAGAGTTTCGCCGAATCTTCGCCACTTGGCGACTACTTTTAATTTTATCATACACCCTGAAAAATCAGACGGCATCTGTAACTGGAATTTTTTCTTTGCAGGAAGGTTTACTTAACTAGACAAACTGTCGATTGTTTTATTTTTTAAAACTGCGATCATCTCACTAAATGGTTGATTAAGTAAGCAAATTCCAGCCGCATAAGGGTGGTGTGGCAGGCAGCCTCATCTCCAGGCGATAAGGAATACCAATGTGTCCATAGTTAGCATTCAGGGTGAACTTGAATTTTGACCATTTCTCTGTTGAAGGTCACCGACAGATTGGGTATTATAACATAAGCATTTCGTAACATTGAACAAGAAAAACATAATGAAAAAAATCTGTCTCGCATTCATTCCGAATGTTCATAAAATTTTAACCCATTTGCATCGTAAAGAAGAATGAGAAATTAGGCCCTTATCAAATTTTATAGAAAGTGTATCTAGTAGAAAAATTGCAATCCGTAAAAACAACAAAATTAAATTTATACACTGGCGGTCAAAAGTTTGAAAATCGTAGTCAAACACAAAAAGTTTTTAAATTTACTTATTACAGGCATCCCTCGAATAGCACGGTACTTGAATTGCACGAAGTCGCGAATAGCACGCTTAAAAATAGGGACAACCCTCGAATAACACGGAATTCGAATTACTCGAAGCCCCGAAAAATACTGTTTAAAATTAAGTCGATCACACAGTTCATATGTACATATGTATATGTATATATCGTCGGCTTACAAGGAAAACCGAATGTCTGTAGTATGTATTAACCCTTTCTCTACGGCGCACGGTGGGCTGATATGAAATCGTAGAAGACTTAGGAATAAAAAAAAATGACTAATTTATTTTTAAAAAATAATCGCGTAAAGGATATCTACTATTAAAAACAATATGATATTGTTTTATGACTTTTACGTTTTTATCCATTATCGTCAAAATTACGAGCATTTAAAGATTTTTATGTATGAAAAAAAACATAAATTTTTGAAAAAATCGTAACTCTCAAGTTATCTCAAAAAACGGATTAGAGATTTGAATAGTAACAAATTATTTACCTATTTTTGCATCTAATCTGGTATACTGAGATTTCGTGCGATTTTGGAGATATTTTTTTTTTATCTCTATTCCACACCACCCCAGAGGTTAAGAACTAGGCGCGTTTTTTTAAAAAAATGGTATCCCCAATAGACCTAATCCACTACAGCAAACGTTGTCCGTCCTTTGACAATATTCAGAAGTCAGATTCGGGTTGATTATGCAATAATGGGTCTACACTTAAAAAAGTTCTCCTGATATGATAATGATCAACAATGAAAGTAATAAATTTATGAAAAAAGTCACATAACATAAAAACATTGTATTAGTATGTAGATTTCAAAAATGTACATACGAATCCTTAAGTCCGTACTTCGCGATTTCAGTCCACTGTGCGGCGGGCCTCGTTGCAGTGTTTCGCGTGGAACGGAGCTCCGTGCTGGAAGTGCGCACATTAACACGCGCATTTTTCATCATTCAGGGCCAAAGCTTTTATCTCAAAAACGACTTTCATTAGTTTTCAGAACCAAATGACAAAATAATATTGAAAAAAACAAACATCGTAACAGTACTTAATCTTTGGAGAGTGACAGTAGTTGAACATACGTAATTAAAAAATTATTACGTTTATAAAATTTTACTTTTTACATTTTTAAGTTTCACTTTTCTAAATTGAATGAATTTTATGTTATTTTTGTACAACTGAAATTTTATAACTAACAATACAAAAAAATTTTTTTCTTATTTTCAATGTTTTCTTAATTAATCTTTGGAACCAAATGTACAAATTTGTATGGATCTCGAGTTTCGAATTGCACGGTTTTGAATAGCACGGAACGTTATCTCCAAAATTGTATGAATTATAAGTATCGAATAACACGATTTCGAATAACACGGAACCAATTAGCCGTGTTATTCGAGGGATGCCTGTATTAATTATCTTACAATACTTCATGGTATGGAATATTAGAGTCACCAAAAACAATTTAACCTAGTAAATTCAGTTTAGAAACTAAAGTAAGCTCATACAGCCTTTTCATTGGAAAATCGACCTAATAACAATATTTTTTACAAGTCTTGGCGTCGAGCAATTCATTTATTAATTGTATATCTGGAGAGGTGTTATTCCAGATAGTTGTAGTACATTGCACATGTTGGAAGAATGGACAATGATCACGAACTTTTCGGTTGAATTCTTTCAATAAAAGTTCGATGGGCTTCAGTGAGGAGATTACGGAGGACATATATTTTTGAAAATTCCAGCTGTTTGTTTTTGAATTAGCATAATTTTTAACTGTGCTTGGGGTTATCCTTTTGCATTGTGGTTTTTTTTTTTTTGAAGAAGTGGTTTTCGTCTAATTAAATTGGCATCTCTTAAACGCCTTTTCCTTTTGACCGTAGTTACGAACACGGCTTCCGGGTTTTTTTTTTTTTTTTGTAATTCAGCTTGGGTTTCTAGTGCTGTGTAAGTCGCTTGTTGATGATAAAAAAAAATGATTCTCGTGTTTATTAGTGACCTTGAGCCTTTCGGAGCGTGGTCCACCTTTATGAACGCCTGGTTTTGATGAAGCTATCTATGCCACGATGCACACAAGTTTTTTATAATTTTAATTAAGCGGCGGCGTTAGGATAACTAATCGCATTTCAACACTAATTTAACGATCTTTTCTCATTTTAATGAACGTTTTTTTTCGAAAAAGGATAAACTGATACTGACCCTTGTAAAACTTTTATTTGGAGGCGGTTTCGTTAAAATCCAACACAATTGCATTATTATTTAGAAAATAGTTCTATTGCTGCTAAAATAACAGCAGACCGATTTTTTGAATTTTTTCGACAAATGCGCAGTTTGCACTTATTGTATAACATTGTAACAAAACAACCGTTATTGAATACTGAACGGTAATAAATAGTTCACGGTTTATAATATAGAAGGTTTTGGTGTGAGTCATATTTTTTATTAGCTACTGCCCGTCGACGTGCACAACTGAATACTATCAAAACTAACGAAAAAGCTTTTTAACAAAAAAATGAAACCGCCGAAAAAACTGAAATGCAAAAAATAATAAACCTTTTTTTATTTAACCTTAATAACTAAGTTCTTAAACTAATGTAAGTATACCTAAGTAATTTTGAGTCGGCGCCAAGCATCGTCTGGTTGCTGTCTCGCTGACATTAACTTCGTGAACGCTCGGCATTTTCCGGCGAAGGGGCGTGTCGCGCCGCGCCGCGCGCCGCCACGCATCACGCTTTACGTAATTAATTAATTTGCTTGTTTGGCGCCGACTCAAAATTACTTAGGTATACTTACATTAGTTTAAGAACTTAGTTATTAAGGTTAAATAAAAAAGGTTTATTATTTTTTGCTTTTCAGTTTTTTCGGCGGTTTAATTTTTTTGTTAAAAAGTTTTTATTTTATAATTTTTTGTGGCTATAATGCAGAGATTGAGATGTCTACACACAAGAGACTGACAGGTCTAAAGCTCATTCATCGTGAGGTTTTTTTTTTAAATTAATTGTAGTACACAACTCAGCATTAAAATCTGTAAGTGAACAATAAATCACCCCTATTTTCCCACCCTTAAGGTAGGAATTTTTTTTCCAACTTTATATGGAACCAACTTCAGGGTATACCGTTTCCAATAAAAAAAGAATTATCAAAATCGGACTACTCTGTAAAAATTTATGCGCGGTCATACATAAAAAAAAAAAAAAACGCGTCGACTTGATAACCTCCTCTGTTTATTTTCGCCGGTTAAAAATAGAAAGAATTTAAAGTCATGGTCCTCTATGTGCACAATTTTGGCAGAGCTAAAGTAAGAGGCTACGCTGATTAACGTAACAGAGCAGACTACTTCCCTCGTCTCTCGGGAACTATGCATTTTTTCGAGATAAAAAGTATCCTATGTTGTTCTCGCCCTTTACTTTAGCTTCATGTCAAATTTTAGCGAAATCGGTTCAGTAGTTTCAGCGTAAAAGACTAACAGACAGGCAGATAGACATACTTTCGGATTTATAGTGTTATTAGGGATAAGTCATATGGTTAAATTTACTATTTTTAAAGAAAGTTAACAAAATTGCATAATGATAAACATTATCTTATTGAATATTTTCCTTGTACGAAACTTCCATCGATTGAATATTTTCTTTGTACCATTGTTTGAATATTTTCCTTCTACAAAATATCTATCGACTGAATATTTTTCTTCTACAAAATCCACATTAAGGGGGTACTCTACTGATAAACAAATTTTTTTTCGATTTTTTTTTTTTGCAAAATCAATAGATTAATATCTCATGAATGAATGTTCAAAATATTATATCGATATCTTCTTTCGTTTTTATTCTATGGGAATTTTTCGGAGTGCACGTCGAGTGGTACATACATATATATCGAAAAAATCTGTTAAAAAAACTTTAAACGTGTTTTTCTCGAAACGTGTTTTTTTGGTGCGCGGGGTAGCACACAGAAAAATCTAGTGAACCGATTTAGCTAAAAAAATTTTGCAAACTTATATAACAATTCTCGATGGCACTAACCTAAATTTAGCCTAAAATATTCAATTTTGGTGATTCGGAAGCACTGTTTTCAATGCAAAATATGGTAAAATTCGAGTACGCTAAGTTCAAACACTTGGCAAATAGCGAAAATATCCATATTTATGGCTTCATTTAGGTTAGTGCCATAGGTTTTCATTCCAACTAAAGAAAAATTTTTGGTCAATTGACTACAGATCACCTGGACGACGTGGGCACTACCCCGCGCAAATGGGTCGTTCTGTGAGCGCGCGCTCCATCAACTCGCTGCAGCAGCCGCCATTTTGTTTTTTTTAATTTATGACAATTGATTTTTAATATTTTGACCTTAATAAAGAATCACACAAAATTTCATAAAGATATCTTTAATAGTTTTTTTTTATAGCAGTTTTAAAACGATACTGCTTTTTACCCATTTAACAGTAGAGTAGGTACCCCCTTAACTGATTGTTTTCATTGTATGTATATACAAAATGCCCATAGACTGAATATTTTCTTTGAACAAAATGCACATTGTCTGAGAATTTTCGTTGTACAAAATGCCCATTGAGTGAATTGCATTGCATAAAATGATTACTGTCTGAGTATTTTCCATTTTTCATGCAGCCTTTTAGTTCTTTAGCAACAACACTTTTGGCCTCAAGCGTGACGTCCATAAAGGTTGTGCTCCACCCCAGCGCCTTAAAATCGTTACAACATGTGACATAATATTTTGATCTGAACATTTGAGAGGGTGTTAACTGTTTTCTTCTTATTTTTATAAAACTGTTATTTTAACAACGAAGAATTTTGTTTTTCTAATAGAACGAAAATATTTATTTCCTTTTGCAGAAACTAGAAGACAGAATGTCTTTTATAATTTTTCATATTTTTGGCTAAAAAATGTGGGTTATGTAGGTAGGTACATACATATATATGCATAAAAACACACAATAGATAGCTCACCGATCCTAAAACTTTATTTATTTTAACAATTAAACGCGGCACTTTTTAATAAAAGTATGTATTCTAGGAAATAGCATCCAAATTCGTCGATGAAAGGTTACTCGAAGAGACCTGTATATGTGCGCAATTTCTATAAACGCATCACTGATTTTAAGGTGTAATGTATAAATCAATGAAATAAAGCAATACGATAATACAGATTCCTTAGAGTCACAATTGCTAAAGCTATAACTATTTATAAGAGCAATTGAACAAATCAAAAATATCAATCACTGTGTGAATGGAATATATTAGACATTCATAACTGATCTTAGAGTGCGTATTTTCTGTAAACGCAGTTCCTTTTTATAGCGTTATTGTTTAAACCCAGAGTGCTTTTGCAATTTTTTAGAAAACAGCTTATGTGAGCTTAATATTTATTTTTCAACTTTAGCTTAATTTTATATAATTGCTATTATTTATTAAGGGTCATTAAAATGCTCAGTGGAAAAGTCCTCGACATCGACGATCGCGTCCGAATCCATGTGTTTAGGGAAACTGGTCTCGGTATAAGAGAAATTACAACGAGAATGGCACGTTCAGACAGGTGTAGTTCGAAATTTTCTTAAAAAGGCGATATAGTTATGGATTATGGTAACATCCAAAAGGCAATACCAAAGTTTCCAAAGGAGTTATTGGGAAGATAAGGGAAGAAGTTACGAAAAACATGTTAAGTGCAGCTTAAATTGTAGCGAAGTTTCCACCCGAATGAACTCTGCGATATACCTGACCTTTTGGAATCTCTTATTCCATATTTAAAAGAAAATATGGAAAAAAGTTTGATTTTTCAACAGAATAATGCCGATGAATGATGAGGAACATTTGTTAAAAAAATTAATAAATTCGATATCTGGCAGGATTTTTCAGGTTAAAAATAACAAACGAGGTAATAAAAAAAAATTAAAATAAACATAAATTTACTTTTCGGCAAACTTTTAAAATACAGAGAATAAAATTAAGTAATATGTATAAGGTGAGTTTATAGAAATTGCGCAGACAAAAGAGAGATTTTATTATATTTATCTTTATTATAAAGAAATTACTTACTTTAGTGAATGTTTTATGTTCATTAATTAATATGTACCAATAGAAAATTTATGCAATATAATTACTTTTGGAAAACAAAAAGTAGTTTTCTTAAATGAAGATAAAACTGGCTGCGCTTATAGGAATTGCGCACACTGTATGTAAATACCAAACTGTTTTCTATCTGAAAATTTTTGGTATGGTGGTGGAATAGGGAGAGAAACATTTTTTTTTATCGAACGGTTATCGATATCTGTCTGCATAGGTTGTTAGTTTATGTACTTCACATACACTAAAACTAAACTTCCGGTCCGCGCGCGGTAACCGGAAATTGAATCAAGAAGCTACCGGACCAAAGTTGGCGCAAAATGTGGTGGCAGACATTTTTGTCGGTCAGCTTTTGAACAATTTGTCATCAAAGTGGGTCAAATTGAATTCAAACTTCAAATTTTGACAAAAAGAGTTCAAATAAAAAAAAAAATCGTCTACCCAGTCAGCTCATAAGGCATTAAAATGCTCTAACCTTGGCTGGCAAACATTTTGCCAAATTTAACCCCCTAAACCACCCCTTAAAGAATTGAAAGTGATTCACTAGTTTTTGCAAATACATAGAAAGGTCGAAAAGATGTTAAGGGTGGTTTGGGCGTCTTAAATTTGCAAAGCTCACATTACAGAGTTTATAACGTAAAGTTTTGAGAGTACATATCATAGTGAATTTTAAATTGTTTTGAGGTGAAAAATCGTTAAAAACATACCTATAATAACTGGGTTACGGAGTAATATTTTAATGAAATATGTTCACCACATTGTTAGTTGAATCACTTAAACAATTGTTCAAAGGACAATGCCCAAAATTGTGTGGACACTGTCTCCCAGCATACTAAGAAACAAAATTGGTGGTAACAGGCTCGTTGTGATCTATTATTATCTCCGTTCATTTACAACTGTAGAAGCAATGCGTTTTATTAACTAGAATAACAAAAACGTTAAGTATTTCAGTAAATCAAAAATATCCATTGATGAGAGAGGTGGTCCTTCTGTGGTGAATTAAAAAAATGATTGATGATTTGGTTAATTTAATACTATAGTTATTAAAATTATGTCAGAACGTTTATTTGCCCATTCTTTGTGAATAATTTCTAGAAAACTGCAGTCCGTCAATATCCACATGGCTTCAAATAACTCTCCTTAATGAAGTAGTTACAAGAAAATTAGAAGTCATTATATTTTTTGTTATGTGATTCATAATTTACGGCAATCCCTTTGGATTTAGTGAAGGCGTCATCATATTTTTTTCCGCTTTCATCTAACTAAAGGTATTTGATTGTCGAAATGTTTTTAACAACTATGTAGTACAATGTACAAATAAACAAATAAGTACGTACATCAATTTCCAGGAGTGTTTCTGTTTACTATTTTTGTACAAAAATAAAGCAAAGCCAGCGGTTTGTTCTGGCCTTATAATCGCCGCAGAACTTCCAAATAAGTTACCCCTTCCACTGTTTGGGACAATTATCAGGCTTCGGGGCAATGTGTATTTCATTAGCCACATTGGCATTGTATGGTTAGGGAATATTAAGACTAATGGTAATGCTCAAGGCGGGTACCTTGTTTGTGTTAGCCAGATTGATTGGTTACCTCCAGGAGTGAATTTTATCTGAATTTATTGTGATTGCTTATATGTACATACATATTTCTATTTTGAAGCATGTTGCTATGGGACATGAAGTACTAACGAAAACTGCGCTGAATTTGTGGAAAAGAAAGCTATATGTCGAATTAGTTGAGAGGTTTAAGGGTTCTTTCAATCAGTCTTATAATACACAATCGATTATGAACGCCCTTTGTTTTAATAATTATCTCGTGCCTTGTGAGGAACTTGGCGAATTTGAGAAAGCGTTGCGCCAAATAAGAAGTGAACGCTTGCTAGGGCTTAAAAATTGCTTTTTTACTAAAATACATTTGAGAAAATTGATTTCGCTGTTCTACTTCTACACTCTGTTCCAGTGGCGGATTTACACATTTGCTGCCTATAGGCTATTAAAATTTTGCCGCCCCTACCGACTTGTACAATTTTGTGTCAGTTCCTAAATTATTTGCACAACCCAACGATTACATGTTTAATTCTTTGTGTGGACCTAATAAGATTTAAGTATATAAATATGAATCTTTTTAATTTCTATAAGACATAAAAAAACTTTTGGTCCCAAATTTGCCGCCCCTTAAATCTGCCGCCCTAGGCTCCAGCCTACTGAGCCTGCTGGCAAATCCACCACTGCTCTGTTCGGAATTATACTGGGTGGGGCATTTATCTTGAGACAAAATAATATCTCGGTTGGAATCGATTATTTCGAAAAAAGTTTCAGACAAAAATTGTAGGGCACCGAGGGGGCCATTGAAAGGTCTATATTACGACTTCTGGTCTAGACCGCAAGTGGCGTTTTTAGACCGGCAGTCGATTTTTTGAATTGAAACACCCATTTTTTACCACGGATTTCGATTCAAAAACGAAAAAAAAATACTTTTTGTTCTTATTATTTTTTCGATTTAACCCATATTTTGGCCATAAAATGGCCATAAAAAACAAAAAAAAACAAGAATTTTTTTTACATTTTCATTTTTGTTTCGTACTTTTTGTAAATATTGGACTTTTCAATGCCTCCCGGTGCCCTACAACTTTTATATGCAACATTTTTTTTAAGAAAAGTGATCCCAACAAGGTACTCCGTTGTCTCAAGATTCCTGATTTTTTGTTCTTATGGCCAAATTATGGGTTAAATCGAAAAAATAATACGAACAAAAAGTATTTTTTTTTCCGCTTTTCAATCGAAATCCGTGGTAAAAAATAGGTGTTTTTATTAAAAAAATCGATTTCCGGTTTAAAAACGCTACTTCCGTTCTAGACCGGAAGTTACAATTTTTGTCTAAAACTTTTTTCGAAATAATCGAGACCAATCGAGATATTATTTTGTCTCAAGATAAATGCCCCACCCAGTATATCAGAATAAGAAAATCTTTTATGGGGTTTTTCTAACAAAAATGAGAATTTTGAAGGATTTGTTTTTATATAATAGAAAAAGTGATTTAAAGAAAAACATTTTTTTTATGTTTTCGTTTTTAATGAAGTGTAAATAATTTAAAAAAATAACAGTTTGGAAGCAGCGAGCATTTAAAAAAAGCCCCTTTTTAAAAGAAAATGGGTACTCGCTATGCCGGTCAGCAGGAGGGTGATATAATTTATTTCCATATACCGTATATTTCTTAATCGATTTTGATTAAACTTGGCTAACATAGTCTTCATGACAATATCTGAGCTTTGTTCGCAAATAGGGTGAATCGGTAAAGGGCGTGTGGAATTCAGCATTACATTCCCTTATGCAAAAATTATTTTTACCACATCGAAATCTACCTGTTCCTTCTGGCTGCCGCCAAAAGGTTTTTTTTTTTAATTTTTCGATCGCTAATAACGATTATCAAGTAATTTTTATTTTTCGATTGGTTGATAACGATCAAGTAATAATTCAATATTATAAAAAATAAATTAATTTTAATCATAATATCGTTCAACAAACAAACGTTGATCGATGCGACCAATTATGCGACAGTATTAGTAAAAAAATGGTATATGGTATCTAAAATATGTATAATTTAAAAAGACACAAATTTCAGAAAAAACTGTAACTAGGAAAATTCGAAATCCCCCTATGTATAAAAGCTGGTGTTCGAGTTTTTGAAGTAAAACTTTTTTAGGCGCGGTAGGGCAAATTGGCTTGGATCAGACAAAAAAGTATAATGCATCCCCTTTTCCGACTTGAACCGGGCGATTTGCACCAAACTTGGTACTTAAGGGTTTTTGGGATCGCTGATTTAAAATAAACTCTCAAAATTCATGAATTCAAGATGGCGGACTTTCAAATTTTAATATTTATGCGATTTGCACCAAACTTGGCACTTGGGGCTTTTCGGAGAGATTTTCTTCAATTAAATTCCACATAATCATTTCCTAATCCTGAAATAATAAAATTGTCAAGTGCAAAGAGAGCAATGCGTAAAATCAACTGTTTCTAGAACCTAAGAAGTTTCATTTTTAACGTGCGAAGGTTTCACGTATTTTTTTTATAGCATATTAATACATCGATTTTGTTTACATATAATAGATCATTGATCTAGTAAGCAAATCAATCTCGTTTATTTGATTTTATTAGAAAAGAGAGTAAAAGGGTATTGCGATACACAACTTTGAGATGCAACTGCCGTATTGTGTGGTCGAGCCAATGATTCACTTGTACGCTTCAAACTAGTTTCTACTTGATCGGACTATTATGCGGTAATTAACCTTTGGGTGACATCGTTCAATTTAAATTCTTTATATTTTATTTTGCTTGAGTGATAACCATTTGGTTAGTTAGGAAACATTTCTATACGAGAGATAAGGTTTTTGTTTTGCTTTACAAAAAATACTCTTTACTAGAGTTGCCACTTTCTAGAACACCGGAAGTCAGGGAATTTATTGGAAAGGTGATCCTTAATATTGTTTTAAAAAATATTGGCAGATAAACCAATTAACCCAACTACAATGAGTTGTTTACATTTCTTTGTATTATTCTAAAATTTCTTTGTAGATGTTTCTTTCAGTAGTAATTCTTTTGTACAGAAATAAAACAAGCTGCTTAAAATCGGAAAGTAAAATTGAGAGAAGCGAGTTTTTTCGGTATTTTATAGCAATAGACCTTTTTTTAGGCTATCCAGGTATTAGTACACAATTTCTGTATGCTCTATCTAGTACAGATTAGGGGGTGCCCCTCTAATTGTACTTTCGTTAATCTGCACATTAGAAAATAGGGTAAGTTCATTTTTAAACGAATAAAAGTTGCATATTAAATTCTGAAAACATGTTTATTATTCGTTAAATAAAAAATACAAGGAAGAAACTAGTAACTTATTCGAAGACATTTCGCATTACTTCTGAATTTGCTGAGCTGGCAAAATATTAATATCAACAACTTGCCCCTGTTTATGCAATTACATATATTTATATCTGACTGTTTATAATGTATGTAATGTAATTAAAAAAATTTACTTCTATTTACATTGTTAAATGTATTTGGCTATTTTACGTATCATATTGCAGCTATTTTAGTAATAATTTGATCGATTATTATGCTTTGCTCTATAATTGCCTCAAATTCACTGTTCTTTGCTCTATATGGGAAGGTTGGAATATGAAAATAAAATCTTAATAGAATTCCGCAGCCGCTATTCGACTGCATTTTTACTTATCTTTAGTTAAGTCGTTCTATTCTATTTTAAAATTGGTAATGCGGAAAACAACAGAATTGCTGAGAACTTGCGCAACAATTGTCTATGTAAAAGTTTTCGCGGGCATAGTTAACGCCAGCAACTGAGTATTATAATGTTATATAACTTACATGAAATTGGATTATTGTGAATTGTTTTGTTTTTACATTTAATTTATTCTTTTTGCCTTTTGTCTTTTATAGATGACGATTCTTTTGCGTCAGAACGGGACGCACAACCTTCTGATGACCAGGTGACCACGTTTGTCTTCAACGCACACCATTCATTGGCTATCAATGCACAACGCGAGCGTCTTCCTATTCGGAAATATCGTGATCATATTTTATACTGTTTGGAAAATTACCAAACGTTGATATTAGTTGGTGAAACGGGCTGTGGAAAAAGTACTCAGGTGCCGCAGGTAATTTATTTGAAATAATTAATTTCTTTTTGTGCACAAGCTAAGTTTTTGTTCTTTTTAAAATTGATTAATTGGTTTCTCGGTGAAAAGCAGTAAACATGATTAGTACAGATAACAATATTTCTAATCACTTCAGTCGCTTTGTATTATTTTCCTGCAACTTCAGTTATATTCGAAAAAAATGCTTGTTAAATCATAGGTGTAGGCTGTTTGGACTGGAATGTAGCATATTGTTAGATAAGGTGAACAAATTTAAGCAATCTTCATAGCTACTGTCGATTTGTTTGGTTCTATCTAAACTTTTGAAAATTAAAGCCTCACCTCACTTATTGTACTGGCCCAAATGTACCAGATTTGAATGCAGCTTGATGGAGGCCTATGCCTCTTTTTAAATTTTTGAAGTCAGGGTTTACGTTATAATAGGAAGCTTGATTTTGTTAGATGTGAAATGAGAGTACTTAAGTGCGACGTACTTTAATGAAAGTCACGAATATCGGGAGGTTCAGCATTTACGACATAAGTTCATTATGACGATAATTGGTGCGATGAGAAGGTGCCTGGAAGCATTGGTCTCTCATAATGCGGCCAAGTACCGAGATATTAAATAAAGTAATGCAAAGTAAAGTAAACTTCGGGAAATTGATTGTGCCTAGCATACAATCTAGGGCAAAGACTACTTTAGTTAGAATCATTGCGGCACTTTTTCAGCGATAGAAGCGAAAGAAGATTCTATTGGCGTAGGGAGGCAATAGTATCTGTGTTCTTTTCACATCAGATCCGGTTCCAGTTTTTGGAGGAAATTTTGCACTGAATTGAAAGTTATGAGCAGTTACCCATATCAAAAAATTTTTATTTCGCGAAACTAAAATTAAATTACCTGGATTTATACCCATTTTGCGTCAAATCCAACAATTTATCTGGTTCAAGGTTTGAAAGTTCGATGGATAAATATCATGGTAATTTGATGCGCATTTCGAAAAATTTAAAATCTTTATATACCTACATATGTATGTGACGGTTTTTAAAATTTCAATTCAATGCAAAATTTGCTATCTAACCTGAACCAGATAGGAAAATGAAAAGAACACAGCTATTAAAGGAGTATTTCCAACGAAAATTGCGATGGGAGAAACGAAGGAAATTCCATTAGACTGACTCAACACGGTATAGAACGGCGCTCAAATCACACTTGCATATTCAAGAATGGGTCAATACTTGTAATGGTACTGGTAATTCTTGCGTGCATTACTTGTAGGAGTATACTGAGTATGGTAATATATTCCAAGAATAATGAATTATTTTGAAGCTCTGTCATAGCCTCAATTTGGTGACCCGTATTAATTTTCTAGCTTTTAGTACATTATCGATTGTGCAATACAACCGTTTAACTGAAACATTTTTGTTTACCTATTTTATTTTTAACTTTTTAGTGTGATTTAATGCTTCAAATAACGCGATGTAATAAAATGTAATAAAATTAGACTAAAAAGAAGTACTAGTTTAGATTAATAGTTACAAAGGACGCAAACTTCTTATTTTTTGCAACTCTCTGAGCGTCTCATTATTGCAAGGCTTCTTGTTAATTATATTCTACTTTTCAAATTCTTTCACTTGATATCCATATTAATGGAGTTGTGAAGAAAAAGGTAGTCCGCCATCTTGTGGCGTCCGTCATTTTGGTTTTAGAATGACGTCACATAGCTTATCGTATTCTACTTATTTAACCCTTTCATTTGATATTCATATCAAAGGGGTTGTGAAGAAAAAGATAATCCGCCACTTTAGAGGCATTCGCCATATTGGATTTAAAATTATATTAGATACATATATTACTTTGTCACGGGATTTATACACGGTTTTTAAATTTTTAAAGCTCTAGCTCGATTAGAACTTGTCGAAATTTTGATTGCGACCTTTGAAACAAATATACGGAATGTGAAAGTAAAAAAAACCTATTTTATTTCAAATACATGAAGCAGACATGGAAACAGAATCAATCAACAAATTATGAAGTGGATGTGAATAATTGATTTTGTTTATTTATTTAATACTCGTGTTGTTCATTAGCTTAATAAGATTGGATTCACCCAAGTTCGGTCTCACACGCCAGCAATATTATTGCTGGTCCGAAGATAAAATCGTGTAAAACTTTGTTAATGGATTATCGCCCACTGCCAGAACGAATTGTCAAATTAGACCAGTGCGCCGATCCGATAAGCAGTGAAAAGTTAAACTGCTCAAGGCTCATGACCCCAACTAATTAGCATCGATTTAGGCTCTAATAAATGTGCCAACGAAATGGGATTACATTAATAATTCTTGATAATTGTAACGGTGGATGTCCACTCAAATTGATAATATCGGGCATATACCTGAAGCAATTAACATAGTCTGAAATCTTTGAATGCCTGTTCGAGAGTTTCAATTGGGGTCTGCATTGCAACCGACGTAATCAATTTCTGACGTAGGTCAACACTATAGGAATAAACATCTTTTAGCCTTTGGTAGCGTGCTTTCGGTCGCGAATTTATATATAATTTATCGCACCTCAGATTGAATAGAACGGGGGCTTTTTTAACAGTGGCTGTCCCCAGCGGATGTGGTCATGAGTGCTATCAATATGAACACCAAAAAGCACGTGTGGTTCGCTCAAGCGACTAATGGAAATTTTAATGTTTTATCAACAATTCCGGGCGTAAGTTCCTCGCGATCTTGACAGCCCATTCATAAATTATCAAGCAAAAGGCGAAGGCGGGCAACCACAAAGTTTAGGTTTGAGACAGTGAAATTACCCGCAGTTCTTTAAGTTCAGTTTTTATAAAGAAAAGTGTCTAAAAATATAAAAGTCATTTGAATTGTTTATTACTGCAAAAAATATCTTTATAGCAGTTATATTTTAAAAAAATCTGAGCAGTGATGCTAAACACAACGTGCTGAGTAAAAGTAATTTAAAAAAACCTGTCTGTATCTTATTTTTGCACCTTCATTTGTCTAATTTACTTCATAAATCATCATTTCTATTAGTGTTACTCAATACGTTTTTGTACATTGTGTTGGCGATTGTGGTTAGATTTGTTTTTTAAGTGTTTCTTCTCAGGTTTCTCTAGTGGGGAATTCATTGCGATGACTCTAACATTTTTACAACTATTAAAGTAGTATTGTAAATCTTAACCTTAAAACAAGAATTAGTGATTCAAACAATTTCTAATTTGTTGCTGATTATACCAGTGGAACACTATAAACGAAATTTAGAATTTCGGGCGAATTAAATTTCACAATTACAGTAGGTGATCAACGAATTAGAAACACTAGAATTTCTTTAAAAAAAGTTTGAGAATTTGTGAAAATTTAAGGTATTAAGTAAAAATTACGTGAAATTTGCACTAAATATTTATTACTCAATTCATCTGGTGTACATAAAAAGTCAAAAATTTAATATTTTGTTGTCCTCCCCTTAGCTTTAATTACTTCTGTTATTCGCGCTGGCATACTTTCAATACAACTGTTGATCATTGCCTTAATTTCAGGGTCGTTATTCCATATATCTTCGATGTTATTTTTCAAAACTTGTATGGTATTATTTGTTCTCGAGTACACTTTACATTTTAGAAAGGCCCAACAGTTCTCAATGGGATTGAGATCGGGGGAATTTCCTGGCCAAGGAAGAACATTCATATTTTTTGAAATTAAAAAATCATTTACAGATCTTGCCGTATGGCATGGTGCGCCGTCCTGCATAAACGTGTAAGAAGATGTTCCGGAATCCAGGGAGTCCATATAAGGAAGAAGGACCGTTTCCAGGACACGTTTATATTCTTCCGAGCGTAACGTTCCCTCGACGAAATAAATAGGACCGGGGCCTTCTCCAGTAATGCAACTCCAAATCATTGTTGCCGGTGGATGTTTTACAGTTCTTATGAGGCAGTCTTCGTTAAAACGTTCGTGGGGTCTCCTTCTAACAAAATTAGCTGCTTCCGTGACAGCCTCTAAGCGTCATTCGTCACTAAAGATGACCTAAATTTAAAAGAAAAAATGAAAAATCGTAACCCTGACAAACATAAGCGTCAACGGAACCCAAATGTTCCAAATTTAATTACCTTTTTCCAATCATCGATGGTTAAGCTCTTATGAAGTTTTGCCCAAATTAATCTCTTCTTCTTCATTTTTTCCGTTAATTTCGGCTTCTTTGCAGGCCGCCTACATTTCAGACCTGCCTCATAAAATCTTCTTCTAACTGCCACCGTTGATATGTCCACTCCCTGCTCATTTAGATCTCTAGCGATTACGCGTGCTGGTGCCCTGCGCTGTTGTGCCGCCCTTCGAATAATATAAATTCAAAGTTATCCCATGCAAAGTAACAAGTTCTTATGAAATTCCTTCAATTTTGTAAAAAATTTCCAAAATGGCTAAGGTATGACTTACTATTTCACAAACTTTTCGTGCTAAAAAATAAACTTTTGACTTTAACGAACCTAACCTCAAAAAATACTTATGATATTCTGACTTATACGTCCTGCAAGTAGTTTCGTATGTTGCTAAAGTATCCCCAAAATTTTAGTTTGAGCATGTGCCGCAGATGTCAAAACTTTAGACACTGATCTTAAAGTAAAAATAATTCAAAGAAACTAAATTGTCGTGCATGTGAGAATTTTACTAGCAGAAATATATCTTGAAACATTCTAGTCATATTACTCTTCGAAAGCCTTTCCTCCACAACTTCAATAGATAGCCTGAACAGCAGGTCTAACATAAAAAAATTGCGTATTTGTCTGCATTGCATGGTACCATAATACTAAAAAAACAAATTTTATGCGATTACAAATCGATACTGACGGGGATTGTTTTTGAGAGATTAGAAAAAAAACTATTACTTTTATCCGAATTTGACAGAACTTTTGCGTGACATTTTGATTTTTTTAAAATCCGTGCCGTAAATTTTAATTGCATTTTCTTCATTTTAATTACTGTCAAATATAAAGTATACATGTTCTAATTAAAACCCTGATTTTTTTCCCATTTTGATGATAAATTAATTTAAAAAAATTGTGTTGTATACTTACTATTAATGCATACAGTTTGATAAACATATAATAATTATATCTTAGTTTAAAAAATGCCTCAACATTTACAAATGTCTTGCCGTCTGAATTTATATCCCCCCTTAATAGATACGAAATTTGCCTTTGAGGCACCTTTAAAAGTTGGACTTACAAGTTGAAATTTGAGGACAATTAGTTTCTCAATATTTAGTGTTTTTTTTATATTTATACAAAATTAATTTTGCCATCATTCATTCTTCACTATAAGAGAATATGCAATAGGTAGAATTTTATAAACATTACCTAAAAAAACTAATAATAAAAAATCAATTAGAAGTTTGCACATGTGCATATAAGACAATTTGTAAAATAAGTGGTTATGTAACAGCTATTCGAATTTTTAACATGCTACCAAATGAATTAAAAAGTATGAACTCCACAAAGATAAATATCAAGTATAAACTTAAAAAATGGATTTCTGAAAATGTTTGATCGCTAAGCAAAGTGTTTTGATATTATATGTATATGTACGTATAATTAAGTATGTATACATACTGATAGTTTTTAAGATTACTTTATAGTTTTGTATTTGTAAGAACTTTAGGTACAATCCTGCGAACAAGGGTTTCATACCCTTCTGCTGGCTATGCAGATCTCTGTATTTGTATTTGTATATTGTACAATAAATAAATAAATATATAAATATGTTTATCGTATAATACGGATAATTAAAGTATTATTTACGGCATTCATATATTGAGGATTATTGCTAATTTTAAATTAAAGCTAATTATTACAGAACTTAGCTCAACGATATTAAGGCACAGCAGTTTTCCCATTTTTATCGTAATTTACGAATTTCAATATTTGTGAACGTTTAAGTATTTATTTTTGGTCCCATTAAATATGTAGATCCCAAAAATAACAAATAAGGATAAAGTCATATATGTACATACAATAGCAAATTTATAATTGGTTGAAAAATTACTTGCCACAATCACATTGACTGGCATATGGGCTGCGCTGAAATTAAATAACTTTTGGAAACCACAATTTTTGATGTAAAGTGATATGTTTTTATATCCTGGTACAAAAAAGACTGCCTTAAGCTGGAAACGTTCAAAAATTATATCTTTAACTTCGAACTGCTTCGAATCGGAAAATATTTGGCGGTATTTTTAAATCTTTATGTCGCACAAGATAATGATAGGGAAAAGTGGATTTAATTATTTAATGCAAGTCGATCGATTGATCGAAGTAATTTTTATTTTTCAATCGCTCGATAGCGATTATGAAGTAATTTTTATTTTTCGGTCGCTCGATAACGATTATGAAGCAATTTTTATTTTCCGATTGGTTGATAACGATCAAGTAATAATTAATTATTATAAATAATATTAAGAAACGATTTGTAACCGACTTAAAAAAGAAGAGAGTATCATTCTGAACTTTGTTTTACTTTTCCACTCCTTAAGGGGACCCTCTCATGCAAAATTTTCAAAAAATCGAATTTTCTCTCAAAATTTTATTAAGAAATTCGTAATAGAAGAGAAGTTATAGGTATACATATGTATATTTAACGGCACCTCAGCGTATTTATATAGTGAATTTGTAGTATAAAAACTTTAAACACGTTTATCTCGAAATCATGTTTTTCAAACTGGTGGGACGTTTTTCTCAAAATCTACTCGACCGAAAAGTCATAAAATACCTCCCCCTCCCTTTCTAAATTCGGGTAAACTACCCCAAAAAAAGTTTTTTTCTTGCTTTTTTGGAAAAACGTTTATAAAATAAGGAAAATATAAAAAATAAAATACTTTAAAGGTTTATTGTCTAGTTTTGAGTTTCAGGAATAGAACCTCGTTTGAATTTTTACTCTATCTGTTACAGGGAGCCCAGAAAGTGTCCCACCAGTTAAAATGAGCCTTTTGCAAGACGCCCTCTGCAGTGGTGGTGGTGAACTAAAATGGCTAATACAATTTTTTTTATGTATTTCAAACTATTCCCTACAATATACAAAAAGAATTATGTATCTAAATAAAGTAGTTTTTCCACAAAAAATAATTTAAAAAGAGTAATTTTTTTCAATTTAGCACGAGAACGTCCCCTTAAAAGAAGAAAAATAATTAAATAAATTTTATTTCGAACAATCAAAACATAACAATTAATTCTAAATCATTGAGCGACCGAAAAATAAAAATTGATTGATAATCGTTATCGAGCGATCGAAAAAAAAAATTACTTTATAATCGTTATCGAGTGCTCGAAAAATAAAAATTAGTTCATAATCGTTATCAAGCGATCGAAAAGAAAAAATTGCTTCAAAATCGTTATTATCCAATTTATAATTTGTTTTAGGTTTATTCCAAATATTATTGAATCGAGTAAGGCTACAAATGAAATAATTAATTTTAGTTTGGTATAAAGTGATGATTTTTATGTTTTAAATTTCAGAAATAATCATTATTTTCGTTGCCTGTTTTAAATTGAGTGGCCAATGAAAGAGATTATGAACTTTAATTTTACATTGTGGAATAATGACGTAACAATATTTTGCTTGATTTATAACTTGAAGTTACTAAATTGTCGAGGAACCGCTATAAACCTCCTGGTCTGGACCCAATAGTTATTGATTTCATAAATTTTTTGATATATTGTTTTGATATACAACTACACTAAACTGCCATGATTGTTATAGATTTTTACGCGCACTTGTTCATGAGCTATATGTTTTGCAAATTGTTTAAATTTTTTCATCCGAACAATTTCAAACTAATATCACTTAATGAAAAAACAAATACCAAAATACAATTCAATATACATACATACATATGTAAAAATACAATATCTCCAGGGCTTTTACACTCAAGAGGTTATTAATGATTCATTTACATACATTGCAAAGTGCTTATCAGTTTTTCATTCATTCGGTTTATATTGCTAGACACGCTGGGATTTTATTTTCTTTTGCCAGACAGTATTTACAAATTGTAGAACAAAGATAAGAAAATGTGAAGCAATTAGTATTTTTTAAAGACGTATGTGTCACGGTTGTCTGGTCATATTTTCTCTGATGAAATGAGTAAATTCATTATTTGTTGTAGTTTGTTCCTATTGTTGTGAAAATGAGGAATTCTTAATATTTTAGGTCACTTACGTGATGCTTTTGTAAATTGGTTTTAACAACCTGAATATTTTGCATATTGATGGTTGTATAAGTTATTTTGCGACTATACAAATTATTAATTGTACAAAGCTTAGCTTTAATTTCCAGAAAGTGTTGACAGAAAATGGAATATCAGAATTTACGTTATTTCATTGTGAATATTTAAAAGTTGTTCGATATGTACATAGTAGGAATTATTTCCACTTTAGGATCATATTCTAAACAAGGATAGATCAAAATGAATCCATTTACTTGTAATACCTACGAAACAGTAGCTAGACAAGCGAACAAATTATCAATCTACATACATAATGTGTTACAACATATGTTTTATTATCTTGATGTTATTAATTTGTACAGGCCATGATATGCTACATACAGTAAATATTGATTGTTAAATTAAAAATTAAGAAAATAAGCCAGTGTATGATGACGTCTATCGCTGAATTCCGTCATTCCAAATTTAATTCTGTGAGTTTAGTATCAAACGATGAATGTAAACAAATGAATTTCAGCTTTGTACTCTTGTTCATAAAAGCAAAGGCGCAAAAAGAAAATAATTTCATTTTCTATAAAGGCGAGCAGTTGAAAACATGCCAAAATGCATCTCAGCAGCGGGCAAGTTCAAGTGTCGTCGTAAAGAAAAGAGCAATACATTCTTTAATTACTAAAAAGCCGATCATTTTAATTATCATTTATGTTGACAAAATTTCTAAAAAATACAAGATTTTTTTATTAGGAATTATGTTTGGAAATCAAAAAACAATTTCAGTTAATTATGTTTTTCCTTAACAACATAAATTTTACTGCAATTAAACTTGGCATGCAAACGATGGATTTGAATATTATCTCAACAGAAACTGGGCGTGAGTCTCAATTATCTTACTCATCTCGGGCATTATCTGGTAACTAATGACTGGTAATAAGTTAGGAGAAACAATAGTTGCTCGATAACAGGCTAACTTTTTGTTTCAGTGGTACACGTAGTGGCCCTAAAGGTGGGTGCCGTAAGGCATTGCAATAGCAAATATCATCCACCAAAGTCAGCAAACAATTAAAATTGTTCAAACACCTGAGTGGTTTTTTAAACACAATGTTCTTACTGAAATCTATCTATCTATCTATCTATCTATCTATCTGTACTAAAAAGCAATGTTACTTGGAGGATCGGCGTATTCAAAGTTATAGAAATTGTCCCAGTTAAAATGGATTTGCCCACTCATATCCTAAAATTTGTCATGTTAGTAGGCAATTTAGACTATGACGTACACTATTCGAAATAACGCGCTTAAGGTTCTAGCTATGTCATTATAAATCATCAGTTTCTTAATTGGGTGTAGTAATAGATAACCGGCTTTATCCGACCTCACTAATAAATTACATGTAAGTCTTTAAATTTGATTATTTGTCAAATTATTCCTGAGAATAACCAGTTTTTCATGAAGAATAGAATCTTCACAAGGTTAAATTATTTTCAGTTAATTTATTACAATTATTACTCAAAATTCATCATTGTTTTGGAAGTATTCAACAAGTAATAATCTGTAAGTTGAAAGAGGATATTGTTTAACGATAACAAGAAAACGCGAGTTGTGCTA
Source organism: Eutolmus rufibarbis (assembly GCA_963920795.1). Classification (NCBI taxonomy): domain Eukaryota; kingdom Metazoa; phylum Arthropoda; class Insecta; order Diptera; family Asilidae; genus Eutolmus; species Eutolmus rufibarbis. The sequence continues at coordinate 15,745,767 of OY987205.1, forward strand.
ATTAGTATAATTTGTGGAAACTTAGTACAGTGAGATTTGAAGGATTTTTTTTGAAAAAACGAAAAGAAAAGAAAATGGTAAAGCGTAGATATTACCTGTGAAAAAAAGTCAGCTATAATTGCGCTGTTAAAGATTAAAGTATATTTCCATGGAGAAATCGCAAGAAAAGAGGTATCTCATCAAGTAATTAGAATATCGAAACCATAGAATGAAAATCAAAGACTATCAAAACTATCAATACGCATGCAAATAGTCACTAATATTTTTAATAGTATAGATAATAAATCTAGGCAAAACAATTTTTTTTTTTTTTCAAGGTAATCTAACTCCTTAATTAATTACATACATATTTTGCAAAAAAAAAAAAATTGTTGCGTTCCCTCATGTAGAAATTCCGTTCCCTCGCGTTAGAAATTATGCTTCCTTAGAAAGCAAGCCTCAATAGTTTTAAAATACACTTAAAGAAAAATTAATCATAAATATATTGAAATACACTTAATTAGAGGAAAATTTCACTTCTAATCTCAAATATCTTAAAAGAAAAATTAACCGTAAATAAGTATGTACATCTATTATATAAAAATAGATACCTGGAAGTTAGCCCTGTTCACTTCAACTCACTGACATGTACATATTTACATATATAGAAATGGACTACTCGTTCCTTACAAAATAGTGCACTTTTTTTTCCCTCGTGTTCACACTCACTCGCTTATACATATAATTACACCGAAAATTATTAAATAGATCGTTTTGTATCTTAAGTCCCTTAAAAGGAATACAAATATGAAATTACCCCACTTTGAGATACAATTGAATTTCTAAGTTTTCGGTAAAAATTTTGTTATTAAATTATGAGAATTAGCCTTTTAATATCCCATATAGCAAATTCTTCTTATTTAATGACTGATTTACTGACGAAAATGGCCCAAACCCTAGGAGGCATAATGCGGCGAATTATTTCGGATTTAATTGCATTTATGTCCTTTTACTGTAACTAAAATTAAGTGGGCATTATAGTAAAAGCACGAAGTTGCTTTAATTATGATTTTTGAGGTCTTAAAACAGTTGTTTAGCGATGTAAACCGCATTTCCAGAAGTGAACATTTCGACGTTTTGTTGGTAATTTTTCAATGAGAAAGGTTTTTTTTTCCAGAAACTTCTTACTGTGAGATTATTTGAGATTATATGCTGCCTATATCTGAACTCTCCTTAGGTGAGAACTGTCAAAAGGGCGAACCATTTGAGATAGCAAATTGAGTGGTCCACTTCAATATGTCAGTGCTCCAACAGCTATCTTCATGGTGCCTACTTTCGTTACATATTAATGCACCACTTCCATTACAAGCTAAAATTTTATCCCTAATGAGCTTAATGTGGTACAATTACAAAAAGTTTTACGTCAATATGTAAAGTCGTTCAAAAATTATTAACATTAATGTGAGGTCATATAGTAGCGATTTCTCTGTATTTGTGAAATTGGTGAGCGTGGTCCTACAAAAGACGCTCCTCTCTGATCCCACATTAATTTTAATAATTTTTAAATGGAATTAAAAGTAATTATTGTAATTATATTAAAATTTTATTTGAAATTCACTTCCTTCTGCCTGCGAAATTTCATTTAAAAGGAAACGTTGCGCTCCTTAATGATCTTTCAAATAAAAAATGTTCACATCAATATGTTAAGTCGTTCCAAAATTATTAGCATTAATGTGGGGTCGGTCTATCGCACTTCTCATTAGAACTAACAATTGCTCGAAAGGCGTCGGCAACAAGTGGCCACCAATTAGAAGTTGTAGGCTCGAATCCTGCTCCTAGTCAAAGCTGCTTTTTCGAGCAATTCCCATTTTAATGTGGGATTATAAAGCAGGGCTTTCTCAGTAATTGAGTATAGAAAAGTTTGTTGGAATTAAAATTGAGGTCAGTCCCATAGAGGCTTATTGATTATGATGACAAAATAGATGTACATTGAGCATGGTTATGTTCAATTTAAAATCATCATTTATTTATGATTTTGTTTATAATTTGAGAGTAAAGCAATCCACAACTAACCAAATTTCCTACTAACTCTGCACATATGTTACTGATTAAATTCAGCATGTGTAAACTAAATGCCTGACTAAAGTCCTTTGTTTATTTATAATTTCAGATGCTGCTATCATTGGATTGCTAACCTCTCAAAATCGATACCTCTGCAAACGAATTTGTTTCTAGTCGCTACAGTTGTATATTACACGGTCAGCGCGCTTGGATGAATCGCAGTTCAGCGCAATATCGAAAAAAATAAATAATTTTATCCTAGAATTAGATTTAAATAATAACGTTAAAAGAGCGGCTTAAGTATGATGGGTCCAAGTTCGCAAGTCAGTAAAATACTTTTAGCGCTGTTATTCCTCTTGATTGCCTTCTATATTTATATGGATGTTCAATTGTATTTGCGAATTCAAAATTACCCAATTAACAGGAATCTTCACGTAAATACCTCGAACTTAGATGAGGCTATATTGACGAGTTTTAGTACAACAACCGCCAATAACGGCAAATACCGGAGTAGAATAGATGATGGGCCACATTTCCTTACATCAGCCGTGCCTGAGAATGCTATTACTTTTGATAAGACTGCAACATTGAATTCTATTACATCCACCCACATCAGATATGAAGACAGTACGTGGGTTTCCTGTGATATAAATCCTCTGTGTGATGTAACTGTTAAAGCACTTTTATTGGATCATACAAATCATTATCTGTTCGCTCCGATGGCAACAGTTTTCGACAAGCTTGTAGGATTTTCGCGATCGAATTTCATTACTGCAAATATGATCTCTTTTTTCCATGTTTTTGTGGCTATTGCTGCTGGGCGTTTAATTGCTTCAGATAGTCTGATTTCAAGAAGATTTGGTGTCGTCTTATTTCAGTTCAGGACGTTCCTTGACGACTTGGACGGTCATGTCGCTCGAATGAAGAAAAATATTCGAGGGGAGCGTTCAGAAGTTGGCACAGCAGGGTACTACATTGATGGATTATGTGACGGGCTGGGTTGCATTGCGCTGATGATCGGGATCACATTTTACTTAAAGAATAATCCACCTCGTCGTGGGTACACACAGCTTCAGGCCGTGCTTCCTGTAGCCGAAAACAAGAATACCGAGGCAGGTGTAATTTACAAAGTTAAAATAACAACGAAAAAAGTTGCCAAAAAAGTGATATGCTTTTCTGGACAACTTTTGCTCAGTTCGACAGCATGGAATCGTTATATCGCTCTGTACCAGGATATGCTGGAACGTAACGATGTGACAGCCGAACAGTACCTTAAACAGAATTATGTATTTACATCAAACTGGTTCTTCTCCGTGGCATGGCTGTGGCGAGTAGTTAACGTTCATTCTTTACTACATTGCATTCTACTAAGTATTTTCTGCGATAAACTATGGGATTTCCTGCGAATAATACAATACAGCGGATTTATTGTCCTTCTATCCGCAATATGCGCTACAGAAATGCACATTCTGGAAGTACACAATTTCATATTCAGCTCACTAACCGGTGACAACACATCTTTCTGATTACCCTAGCAGCCGGGATGGAACCTATCTCGATTTCTTATTTTATATGAATCTTTTAAGCTGAACTTCGAGCGAATTCTTCCGTAATGTTTGATATTTTTATAAGATCTAGATTAGACGAAAATCGAATATTTTGTAATTATTATCATATTTTAATTCTTTTACGATTGGAAGGTGTTTGTTTTTTTAAATAAAACCAATTGTTACGCTGCGCTATGACTGTTTATTAGTCGTGACGAGTTGCTTACGCGGCGGCATCTGCATTTACTCTTTCTGTTAATGTTGACTGACTAATTGTATGCGAATACTACTTAATAAGTTTGTTGCCTGGCTTATATAAACTACATTTTAAACATTATATTTATATAGCTCTGGTAAAATATCATGCCACTTTATTGCAAATTGAATCTAATTTTTATAATTATTGAAAGAAGTATGAAAAAGAGAGATTTATAAACATTTTACGAATGTGCAATGAACTAAAGAGGTTCCTCTATTATTTTTTAAACAATATAGGTATTTGCCTGGGATTTGTAGTATTTTTTTTCCTGTGATCTAATTCGCGTAAGTAATTTAAATTGAATTAGCAATAAATGAAAATGTATTTTATTTCTGTTTTATAAATTTTAGACATGTAATATGTTCTTAATATTAAAGCTAATTGTCCCGTTGCAAATATAAAAATAAGATGTATATTTATTCAAAGTGTTATTTATGTATAAAAATAATGACTGAGCTTTATGTTTCATTATCACTTTTAAATTAAATGGAAAAAATTAATTGATTTTACTTATGAGGGGGTTACACTACCTTGAGATTTTCAATAAATAAAAAGAAAATTTTTCCTAGATGTATTATTAATACCTTTAAGAATCTTTTAAGCGTTTCCACATGTCCAAATTCCAATTATTACCATATTTACAGCCAATTGAAATGAGCGCGGCAGCGAATATTCCTTGCATTTCACGTTTAACCGTTTTTCTTTGCGTTTTTCGATTTTGATAAAATTTCAATCACGTATTCTTTACAACATTATCTAAGATACAAGGAATATTCGCAGCCGCGCTCATTTCAATTGGCTGTAAATCTGGGAATAATTTCAATTTTGACATGTGGAAACGCTTAAAATATTTTTAAAAGTATTAATAATAAATCTAGGCAAATGAAATATTTTTATTTTTTGAAAATCTCAAAGTGAGGTAACCCCTTTATCGCAGTTTTTTTTTAATTGTCATGATAACTAATTCTTATTAAATTGTAGGAGGGAACAACCATTTCCTTTTTTTTTTATTTAGGTATTATCCCAAAAATAAGTGAATACGAAGTTGACTTTTATTTATTTATTTATTTTATTTTTTTAATGACATTATATCAGACTACTCCCCTTCATTTTTATTTAAAAGTGAGTGAAAATGCGGATTCATTATGATTAGCTAGTGAAATATTCGTCGCGAGTCAAACTCTTTGGGGAATTTACGTAGTAACTGTGTACGCCAACGTTTTAATTTTATTCACAAAAAAAAAAAAATGTATTCATGTTTATTGGAGCTCTCAAAAGTGCAAAACAACAAATTATTTCTTTGTTGTCATGAGGAATTTTTATTTACCAACGAACCTGTGTAGGCATTCGATTCAATCAAAATTTCGGCTAATATAATAATAATAAATTTTGTCCTTGTTGGACTTCACAGCGTATTGCTGGAAACATTCACACAACTCTTCACCGTTACGGTACAAGAGTTTGGGCTTTATGGATCTTGTTGAACCTAAATTCCTAAAAAATAAAATAATTACAAATTTCATCGAAACCGCTCATTCAGCTTGATGCTGGTATAAGAGCAGTTTTTCCGGTTTTCACAAGTAACAATAAAATAACTTAAATTAAATATTAACATTTGGTTCTAAATGACCATGCGCGCACTCATTCACTCAAAGCTTTTAATTTTTATCTTTATATAATATCTCTCATTAAAAGCCCATCATTCATACCTTATTTACAATTATGCTTCTATTTTTAGTTACCGACATCACCTGCTTTTACATATTCTTTTATTGCATTTGTGAATCTTTATATCGTAAATTTTTTTGATTTCCGGGAAGTCGTCTTCCGTTTTGGCTCTATGTATACATAAAACTACTTCTTAAGTGTACATTCTAGGTATTATTTATGTAGAGCAGATAGAGGAGAGGTCCTAAAATTGATCCTTGCGGAACATCACAATTTTGTATTTGTTCTTTGCTATATTGATTACTCAGCTTTGTTTTTGTTGATCTTGATGATAAATAACTCCCTATTAATTTGTTGCACGTCCCTCTAATACCCAGTTGCTCCAGCAGTATCAGTAGTCATTGATGGTCTACAGTGTTGAACGCCTTTTGTAGATCAATAAATACTGCTAGGGTGTAGTATCTTACATCGAGAGCATCATTGATGTCCATGTGTACATCTACCACTGCTGCTTCTGTCCGAGTTTTTCCTGAAAACCAAATTGATTTTTGTCGAACCTTCCAGTTTTTTTTTTTTTTTACAAACTCCTTTATACGATTGTGTATTATACGCTCAAATATTTTACTTATTGTACTTAGTATTGTAGTTGGCCTATAGTTTGATGGATTTTCCCGTCCCCTTTGTGTATTATTGCCTTTTTTAAGCATTTCGGGTAGATACCACTTTCAAGAAATTAATCAGCGTTGCCAAAGGCGTTTTGATAGACTCCACTAAAGTCACGACGTCCTCTGTTCTAATTTCATCTATTCCGAGCGATGATTTTCTCTTTAATTCGTTAATTATCCTTTCAATCTCTTCGGGACTAATTAGTTGGTTACATGAAAAAGGCTTGTTCTCTAGTACTGTTTACTACTGTAAGTCGTTGCTCAATTTTGCGTTGCAGGTCCACTACAATGTTGTTAAAATGCCTGTTAAGTAGGTTTACGATTTCCATTGAATTTGTGTAGGTATATTTTTCCCTCAGTTCAGTTTTTAAATTTTGGTTCTTGAGTGGTTCTCTGTTTTTCCATTATGTCCTTATTTATTACATCCCATAATTTTCTACCATTTCTTCCTGCTCGATTTATTCTTTCGTTTATATGATTCTATTTTTACCATTTTATCAATTTCGTTCTTTAAGTTCTTGTAGTTACCCTTCAGTTAAGAATCCGTTTAATGTTTTTTAATTTTGTTATATGCATAATTCCTCTCCTTAATTTTTTGCAGTATTTCCGCCGTGATCTATTCATTATTCGTTGTTCTGATTTTTTTTTTATAATAAGTACTCCTATCTTTTGTTTGTTTAATAACATTTATCAATTCTTCTACACTGATATTTGTATATTATAACTTTTGTTAATTCTACCTGAAAGTTTTCTTTATATTTATTAACTTTATTTTTTTTGACGTAGTGGTAAGCCATTTTCTTTAAATCACATTTTTTTTCCCTTGTGGGGTAGTTTTGATCTATTTTATTCAAGAATTTATAGCCACTTGCTTTGATCATATCCAAGTATTCTTCTGTTACTTGGTTACATTTTAAAAGATCAATGTTTGTATTCCCAATGATAATCAGGTTTTTATTTGTCGCTGGAATATTTTCCAAATGGCCAATAAACTCTATCATCTTCATTTGCTGCTTTATACCTGCTCGTAATTTTTATTCTGCTATTTCTGGTCTCTTTTATCTCTAATATGATTGTTGAATAGTTTGTGTCCGTTGGTAATACTTGAAATTCAATTTTTTCTCTAATATAAATAGCTGTGCCCTACTTCTATTTCCGTCCCTATAGTTGAATATAACATTATATGTATAACCATTACTGCCATAATATTTTGTTTTGTCGGTGTAGATCCTAGTGTCATTTAAAGTTATAACATGTAGATCAGGATTATTCAATATAATCATCTTCAATTCATCTTTTTTGTTTCTCATACTCCTGGCGTTCAGGTAAAGATAATTCAAATTAATGTTCGTAAATTTTAAATCCATAATTATTCATCTAGCTTATCGATGAAATAAATGGTCTTTTAAGAAGAAGAATTTTTTGTTTGTGCCAAAAATATAGCAGACATAACGATCGGGATATTTGGAAATGAAAGTATACATCTATATTAAATTGCAAATTCTGAAAATGAAAACGACTCTCCAATACTACTTTGTCTTGTCTTATATCTTGAACTTTGTGCTGTATCTGTACGCAACACTTATTGATTTTCATAAAAATTTAATATTATGTACTTTGTAAATCTATGTTTACGTCAAATATTGGTTGAATTCAAAATCATAAATCTTAAAACAAAATTGTTCCCAGTAGCCGCCAACAGTAAGCGTTGGACTATTCATTTTTTTTTATCTTAATTTTAAAAGCACTATCAAAATTGTTTTCTGCAAAAATTTTGTATATTCCACTCTTTACTCATTTACTGTCTAATAACTGACTAATCATACCGATCTTTGTATATGACAAATTTTTCATGAGTCACACGATGACTTACCGGTCTCGAATGTGTTAAAGGGCAGTAGAGTGTCTGCAAAAATAAGTATTTTTAGATTGCGGATTGTAAGCTTCTTTTTTTTTTTGTTAACTATGACGTTATTAAACATGAAAAAGTAGTGCGACATTCACGGTTTTTTATCTGCAAACATCTCTTTCTATAAATACAATAAAATACAATATAAATACATTTGGAATTAACTTTTTGAATACATGACATAATGAAGTCGGCATTTCCGTGGTCCCTTAATTTCAAAATGGGTTCCGAAGGATTTTGCAGTGGTAAAAGTAAGTTAATAAAATACATATAAAGATAAAACTTAAGAAATCGATACCGAGATTAAAAAACAAATTCTCCTCCAAAGAACTTGAAACTCACATCACATTCACCAAAAATTTATCTATATTTTGGACTATACCATAGTCTTTTAGTTTTTAATTTTTAAAATATCACTGCTTCTAAAGTTGAATAAATCCGTTCCGATAAACTCAAACCATTTACGCACACATAGAAAATGCCAGTTTTTGGCTTATTACCGCTCGCAATCGTGTTTTTCTTTTTTTATTCGATGAATTATCTAATATTTTGCACACATACAAAAAATTTGAACCCTTTTTACAAAACAATCCTTCAAGGAAAACGCATTTATTGTTGGCACATAGAAGATATACCGTGAATATATGGTTTGGCTAGTTTTAAATTTCGTATAGGGAACTTTTGTCATAAAAAAAATCTATGTCTATTTTGTATTTATGTGCGTTCAGAAAAACTATTTAAGGCCGTTTCGAATCCAACACAGTTTGCTTTGGCATACCAATCCAAATTTCTCTTTTACCATAAGAAAATTAACAACCAAAGCAATATAATTCAGGACTTGTAATAAAATAAAAATATAATAGTTATGCGATAGAGCTTCTTTTATGTGGTCTGCAAAATTCGGTTTCTAACACAATCATATCACGCGGTTTTTTTCATGAGCATCACTTCATTCATTCTCGATGTTTTCTCATTATTATACAGGGTGTTTTGCTAAGGTCTGAATAAGGGTATACCAATCAATTCTATAATACATGATCTCCTGATGAACGTTTGTTAGGAGTATATGGTTTCAAAGAGCCAACAAATTTTTTTTTACAATTAATTTCGCCTTTTATTTAAAAAATTAGAGCACAGGAAAAAAGGAATTTCACTCACTTTAACTTTAAATAAATTTAAAAAATTTGATTTTATCAAAAAAAAAAAAATGCAGCTACTAGTTTAATATCAAATCTGTGTATGAATTTTGAAACGTGACAACAATTGAGTAAGAGGAAGTCCGAAAGTGCTTTATATATCTAAACATTTAGGTAAATTATGTAGATAATACCGTCCTCAAAATATTTTTTATCAGCATACATATAATTGTTATATATAATAATTTTATTTGTTGACGCTATTGTTTTACTATATACGTATAATATCTAGTTTCTGTGATATTCAAATTAAAAACGAAAATAACTCTTGCTCTTTTTTACAGCAGTCAAATATAACCATAACTGAATACTCTAACATGCTTCCAAAATTTTTATTTAAACAAAAATGATGGATTTTTATTTTTGAGAAGATATTCATCCAGCTTGCTAAATCCATGTACAAATGTTTCTTAATAATTTCCATTTAAAATGCAGTGAAATATGTATCGAATTTGTAAAGTAAAAGGGATAGAAATAAAGTAAAATTAGTGCAGTTGTTATATTGGACGATATTTCAGCAAGGTGTCGTTCGTTAAGTCAATAATTTTTGTAAATTAAATATTTTATTGTAGAATGCTGTTTTTGTTTAATTGGAGAAAATAAATCTTTATGTATATTTATGATATAAATCCGTTTAATTTTGTAATATCAGTTCCCTAATTTTATTCTGTAATTGTTGGGTTCCATAGGAACCCTTTAAGGGCGAGCTACGTTCAGAGACTTGAGTAGAAATATACAAGATATCAGCTTCAAATAATACCTTATACCTGAGATTAACAAATATTGAACTTTGCAGTTTGATACCACTGACGGTCAAATTTGAAACGTTGACATTTTTTTTTTTAATCTAGTTGGTACAATTAACATGTTGAGATATCTTACTAGATATTCGAAATTGGTACGAAAACAAGCAAAACATGTCTACGATTTCATAGATACATAAATCACTCTACGAATATCGCGACTTGTTAATCGAGGTTACAATTATGGACCCGCTTTTTTGAACTTTCAAAATTGTGTACTGAATTCGAAACGTCTTATTGACCATCTCGATTGAGATATTAACCGCGTGAAAGCATAGGCAAAATTTAATTGAAACCGATTAAGAAACATATCGTTTCATCAAAATAAACACGTCAAGAAGTACAACCCCGACGTCGTTTTAACCAACTCTCTTTTCAAATGTGGTCGTTATCTCTGATGCTTTTTACATATTTTATTCGCAAATTGAACCAAGATACTGACCCCACGATTGTGTAGACAAAGTTCGATTGAAATCGCTATCATGGAAACAAAACAATAAACAACCAATGGGCATTACTAGTATAGAATCTACATATATCTAATAAATGGATTTACAAGCCTAACTTTTGAATAGTTCGAGTTAGATGATTGATTTTTTGTATAGATTGTATGGAATGTGAAATCTATATTTCGGTTAGGGAGACATCCCTAGAGATGGAAGTACACAATCTTAAATTGCAATGGCGATCGTTTGAAAGGCTCCAGTTGAAAGTGCTTACAAATATGAAAACAACATCTTCTGAAAAAAACATGTTGAATCCGTTTCTAAAGCAGAGATGCATTTGAGGGTCCTGTTTTACTGGAAATTACTAAAAATTATAACAGCAAGAGACAAATTGTTTCGCATGTTTTCAAGAACAAACAACTCATTTGTGAGATAGGCTTATACGTAAAGTTTGACCGAAAAAAATAGGTGGTTGTTATGCGAGAATTACCGAAAATTAGTTAAATGTATTTTCATTTATTGATGATTTAATATCATAGGCTTGATATAATATAGACATCACACTCCGCGACACAACTACAGCACACCATACATTTTTCATCACAACTCTCAATAAGTAAAGAACTTTTTCAGATTGAGTCAAGTTATTTAACAGAAATACTTTTGAAAATATTAGAAAGAGATGACCATTATTTACTTATATGCGTCGCGTAAAATCGGTTGTCATGATCAGTTCGGCAAAACTGAAGCACACACAGATTATGGTTATTTGACTAATATTATAAACTCGTTTCTTTTGCTTTACTTCTTAGAAGTACTGAACACCTGGTAAAAAAAAAAGTTTTTAAGGATAAGACAGTTTTTAACTATAAATAAGACGAAAGAAGTTTACATTTTACCGAAAAACATAATCTATAGAAAAAATGGCGTTATATTTTCGGACGAAAACAAGTTTAATTTAGACGGACCTGATGATTATACCGGCTATTATTATTATAGAAAAAATGAACTGAGTCGCAGACAATTTTGGGAAGCGTTATGTCTTGGGCTGCTACAGGCCGAAACCACATTCAGTGCAGTAGTTTTGAGTTTTCTATCACAGAATTCTCATATTTCCTTATGGAGATACGTCTTAGCTCACACAACGAATGCAGCAGCTTTTGCATCAACTTCTACTTAAACTTCTGCATTTAGGATTTTTAAAGTTACTGCAAATATTGCAGAACTAACAATATGAAATTCAACTAGAAAAAAAAGTTTTTTAAAAATGTAATTTGAAATGTGATGAACGATGTCGTTGGACGAAAAAAAATTAATTAATTGTGTCAGGGAGCATACATATTTAGACAATAAAATGGACCGCCGCTTTAAAAATAAATTATTGAAAGAGAAAATGTGCGACATTTTTTCAAGTTTTCTGCAAAATTTAACTTGCTGCAATGAATGTGTTATGAATGTGCAGCGAAGTCAACTTTGCGGCAAAAAAATGCTTCAAAGTCGACGTTACTGCACTGAATTTGGTTCCGGCCATAGGATATAAAGAAAAGAAGGAAACAGAAATAAAGTTTATTACAGGAATAACTAATAGTGAAAGTTACATAAAATTAATCGATGAATAAACAACAACATTATACTTTTCAACAAGATAATTCGGCTGTTCATACTGCAAAAAGGATTAAAAAACTTGTTTTAAATCATCATATTCAAACATTGAAGTGGCCAGGTTGCTCGCCTGATTTAATTACATATTTAAGGCCGTTTTAGAATTAACATTCACTTGCACTTTTGAGTAAATTTTTGGATCGCACCTGCTCTTGGCACTTTTTTCGGTGCTTATAGGCTGTTCGAATTGAACTGCACTACATTTTTGCCGATAGAGAAAAAAGTGTTAGCGCATAGCAATCTACGTATATTTTTAAACGTATTGATTCTTTTTAAGTTTGATGTTTTGTAGTTTCTTATAAAAGGTTATCTGAAGGTCTTAAAAATGAGTTCAGTAGAATTTTGTATTGACGATATAAGCGATGACAGCGGGGAAGAGAATCCGAAATTTAACACTCAAGAGGCTCAAATTCAAATCAAATTCTTTGGATATACCGGATACAATATATTTACAAAATAATTAAGTATAAAACATCAGTTTAAAATCAATTATTAAGTTTTAGGTTTGTCAGATATTTTGGTAATATTAATTATACAAGGTGTTTCATTAAGGTCTGAACAGGAGTATGCCAATCGATTCTACATGGTCTCCTGATCAACGTTTGTTCGGAGACTCTCTCCCCCCTCTTTAAAATCAGTCCTTCACCCCTAAAATCGTAATTGAATATTTGGAGGAGGTCAACCCAGAAAATGCTTTATAAGTTATTTGAGAGACATTGTAGGATTTTGGTTGTATAATAGCATTTTAGAAAGCTGAGTCTTCAAGCTTTGCAAGGATCCAATCCGTCAACAAGCAAGCGAAAAAAGGCCGCGTCAAAATTTCGCAATGGCAATTTCAAACCACGGTATTACAACTACCATTTTTTTTACTTAGGAAAAGAAATATTGCTATTTAAGTAAACAAGGAACTGATTTTGTACTTATCCTATTATTGACATTTTCAATCCAGTAACATCATGGGAATCGAATTTATCTAGTAGGTACCATAATAAATAAGTTTAGCATCCGTATTAAAAATCACAGTAAAAATCAAATCGCTTTAATTAAATTTATAAATGTTCAAAATGTTTACCATCAACGTCGATAAAGGCGCATTTTTTTCAAAAAGAATATTTTGATGCGGTAGGTGTAATAGCCTTTTTAAAACCTCGACACATGCGCCAAGTTAGAGGACAATTGTCCAGTCAAGCTCGGTACATTTTATTTTTTTTAAGAAATTTTGAAGGAAAAAATGTTGATATATATCGAAAGATTTCAGTAAGAGTGACAACGATAATTTCGAATCCGTGGACTTACGTCACATGGCATGGGATGTGACAACCAAAATAAGGGCCATAATATAATCACTAACGTAAACGACTATCCTATTCTGGTGATTCCATTTGAAATCGACACATTGTTGGACTCGACCTTTTTTAATTTGGATGAAATTTTGTGCATATGAAATTCCGCCAAAGGATTTTGAAAAAAAAAAAAAAATTAAATTTAAAATTTATTAAAAAATTTGGCTTGGTCGATTTTTCAAGTTTCATTTTAAAATATCTCGAAAAAGTTTGAAGATACATATTTGGCTCTAGATTCAATTTAATATGGATACCTGGGACTGTCATGTCCCTCATGATTTTATAAATGTTATGCAAAAATGTCAAAATGGCTGCAATGAAAAATTTAAAAAACTGGGGAAATTGGCTTTTTACATAAATTACGTTTATTCAATCTGAAAATATCCCGGAAATTTCAAAAGGGTGTCTTTTTTAAGGCCAAAAAAATATGTTTTTTTTATAATATATTTTTTATTGCTTTTATTTGATCTATGTGGACTGTCGTCGTCTCTTTAAATTTTTCGGGAATAAAATTAAGTGCCTTTTACATAATTTTTTTTATCAGTTCCCTTTGTTTTGTCAATTGCGAAAAATCGAGATACACCCAATTTTATTTTTATTTCATATTAGGAATAATAAAGAGCACTGAAATTTTTTGTTTCTATAATAATACAGATATAAGAAAAAAAATAGGTTGTATGTATTGCAATCAGTTCCTTTTGTTATCTAGACATTCTAAAGAATATCCCGTTTGAAAAAAATTATTACTCCTATTTTTCATAATTTGACGATATTCAGTAATTCATTTGACCGTTGAATTTTTAATGCATAAGTTCGTAATATAAATCTTTGACAGTTATGACTAAATTGTTTTTCTTTTTTGGAGATATTGTGTGATACCGAGTGGAGATTTGTGTTTTACGATGAAAGTACAAGCATAGGTTTATTAATTTTTATGAAAGCAAATTAAAAAAAAATTTTGTAGAAATTAAAACCATTTAATCATTTTTAGTCCATTAGTCGGATTTCAAAACTTATTTTTGTTTCAAATTGTTCTAATTTTGTTTTGCTACTAATTTTGACGCGAAAAAGTGTATCATGCGATTTTTTTGAAAATGTATTTTACCATTGTGAGTCATTCACGCTCATGTATATGCATCTTATCTTGCATTTCCGAAGTTCAAAAAGATGAAATACTTCAGTACATCATTACAATTTTCAGTACTTATACGAATGGGGATGGCATACGAGAGGACTGATTGGCGTAACCCAACCCCGACGGGTGTCAGCTATAACCTTAGCCGAACGTGTCGCATCAGAGCAAGGGGAAATTTTGGGAGAAACTGTAGGAGTTTCTGTTCGATTTGTCGATAAATTATCAGCTGACACACATATAAAGGTGAGTTTGTAAAATCACATTTGAAAAGATCAATTGCGATTAGAATCTTTTGCAGTATATGACGGAAGGAATTCTTCTCCGTGAGATGCTAGCAGATCCATTACTCACACAGTACGGAGTAATTATGATTGATGAAGCCCACGAAAGGAATACATTAACTGACACTGCTATGGGATTACTAAAGAAAATTTTAAAGAAAAGAGAACATCTTAAATTAATCGTTTCATCCGCGACAATTGATGCTGAATTTTTTAAAGATTTTTTCAATTTTAAAACGAAGAAATCATCAAAGGATACAGCAGTTATTTTGTCAGTTGAGGGACGTATGCACCCGGTGCAGACATTTTACTTAAACGAACCCTGTCCAGATTACGTAAAAGAAACGGTTAAGACGGTCTTAAAAATCCACCAAAAAGAAGCATCAGGAGATATTTTAGCTTTTCTCACAGGACAAGAAGAAGTGCTGCAAGCTGTTGATCTTTTAAAAGAACACAAGGAAGCCAGTAGTAAAGACGATATGCAGATTTTACCAATGTACGGTACTTTGCCTAACAACGATCAACTAAAGGTGTTTTTCTCGGCTCCAAAAGGAATGAGGAAAGTGATTGTTGCGACGAATATAGCTGAAACATCAGTAACAATACCTGGGATTGTTTATGGTAAATTTAATCTTAAAGAATGAAAATAACTTTTTTCAGAAGGAAAGTATATTAAGGAATGAAGAAATATGCGTTGAAAAATTTGCTTAAATGAGCCTTATTTTAAATGCAGTTAAGCAACAAAGTCCGTTAAAAAGGGTTTAGAGATTACTACGTCTCACTTTTTAGTGTTTTTTATTTACACAAATTACGCAAGATGTTTGAGTTTAGCGAAATATTTAAAAGAGTCGTAATGTTGAAATGAGATAAAATCGACTGCGCATTTTATTCACTCATATTAGTCTTAAAGATAATTTTAATTTGATTTTTTTTTTATATAATTCCAATTATTTGTGCATTCTTCCATGCTTAAGCATGATTTTGACATCACGAAATCTTTTCTAAGAGCGTGCAATTCTGATGATGATTCTTAAATTTCACTTTTTATTTATTTGTCTGTAGTTAGTCCATTCTTTATAACAATGGTTTGTATTTAAGGACGAAGGTCGATAAAAACGTTTTGTTAAGTCCTTGCAGTATTTTCTAAATAAATGAAGGTATGAATATTTCCTTAAGATCAGTTAAGGACAACGCTATGACAGTCGGACAGGTATTTTTTTTTTGCAATTAGATTTTCTATTTGGCTTCGGGATGAAAGTAATTAATACAATAGTAATTATTTTATACACATGTATTTATAAAAAAAAAAATATATTTAAAAAAAATTTGAGTGTCTGTATACTAATGTCGTTCGACAGCTACGTCGCTACCCTAGATAATTAAAAAGGAACCTTTCCTACAACATTTTGAGTCGATCGACTGAAAATTGATTTTTTTATGATGCACGCAATTTTGAAAATATCAGGTTCGGGGAAAAAAAAACGTGTTTAAACTGCGCCATTTTGTTTAAAAACAAATAATGTTAATTTTATTTACTTGAATATATGTTTGACAAATGTGCATTCATTAAATTACACTACTAGTCTTGTGTTATGTCAGACGAAAAAAATTTGTATGTCAGACAAAAATTTCGTCTGAAAGAAAGAAGATCTGTGAAAAAGAAACCATTCCTTACGAGGAGTCATGCAAAACCAAGACTTAAATGGTCCAAGATCCGACAATATTGGGAAGTTGATTGGAAGAAGGTCATTTTTTCAGACGAAAGTTCTTTCCAACTTATGCCAATCACATTATAGTCGATAATGTCTTCAAGGTTGTGATCGTGAGTTTCAAAGAGAAGGCCAAAACGGGAGAATTGAAGAATCCACTACTTGAGAAATTTATCAAATGAAAGGCTTAAAACCTATATGAATCTTCGCCTCCCAGAAATGTTATTTATATTCCAGCTAAAGGGTATTTAATTTTAAAAGTTAAATAAATATCTTAAATACAAATATTTTTTTGTTCTATGCAGGTATTAAACAGAAATTTTCCATTTCTAGTATTGTTTACATTACAACTTAGGACAAAATAAAGTTGTTTTTTATAAATCCAAGAGTACCTAATTTTATTATCATGATAAGTATTAGATCCATATTAAGGGACATTTGAATAAAAGGCTTCGCAAATATGAATTTAGTATAAATTCGTCGGTGGTCCTACAATTTTACGCTGCACTGTACATTGTTCTTCATTTTCTTAAAAAGGATTCCTAAAAACTAGCTAGTTTTTTTAATTTAATCATTTCAATGTGGTGTTATCCCTGAGTAAGTGCTGTTTTCTAATTTCACATTAATATGAATAGCTTTCGAACGAATATATCTACATATTTAAGTAATTTCGTTTTTTGAAACACCTTTAAGGAACGCAATGTTTTTTTTTTTTTGTAAAAAAAGCCTTTACATATAAAATTTCGCAAAGGGAAGGAAGGAAGTGGATTCAAAAAACATTTTAATCTTTGTCCTTTGATAACTTCAGGGTTTTGGTTGACTGACTTTTTTCTTTTTTCCAGTAATTGATTGCGGTTTTGTCAAATTAAAATGGTTCAATCCAGAGAGTTCTACGGATAGTCTTGTTGTTATTCCAATCAGTAAAGCTTCTGCTGATCAAAGAGCTGGTAGAGCTGGCCGCATTAAACCAGGAAAGGTCTACCGTCTGTTTACTGAGGAAGACTTCAATACCTTACCCGATCAAACCCCTCCAGAGATGAGAAGAACAGAGTTATGCTCTACAGTTCTTCATTTAAAAGCTCTAGGAATTGATAACATTCTTCGTTTCAATTTTCCATCGCCACCACCCGCCAAAAATATGCTTGCTGCTTTAGAAACACTTTACGCCCTTGGTATGTATAAAGAAATTTAAATTGTGTGGACCTTTTCTTATTTTGCATATTTTAGATGCTTTGGACAAATCCGGCGATTTAACGAAACCCATTGGATATCTACTAGCTGAGATGCCAATTAACGCTATGATGGGTAAAATGCTCTTTATGTCTGGACAAATGGGCTGCGCGGAAGAAATATTGACGATAATAGCCATGTTACAAGTTCAATCTGTATTTTCCAAGCCAATTACGGGGCAAGCACAAATAAAAGGACGCATTGAAAAAAGGAAATTTGAAGTCGAAGAAGGAGACCTTATCACTCTACTTAACGTTTATAGTGCTTTCGTGGAAAATGGACGAACCAAGGAATTTTGTGGACGACATTATTTAATTTATAGAAATCTAAAACGCGCCTATGAGCTACGGGCTCAGCTAGCGCATTTGGCGTCAAATAAATTGGGAATTCCCATGTTCTCATGTAATGGTGACATTGAAACAA
Source organism: Eutolmus rufibarbis (assembly GCA_963920795.1). Lineage (NCBI taxonomy): Eukaryota > Metazoa > Arthropoda > Insecta > Diptera > Asilidae > Eutolmus > Eutolmus rufibarbis. The sequence goes on from OY987205.1 coordinate 15,764,083, forward strand.
TTTGCCGATGCATAACAGCTGGATATTTTCCTAATGCTGCCTATCTTCATCATTCCGGTGTTTACAAGACTATTAGAGGAAATACTGAACTCTTAGTTCATCCGTTGTCAACTTTGTACACTCTACAGCAGCCACAGTTTGTTATATTCTGTGAACTTTTGCAGACAACTAAGCTTTTTATGAAGGACCTTACAGTCATAAAGGAAGAGTGGCTAACTGAACTTGCTCCACATTACTATCATAGAGCAACAGTTCGTCACGAGTTTTAAAAAGTTTTAAAGTAAACTTGTAATGTGAACTACGATTATATTTTGACCAAATTAAATAATGAAATTCAAATTTGTTTTTTTGGGTGTTTCTAAGGTATCGCTAAATCGAAACTATTAGCGAAGCTTTCAGATATGTATGTACAACTATTAGTTTGTCTGTTGAATCAAAATCTGCACTCAACTAAATTTTTCTATATAAAAGTTGTCCTAAATATTAATAATTTTGCAGATGCTGATAGCCGCAGAATAACTCATTATTTTAGAGGTGTTACTACTTTCTTGAAATTCGTGAAAATGTCTATATTAGGGCAATATTTCACATGTGAATGAAAAGTTGGTTGTTCTTCTGTTTATTAACAAATATTACTGAAGCATGCTGCTATTGAATTATTTACTACGGTTTTGGTTGGTCCACTCACTGGTGAAGTCCAATTAACGCTATTGTGTACCATTTTGACACCACGAAAATCCGCTTATTTACTATTCTATGTTTTGAATAAAAGAAAATATTATATTGCCTAACTGACATGTCTTAAACGATGTGGCATTTAGTTAAAATATAAATTTTAAAATGGAGTATTATATCTTCTTAAATATCTTCGTTTAATATATTGTGCTTGTCTGTAGTTATATGTACACCTAACTCTCGCATAACACGATAATGGAGTTTTATGGAGTCTTAAAAATGACATGTGCAAAAATTGGGACCACCCTTGAATAACACGGTGTTTCAATTTTACAATTTCTTTAAAAATCAGCTTTCCAACAATTCTTAATAGCAATACCTACGAGTACTTCCGCCGTTGACTAAAATATTGTATAATAAGGAGATACATGTTGCAGTTAGATTGTAATTGTAATATAAATTCAATCTTATTATTGCTAGTAACATAAGGTTAATGCAGCACAATTTCGGGTTCTTATAGCCTTTATGGAAGAGAACTCTGCATTGCCTTTATGTAGCAATTGCTTTGATAAAAATATTGATCAATGAGAGGAATTAGTCGCCGAATTGATTTCTTTGGGACTCCCGGATGGAAGAAAGTATGGCCGGACTATAACGTGAATGTAAAAAAAATATTAACAAGAGTTAAAAAAAAATTCAGGTAGATATAACATTTTATTGAAGATTATGTGAATGCAACTGAAATAACAACCTGCTCATAACAACAAAGTAGCGTTGCGCAAAAGGATAGCGGGGAAAAACTAATAGGACCATAAGTGAAATGTTCTCAAAAAATAAAAAAATTTAGAAATTTTGGAAAATCATATGCAATTATGAACTTTTCTTCCCAGAGATTGCTAAATTCTTATTTTTAGAGAATTTAAAGGAAAATAATAAAGAGATAGTTCATTATTTACGGAAAAAGCCTAAGGCTCTAGAAAAGTTGGTGAATTCAAAAAAACAAAAGGTTAAAGGAACAAACAAAAACGGCACAACGACAAAAGACTAATGTATGAGAAAATCACAGAACTTAAATTTAAATACTCAGAACAAATCATTGAATAAAATAACAATGTCGTGTGAATCAATAAGCCATATCTTTTTATATTTAAAACGATATGATTATGTTTATTTAATGAAAAGACGAATGTGAAATAAATATGTATTTATATTTTTAAACAATAATATTAACTATATAATGAATTCCTCATTGAATCTCTAATTCTTGTTGCCTTGTCATTATTGTTTTCCTCTTCTGCTATCACCTGTAACTCTATTTCAGTTTCGTTTGTACATTCGATTTCATTTTCAGTTTTGTAAAATATACATGTCCATGTACTGTGCATACATATGTTTATTTATTTATTTATTTCAATTCGGTTAACAAGCTACAACAAAAAACAATTTGAATAAAAGCTAATATAGATATGTAGGCTACTTAAATTAAACAAAGAATACAGCCACTTACAATAAAGAGTGGGGGAATGTCAAGGAACGAAGAGGAGACATGGCTAAGGGTGGTTTTGTAAAAGTGGAAGGGAGCGAAATTATTAACTTTACGTAGCATTGGTGTAATGGGTTCGAAGTGTCCAAAGTTAGTGCGGTGACTGTCAAAGGAAAGAGTGGAAAGGGTCTTACATTGCGGGGGTTTGTGTAAAGGGATATACTATGTAAGAGATCGGGACAATCAATGGAACCGATTAGGATTTGGATATAAAAGATTATATCAGCGACATCGCGGCGGTTTCATAGAGGTTGAAGATTAATCAATTTCAAACGATTCTCATAAGGAGGGAGGTTAAAATCGTCAACCTAAGGAAGGGCACGTAACGAAAAGCGGACAAATCTACGCTGAACGGTTTCAATTCTGTTTATAAGCGTTGGCTGAGAGGGTGACCAGATCTGACTGGCGTCTTCGAGAAGGGGTCTAACAAAGCAGAAGTAAAGAGCTTTTGTGACGGAATTGGCAAGATGGTCGATATGGGAACGGAAATTGAGTTCACTATCACAGATTACGCTTAGATCCCGTAAGGAGCTGACAGAAGGAATGGGAGCTCGAGAGGTGGAGGGAAGACGTTTGCGGGAATAAGTGATTGATTGGCAATTGGAAATGTTCAAGTCAAGAAAGTTTTTCTGGCACCAAGTGGAGAAGCTGAGGAGGTCGTCTTAGAGGAGTAAAGAGTAAGAAACGTTGGAGATTCTTTTAAAGATCTTCATATCATCGGTATAAATTAGTAATTCTGAGTGTCTAATTACCAGCTCAACATCGTTTGTGGAGTGTATGAAGATCAATGGGCCAAGGTGACTAACTTGAGGGACACCAGAGTGAAATGCGAAAGGTTTAGAGACGGCTGAGTCAAAACGAATCCTGTATTGTCGATTATCGAGGTAGGATTTGATCCAGGAAATAAAGCGGGGCTGGAAGCTAAGGATTTCAAGTTTGAGAACGGTGATTTGATGAGAGATTTTGTCAAAGGCTTTACTAAAGTCAGTTGCAATAACGTTGGTGTTTTACCCATTTTGCATAGCTTGAAGGACAAGAAAACTGTTAAGTTAGTACTTGTGGGTCTTCTTTTGAGAAAACCGTGTTGGACTGGGAAAAGAATGTACTTACAGTGGAAGGGTATGGATTCGAAAAGTGTCGGAATGCAGGAAAGCTTAGCAATGGGGCAGTAATTTGAAACGTCGCCTTTACAATCTTTTTTGTGGATAGAAACAATGAATGAATCTTTCCAAAGAGAGGAAAAATATCTTCGGAAAGGGAAAGCGAGAAGAGGGTGGATAGAGGTTGGGACAGCTATTCGGATCATTTATTTAGGAGAATGGCGAGGATAACATCAGGACCAGGATTGTAGTCGACAGTGAGAGAGCTGAATTTGGAAGCGACAAGAGTGGGATCAATGTCAATGGATGAAAAAGAGGTTTGGGGGTAGTTGCGCTTGTAGTGAAAATAATGAAGAACCGAACTTCTTCGCAATGGCTCGGGACTCGAATAGTGAACTGAAAAAATGTATAACGCTTTGAACGTCATTAAAAAATGTTACGGACATCGCATGGGCTACATATATATTGTATTGTTGAAAGCGTATGTGGAGGGAGAGAGTCACTGACATATAGATACCGAACTGCTACCTCACGTCTAAAAAACGAGACCACTTTTAGCCTAGGTTCAAATCTTTTAGGCAAATCATTTTATATATAATAATTACACTTCGGTTACAAAACAACTTATGTTATTCAGTAACCATATTTAGGCACATTTTTATTATTTGTACATATTGCCTTCTCTGGAATGTAATGAAGTTCTCTTCCTTGCAAAAGGTACCTAAATATATTCTTTAACCCAACTATGGTTTTTTCTACTTTTTGTTGTATCTTCTTTCAGCAGGAGAGCAGGAATTCCGGTAAGAAGTCGTGATGAAAGATTTAAGAGCATACCCAGAGTCTCCTAAAATTGCATAATTCTTGTCCCCATCAATTGTTTCGAAGATATCTTTGATGCTACTCTACTGTCATGCAGTGAATTTAGTCCTATTTTCTTCAATTAATTTTCTTCCATTGCTTCTACATAAACATATATTTACAAATAAAATATGGGGATCCATTTTTTACCACTTTTTATTTATTTACAATATCTTTTTTCGCAATTATTTAACAAGTGAAGTGTTAACTTCACACAAAAAAATTGATACAGATAAGAAAAGCAAATCCATTGATTTCGAAAATAACGTTTATTTGTTCATTTTGCTCACTTGTTTTCTAAATTCTGTACGAAAATTAGAATACCAAAATTATTTTCGTGCGAAAGTTTATCATTTTGTATTCGTTTTCGTTTTCGTACGAGAGTTAGAATAGGGCCTTTAGCCTTCACTGGGACGGAACTAAACCCCAGGTCGAGCCTACATAAATGGCATAGAAAACGTTTTGACATCACTTGCCGAAACTCAGGAAAACCTAGGATGAACTGAACACTGGTTGTAGCGTGAAATCGACATAAGAATTGTTTATAGAATTGTGCTGTTTATCTGTAAAATATACCGGGAAATCAAACTCTTTGAATAGCCTTCTATTGTAGTTTCTCACTGTTCAAAATGGAATGCAATTGGTGCAGCAATGTATCTACTCCTCTAATTAATAAAACAACAAATAAAAATAAAATTCGCTTTTAAAAGATTTGAGTTTTCTCAACTTCATATTTAGGTCTTATTTAGGAAAAAATTAAACACCTTCTGCTATATATCGACGAAGAAATAGTGATATGTATATGGAAATTGATCCAAAATTCTAGAATTCCGGTTTTGAGAAGGAGGAAACAATATAGTAGTTGTTTGTACAATAAATTCTGTTTGCTAACGCCTATATCTAATAGATACTGGCTACAGTTTCGGCTAGATAATAAACTGCATTAATATTTAAAGGAAGGAAGTACTTTCACTTGCAGTCAATAATAGTCCGTATGATTACGCTAGCAACAGATGAAATTAATAATTAAAAATAAAATACATACTTTGCTACTATCATTGGAAGCAAAATGGCATCAGTGCAAAGATGTTTACTTGGCTTTGAGGAGATAAAGCGGCGATAACCTCGTTTTACAAAGCGAGATCTGCGGGCTTGTGTCAGTCGTTTAGACAAAGCCGTCGCTCCCATAAGCATCCGTTCAGACAAGAAAATGAATAGTAGTTCTTTTCACCCCAAAGAATAGAACATTGACTCTTAACGGTTTCACCTATCTGTGAAGTGTTTTGTATTTGAGTTTTTGTGTTATAAAGAAAACTCTGAAGGGAAAGTGAAGTGAATAAATAATAGTTCGAAGGAGACTGATTAGAACAGCGATAAAAAGTTTTTAACTTTAAAAGACATTTAATGGTGTTTTCGATCAGAACAAGAAGTGTAGGCTTTTCTAGTGATATTGTCACCAAATATTTGCTGGACTTATTTCCAACCTGGATACTTGGAGTAGCTTTGTTTGAGTACTATAGAGGTAAGATCTCTTGGGGTAAATAATTCACTCACTAATTTCTTACTATATTTTAAAGAAAGCTTTGAAATGGCTGCTATTCCTCAAGGCGCTTTTGCGGCTTGTAAGCTTCGATCTTACAAAAAGGAAGAAACAACTACACTTGCCCGGATGCAAAGCACAGATAAACAGGAATCGAAGAAATTCAATGAGGAAGGTACTGGCTAAAAATTTCGTAAACGAATGCAAAAGTGCAGGGGTTATCACTAAGGTTTTCTTTTAATGGGGGATGAAGTCCGTGAGATTGCTAAAGCTTCGCTATGCACTGCATATACTGTGAAGTATAGCTACAGACAAGTACATACATATACATATAGAATATATATAGAATATATGTATATGGTTCTATAGCGGTAGAAGTTATCATGAAAACTTTCACAGATGCTTCATTTTCTTTAGCTGTGTATTTTTGTTAAAGTTTTTATATTGTTGATAGCATATGCCACAAAAATTAATTGAAGAAAAGGTAAGAATGTCACTATAATACTATGGGGTAAATACTATTAAAAGATGCTAGAATAGTTTCGTAATGATCATAGTACTATTTGGTTCACTAGGTTAAAATTATTTTTTAACCAAATAAAAAAGAGGTTATCAATTCGACCCGCATTTATTTATTTTTTCAGTTCGCACATAACTTTGAAACGCGTGAACCGATTAAGACGATTCTGGTTTTATTGAAGTTATCGCGAAAGCTATGCTATAGGAAATTATCGACAGTCAACTTGGTTTTCGTGACTTGGCTTTCGTGTCGACTTCAAGCAATTAGTAAAATCTGTTATATTGAAAACAACTATGAAATATCGCAAAGTGAACATTTTATTTTGTCATATTTAGGTGTTCTGATCTTTTGAAGATAGATCTATAGAACTAACTGAATATTCATTAACTACGCATGATTTCAAAAATTAAATGATAAATGTATACTCTGTATTTAATTTTTACTGTAATATTTACTCAAGCTTTTATTAGTGTGAGCATTTCCGACATTATTGGCGAAAAAGTTTACAAGACAGGGGGCAGGAACACGAGCTTTTTCAGCTCAAAGCTTTTTTCATAGTATGTATTTATTTAAAATAAATCTTAGGCTCAGGAATATGAGAAACAATAATACGCCCTCTGGTGCGTTTGATAATCTTTTTTCCGATTTTTTTGCATGCCTTACCTTTGCATCTCCCCAATATTATGGTTATTTATCGTTGATTGGAGCATAAGGAATAACCCTTAATCTAATCCGCATTACAGCATCACTCCTTCCTCACAACAGGGAGTCAATGAGATGAAAAATTGCATCCTTTTAAAAATTTTGAAAACACTTTTGTGGGCTTATATTGTTATATATACATAGCATCGTATATGGGCCTATTTATTTATATATTATATATTAATCCGAAATGTAATGTACTATTATATTTATGTACATATTTATAAATGAACAAGAAACGCAGGCCGGACGTTACTTTTGTTTTACAACATATTTTGGTTGTTGGTTTGTTTCGGCCTGCGATATCTACATTAACATTGAAGTATGTATTTATTTATAGTATATTTTATTATTTGTTTTTTTAAATAGGTATTGAATAAGAAAATATTTCATGGTGCATTCAGCATTGCTCAAACCGAATTCTAGATTCTAGGGCATATTTTTTTCTTTTCAGTTATTTGTGCAATCGCTTTTTTTAGATAATTTACTTTTATTTTTATTAATAAATGATTTTGTGATTGTTTTAAGTTTGTTATATACATACATATTTTATATGTGAAAATGGAAGTCGCTAAACACAGCTATAGTACGAACACAATTATTAAATCGTATTTCATGCCACATTTAGGTACTTCGTTTGAAAATACCCAATTTATTGAACAAGTTTATTATACAATAATATACACATAATTGTATATACACCTAATTCTGTTTTTACACGATAGATACGTTCCCGAAGAATACGTGTAAAACAAATTCGTGTAAAAAAATATATTGCATCTATGGAAGAATAGAAGATTGGTTCCCGTCTTAAGAAATCAGCAAAAATAATGCAATAAACCATGAGTTTTCATGTTAGGACGCACGAATTTTATTTTAATTTTTATTAAATTTTATAAACATCTGAAAAAGGTACTTTTCACTTTAAACACCAAATTCAAAATGCAGACAAAGCAGACAAAATTCCACATTGAGGTTATAAAATTTGGGGAATTCTAACAAATGGAAATCGCATTACATTCCTCGTCTCCAATGTCGCAGTTATAAAAATAAAAGTTAAACAAAATTTTCTTCTTAGAATTTGGGTCGATCGTGCTAAATCAAAATAAGTCGTGTAAAAAAAGAATTAAATTTTTTTTCTAATTCGTGTTAAATCAAAACCGTGTAAAAGAAGTTCGTGTAAAAACAGAATTGGGTGTATGTTTGAACTTATTTCATTAAGACTTTTCAAAAATGCACATGCTACAAAAATGGCGGCGGAAATATTAATTTTTTTCATAAATTATATAACGTACATAGCAATCTAACGATAGCTCATTTCCTAAAATCCATCAAGCTATTAGACTACAAAATGAAAAACATTACCCTCCATCATATCTTTTCGTCTGTAGCTGAGTAATCATAGTTACTAATTATCTGACATTTCATGCCCAAATCCTGGATTTCATTATTCCAGGACTTTGACTTTTCGTTTTCCTTTTTTTTTTTATTGCGCTGTAGTTCTATCAGGCTAAGGGTTAAATGGTAGGGGATTGCCACAAATATTGATATTTGGTGTTTTCGGAGATGCTGATGACGCATCTGCTTTCGAAATTTAGAAATCAAGGTGGTGGACCCAATAGCGATCAAATATTCCACTATTCAAAGTAACATCATAGGGAAATATTTTAGAATGCTTGATTTAATACCCAATAATTAAATATTGAACATTTATAATATGTTTATAATATGTGTAGCGAAATTTAAGGTAGACGATAATTTCTCTAACGAATAGGTCATTAACTTTAATGCCCTCCCATAAGGCAAAATGTATACCCTCCCTCATAATAATTCATTTAACACCTAACAATAAAATAATATTATTGAAAAAAACAAAAAACCCGACTGCGTAAACTGAAAAATTGTGAAGTTAAAATTTTCAAACTTACTTAATAAATGAACTGAAAAGATAGAAACAAGTTGAAAAAATTAAACATTTTTTCTGAATTTGAATGATCATGGTTGACAGGGGCCATGGTAGGAATGAGTTTTGCATTATGGTTCTATTTAACATCCAAAGATTTTAGTGGTACGCCTAAAATTCCTAAACTGGGTGAAGTACCAAATTTGAACATTTTAGAAGCATTTAACTAAAATAGTATTTATGATACACCGAGTGATACCGGGTTACTCAGCTAGTAAAAAAATTAAATAGCGCATCCTATCCAAAATACACTGTTAAACGCCCAATTGCTTGGACTACGAGGGCTAATGAAATGAGCATTCACAGGTTGAGCAACGAATAGTCTAATGCCTCCGACGGCGTGTTATCGTTTGATAGGATGAGTTTTAGAGAGCTCACAATATTTTCTATCCCCTCCAGTCGTTCCCCCAAGGTTGAGGACCGTGAACGTTTCAGGTCAAGGATAAAGGATTTTCTATCCGTTATTTTTGCATTTGACTTTTTTTTATTTTTATACATATGTAGTTCGCTTCTTCGGTTCGCGATTCGATTCGACTTTTCGATTTTGTAAATTTAGATTCTATCTAGAAATGATTTCCACTCACTCAGTAGTTTATTTTCAATACACTAGAGTTTTTACTACTTCTTTAAACAATTTATATCAAATATAAATTTTGTTTTAATTGATATATATGTATAACAACAGAAAAAACGAGACCTGGGCCACTTGCAAAGTACGACGGTAGAGAGACCTGTCTCCAGTAAACCGAAAAATGCACTTTTATCGGAAATTTACAAATATTTTTTCTTATTTATTTATTTCTAATTTAAATTTGTACACACATGACTTCTCAGACTTTAAAGAAGTCGATTACTTAATTAAAAATAATTCTATAATAAATTTCATGTGGTCGCCATAAGACCCAAAGCAAATATTTCGGGCTCTTAGGTAAAATTAGAACATTTAAGGGTACGAGTAAAAGGCCATTAAAATATAGAAACCCCATGATAATGCAGTATAGCATATTTAGTATCGTTCTAAATTCAATATGGCGGGCGACCCAATATGGCGGATTACCTTTTTCTTTACAACACCCTTGGTATGGGTATCAAATAAAAGGATTCGACGAGTAGTATACAATAAAAGCTTGTTAAAAAAAATAAAAATTAAATTAAGGACTTATTTAAATTGCAATAGTTTGTACCATTTCAAAATATCGAATTAAATTGTATGACTTTGAATTTATATAGGTATATTAAACTTACTTTTCAATTTTACTTATACTTAGCAATACAATACACTCCTGTGAAATACAACAGCAAGTTAATGAACTCAATTTGGGGATTATACAATCGTTATTCACCGCATAATATTAAGAGTAATGATGACGACAGCCACACTTTCCCAATGAATCTGCAACAGTTGTAAGTATCTTTGGAGGTCACAACTTTTATAGTTAAACTGTGCTAATGTTTCATTTTTTATAGTGGAACTGTTGCATCTTATACCATTACCCAAAAGCTAAGCTTGGGTAATGGTGCTGCTAAGGAGTGGAATTTCTCCGGAAAGAAGAATTATTAAAGGAAAACAAATACTTTTTCCATTGTAAAAACATGTATTGATGAAAATATATGAATAAGTTTTTAAATATAAACTTTTCCTTCTAATGAATTACTTAGACACCATAAAAATTCAGAACTTATTTAAATGTATTCTTAAAACTTTTAAATTTTTGTCGAAGTATTCTAAATTTTAGCAGGTAGAAAAAACACATTACCTACTATTATCGGAAATTGGAACTATTACAATTACAAATGAGACGTCCTTCGTTTTAAGTTCAGAGAGGAGCTGATAAATAAATCTTCTTTTTATAAGCTTCAAATCTATATTTACATATGTCAGAGATTCAAGGACAAACATAAATTTTTGGTTAGTATTTAAAAAATTGCGATACCATATATGAGTTTCTATACAAAAAATTTATGCTTGTACTTGTAAATCTTAAGACTACCTTTTGCAAATTAATGGTTTTATTTCAATAAGATGCATTAATACTTTTCATCTGAAATAATTCGAAAATACGAAATTTTTCGAAAAAAATCGGGGAAAAAGTATTATTGTAACGATTCTGAAATTAAATATATAGAAAAATTAGGCTTCCTATTTAAAAACACTAAGTTGACCTTGGTATGAATTTATAACTTGCCTATACCGATGGTAAGATCTTACATAAAATTTTAATCACGCAAAAATTAGAATAATTTGTGATGGTATTTCCAAAAATTCTCATAAATGCTAAAAAATATGAATTGAATTATAATAAAATTTGTGTTGTCCACACCAACTTTAATTTTTAAGTACAATCATTTGTTAATATAATCAGAGTTTCAATTCAATTGTTTAGTATTAATATCTAAAGATATATTATAATATATATAGATATATAATTATGTTGTATTAAGTTGTAATTGATTGTAATATATTAATATCAACATTCTTAAATTTAAAGTCTTTTGATAGTATAATTTAATTACTACTATAATTGCGTCGTAAGTTTCAATCTTAATATTACTTTTGTTTAAACTTTAAAATAATTGTGAATTAGATTATAATAGCTAGGGTTCTTTATTTCCAACGATAAGGAATTTGAAATAAAGATAAATCTTGAATTGAATTGATTGCAATATGAATTTATTATTTCAAATACTTGCTATTGAATGCCAGATCAATTTAAATCTTCCTTCCTTCCAAAACGCAGCTAAAATAAGTTGGTCGTGTTATGGAGAATTGAGCTAGATGGGTGCTTAAGGTTTTATTTAATTAAACTTCATTGTTTATTATACTTACAATATTCGAACCTTTGATATTATCAGTTTTCTTATCAATTGTTATAATTTGAAAACAAATAACCAAAATATTGAAAATTACATTTCACTCTATCTTACCCCGCGGGCTGGGACTCATATGGGACACTTTATAGGTAAGTAAGTAAATTAATTCTTCCTTATACAATTTTATAAAATTTATATTTTACATACAACGAATACAACAAACTGTTTATAAAAATTATAAAACTAAATTCTTTCCTTAATATCTTATCTACTTGTAAGGCTATAAAAAGGACATGGTTTTTTCTAACTCACGCAGCTACTAGACTTCGATGTCATTCATTCATCGATCGATCTCATAATTCTTTTGTTTTAGGAAATTTTATGGGTAAACCGTCTTACCTCATTATTCTATCTTGCAGTATTCCCCTTTACTTGTTGTAAGTAAAAATGAAACACAACAAATTTTGAAAAAGAAGCAAATATTTATTTTCGGCATCAAACTAGCATACTATCATGGTATTAAAAAGGCATTTTAATTTCTAAATCTTCAAGTTATTTTCTAAGTAAATTTAAAATTTTATCAAATGGCAACCAATATATTGTTTTCTATAAAAAAATAGGTTATTTATGTACGAATAATGTCAGTTTTCACCTAATTTATTTTCATATACCATAAAGCTAGGTCTATAATGAATTGATGTGTACATTCAATCTAAGCGAGGGGATGAATTTCCGATTCTAATTTTACTCTTACCTAATTATATTTATAAACTCATTTTTAAAGACGATTTTTTCATTTTCGAACAAAAGTCGAAGTAAATATACATATGTATGTATTTGTAGTGAAATATTTCAAAACTATATATCCTTTTGAAAATAATGTAACATAGAAATAAAAAGTATTTATATATTTCTTGAAGTAATCTGTATCAGAAAAATAGATGTTACAATTAAAAAAAAAAAAACAAATTGAACTTCAAATGTGCTTATGACCTTCATCAAAGCACATTATTTGTTTGTAACCAAAGGATAAGACAAAGTCCTCCATGAAATGACTTCCACGAAACTGAACAACTTTTAACTTTTGCTTTAAATTTAAAGCCATTTAACGAAATCAGGGGAGTGTACACTTTAAATGGTATTCCGTTTTCTTGAAAACTGCTTCTGTTGTTTACGAATCGACACTTTCCTTTTTCTTTTAACAAGGCACAACAGTTTAAATTAAATTAGGAATAATAAAATTATTGGAAATTTCTTGCAATAGAAATAATCTACCAAATGTTAAGGAGAGCTTAACATATTAATAATAATAATAATATAATAAAAAAAATTTAAATTACAACCAAAAAGTCATTGTGTGTGAGAAATGTCTACATACAAACAATTAGTTTGCTAAGTTGATTTAATGCTCGGAAAGCTTTGAGTTTCACCCCCAATTCAAGCAACACATCCCTAGGGTATTTCCGCAGCTCCCCTGAGCAGCACCTCTCAATTTGCTTAATGAGAACAGTTGCAGTTGCATATGGTGAAAATTCTGACAATTAAAAATTCCATTACGTTGGACGGGCTCACAGGCATCCCGAAAATTTCGGTGGGGAATCTTTGAACTCGACAATGTTCCCGGATATTTGCCTTTAAATTTTGCTAACTGATTATACGTGCAGACGCAATCTCTATAGATGCGGAGCTATCATCAGTAAGAGCATCGATCCGATCGTTCTCGAGTAGATCATTCGAAAGTAATGATGAAACATCACGTATAATTATTCCGTTTTCCTCACATCTACCTGTACTGCAATTTGCCGAAATAAATTGAAACAATTCCAAAATGATTCTTTACATACGCCCATATACATTTAATTTAAATTATGACTTGATGTAACATCAAAGAGTTTAGTAGATAAGCTATGAGAGTTTTGGCCTAAAATCCCACAAGGTTTATACAGGAGGTCTAAATTCTCAAAACGGTCCCAAAAGCTCATCGTCTACATCTAGGAGCAGTTTCAAGGTGGATGACGTCATGAAAGAGCTCTTGTGCGCTAGTATGTGTGTGCTTTGTGCTCAAATATGTGCGTTGTATCCAGGGTGTCATATAGTGGTGTGTGTTGGAGTCTAAGATCAAGTCGGAGGTGTGGGTTGTAGTCTAGAGTCAAATTCATAAAGTGAATCTCCCTTCCCCCGCTGAAAGCTTTACCTCTCACCGTCGAAGTTTAAGATCGCGATGGTTACCCTCTCCCCACCCCGCCGAAAGCTTTATCCCCTACTATGTAGATCATGTCTGAGCATTTTGCGAAATGAGCATGCGGCTTTGTTTATGTATGGATTATCAAGGAAACCCAATCAAAGGATGATTTTATGAAATTAAATTGCTGAAAGTTAAGTATCCACAAGTCTAACGTGTTGAAAAAATATTGAAAAAGTTTGGAAATAAAGTATTTGTTAAATGGTTGGGATTTTCATCGAAACATAACTACTTGATAAATGCAAACAAAACAATGGATTATAATTAACAGAAATAAAAACACATTTTTATAAATATAAACCAGCGTTTTATTTTCCATATTCATTCATTCTTGTTTTATATATTAAAGATTCTCTGTTGAAATCGAAGCCTGTCGATTGCGCATATATGCAATTCACTCTTACGACTAGCTCTATAGGCAAAGTTCCACGCATGAAAAATGTGTACTTCTGGTGTTAGTACCATATATAAAGCGAACCCTTTTTAGCATTCTCCACAGCTATTTCTTGTGATTCTCATGTAAAAATTGATGAGGTGCTGAATTTCTTGATTGTACCACTCTTTAGTATGACATCCACAAGTATCTGGTCCTGCGGTAAAGCACATCCAATATAGTTAATATACTAGTCATGAATATTAGAACTTTCAGTATGAGGCACGGTATTTTAACGCTAGATTTTCAGACAGAAAAAGAAACCTTGTTAACTTTATCCACATTAGTAAGTCACAGAACAGCTCCAAACTCATATTATCGTATAAATACTTGTTAAAAAAAAAAATTAATAAATAAAATCGGTTTGTTTATAACTATCGCCTTCATTTCTAAACAAATTCACAACCAATTTTATATTTTATTCAATTCCAACTTTTAAGTTTTATTTTGATATATTTTGAACTGTTTATTGTTATTGGTTACGTGAAAAGGAGTCACTTCGAAGCCTCCTAACAGAACTGCAGCAGAAAATACTAGTCCTTTTCGAAACAACATTCTCTTGAATCAACTGAAAATTAAAGAAAAAAGTTCTTGTAAATATCATATTACATATTCTAAATTTTCAAATTTCGAGTTTCCGAAAAGTGGAAGAGAGCTGGCTTATTTCTATAGCACACTACTATTTGTATCTTATAGTTACTGTACATATATGTATATGTATGTAGGTATTTTGGACAAGAAGAAAAGCAACGAAGACAACAATTTTATAAAAATGGCCAAAAGAGTCATCGAAAACTGGAACGACCTTTATATTTACATTACATGTTTCAATGAGAACGTCCAGCTGTTAGGAAGACTGAAGTACAAGTTTTATTCACTTAACATTTAACCAGGAATCATTGTAATTTATAATCGAAGTATTGGCAGGCATTATCCTAATAGCTACCTTATCTCTGAGGGATACTGAATTACAAATTTTGACAGTAAGGTAAGACATAAATCATCCAGTATTTTAAAATTTAATTAGTAGCGGTACAGAGCAGTCTAAAGTTCCTTTCCCGCTCTATAGTCTGGATGAGTTAATATTCTCTGATTCGGGGGAGCTCTGCAATCAACAGAGCAGGCACTAATAAGTGAAAATTGCGTTACTGGGTAATGCAATTAAAGCGCAATCAATCACTTAATGGATTACGAAAGCCCTTGGAGAAGATACACAGAGCTGTGCCTGTGGTGCATTTGCAAATTGATTTCTACTTAAGGAAATAGCTTGACATTAATTGATGTAACCTAATATATTGAAGAACAGGGCGAGGAGATTGATATTGTTTGGCAAAGACAATTTGAAATTCGCTCGATGTTGAATCATGCATGTTATAATAATTACATAGTAAATCCAAAGGTTCTGATCCAAATTTAATAAGGATTTTTGAAAGGAGTTCCAACAGACGTACATAGTATGAATCGTATGGCGGTTCCAAAGATAACTCTTTTGGAAAAGCTCTTTGTATTAGGAAAATCTGTGGAGCAAAATAAACTGCCTTGCATGTTCGATTGTCATGTTAGAAGTCGTCCATAACACACGTAAAGCTCTTAAGCGGAGGCAGGTATGACCTCCAAAGTCTAGAGGATGTTATATGGGGAAGAGCGTGGCTTAATTGTTGATATTACGTAACATTATTAATAATATTAATAATAATAGAATTTTGTCATTTTTTTGTTAAGTAATTGGTCATCAGATTTTAAGCAGTGAAGCTTGGTTTATTCTGAGATTTGTAGTTTAATTCATTAATTTGAAGTTAGTTTTGAACTTGTTTATAAATTATAATTCAGATTATAGGAACAACAAAAGCAACGAAATTTGCTCCTCGATAAAATGATTGTATGTATTGGGCCTAATTGTTGAATCCGTTCGAATCGTATCGAAATGAGTTTACAAAAGTTGGAAATATTTTTGCTTGTGTTTCATGCCAAGAGATAAACTTTAAGACTAAGGATTCCTAAATTATTATTTTTTGCCATATAAATATAATACTCTCCGCTTTTACAATATAAACACAATTATAAAAATTTTCAAAAATAAGCTTGTATTTCAGATAAATCTAAATATAAACTCCGATGGATTCCATTAACAAAGGACATCAATAATTGGTTGATTTATTTTTATTTCTTATTAAATCTATTAACCTATTCGACATACTATCAATAAGTTTATTTATTGTGGCTCTAGATATGTTATTCTACGCTTCCTTGGTTCGTCTTTGAAGTTCTTCCAAAGATTCAATTTCTGGTCTCTTACGGTTATGCATGTTTTCTATGAGATTTAAATCCAGACATAATGCTGACCAGCCTAAAACTTCGATGTTATGCTGCGAAAACCAAAGTTTTGTTGAGATCGCGGTATGCATCGGCTCATTGTCCTGTTGGAAAATGACACCTTCATCCCCAACAGACTCTATTAATGGAAAAAGATATGCTTCCAATAAGGCCTGGTAACAATCTGGATTCATTCGTTCGTTGATGAAGGCAATATCAGACTTCATATCACTTTTAAAAGCAGCCCATATCATGACTCCTCGTCCTCCTTGTGCGCGTCTGGAAAATATTTTTTTTTCTTTGCGAATATTGTGCTAGCAATATTTCAAACCATCAGAACCGTTCATATTAAATTTGTTTTCATCACTAAAAATTATTTTTGACCAAACGGAACTGACTATCAAATATTTTTCTGCAAATTGCAGTCTTGCTTTAATATGCCGTAATTTTAGTTTCGTTAGTATTTTAACATACATATTTCATATCTCCTGATTGTTTTACCCACTTGCGAATAAGACGAGGAGAGCATTTTAAACTAAATCGTTGGACAATCTTTGATGAAAATGCCCCAGTTTTGGAAATTTCCTTAAGAACCATTCTTTTAGTTTTCTCGAAAAATCTGGAAGGTCGACCCGATTTCTTACTTTTGCCATAATTCTCCTTCCCTAAGCGAAGACAATTTTTAATGACACTTTGTGAACGTCTAGTTTTTCCTGCGATTTGTCTTTAACTTAGTCCACAACTTTTTAGATCAATAATTCTTTGTTGTTCAATGTCAGTAAGGTTTTTACCTGAATATAGATGGGTCCTTACATGAAAAAGTATGTTTGAGTTTATAATTAGTTCCAATACTGTAGGACTAGGGTAGGGCCCACTTTTGCGCAGACTCTAAGCTACAGAGTGAGACTTTTAACAGTAGAACTGCCAGCGCGTAAGTTTGTAATTTTAATAACTTTCTGTAGTTAATACAATATCTTTTTCAAATTTAAAATTGTAATTATAAATGGAAAAAGATTTTTGAATATGTCGTAATTTTGAATCTTAATAAGTTTTGGTATAAATCTTAATAGGTCATTTTAAAAAATATAATTAATTCAAGGAAGGAATTGAGTAACAGATTGAGCTTGGTAGTTCTAATATTAAAGAGACAAAAAATACAAATCTGTTGCGTGAAATGTGTAGATTATGTAGTAAATTGCAGTGAATTTCTGTATTGGAAACGCACTTTAATGTCGTCGAATTTTTCGTAGATGGAAAACTTTTTAACAAAAAATTAAACCGACGAAAAAAAAAACTGAAAAGCGAAAAATAAAGTAAATCTTTTTAGTTTTAATAACTAAACTCCTAAACTAATGAGAGTAACTAACTTTAAGTCGGCGCCAAACAAGCAATCAACGAAGATCATTAAATTACTTTAAATAAATAATCAAAACAAGACAACATAAAAATGCAACGTGAAATCTCCAGCGATAAACAATAACATTCCAAAAATGCGCTCTGCTCACGATCGCACGGAATCAGAATCTACCGAATCTTGTGGGTTATAGAAGTAGTGTTTTGAAGCCGACCGGAGTGCTGTCCACTAACCTAGAAATTGATGGTGTCACGGCGGTTGTACCAAAAGACGCGGAAATATTTCCCCCTTTAGTTGGACACCCGCACACAGAATAGAAGCAAATTAATTACATAAAGCGTAAAATGATGGCAGTTTGATGCGCCGCGGTGACATGACGGCGCGGCGCGCCCCTTCGCCGGAAATTGCCGAGCGTTACCGAAGTTAATATCAGCAAGCAACTAAACGAACGGGCACACACGTGAGGGGACACGTCGTGTTGCGAGCGGTCGTGAAGACAGCGCATTCTTGGAATGTTATTGTTTATCGCTGGATATTTCACGTTGCGTTTTTATGATGTTTTGTTTTGATTATTTATTTAAAGTAATTTAATGATCTTCATTGATTGCTTGTTTGTCGCCAACTTTAAATTAGTCACTCTCATTAGTTCAGGAACCTAGTTATAAAGACTAAAAAGATTTATTTTAATTTTTCCTTTTCAGTTTCTTTTTTCGTCGGTTTAATTTTTTGTTAAAAATTATTTATTTTTTAATTTTTTGTTTCAAATTTAAATGGATTCTACTTCGAGGTATACCCTATTCAATAAAAAAAAGAATCATTGAAATCGGATATCGCAGTACAAAGTTATACGTGGTAGAATCGGTTAACACGTATACAAATTCAGTGGATGAACAATCAATCATCCCCTATTTTTCTACCTTAGGGGTGGAAGAATTTTTTTTTTTTTTTTTAAATTTAAATGGAACCAACTTCAAAGTATACCCTATCCAATAAAAATAGCATCATCAAAATCGACCTACTCTGTAGAAAGTTATGCGTGGTCATACATAAAAAAGAAATATGTATACATATATGTATATAAGATATAAACGCCTCGACTCGAGAAATATGTATACATATATGTATATAAGATATAAACGCCTCGACTTGCGAACCTTCTCCTTTTTTTCGTCAGTTAAAAAGGCCTAAAAAGCAGCGAAATTGTCTTATTTTTCGCCGACTTGTTTTTTTCACCCGGGAATGTTCCATAACATCACGTTTTCAAGAATAATAATTTCAAAAATCGTGGAGCGTCGAAAAAACTCAAAACGAAATTAGAGTGAAAGTGTATATCTTGAATCGTTGATATCATAAAATTATATTTCATCATCGTATAGAATTAAAAAAAAACATTTTTAGAAATTTTGTTTGTTTATCTGTGTATCCATATATCATACTATGTAATATCCCCTGAACGGATTGCGATGAAACTTTTGCTGAGCTTGATTGATTGAGTAGAAAGAGCTTTTGCTTGATTGATTAGAAGAGCTTTTTATATACTACATAATAAGTTATTTTGGTTTTTCGTATTTACTTTTTCTAATGCATAATATTAAAGACTTATCTACTTTAAGCTTGTAAACAGCTATATGAATTTAAATAACTCTTTCTAATCAATCAAAAATAAATCTTTTATAGAATCTTT
The DNA here is from genome assembly GCA_963920795.1 of Eutolmus rufibarbis. NCBI lineage: Eukaryota > Metazoa > Arthropoda > Insecta > Diptera > Asilidae > Eutolmus > Eutolmus rufibarbis. The sequence continues at coordinate 15,783,821 of OY987205.1, forward strand.
GCTTATACGCTATAATATTGTCTTTGGCTATACCTTACCGTGCCTTGCTACAAATTTAAGATGGCGGGCACAATATGGTAGCCGAAAATTTAAAATTTCAATAGAAAGCCTGTTGAGGGCAGTTGAAATAAAACTTTTTTTTTCCTTGTTTATACATACTACTTCAAATTATTCACATGGAATGCTTAACCGAGGCATTTTACACATTTGATATTAATGAATGTTGCTAAGTATGTAAGAAAGAGGGCACACGGAAATTCGGAAAATGCTACCTTGTAATTTTCTGCACTGTCACTTCATATTGTTACAGTTGGTTGTTAAAAGCGCTAAAGGCAGAAAGTTTACCCAAGATTAAGTTTCTGGGATTATTACCGTAGATGTAAAAAAGTACTTTTTAACGTCAGCATCTGCTGCAAAAACATAAAATAAATGAAAAATTTCACAAAAAGTCAAGACAACTATTCAGAGACCGCAGATTGTTTCTTTTCCCGGGATGTAGGAAGCGACTCCACCCCTTGTCCGCTGTTCGTATTCTTTCAGCTCCACGGCTATATATAGCCTGCAAAATGCTCAATGTATTTGCTCGGTGGTACCACATCCAAAGAATTATTTGCGGCAATTCACAGAAAAGGAAGAATTGCTCACCTCATAAGGGAAAATGAGTTGTATTCAAAACAAAACACTGAAAATAGAAAGTACAAAAGCAAGGAAGCAATGTGGTTCCTTGCATGAGGGCACCGCTTGATGAATCGTTCCTGGTGAGGAGCGACGGCTAAGAACACTTCTGTTCAGTTCACTTCTCACAAAATCGCGTTTTTTCTCTATGAAGATGTAAGCCTCCTCCTAATTGATATGTTCCTCGGGAAATTAATCATAAAAATGTCTTATCTTTCACAAGAAGAATCTGGTGATGAATTTTTCTTTCTCGATAAATTCTTAAATTTGCTGCTGGATGCCTGGGTATTTTCTTTTCTAAACGGAATCGATTCAAATCAGAGGAATGATGACTATTTTGCAGTATACGGCTTAATTGAAACCAATAATAAATCAAAACATCTAAATAATAGCTATATATTTTTTCACAATTGGATCCGGATCAGATTTAGCAGCAAATTTTGCGTTGAACTGAAATTTATCAGTTAACCTTCTGAAAAAATTTGTATTTCATGAAAATAAAATCGAATTACCCACACTATGCGTCAAAAAGTTGATCCAAAAATTTCGTCGGTTCAAGAGCGCAAATTTTAAAATTTTATTGTTTTTTTGATCGAAAATTTGTTTGAAAAAAAAATTTACAACTTTTAATATTACTCTATTAATAACATATAACTTGACCCATAAATTCATCAGATTAATTGTTTGAATATATAATATGTCAAAATTGGAATGATACCACTATGGTTGGGCTTACAGTATTTTATCAATATGATTTTGTTGTCTTGTTTTTTGACCAATTTCAATCAAACTTTGCTAATGCATTTAAGGTTATCTCGATTCGTGAATGAAGGAGCCTTGTGAAATGGGTTAGAATCCGTTTTAGTTTGCTTTTACTTATAAACATCAAACTAATTTTTATCATTTTTACTGGATTCTTGTATTTTTATTAGTAAATTGAATTGAATAACAACTTTTTAAATGGAGTATAAGTAATTGCTGATTTTAAAAGAGGAATTAAGATGCCATTTGTTAGTACTACTAAAAAATCAAAATATTAAAATTCCTTGCCAACTTTCGATGAAATTTTGTAGGAGTGACGGATATACAAAAAACATTTGTAAGTCGCTTATATTTCCTGAGGTAATTAACTTCAAAATTCTTAAGTGATAAATTTCCGCTAGAATTTCTCCATGCTCCCACACTTTTTGTGGTGAAAGTTTTGGAAAAACCTTAAATTAAAAATGTTTCCACCTGATTTCAGTCAAAATTTTCTACACAACTACTGAAAAAAAAGAAAATTTTACTTTACTTCGATTTGTCATTTTATAAGACAAATGTGTGCTCATCACCGTCGATAAGTCGAAAAATATATTTACCTTTAATTTGTTAATTTCAAATTCAAATTGAAGTTATAGGATGTCGCCCCGTTTTTTTCGTTGCTTTTATATCGCCAATTGTTCTAAATACTTTTTATATATCTTGAACCGTAAGACAGAATATGCCGCAATATGCTTAAACTATCAGCTAGCTGAGGTGCAGATTTTTATAATCATTCACAAAAGAATGTCTAATGTCTTCGCTTAGAGTTTTTTACACGATTTATTTAAACTTACTTAATTAGCCAAAACCTTCACTTTAATAAGCCAAATTTTGTGAAATGGCTATAAATAAACCATAATATTAAGCAAAATGAATTTTAACTGTCCTACTAATAAAATAACTATAGTAGTCGAACAATTTTGATTCGTTTTTGAGGCGGGCGAACTATTTTGATTTGTTTATGTTTTTAGTTTTTAATGAATGTTGTTATTAATTATGAGTTATTATTATTTTTAGGGTTCCGTACCTCGAAAGGAAAAAACGGAACCCTTATAGGATCACTTTGTTGTCCGTCCGTCTGTCTGTCTGTCAAGACCCTTTCTCTCAGGAACGCATGGAGGTATCAAGCTGGAATTTATATCAAATACTCTGGTCTACTGTCCCTTGGAGCTGTGAAAAAATCAAACTTCTAAGCCAACGCAATCAAAAGATACAGCCGTTTATGCCGCAAATTTTCGACACTCGCAAGGGAATCAAAACCTACAGGGTACTTCCCGTGAACTCAGAATCTTGAAATTTGGTACGAAGCAACGTCTTATAGCACAGATAAAGGAAAAATTGCGAAAACCATAAATTTTTAGTTACATCATATAATAAAAATATTTTTAATAATTTTAAACTTACTACCCCTTTCCTCATGAACGTGTAGAGGTATTAAATTGAAATTCATATCAAATACTCAGGTCTATAATACCTTTAAGCTGTAACAAAATCAAACTTCTATGTCAACGCAATCAAAAGAAACAGCAATTTAAGCCGCATATTTTCAAACTCACAACTACTCGCAAGGGAATCAAAACCTAAAGGGTACTTCCAGTCGACCTAGAATCTTGAAATTTGGCATGAAGCCAATGTTTTATAGCACATATAAAGGAAAAATTCCGAAAACCTTAAATTTTTAGTTACATCACATATTTTTTTATAATTCAAATTTAATAGATAATTATAAAGTATAACGATACGGAACCCTCAAGGCGTGAGTTCTACTCGCACTTGTCCGTCTTTTTTCTTAAGTATTAATAATTATGTAAATATAATAAGCTTAAAACTGAGTATAACATGTTGTTCTTCATTATCTCAAAAAAGACAATATATTTTTGTTTTTTTACAGGCACTCATTCATTTGAATGAACGAACTATTTTGTATCGGAGTAGTATATTGCATTATATGATACGCACTTGTGATATCTATATATTTATAGCTTAAAAATTATGTAGCCCTTTTATTAAAGTTTTGTTTCATTATATTATATTTTCATTCATACTTACCTAAATACATAGTTCTTGTCTTCTTGGAATGTGGAATGGAATGTTTTTTGTTCTGATTAATTCGATTAATAATAAGTATATATGTGTGTATGTCTTTTAATGACGTATTCAGCAATTACAATGAGGTCCATCAAAATTCGGTTTTATTCTACTCACATTTGTCCATTATATCTTTTTATTATTCTTATAGTTCTTTCACCCATTCCACTTGATTTCGAATTATAGTTCGCGGTGCACCAAGAAAGAGATGCGTCCCATCGATTATAAAAGTATTTTAATGTTGCAATTATCAATTTGGGTCATAGGCCACTTAGTCAAGAATTTACTTGGAAAGAGGAAAGAAATGTTTGTTCACTCAGTGATTTATGACCTCGGTGAGGTAAACTTCTTATCTTAAAAATTGAGCACCTATACCTTTTAAATGCATGGCATCGGCATCGGCTGGGCATATCTAGCAAGCAAAATCATAGAAATTAACAGAAATGTGTGTAAAAATTGTTAGTCCATTAATAAATGCACAATAATTAACGGATATTAATCACTGGTTTTTTAAGGAATTTATCTTTAGATTTATTGGGTTCATTTTTTTATGAAATTACAGAAGAACTATAGAAAACAAGTGAGCTTGTAATGAGGAAAATTAATTGTATTATTTCCCTTGCCGTACAAGCGATTGTGTTAATGTCTCGTAGGGTTATATACATATTTTGACATTAAAACTCAGAAAAATTTTTCTTGACAATTTTGATGGAATTAAGTTTTGTTAATTTATATATGGGGCCGTACCGATAGACTCCATAAGAGAACCACCTGTCGCCTTTCCCTTAGTTTGCCAACGACAACTCTCTTTGCAACCGCTGAGGTTGAAACTTCAATTTGAGGGAGGTCATGTTCAGAAAAATTTTAAGGAATTTCTCCCCACTGTATAGACAATAATTTTTGAATTCGCACAATATCACTCTACAATGTTATACAATATTGATCAGGTATTGATTTTGAGCCTACCTCGACAAATTTATACATGTACATTTGTATAATATACAATATATAATACAATATATGTATAATACATAGGGGAAACTAGGGAGACTTGACCCAAGGACATTTTTTCATGAGGGGGAAATTTTGGGGGAAATTTGGCTGGCATCACTGATTGGCCAACCACCCTGCAGTGTTTTAGAGGGAACAGAGGGTGGTTTGTGAACTTCTTGGAATTAGACCTCCAGTTCTGAGGTAATTGAATTTCAGTGTAATACTTATTTCTTGTCTTTTCTTAAGCTAAATATTGGTATATAGTACTATTTTTATTTATTTTTGATGTAAGTAACCAGAAGTTGAAGTTAAAGACAGCAATGCTAACTAGGGAGACTTGACCTGACCGGCCAAGTCTCCTTAGCAGTCTTTATCAACATGCTATTATTTTTCTTTGTTGTTTTATTTACTAAATAACTAAAACATTTAATATTAGAAAAGGTTATACAAAATAAGTCACAAAATACTGCAATATATTTATGGAGAGCTTCCTCTTCCTTCTTCACTAAGCTCAATATTAATCTAAAATAGTGCATTATTTTATAAATGCTAAATGTTTTGACTAGGGTCTACCTAATTTTTCTAGGGTAAGTTTTTTCCTCAGTTATCGTTCTTAACCAAGGCTAAGTGCCGCTCTAATCTCGAGCATAAAATTGTATTAAGGTAAACGATTTAAATGGCCTGAAGTCAGTGATGTGTCTGAAGTAGACCTTGAACAAATTGAAACTCGTCTCAGCCCCCCTGTTATAACAGTACAAAATGACAGGGTCACAAGTTTTGAATTTGACTATTGTTTTTCTGCTGAGGTGGAGTAGAGTTATGTGACAATCTCTTTTGGTTCATTATTTTAGAAAATAGTGAAACAGTCTAACCAAATAAGTTAAGAAAACCAAAACTAAACCTAAAACACTTTGTCTAATACATTAAAAATTTTATGTTCATTAACAAAATCATACTATATTAATTAAAACTAGATTACTTTCAAACCATAAAACATGTGTATTTCATTCAAATGCCGAAGAATCTCCTTACTTTAAAAGTTGGTGAAGCCTCCTTAGACTTAGGGACACTTGACCCATTTGCAGACTTGGCAAAGTATTTTTTTTTACATAACTTCTAGTCAGAATTTTGCTTTTATTTTTAGCATTGTGTGTACAAAAGAACAGACAATTTTTTTATGCTTTTTACAAACGTATAATATATATAGAAAAATTACAAAAAATCAAAAACTAAAAATTGGGTCAAGTCTCCCTAGTTTCCCTTATATATATTTATATGTATAAGTTATAACGAAATTTACGTCGTTCGTAGGTTGACCAGGTTGGGTAATTAAGTGTAAGGTGGCACCATTTCAAAGTTTTAAGTTAAGTATTATATAAAGACAATTATGCTGAACATAATTATTTTATAAAAAGATAATAGCAGGAAAATTAACAAAAAAAAAAAAAACAGATAAACCCTTAATACCTAATTTCGTTAAAAATCCTTCAAGTTAACAAATTTATAGCTTTAAAGTTTAATATTATGTATTCATAAAAAATTTCAAATCAGCGACTGCTAAACACCTAATTGAAATTTTGAATCTTCTGTTGCCATAATGGATCTACCATTGTCCTAACATTATTGGTGAAAGTTTTACTCAGATCGGACAATTAGTTTGAGAGTTTAGTTCTTATATAAAAACAAATAAAATAAACAATACTTCTTGTTAATTAATAATAATTTTAATGTACTGAATGCAGTTTTTGTATAATTAATTATAATTCTTACTCATTTAATTAATAATTATTGCAATGCATTCATAGGTCTTCCCTTTTTTGTTGACTTTTACGCTTTATAAATACAAGGACTATGTTTTGAGCAGGAAGTAAGTGTTAGGAAGTACATATAAAAGAAAACAGCTTATATATTTTTATTTGTTTTTAATTATCCTCTAGTTTTTACAACAATTTGACACTTAGTTACATTAGTAAAAGTTGACTTTATAAAACCTACATTTAGTTAGAGGTAACTATACTCAAGTCGTTAAATAAGCCCCTAGAAGCATTGTCGACAATAGGCTTCGTGTCTATTATAAATATTCTCCGTTTATTCTCATTTTGTCTATACAATAAACTATATAGAAATTACAAATATTTTACGAATCGATTATATGAATAATGTACAATACAATAAAATGTTAATCACAGAATAATTTCACTTAAAACATGTATCCTGTCGTGTCGCTGCTGTTATCCATTGTTAATGTCTACTTCGATAGATTCAACTAAAATGATCAAGATAATGCGTTTTAAGCTACTTCGTTAATAATAGTTTATTAATAATTAGTTGTATATTACTCCTGCAGATTAGTTTAGCTAATTCATGCAGCCTAATTCTTTCTTTAGGCGCATAAGAGCAAGCAGTGGCTACTGATATTCATTTTTAAGTTATATTTACATTTCGGCGCATGTTTTCTTTCGTTTTTTGCGTTATATGTTATATATTTACGTATAATTTACTAGCAAACCAATAAACTTCTTTTCCTTATTCGTTGCGAAAAGTTAACTTCATTTTTGCATAAACCCTTATAAACTCTGTTTCATACCTCAAATAGGATTTTTATTAGTTGTCGTCCTCAAAATGTTTTTAGGCCGAATATTTCCGATTTATTCTGTTTAAAAGAAAACCAGAAACTTCATTCATTAAGACTTATCACAAACTAATAATTTGTTTAATATAATTCATAAATGAGTATTGTTTCCATGTAGGTCTGATAACCAATTTGCCTATAAGATTTTTGTTTATTACATAGGGAGCATCATCTATAATCATGTGCCAGTAATTGAGTTTGAGGTCTCTTCGCGGATTTTGATGAAACTTTATATAGAAAAATTCATTTAAAATCAAATTAAGGGGGATAGCCACTGTGACGACCGAAAAAATGAGTGATTTTCAATAATTTTTTTGACCGCGTAAATAAAGGAATTTTTGGATCGGTTTTTTTTTTATTTTATTAAGTACTTGAATGTGTAATGTTTCATCAAATTTTTATTAAAAAATATTGAATAGTTTTAATAATGTAAAGGATGCCGTAGAGCTCAAAAAAAAATACCCCCTCCATGGTCGCATCCATTTTTCAAAAGCCGGTGATGTGAGAAAAAAAAAAATTGTGTTATAATCTCTATGAATGTAGTTATCGTTGTACGTAGCCGTTTTTTTTTATTTTGATTTTTCACAAAATGGCGACCGATTGAAAAAATTTTCATTTTTTCGACCGTTTTTTTTTGTTTTCAAACAGTTTAAAAAATAGTAAAAAGCAAAATTTTCCAAATCGGCTACGCTTAACCTTAGCCACTACTAAGACGAACGAAATAAAAAAAAAAAAATTAAAATCGGTTAAGAATTGTCCGAGTTTTCGATGCGACCAGTTTGAAAAAAGTCGTTTCGAGAAAAACGCGTTTAAAGTTTTTAGTCCATTTCTCTCGCAATGCAATCATGTATATTTTAAATTTTCATACCAATATTAAACTGTCGAGTCCTGGACCTTTTGATCTGCAATTTTGTACACATATTCTTTAATATATTAACTTTGATTTAAGACAAAAAAAAAAAAATTTTTTTTTGGATTCGTCACAGTGGCTATCCCCCTTAAGTTAAAATAAATGATTTGCCTTTGATATGATTATTTTGAAGATGTTCCCAGAATTTTGTTTAAAGGAACATGGGACGTCTTTGACACAATTTGCAAGAACATTTTTTGAGAATATACGGAGATATTTAATTTTTTGAAACTTCAAAATTATTATTACAGTGTTTCATCAAAATCCTCGAGGAGATCTCAAACTCAATAAGTCTTGTGTTGTTTACACATATGTATGCCCCATAAATTATATTATTTGAATAGGCATAATTTTTGAGGTTCCAGAGGTTATGTACTTAGAAGTTTACCAGATGCGACAATATAAGACAACTAAAACAGAATAACGCAAATATACACTTTTGCAAATTATTTTTCCAGTAAAATAATATTTAACATTCATATATCGATGGTGTCGCGCCAACAGAACAAATTTCCAAAAATTCGAGACTGGCTTTTGAAACTTGCAATCTGGTTATTGTTTGAAATAATTCTTTTCAGTTTCCATACAATAGCAGTGTTCTTTTCATTTTCCTATCTCTCAGGATATATGTATGTACCTATAGCAACTTCTGCATTAAATTGAATTTTAAAAGCCGTCACGTACATATATCAAGATTTTAAAAATTGAGAAAAGTGCATCAAATTGCCATGATATTATCCATCCAAACTTCAAACTTTAAACCAGATAAATATTTGGATTAAATTTTTGACGCAGAGTGGGTATAAATCCAGGCAATTTGATTTGATTTTTGCGAAATAAAAGTTTGATATGGGTAAAAATTTCAATATACCTAGTGCAAAATTTCCGGCTAAACCTGGAACCGGATCCGAAGTGAAAAGAACGTGGCTAATATAAAATAATTATTTGGCCTATTTAAGAATTTGAAACAATGAAAAAATTAAATAAATTTTTATTTTAGGATTATATTTTTGAAATCTGTAAAGCGCTGTGTACTTTCACTTTGCATTTAAGCAGATTGGCCCTTGGCGCAATAACATCGATATAATTCTCCATTATCATCTTATCAATTTGTAATGGTCTTATTGCCGTATAAAAGAATCTCGTAGTATAAATTATTGCATTATATATTTACATTGTTTACCAAGGAAATCATTAATTTCCAGATATTTTTTGAAGGGAATATCAATGCCTTTTTTCTGAAATTGCTATGAAAGGCTTTTATTTCATGGTATTTGCTATTTATTAATGCTGTTTTATTATGGCTGAATATGAGGGCAAGAGTATGCAGCTTTTATAATGTATGCTTTATCAATATAGAAAAAAAGATGTGTATATGTTTTTGCAAAGTTAAAATATAAATGTTATATTAATTTGTAAAATCACGATATGGGTATTCACTAGCTGTATTACTTACATTCGTGTAAACGCTAACAATACAAACACATTTTATACAGATTTTCTCCTGAAGCAATCCATTCGGGTTTTATTATGATATCAAAAGAATTAAATAAATTTATTGAACGTTTATGTAACCATGAATTATATTCATGTCAATGAATACAAATTGGTCAGAAAAACGAAGTTGTAATGAAGTTAATAATAATAGGTTAAATTTTCAGAAATTACTGTGCTAGTGAATTAAAACGGATTTATTTTATTTTTTAATCTGTTAAACTTTGGTTCTATATATTTATCGAATATGTAGATGAATTCATTTTAAGTACGCATATCCTCATCAGAACTATAGAAAAATTCAATTGAAGCCATAACTTCTCTTTTATGATAGTTTTAGATTATTCCAAGAAAAATAAAAACTTTGTTCTTTAAAAATCCCATATTTTTCCAAATATTTTATATATAATACATATACATACCTTATATTAAAAAAATATTACGCACTTTTTTGTTTTCAAACTTGAAGCTTAATGATTGCAACATATGTATGACTTTTGACGATCATAAGATCATTTCGGGGTTACGCCCTGGACTAGAGCAGTTGAAATAGTTCATGACGTCATTTTTGATATCAGTGAACTAAGTCAACTTATGGTAAACCGATATTTATTTAATAATAGCATTTTATTTACATCATATCTCAAATTTACAGTTACATACCAAATTTTTCCCCTACTGGCGCTGCGAGCGAGAAAAGGTATATAAACCAAGTTTGAATTATACATATGTACTTCAAAAATGCCGAATTTTTAATCACATCAGCAATGAGACTTTTCAATGGGCCATGTAATTCTGACGTCCAGAACTTCTATAATAGTTCAATTGCTATAGTTTATCTAGGCCCTAGGAGATTAAATATAAATTTTTGAGTAGATAGCAACTCACTTTTTAATATATAGTTCTTAAAGTAGTCATTAATCATTTTAATTTTTATGTTTAACTGAGAATGTTTGATTAACCTTTCGAAAATGTATAAAACACTTTTAAAATACCTTATAACTTTGACCAAAGTATCAAATGGCCCCTCGAACTAAAAAACTTTTATTTAAAAAACTACTTTTCGATTTATGTATAATGATTGCGTACTTAAAATGAGATACCCTATACAATGGAAGAGCATTCAAATACATTTTCAAATAATGTAATATGTTTACTGAGGTTATTAATATTACTGAGTTTATTGTGAGATTTTAACCAACTTACAAACATCCAGCTTTGATTATCAATTTTGAAGTATTTCACAATAGGGAAATTTATATTGTGAAGCTGTCATTGACTGCTGTGACAAAGTCCTGTGAAGAAGGGTTAAAGTTATTATAGAAGAATGATAAATTTTTATATATTGGACTCTTGTACCCTTAAGGGGTCAGTACACTTTGTCAACTTCAAAAAATCAATTTTTGTTTTTTATGGATATCGAAAGTACACCTCTTCAATAACATCGTGTTCAAATTTCATTAAGATTGGAGCATTCCAAATAATTTTTTTCGATTTTATTCGAGCGTACCTCGGAGCGCGCTCTCCGGCGTATAAGCATGCGTAACCGCTCTGCCCCTCTACACGGCTATTCCCCTCGATTGTAACAGCAGATGTTCTTTCTGTTTATAAATATAGTTATGTAAGGCTCTATTGTCAAATTTTAAAAGAGAAAGTTCCGTCTTGTATTGAAATTCAAAGTAGAAGTATATCTCGCGTGATTTTCTTGATAAAAATGTTTAAACGCGTTTTTCTCAAAACTACTGTTTTTCATGCCGTGCCAATGATTTCTCCAAAACTACTCAATCGATCCATCTGAAAATTTAACCACATATTCGTGACATGTATAGGTATCGTGTAAACCTCTAACATGTTAAAAATTTCACTTTTTAATATTTTTTTCAACCGGAAAATTATCCGAAAAGAACGACTTTTTCGAACACTTTTTTTCAAACCTCCGCCATTTTTTTTAATGCTAAAATAATTCGTATTTTTCGGTTTACAGGATAGCCCTTGGCATAAAAAAACTAAACATTTTTGGTTTGTGTGTTTTAGATGCGTCATTTTTCCTGAATTGTTGGCACGGTTATCATTGCGTTTTTTGGACATCTGCGGAAGTGCTGCCATTTTGAAAATATATGACATGTAATATAAATAAAAATAAATTTTTCATGTGAACCTGAAAAGATTTATATCAATATCTTTCATAGAATTCTCAAAAATGGCTCTTTTTGTTGGGTGTCAAAGTGTATTGACCCCTTACCTAAATGCATTTGCTTGCTAATGTAGGATATAAGTTATTTTTGGAAATACTCAAAATGTAGGATAAAATATGAGGAGTTGCTTAATAACAACTTATTTTGCATTTACTTCTTTAGTTTGTACAAAATAGAAAGCAATTTAATCTTTTCATCGCATGTCTTTCCTAAACAAGGTTAGGATCCCATCTTAAAATGATCTCACTTTCATTCGTCAATCGGCAGTTTAGTACTATGTATATGTACTACGTTGAGGGATCAACCATTTTTTAATTACACTATTTTGTTTTTTTAAATAAAATTTTTTTTTAGAACATATGCTAAATAATAAGTCCCAAAAGTTGCAAAAAAGTATGAATTTGTATATTAAAAATATATATTTACGTATATTTTCCAAAAAATACCTTTTATGGCCAGGGGAAAATAAATGGGAAATTTAGGCTAAAAAATAACTTCCTGAAAATAGCTCCGTACGAAATACGTGACAAATGGTTCGAAGATGTGTGAAAAAAAAAATGTTATAGTGCTAATGCCCCTGAGCAAAATTACCTGTGGGGATAAAGCTGTATAATGAGTACTTCTCCGTTTAGAGCTAATTGAAAGTTTAGATACTATCAATAATCGCCATATTAATGGATGAAGAAAAATAAATAAAGCACAAAAGCTTGTTTTTCTTTTATATATCAACCAAAAATTCAGTGTCCAAAAAGTATGGATACTGACATAAATACCTTGTTGTAGGATTTTGAATGGGATAAATACATTCAAACACAAAAACAACGACATATGTGGTGAACACTTGTGCACGAATTTGTTTGAATGATTGGGTGGAATATTCTTCCTGTTTTGGCTGGTTCTAAATATATCCTAACTAAATGGGGTTCAAACTTTATGTAAGTTTTAAACTGCGCCTTATAAGAAGGAAAAATATTTTAAAGCAGCTATTGGGAAAACGTGCACAAATGAGTTTGGCTGCATATATTATTAACAAATTTAGGAAAGAAAATAGCAAAAGCAAATTATTTTTCATTTTGCTATAAAAGGTGGGATTTTGGGAAAAAAAACCAAACTGGCATATGTGTGTCCTAAATAATTAGGGATGCATCCGAACTTTAATGTACGAAATCTCTTTTGATTAGCACAGGAATTTTATACATATGTTGTATATTATTCAATAATTAAACAGCGTAATCTGAGAGCCCAAGAATGTTGAAAATTTTGAGATCTTCGTAAACAACGAATAAACTACATACATAATAAAAAATGACTAACACTAAATACCCTCAGAGAGATTGCTTATTTACATGCCCTAACAATTAAATTAAAATTTAAAAATACAATAGAAAAGTAAAAATAACTGTACATGAAAAGCCTAAGAAGAAAACGCTATATCTAATGAGTCAGCGAATAAAAATTAAACTAAGAAACAGACAAATAAAATAAAAATTTGAAAATTAACATGAAGGTTAAGGGTAAGTTTGAACACTTAAGTATAACGTTGTACTTCATTACAATACAATAGATTAAAACGGGCGTTTTATAATTTAGCACGCACCTAAATCGCTTTAAAACTATGTACAAAATTTTAAAAGGAAACCAAACCTCTCAAGAGGAGTTTCCAGATTTCTACATCTTTCCCACTTTTGAGAGCAAAGGCGGTAAGAACAACGTGAAATCAGTTGTGGCTTCTTACTTTCGGTTGCGTTAAAGAACATTATAAATTTTCTCTATTTAGGTGGGTTGTGGTGTTTATCTGTTGTGCTTCCACTGTTTGGCGCCAAGCACCTTGTAGACTTCTTGTGCAGAGATTTCTTTATAAAGATTTTCCGTTGGGCTGCGAGAATTTTCTCGGTAGCCACTCGTCGTTGGAGATGAGGACGGGGTTCGATGTTGGTTTGTTTGCTCTGGATTTTGTTCGTTTGGTGCTCTTGACCAAAATCTAAGTAGAAGAGGTCTGTCCCCATTTTTATCCATTTCCCAACCGTTTGGTAACCACCAAATTGGTTTGGAATGTTTATGATTATCTCCAGTATGTGGAGTTGCAGATAAATGCATTTGCTCAGTAAAATGTTTATGCATTGCGTACTGATCTGATCCGTATCCGTAAACTGTCGGTGGAGGTTGATATGGAGGTGAATTTGTGGAATCAGTAAATCGAATATGATCTCCATAGTTAAGACGTTGTTGTTGGTGTTGCTCTGATGAGTCTGTCGGAAACTTGAGTCTTGCTTGTTGATGAGCTCTTCTCTTGTTTTCTTCTACAATGCGATTTATAATGCGTAGTTGCTCTTGGATTTCTGGAACTGATGAGGATGTCTTGTCTGGTCGGTGTCTCGCATTTGGGTTTAAATGGTGGTAGACAAATCTATTATTACTTTCGATGTTTTCTATTAGCGGCTCACTGTCCTCTTGCAACTGGATGGACTCATGTGTCTTATGATTCGAATCGGTCTTTAGCCCCTGCATTTCAGATTCGATTTTAGATGCTGTTTTGCTTTTGAACTTATCAGCTGTCTCATTTTGATTGAATGCCTGATCTTCTAATTTTTTTGAAGCTGTAGTATACCCTTTGTCAAATTTGTCCGTTTGTGCTAACAAGTCTTCATCGTCCGAATCGATAACAGTTGTAGTCAATAAGTCTGTGACCTCGGTTGATTCTTCAGGGCCCTTTGTTTGATCAGTATTGTTTGCAGCAAGCTTATTGAAAACAAGAAACTCTTTAATTAAATCATCTTTTAAACTTGTCTTGCCTCCTTCTACTTCTGTTACAATATCAAAAGCATCATCATTTTCGGCAGTCGCGCGAAATGTTGTTGGATCACTTAAACTGTAGTCGTAATCGGTGTTTGTTTCATTTGTTTCTATCGGCTTTACTGAGGACATCTCAGTTTCACTTTGGCTCAGAATAAGTACAGGAGAGGTTGGACTACGGGGTGTAACAGTTGCAGAAGGCGATTTAAGGCTCTCACTAGAATCTGATAAATGCAGGCTAGAATCGACTGTTGGATATTGGTGTTCTGCTTGTTTAGTTGCGACCTGTGTCGTTTGAGAAAAGTGTCCCCCTTTCGTCGATTCGGTGGATATTGGTCTGCTAGTAGAGGTCGTCGATGTCTGTTTACCACGAAAGGGCTGTACTTTGAGATCCTCCTCAGTATCGTCAACATCATCCAAATCTCCAAAACTTCCAACGTTTTTGTTGTCATTCTTTGTTATAGGAAATTTGTCAAGTGATAAATTTATTTTTAGAGGCTCACCATTATAGTCTGGCAGTAAATGGCTTTGTACTAAGGGCTCAGAGCCTTCTGGATTGTATCCATCAGCATAATCGTCATAGTCATAGTCGTAGTTGAGACTTTCATTATTGTTTCCGTCAGTTCCATATTTGTCAGTTGACTGCAATAAATTTGTAAGTTGCGCAATTAAAATTTGATTTCGGTCGATCGTCACAAGTGGGATGCATCGCGAGTCATGTGCCTGATGTCCCGGAGGACATTGAAGTTGGTGGGTATTTGATCCGCCGTTTCCCCCACCATTCGTTTTATTTGGTAAAATAAATATAGACTTTGGCGTTATTTTTCTTATTTTGTCATGTGTGGGAGGAACCATGATCCAGGCCTCCCATGCTAAATGCTCCGGTGTGTTCTCTATGGGCTTTGATGTTACCGGCAAACATGACAGGGAGGAAATGCTTATGTTCAAAATGTACATGACCAAAAGTATCTTCATTGAAAACATTTTTTTTTCGGTTGCAGTTGTTTTCGTTGCATAAAATGTGCCTTCAATTCCGTTTTATCTGAAAAATATACAAATAAAATAGTTTAGTTGTGTTGCTGGTGACTATTTGTGACTGTATGATTATATTAGATACACAAAACCAAAAAAGCGAATAGAAAATCTGTTTCGCAATCCTTTCTTAATATTCAAATAAAATTAATTCTTCTCTATCTCACATATCTATAGATTAATAATCAACTTCAATTTTTTATTTCAGATGTCCTCAAGAGCCAAAATCGTCGGGGCCACCCACGCACTTTTTTTTTAAGCGCCTACTTCCATTAATTATAATAATAATAAGAAAATGTTAAATTGGTTAAAAATAATTTTTTTTATATCCTTTAGATGTAAATAATAACATATTAAAAAATCAAAAAGATTCATCTTTATTTTCCCAAAAAAGAAACGTTCCTGAAAAAAAGTGTGAAAAACGTTGCGAGATACCAGACTACTACCTTAAAGCCCTTAAGGTTTACGGTTCTATAAAATTTAGAATGATATAATGACAAGAATCTAAATGAGAGTTTCTTTTCGCGTTGTTACACTTCTCCTACAGAACCACTGAATGGATTTGAATGGGGTTTTTGCTATTGGACAGCTTGGACCTTCGGCAAGGTTATAAGAAGTAATGCAAAAATAAACATAAGCATCCTAAAAATTGAAGTTTATGCCTGTGAATTAAGTGTTCTTTTATAAGCTAATATGCTTATCTGCATGATATAAGAACCCGTAAAATTGTTTTTACAATTTTTGTGTGTCTGTCTCATGTTTGTGGTTGTTCTCGAAAATGGCTAAACCGATTTCGATGGGGCTTTCAATAGATGATAGAGGATTTTATCGGGCATGATTTCGACTATTCTTTTTAAAAATATTGTCTGTCTGTTTGTTCGCTATACAAGCTGTTGCGATTCAAAGCAATTAAAACCTGCGCACAATGCAATAAATAAAAATGCATACATCCAAAGCATTATTTTAAAGACTATTATATTTCTACAGATAATAATTAGACTGCGGATTATATGCAAATGCATGTTATGCATTTGTTAGGATGAACAAATAATTTTACCGCAAAAATTATTTATATCATTGTGCATGTATAAATTGAAGTTACTAATGATATAAATAGTTTCTGTGGTGAAATTTTTTGTTTATCTTAACAAATGCTAATATGCATTTGAATATAATCCGCAGTCTAATAATAATAATGTATTAGATTACAATTTTTATTTCTTGTGATTATTTATACATATGTACATATATAGGTTCAAATTTAGTTTATGATGATTGAGTTTTGAAACAATATTACATTTATTTATTCATTTACTTTTTGAGCATCAATTAAAAACGAACAAAATAAATTAAAATAAAAAAATTATAAAATCATGTTTAGAGATATTATTTTTAGTTTTTTCACCTTATTGCCAAAATGTCAAATAACAACCTTTTGGCTGAAATAGCTATGTATATATACACTTATTAAAAAAAAATTAAGGGATAGTCCAAAACATTCACAAATTTTTGAAATTTTTGAACAGTTTACACTCAAAAATATTAAGGGATAATCTATTATAAAAAATTTGAAAATACTGCTCTGTGCTAAACGTTTGAAAATATAGCAAAATTATCGCTTTATCTTTTTTGAACTTTCAGAGTATACCTATGGGGTGCAACAAAGTTTTTACAATAAATAAATAAATGGAAGCGTTTGAAAGCTTGTTCTTTCCCCTTCAACTGATTTTATATACATTCATATGTATATGTATAAAACCGCGATAGAAATAATGTCAAGCCTGCGCAATTTAGACGCAGGATGATAAAAGGTGAGTTTTAAACTTTATAATTTGAGGAGTTGGCGAACAAAACAATGTAATTACACTTTTGGTCAAAAAAATTTATTTTTTGAATTCGGTTGTACTACATGGATCCTGTATCTAATTTTGTACTTATTTTTAATTAAAATGCCCTGAGAGTGAGTCAAAATGGAGTCAAAAGTTCGTGATTTCATTCAAAATGGAATAATTTTCATACAAGTCTATAAGATGTCAATCAAAACGAAATAATTGACTTCCATTTTTGAATTTTTGTACTTTTATATTAATACTGTTTTTAATGAAGCAACAATACAGTTAATACTCTCTTAAGGCGGAAGAAGACCTTCAAAATTGTAATTTATATCAGTTTCGATGCGTTCACGTGTACCTGTCTATAGATGTGACCCCTTAAATGCAATTATCAATCATTATACCTTTAAATGGAACGATGGTAAATATGGCTGAATCGATTCAAATATATTTAATTTATTTGATGTCCTTATCATATTTTACATTCAACGAAAGGGATTAAATAATTTCTACATGAACCGATTTAACTTGTTTGAACCGGTTCAAACATAATACGTTATAATCGCAATAATTACTATTTATTTAAAAGTAATAAGGACTTATTATTAATTAGTAACTGAAACACATTGTTTCGATAAATTTCACTTATAAAAGCAATAAGATATTTTGTATTTTCTGCTGCAAGACGTTATTGAAATAATAGTATTCGCTTTTAATAATATATGTACATAAAGCAAAACTATAGAAACAATAATATGCTTTTTATTTTAATATATTATATTTGTTGTCTAATAATTTTAAAGACGTATAAAATCATAACTATGTTATCAAAACAATATGCGTCAGCTTATAAATTCGGAGGGGAAATGTTAATCAATAACCTTAGTTATTAAATGTATATTTTACATTATTGACCGAAATTAATATACAAAATTATGGAAGAGTATGAAAATTATTGTTTTAAGAATCTCTTTTCTGAGTGTAGTAATAATCAAAAATAACAATTGCACTAGTCGCAAACAAAATGATATAATTGCAATTTTTGAATTCAAATATCTTCCGTTTTAGTAGAGATAGGAATCTGGATTTAAGATATCTCAAATAGAGCCATAAACACTCTATGGGGAAAAAACCACGTTAAAAATCGATTGTAAATACATCATTCAGGTTTTTGTTTATCTTATTAAATTTAATTTCGTGTAATTAGATCGTTTTGTTGTTTGCTTATACTATGCATACCTATATCATAATTTGAATACTTTTCTTCCCTACCGCAATCAGTGCGCGTCTCTTTTTTAATTTCCTTAATGTTCAATCAAGTAATAAAACTTCCAAAAGTCATAAAGTATACAAAAGAACTGTGAACTTCAACTTCGACAAATTTGCAAAATAATAATCAAGGTGTTTGAGATAACGAAAAATGCGGCTAAAACTTGGCAAGTATGTACAGTACATATTAACGAAGGAGATAAAATATGTTTTCTTCATTAGATAGTGCGTTTTCTACAAAAATCCACTAAAAATATGCTTTCTTCTATATCGCAATATTAAGGTAATCACAAAAACATATTTTTTTTTTTTATAATATTTAATCGGTTGCACTGTTTCGTACATACCTAATGTTCGAATATTTATACACATTTTGCTAAACAATGTTCCTCGCATCACTAAATATGCCTTTTTTTCTAATTTTTATTCGCTATCACAAACTAAAAATTAAAATTCTTATGATTCTCGTTTTAAAGTGCATATTGTTTTGTGTACAATTTAAGGCTAAATACAAAATAAACACTTCGACACTATCGCATAGACAAAAGAAAAAAACAAACCACAATATCCGCGCTACACGAAATTGTTAAGTTCTTAACTTGACCGCTTCTAACATCAAACTAACAGATTGATAAGATGCAGCATATGTTGGAAATTGAAAAAGCCACAAGAACAAAAAACTACCTGTTTTCGACAAACTGCTTGTGTATAAGTTAATAGGTCACAACATAATGCTGTTTGAGTGCATGTCTTCATACACATAAAGTAATCGTTAAGGGTGCCGGTGGCAATTAAATTTTATGATTCATGACTCATTCAATGCTGAAATTGTGGACCTTCTTGAAATCGAAGCTCTTTAGCTATTGATATAACGAAAGAAAATATAATTTTTAGGTAAATTGCAATTCTTTGTAACATTTCAAAAAGATATCTACAGTTACCTATTTTCCTATTTTTTAATTAGGTACTTGTATTGTAATAAAGCAAAAGATATTTTAACTTTAATTGAAAGCCTGAGAAGACTTCTGAGCGACTTCCAGCAGTTATGGCAAAAATATCGATACTTCGATTTTTTGCTTAAACCGTCGGGTGCTTCAAAGAAGTTATTATTATTATGAAATTAAAACATCGTTTTTTCGACTCGCAACTTTGCTAAATATTGATAAACTTCGAAGTTAGTTTGCTTCAAAGTAGAATAGCAATACCAGTTTTTTTTCTCATTTTCCTATCTGGGGTAGATTAGATAGTAAATTTGTCATTGAAATAAATTTTAAAAACAGTTACATATATCAAGAATTTAAAATTTGCAAAAAGCGCATCAAATTGCCATGCTATTTACCAATCGAAACTTCAAATTGGATAACTGTTTGATAGTTCAAACATGATGAGTTTTTAATGCAAAGCGGGTATAAATCCAGACAATTTGATTCTATTTTCGTAAAATAAAAAATGCTTGATATGGTATAAACAAACGCAGTTAATAAACAGGAGAAGAGTTTGTAACGGATATTAAAACTTGAGTGTTACCTCCTTAATATACATATGTATGTACATATGTTTTGTCAACATGAGCATCGAAGACAGTTCTCTTTCAGCATAGATAAAGGAGTAACAAAGAAATTGAAACAAAAACAAGTTGCATGACATGCTTTCTGTCTGAAAAAGCTTATGAGCGTCATATATACGTCATCGAATTTCAAAGGTGAGTGGAAATATTGTTAGGTGTTTTTACCTCCAGAATTACAAAAAAAGTAGATTTTTATTATTGATGATTTACATTATACGGTCTTAAGAATATTTAAAAAACAAAATGAAAAATGCAACGAAGTTATAAATGTTACAGCTTGCCTCACAGGAAGCTTGCTTATGCAATTTTAACATTAAACGCTTTTTTCCTCGAGGGTATTCTTTTCGATACCGCCTGCATGAAAACTCGAATAGTTTTCAATAGTTTTTATAATTTGCTTTTATTTCTTAATTTTCGGAACAAATTCTTTATAGTTTGCCGAGCAATTTTTTTGAAATTTAAGTTTTAATAAATCATAAATGAAAAAAACCTTTTAATGAAAAGCGGTCAAGAGCATGTCGGACCATGTTTAGTGTAGGATTCTGTAGCTGACTACAAACGATAACATCGATTCAGAGAGGGTCTTTAATTGGGCTCAGCATTAAAATCGAGCCCATAAAACACGGTGAAAGCTAAAGAGGGAGTTGTATAATCGTAGGCCGAAGTCTTAGCGTGCAAAGTTGTTTTTGCTGCTTTTCCCGAACAGTTGAGTCCAAATAAGCATAACATGATCGGCTATGTATCTAGTAAACTATTTGACGCTAGTAAAATGTGTTATTTTTAAAAGTAATTTCAGTCTACGTGCTAGTATTCTAAATTTTTTCAGATTTTTCCGAAATTGCGTTCAGGGTGATACATATCTTGGCCGACACAAACCTAATCAAAAATGGCCTCATTGGAGTCGAATATTTAAAAAATGTGCATAATTTAAGAAACGGTTTAAGAGACCTAATAATGATTTTCAATTTCCCATTTAATGATACCCCACTCGATGGGGAAAGTTAAAAATTTTTTTTCCTCCCCACTTTTTATGTAGGTAAAGTAGTCTTAAATTTGTTTTTGCAAAATGTTAACACATATCTTTTTATAATTATCTATTCGTGTACTAAATTTTAGGGTTATAGTCCTAATAGTTCAAATGAATGTGCCATATGGACGGACAGACGGACATGGCGAAACTATAAGGGTTCCTTGTTTTGCTACGGAATCCTAAAAATGAGTTAATTTTCAAGATGTCATAATTTCATAATTTTATCAATTTCAAATTCAAAAATTCAATTCGAAATACTATCTATAATGGCAACCATGAAGTGCAAAGCCTTTTACATAACCACAATTTTCATTCCATACATAATTTATTGTAAAAATATTAATTCAAAATTTTTTGCTTGAAGTTAAAAGACTGACTAATATTACATAAAAAGGCTTTTATTTTATTACATTATATGACACGATTTGTTCTTACTCCTTATATGAAACTAAAAATCAACCAAGGCATAATCAAAAGTTCGGGGTTTTCATTCATAGCTTATTTGGGCAAGCGAAGAATTTCGGTTTTAAAGAATTACGCGCGCACGAGAAAAAATCTGATTTCGGCTCAATAGCATCAACCACACAATGTCAACCCTTCTCCGCGCAGCACCCGTTGGCGGACGGCTAGCCTCCAAACGTTATCTTCTCTCTTCCTGTTTTTGGCTTTTTCCTACAATTAGGAACAAATGGCAGCGACAGCAGCAAAACCACCGAAAGCAGCAAAATGCTTCCCATGTCGATCTATCGAAATCAGCGAATTTTTGCCATAGCTTTCGGCTGTAAGACGTCCTCTCCTCATATTAAAGGTAACGAAGGCATTTTTTTTTTTTTATGTTAATCTAAGCGTATAATACAATAAACTTAATCAAAAAGCGACAAATGCCGAAAGCTGATTGTTACTATTCAGCAAAAATTTTAATTTCTAATTACAAAGCATTGCTAACACAAATCCATACTTGAAGGCTTTTGGACAAATTGATTATGAATCTTATATGAAAGCATGGAAATGAAGGTCAATCCAAAATTGTGTCTAAAAGTTCCTTAATGCAAGAAAATTATTATAATACAAAGATTTCGGAGCCTTTGGTTTCAAATCGGCTATATTATAAAAATTTAGAACTTTTAAAATAGCGGATTCAATAAATTTCTAGTACTAGCACTATAGTTTCATGAAAATAAAATAAAAGGGAAGTCGGGTCTTCTGATTTAGGATCTACTATCAAAATTCAGAAAATAAAATGCCGAATTCAATATGGTGACCTAAATTTCTTAAAAGAAAGGAATTTTAATCACAAATTAGTACAAAGTGGATTTAGGGGCTTATATTTTGAATCTTATATCAATATACTTATAAAGATTCAGTATCCTGATTTCAACTTCTAAAAAGCAAAATATAATATTTTAACGAAAATTAGCATAAAAGGGAAGGAGCTAGTTGTATGGTACCTACCTCTGATTCCGCATTTACTATAACAATCTTTAGGTTCAAAAGGATGGATTCAATAACAATTTGCACAATTTAAATGGATTAAATTGAAGTTTGTAAAATTTAGATTTTGGGACACTCACTTTGAGACTTAGAATCTGCTTCGTTTTTTGTTTTTGTTTCTTTCGGATTGTAGTATTTTCTTTCGTTATTATGGAATCTTCATTATGTAGGTACGCCTGATTTTTTCCCTTATGTCAATATCGATAATTATTATAATGTCTTTCGATGTTTACACATTGTTTCGTTACAGAGAATGATCTTCGTTACAGAGAGTCAATCAGTGTAAGGGAGACCAACTAAATTTAAGTAATATTTACGTTATAGGGAGTTTCTGATTATAAAGAGCTTCGTTGTAGATAGTTTAAATGTAAATGTCTCCTCCAGAAAGAAAATGAAATTTCAACAAAAATTATTCTAATTTCATATAGTGATATCTATGCACAGAGATATGTTTTCGTACAACCTAATAAGTAATCAATGCAGCCAAACAAGAATTTAATTTAATCGTGCTATTTTGTTTTATTTTAATGACACAACAAAAAACTAATTAAATTTTTTTTTTTAGTTTAAAATTACTTTACAAACGAACGGTATTAAGACTTTACACCTAAAACTACGTTGTTCTCTTTCCGGCCACAATATTTTATGTTTTCGTAAACAACTTTTAAGAATATAAAACAACTTTTAAGAATATATATAATATATTTACGTCAATACTTGATAAACGCTATAAAAAGACAATCTATTTCTGCTAAAAGTTTATACATGAATTACTTTCCTGCATTGCTTTGTACAAGATGAAGAATGAAAGTAAGCTATGCGGCATTGTCGATAAATATGTATAGCAGAATATATATAAATACATGTTGCAAAGAGTTTTAATGTTTTTAAATGAAAAAAAAAAAAAAAATTATTAACAAAAATATCAATGACCAAAATTGCATAATTCGCATACTTGTCTTGTATGTTTCGAAAGTCGAATGAAGAAAAAATCGGTAAAAGCAAGATAAAGAATTGTCCAAAGTACAAACTTGTTAGCATGAGTCCAAATTTCAGGTGTAATAATAACGTAAGATTGAAGGATATGTTTGAAATTTGAAAATCATTCGATCATTTTTAAGAAAAATTAAAGTAAGAAGTCTTTCTGTGTAATTGTGGGATCCTAAGATCCACGATTTAGAGAAGAAAGGTAAGATAAAACACAATTTCCACCGTCTCCATTAGCATATTACCAAGTGTCACCTACGAATTTATATCACAGATTTCGTCACAAAAATCCATCAAAGAAACGTCAAGCATACATATCTTTGTTCTATACCGTGAATGGAGTTATATACGACTTTTATAAAATCGTTTAAGGTTTTCGAAATACATTATTACCGTGCTCAAATATAACTGAGCGACAATTTTTAGCAGGAAACCTTTCTATTAAAATAATGTAGCAATGAAAAGAATAACTTGAAAAAAATAAAAGAAAGTTATTTTCAATTGATATTATGTTCCATTTACATCTATATAATTCCATGTGCTCACTGCAGTATGCTTGAAAGTTAAATTTAAAAATGAGGTTGATTTGCGAAAGCAGCCCAAACTTTTGCCTGAAAACGAATTCATAAATGCAATTATGACATTTCTTCAGTTCTTATAGGCATCTAATAGTGTCTTCTGAATGCCAGAAGAAAATGGATTTACCAAATGTGACAGACCAGGTTCCTTATTATAGAAATTAATTGTATTCCTGTGGGAATTACTCGAAAATTGAACTACCTTGACCAGGATTAGGATTCGAATCTGCTACCTTCGAAATCAACGATTCGTTGTTGTAGCGACTCAACGGTCAAAATTGTGATATTATGCAATTTTTGACTTTAAATCCAGCCAAACTCGCTTATGTTATTAATATGGAGGTGACTATTTTCACCTTAAAACGTGAAACCAGAAACCAGAAACCAGAAAAAATAAATTCACAGTAAAAGGAAAATCTTTATTTAGTAGGCATTTTGTAAAAGGAAAATCTTTAGTTAGTAGGCATTTTGTAAGAGGAAAATCTTTAGTTAATAGGCATTTTGTAATTTGAATGAATTAATTTTTTCTGGTTTCTGGTTTCTGGTTTCACGTTTTTTAAGGTGAAAATAGTCACTCTCTATTAATATATAACATAATAATATTCCAAATTTAATTTTATCACAGAAATGTGGCGTCGCAGTCTGGATAAAAAGCGTCTGGAAAATACATTTTGAAACAGAAATGATTTTGAAGAAGGAAAAATCTACTGAGAAATTATTTCCATCATCATTATTTGTAGAAGCATAACTCAACAACATTTTTAACTTTCCGAAGCATATAAAGTCAGTAAACAATCAGCAAGATGAAGTATGCAGTAGTTATCAAATTGGTTTTGAACACGTTTACCAATTGAATAGTGTTTCTGTGAATATATATTATAGGAAAGGAGTTATTAATTGCAATCTTTTTAATTTTTATTTTGGGAGCGTTCGAGCAAAGAACTTATATTTATAATAAAACAAATACGAACATAGAAAATCCATTAATAAGAAGGGACACTCGTGACATTTTCTCTTATCATTTTTTGACCTTGGTGCCGTTAGCCGAACGAATTTGCAGATTTTCCGAGAAGTAGATAGTAATAAAGAAGTTATGTGTAAGAGAAGGATAAATAATTAAAAGAGATGAAACGAAAATTAACACATTTCTATAGGGTGCTTATTTATATTATATAAATTTTCTATAAATGCATTATATACATTAAGATGTTTACATATAGTTGTTAAAACAAACTTAATTTTATTAATTAATTCCGTAGGAAAAAATGTAAGTTTTTATTTAAGAGTTAATTTATCAAATTGTAAAACTTGTACCCTATACTTTTCGCTACTAGCTAAAGACACGCACAACGATTGATGCGCCAGACCGCCTTTAAAAATACACAATGAAAAAATCTAAGCAAACGTATCCCCTACCTTCATTTTCTCTCTTCTTTAATTCAGAACTTCCCTTCCATGCGAAACCGCCTTTAAAAATGCATGTTAAAAAAAATGCTATACAATTATATAGGTGAGAGTTTTCGTTGCCTATTTGTATCTCTTTCGCTCTTATTGGAATTTAGATAAGGAAATGTAAGCAATAGTTCTTTGCTGCTTTAACTAAAGAGAAGGTTTTCTCGATGTAGTTCTTCGAAATTGTAAATGGGTTAGAACTTTGGAGAGTGTCACATTTTATAGATTTTTTTTAATGGATTTTCTTTACTCAAGCTAAATTTCTTACTGTTAACATATTGATTGTAACGGTAATTTTTTTATTAGTACGCTTTAGTTAAAGAACTGTTACGCACACAATTTTTTAAAGGACCCCGCTATAATTATATGGGATTTGGGTTTCAGCGGATTTGGCTGAATTTTTGATATTTTGTAGGTCTCATCATGCCAAACAAAAGTCTCCATGGGCACAAAGCTCGTTATTGAGTATTTTAAGAGATATCGGCCGTGAACGGTTTCGATTTTGAATAGAATTGCGAAAAAGCCATATTTTTTGATTAATATTCAAAATATATCATCAAATATGTTTTTGCCAAATTGCTAACTAAACTCCGTTCCGTGTAAATGCAGTCTATGTTGCTCAAACCAATAGATTATTAGATCTGACTAAGAAACCGAAAGGCGCGCTCAGGGCCCTCGCGCCCATAAGTGCGATGTGTGCCACGCACACGGGCGGCATATCCAAGGGGCGGCAAATGGTCCCGATGTTTTATGTTTATATATCTCTTAAAATACTCAATAACGAGCTTTGTGCCCATGGAGACTTTTGTTTGGCATGATGAGACCGACAAAATATCAAAAATTCAGCCAAATCCGCTGAAACCCAAATCCCATATAATTATAGCGGGGTCCTTTAATTTTTTAATCCACGTGTTTCGAGGTTTATTGAAAACGCTATTGTCACGGTTAAAGAAAAGCTAGCCGAGTTTGTCCTTGCAACTATGGGGCTTAAACCAGCTACGGCTTGACGAGCAAATGCCAAAGGAAAACCTAGGATAACATTTTCCACCCTATCTGTCACTTGAAGAACAGAATACAGGTCAAGTATCGACTGGTGGTTATTTCGACGACTGAGATGAGGATCCTGATCAAGAATTACAGAAACTTCTGCCAAAAGAGGCTAAAAAGAAAGAAATTGCTGAACATAGGAGACAACTTTCGGAGCTTATCCATTTTAAATTTAAAGGCGTGGAAGGATCCATGACGCATTTTAGTGGAGACAACCATTTGTGCATAACCAAATGGATAGAAAATTTTGAAGTTTTCGGTTGGGTTCGAAATTGCGATGTATCATATTTATGCCCGACGCTTAATAAAAGGAACCGCAAAAATGTTTCCACGTACGATTTCTGCCATATTTTAGAAGAATGTGAAAGCCTAATCCCTGCAGACATTTTCTATGAAAGTTACGACTGCATACATTCATTAGCAGTTGCGAAGCTGTCGAAAGCCTGAAGAGGAAACCTTGCAGCAATATTTGTTAACCGTGCAAGAGATCGCTGCATTGAATTGAATATTTAAAATTGAATTCAGTATGTAATAATCGTGATCCCTGATACTCATGTACTTGTAAATAAGATGCTGCTTACAATGCCGGCACTGCCGACACTGTCGAGGAGCTCAAGAATGCGTTGTGGAAGTATGAAAGAGTGCCGAGAGACCCAAGGTTTGGTTCGCGGTAGCAACTAGCAACAGCACCGATTACAACCGATAGTACAGGCGCTGAAGGTATTTAAGTTTGCAAAATATGAGAAACGAGATCTGTTGACTGACCCGTATACCTGAGACCCTAAGAAGTCCCAAAATACATGATGCCAGCAACTATGTTGCGTCCCCCCTTTCCCCCCTTCGATATCCCTTTAAACTTTTTTAAATTGTTAAGTCCTTATAGATCTTTGCAAGGACAACGCAAGATGTAGAGCGGAGACTCATTCAAAAGAGGATAAATGTACATATAAATGGACCTTTCCAACAATACCTCACTTGTTAAGATCCGTTTCCTTCCAAATGTAAAAGTTATGGGGGCTCAAATTCAATAAAAGTAATCTTTTTCATAAAAGATTTCAAACAAAACAGGAAAAAAACCTCGCCTATATAAAAATTCTAAAATTTGTGAAAAACGCATCAAATTGCCATGATTTTTACCTATCCAAACAATACATACATATAAATAACATTCGCAGGCCAGAAAACCAAATTTACAGCATATTTTGGTTAGGGGTTTGTCCCCGCCTGCGATACATTAATTAAGGTTAATCTTTAAATTTGTTTGGATTTTTTATCACAATATTTAAGTATGTACTTGCATCTATCCATTATAGGAGTATAGTATACCATTGATAGTTTACAAATTCCCGACCACAGCGGAAGACATGCAGTCTTAAACTTGTTTTACTATCCCGTGCATGGTTTGTAGTTAAGCTCAGGACTGATCGCCAAACTTGTCCATCAGTGTTGGAAATACAAAGTTACTATTATAAAAGTATGTAAAGACATAAGAAATGAAATGTTTTATTTGATTCCCGTAAAATAAATTGGTAACAACGGTAGGTATACCAAAAATCTACATCGAAATTCTCTAGATTTTGTTTGTTCAGAAATCGTTTCTTACGTACTATTATTTAATCGTGGGTATCGAAGAAGGGTTACGATTTTAGCAGTCTATGAACATATTACATGGGTAGTTCTCAGCAATTCTCGAAATTCCAGTCCTTTGAGTTTATCAAAAAATCTAACCGACTTAGAAATGTTACTATTTTTTCCTTACAAAGTATATTACTGTTGCTAACAATGTATGTTATAATTTGTGAAACATATGCGTAAGTTAAATAAATGAACATAAATAAAGTTCTAAAAATCATTCCCTCACTGTGTCCCACACCACAGATTATATTACTTTCAAGTTTTTAAATCAACAGTTTCCTAATACCTAAACCTGACTGCAAGTTTGACTAAACGATTAAAAGAATACGAATCTTCGAAAACCTACTGCCGTTATATTAAAAAGTAAAGAAAAAGTGGTCAATTTTATTATTTTTACATGTCCCGTAAAAAAAAATCATTCCCTCACACCTTTACTAACAGTCGATTTATGAACGCATCTTTAAATATTCCAGACCGTTCTAATTAGATTTTGATAATTGGCAATACTGCCAATATTCCAAAATGGCGAATTCACCTTGTGGTCGTAAGTGTCTTTTGCAAAATTGTTTCAGTTATATTAGTTAAAAGTTTACACATTCGGGCGTCATTACTTCACATTGAAGAAAAAGAAGAGGTAAGTTCTTAGCAAAGTTTAAATGATACAGTTTATGTGGGATTTTGGGAGTAATAAATTTACACCAAAACGTATGTCGAAAGTATTGTTAGGTTGCGAGATTTTTTTGGTTATGTTTTATTTCGTCATTCCCTCACCGTCATTCCCTCATTTAAATTTGTAGGGAAATTTTTTAAATATCCTCATAATTTGCTAAAACACCTTTTTTCTGGGGACCACTATATCATTGATATCTAAGATAAGTACAATGTAATTCCCAGAAAAAAAACATTGAATTTACATCATATGTTTTACTAATTTATTACGACCAAATTTCGAGATTTGGTGAGAACTACCCACATATGTGATTATCTGTTCCCTCGTAGTTTCTAAAGTATTCGTATTTTGGCAAATAAGGTGTTATTTGATGCGTCTTAATAGTCCGCGTCGTCATAGAATATGCAACGTCTCACCTTATCCAATATGGCGGATTTTCAAAATAAATTTCCGAGCTCTAAACAAAAATTTAGGATAAATGTATGGCGTTTGGTATCGAATGAAAGTTCCTGATGAGCACATTCTAAATATATGTACCTACCTGAGCTAATAGGTTTAAAATAGATTCCCTCATAGCTCTTAATTTACTTATCGCATTTTGGCAAATAAGGTGTCATTTGGCGCATTTTAATAGTTCGTGTGCCATAGCAGACACATATGTATATGACATCTCACTAAACCCAATGATTTCCTTACCACTAAAAATTTGTAAATAAAATAAAAGTTAAAAAATTAAAACCCGACTACGTAAAAGTTGAAAAAAAGCATAAAATATTAAACAGGAAGGTCAAAACTCCGATTCAATAACAAAGTTCTTGGATTAAAAATAGTTGGAGTAGACGCCCAAAAAAATCTATGAATCTAAAGAAAGGCCTGCGACTACAAAAATTTTTAGTCCAAGATCTTTGTTATTGAATCAGAGTTTTGACCTTCCTGGAAAATACTTTAGCATCGTTTTCAGCTTTTGCGTAGTCGGGTTTTAGTTTTTAAACTTTTATTAAATTACTGCTTCAGCAGTAATAGTTTTTTTTAGGTATACAATTGAACCTCATTGAATATATTCGGAGTTCTCAATGTAGGATTTGCTTTACACCTATACCCACAATTTCTGCATATACGTTATGTGCTTTTCGTCGTTTTTTCTTACCGTAAGTAAATAAAAGATCTCATTTCATAACTTGAAGTTTTCATTAAGGAGGCGATAAAAATATATCTTCTGAGTCAGGAAATAGTTTGAAGATAAAATGGTGATATTATTGGACTAGCAATCATATTGTTCTCAGTACAACTGAAAATTGTTGGCCATCCAAAGCACGCTTACTCAAAACTGGAACTATGAAAGATTTTGCTCTGTGATTAGAATTCATTGATTTAAGTTAAAAGTTGTGTGGCCTAATTTTACCACTGCTCTCGTTTTGCTGAAACATAGGTCGTTTTATGTCAATTATTGTTGAAAGTACAGTAAAATTGAACTTATCTTCATCTTGGATTTATGCCAGATCTAATTTGCGGCCACTAAAACGTAAAACTATTTTCTTTATTCCCGAACAAGTTACTAATCGAAACTCACGAACTCTTGGATTGTTTCCAAATTCACTCTATGCATTGAAGTATTAGAATCATGATGCGCTCTTTATTGAAGAGCACTACGTTAAGCAATGCGGTGATGTCTTCGCCTATTGGTTCACAGGCACGGCTCCGGCTTAAAGAAGACCCCAACTTGAATTTAAATTTCCTTTTACTTATTTAACTATGACTTGATTCCAGTCGTCTCGTGTTCCTTTGTTGGTGTTCGGTACATCCAAGAATTGAAATGTGAGCTCGCGTAGATGGGGTCAGAAAAACTGAGCAAACAGCTTAATTGAGCTTAGCTATAATTCATGCATCCATTGCAAATAAAGAAGACGAAACCAAAGATATACTGCCCAAAAGCCTGCTCGTAAACCAGCTAAATTCTGACGTATTCAAAGCTGTACATTTGTCACGCGCGCAACTTAATTGATTTCAATACGTTGCGTTCCACTCTTGAATAATTTTTGGTCACAAGGCGAGAAGGAATCCGGTTTCACCTCCATCAGCAGGATAAAAAAAATGCAAACGACTTAACAGTCATCTGAGAGCAGCTCGCCTTACGATAAAAACATTGTTTGCTTAATTTCAATTTATCGTTCCCTTCTTACTTTTTTTTTTGAATTGACAATAGCAGGGCTGAGCTCCATTCCTTTTGCTTGCAAAGTGATCATTTGGTAAAATTATCAGTTGTAAATATTGCGATACTCTATGTTGAACAGTTTACAACCTCACTCTTTTTGTAAAGTGAAACAAAATTTACATGTTGTCAATGCTTGTTGTACGAGGGCAGTTTGATAAGTCAGTGACTTTTTGAATAAAAGATATATTTTTCTGCAAATAACTGTTTTATTTCTCAACATAGTCTCCTTTTAGCTCTATACATTTAGTTCAGCGTTTTTCCAATTTTTTATTCCTTCCAAATAATAGGTTTTCTTGAGGCCCCTCGAGGCGTTTGTTTCAGTGATGACCTCTGCATTCGACCCAAAATTCTTACCGCCCAGTCATTTCATCAGGTTTTGAAACAGGAAATAGTCGCAGGGAGCTAAATCTGGAGAATATGCTGGATGGGGTAGCAGTTCGTAGCTCAATTTATGGATAAATGGAAAAATGGAAAAATATTGTTTAATCCGCACACGAAATTCACTTTTTTCCATTTTCGTTAAAATTCACGAGGTTATCTGCTTTCAATGGCTGTCAAACACAAACTAAATGACGCAGCTTGCTCCATATTTTACAGTAGTCTATTAATAGATGGCAGCTGACGGGGGTAGTGTTGCATTTAAAATTACTGCACGAGAAATTCGAAGTCACTGACTTATCAAACTGCCCTCGTACTTAGGTTTGCAATAATAATATTAGCTACAATGAATGGGGCTAAATGTAAAAAAAATCATTATACAACAGGAAGTAATAATGCAAGAATTATTAAAAAAAAGGGACCATCTAGTGATATACGAAATCATTTTGTTTGCTTAGTCCTAGCTTTTGAGTTTTTCCGGCTTCCTAAGCACATCCTGGAAACCATTTACGACCAAAATCGTTATCAAGACAAGTCAAATGAGCTCAAATTCGAGAGGGTTGTAATATATTATTATTACCATTCCATTTATGAGCAAACTTGTGTAAGATTACAATATTGATGACGCAGATTTTGCTTTTCTGGTATAAACGCATTAATACAGTGGTGGCATATATACATACCTACATATATACATATGTATAAAAAATGTTTATCTAAACTTAATTTGAAAAAAAAAAAAAAAAAAAAAAATTAGGAAAAAACCAAAATTATTAAAATTCAAGTGGAAATTCATATAAAAGCACTCTAATAAGAACTGAATCGTCCTTTTTCTTTAACAACTGCCAACATTCGCTGTGGCACTGATTGAATTAAACTTTGGAGCTTTTCTTCGGAGACCATGTTTCTTTTATAGCAGTTTTAAGGCCCCGAACGCTATTGTATGGCCGTCTATTAATGTACGCAAGTCTTGCAAGTATCGACCACAGGGTTTAAATCCGGACTTTTTGCAGGCCAGTTTAGTGTGTTGATATTTTTGTCCTCCAACAATTTTAAAACTGGCAGTGTTGTCTTGTTAGAAAAGGAAATGCAAACTAAACAAATCGTCTGCTCGCTGATCCATAAGTACTTCTAAGAGTTGAATATGCATTTCGGAACTCATTTTTCGTGGAAGAAATGCAATTTGCGTCTTCCAATTAACAGTTCATTCTTACATCTTCATTTAGCCTTTTATCGTGCCAATACATATTGTCCAATTCATTTATTCCTTCGGCCAATATCTTTTAGACAGACAAAACGATAATTCATGTTAGCAACACTACTGAACAATATTTCATAAGTGTTGTGTGTTTAAAGTATGTACATTATATGTATAAAACAATATGTAAAAAGTTTGGGTTATAATCTTTACTTTTTTATTTTAACAAATCCTAAAATATTCTTTTGTTTATTGACCTAGGCCAGAAACTCACCCTGTGTTGAAATGTACTGCATAAATTTCCAATGATATACATATCTGGGTTAAAACTCTTTGACACTGGGAATATGGAGTATATACTAGTGTAGAATACATGAATAAATACTTTGATTTTCTACTGGGTTCTTCAACCCAACGCGCCAATATGTCACCTTTTCTCATTATAGAGTTAAAAGCGGATAAGTGCATAACACTTAAATGTACAACACGTTTAAAAGCAATAAAATTATTGGCAATATTCACAGCCTGCTTTCTATTTATGAGGAAATATGTACGTTTAAATGCAACGCGCTTAGGAACAGAAAATAATTTAGTGAATGCAATTTTTGAAAAACATATTTTCCATCTTAATTTTAATAACTGTAGATGAGTAAATACTTATGTTAAAAAATGATAAATTTTTTACTTACAATGTATCTATTTCTTAAGAAAGAGCAACAAACAAGCATATTTTGATTTGAGTGGCATTTTAATGCACATAAAATCTGTGTCAGCTTAATATTCAAGTTTTAAACTATCTAGAAAAGTACATACACAAATTGGTATAACTAGCACTGAGTGCTAGAGAAAATACTTGAAATTATAGAGAAATTGCAAACCGGGGTATCTCGTAATGAAATAGCCAATCTTTAAGGTTGCGATTTAGAGACAATTTCTTAAATTGTAGGAAAATGGGAACACTTAAAGAAACTGAAAACGCAAACCCACGTCTTAAAAATAAAAATAAAAACGACCAACAGAAGCAAAATACAAACATCTGGAATTTGGTTCCAGCAAATGCGATTAAAATATTTTACAATAAACATATCACTCATAGTGAAAAAATGCCATAAATTAGCCTGCGTGATGAAAATTTAAAATTTTCATGCCAACATTTGTCGTTGTTTCGCTGAAACGCTCGTTATAATATTGCAAAATTTATGGGAAAAAGGGAAATTAGTAGAAATGAATGGACGAAGAATTATTTGCAATACTTCTTCATGTATATGATGAGAAAGATATTTTCAATGCTAACAAAACGATTTCATATTTTAAAGCATTGTCAAGATGCTTTTGCACAAGAAAAGCAATATAATAAGTGAAAAACATGAAAAAAGGGGAATTACGTTATACTCGTAACTGCTAACGAATATGGATGGTTCACAAAATGAAATTTTTAGTATAGGTAATAAACATACACGTTGTTTTCGTAGCAAAAATGTTCCGCTTCCATGTTATGCTAAGACAAAAACGAAGATGACCACTGTTGTGTAGTCAAACATTTTAGAACCCTTCGACAAAAAAATGGGCGAAAGGAATGTCGTCCAATAATGCGTTTTGTAGATTAAGTTGATCTTAAAGAAGGAGTTAAGCAGAACAATATAAGGGTAGAGTGTTGTTTAAAAAATCAAATTTTGTAAAAAGGATATGTAGAAATTCTTTAAAATATACACCCGTAATTTACGTGGATTCATTTTACGAGAATCAAAAACGCGTAAATTGAATCTATTAATACAAACGAAAAGTTAGTGAAAATGCACGCCAGAAATTGCTAAACCTGGCACTGGTAAAATTTAACCAATTAAGTAATTGCGGAAATTATTTTTAAAAAACCTGTACGAGGTGCGTTGTGATGTCATGATAACGTGTATACATGTCGAACGCAACACAAATGGTCCTACAATAAAATTTATGAAATAATCAAAGTATAATAAAACATTGACATACATGTCGAACGCAACACAAATGGTCCTATAATAAAATTTATGAAATAATCAAAGTATAATAAAACATTGATATTTATGAATACCTACTATTTATTTTTTTGTTGGTGCTCTTCGTTCCCATATAGCCCAATGTATAGCCCTAGATCTAACACTAGTCCTCCCCAAATTTCAGACTCGTAGATCAATATAATATAATATAATTAATATAATATAATATAATTAACATTGGAAAAAGATGCTTTGAATAATTCGTTAAATAAAAATTAAAAAAAAAATACTCATAGTAGCATTTTATTAAGAATTAAATTTCCTACCAAAAAAGTCCTTAGTACTAAATTCGTAAATCCTTGAAACGTTCGTTTGAACATTACCGTAAATATTGATATTAGTAGATTTCCTTAAAACTGGAGATATACATATGTACATATATTTGTGGTTCATGGCCAATACAGTCATTTTTCGGCAGCTTAGAAACGATTTGGAATAGTGTGCAAGTCTGTGAACAATGTGGCCAAATTTTTAGTCGAAATAAACTTTATAACATGGCCTACTTTTGCACAAGAAATTTCCAATACTCAAAGATGTATTAAAAGAGGCTCCAAAGAGTCCTCGGATTAGTAGAAGCTATTGATGGCACCCATATCAAGATTAAAACTCCTTCAGAAAATGTGAAGGATTAATGCTACAGAAAAAAATACTACAGCATTGCTATGTAAGCTGTGGACAGTGCAAAAAAAAAAATTCTGGAAGTGCACTGTGGAGAACCTACGTCAATCCATAATGCTTGAAGTTTAAGGAAAAGGGAGCTTCTAAAATGTGTCGAGGAGTCCCCTCAAGCAATTTTCCATTTAGGAGCGTATGTGATAGAAGAAAGTGCATATCAATGCAATTGAGTATTTTATCCGCTCAAGGACAATGGTATACTTTAACTGTTTTAAAAAAAGAAATAAATAAATAAAAATAATAATAATAATTTTGTGCACTCTTCTACTCGTATGGTTGTAGAAAACGCAAAAGGGCTTTTGAAAACTCATTTTTGACGCTCTGATCTAACCTAATCTTCCTATAGTTGTCATTACATGCTCAGCACATGTGCATCACAATATTTGCCTTATGCAGCAAGATGACTGCAATGTACATAGTCACAGTATGTACAAATCTGTGTTTTATTCGTAAAAGCCATGAAACAAAAATAACACAGGTCAACACCAAATTTGAGTCGAAAGAAATAGCAGATCATTTCTACATGATATTTTCCGTAGATTACGAATTCGAAAAAACAACACTACATTTTTTTTCGTTTTCAGTAAAAAGAGGGTCAAAAAAGTGCAAAACGCGGTATATTTACCATTTATAAAGAGCCATTACAAAATAACGAAGTTTTCCAGGAACTAGTCACATAACTTAAATAAAAGCTTGAATGTTAAACTATTACTTATATAACAATAAAAAAAAGGCTTTAAAACATTTCGAAGTAATTATTTCATACAATAGATGGCGATTAAAGAACATGGCAAGCGCACACGAAAATGTGAACACATGAAAAACTTGTTTGCCAAGATGTTTAAAATGGGATATTAAGATAAATGGCATTTGATATTCCTAGACTAGGACTTAGGCTTTCTTTTAAGTAAAGTTTTAAAACTTCTGTGATGAACCTTTATTTTTTAATAATTAGTCAAAAGTGGTCAAAATACGATTTTCAAAATCTGTATTATTGCTACCAACACTACAAAAGCAACCTTTAAGGAAGGTGTGGGTATTTTTTTCATTATTATTTTTACGATTTATTATAAACTTAATTTCAACACTTAAATCCAGCACCATAAAAACCAAAAAGAATAGGGTAAATTTCTCATGATTCTATCTGAAAGTAGAAAAGTCGCAAACAATGCCATCTATGCGTAACATACTAAACTTCAATTTCCTATAATAACTTTTAACAAGCGTATTAACATTTAAAATTACTCTTAAATGATAAACTGCAAATAAGATTACATATATTTTTTTGTTCATCTTTTATGTAAGTAGTTACGTATATCATCTTGCAAAAACCTCTAAAAACTTTTACACAAGATCTAGACTAGTTTTGATTCGCATAATAATCTTATAAGATTGTAAACCACAAAGTCCAAGCATTTGTTCTTAAAAAAGTTTTAACGTAAACTCTTGAAAGACTATGTTATTACTTTTCTTATAAACGTGTCATAATTCTGTGGAACTATTTCTTGGAAACATTTATCACAACATTTCACACCTCTTTTTACATGCTAGGAAATAAAAAATTAGAAAACAGGAGGTGTGGAATTTCAAACATATTATTTTTAGACTAACTATATTTTTTATGATATTTTAATGAATTAGGCCTTATAGAACACCTTTTAAGGTTCTTAAAAAAATTTGTTATTAACTTTTTCGGTACAAAATGGCGCTGTGGTAAGCATTTCTATCGCAACAACAGGACGAGAGCGCAGGTCCATCTTAGAGAAGCGTCAAATTTTGCGCCAACAGTCCCGAAAATAAAGGAAAAAGTCGGAACTTCAGCCAGTGTCCGAACACTTCGTCGAGTAATTCAACAGAGTCCGCATCTCCTAGGCCAAAAACTTCAAAAGAAACCACGTTTACTTCAGCGTAATAAAGTTAGCCGATTAGAATTTTGTCGTTCTCACTTCAATTAGAAGGAGGAATGGCAGCAAGTGATTTTTTCTGACGAGAAAATAATTAATTTGGATGGGCCTGATGTTTTTCAGCATTACTTCCATGATTTGAGGAAATCTGAGCTGTTTTTGACAAGTCGTCATAGAGCTGTTGGTTCTGTCATGGTATGGGCTGCAATTTCGTATCATGGTGCAATAGACTTAGTTGCTCTAGAAAGTCGACAGACGTCAACAGAATATATTGAATTCTTAGAAATCCAAAAAATTATTTTGATGAAATGCTCAATGGTCGACGATGGATTTTCCAGCAGGACAACGCACCCATCCATACAGCAAGAAGTGTAAAACAATGGTTTGCACGCAAACAATGTACAAGTTTTGGAATGCCCAGTTCTTTCTCCTGATCTTAACATTATCGAGATTGTTTGGGGATGGCTTTCACGAAAAATTTATGCAGAAGGAAGGCAATTTGAAAACAGAGAAAGTCTTATCGCAGCCATAAATGAAGCTTTTAAAGAAATCTCTTTGGTTTATTTAAAAAATTTGCATAATTCTTTAAAAAATAGACTTTTCGAAGTTGTACGTAAAAACGGAGGACCTACAAAGTATTGACATCAAATAAAGCTATTAAAAAAATTACTAGTTTTTGTTTTATTCAATTTTTTTACAAATGAGGGTAATCAAGTGTCCCTTTTTAAATGGTCGACATTTGAAAATAGGATTTTCCACTTCTCCTGTTTTTTATTAATTTTTTATTTCCGTCATTAGGTAGCATGTAAAAAGAGGTATGAAATGCTGTGATAATTGTTTCCAAGAAATAGTTCCACAGCATTATGACTTACGTGAAAATTTCAAGTGAGGGTAATCAAGTGTCCCGCAGTGCATACTAACACAAAATTATCGCAAGGCAATAATCAGAATAACATGTTTTTTTAAAAGTCAATTTTACTTTTAAAAGTTTCTGCCATGGATGCATTCTCCGCGAATGCCTTTGGAAGTAATATAAGAGCAAATTCCTAAAGAAGTAAAGTATAAATCCGATAATAGAAATAAATTTTATAAAAATCTTATAAACCCTTTAACGGAATATTTCTTTATGAAAAACCTAATAACATTAGAAGCCTATTTCAAATTTGTCTAGGAATATACTCTTTCAAATTGTTGGTTGGGAAATTTTCCGGTATGTGGTGTATAATCGCAGTAAACAACTGCAAAATGTATAGAATAATTTCTGTCATACTGTCAAAAACTGATGTATAGTGAAATAAAATTGGTACAGTGATAATAGTAACTGAGTTCGAAACAAGTATATAAATCTTCGAAAATGCTACGAGAGCCTAAGCAAGATTACTATAACAACTATAATAAATCGAAAAAACATATAGAGACGAAGCAAAAATTTAAGAGGCTTGTTAATACGCTAGCTCAACGATCATAAATATGTAGGAAACGTCGAAACTATGGGTATGATGTAATGTTGCACAGCAAGTCAATGTTAGAAGCACAAGCTTCCACTTCAGCTGCACAAATCGAAATTGAATTGCGAGACGTACATATATAGTCTACGTCTTCGGTTGCGGTACAGTCGTAATTATGCCCGCAGCTTTTTATAGTTAATTATAATATTAAAATTAAAATTACTGTGTAAAAATGTGCGTTTGAATAAATTTACTGTTGACCTTTATATGCGGTTTTTTTTAGTAATACCACAAGAAAATAACAGGTTTTTTATACACAAAGTTTTATATTATATTATTTATTTTATTTAGTTTTTCTTGTGGTATTAGGTACTATAACCGAAACCTGTGACCCTGAAAACTTTTGCTCAGAAAAGCAAATAAAAACTATACAAACATATCCAAATTTCAGAAAGTTCGAGTGAGTGCCAATTTCCTTACAGTTTGTAAGGATCCTTTACGCTAAATGATCTGCCAGACGAAGGCTGTCTAACGATTTTTTAAGATAATTCATCAGCTTCTGAACCAAAAATGGAAACACCACTATTATTATTATATTATCAATTATCATATTATAATATATGTATATTATCAATTTAGATAATATATGTATATAATTATAAGATAACTGCAAATCCGAGTGGAAAAGAGAAGATGAAATCCTACTTTCTACAGTAAGAACAAGATATTTGTAACATTAAATTAAAAGTGCAACTACATGAACAAATAATACTGAATTTTGCCCGACTATCTTGAATTGGGCAATTTACGAAGTTTCCATTTGTCAGATCATTTAAAAACTGCAGCTAATGTAATCTTATTAAAATAATTAATTCTTAAGTTAGTACTCGCTGCAAGCGTAAAGATTTAAAATTCCGTATATTATGAAATAATCTATCAGTAATCCATTTTATAAAACTCAGTGGAAAATAATAATAGACCCAAATATCTGAGCCAGAATTTCCAGGAAAATTTTCGGCGCACGGCAGGTGCCATAATATTAAATCTTGGCGCTATGTTAACACACGCGTGCCAAACCGCGAAACATTTTGAATATAACAAAATCATAAAATGTGGGAAATTGACGACCTAGTTTTCTTTCCATGCCATAAGATTGCTTTTAAAATCGACTGATCGCCTAAAGATATTGCTGCTGCTACGCGCGTCTAGAAGAGAGACGATCTCCATAATAGACTCATTCTTACCCAATTGAAAGGCATTTTGTATACAACATGGAATTCAAGTTGGCCGATTAATCGTGGGAATGTTCGGAGGAAATGTGATGAAATTATTTTTTTTTGTTTATTTCGTGTTTGAAGGTTAGTCGTAAATAATTTCGAAATACTTGAAGACAGAAGCTCTAAATTTGTCGAGCAACAAAACTATATTTATAAATTTCGGAAATATGGTTGCTTGGCACAGAGTGTGTATTTTACGTTTGGAAAAAATGTTTTGCCTCGGACATTGAGGCACTTGGTAGGATTCTGCTCAACACTTTTAAATCTTCTATAATCATGAATTTGAATAGGCTTTTTCAAAACAATAAATAACACAAAGAAACACTTTTTAATAAAGACTATGTACCTTTCAATAGTATGTAGACTCTGTAAACTTTGAATTGTGTTCTGTTCAACCACCAATTGGGAACTTAGTAGGTTCATTATTTTATCATCAAAAATCGCATAATTTACTTTGAAAGTACACCATTTTGTTGCAAATCGATATTTCTCAAAATCCGTCTGTGAAGAAAATAGGCCAGGGTATATAAACCACATTTAATGATTTAAATAAATAACAACTTTCAATTAATATCTAAATTATTCTCAATAACACTTATAATGTTTTTTTGCCTAATTAAACGTTTTTGTATTGAAAAATCGTTTTTACAGAAAAAGTTTATAGACTTGACTTTTTATACTCTTTTATGAACATGAATATACGCCCAAGTCGTTTTGTAGGTTTTAAAATCAGTTAGTATATACTGTAAGACTTGGATAATTAAATTATTCGTTCTATTTTCTGTTATATTATAATGGTTTTGTATTTTTCCTGAGATTTTCAGAAATACGTAACATTGTGGTTTTACGCGCACTTGTCAGGTTTTATAAGGCAGGGCCGTGTTATCTCATAAGCACAGTAGGGGAAACGTAACTACAGGGGTCTACAAAAGTTTAAAATTGAATCTTTTATATATGTGTCATTCTGTAAATAAAGGGCCCATTTGGGCGATCACAGTTTTCTCTAAAAACGCGTTTTAAGTGAAAAATCAAAAAATTATAAAAAAAGTTTTCTCGCAGTTTTTTACATAAATAGTATATAGTCTACTATCACGTGTTAAAATTGCAGAGCACTCTGAGCGGCTAAAAATGCATCCAAAGTTGTTGATCAATTTTTTTAAATCAATTTTTTCAGCAATTTTGAAAATTTTAAATTTTTAGTTTTTTAACTTCAAAATGATTTTTTTTCGCGAATTTTACATCTTTTGAGCTCGGACCACTTGTACTCGATTCCTTATAGTCTACTACATTGCGCTCTGGTCATAACTCAATTTCGTCCAAATGGGCCCTTTACCTACGGAATGACACACACATATGTATATATGTACATATTTATATATATATACATATATATGTACATATATATATACATATATATATACATATATATATATATATATTGAACACGTTTCATCAAAACTTTCATTTAATACTATCAGTGTTTGAAAAAAATTACATGCGACAAAAATGACGGCTGGCGACGGCCATACTTATTTTACTCAAAAAATATATATTCTATAGCACTTTCACGATTAAGATGAATCTAACAACAACTCATTTATTAAAATTCATCAAGCCGTTTAGTTTACAGAACGCGCCAAAAACATTGACATACTTACATATATGTACATATGTGTAATTTCATTATTATAACAATTTGTCTAATATGTCTAGAATTTACACTTAATTAAAAAAAATTGAATTCAGTTTTATTTGTATCGTGACATTAGAGGTGATTAAATCACTGTTAATTTTTAAATTGCTATCTGCGATCACTACTTTTGCTATAGAGCAGTTAAGCAATACACTACTGAAAACAAAAAATATTTGACAATCTTAAAAATGCCATCAAATTCAAGAATAAAAGGTTAATCAAGGACATTCAATTTTTAAATGTTTGTTTATATTTTTACTTTCCAGAATTCTATCCATTAAGAAACTATCTTATTCGTTGCTTTAACTTTTGATTTAATTTTTCGATACCATTGGTGGTGCATTCAGTAAACAGCCACAGCCATTGCATTGTAAACAATCTAGAGAACAATCTAAGTAGCTTTTCCTATATATATCGACAAACAGGTCCATATGTAGTTTAATCCGAACCAACATATTTTGGAATTTATCTGTGGTTGGTGGAGTTTTTCCAACCCAGTCGGAATAAACTAACTCCTTATAAAAAAAGAATAATCTAACCACTAGTGTAAAATAGATTAGTTTCACTACTGGTTCAAAAGTAATG
The DNA here is from genome assembly GCA_963920795.1 of Eutolmus rufibarbis. Classification (NCBI taxonomy): domain Eukaryota; kingdom Metazoa; phylum Arthropoda; class Insecta; order Diptera; family Asilidae; genus Eutolmus; species Eutolmus rufibarbis. The sequence goes on from OY987205.1 coordinate 15,826,395, forward strand.
CAAAGAGGAGTCAGTTTGAATAACGTAACGGAAAATCCACGTGATCATGAGAGTTTTCGGAAGAATATGCTTTCGCCGGAGACAAAAAAGAGGGGACGGCCATTCCTGGCTGATGAAATTTCAGTTATTATGTGCAATCGCAGAAGACGCGTGTTGTTTATAAAAAAAAAGTGTTTTGTTGTGCAATTTCATGTAAGTACCCGCTCTTTTGATACATTATAATTTAAAAAAATGTCTAGCAGCAGCAAGCGTAATATTAGAAGGTTAATTAAAAAAGAAAAAGAAAAAAACATTAGCAAATTAACCAATAACGTAATTAATACACCGGAAAATTTGCAAGCGAATTTAGAAACACCGAATGATTACTTTTCCGAAGTAGAAACAATTCCCTTTGAAAATCTAGCAGTCAAAAAATCATTAGTAGAGAAATTAAAAGAATGGTATTTGAGAAATAGGCCTTCCCGACAATGTTTTGATGAATTGTTAAGTATTTTAAGGGAAGAAAATTTAGACGTACCTCTTAGTTCTAAGACAGTTTTGCAAAATAGGGAAAAACTCACTATAGATAGGGTTCCGCCTGGTGTGTGCTCTCACTTTGGAATCGAAAAACAATTAAAAAAAATTTGTAGCACTATTTTTGAACATGAAGAAGTTATTGTAGACATTAATATTGACGGATTACCATTATTTAGGAGCTCTAAAACCCATTTGTGGCCAAGACACCGTGGGTACAAGTAACGGAAACCTTAGTGAGGACTTAAAATCTTATATAGATATGAAATTTGAAAAAGTTGCAGGTAATACTAATCAAATTAAAATAATTTATATCAGGTCCAATTGATTCATAATTCTTTACAGAAATAATAAAACAACAAAATGCCGCCATTATGGAGGTATTGGCTACGCAAACAGTTCTAATTCAAACATTAATTCGGCAAGAATCTGCCAATACCTCAATTTTGTCAACATTTCCTATAAGAACCGAGGAAAACTTACGGAATGTTAACGATTGTATATGCGAAGAGAATCGCGATTTATATGTAAGGAAAATAAATTTTTAATACGCTATGAATTTATTTAATGATACAATTAAACAGGTTTCTGCGGTTACATCCAGGGTTCGTCGTGGATTGAAAAAGCAAATAAACGAACTTATTAGTAAGGACATTATTTTAAAATACAATTTGGATGGAACCCATGGCAAGAAGAGATTTAAAGACTTTTCTAATCTTTTTGAAGTCATAAAAAGTATTAAGAAATTTAATCAGTTTTTTCAATTCATAAGTAATATATATTTTTGCATAGGAGCTGTTGAAACGGATCCCAACATTAAAGATACAGAAAAGCTCATGAGGGAAGCTTTCCAAGCAACTAAAAGAAAGCACTTCAAAAAAGTGTGCGAGGAAAAAAAAAGAAAAGTTGAGGATAACAACAAAAACTAGTATTTAATAATGTTACTAGTAACTACAGTATTCCGCCATTAAATTATGACCGACTAGAAAATCTAGACATTTTATTTCTGTTTTAAATAAAACAAATTTAGCTGAATATTTTGCATAATTTGATAATATCACAGACAATAACATACACATTAATTAAATATTTTTGCATAAATGCGATCGGTCATAATTTAATGGCGGGATACTGTAGTAATAATTCAATAATTTTGTTTTGTTATTTCTTCTTTATGAAGTGCCTATGTTTTTAACTGAAATAAATTTTATTTTTATATTTCAACTTAACTCTTAACTCTGTCTGTAATAATATGTAAACCTAAAAAAAAATATAACAGGTTTAAAAAACAAATTAAAAAGGTCTCTTTTTTGGATTTCAAACTGGAACCCTCTTAAAATTATGTCTTTTTGTTTCCAAAAACTAATTAAAAATGAATTAGTTTTCAAAGTACATAGTTCAAAATGAATTAGTTCTCGAAATCTTTCAAAATTAATTAGTTCTCGAAGTAGTTCAAAATGAATTAGTTTTCGAAATCTTTCAATAAGAATTAGTTCTCGAAGTAGTTTAAAATGAATTAGTTTTCGAAATCTTTCAATAAGAATTAGTTCTCGAAGTAGTTCAATAGTAATGCAGCAGAGACCAATTAACTCCTTCGTAGGACATCGCTGTACAAAAGTAAGCAGTTGTTTCCATATAAAAGGTATCCAACTGAGGACTACTACTCATTCCTTAGGAAGTAGTTATTCTACTAGTCTTTGAACTAGTTCACTTTCCTACTGGGAAGTGATTTACCTTTTTTAACTTCTTCGTTCAAATACCATCCAACGCCCGTCCCAGTTGAGGTTTTCGATCTGTTTGTATAGAAGATATCATTTAGTCCATTCCATATTAAATATTACTTGCAAGTGTAATGACTTACAGTTTTGATAAAAAAAAAAATTAAGAAAAAGCATGTTTTTTGGTATTTTGTACTACAATTGGAAACAAATGTAACACTTATAGAATCACTTCGGTGTCCACGATGCCAATTGAGAATCTGAATTTTTTATTACGGACTGTCCATACTACATAGAGATATCATCTACGACAGCAAGGGAGAATTTTCCAGAAACCCCTTTTTTAATGTTATATAATGTGATAAAACGTATAATACGCGTAATAAAGTACAAAAAATTCAAACCTAAAACTATTGTTATGCAGAATTTAAGGCTGGGGTACAATGTACGCGATTCGATGTTTTAGCGCGACGAAACGGTGAAAAAATCGAATGCTCATATGAAACGTTACATTTTTGCCAAATTATTAGTCATATCAAAATTTGAAAATTACCGCAGAAAATAATTGACAATACAGGACAGCTTCTTCTCTCACCGCGTCTAGTTCCTCTTCAATATTCATCTTCATAAACGCTTTTTTGAATTTCTTTCGAAGTGTCACTTATCGTTTTTATGTCGTTCCTAGAGCCAAACTGAAACCGAATTGTCCCGCTACAAAGTTCTATGTTCTGCCGGACTTCAACGCCGCTTCAAATTTGGCCGGCTGGTTTCCGTGTTATCGAATTTAATTTGCGGCGCCACAAAAACGCATCGCGTCCCTTGTATCATAAATTTTGTTCCGAAATTCTTTTTCTACAGCATACAATTAGTGCAGTCTGTGTTGTTTTGATTACATTATTGTATAATATATGTATTTACTTTCTTGATTATGGAATAGGGAATTACACATATTTGTGCTCATTTATCTGGTAGTAAAATAAAACTACTAAAAAATCATATTAGAATTGAATGCAAACAAAATATAATTGTTATAGCCCGTTTTATAGGTTTTCTTATAAAAAGTTAGCTATAAACAACAAAAACGTAAAAATAGTTGCATAACACTCGGGTATAATCTAAATTTCGTGTTAGCAGAAAATGCTTCTTCAAAGACGTACATTTCGCGTTTCCGTTCGCATTCTCTTTTAATCTTTTTTTACATCCCACGGAATTTGTACATCGTTTGAATAGAGTACCAGTTTCGAAGCAGCTCATTAGAGAACGTAACTTACCCAAAAGTGAAATCTTTGAAATAGGTGTCGAATTAATAAAAACCGCTCAGTTTTAATTAAATATGATATAAAAACTTCACTTTCATGCAAATTGCAGAAATATGTAGAGGACAGAGTAGTAAATAAAAATGAAAGAGAAAATGTCCTTGGTACGAACGACGATACTCAGATAAAGTTTCCATTTATGCGCTATAAGCCATTTACCAGCTAAGACTTCATCAAACAAAGCAATTTGCATAAAAGCAAATTACAATTTAAAATCAAATCGAAAGGTGAAATGACTGACAAAATCCAACAAGTGTCCTGCTCTTCAATTTCCAAACGGAGACCGACTGGCACAAGCGCCAAACCAGAGTAGCTGAGTTGATTTAAAATTTCCAAGGCGTCTCTGTCCTCTATGAAAACAACAATAGCCAAATTGCTGACTGCTGAGTCAAGTGTTTAAACTAGAGCACACCATCGTTAGCATAAGGCCAACTAAGGGAGAATCGATTTCATCGCTGTTCCAAATTGAGCTCGATTACTGCAACAAAGTTTACAAAATAAGTCACAGGCCTACTCAATTAAAAAAATGAACGGTTACCAGAAGATCTGTTTTTTGCGCTTTAATATGTTTTAGCAAAAAATTAGCAGATAGTCTATCAGCACGAGGTTATCAAGCGACGGTGACCTTTCTTCAAATTTACCGTCTATATCACGCGATCAACGTAAATTAATTAAATGATGAAATGCTAATGAGAGGGTTTTAATAAGCTTTGGCCATTGAATCGCCTAATTGAGAGCTATTTCCAATCAATAATAATATTAGTATTTTCCATAATATATCTTAAGTACGTGAACGAAAGCAACCTCAATGTATGGAAAAGTACTATTAAACTTTCTCTATATTATTTTAAGCATTTACACATTGCTTACAGAAATTATGTTTTACATATCATTAATAAAACAATATTATTCCGATTTCAAATTTGTTGAAAATTGGGTTCGAGAATGAATGCGTCAATGAATGGAACGCAACCATAACTAAACGAAAATAGCTTTTATAAACAGTCCCGATAGAGGTAGTGATCAATACAGCATCATTCACGGAACGTATTTCTTTATAGTTTACTAGCTTTCTGCTCGAGAAATAAATAGAAATAGAAACAGAATAGGGGTAAAATGAAAGATATACATTTGCATGGAAGTCTGTCGTTTCAATAGTTACAGACGTGTAATTTGGTATTTAGTCTATAGATTTGAAATTAAGTACCCATGTTTCAGGGATATAGAAAAAACAAGCCTTAACCAATACTACATAATTTTCGTGGTTTTAATCTTAGCAATGACGGAACGTTTACACAAATTTTCATACCCCATTTCACTTCCATAGGCGATAATTTCCAAAAACGCTGAAACAAGTCATTCTTAATTTCCAACCAAAAGGCTAAATATTAATTTTCATGTGGTTTTAACTACAAAAATAATGGAACTCCCATACAAAATTTCATCCACTATTTTATCCCTTTTACCCCTTTAAGGGATAAATTTTCAAAAACCCTAAAATACGTCTTTATTAATTTCTAATTTAAAGGGCAAATACCAATTTTCATGGAATTATCTTCCAAAATGAAGGATTTTCATACAAACTTACATCCCTTATTTAACCTTCTTAAGGGAACAATTTCGTAAAAGCCTTTCTTAGTGTATGCTCACAAAATAAACCTACTGTCCAAATTTCATGTTATTAGCTTCAACCGTTTCGTCAGTCAGTCAGGGCATGTTCCTTTATATGTATAGACGTTAAAAACTACTTTTCTGATATTTAAAATCAGAGGTGTACGGTCAAAGAAAGCACCCAAGCTCTACAACTCCCACTCTAATGGCCCTGTTCATATGCACAATTTTGGCAGGGTTAAAATAACAGGCTGTGCTAAATTTGTACACATAAACTCTGATTAAAGCAACAGAGCAGGCGACTTTCCTCGTCCCCCGGGAACTAAGCATTTTTCCGGGTCATATGGTGTTCTCCGCCCTTTGGTACTTTACCTCTATGTCATATTTCAGTGAAACACTTTCGGATTTATAATATTAGTAGAGATAATAATTGCAGTCGGCTGATAATTGACTTTAAAAGGCTGCGTTTAAGATACCTGACGCTTATACTACAGTCACTGTTATTTAAAAACGTTTCTAAAATGATTCCTGTAATGCACAGTTGTAGTTGAGCGAATCATTAAGAGTTAATTGTTAAATATAACACTGAAATGCATATACACTTATTTGTACTCTATCAGATATAAATAAATAAATAAATAAATAAAATATATTTTCCAAAAATATAGGGAAAATGTCGAAGTTAAAATTACTTTTTTAAGATCTATGCGCAATATTTTGAGGCTTTTAGTTTCAGATTTATGGAACAACACATAAGACCTTTTCAAAAAAATATGTAGGTAGTGCTGAAGGCATATGCTTCGGCAAAAATTGTTCTGACTTGATAAAAATTTTAATTTTTCATGTTCTCATCTTAAGTGCTCATATTATTATATTACATTACACAGTGCTACGGGAAATTATATGACTCAGAGTTGATTTTTAGCGTGCCTTTTCTTGCAGAATTCCAGCATTTGTAAATAACGAGAAAAGGAACGATGAGAGGGGATGTACCATACCTGAAATTTATGTCTGTCATTAATTGCTAAATATTATTTCATTTCAATTTGATCGCAAAAAGTGGAAACAATAAAGAAAAGCTTAAACAAACTCTGTCGGAAATTGTATCATCATACAATTAAATTGTTTGTTATTGAAAAGGCATAAGTGCATTGTTAGTAATTTTACACCAAGCAAAAACAAACTTCATATTTTGCTCAGGATATTTTTATTTTTTATTTCTAATAGGGAATCCATGGACAATACAAGTAGTCAACTTTCTTGATAAGGTTTTGAATTTGTAGGTTGTTTTGAGATACCTACAGGTGCATTTTGTTTTTGTGTCATGGATATGTGCCCTTCCTATAACAAAAATGCTATAATAGGGTTGAGTTGAAAGACCATAAAAACTGTTAATACATCAATAAACCATTTTTTTTATTTATGTACAACATGGAATAAAAGAACCAGGAATATAAGAACATTAAATATGTATTAATAATTTAAATTTTGGATGGATATACATTCTTTATTTAACATTCATTATCTCCAGTTGTTGGGGTAGGTTAACTGACAATATCTTTATATTACACAAAGTTGCAAAAAGTATAGCTCATACGACAGAATCAATATAATGACTGAAATTATAAACATCAAAAGTCGAGAGAGTAATGTTTATGTTTCATGTTAATACAAGGCCCGTCCGTCATTTCTAAAAAAAAATTTCAACTACAAGGAATTTTATTATTAAAAGGGAAAAGTCCTGGCCCTCATAGCAACGAAAGTGTCCTTTCTGCAGTAAACATTCTTAACCGAATAGAAACAGAAGATACAAAAACCTAATTTTCTGAAAAAATGGACTTGCACCCTGTACGGGGTGCAGACCACTTTCACCAAATTCAATTGTATTGTCATGTGATGTTAATATTTATTGATAAAGTGTCACTATATTTCTATGTTATGATACGCAAAATTATTAAATGTAGCTGATATACATATCAAGTTTGTTTGATAGATCGATCAAGATCAGAAAATATTAAAAGATCCAGCGTCCGATGAGAACTCTTACTGCTTTTTTGTGATCTAAACTGATCCGTTATGCGTTCGTTGCGCCTGATCTAGGTTTATAATTATCGATCTTTTCTGATCCACAAATTTTTGTAAATCAGTTTAGATCAGGGCTTTTGTCAGTTTGTGGCAATTAACCGTTACAAATTGATTTAGAATGTTTTTCTTTTTTTAAAAGTAAGTTTTCATGGTAAAAGTTAATTACTTTATGCACAACAAATAAATTAACCGTTTAGTTTAGATGGAAAAGGTCTAATTAATTTCACCCAGTGAAAATAATCAGGTGGCCGTGGAATATTCTCCAGGCAGAGCCATACGATTTAATCTAATATAATTTCGTTACTTTTATTTTTACTATAATTTACTTAAATAATTTCAAATTTACTTTTCTCGCAATTTCAAAAGTGAACAACAACAACTGGCACTTGATGATCTTAAAATATCGATATGCGTTTGTTGAGACTTCTGATATTTGTTTGATTTAATCTTATCTGACAATTATTTAATAGCTGATCTAAGCTAATCTGCTTAGATCTGATCTGATCGAGGTCAGATCATTGTATTGTAGATCCAGGAGGAATTAGGGGTAAGAATATACCGTTAAATTAATATAACAATAATTATAAAAATATAAATAATGTTTTTAAAAATTATTTATTGACACGCTTGGAAAAAAAAATGTCAAGAGAAAATTGATTTAATTTTAACACTTTGACGGCCGTGCACTTCTCACTTAAAAGGTTGCACCCGCCGCCGCCGGTGCAAAACTGCTAGCAGCCGATGATACTTATTCGGATCGGATTTTTACCCAACAAATTTCCTCGAAAGTTATGTCAAAAAAGTTAAAGAAGTTTCCTTAAAAACATTTCCGGAAAAACCATTAAAATAAACCGATTAAACTTATTTGACTTAGCGACAGAGACTTCACACTCAATTTATGTTCTTATTTCAGGCTTTATTACAAGTTTTTTGAGATTCTAGACATTATATTATTTAGTAAGTAAAAAGCAACAATTACTTCTGTTTTAAAATATTGTAACATATAGTGCGATTAAATATTTATAATATTTATAATATTTATAATATTTAATACTTTATTTACACTACACATCAATGACCAAATTATAGATAAGCAATGAAGTCACATCAACGTGATGCTGGCCATTAAAGTATTAAAAATAACTTTTAAAAAATTAATATAAATTTGAAAAAAAAAATTATTAATTTTAGATCGAAATGTAATAAAACAGTTAGAGTTGCATTTTAGTTCAACATAAAAATTAGATGTTCAATACATCATCTATCATTTGTCTTTTCACAGAAGTATTTTTGATGGAATATTTTTTGCTCTACATTTAAATTGGAGTATGTGAAGTAATCAAAGTGACAATTATAGTGATTGTGTTGAAGAAACACTGAACAATTCATTACATGATAGAAATGAGTACAAATAAGCAACATGTGAATAATTGCACTTACCTCTCTTAATAAAAGACTGCTTTTCCCAAAAGTAGTTGGCATGGTTCTTCGGTCTGAAAGTAGAAGAAGAAACGGCGTCTATGAGCGAGTCATCCTTGAACTTTAGCTTTTCTTTGATCATGCATAGAGCGCAGCGAATAATTGCAATTCGACCCAAATCAAATTGCGCAATAAAAATGCAAAAATTAATGCTTGTAGGGGGTAAAAGGTTTTAAAACAAGTTAAGGTACTTTATTGCAATTAAGCATCGGCAAGAGAGAGCACTTCGAGACAGCATAACACAGCGAACGGAGCGCAGATATTTAGCAACTTTTACACGCCAAGGTATTACGAAATAGTAAAAAACATGAGACAACAATTACAAAAGTACGCGGAACTGTGTGCGAGGCGCCAGTCGTCCTCTGCATTAAAAATGGTACCAAATCACTGACCCCGTCATATATTACACCACTTCGCACTATGCGCCGGATTAAAGATATTCCTCAGAGATGTGGACGAAAGAAAATCCGATTTATGTAGATTGTTTGAACCGCACTGTTGGTGTCGTTCACGATTACCTTTGTGCTAGGCAGCCATGAGAGCACGCCGTCGCCGGTTTGTGTGTGACAAAAATGTCCGTATGACACACGTGAAACGAGTTTATCATCTCGTCTCCAGACAGCTTTCTTAAGATCACCGTCCGCGCGACAAATGGAATTTCGAGACTTAAAATCTTGGATCACTTTCACTTGAAGATGCAGACCGAGACTGGCGACAATGTTTGCAAGCAGCTTTCGGAAGTGTAGAAGTTGGCGAAATCAGTCACCTGATAAGAGGGGAGCGTGCAGAGTTCATGGATTTCGCGTCAAAACCAGTTATCACAAACACTTTAAGCAGCAATTTGTTTCTTGAAATAAGATGTGACTTTTTAATGCGGGCGGCCGATACGATAGAGCTAATTTACTCATATCGCAAAGAGCAAGGAAGTCAATGTTTTTTGCGACTCACATGATGGCCCGGGGGATTTTGAGAGTTTGTTCGCACTTTGTGGGACAAAACAAAAGCCCAAGAATTTGAGAAATTTAAAATTCAAATCATGTTGTTGGTGATAAATATTTTGGAAGTGAGAATGATAAACGAGTCGAGGCTCCTGAAAGTGTTATGTAAGAAGCCATCGATTGCCGCGAGTAGCATAATAAAATCAGGATCGAGCTTGAATTGACTTGGGGGTTTTTTTTTCTTTTTTTGGTCTTCGCATAACGCAAACGAGTTTCCTATTACCTGAGAACTCACCCAAGAATTGCATTGAAAACAGACAATCGTCGCGGAATTTCATAAATCTTGATTTAATTGGGAAGGAAACCTTCGGATAGACTGGGAGCAAATTAATCAAGCTCTGACCTTCGGCGCTTATTCAAGGAGATGATTGCGGCTGAAAGAAGCAATTCTTTCTTCGAAAGTACGCTAAGCAAGATTGCCCATCATCGCATTCATGAAAAATATCAACTACAGCGAGAAGAATAGCTTTTTGTATAGGCTGTAGTCGATTAATTTATAAAAGCTTAATGTACCAAAATACTATCTGGAAGTGCGGCGGTTAAGGTCTGAGATGTCAGTGGATGTAATTATTCGTACCTATGTACATTAATAACACAACTTGGAAGAAGGTTATACTTCCAAAGATATCATAATTTTCTTGTGGTAGAACCATTAGAACTTTAACAAATACGCACCTGGACAATAAAATAGGTACATGACCCGAAAATCTTCTTTTATGCAAATATTAGCCCTAGTTTCACTTATTATATCTTTCTGCAGTGAAAACAAAATAACTAATCTGACAACTCTGTGTTCAAACACACAAGTCAAACCTTTCAGAGAATTGTTGCAATTGGAGAAGTTTTGTAATAGTGCTCTAATTTAATGTGGACAATAAAATAGGTACAACGTCATTTTGTTTCCAGCAAAAAGTTAAAGTGGTTTGAACGATTTTATTTAGATATTTATAATTGTATAATTACGATTTTTGTATGTTAGGATTATATTTGTGAAAATCTTTTAAAAATTTTGTTTACAAAAATTGGCAAAAAGCACTCTAGAGAAAGAGGCTTGTTCGGAGATTAAGAAAAGAGATCCGATTTATTGCAAACGTTTTAAATCGGTTGCTAATTTCGCCAGTAATGCTTTTAAGCCAGAAAAAGGCAACGAAATGCGTGGACAACAGAGAAAAACTTCCGCAAAGACGGATCTAAGAATTGTGGCATTGGTTAAAATGGACCCATTGCGGTCTTCAAGAGGTATTGCTGCTTAGACTCAGTTTCCGCACTGTACATCGAAGGCTAGTGGATGCTAATCTACCCGGATAGAAGCCCCAAAAAAATTCCTTAATGACACTCAAAGGCATTTTCGTCGTCCTAAAGGAAAATAATTCCACTTTCGTTTCACAAAAAATAAAGTTAAACATGGTGGAACATAATGGTTTGGAGCTGCTTCTCACGGAATGGAATAGGTCCAATTCATCGTATAACGGACACTATAATGAGGTTTGTATATTTAGATATTATGATGAATGTCGTGTTACCCTACGCAGAGGATAAAATGCCCTTAGTTTGGAAGTATGAGCAGGACAACGATCCTAAACATACTTCCAAACTAGTCAAAGATCGGTTTGTGCAGGAAAATGTCCCCATTAGGAGTTGGCCAAGTCAGTCTCCTGACTTGAATCCAATAAAAACTATATGGGGATATTTAAAAAATCAATTGGCGAAACAAACCTTTGCGAAAAAGGAGCAACTATGGATTTCCGTCCAACAAATGTGGTGCGATATATTCTTAGAAAAGTGTCGTCAACTTATTTCCTCCATGCCCAGAAAATGGAAGCCATACTTAAAAATAAGGGTAGATATACTGGCTACTAATCATTACAGGTAAAATTTATAAAAAAAAATCATAAAATCGAATAGTAACACGAGTTTTTTGCATTAGGTGCGGGATGTATGTACCTATTTTATTGTCCAGAAGATTTTTGGAAAAGTGACCAGAATTATGCTATGTTTTATGTTCTTTTCGAAATATTCTATTATATTTAAAGTTTATGTAACTCTAAAATGAAGAATTTGTTTAAAAAAAAAACAAATTGTTCTGTTTTACTCGGCAAATTAGAAAATTTGTATTTGTACCTAATTTATTGCCCAGGTGCGTACCTACGATAGATATATAAAATTTGAAATTTTAAGGCTTTGCCCTAAGCTAGGTTTAAAATTTTGTTTACAGTAGCTGAGTAACCCGGTTTCATTGGTGTATTTTAAGTGCTATTTATGAGTAGATAGAAATGTCTCAAATTCAATACTTCACCCAGCGAAACAACCTTACTACATAACTTAACTCAAAAAAAATTTGAAATTTTTTATAGTAGATTCGAAATTAGTTTCACCGAAAAATGTTTACACCAGTTTTGATTAAAATACCTTGAATTTCCGAAAATCACGGTCGCTAAATTGTGTCCGCCGGTGATATAAAATTGTGATAGTAGATTGAAAATAAGTGGCTTCAAAATACCCTTAGTACAAATGTTCATTTAAATTCATTGAATTTCAAAAATGTTTGGTCGCCATATTGGATTCGCTATCTTGAATTTTTAATTTGCACAGTGGATTCGCATCAGGATTTCCAAAAATCTTCAATTACCAGTTTTTGTGAAAATTCTTTAAAATTTACAATTATTGGCCGCCATCTTGGGTCCGCTATTTTGAAACCCGAAAATAAAAGTAGCCTATATGTTAAGGCGGAATATATAGTACCTTCACACGAAAAATAAAAACTATCGAGCCAAGCCTTTAGGCGTGATGGTCGGATGGTTGGATCTTCACATACTTTCGCATTTATATATTAGTAGGATTTAACAAAAGGTTTTCCAGTGCTAACAACATAGAAAAAATGAATCAGTGTAAGTGCATATTTTCTTAAAATGTCTACTTTCGTTCGAAAAATTATAATGGTTTTAATACAAAAGGGTTTTCAAAATTCAAAACCTAGAGCGGTAAAAGAGAGTTCAAAAGTTTGTATGAGAATAACTATTTATTTAGTTGGATTTACTTGAAACTCAGCACAGAAACTCTATCGAAATGAAAAACGTATTTTAGCATTCCCTAAAATAAAACTTTTTACAGGTTGCAAACGGGTGGAAAATGTTGTACATATGAGAAAATTTATTTTTGATTGTATTCACCTAAATGAAACTTGGAGAATAAATACGGCTGTAAAAATGTTTTGTGTGAGAGTGCTTTTAGGCTAAACAAAAAGTATATATTGCAAGGTTTTGTTAAACAATCTTTTATTATTTGTTTATTTATTATTTATCCATCAACAACCAAAGCTTTACTACGATTGCTAAGTGTATATGCAGTGTAATAATTTATAATTTTATTTATAATATAAAACAATACCTTTTGATAATCTCGGCTAGACACCATTACCTGACCCAATTATTTTAATTGCTTATGGGTAGAAGAGCCCGAAGAAATATTTAAGAAATCCCCGAAGTCGCTGGGAGTTTGTTCGAAAATTCATAACAGAACGCCAAAATTATATGACGTTATTGGCATTTTGAATGTTGTCATCAATTCAATGGCCCACGCAGGGAACTTTCGGAATAAGAATTTTATTTCGCAGTAAACCTATTCAATTGAATAATAATTTGAATCTCGTTTGCATACAAAAGGCGTTCTGATTTTTTAGAACGGATAAATAGGCTTTATAGTAGTAGCATTTTGTGATAAACAATGTGAGTATATAATACATGCAAAATCTCTTTAGTGGAGCACGACATACATACATATATATATGTATATACGACAAGGCTGAGCTGCTGTATTATTAGTATCTATACTGCATTATCGCAGAAAGAATTTTTCATGTAAATAAACAACTTCAGACTGTTTGAAATCATTTGGGATGAAATGTTGGAATGTTTCGTTTCAACTTTTTGGCAAGTAAATATTTGGTGCTTTATCTGTTTGGAAACAAAATTCTGATGTCAGATGTTATTCTTCCCGTTAAAATCAATATCTGTAGTCTACTTATGACCATCGCTCCACAGCTAGATTTACTTAAATATTTTTAAATCTCAGGAAATGTTATTCAATAGGAAACATCAAACAATGTTTTGCACCTGTTAGGTTCCTCGATTTATCCCTGAACCATATCAAAGGTCCATAGATTAAGGCCAATTGATTGTAAAAGGCGATTTATTTCAAGTTTAATTAATGATGCGGACAGATGTAATTCGACAAAAAATAGAATAGCTATGTTTGTTTCTTCTTCAGACTATATTTATTTATCAAAGATGTGTTCAGGACCAAGGAAGAATTGGGTTTATTTATGTGATATTTATATTTTACAGTTGTATAATTAATTGTTTTTGATTAATATTATTTTACTGAGTATTCTTAGGAATGAACCAGGAATATTTACATTCTTTTTTACTTATTTATTAATCAATTTTATTCTATAGCCTGACTTCTGAGAGATACCAATTTCAGAAAAAACTGAATTGATAATTATTTTATAATTTTCTCGTAATTAAAACAAATTGATTGTGTATTTGTACTAAAATTTAATTCTCCTCGACTGTAGATTCTATATTTTAATACATACATATGTATGTACAAATATTTTTTCACGTTTTCATTTTTAAATAATTTAATTAATTAAGTATTTCAAAATGAGCACCTTACTCTAATACTATTGATATAATAATATTTGATTAACCAAGCTCCTTCTTGGTTTAGTGTGAAATCAGTTTAAATTGGTTGGTTATGACTTGGTTCCCAACCCCACCATGTGAAGTGGTTAGAAAGCAAGAAAAATTTGCTAGGTTTGGTGCTGAACCAAGTACTTTCCAACAAACTACGTCAAACTTTGCAATACCATTTTCAATGACATTTTTTTTGTCACTTTTTGCCAAGTTGTGAACGAGCGCAGAGTGATAAATGTTTGAAAAAAAGAGTTGGAAAACACAAAGTAATCCAAAAAAAAAATGTATTACAATATCACAACACAATCCTTCACAACTTCACAAAAATGTTAACAGCTGACAGTAATAAATTTCAAAGTGTATGTTACTGTTTTTGGTTTCGATGTAGATCAACTGAAATATTTGGCTAACCGACTTATAGGTATAAAAGAAACACGAAAGTAATATTTTCCATAATGCTATTTTAGAAAAACTAAAATACATGCTTTCAAACTCGCAAAGATTAATTAAAGTTTTGTTTCTCTAAAAAGTTTATTCTACTTATTTATTTATGTTAGTGTTAACTTATGAAAATTATTAAGTAAATTAAAATTTTGATTTACTAGTTGAGTAGTGGAAGTACTTTCTAGTTACCCAGATAAATGCTCAAGAATGATATTTCACCTTAGGAGGAATGTGATATGGATCCATAGTCCAAAACTCATTTTGCTACCGCGGTCCACATCTAAAGGGCGTTTTACCTCTTCGTTACTTATGCTTTTTTATTAGTTAGTAACAGAGGTGATTAATAAATGATTTATTTGCTCAATTCAACGAATTATACAAACGAGTGTGTGTTCTTTTACATTTACAAAGTTTTACATAGCTACACTAATAAAATATATAATTTGATACCATATAAGTATTATTTAGATAGATTTGTTAAAGGTACAAAGTATAATTTGTTGATGATTGTAAGGCATATTTTACTTTAAGTGATGATATTTCCCTCTTCTGCAATTAAGTGAAGTAGGCTGCATATCAGGAGCTCGATTCTGGTTATCTCGGTACTGGTTAGCGCAGCCAACATATTTAGGAAATTATCCTGAAGATTCTCCAGTTCGGGTAGAATGTCTCTTCTTTCGTTTTCGTATCTGCTGCATTCACTGATGATATGAAACAGGGTATTGTTTTTTGAACAGTAGTGACAATAGTCGTCCCAATGCATGTTATAACGAGTTCCTTTTATTATAAGTCTACTATTGTAGACGTTACACAGTCTCAGCTGTGCGATTAATCTTTTTTTTTTGATATTGGCAGGTTAGTTTGCAAGTACTGATTATTTAGATTTCTAGGCATCAGGTCAGGAAAAATTATTAAAGAGCTGGATATTTTACTGCAGGTTGCATCCTGGTTATATAGAAATAGGCTATATTTTTCTATAAGCTTATCTTTTTCTTGCGCTAGCAGCTCCAAAGATATATTATCCCAAACGTCAACTGCACCTATTTTTTCAAAAAAGCTTTCTCGGACTTGCAAAGCCCAGTTGTGTGTATCGGAGCTTTTAGTTGAGAGTTTTGCTAGATGAAGGATCCTTAGAAGACTCAGCTTAATGTATCTATTGTCTTGGAATTTTAAGGCTCTTTCGACGAAATTTAAGATTTTAGAAAAGACCTTTACTTTAATACTCAGCATGCCTGTCTCCAGCTGAAGGGCGTAGCTTGGGGTGTTGTATGGAAGATGTAGCAGGTTGCAGATGAATCTGTTCTGTATCTTTTCGAGTTGGTCCATGTATCGCATACTCCACACCGGTGACGCGTAGAGAGCAACGGATGACACAAGAGAATCGTACAGTTTGTTACATGTTACCCAATCAAACATTTTGATTTTGTTGATTATCACCAATGTTTCCGGAATGGCGCGTTTTGCCTTGTTGACAAACTCTTTTGCTGCAGAAACAAAAGTTCCCGTTGAAGTGAAGGTTACACCTAATATGTGTATTTATTAACTACTTCTATTCTTTGGTCGTTATGCATAAAAGGGTTAAGATTCTTCGCATGCCCGTGCCCACCTTTTTGGAAAATCATAATCTTGGTTTTTGCAACGTTTACGCTCATCTCCTTCGAATATTAGTTAGTATTAAATCTCTATATGTACACTGTACACTGTACATAAGTACATCCATATAAATTCGAAAGTTTATTTGTCGCTCAATCACGCTTAAATATTTGGTGCGATAGTTTTCATTTTTTAGCTGTAAACAACTGAAAGCATATTCCAACTTTACACATAGGATACTTAATAATTTTAAGGTAGTAGTCTGGTATCTCGCACCGTTTTCCACACTTTTTTTCAGGAACGTTTTTTTTCGTGAAAATAAAAATGAATCTTTTTGATTTTTTAATATGTTATTATTTACATCTAAAGCATATAAAAAAAAAAATATGTTTAATCAATTTAACATTTTCTTATTATTATTATAATTAATGGAAGAAGGCGCTTAAAAAAAGAGTGCGTGGGTGGCCCCGAACGATTTTGGCTCTTGACAACATCTAAAATAAAAAATTTAAATTGATTATTAATCTATATGTCATTCTCGTCGGAACTAGAATTGTTAAATTTTATTAAAAAATAACAAAATTGCGGACTTGGAAAAAAAAGTCATGTTTTTGAAGCACAAAAGGGGTTGTAAAATGGAAAGTTAGGCGTGAAAAAAATTTATTCTAGTTCCGACGAGAATGACATATCTACATATAGATTAATAATCAACTTAAATTTTTTATTTTAGATGAACTCAAGAGCCAAAATCGTCGGAGCCACCCACGCACTTCCACCCTACTTCCATTAATTATAATAATAATAAGAAAATGTTAAATTGATTAAAAATAATTTTTTTATATCCTTTAGATGTAAATAATAACATATTAAAAAATCAAAACGATTCATTTTTATTTTCCCAAAAAAAAAACGTTCCTGAAAAAAAGTGTGTTGAAAATTCGTGATTGGGGTTTCTGGAAATCTTGACTGGTAGTACACTTTCAAAATTTTAAAATGCAAAATGCGGATCCAGTATATGTATGTTGCAACCAAAAATTTCCTAAGTTCAATACATTTCAGTGAAAATGAGTACTAAGGGTATTTTGAGGCCACTTATTTCAAACCTATCAAATTTAAGAAAAAAAAAAGAAGACGGACCCAATATGGCGGTCGATGTTTTTGAAATTCAAGAGATTTTGATGAAAAGTAGTGCAAAAATAATTTGGTGACACTAACTAACTAACCAAGGGTTAAATTTGAGAGTTTAAATACTGATCATATGTACATTTCTGTGGACTTAAGTACCGATGATAAATCTAATCCGTCATTCGAAATGAGATCCCACATTGAATATTATGTATACCTAGTATTATGTATTATGGTATTATTTATATGTGCAGGTGTTTTTTTTTTCAATAAGATTATTTATGCTGGCGATACTTTTTTTACAGCTAATTGGTTTTACAGCATTATTATTAAAAACCAAAATAATAAACATTCAAAAATGAAAATAACACCTTTTGATCAGCTATTTTGCGATTTCTATGGAAACAGCACCCTTTTGATCAGTATTTACACCAATTACAATTACGATATGTAAATAAATAAAGGATAAATTTAATAACTTTTGACACAGATAAAAACGTTCAGAAATCAAAGATTTTTCTTCCATATGAACTTTTTGTAATATAAATCTCCCAATTTTTAATTAAAAATAATTCAAACCTAATACAAATATCTCTCCTTCGAATGGAAATAGTCTCTTTTGACTGAGGCAATAAAACTAAGGTTACTATTGAAATTAAGCACTTTTGATCAAAAGTAATGACAGTTTTATGTAGCATATTACATTAGAAGTGGAATTACTAAAAAAAAACTTTGAATATATAAGGTAGAAATAGCCTCTTTTGAGAAGTATCTACCTCATATGTCAATCATATCACTGATCTTTAGAAAATCAATGAATTTTTATCAAAATAAAATCTGTTTCCAAGCACATATTTTACCAAATAAACAGGCACCCAAAGGATTAATAAAATTAATAAAACAATTTTGTAATTTTTTAATACATATACTACATATCTTCTTTCGTTCTGTTTATTTTTCTATTTGGTTCAGGTAACATAAGAAATTTTTCAGTGAATTGCACTTTAAAAACCGTCGGACATCAAGATTTTAAAATTTGAGATGCTTTTTACCCTCATCCAAATTTCAAACCTTCGGATTAATTTTTGGAGTTTTTGACGCAAACTGGGTATAACACCAAGCCAATTGATGTTATTTTCGCGAAATAAGAAATGTTAAATGTTTGTTTGGTAAGTATTCATAAATTTTAATTCAGTGTAAAATTTCCTGCTAAACCTGGATCCGGATCCGCTGTAAAAAGAACACAGCTATTACTAATTGCTTTTAGTACAAGAAATTAGTTTTTTAATTGGAATAATTTCAGATTCTGGGTGAGCAATCACAATTATTTTTAAAAATTAATTGTTCTATTTTAACTTTTTACTATCGCAAACATTTAATTTTTTCGAAATTTTAATGTTAAATATTTCAGGAGGCTAAAAAAAAAAAAAAAACCATTGCATGTTTTTCACTTTTGAACTCCTAATAGGTTCATAATTCTCGTCATCTATCAAAAGAATTTAAATTTAATTTATTCCTTTGCTTTCTTTTTTCTTTTTTTTTGAAAATCACAGAAATGGAGTTAGTTTTAAACCCAAAACTTGTTGACCCAATCTTATGGGTACTTACTTTGTCCAGAGACGAATCGCTCAGTAATAACGATCAAATTGAGCACCTAGTGAATGACAAACTGAGACGACCGTGTGAAAATAATAGTGGAGGTTCCAATTCCAACTTATGTTTATTTACTTTGGGCTTAATTCCCACACAAGGCTAACTAGTTCCAAGAAACGTTCTTGACCTCTTTTAGTGCATTCGACAGTATTGAGTCCGGAGTTCATTTGGGAACGGGTTGAACAAAATCGTACGATGGTCTGGTCCGAAGCAGCACTAGTTTCTTAATTAACAAGCCGCCGCGCCGGCAGAACTTCAAACCTCACACACTGTAGCTGGTTCTATCTCGTCGAAAGGTCGGTGGCGAGGCAAAGGTCATGAAAGTATTGCTGTGGGGTGAGACGCGATGTTTTCTGCCAGTCGCCCCAAGTTCTTGATCATCTGACTGAACTGGAATGCGAAGCCCTTTGCCTGCAGTTAATTTCTTATCTTCTGAGTATTGGATCGAAAAGGTACATACGCAATTAGACCAAACTAAAATTGATTCAAGCATATCAAATTGAAAACGCAAGATGTTTTATTTTTATGCGCCAAATGAAAGGAATAACAATTTAATCATTTACAGAGTCTTTTAAATTATCTTATATGTACATACTTGGAACATTTTATTGATATTATGTATTATTCGAGAAGCCCGTTTTACGTATATAAAGTATTGAATCGCAACTCTGTATGTGAAACCAACCCTTTCTTTTTCAGTGTTTCGAATGAACTCAGCTTTTATTTTCTCCTTGAGTCTTCTAGGCATGAGGTCAGTGATTAAACCGTGGAATATAAATATTTAATAATAATTAATAAATATTTATTAAATATGTGGAGGATAATACGAGGATGATCCTTTTGTTTTGAAAACTGACATTTTGTCATTTTGTTTTTGATGCTAACTTGTGAAATAATTTACATATTCGTATATGTTGTCTCAGGATAAAAAAGAAAACAACTCGGCATAAAAAATTAAACAACATTATATATATTTCGTTACGGTAAAGTGATTTATGTAACTTTCAACATCAATATAGTTTAAAAAAATTACTAACTTACATGTTAATTTTGTCCGATGTATTTTAATGAAGTAATGTTTAAAAGATATAGTAATTTAAGATAAATGGAGAAAAAAAAACACGTATCTCATAAAACAAAGTCGTCCGCCGCATCTGTCTGTGCGCGATTTTCTCCATAATTACTGAACTGCTTTTGTTTAGATTTTCACGATTAGATGGATTGATTCAAGAGATGCATGACTGATGAATATTTTGTGAAAATTAACCGACATATGACGATGAATATCGGTTTAGTTAGAAAGAAACCAATCGTTGAGTTAATCTTTGCGTTCGCTGCATTATTTATATGAAATAAGTTATTTATAAAAATTTGCTTCCGGAATATGTTTTTCCTGAACCTTTACCTAAGGATTATGAAATGAAGAACTGAAAACATAGGAGGACTCCAACGAAAAAATTTGTTTTTCGAACAAATCTCGATAAACGCCAAAAGTAACTGATATGTAAAGTTAAATATTTAAGCTTTATTTTGACATATGTTTCCAGTTTCTGCGATATCCCCTTATTCTTTTATAAATTCTCAAAACTGACTAAATTGTTTTTTTTTCACTTTTGAGCCCAATGTTTTTCAGGAACGTGATGTTGATGGAATACTTTCGCATTCGTATAATAATTACGTTTTAAACAAGTTACAAGATTAATATTAAGATATTAAATTTTTTTTTTAACAAAATATACCTACCCAACTTTTGTTCTTTTTGTACGTTTATTATACAGTGAAATCTAATTTTTGTTATTCGCTATAAAGATTATTATGGAACAGGCTTTATTCGAATATCTTGATTGTACAATGCGGATGGCTTCTATATTAACTGGCATTTTAAATATTGTAGGTTACTTGAAATTTCCATCACGAAAGTGACAATAGAACGAGGTGACGGAGGAATTTGTTACGCTAATTTGACAAAACAACGAAACCGCTTTTAGAAAAACTCGCGCGCTTAATGGAGAGGTCAGATGAAAAGGGAAATCGCTTTAACTTGGTAAATGTTGCAAAATCAGGTAAAATACTCATAACTATTGAACCGAAAAAAGTTACTTCGGTAAATGACAAATTTGTTCAGGTCTTTTTCAAGAAGTTTCCAATTTGTCTATGTCCTACTAGACAAGAATCACTATCGCAATCAGGTTCTGTCTCTTTGTGGCCGGATTGTTTGCTTACCCGGGAAATAATTTCACTTTTTAAGAGTAGGTATAATACCTACTCAATGGATTTGAATGCCTTGTAGTTATTAGAGCATTAAATTAGTGGTTGCTGGGAGTTATACTCGTATGTAGGTCTGATCTACATAGGTGCTCACTGGAGGTATCATTTTCATTTGCATATCCAGACCTCCGCTACTGAAGCTCTGCATTATAATATGATACTTTAATTCTGTTTAATGTTCGTATTTTGTACTATTGCTTACGGTTGATCCTCCATAGGCTGTAGAAGTATAGTAACACTTTTTGTAAAAAAGCTCTCGTAAATAAATATTTATACGTTCGACAATAATCTTTTGGTTATAATATGTATAAAGATATTATATATAAAATATTATAACTAAAAAATTACTGTAGTATGTGTAAGTCCCTTGAAGGTCGACTAACCTAGGCAACTTGATTTATCAAAGAGCAGAATATTTCTCGATTGGAAGTGAATATGGCCCTGTTTATATGACTAACGCTGCCTAATTAGCATTGGTTTTTATGCATTCTAATCATTTCCATAAAAATGTGTAACAGCACTGACAGTTTGTTTACGTTTTATTTATTTACTATAAATTCTCAATAAATTAATTTAAAGGAAGTCATTACATCGTACTGTTTTATGCGAAGCTTTGTAATATTCTGACTAAGGCATATGTATGTATGTGGTTGCTAAATTGACATTATCATATATATTATCTGTTAGTTGCCAAACTTGTGCACATAAAGAAGGCCTATGTTACCCAAGTCGTGAAAATTCCAATATTAAAGAACATATTTGCTTTTGAAATTTAGGATATTACATAAATTAGACTAGGTGAGTGGTTCTACTCACGAGGGAATTTTCCGCGGCTCACTTTATTTTGTATATTTTTTTGTACGCATATTACATTGATTTACGATTAAAACTGTACATTTAAATTGTTTCTAGTATGACATTTAAAATAAGCTCGTTGCTAAATATACCTATTTCTTGCAAAAATTGTACACTAAAGTGCCAATTTTTCAGTCTCCTGACATGTTTCTCATCCGAAATAGAAGTTTTAAGGCTAAATCATAACTTTGTTTTGAGTGTGTCGGTTAAATCTGCATTAAAATATGAATTTATAATATATATAATTTCAATCTATTTGTCTAATTTTACTATAAATGTTAATTAAAAAGATATTTCATTAAATTTCGTCTCTTGGTTTTCACATCAAAACACGTTAAAACTATTGTGAATTACAGCATCTAGCGCGTTGCTGTTCTATTGGAATGAAGGAATGAAGGATCGAATTGAAGTTAGCTTACAATCGGTTGCGTCCGCCTCAACTCGAGGTTTGTTTAATTGCTACAGCGAGTTACGAGTATGTGAGTGATTTTGTGTCGTGGCCAGTCAGCCTATCAAGATACTGGTCAGTATTTTATGTAAAAACCAATTTGTTCTAGGTATTTTTATACATTCATAGGTCGTAAATCCTTTACATTGTAGAACAGAATTGCATAATTTCAACATTAAACGTTGTATTGACGTATTTATTGGCTACAAAAAAAAAAAAATCTCAGTATTCTGACCTCAGTCTCCTGTAAATTTACTTTTGTTTTTCCAATTTTCTTAATCTTATGACTTTGAAAGACACTGGAATAACATCTGTTTAAAGATTTATTGATGCTCTTTTTATTTAATTAGAAAAAATAGGCCATTTGTTCATATTTCATTTGTGAAAAATAATTTGGTTTTAATAAACAGCAGTTTATGAGATTCTTTTGTTTTGAAACTTAGTAATCCTGTAGCCTGTCTCCTAGACTCATTATTTTTTAAGATGGGTATAAAATTCTCGTATTATTTTTTGACCGGCCCGTTTTAAATCAGTAAAAGAACGACCTAAGCTAGACCTCAAGCCACTTATCTGGCCTTAGATGCCAAAACAATGTCGTGCCAAAAATAACTTAATTTTCGTCGCTGCTGAGTAGAATCACCCAGGTGTTTCGCGTTGTATTCATCTTGACAATTGTTCTGGTAGTTGATTTAAATCGACTTTTTCTAATTCATTGTTTGCATAAGCATTTTTTAAGGTTTTATTTAGACATATAGGTAATTACCAATATACAGATTGTGTAGGAGTAGAATTCCAACTTGGTTGAAGTAAGAATACTTAATTAAATGAATAATAAAACCATCAGAAAAAACGGAATCATTACTTTTTAAATTTTTATTTAACGTTCTATTCGAACACAGCAAATGAAGGGTTACATTGGATGGATGGACGATGGCTTTTCTTAGACATTGTCTAACTGATAAATATTTATAAATCTCTTGAGTACAAATTGGTTAAACTTGTCTGATACTTAATTATTGACGGCTCTTTAAGAACTATTAGGCTTCCAAGTTATATGGCGAAATATGTACCTGTACGTGGGCAAGCTACAGTCCAGTTCCCTAAACTACCTGTTCAGCTACCGAGCAGTAAAAGACGGTAGAGATAGATTACAGTGTTATTTGCGGGCTGCGATCTTCCTTCGTGGTTAAGTTCTTTGTATCTGCCACCACCAGAACTGAAACACTACACAGGTGCTCATGGCGAGGAAACTTCAGAACATTAGCAATGGTAAGAATTTGTCATCATCTCCATAAGTTACAGTGGTCTGTTTGCATGTAACAGATGCTATTTGCCCAACGACCATGAAGACGTGCAATTGTTTTCTTACAAAATTTCTTTCGAGCTACTGCTGTGGTGCGCGACTCATTATATCCCTTGATGTTGTGCCACAGCATCTTCTTAGTTTAATTGTTCAGTCGAAGTTATCTAGAACGGAAAATGTTTTTATGTAGGCCATGAAAATGTTTTACGCTTTGGTTTTGGTGATTTACCAAACATGCCTTTTAACTGAATTGTATATGTATGTATGCAAGTAATATTGGGGTCAATACCATTATGCTTAATTAACTTATCAGTTGCGGTACTTATGAGAGGATATTTCCATGTCGATGAGCAATTATGCAGTTTTATGAAGACCATTAGCAGTTTCTGTTCCAAACATAACATCCGTGGCATCGCTACTCAAATGTCAGATTAAGTGTGGCAAAAAATAAAATATAACTAATAAGTTATCTTATTTTCAATAGTTTGGGTTTGTTTCATTTTGTGCGAATGACATTTTATAAGTAAAGAAATTAATTAAATTAGTTCAATTGTCAATTATATTAAATCTTATGATTAAAATTGTTGAACTTAGTGGATCACCTACGGATCAAAACAATCGCCGGCACGGATGTACAAATACAACCGTAGATGCTGGCTGCTGACTGCTTTTGATCAATTACTTGATTAGTTGAAAATTCAACAAAAAATAGTTATCCATTTTAACACTATTTCTACTACGATTTTGTGTGTAACTATTTATTTTTACCGAAAGGTGTTTTTTGACCCCTTGTGCGTTTAATTGCAGTAAATATCTGTCAAAATTGTAAGGATAGATAATAAAAGAAACAATTATTGAAAAATATACTTTGAATTCCGTACATTTTATAATGTATTCCATACAATTGTCAAATAGTAGAAAAAATGCGGTGCTCTCTTTATCCATTATAATATTTTGTTTGGTATCCATTATAATATTTTGTTTTGTATGTTACATCTTTGAAAATACAACAATTTGTTTTTACAATTTTTCGCGAGCTTATATTAGAATTGAACTCACTGTGAAATAAATAATACCTACCTACCAGAATAGAAAACAAAACATTCGTTATAAAATTTTTTTTAAAACTAATCACTTCCATGACCTACAGTAAAATGAAATAATGTGATCAACAACCGAAATATAAAAGTTATACCACGAATTCTCGTTGAAACGGGAATCGCGATTCTCTAATCTGACTAGATTTGAATTGGTGCTGCCTAAGGGTGTTGATGTTTATATGTAATATTATTTAAAATCAGACACTATTACGATGATACCTTTATGGTGTCAAAAGACACCTCATGGTAGATATAGGTATACCATGTATATATTTTTAGATCCAGGAGGGGCTGAAGGAAAATTATACCGCTAAATTAATTTAACAATTGTTATATGAAAAGCAAAAAGTTAATTGTGGAAAAATTATAAAACTAAGAGAATAACTTTTAGATAAAATTTTAAAATGTAGTGTAAATGTAGTGTTTTAAATTAATTTTAATAAAGATCTTCAATGATCACAATGGGCCTTCTTTGGCCTAAGTGTGGCTTGATTGGCAGCCACTTCAACCTAAGATTTTCACATCAGCGTTCAAAAATCCTGGGCAAACAATTCCAAATTGAATTAATAATTTTTTCATGAATTTTAACTCTATATTCGAAGGCAACGACCCTGAAAACCGCCAAACGTAAATTTTTATGCGCTATCTCGATTTCATAAATTTTGAAATCAGCAGGTCCTAAAACCTTCGATTGTATTGCTAGTTGACTGCTTTTTTGGAATGACCAATTACAAAAATAAGAAAACTTATGCAATGAGAATTTTAAAATTTACTTATTAACCCGTCTATGTATCACAGACCGAGGTTTTTGCAAACCTTGAATAACTTTTTATCGGCCGATATTTCGTACAGCTGCTTTATCGTCAGTCGGTTGCGTCACAGCGAGCGACGTGGGCGCAAGTTGTAGTATTTTGGTGCCATTCAAATCTGACTCCGGCGTCACCAATTACGTAATGTAAAATAAAAATTGTTTTTACTAGTTGTTTTTCCATTTTATTTTACTATATACTTTAACACCATTGTTATGTGGGTAAAAAATGGCAGTTTGTCTTCGAATAGTTGTCACTTTGTGAAAAATACGGCTACCCTTAACGATAATGACAATATCATTGAATCGCTATATCTTAAGGGGGATCTAGACTGAGCAAACAAACGCAAACCAATGCGTACACACGTGCGTTTGCTAATGTTTGCTATTGTTTGCTTTCATAGCCACCCACATGTGCTACACAGGCAACAAAAACCAACAAAAACCCAAACAAATTTGGTAAATATGGACTTGGACATCTTTTCAATCAGATGTGCTTGCATTTGCATGTTTTTCATTCAGGTTAGAAAATCTCAGGACATGTGCAGCACAGTCTGCGCCTACGTAGAATCGCAATGGAGTGGAGTAACGCTAAAACAATTGAGTTAATTGAAAATTTGACATTCGACAAAACTTATCAAATCATTTCAATAAATTAAAAACTCTTGCCTCCCCTCTGAAAATCGACGTTAAAGCATGTTTTTTTTAGGAGGGGCGCTTACTTATGTAAGTCCTTATAAATCATTGTAAGGACATCCCACTTTGATTGTCTCTAACGTTTGGATGCCTGTAAGAGAGTTACACTCGTTTGGGTACCGGGACACTCAGGCGTTCGGGGAATTGAGGTCACTGATGAACTGGCCAGACAGGGATCATCAACTAGGTACCAAGGCCCTGAACCCTACTGCAGCATTGCCAGGTCTCCAGCCAAAACTGTGGTGGACGGATGGGTAAACACTAAGCAGGTTCTATATTGGAATAATGCTCCGAGGTTACAAGTTAAATCCTATGTTTATACCACACCACCGTCTTGAGCGAAGCAGATCTCAGGCTGCTGATGGGTTACTTATTTGGCTATCATGGGGTTAGAGTTACGTTTAGAATTGACAAATTCCCAGAACTGTCTTGGGCTATCATGCAACAATGACTTCAAATTGGAAATGTAAACACCGTATGAGGAATTACAGCATCAAGAAACCGATCACGTAACACCGAGTACGATTGGTAGCCCCCTCCACAATAAGGACATCCCAGGACATGGAGCTGGTGGTCATTCAAAAGAAGATATAATTACCTATCTAATGATACCTCACTTGTTTGGATCGACATTTACGTTAAAAAATAGGGTTTTTTTCATGCTTTCTGAAAAATTTTGTATAAATTTTGAATTTGAACCCAAATAACTAATATATTTAGAAACGGATCCTTAACAAGTGCGATATCATTGGAAAGGTACTTTTATCATCTTTTGCTTTTTCCGCTCGATGTCCTGCGATGTCCTTACAAGGATCTATAAAGATTTAAGTGAGCGCACCTTCTACAAAACTTTGATGTCCATTTTGAAGGGGAAGAAGTGATTTTAGGAGAGGGGTCAAGAACACAAATTTGCTCAGGATACCCCAAGGAATTGATTGGTATAGCATTTCCTACGTCGAATCCGAACACCTAGTATTGCTTCCGGTTTTTAAGTTGTTGATGACCCACCCCTCTCTCCCTCCGCCATTTGTTTCTTTTTATTTTGTTGCTTTTTTAATGAATTATATGCATATTAATTAATAAAAATCGAGCAATTGTAATTATGACCTCATTGTCCGGTATATTGAGCAAAACTGTCACGTCCGATATATTGAGCAAACTGACGCGATTTTTCCGTAACTATTGAACGGATTTTGTTCCGGTTTTTGCGATTAGACAGATTGATTTGCGAGGAAGGTTATAGATGTATAATTGATGGATGTTTTGTGTAAATTTACCGATCTATGACAATGAGTATCGATGAGAATGGGAAAAAAAATCCTCGATGAGGTAATTTGGCGCGCGCTACGTAAATTAAATTATTATTTTTTCAGATTGCTCGTGATATGCAGTTCTCCAGCTTAATTCCTAGAGAACTGCATACAGAAGATAACCCGCTACTATAATGGTGACCCCGACGTGATATGAAGTTTGTTTATATAATAAAAGTGCGGTTTGTTACTTAATTTTCGTTCTCGCAAGTCAACAACTAAATTGAACATTTACATTTCGTCCGCCCAAAATGTATTCAGTCAAGGGTGAATACGGTTCATTTCAGTCTTTAAAGGCTCCAGCAATTTCTAAATTTCTCTTGCAATCCAGTTTTTTTTATGCTCGTGTAGGGCCCAATCTTCGAAGATTCGGGTTGTAAAAGAGGATGCTTAACATACATAGGGCTTTGGGCCTGTCATAGGGATCCTTGAACCCTCTCTAGCTAAAGAATCGGCGGTTTTGTTGCCGTCGATGTTGCTGTGGTATGGGATCCAATGCAATTTGCACTAGCAAGTGTTTGCAATCGACTAAAAGTTTCGAAGAGACGACATTTGAGTCGGAAGTCTGGACCTTCCGAGAATATACGAGTATATGTACATACATAATATATAAATATAATATTCTTCTCACGAATGTTCCTTTATCGTATTGTATTGACGCATATATTCATATCTAGGATTTCTGCTTAAAATATAGTGGTGAATCGGCCAGCTGCCTATCAGGGAACCATCCGTGAATCACACGGAGCTGTTCTCTGGAGGTATATTGCCGAGATGGCCGTCCTCCCATTCTGTTCTGGATGAGAAGTGCACAACGTAACTCCTGCTTGGACACATTTTGGGAGTTGATTGATCTGTAATTATAAGGACATTTTTTTCTGTCTCAATCATAATGTCTACGACTTTCCTAAATTTCAAAGAAGTGCCATTATCACGAAAACTAGAAGATTTTTACTTACAGTAAGTTTGGCTTATTCGAACAGTCATGAGTTGGCCCGTCATCCGTTTTCGTTTGGAGGTTGGTTTTTGGGACACCCTGCATTTAAATAAATTAAGTCCGCTTAGGTTCTTAAAATTAGAGAAAAGGATGACTTTAATTTAAGAACTTTGTATATTAAAACAAGGCAGATCTCATTCTTTCAAATTAAACTTGTATAAAGAGCTATATATGTACATATATTCCTTATTGAAAGGAAATTATGTATTTGAATATTCTTTTAAATGAGTATTTTTTATTTAAAGAAATATCGAATTTTAATGCAAGTCAGAATTTTCAAACATTACGTTTTTATAACTAAAAGATATCCAATATACTGAAGGTATATTGGATATCTTTATCTTTATCTCTATTCTAAATCTAATTTTTTGTAGACTGTAGTGATTTTAATTTCAAAATTGATCAAATTGATCCATTTCATGATACCTAACACCAAAATCTGTGCATGTACCTTTTAAGTGCTAGCAGATGATGCATTTTATCTCGAGGTGGCAACTTTCAAGTCTGAGAGCCACATTTGATATCATACGGCCTTAGAGAGATTCGTCGAATTTTCAACTGCAGACACAGAAGAACTCCGCTGCGTTCTGCGTAAGCATCGCACCAACAAGCGAAACGAAAGTACAATTTCTGCAGCGCTGACAAATGAACTGCTGCTGCATGCCGACTTCCCGCATTGAGCGCACGCAATGAGTGCCATTTCCGGTCTGAGTGGTGTTTGGGTTTGCCGCGAATACCTACAATTTATATTGATGCCGGTTCTTGATGAGCGGCGAGATGAAAATAAAACTGGAAGTGAAATGCAAATTTTCTTGAAAGGGAAAGACATTAATCACTCATTGTGCCTGCATCTATGTAAGCACAGTTGTTTAAGTTTGAAATTGCCGCGCTATCCATAAGTTCGATGAATGTTTTTATTTTTTTAGGTAATGCATATCTATTATTTCTCTTAAAATGTCTGAGAAAACAGGCTCACAGCGTAGATGTTCCAGCAAAACCTTAGAATTTTTCAACACTTTCTTGTTATTTATCGGAAACAATAAGCAGGAAATGTTCATTTCTTTCTACGCCGCTTGAATGCAGATGGAAAAGATTTAGAAGTTTCCTAACTAGTCTAGCAGTTCAACAGAAAATACATGTCCTACAAGTACAGGTTTAGTTGAATCTGACTATTTTCAGCAATGTATTATTGCTTTATAAAATGTAAATTGCTTTCACATGCATTATATACGGTGTTTTTTTTAGAGGTCCACCCAATTCTGTTTTTACACGGTCTTTTTTTTACACGGTTTTGATTTAAAACGGTCTAGAAAAAAAAACTGATTTTGTTTTTACACGATTTCATTCGATTTAGCACGATTAAAATAAGCTATTTGATTGAAATTTTAAATAAAAATATTTTTATTAACCGTAATCTTTTAGAATTCTTTTTTTCTATCTGTTATTTATAAAATAGTTAGGGAATTCCCCTTTCTAATTTATTTTCATAGCAGCTAACCCTTTCGCTACCAGGGCCTCAGGAGAAAACCCGCCAATACAGCCCAGACGTTTTATTATTTAAATATGATACCAATTATTATTAAGTTTTGTGGGATGTATTTTAACGTTCCAAATAAGCGAAATGAGCAATTTTATATACCGATATGAATAAGTGATGCACATAAAAATTCAATTTGGCTTTTATAAAGACTCTCATAATAGTTTTTTTTGTATGAATCATTTTATTTTAACTATTTTTTACAGGGTTGACGGATATGGAACTAATCTCCTATTTTTCTATGTACTTCATGTCCTTTTTTGCACGGTTTTGTCTGGAACGTATCTACCGTGTAAAAACAGAATTAGGTGTATACAAATTTAAAATGAAATAAAACGCGTAAAAATAATGCTAATGGCCATGGTGTTGGCTTTATTTAAAAGATATTTTTATGCCATTAGTGTTTAATCATAATTTCGGGCATATGGGTGCCACGGCTGACTCGAATGCAGCGTAATCGGGAAGTCCAATTTACGACCACTTTATCGAGCAACTGAAGCCGTATATCGACAATAACGCAGCGAATGCTGATTTCCAAGTGGTTCAACGCCGATTTCAGAAAATACAAATTATGTACTTCATTACTACTTCACTACTAAATCGTCACCGCTCTCAAATACTTCGACCTTTTTCATTCCGATTAAAATTTGATCCAAATTAAAAACTGTTTTGAGTCAAGCCTATTTCGAAGGTGTTTTTCAGCCTTTTTTAATTTATCCTATTCTTAAACCCGTTCGAATCGAAAAAAGAACTTAGAAAAGCGCTATTTGGACAAAAATTCCTTAAAAAAGTTGCTAACATTTTTATAAATTAATTTCAGCAACTTTTGACTTCAATTAATTTTTTTGTTCAAAGTGGTTAAATACCTCGTTTACCACCTCTTTCAAGCCGGTTCTAATCGATGTAGATCGACCCGAACCACTTCAATAAACAATTTATCCAAGAGGTTCGAGACTTTCAAACCGGATCGATAAGTCTTCATTTCGATGCAGCTCGAAATTTTTCGATCGACATAGAAAAGTGTTATAAAACACCTGACCTATTCCAATTGTATTGAAAAGACGTTTTTGGGCAAAAATTCCTTAATAAAGTTGCTAAAATTCATTTTAGTTACCTTTGACTTCAATTAATTTTTCCACACATAACGCTAAAATAATTCGATTGGTTTATTTTATCGGATTTCAATCCTTTGATTTCGTCGATTTCGGCGTTTACGGTTTATTAATTGAGTCTAAAGTAATAAAAGGTGGTAATTTGGCTTTACTTGGTTCAGTTGAGACGGAGGATAAATTACACCACACGCAAATTCAGCTCAAGGAACTAATCAAATCGTAAAAACAATGCTTCGGACTTAACCACCGTTCATGGGATTAATTTTTTCTCAAAGTTGCTGCACATAATAATTAATTTTGTTTTTTATTAATTTTATTATAGTTCAGCAAATTCTAAATAAGTGGCAGATAATTAATTTCCATAGGACTTTTTGGGTAAAATCATTAAAAAATAAAGATTTACCAAAGAAGTTTGTAACGTGGTTTGAATGGAAGCCTGATTTCTAATCTAACATATATTAACTGCATTTTATTTCAATACATCAAAATGGTTTAAAGGTTTTTGTATTTTTATATAATAGCTTAAAACTTCATCTATTATATAAATAAAATTATAAACTCCTGGATCATTTCGTATTTTGTAATGATTTTTCATAAATGATCAAAATGATCAAATTTTTCTCGAAAATTGAAGCTGATTAAGCATATTCTATTCACTTACAAATTCGTAAACTACGGAAAAAGTCCTATAGAAATGATTTGGTAATTCTTCAGAAAAAAAGGTTGGTGCGTAGACCATTGTTATTTTGTCATTTTGGTTGACCAATTATCGAAAACTTTTGAAAACCTTAGGTTTTTTTGTGAGTATAGTATATGTAGTTGGAAATGCTAACATCTTTCGATGATCTCGATAAAAATTAAACACTCCGTGAGTTGCTTTCGTCGAACTTGTGTTACCATATCGTTGTTGAGAACTTAATATATTCTATGTGTAAGTTTTGTTGTAGTGCGATCTTTACTGTACGCCATAGAAAAATCACATTCAATAGTTAAAAGAATGTCATTATATTCCTAAAACAATGTTCTTACATACAAAATAATTAAATCTACCTCATTGTATATAATTATTTTTCATAAAAATCGTTTGTTTTTTCGTTCTTCTCAAAATTGATGTTTTTGCATAATATATACAGTGACGGGAAAAATTGAATCCATGATGGTACGAGGGCAGTTAGATAAGTCAGTAACTTTTTGAATTTCTCGCGTAGTAATTTTAAATGCAACACTGCTCCCGTCTGCTGCCATCTATTAATAGACTACAGTAAAATTTTGAGCAAGCTGCGTTATTTAGTTTGTGTTTGACAGCCATTAAAAGCAGACAACTTCGTGAATTTTAACGAAAATGGAAAAAAGTGAATTCCGTGTACTGATTAAGCATTATTTTTCCATTTTTCCATTTACATATCCATAAATTGAGCTATGAAGTGCTACCCAATCCAGCATATTCTCCAGATTTAGTCCCCTGCGACTATTTCCTGTTTCCAAACCTGAAGAAATAGCTGGGCGGTAAGAGATTTGGGTCGAATGAAGAGGTCATCTCTGAAACAAACGCCTATTTTAAGGGCCTAGAGAAAGCCTATTATTTGGAAGGAATAAAAAAATTGGTTAAATGCTGAACTAAATGTATAGAGCTAAAAGGAAACTATGTTGAGAAATAAAACGCTTATTTGCCGAAAAAAATATTTTTTATTCAAAAAGTCATTGACTTATCAAACTGCCCTCGTATATTTTGACGTCCGATTGACCATTTTTGAGTTATTTATGAAATAAAACTGCAAAATTTCAGTACTTTTATCCTCCCATATCAAAAAATATCGAAGTTACGAGAAAAAAATGATTATAATCAATTTTATGCAGAATTTAAAACTTTACAAGTATGGTGAGGACACTTGGCTAAGTCAGATTTATTACCTATAAAACAAACACTTTTTACCACTAATGGACGACATTTTATTACTATGTTAAATTATGTATAATAAAAACAACAATAAAACGACGTTAAAAAAAGATTCGAGTGAATTCTTAAAAATGCCCTTAATTACAAGAATTACACAAACATTACATATATTTTAGCATCGAGTCCACCGTACATAGTGGAAAAATTTCCGGTTTGAATCAGTTCAATGGTTACATAATACTGAGACTTGTTTCCTCTTATTCTCCGGCTCTACTTATGCGAATATTAATTTTCCTGTCGATGCCATCAGACAGGGAGATGGGGTAAATGTAAACAGAAATATAAGAACACAATTACGATAGATAATCAAGGAGCGAACGAACTTTAGAAAAAAGATAAAATCAGCCAAATTGCAGCATAATTGCTTCATTTATGGCGATGTAATTCCGACATGCCACCAAGTGCATTTTGTCGGGTGCATTATGCTCGCCGGGTAAAAAGAACAAATGCGCCACCCGTATATGTGCAAGTGCATAATATGAATATCAAATGAGCCCTACATCTTGTCTAGCTGTTGTGCCTCATGCTGCTTCCGACATTTTTACTCCCCAGAATAAAGGTGCGGGAGAGCGGGTACTCCGCAGCGCGACTGGCTTTTCCCGTCATAATAACACTTTTGTTATGTTTTATGAAGTCGCACCACTATCCGGTGGCCGTAAGTACCGCCATGGAATAAAAACGATACCTGATGGATGGATATGTGAAACGTGCTTTATTCGGTGGATGAGTAAACACAGCTGGCATTCAGCAGGGCACCATAAAGGTTTAAAGGAAGGGTATTGATTCGAGTTGGATCAAAAATAGGGCGTCTTTTGCTCTTTCCGCTTGCAATCTTTAGCCGCCCTCCATGTTACTCCTATCCCTGATTCCTATATGCAGCTTTTCAGCGTAATTAAAGTGTCAGTGATACCCAGCAGGACATTGACCTGTTTGTCAGAAATTATAAAATTTCATCGATTTTGCTTAAGGGGTATTCTCATTTAGAATTTTTAATGTTTAATTTTATTGTTTTATGAACCTTGCTGAATAATTTGCCGAAAGAAAATTTCCAACAATCCTGAAAATTGGAAAAGTTATATGGTTTTATAGACAAGCTTTCGCCGGTCAAACCATGGCGTACTGAAACTGTAAATAGTCTAAGAGCTAGTGAACCATCTGACTAACCAGTTTCCCACAAATCTAGAAAATTTTTAAATGATGTTTTATTATGTGCTAATAAAGAAAGTACCGTTCTGGCAGGCATCTCGCGGTTGCGTCATCATCCCTTAAATTTTTGAAAATGCAAAAAAAAATTTTTTTTTAACCTGCTGCCACAAGTCTACAATTTTAATATGTCGTAATTTACATATGTTTAAGCGTAAAAAAAAATTGCCAACCTATTCTGAGGGTTGCAGGTATGTGCCAGACGATAGCAAAGTTGTCATCGGGATAGTAATTCATAATCTGCTCCCACAAGGCTCAAATTTTTAGGGAACATTCCTTTAATTGTTTAAAAAATATATGCAAACAGCCAGAATATTCTAGTGGTTGCAGACATCTGCCAGAAGAGTATATAATAGTCATGACGCTATATGGGAGTGCGAGCGCGACAGACTTATACGAGTTCTAATGCTGGAAAGAGAGGACATGATATATTTTACTATGCAGATATAATGAAAGATCACTTAAATTAAAGATAAACAGAATTTTATGTAAAGTAAAAATGTTTATTTATCTTAACAAATATTTATTATTCAAAGTTATTCAAATAGAGTCCATGAGTTATATTATATTGTTATTCATCTTCAGAATCATAATGATAATTATCTATCGTTTCATCATTTTCTGGAACAGATAAAAAAGTTTTATTAATAAAATAAAATAAAAAAAAAAATTTTTTAACATACAAACATTATATGTACAGATAAAAAACAAACATTATTTACCTGATTCTATGTCATTAGACTGATCAGATTGTAAAAGAGCATCATAAATAGATGGTGGCACAGTGTTACCCGTATACTAGTTGTATGTAAATGTATGGCAGCAAAGAAGGTACTGTTAACGAAGCAAGATACGATAAGTTCATCATGACTTATAAACCAAAAAATGTGAATGAGGCATTTAATAAAAAATATTTAAATTACGATTCATCAAATTTACCACCGTGTAGATCCGAATTACATGAGCATTTTCTACGAGCACAATATATAGTGAGTATATGGAGTAATGCCAATATTAAAGTGCCTACAACGTTAACACCAGAGAATAATGGATGGATTATTGATGATAGTAAATATATATACAACTGGTATACGGGTAACACTGTGCCACCATCTATTTATGATGCTCTTTTACAATCTGATCAGTCTAATGACATAGAATCAGGTAAATAATTTTTGTTTTTTATCTGTACATATAATGTTTGTATGTTAAAAATTTTTTTTTTTTTATTTTATTTTATTAATAAAACCTTTTTATGTTTTCCAGAAAATGATGAAACGATAGATAATTATCATTATGATTCTGAAGATGAATAACAATATAATATAACTCATGGACTCTATTTGAATAACTTTGAATAATAAATATTTGTTAAGATAAATAAACATTTTTACTTTACATAAAATTCTGTTTATCTTTAATTTAAGTGATCCTTCATTATATCTGCATAGTAAAATATATCATGTCCTCTCTTTCCAGCATTAGAACTCGTATAAGTCTGTCGCGCTCGCACTCCCATATAGCGTCATGACTATTATATACTCTTCTGGCAGAGGTCTGCAACCACTAGAATATTCTGGCTGTTTGCATATATTTTTTAAACAATTAAAGGAATGTTCCCTAAAAATTTGAGCCTTGTGGGAGCAGATTATGAATTACTATCCCGATGACAACTTTGCTATCGTCTGGCACATACCTGCAACCCTCAGAATAGGTTGGCAATTTTTTTTTACGCTTAAACATATGTAAATTACGACATATTAAAATTGTAGCCTTGTGGCAAGAGGTTAAAAAAAATTTTTTTTTTGCATTTTCAAAAATTTAAGGGATGATGACGCAACCGCGAGATGCCTGCCAGAACGGTACTTTCTTTATTAGCACATAATAAAACATCATTTAAAAAATTTCGAGATTTGTGGGAAACTGGTTAGTCAGATGGTTCACTAGCTCTCCTACTAAAACACGTTTATAACTATAACTGAAATTCTAATTAACCGAATTAAATTAATAATAACTTATTTTCTTCATTATACCTCCCTTCACGATCCGTACCAGGATTATTTAAAAATATTAATTTTTTCGATTTTTTTGACCACTTTCACAAGACCAAAAAAGAGTGGCTAAAAATCGATTTTTTATTCAATACCATTTTTCTCTAATTTGATTTGTTTAAGTTCCGTGGCTATCTTTCCTGAATAAAATTGTATCTATTTTTCCATACAACTACAACTGCCACAATCAGGTCTATAATGGATCCTCTCGAAATTCCGGCGGACCTACTCCCGATGGATTTACGAGAGAAATAATTATTTTTCTTTATAACAAAATAAACTTCAAGGACGAATAAATAATGCCATTAAAAAAACAATTTGAACAAAAAATATATTATAATATTTTCATTAAAAAAAAGAATAATTTCTAGAACCACCCATTTTCGAACTCTCCATGTCGGAATATACCCCTTAAGTTGACAAGGTGCATTTTATTGTGTATTATTATGATTTTATTACAGCGTCTTATGTTTGTTAGTTTGATCAAAAATCGCCTGAGCTTAAACCAATTTATTTAAGCCAAGGAATATACTTTTTATTCCATAACTAGCATTTCCGGCTTTGCGTGAACTATTTATTATTTGAAATTTTTTGACCGATAACTGATTTCACATGTAGGCATAAACTCACATTCAAAGAAAATAAAAATGAAATTTTTTTTTTATTGCAGATTTAAAATTAGTGAACCTGAAAATCCCAGTGAATTCAAAATGTCTAAGCAAAGATCAACAATACGGAATTTGTAGACCTACCTCGATCAGTACGAAGATACTTATGAGCGATTTAAGAACATTATTGGGTCAGTCAAATTAGTCTTTAAGAAATTTACTTCAAAAAAAGATTTTTGTAGGTACAAGTTTTCTATTCTCCATGATATATAAAAAGAATTTTCACCTATGCAACTGAGATTATTTATTGCCAACAGGTACAGGGATTATAAGAATAAGAAGTAGAAAAGATAATCAAAGCAATGACCGACATCATCAAATTCTTTGTCGGGGCTGCCGAAAATTTTCTTCCTAATTTTTTCAAAGTAATCCTATATGAGCAATATATGTATTTTCTACTAGCTGTTGCCCACAACTTCGTCCACGTGGACGACTGAGTATGAACAAAGTATTCTTTAAATAGCACATGAAAATTAATCTTTGTTGATTCGAACTTTGTTAGAACTAGACGATAAGTTAGACACGCTTGCGAGGCATACCTACTCACAAAATAACTTAAAACTGTTAAAACTAAAGAAAAATAGATAAAATGAAAGTCAATGGCCTTGTTTATGTGCACAATTTTGAAAGAACTAAAGTAACAGGATGTGCACAAATTTGTACACATAGATTCTGATTAAAGTAGCAGAGCTGGCTACTTTCCTCGTCCCTCGGAAACTAGGAATTTTTTTTGGGATAAAAATAACCCTATATTGTTATCAATTCTTTACTTTAGCTCTATGCCAAATATCAGCGAAATCGGTTCTATAGTTTCAGGTCAGCATTAAAAAGTAACAAACAGACAGACAGACACACTTTCGGATTTATAATATTATGTAGTATCTAAGGATATTTTTATATCTGAAGTCGCGTTCTGAATCGATTTTGATAAAATTCACAATATGGGGGTTTTCGGGTTTTCGCGTGTTCAAGAACAGCGACATCTATTGACGGATAGCGTTAATAAACTTGCTTTACTGGTTGCTAACATTTTGAAGCGAAAATCGCGAAAAGCGACTACCGGTTCTTGGAATCGCGTGGAAGGGGCGACAAAAATTATAGATCTAGTAGCTTAATGTTTTACATCGGTCCCGGGCAGAGCTCGGTCGGCCAAGTACTATATGTAAAAGAATATAAGTAATATATAAGAAATTGCTTGCAATTCATTTAAATTTGATTTTATTTTATTTCTGGTCACAAAGTAATAGGTTCACATATAAACTAAAGACCAAACTATGTATTAATTGATGCGAAAGTTTTATTTCCACTATTATCATTTTGTTACAAGAAAAAGTTCTAGCTGCAGTCCTTATTTTTACATTAGGTATAGCAAAATTGTAAAAATCGCTGCCTCTACTAAAAAGTAATGGTGCACTTTTCGAAGCGGTACTAAATGTGATCTTTGTGCTTATTTGTGAATATTAGTGCCATTAACTTATTGATTATTTAATTAAAGTTTGTTAATAATAAACATCGTGAGAAAAGGCTTGCGTCCAATCGAAAATAAATTACAGCATCGTTTGATTTGCAAGAATGTTTGGAGACTCATAATAATATGTCTTTCTATAAAAGAAAATTATTGAGATATGGTGTAATCGAAATTGCATCTTGGTCATATATGTAGGTTCAGTATGGATTTACCTGGTACGACTGAGACATTGATAGTTTATTCTGACTCCTTGTCCTGGGCAAAATACGAATTCCATATTGCTTGTTATGTTTGAACTTGAAAAACAAAAAACAAAACATAATTTAAAGAAGATACATACATCCAAGTTGCTGGTATCTGGCCACACTCATCTTGAGTGTTTTAAGAAAAAACTCTGCACTCTTTTATAGTATAAATACACCAGGACTAGATGAACTCAGTTAGTTGGTCCGAAATACGAGTACTAAAATTGCCATGAGCATATTCTAAACCAATAGTAATCGAGGAAATTATTGAATAATAAATAAACAACCTTATTACAATGTATTCTCATGTTATTACTTTAAATTGTAGAATATACTTGATCCGCTATATTAAATTTCCGATTTTCGTAAACAGTTCCCTGAATTACTAAGAATTCACTAATTTCTGAACCCACATTAACATTGAACACAGGGGAATAAATTATTATTATTTTTTTATTGCAGCAAGACACGTGATAGGTCATTTCTATAGCATTTTATTCATAGATTATAAAACCTCAAACGAAAGTTCTGAATTCGTTCCCGAAATATAAATTTAAACTGATATACAAAATACCGTAAAGACCTTTTTTAAAAATAATTATAACAGAAAGCTTTATCATATAAGTTTGTAATATGGCTCAATTGAAAGCCAGAATCTTAATCTAGAAATATGAAATACCACTAATATCTACAGATCTTTTCAAACAATTTGCTTCACAAATTTTCCATGGTCATCCGCTTGTTATGATTTTCATTTACCTTTTGCCTGTATGAAATTATTGGTTTATGGAAAAAAGTCAATTTCACGAAATATTTTCAGAAGTCATAAAGCTTTTTGAATTTTTATATGATAGCATATCATTCAAGCTTTTATTTAAGACATTTAATTAGTTCCTTCAACAATCCGTTATTTTTTGTGATTTTTCATAAATCGTAAAAATGCGGCCTTTTGTGCTTTTTAACCCTACTTTTCCTGAAAACGAAATCCAATTAAGTATTTTTATTTTCTAATTCGTGATCTATGGAAGAAATCCTATAGAAATGCCCTGCTATTTGTTCGGCCGCAAATTTGGTGTTGACCTGTGTAATTTTTAAACGATTTTACATATGGACGTAATGTTTTGTTTAATTTTTTTTTTTTCTTTTTTAAAGTTCATTGGCCCGAATAAAGCCTGGTATATCTTCACCTAGTTAGAAAATGAAACTTTCGAAGAACAGATGCATATTGTAGTCAAAACGTGCAATCAGCTCATGCAAGTCCAAACAATTTCGTTTCAGAGCTTAATTTTAAAAATGCCACAACAAGCACGTAAAGCAAAAAATTGGATTAAAATACCACTCTCGCAGTAAAAAGTATCTGGAATGGAGTACATTCGGTAAAAAATAAAACAGGTAAATCGCACCAGCAAATGTAAACTCAGTGACTTGAGTAGCACAAAAAGTGGAATTTTGATCTTTTGATTTAGGCATGGATGGGAATAATCGAATGATTATTCTGCTAGTAATTTGTAACTTGTTTTAAACTAAATAATGAACTGGTTAAGCCTTTTGTAACAATTTTATTATTTGTGTATTAACATGAAAAGACGAACCCGACGAATAAAAATAAGGAAGGCAAGCTATTAAAACGCGCAATTTTATATCATAAGCCTGCGCTAAGCAATACTCTGCACTCCGCTCAAATGAAATGCAGTTGAACGTTTATCGTGTTATTGTTATGGCCACAGTATGCTGTTGGCAGTTGTTAAAGTACGGTTCTACAAATTACATTGAATTATTTAAGTCAAATCTTTTAAAAAAAGAAAGATTTTTATATTTTAAATTTTTAGCATTAGTATACAGTAATATTCTAAAAGGTCCCAAACATTTTGAATATGGATCTTCTGATTTGATAGTGAGAACCTCATCAAGCCCAGCTTTGATATGCCTTTTTGGATAGTATTTGACGAGAAAATCTTTAGATATGGTGAGATTTTAAACCTAAAGTGAAAAAAACTAAAGCACAACCAAAAAGAGTTTAAAGCACGGGCGGTGGGCAAAATAAGGTAAAACTATTTTTAAACTTTAGCGGAAAGCGTAATAAGCATCCTTTCCCTAGAAAAAATTGTTAATCACCGGATGGATTACTTTGGTATATCTAATACAAATTAACCTAGTAGCGCTGTAAATAGGGCATTCGAAGATCAAGCATATTTGGAGGAAACAACTAGAGCAAAATGTGACACAACTGTCTCACAGACAAAAGACGAGCAATATAGTATTTTTGTTTTTGTTACAATAAATATTGTTGAAATAAACATTTATTTTTATAATTTTTTCAATATTATCAAAAGATAGAATTCATTATTTGATCTGTAATTCTCTGACTATTTTCGTCGTTTGTTTCGTCAATTTCCTCTGCTATCACAACTTGGTCAAAAGGTATTTCAACATTTTCTACTCGATATCGTATACATGCACAAAAAGTTATGCAATGTGACACAAACATTCGTTATTTAAACACATTTGTGTGGCGGTAATGCATTTGTCGTTATCCAAGAAGGAATCTAAATCTATTTTTTAGGACGCCAATCGTCCTTTCATGGATATTCCTTGCTTTGGAATTTTGTTCGTTAAAAAACTTGCGACGGTGTTCTGATTCTGATCCTATAAGGACTTATTCGATACGGCTTTAAACAGTATCCAACATCTCCTAGAAAAGCTATAATAATTAGAAATTTCAATATTTTTCTTTTCCTCATCATAGAAA
This sequence comes from Eutolmus rufibarbis, assembly GCA_963920795.1. NCBI lineage: Eukaryota > Metazoa > Arthropoda > Insecta > Diptera > Asilidae > Eutolmus > Eutolmus rufibarbis. Next base: position 15,868,402 of record OY987205.1, read on the forward strand.
TCTCTAGACCTAGAAGCCATGTACTATTTTTGCTATTTTTGGACGATGAACGTATTGTTGGGGAAATTTTTTGCTCAATTTTGGCCAATACAGAATTAAAAGCCTCTTGCGATAATAGAAAGTATCTCACAAATCTAAAATAAAGAAGTTTATTCATTCAACTCTTAAAAATATGTTTCTTACAATCGATTTGGCAGTTCTAAAGGATTTTAGTTGCACCTCCTAAGGCATCCCATTTTTCGGTTTAAACCACTACAAAAGTTTTCATCGTCATCCGAATCATTAAAAAAAATCAAAACTATTCCCATTCCCATTTCGTATTGGAGGTCCGAAACTATTTAAAGTTAAGGCAAATTCAGACTAAGTATTTTTATAGTCTGTTTTTGAAGACCTGAAACCCCATTTTTTTCCATCACGCCAATCAAACATTCGAACTGTTTTTTATTCATTCTCAAGTTAAATAAATAAACACTTAATACTTATTAAGAAATGAATACAGAATTTGTAAGTTTAATCTCTTCCCTTTATCCAATTTGATTTAAATATATTTTTTATATTTTAAAATGGCTTTAGTCGGCTGTTTATTTTTGTGCGACTCCTAATCTCATCTCCGACGTCACCTGTTACATGATACCGACTACTAGAATAGCACAAATGTGATTATTGTCACTTAAGGGGCCAATCCCTTTCAAAAGTGAACAAAAATCGATTTTTTTTTTTACATCAAAGTGTTCCTTAACATTTATAGAAATCATCTCCCAAAACCGTTTTGAAAAATTAGGATGGCTGATTAGTGGTAATAAACCCAAATAAATTATCTATACACGGTTTTACAAGTAAAAATTATTGTAAAAAAACTTTAAACGCGATTTTCTCAAAAATACTTTTTTTTAACTCGTACACACCATATCTCAAGTTCTACTCAATGGAATTAAAAAAAATCAAAGAGCATATGATTCGTTGACATAAATACTAGGTACTAAACCTATAAATATGCATAAAAGTACCCCTTGTTTTTTTTTATAGAGGTAGTTTTCCGCAAAAACATGGCCGATTTTTTATGTTTTTCGAAAAACAGTGATAAAACAATTTTAAAAAATTAAATACTTAATTTTTTTAGGTTTAGTACCTAGGAAAAAGCTTAAAGACCAGAACCTATTTTGAATTTTTCATTTATCTTTTCCCGGAAGTCGCAAGTGATGCGTACCAGCTAAAATGAGACTTTTGCAAGACACCCTCTGCCACCGCCAAAACTTACTAAAAATAAAAAAAAATTAATATTGTTGTATTCTTCAATATTCAAAGAATAGTGTCCAAAACGAATTTTTTAAATAAATATAATAGTTTTGTCAAAAAAAATCTTGAAAATGTGTTTTCTTACAATAATTTTTACTTGTAAAACCGTGTATAGATAATTTATTTGGGTTTATTACCACTAATCAGCCATCCTAATTTTTCAAAACGGTTTTGGGAGATGATTTCTATAATGTTAAGGAACACTTTTATGTAAAGAAAAAAAAATCGATTTTTGTTCACTTTTGAATGCGATTGCCCCCTTAAGTGAGTATTCCAGTTGACGTGACTTTAGCCGAATGATACCTCTAACAGAATAAGGGTAGTATACCAATGGTTTTCAGTAAAACATACTTAATTGTACAAATCAGACGCATTAGGGTAATGCGAAACTAAGTGGACTTCCGCATTGAATGAGTTCGCTAAGCGTCCATTTGATGCGAGACTGGGCATGTTTACACGAGTACGGAAGTCAAGAAAGATATTACGTGTATGTGGGTTAGTGTTGTCAAAATGAAGCAAAAATAGATCCAAATACAATCGAGGAGGAAAAATGTCCTTAATTGTACTAATTAGTATACTATCTTTTATTCTAGCTTCTCACTTTAAACCGAAAAACCGCATTCGCAGTAAAAACTCGAATGACGTTTTTCTTAACGAATTTCCAGACCCTCCCATTTGCAGCGATAGTGGCTACATTACGTTTGTAGTGGTACTTTCCGCGGATAAATAGATCGACGAAGTGCGCATTTCCCCGCAAAGCGTCACTTCTCCCTTCACCCACAAATTTTTTCCGCACCCGACGTAAGCATGCGAGACTAGGTATCGCCCTTATGTTTCAATATATTGTTGTCATTTGTTATTATCTTAAGTTTTGATGTTTAGTGGAAAACAAACCTATCTCATTAGCTATGATTGTAGTGTAGGTCGAGTTCAAAAGATTTGTCCGTATATGTTAAGCTTTGCTGTATTAATAAGTTAAAAAGTAAATAAGTTTTATGAGCTTTGTCGAATTGAAAATATGTTTAGTGTTTATCGATACGTTCTATTAATAAATAATCGGGTTTCGATTATAAATTTCAGATTCGGCCATACTGTATGCATCCAGGGAAACTTTGTATAAACGACCTACACACGGTTAAGGTTTCAGAAACCGTTTCAAATGAGCTAAAACTCATTAAGAGTAACATCAATTCGGTTTTAAACGCATTCTGTTCCGAAGTGTCATATAATAAAGATCGAGTGTTAATTTCGAGTATTTTTATTTTAAAACCCCTACATAAAGAAAAAATTAAAGACCCAATAGGACTCCCCTGAGGAACCGTAAAAGTGATTGAGACTGAATAAGAGAGAACTGAAGCAAACTTAATCTTAAAGGACCAGTTAACAAGATGAGAATCAGTCCAGTGAACAAGAATATAAACATATGGGAAGCCAGGTCAAGTAAGTTTAAAATTAAGCACTTTATGCGAAAGTTTGTACAAATATCTTACTGAAATCTGTATATCAGAGTCAACCCGTTTAAGCTTTTCCATATTGTTTAAACAACAACTATTGTAAATGAGACTGAATTAGTATAGCTGTAGATCTGCCCATGCAGATATTCGGATAAGAAGGGTCATGTAATGAAAGGGATACTCATTCACAATTGCCTCAGAGTGTTTTTGTATATACATACATATAGTATAGAGAATATTTTAACAATGGGTCTATAATTATACAAGAAATTAACGACAAGTAAAAAAAATAAGGTACAAGGGTTCTTTACCGGAAAAAATGTTTATTATAAATTTGTTCTATTTTTATATTTATATATTTTTTTTACCTTATTCCCAGAAAATCTTTTGTGGTCTTGTGATTTGTGTGTTAACCAAAAATATGTGACGGTGGATTTTGAGGATGCGAAATTAACATGCAAGTCTTTTGATGAAAAATCGCTCAAGATTAAAGTAGCCTAAACTAGGAGCTATACTTCCAATAACCACTTTTGGAAAAACCAAAATCGGCGCTGAGTTTTATTACGCACCATTCGATTGTTTATGAAATGTACTAGAAAAAGGTATTATTCTTTTATTTTTTATGTATCACAGCAAACATTTCGTCTTGGTCTGCGATATTTTTTTTTTCCTCACATTTAGGTTTTTCTCATATATGTATGTATGTATGTATGTATGTAGGGATTAGGGATAAGGTCGTCAGTAAAAAAGAGGATCTAAAATTTTAGTGTAAATTTTATTCACTACGAATTTACAGTCCTCCAATTTTTACAACAAGGTAATTATTTAGAAATAAGGTTTATATAATTCACTCCACGACGATGTATACTGACAAAATTTAGGTAAGTAATAGTAAACAATGGTTTAATAATTCAACAGCGAGTTAAGTATTAACTTGGGTTTAGCAGTGCTTGTCGAAATCAGTTTAGGCTTAACGCGGCTTATCAAATGGCTTGGCGGCTTCACAACTTAGCGATGGCTTCACAAGAACTAACTGCCTGGCCGACTGACTCGAAAAAAAATTACCTGATGACTTAATGGGATAATATGTAGAACAATTGCTCGCTGCTCTCGAAGTCAAGTCGACTGAATCTCCCACATGTTTGTAGAAAAGTGTAACAAGATAAATACATTTATTGGAAAACAATCAAAAATATTCTTTTTGAGATATTAAAGCAGAAACGGTTTTAACATTTATTTCTGATAAAATTAATACATATTATAAAACAGTATTTTTCAATTCTATATCTTTTTTAATTTCGTTGCAAAAATACTTTTAATTCGGCTGTTATAAAATTTAAAGCCATCGCCGTTAAACTTATTCTTCTCGAAACGATATTTTCTAACCTTGGGTAAAACTACTGGATTTTACTTTGTATGTTATTGACCACCATCTCGAGGATAATTACCTATACAATTATTTTGAAAATTTCATATTGTTTTAAATAAAATACTATTGAAAAAATTATAATTTCCAAAATTTCGAATATATTGTAGAACCCCGTAATCTAAATTTTTTAAATTTTTGTTGAAATTATTTTATTTTGGTAAGGGCAATAGCGACATTCTTATTGATTAAAATTTTCGATACATACTAAAATTATTGGTACATATAATATTTATTTAAAAAAACACTCCAAAGCTATCCCTGTTTTTCATGTTTCATCTATCACCTTAAAAACAATTGAATCGGTAGTTTTAAATTGTGTATAGCATACTATATATTCTATTTTGTGGTTGTTCACTATATGTAGATGAATAACACGAGATTTAACCTATGGATTTTTAAAGTTACATGTAAATTCAAACTTTTGTTAAGGGGTTACATCCAGTTGTAATTTTCATTGTTTTTTCTTTTTTGACATATTCCAATAGAATGTACTTTTAAGAACATTTCCGTGCAAGTCCTGTGCAAAAACTAGCAGAATTGACTCCACTATAATTTTTTGAATGGGCGGAGATCAAACCTGAGCGCACTGGGAATAAAAACTTCAAACACTGTTTCCTCGAAACTGATTTTCGAAGGTGGGCACGATAACTGAGGAACCGTTTAGCCCATTAACTTCAAATTTTGTATGCACTTTCTCAATAACATTCCGCATCTGCTCACTAGACCTTTTTTGAAACTTCCAACAATTTTAAAAATATGTAACAGAAATTGGAAACATACAAAAAAAAATGTTTCCCAAATTTTTTAGAACAGAAGAGAAATTAAACGGGTCCTTACTTTACGTACATAACTATATAAATATTTTTTATATACATAAACAAACAAAACTGTGTCTACTTCAATTGGACTTGTAATTGAAAAACTCCTGTGGGCACAAGGAATAACTTTGAAATGATTGAAAAATGCTGTGAAAATAAGTTTTCATGGTAATTAATATATATAAATTATTATTTAATAATATAAAGCAAAACTATACAAAGAATAATATGCTTTTTATTTTAATGTATTTTATTTTTTGAACGTATAAAATCATAAATATGTTATCAAAACAATATGCGTCAGATTATATACTCGGAGGGGGAATGTTAATCAATAACAAAGTTATTAAATGTATATTTTACGTTATTGACCAAAATTAATATACAAAATTATGGAATCTGTGTATGAAAATTATTGTTTTAATATATTTTTTTTTTCTGAGTGTGCTTATATGAAGAATATTAAAAAGAATCCAGTTACAAGCAATATTAAAAGGGACATTTTAATGCATTTTCAAAAAAAAAAATTCATCACAATTTTGGGACAGGTAACTGTCACTGCCTGAAAGGCAAGAAGAGGGAAAGAGGACAGTGTCCGCGGAAAAGAGGACGGATGGAAACTCTAATTTCACATTTATCCCACACTTGCGAGTACATATTACGAAAATTATATAAACTTTATTAAATCATCAAATATTGGATGGACTCATTTAATTAATTTTTTAACTAATCTGATAATTGCAGTATGAGTTAATAATAATTATAATATTAAATGTATAAGCGCAGCTTTAATTAAATTCAAAGGTGCAATAACGTTAATGTATTTTATATCCGTATATCATTACAATAGATTTTTCTTTTCTTCCTAGTTCCAACACGCAATTCATCGTTCATCCACCTTTGGTATTTCACGTCACAAAAGTGCACGCAGAAAGTTTATTATTTTATTGCACGACTGTTAAGCTGCAAATGTAATGACTGTAAATCAAATAACCACACGTCCGCATTCAATCTGGAACAACTGTTTAGAAAGGATATAAATTGCAACAGGCCAAATTTTAGAACCAATTAATGGCGATTTTCAGTTCATTTAGGTGTTGGTGATTGCTTTCTTGTTTGGATTAAGTATTATTGCTCTCTGTCTGAGGCGCGAAAAATTCCTTCCGTTTTATTTAACGGAGTTATCGCGAAATTTTCCGCTCCGCCAAAGCAGATCGTTAATTCTGGCAGTGAAACAGTTCAGCACTATTCTCAGACCTGGGATTATATTTCATTGTGGAGAAGTGGCCCAAGCGAAAGCCTTATATTGGGTTTAACCATACACCGTGAAATCTGGTTTCTATATCTAAATATAAGGAAGAAATGTTGAGCAACTCATAAGAGAACAGAATAATGGAGCTCATTGTGGTAAAGTTTACGATCAGACTTTTGATAAGTATATTGAATATCCTCCAGCATCCTGCTTATCGACGAAATGCTTCTCACAAGAATGTGTCATATAAATTCACTGTTTATACCGCGCATCAGGTGTTGGCTATGTTCTCGTAATAACATGTTTGAAGGGGAGAACCTCATTTATCATGAACATGTTTCGCTAATAATTTCGACTGTTAGTGTAAGTAAGAGGCCAACATTTGGATTTCGACTATTTAGGTACTAAATAGGTGGATATTCTAAAATAGTAAAATGTTTTTTACCAATTTTATCTTCTTCTGTACCTACCTTTATCTATTACACAGAGAAACAAATTATTTTTTTTTTTTTTGCGACACGACACGTGATAGGTCATTTGTATAGCATTTTATTCATAGATTATAAGACCTCAAACGAAAGTTCTGAATTCGTTCCCGTTTTCAAGAAATATAAATTTAAACTGATATACAAAATACCGTAACAACTTTTTTGAAAAATAATTATAAAAAAAACCTTTATCATATAATCGTGTAATAAGACTTAATTGAGAGCCAAAATCTTAATCTACATATATGAAATACCATTAATATCTATAGATCTTTTCAAACAGTTTGTCGAACAAATTTTTCATGGTCGTCCGCTTGTTATGATATTCATTCATGGAAAAAAGTCTATTTCACGAAATATTTTCAGAAGTCATAAAGCTTTTTGTATTTTTATATAGCATAACATTCAAGATTTTATTTAAGACATGTAATTAGTTCCTACAACAATCTGTTATTGTTTAATGATTTTTCATAAATGGTAAAAATGCGGCCTTTTGTGCTTTTTAACCCTACTTTTCCTGAAAACGAAATCCAATTAAGTATTTTTATTTTCTAAATCGTGATCTACGGAAAAAGATCCTATAGAAATGCCATGCTATTTGTTCGGCCGCTTTGGTGTTGACCTGTGTTATTTACGGTTAGTATGAATGAAACAATTTTAAACTACAACAAATATTTATTTTAAGAAAATATCTACTTACAGTGGCTCAGAGTGAAATTCGGACACTTTTTTGTTTACACTTCATAAAGCAATTCTCATAAAGATGGATTATCGGTGCAGATGGATTATCGCACAGTTAGTAAAACGAAGTCATTCTACAGTCCACGACATTATTAAACGGTTTAAAAAAAGGAATACAGTGGAAAACAAGATAAAAACAAGCAACCGAAAATTTTTACGGAATCCGAAAAGCGTTGGATTGTACGGGAGGTTAAAGGGAACCCTAAAATTAGTGCTCCGAATTTAGCTTTAGAAGCAAAAAGGCAATTTGGGAAAGATGCCAAACCAGAAACGGTGCGAATTGTATTAAAAAAGCACAATTTACATGGTAGAGTTGCACGGAAAAAGTCGTTTGTTACCAAAAAAATAGTTTGAAAGTGAACGAATTTAAAGAAAAAAACTTGCGGCCAACATTGAAGCATAGAGGCGCATCGGTGATGGTTTGGGGCTGTATATCAGCCGCAGGGACTGGTGATCTTCACATCATTAATGAAATAATGGACAAGAGGACGTATTTGGACACATTGAAGCAACATCTTAAAAAAAGTGCAATAGATGACTTTGCTTCTACCAGGATAACGATCCAAAACATAGAGCTTTAAGTGTTCGAACTGCTGCTTTATAACCTCAGTCTGCGAACTTAAATGTAATTGAGCATTGGTGGGCTCATTTAGAAGAAAAACTAAAAAATCATGTTACTAACAAAAACCAGTTGGAAAAGGTGTTAAGAGATGAATGGGAAAAAATGTACCTCTTTTATTGCGAAAAATTAGTTCCGTCGATGCCAGAGCGATTAAAAGCTGTCAAAGCAAATAAAGGACTACCAACAAGATATTAAAAAATTTTAAAAATTTTGTAACACATTCCTATGTTAACAATTTTATAATGTCCTAGTTTCATTTTGAGATTTATTTATGTTATGTTTTAAACAATAATTTTTTAAAAATTAATGTGAGTAAATTTTACATTTTTCTGTGCTGAATTAAAACAAACTTACATATAATGTTTATAAAAATAAATATGTACGTTCTTTAAGTGTGAAATTAAAAGCGTTTAAGTTTCACTTTGAGCCGCTGTATATGGATAACTAATAACTAGTCCAAAAATTAAATATTGTCAGTATAGACAGGCGTTTGAACATTTGAAGAATTTTCAGAAATCGGAATTCGCTCAATAATGTTAAGTGTTTTATGCAATATAGTTTACAATACTATAATATAATAGCTAAATTATTTTCAAATTACTGTTCAACAGAATTGAAGCCAGTGAGGATACCAACAAGATATTAAAAAATTTTAAAAATGTTGTAACACATTCTTATGTTAACAATTTTATAATGTCCTAGTTTCATTTTGAGATTTATTTATGTTATGTTTTAAACAATAATTTTTTAAAAATTAATGTGAGTAAATTTTACATTTTTCTGTGCTGAATTAAAACAAACTTACATATAATGTTTATAAAAATAAATATGTACGTTCTTTAAGTGTGAAATTAAAAGCGTTTAAGTTTCACTTTGAGCCACTGTATATGGATAACTAATAACTAGTCCAAAAATTAAATATTGTCAGTATAGGCAGGCGTTTGAACATTTGAAGAATTTTCAGAAATCGGAATTCGCTCAATAATGTTAAGTGTTTTATGCAATATAGTTTACAATACTATAATATAATAGCTAAAGTATTTTCAAATTACTGTTCAACAGAATTGAAGCCAGTGAGGATACCAACAAGATATTAAAAAATTTTAAAAATTTTGTAACACATTCTTATGTTAACAATTTTATAATGTCCTAGTTTCATTTTGAGATTTATTTATGCTATGTTTTAAACAATAATTTTTTAAAAATTAATGTGAGTAAATTTTACATTTTTCTGTGCTGAATTAAAACAAACTTACATATAATGTTTATAAAAATAAATATGTACGTTCTTTAAGTGTGAAATTAAAAGCGTTTAAGTTTCACTTTGAGCCACTGTATATGGATAACTAATAACTAGTCCAAAAATTAAATATTGTCAGTATAGGCAGGCGTTTGAACATTTGAAGAATTTTCAGAAATCGGAATTCGCTCAATAATGTTAAGTGTTTTATGCAATATAGTTTACAATACTATAATATAATAGCTAAATTATTTTCAAATTACTGTTCAACAGAATTGAAGCCAGTGAGGATAGCGTAAATCAGCAGTAAATCCATTATCATTATATTATACTGGCTTCAGCTGTTAGAAAATATCGGAAAGCAGGCCACTTCCAATCAGCCAACGTTCACTAAATTGGTAGAATGCTGTTGGATAAATCTTACCAAACTAAATTTGACAGTTACATGAAATTTGAAATTGATTGCACAACAGTAAAATTAAAATGGAAAGGGTGATGATTGAATTCCATGTTAGTATTCTTTGTACAAAATTTGTTTCCGCAGATAAAAAAATAAAACTGTCAACTGAAGTTCAGCAAAGTAACTCGTACAGTTAGTTAGGCATTTAGCTTTAAGTTTTCACTTTTATTGTCCATCTAGTACATAATACAGGGTGATTTTTTTTGTGGTACCTGAAGTTTTTTGCATCCATCGACTATGTGGAAGATTTGAAAGTTTGATTTGCATAATTTTCTATACAAGATGCAATTGTCACAAAAATTATTGCCAGCTGATCGACTATGTCGCGTTGAATACGGTAAAGACATGCAAAACATCCTTGCCAGGTACCACAAAAAAAATCACCCTGTATAATATAATAATAATAAATGTAATATAATTATAATAATAACAATAAATAAGTATAATATAATTGCAATAATAATAAATATATATAATTTAATACAATACTATATACAAGATTATGTAAATATCTCTTATATGTATATTAATATAACACTTAACTATAATAACCCATAAATAAGGGATGAGTAGTGTATTTTTATTTAGATTCTACACTCTATAGTAATATTAACATGGAATCAAAAAGCGCTTTGTTCGTGTAAATTTCATAAAAATAACAAAATCCAATTCTATTGCATTTTGCGGATGAGGCTCTTTTGAAATAAATGTAGTTCACAACATTTCTTTAGTGGAAGTTCCGTGTCTATCGCTAGAGATGCAAAATGAAAGCAGAAATTAGATCAGATCTGATATTTTCACGCGCAACAACTGTTGTAGTGGCGACGCACGTTTTATATTTTCTCCTATTTCAAACACAAATCGTGAAAAAAATTTTAAACGATAATTACGAGTAAATCAGCTCCGATCATTAGCATAGTAAGTGCAGGATAGGATTATTAAAATAAATTTGCTCCATTACGAAATGGAATCGTACTTGTTGTGTTATGCAACCGAGAGAGTGTAATCTGTTTTTTGCTATAACAGTAACCAGTTCAAACAAATAAAAAGAAATCAAGCAATTTCTTTCGTCTCTTTTGATGAAATTTTCTATCTATGCTTTGTTACAAAACCAATTGATTAGTTATTCTGTTAAAACATAAATGATTTACAGTAGTCCATAATACTACTTGCATATTTTTAAGCTATGTGGTGGCAACGCAGCCTACGTTTAATATTTGCTTGCCACACGATTTATCAACATATTTTTGAAACTAAAACAAAGCAGTTCTTCAAAATAATTTTTGTATCGATTCATTTTTTGGAGATTTTTATCAAAAAAACATCTAAATTAATTAAATAAAAAATATTAATTTCATCCTTATTTTTTTTAATTAACTTGTTCTGATGATTTCATCAAATAATTAAATTCTTTATTTATAGGAGCATCAAGTTTCCTATAGCTATGTTTGTTGAAATAATCCAAACATGTGATGTGGCACCTCGCTTCGAGCATTTTTCATGTTAATCAATCCATTTATACTAAAATATTATTATAATGATATTGTGTTATTTTTTGCTATTCGTGTACCCTTGTTCAATCCTTAACGAAACACCCTCTATATCGATATACAGCCCTGGCCAGCAAAAACAGCTGACCAAATAAATTTTTAATTTTTTACAGACAACATGTTTTCTTCAGAGAGTGCTAATGTGACACCCTTATATATTCTTGCAGGTAGAAACTGTAATAATTACCTTAATTATTTTACAATGCTTCATCATTATCCATTTATGAAGGTTGCTCTCATTTCTAAACAAAAAACGTAAAAATCTAAATCGAATTTTTTTTTTGGCCAGGGGTGTATTTAATTTTTAATAATATTGTCACCGATATTCATGAAATTTTGCAATTGGGAAGAAGTTTTAGGTGCGAAAATACGTAGCAAATTTTAATTTTGACAGTTTGTAAAAGTGATATATGTATCTCAAAAATTATAAACGACCGACAAAAAATTCCTTCAGATTGTTTCGTTTTATGGTAAATGGATGGGTTCTTGAATTCTGAGTTTAGTTTAATGAGGGGGTGTGGAAAAGACATCGACGTTCATACAGATTCGTATTAAGCTGGACCATATCCTTACGAAGAAGATTGTCAAACAAAGATTTAGATTTATGGGTCGAGTCTCTGTATGACAAACTCGTGTCTCTTAGAAAAAGTACTCCGAGTTCGGAAAAAAGTATTACTGTATAAAATTAAATTAAGTATTATTAATATGAAATGATTTTTCAATTTTGTATTATTCCTAAATTTAAACTAAAAAAAAATGTATGTAAGAAGGTTGAAAAATACTGAAAGTCTAAAAAATGTTCTAAGCACAAACGACTTTGAAGATCCCAGTGTCACTGATGAATTGAAGCTCCCCATAAAACGTTTTTTACGGACAATTTTAAATTTTTTAGGTCCACAAAATTCCGAAGACTCGAGTACTATGAAAGACTCAAATTTTCGAGACTAGAGTATTCTTTTCAAAAACTTAGGCATACTCGGGAAACGCCCGAATATGCCTGGAAGACTATGAATGTCGCTGGAATACGCTGGGATACTGAAAAATGTAATCTCGGGGGGAAGCTTGGGAGTAAATTTTTAATTTCAATAACGAAAAATAAGTTTATGAACTGTATGATTACTGACGCTACAACGGTGGGACGAGAAGTTAAAATTTCTACCAACTGGCGCAGCAACGAGGTATACTTCCCGACATCGCGGCCACATTTCGATTAAATACACTTGTATTGTTCATAATATAAATCTAGTGCTTCAAATACGTAAATAATGAGATTGCTTAAGCACCTGCACTGTCATCACAGTCCTAGAAAGGAAGTTACCACACAATAACTTCTCCGTTATTGGAGTTTTCGTCCTCTGAATCTTCAGCTGAAGGTCGAAGAAATGTAAAAGGAAGATTAGACGAGCAACTGCGAAAATCTTAGTTAAAAAATAAAAAACAAATGAGGAAAGCGACTCGCGCTTTCGTTACCTATCTTGAACAGCAATTTGCGATTTCTGTTGAGTCATCGGACTCCGATTAGAGTTACGAATGGACAATAAAACGCACACAAAATTAGCATTAACATGTTTTATTTTTACAAATATTTTCCCGTAGTCAGAATATAGGATGTTCTTGGAGGAATAAAAAGTGATGGTGATTTTTTATCGGGATGAGAACTTTATATACTCCTCATTCTTCGATACGCTATGTACTTCACCACCAAATTAATAAAAAAGCCACAAGCCATTATATTTTTTTCTTCATCACTCATTTTAATGTTCCCTTTCAAACCAAACTTCTTCTTGACCCAGTTTAGGAAAACAATTCAAAAGTTTTGACCTATAAACATCTTTGACAAAATTTAATATTAGTAGGTATGTGAATTCGCATATAAAATCATTATTTCCGCTTTCCAGTGCAGTGCTGATAAAGAAGTTTCCAGCATAAGTTTAGCAGCATTTCGCACATAACCTTATTTGATTCTTTGGGGGGTGAGAAGGTTAACAGCTCTCTCTAATGAACTTACTACCTTAAATTTATTATCAAAAATGATTTAACGTAGTAGTCTGGTATCTCGCACCGTTTTTCACACTTTTTTTCAGGAACGTTTTTTTATGGGAAAATAAAAATGAATCGTTATTATAATTAATGGAAGTTGGCGCTTGAAAAAAAAGTGCGTGGATGGCCCGGACGATTTTGGCTCTTGAGGACATCTGAAATAAAAAATTGAAGTTGATTAATTAATCTAGAGATATGTATGTCATTCTCGTCAGAACTAGAATTGTTAAATTTTATTGAAAAATAACAAAATAGCGGACTTGGAAAAAAAAGTCATGTTTTTGAAGCACAAAAGGGGTTATAAAATGGAAAGTTAGGGCTGAAAAAATTTTATTCTAGTTCCGACGAGAATGACATATCGACGTATAGATTAATAATCAACTTAAATTTTTTATTTCAGATGTCCTCAAGAGCCAAAATCGTCCGGGCCATCTTTTTTTTAAGCGGCTACTTATAATGAGAAAATGTTAAATTGATTAAAAATAATTTTTTTTTATATCTTTTAGATGTAAATAATAACATATTAAAAAACCAAAACGATTCATTTTTATTTTCCCAAAAAAACACCTTCCTGAAAAAAAGTGTGAAAAACGGTGCGAGATACCAGACTACTACCTTAAAAAGCTTAAGTATAAAAAATATTATTAAATGTTTAAATGCTTTGTATTTTACACCGTTTTGTCGCAATTCCTTAAATTAATTTTTTAAGAGCATTTCATTTGAACTATAATTCTTAATTAAAAATTAAATGTTATACAGTGGTTCGCACGAATAATGGGACAAGCTAAACTCCTACATTAAAACATTGTATAAAGCAAAAAAATAAATTGTTTCCAATATGTGACACATAAAACTTTTTAGTATTTGGTGTATTTTTAAAACTTATCGTCACATTTATAAAAACAAATTCCGTTCAAAAATTATTCGTTAAAAATGAAACTAAAGTCAATTTTCTGCCTCGCACGAATAATGCGACAAAAGAGAAAACAAAACAAAGTCTTGCTATAACTGACAATTTTGAGATTTTTTCTTTTTACTAATTCTTAGTAGCGTACCCTTTTGACGCAATAACAGCATTTAAACGAGAGCACATTGAATATACTAAATTTTTGTAAAAATCTGGCTCAATATTATTTCATTTATTTGTCAACGTAGTTTTTAATTCGTTAACGTTGTTGAAGGTCGTGCGGTACACTCTACGAGCAAACTCCTCCCACAGGTGCTCTATGACGTTTAAGTCCAGTGACTGTGAGGGTGGTTCCAATAATTTGGGGGAATTGTGTATAAGCCATAGCCAAGCAACTTCCGGTTTACGTTTAGGGTCATTATCTTGATAATAGGTAAAGTTGTTAAGAATCCCTAATTTATCTGCACTTTGCTTTACGTTTGTTTTAGAATGTTTGGGTAGACAAACCTAACCATGTTACCTTCAGTAAAATGCAGATTGGCCACCTCAGCACTGGATATGCAGCCCCAAACCATTAGAGACCCACCCCCATGTTTTACGAGTGTGTTTTTGTGTTCAAACTTGGTATTTGGCTTTCGCCATATATAACACCTTCCATCCGAGCCTTGAAGGTTAAATTTACTTTCGTCCGTATATAAAACGAGTAATAAATTAGGAACTTCAAATATATTTTAACAAATATTCTTTAGCAAATTTTATACGCAATTTTATGTTTTTCAGACTAATGAATGGGTTTTTTCGTGGAGTTCTTCCATGGAATCCGTTTCTTCAATTCTTCGAACCCTTCGAATAGTATCATCACTCACAATTTTGCCGGTAGTTTTCTTCACATAACAATTAAGATCTGTTCTTTAGCTCTTTGGAACGGATTCTCTTTAATTTTTGACGTGATAATGTCTTATAAATCAATGAACGGCTGCACGCACGAAAAAGCATGACTCATTGTCACGTTCCGCCTGAGCCGAGCGTGCAAGCGAGAGCGCGGAACAAGCGATAGAGAGGCACGATCGGCCTAAGCGTTTTGAATAGAATCTCACGTAATTTGTCCTGTTGGTTTATAGTGGAATATTATTTCCAATTGGAATAACTGTTATAAACTTCGTGTATGCTTCTATTTGTATGCACATGTGGCGACAAAATTAATAACATCTATCATCAATTTAGTCTTCTTCGATATAGTGGAATGTTATTAGTCACAAAGTAGGTTTTATCTAATTAGAAAATAAGAAAAATGTCTATGAAGTATTTTCTTTGTAGGAGAAATCGTTTGTAACATACTACAGCGTAATATTACATTATTTAGTCAAAGCTCATGTGATAGGCTATTTTGATAGATTGGTTTTTGTAAATTGCGAAAATAGAAAAGAAAATGCTCTACCACCGATTTAAAAAAAAAAAAGAAATGAAGTGAAAAGTTAATGTGGTTTCCATTGTTTATTACAACAACAATTGCGGCAAAAAAGGTAATTAATTCTTGCATTTTAAGAATTTGACGTGAACTGTTTTGTCAACTGTTTATAAAGTAAAGTGAAAAGTTAATGTGGTTTCCATTGTTTATTACAACAACAATTGCGACAAAAAATTGCAATTTTCAATTAACTCCTTCTTTGTATTATACAAAATAATGATAATTCAGTGATAATAATTCAATTCAATTCACAAAAGTATGCAATTTTTCATCAATGTTTTCTTATGACGTTATCACGTAAAATTATCGTCCGTAAACCGACTTTACAGACAACCAATTTTTGCACTTTTCTTTCTTTTCGATCAGTTCAATTTTCCTTGCCCTTCTCGATTTTTATTTTTGATTCTATTTTGGTGTCTATAATATTGTGGACCGTGGAATGACTGCTACCTACAAGTTGCCAATTTTCCGAACGGTTTTCCTATTCCCATAACACCTAATTATTATTTGCCTTTCTTCGAAAATAGTTTGCTTTCCTTTAGGAGCCATATTATTTAATTATTATAACTAAAATAACTAAATAAACTTATCAATTAATGTGCATTACTCAAGTTAGTGTATATCATAAGGAACCCAGAGTCAATAGTGCAGGAAAACATCAATTATAACATGTTATAAAAAGAGAGATGTGTGACAAACACGCTTTATTACTTGTAGTTTTACAAGGCTAGCTATGCGCTAAGTGTACACGATCGAAGTGATGGGTTACAACATGGAGAGCCAACTGTCAAGAGTAACAACTAGTACAAGAGCTCCAAGATGGCGCCGCAGCAGCATAGAGAATAGGGCTCGTTCATTTTGAGCGCTTTCCAACATAACAGGACTTTGTTTTGTTTCCTCGTCTCTCCGATTTAATTCGTGCGAACCAGAAAATGGACTTAAGGCCAGCAATCCCTTTAGAATTTTCAAAAAATGTTTTTTTTTTTTTTATTACATATTTGGAAAGTATGATACCCAAAAAATATACTGACCAAAGAAAAACCCGAAATATTGAATATTAGCGGAGTTATCGCATATAGTATGGAGCGGAGGAACAGCATATAGTATGGAGCGGAGAAACAGCATGAAACTTTAAACACGATTATCTCGAAACTACATCTTCGAAAACTGCTCGTGTTGCAGCTCAAAAAGTTATCGACCGATTTCGATGAAATTTTGGGAGGTTACTCTCAGTAATATTATCGGAAGGATATACCTAAAATTTGAAAGGTAGCGTGTAAATAAATAATTTTTTTGGGGTCAAATATGTCGAAAAATTTTTCGAAAATTCGAACTTAAAAGTAAAAAGGCTCCCAAATTTTCAATTTTGTACTTTTTCATAATTTTTTAGGTATATCCTTCCCCTTAATATGTCAGTAAACGAATAACACTTGTTAAATCGACTTCAGATCAACAGCAAAAGAGTGACAACTGCAGCAGTTTTCGATGTCGCCGCAAACAGGCGCCCGAAGACCCTTAACGACGCCGCCATTTTGTTGGTCATCTCAAGAAAAAAAATTTTTTTTTCAACTTGGATGTTATAACAAACTTATGTCAAAATTTGAAAATGATCCGATTATTTTATCCCCTTTAAAAAAATTCCCGAAAAATACCTATTTTTCACGCTCCTAAAAGGATTGCTGGCCTTAAGTTTCGTTTTTAACGAATAATTATTGAAGGGATTTAATTTTTGTAAATGTGATGATAAATTTTAAAAATACACCAAATACCAAGAAATTTTAGGGTCACATATTGGAAACATTATACTTTTTTCTTTATGTAATTGTTTTAATTTAGGAGTTTATAGCTTGTCCTATTATTCGTGCGAACCACTGTACCTAAATGAAAGTTATGTACATATGTATGTAGAATATTTCTATTCTAACATCGACATATGTATGTACTTCATAACTTGCAATGCGGGCTAACGAAGTCACTTCATAGTGAAGGCGGGTAAAACTTATGAAAGACAGCAAAAGGGAATGCTAAAACTGACAAATTAATTACATATTTTCCTCTTCACATCTGTGCTGGCAACTTACCGGCTTTGATCCGGAGGGAGACTGGAGAAAGTTTCATTAAACGTTTGTTCGTGTCATTAACAATTGCTAGTGGCTTCGCCACTAACTCTTTTGGCTCCGGTCGGGGAAAACGACGACTGCGGTGACGGCGAGTGTAACACGCCTGTAACAGCAATGGCGACGGACGGCGGCCACTTCATGTGAATGAATTCTAAGTGGCTTGGGGTAACTCCGATATACGGAGGATGGCGCAAACGGTCTCCAAAGACGCGTGATAATCTGCAATCCAGAAGGAAGTGCGCACTTGAAATGTGCTAAATACTTCTTGGGAGCACTAACGACGGCTGAAGATGCCTCTGCAGCTTCCCATTGCAATTATGATAAATAAAGCTTCCTCCGCTTTCCTCAGGTGTTCTACTCTTAGGTTTTTGGAGCGCAAAACTTGGAATTTAAATATAAGTTGTATAATGATCTACTCTCCTAGATCCACGACACCGAATTCCTAGGAGTGGCAACGCTTTCGACAATTTTTCGCGCGCCTGCTGTGATGCTCGAATCAATCAAGTGTATATGAAAGTTACATTGACTGAAATTCCACTGATAATGAGAATGTTTTATTTTATTTTTTACATCATAAAACCTCGTAGGTTAGCAAAACATTGCAACATTTTACATTTTTAGGTACCTCTATTATACGTTTTTATTTTTATTGAACCATTAAAATACATACTTCAACGGAAATGAGTTTCCTTCCCATGATTAAATCTAAAAAAGTAAATTTCTATAAAAAGGAAAAAAACGAAAATTTGCAACCTAAACTAATTATAACCTACCTACGTACACGTTAAGAACGATTTTCTTAAAGTAAGAAAACTGGTTTCTCATCCGTGGACTGAGCAAAAGTAGCAAATTAGTACAATATTTGAAAGCTTGCTTGATATTACAAAACATAAGTAAATGTTTAACTGAAGAAAAATCTTAGTATAAATTCAGTTTGAGGTCTCCTAATGGATTTTTGCGGAACGTTATTAAAAATACTGAAATTGAAAAAACTACATATGCATGGGTACAAAGGTGAAGAAAATAATTGGTACATAAGCTAATATTTCAAAATTTGATCTGAAAATCCCTCAATGGACAAGTTAAACTAAACCAAAATATTTGTACATTTAGTGTAGTAAACTAATAAAAATTAAAATATATTGTTATTTATATTTTATTGTGAATTTATAAATTTGTTAGTTTATTGACGTGATAACGTCTTATAAATCGATGAACGGCTGCACGCACGAAAAAGCATGACTCATTGTCACGTTCCGCCTGAGCCGAGCGTGCAAGCGAGAGCGCGGAACAAGCGATAGAGAGGCACGATCGGCCTAAGCGTTTTGAATAGAATCTCACGTAATTTGTCCTGTTGGTTTATAGTGGAATATTATTTCCAATTAGAATAACTGTTATAAACTTCGTGTATGCTTCTATTTGTATGCACATGTGGCGACAAAATTAATAACATCTATCATCAATTTAGTCTTCTTCGATATAGTGGAATGTTATTAGTCACAAAGTAGGTTTTATCTAATTAGAAAATAAGAAAAATGTCTATGAAGTATTTTCTTCTTATTTTCTTTGTAGGAGAAATCGTTTGTAACATATTACGGCGTAAAATTACATTAGTTAGTCAAAGCTCATGTGATAGGCTATTTTGATAGATTGGTTTTTGTAAATTGCGAAACTAGAAAAGAAAATGCTCTACCACGATTCAGAGTGGTATAAACTGCATAATGCAAGAACAGTTCATAACTTCATTTTACAACAATAATATCTTTTGACGAAGTGGGAAAAAATATGTAAACATTTAGTTGAACTTCATATTAATTCCTATCATGATGCCGAACCTCAAATTTTAATCGGTTTAGATAATTGGCATCTTGCAGATCCTTTAAAAACTGAAAAAGGAAGGGTAAATGAGCCTATAGCGGTTGAATGCAGTAAAAGAGGCATGAAGCTCAATCATTTTCATATGTGTCAACATTTAGACTACGGCATGCATAATTTAGTGAAAGACTACTTCAAGTTAGAAAGCTTAAATACAGATCAGCCCAAAAAATGTGTGTTGCCACCAATAAATATTAAAATCGATTATTATTTGGAAAAAGGCTATATAAGAAAAGCGGCAGAATTACAATTAAAATTAAAGTATTCCAGAGAGTGGTATTTACCTATATTTCTAGTCTTCAACGCTAAGAAACCTGGTAAAATGCGAATAGTTTGGAATGCAGCGGGAAAGTATAAAGACATATCATTGACCACCAATTTGTTTAAAGGACCTGATCAATTTTTTACCTTTACTCATCGTTCTATTGCGTTTTCGAGAGAAAAGGGTTGGAATATGTGGTGATATTAAATAGATGTTCCACAAAGTGTTACTGAATCGGGAAGATCAACATTCACAACGATTTTTATGGCATAATGGCGATTTCAATAAAGTATCAGACATCTATGTAATGCAAGTATGTACTTATCATACATTTGAGGCTACTTGTTCCCCAGTTACTGCGCAATATGTAAAACATTAAAATGCAGAATTTTTCAAAGAAAAATATCCAAGAGAAAATCTAGGCATTCAACAAAATCATTATGTGGATGACTGGCTAGATTATAAAGATTCGTAAGAAGAAATCAATCAATTAGCCAAAGAAGTAAGGTAAGTAGGTACACTCCAAAGGTGGCTTTGAAATAAGAGGATGGAAATCTAAATAATTCATGTACAGTTGTAAGTTTTCTAAATGGTAATGACGAAGACCTTAATAAAAATCTTGACACAGCATCAAATTTGGAGAAAGTTCTTGGAATGTGTTGTAATAATCCAATTAATAAAGATATTTCATCTGGCAGTAGAAGACCAACAAAAAGAGAAGACCCAGGGACATTGATGTTAGTTTTTGATCTATTAGGATTATTGGGACGTTATTTAATTATTTAAAAAATCTAGTGCAAGGATTTGGCGGTATAATATAGAATGGGATGAAAATATTGTTAAAAATATTTCCGTTAAGTAAATGCTGGTAGCTAACTGTAATGAAATTTGCTCAATGTATATGTGTACGTATCCCCCCTTGTTAACTAAGAATTGTAAACTAGTCTAGAATTTGCCTTGAAATAGATCGGACGTTGAATTCGAACAGTGCGTTTAATTTTGAGTCTTCCCGGGTCCTTTAAACGGATATTTATTATCAAATATAACGAATGATTAATATGATGGGAGCTGTGGTTAGGCTTACTTCTTAAAATTACTAAATTAAATATACCACCACATTATCTTACCACATGGAACACTAAAGCCAATAAGAAAGCAGAACTACATACATATATTTGTAGTTGCTAGTGAAAGTGCTTATGTAGTAGGTTACATTAGAGTTACTTACTAGAATCAAATAAAGTGCGCTCTTATAGCTACCAAAACCAGAGTCGCACCGGTGAAAGCCACTACTATCCCAAGGTTTGAGCTTGAAGCTACATTACTTGATTCAAAATTCGCTGCAACAATAATTCAATCTCAAACGTTGGTGGAATATTTATCTGATATAACTAGACGGACCAAATGGTTCAAAAATGTCAAACCTATAAAAGAGGGTGATGTAGTTATTTTGAGAAGGGGAGTGTTGGCAAAGCCGTCAGTTGCAGAACTACTTGCAGCAGAATCAAATTTAAATAGTATATTTTTGGATATAGGAGTCAGGAGAAAATTTGTTTTGGAGCATTAGGAGAAAAACTATTAAGGGAGGAAGACGGACGAATAGGAAGAAAGAAAAATAATTATAAAATAGCTCATCAAATTGAGTCGAATATATGGAATATTTTTGTACTTTCAACTTAATGAATAAAGCTGTTAAAAATTCAAAGAGCTTATTTTGCTTATTTTTCGAAACCATCCGTACTAACACCAGTATTTGATCAGTATTACTTCTAAATTAAATAATTCAAACTTGTAATAAAGTAGGTACATATAATTTTTTATTTCAGGCTGTGTGCTAGTTCATCGCTAATTTGAATTTAGTGATTTCGATTTACACCGTAAGAAGCAGTCTAAATGTTGAAGGGTAATACTAAATTCACATAGAAAAGCAAAATGCTACTATGATCATTGATAATTTTTATCACGGAGACCTTGATTTTATATTCACGGAGCACGAAATAAATTCGCACATATTTGTTCTGTTGGAAGAAGGAAAGTTTTATTATTGGAAGCATAAGCATTACACACTGAAAGAAATTTTTAACTATATTCTGGGAGAACCATACATATAATTAGATGGATTATATTCTCGCACTATTTTACGGATGCCAGAACTATAAAACTATATTCTCTCAGCTATTTTAGTGATGCCATGTTATATTGCAAAAATGATTGCCAGCAAATCCATAAAAACTTTTTCAATGCAACTTCAGGCATTCATGAATTGTTGTATTGGCTATTGTATCGTTTCAAAAGGTATAAAAAAATTGGATAGAAAGGACTATGAATATATGAAATTTTACAATATCAATAATGTCGAGCAATATTTTCATAAGTTCAATGCTTTCAAATATAGTTTGAAAAGCGTCTGTAGTAATGACCCCCATTTTGCACTAAGTACTAGTTCTGCAGATATATGCACTCAAATAATTAATTCGACGCAACATATAGTAACAAAAAAATAAAAAATTTAAAAAAAAAATAGAACCGACTCCAAAAAATTTCAAGCCCTAAAAAGTTTTAAATAATTTCACTTGAAAATCCTCTGCTACTACTTTCAACATTGAATCCTAAGATTTTACTAGATTTTTGAAGTCGATGCGAAAACCTGATTGGTATTAATCCAATACTTAGTAATGAAGACATTCAGTTTGTCTGGATTATTTAGTATCTATTGGATTAAAATCAGTTAGCTTTTCGCACCGACTTCAAAAATCTAGTAAACTCTTAGGATTCAATGTTGAAAGTAGTAGCAGAGG
The DNA here is from genome assembly GCA_963920795.1 of Eutolmus rufibarbis. Taxonomy (NCBI): domain Eukaryota; kingdom Metazoa; phylum Arthropoda; class Insecta; order Diptera; family Asilidae; genus Eutolmus; species Eutolmus rufibarbis. Next base: position 15,891,222 of record OY987205.1, read on the forward strand.
ATATTTAAGTGAAATTATGTAAAACTTTTTAGGGCTTGAGATTTTTTGGAGTCGGTTCTATTTTTCTTTTTTGAAAATTTTTTTTATTTCAGTTTTTTTCAGTGCCAGTTCTCTACTTTTTTATGATATTTTTTAAATTCGTTAAGAATCTTCCTTTTATTATGCAGTCAGTTTAAATTTCGTACGCCATACTGAATCCGCCATTTTGAATTTCCAAGTTTTGATAGCAAATTCGAAATGATCATCTCCAAAAACCCCCCAATTTTGATTTTTATGGCAATCCCTTGAAGTTTAAAAATATGGGTCGCCATATTGGATCCGCCATTTTGTATTTCCAAATTTTTCTATAGTAAATTCGCAATTAGTGAATTCAAAAACCCTAATGTATTCAATTTCACTGCAATCATTTGACAATAAAAAATGTCGGCCGCCATATTGCATTCGCCATTTTGAATATATACACACTGTTATATACTAAAACCTCCCCAGAAATATATAGATTATATCAGCGAAAAAATCATCAAATTCGGTCCAGTGAGTTTTGAGGAAATCGCGTACAAACAAACAAACATACAAACATACATACGGGGGAAACACAGAACCTCCTTTTTTTTTAAGTCGGTTAATAAATTAATTAACAGTGACCAATACAGAAAATTATTGAGCTAAAAGTAATTGTTCTGGTTTAGTAAGAATTTCAGTTTTTGTAATGGAAGAAATATGTATTTTTGTTTGTCTTTGCCCTTTTAATCACGTAAAGTCTTTGATAATCTATCAGGTATATCCCGTAATTGATAACACACCCAACTCGGTTGTATCGTTATAGACAACAGAAAACTGAACTTGTACATCTAAAACTGGACCAGTATGAGACATCATCGCATGCATCTAAATTAAGCACAAAGAAATCGACAAAAGAAGAAAATGTAGTCCAAGTCATTCGTAGATAACGTCTAGCGCATAACAAGACGTCGAGAGATGCATTCACGAATGTCCTGCTTTGTCGTTGCACCTCTGGGTGACCGGTTGCGTGATCTAAAAATATCAACACGCTGTCGCCGACGTGCACTTAAAACTCCATGGGATACCCCGCGATTGTGTCTCCTGTCTTCATTCAATTCCACAAACATATTTTTCTTAATCCCCTGAAATATTAAATAGAAAAAGTAGGAAAAAGGAAAATAAATTGCCATTCAGTCGACACAAACTACAGAGCCGGTCACCGGCCAAGTTGTCTCTGTCGATATAACGCTCTTGCACTAGACAGTGTAGGCATTTGCAAAAGCAAAAATATTCGTGTGCAATCCCACGAGTACCGAGATTTTATTACCTTACAGCCACGATTTTTCACACGTTTGAAAATTCGTATTAAAAAACATCATATAACATACCTTCAATTACCAACATCTTAGACGTTACGGAAAATTGCAGCGGCAGGAAGTGATATGTCTAAAAGAGTAATGGCCCTAACTTTTGTTTACATAACATAACAACCATCTAACGGATAGTCTTTTTAACCTTTAATTCAACATATTTTTCTTTTTCTAGTATCACCAGTTAACTTGTACAGTTTCATTATTATAATAAGGTAATTATTGTCCGAGAGACTGGAGTTTGTTTGCAAAAACTTACAATTAATCCAATTATGTACATATGTATGTATATAAGTTATTTCAAGTATCTTCAAATTCTTTTCTTTAAAGACATATTCCCATGAGAACATCGTAAGCATCCAAAGTACATACATAACATATGTATGTAAATGTTTTATTATTGTGATGGCCCTTACTTTCTTTTTTTTTTCTATTACACAACGCGCCGTCATATGTGTCTATGAAAGCGCTACTTTGATTCAGGAAAAGAAAACATCAGCTTGTTAGAATTCATTAAAATCTTTCTAACCAATTAAGTGAGTGAGGGGTTGATTGTTGATATGATTGAAGTCACGATTAATTTGCGCACGCAACGTTATTCAAATGACTGTGTTTTAGAGGCAGACAGTTAGAGACACTTACACGCGTGTAACTCAACAATCTCAAGAATTCACCATAAATTATACTGACAGCTAAGAACTTGCGCTACAGCTCTTCCCAACTTGCCCGGGAAAATAATATAATTTATGACTATTACTTTGTGCTATGCATCGGAGATACAAACATACATATATCAGTTTTTAATAATTTAAAACTTAATTTTTCCAATAGCTTTACTGATGAAGATCAAATTTCACAGAAACAATTTAATAGGATTAAGTTAACGTTCGATTCGCCTGCTTCACCCAATTCAATTCTTGACCTTTTGACTATTGAATTCCTCAGGAAATGTTTTGTTCGTTATCTTAATAACAAGGTCCAATTAATTGCTTAGCAATTCATCAACTTTCAATTAGGTAAATGAATTTTTATTTGCAGCATTGCATTTATTCTAGGTTCAAGAAAATACATAATTCCTTCACATCCCTATCCCTATATATACATACATATATAAAATCGAAAGTTTGTTTGTTTGTTTGTTTGTTGCTCAATCACGTCTAAACGCTGAGTCCGATTATTTTCATTTTTTGAGTGAAGATACTACGTATCCCGGCCTAACATATAGGCTACTTATTATTCGCAGATTACAAAATGGCGGACCCAAGATGGCAGCCAAAAATTGTAAATTTCAAGGGATTACCACGAAAAATGGTATTTGGGGTTTCTTGAAGGTCCTGATTGCGAATCAACGTTCGAAATTTGGAAATTTCAAATGGCGGATCCATTGGGACGTCCAAAAATTTTCGAACTTCAAAAAATTCAATTCAAAATTAGTACTACGGGTATTTTGAGGCCACTAATTTTGAATCTACTATCAAAATTTGAAAATTCAAAATGGCGGACCCAATATATATTGCTCAATCACGCCTAAACGCTGCGTCCGATTATTTTCATTTTTTGAGTGAAGACACTACATATCCCAACTTAACATATAGGCTACTTTTTATTCACGGGTTTTAAAATGGCGGACCCAACATGGCGGCCAGAGATGGTAAATTTCAAGGGATTGCCGTGAAAATTGTTATTTAGGGATTTTTGGAGGTCCTTATTGCGAACCTATGCTCGAATTTTAGAAATTCAAGAAAGCGGATCCGATATGGCGACCAAAAATTTTCGAACTTCAACGAATGTAATTGAAAATTAGTATTACGTGTATTTTGAGGCCACTAATTTCGAATCTGCTTTCAAAATTTGGAAATTCAAAATAGCGGAACCAATATGACAATTTTTGGAATTCTATGAATTTAAGTCAGGTAGCGATGAAATAGTAAAAAAAAAAAATAATAACTTTATTTATTTATTTAACACCTAAGAATGAAAACATATAAGTACAGAATAGATCATTAGCGCTTCTGATATAGACGGTGGTAGCAAAATTAGTTTTGGACGGTTCTATACCACATCTACAGATTTTAGTAATACTTCTAAACTTCCTAATCTGGCTGTAGTACCAACATTTCAGAAGTATTTAACTAATTAGTATTTTTGATACACCGGGTGAAACCGGGTTACTCAGCTACTATTTCATATAAATGCATTATTATGCAGTTAGATAGAGTTTCTGTATGTATGTAAGTTAGTACCTACCTAATTGATAGAAATGCAGGGTGAAGTAGGGGAGAGGACGTTTCCAACAAAAGATTTCGTGTTTGAGGTTCCTGGCAATTTTTTAAGGGTGGGTCCCTCAAACCAAATGTTCGTCGCTGTGCTACTTACGCAACTTCTGATTTAAAAGGATTATTAAAGTAAAAACATTTTTAATTAACATTTTATTTGTTATGTATAGAGGTGTACAATAAATTGCGCAACATTTCTTTATTAAATTTATCGTGTGGTGCTAATGTTTATTGTTTACTTGCTACATGATTTATTAAGATATATTTTAAACAAAAAAATGAAGGTAGTTCATGAAAATAATTTTTTGTATTTACATATAGAGGTTTTACTTTGCCATTTTTCCTCTACCGCAATAAAGCTTCAAAATGAAATTAAATATATTACTTAGGGCCAATTTTTCAATAGCCAGATAAACTGTATGATAACTATCCATTGAATAAAATTATCTCGCTGTTTATCTGTTGAATAAATGTACTCTGATTTTTCAATCGTCAGATAGCGAACAGATAGCTATTCTAATGTGCGTTGTGTAAACTGCGTGAAAACTGCGCGAAATTCAAAAGTCAGTTTGACAACAATTAATTACAGTGAGTCACTTGGTTATTCGTACACGTAGAAATTGAAACTTTAGGTAGAGCTTTTTTGAGATTGGATTAAAAAAGTTAAAATATTTGTAAATAAATGTTTTATTTCGTAGTACAACAGTAACAAAAAATTGGTTCTTCTCCTAATATTTTTAATAATATCACAAAAATAAACAAACAGCTTTACGAATTCACGTCACTTTGATATTCGTACATAAGTAAATGTATAGAGAAATGAAAGGCATAAAAAATAACTAATATTTTGTAAGAAGTCCTTTGTTTTTTATAACGCTTTGAAGCCTCTTGGGAACCGAGTCCACTAACTTTTTCATCTATTCAGCTGAGATATTAGACCATTCGTACTGTAGTTTACTTATAAGAAATTCTTTATTAGTAATGGTATGTTTTCGAATGCGGGTATCAAGTTCGTGCCAAAGATTCTCGATCGGACATCGGGATTTAATTGTTCAAAACGTTCTTCTGGCTCAATTGGAACGTTCACTTTTGGGTGGACCGGAGGCACTTCGTCGTTCCAATCTATTGCTAAATTATGCAATATCGCAGTAGCTACAATAATGTCTTGTATTAGTGGCAAATTACAACGCATTCCGACGCTTAGTACTGGGAAGCGTCTTTTCCAAATACCAAAACATCTCTCAATAACATTCCTTGTTCTAATATGAGATTCGTTATAAAGCTTTTGTGCAGTTGTTATTGGGTCAGAATATGGCGTAAATAAATAATTATTCTGAAAATAACCACTGTCGCCGAGAATTATGCCATTACCAAATTTTCGGCTATCAAATTGGTATTTGGCAGAAGAATTTAAAAAAATTAAACTGTCATGCGTTGAGCCTGGCCAACGGGCAACAATGTCTTGCATTTTTAACGCAGCGTTACACATAGCCTGCACGTTAATTGAAAAGTACCCTTTACGGCTTCTAAAGTTTTCCGCAGTATAACTACCTGTTACATTATTTATGTTATATTAATTTCATAACATGAAATATCATAAACGGCAAAAGGTGGAAGAGGTATAATATACTATTTATGTATTTATAAATACCTGGAGATTTCATTCGAATGTGGGTACAATCAATTGCTGTAACAACACGTGGGAAACTTGCAACACTGTAGAAGTCTTCTTAAGCTTGTGATATTTCTTCTACATTTCTTGGAAGAAATATAAATTTTGGCCTGAGTGATGCTATGTTACTCTATTTATAATTTTGCGAATAGTGGAGTCATGCAGACCAGAAAAATCGCCAACAGTGATATAAAAACTTCCACTTGCATAAAATCTGAGGGCAACGAGCACTTGCAGAGCAGGTGCAACACATTGGTTTCTGATTATTATTATAAAAATTAGGTATGATGATAAACAGCATCAACTTGCCTTTTAGTTTTGTGCCTGATTTTGTCTTCGATTAGCGAAACCAGGCGTCGTACAGATTCCTTGTTTAGTCTAAACCTTCGCCTGAATTCGCTATCCACCCACTGCTCCAAATGATTTGGTCTATCTCGAACTACACGTTTTTTTCTCTGAGGCGCATTTAAATACCTATAAATTTCGCTGTCTTCTTCTAGTAAAATGTCTTCAATTGAATCAAATACATCCATGTTTTAATATAAATTGGGTCAACTAAACTTCATAAGCAGAATAAAATTGCTAATGTCAATATCTTAACTGACGAATAAAAGTCCTATCTGCCGGTTTAAGGAGCCGATAAGTTTATCCGTCTGATAGCTGTTTTATTCCTCGGATAAGTGCTATCTGATGATTGAAAAATCAGAATTCGTCTTATCTGTTAGTTAAGTCCAATCTGACTGTTTATCTGGCTATTGAAAAATTGGCTCTTAGGGCCAATTTTTCAATAGCCAGATAAACTGTATGATAACTATCCATTGAATAAAATTATCTCGCTGTTTATCTGTTGAATAAATGTACTCTGATTTTTCAATCGTCAGATAGCGAACAGATAGCTATTCTAATGTGCGTTGTGTAAACTGCGTGAAAACTGCGCGAAATTCAAAAGTCAGTTTGACAACAATTAATTACAGTGAGTCACTTGGTTATTCGTACACGTAGAAATTGAAACTTTAGGTAGAGCTTTTTTGAGATTGGATTAAAAAAGTTAAAATATTTGTAAATAAATGTTTTATTTCGTAGTACAACAGTAACAAAAAATTGGTTCTTCTCCTAATATTTTTAATAATATCACAAAAATAAACAAACAGCTTTACGAATTCACGTCACTTTGATATTCGTACATAAGTAAATGTATAGAGAAATGAAAGGCATAAAAAATAACTAATATTTTGTAAGAAGTCCTTTGTTTTTTATAACGCTTTGAAGCCTCTTGGGAACCGAGTCCACTAACTTTTTCATCTATTCAGCTGAGATATTAGACCATTCGTACTGTAGTTTACTTATAAGAAATTCTTTATTAGTAATGGTATGTTTTCGAATGCGGGTATCAAGTTCGTGCCAAAGATTCTCGATCGGACATCGGGATTTAATTGTTCAAAACGTTCTTCTGGCTCAATTGGAACGTTCACTTTTGGGTGGACCGGAGGCACTTCGTCGTTCCAATCTATTGCTAAATTATGCAATATCGCAGTAGCTACAATAATGTCTTGTATTAGTGGCAAATTACAACGCATTCCGACGCTTAGTACTGGGAAGCGTCTTTTCCAAATACCAAAACATCTCTCAATAACATTCCTTGTTCTAATATGAGATTCGTTATAAAGCTTTTGTGCAGTTGTTATTGGGTCAGAATATGGCGTAAATAAATAATTATTCTGAAAATAACCACTGTCGCCGAGAATTATGCCATTACCAAATTTTCGGCTATCAAATTGGTATTTGGCAGAAGAATTTAAAAAAATTAAACTGTCATGCGTTGAGCCTGGCCAACGGGCAACAATGTCTTGCATTTTTAACGCAGCGTTACACATAGCCTGCACGTTAATTGAAAAGTACCCTTTACGGCTTCTAAAGTTTTCCGCAGTATAACTACCTGTTACATTATTTATGTTATATTAATTTCATAACATGAAATATCATAAACGGCAAAAGGTGGAAGAGGTATAATATACTATTTATGTATTTATAAATACCTGGAGATTTCATTCGAATGTGGGTACAATCAATTGCTGTAACAACACGTGGGAAACTTGCAACACTGTAGAAGTCTTCTTAAGCTTGTGATATTTCTTCTACATTTCTTGGAAGAAATATAAATTTTGGCCTGAGTGATGCTATGTTACTCTATTTATAATTTTGCGAATAGTGGAGTCATGCAGACCAGAAAAATCGCCAACAGTGATATAAAAACTTCCACTTGCATAAAATCTGAGGGCAACGAGCACTTGCAGAGCAGGTGCAACACATTGGTTTCTGATTATTATTATAAAAATTAGGTATGATGATAAACAGCATCAACTTGCCTTTTAGTTTTGTGCCTGATTTTGTCTTCGATTAGCGAAACCAGGCGTCGTACAGATTCCTTGTTTAGTCTAAACCTTCGCCTGAATTCGCTATCCACCCACTGCTCCAAATGATTTGGTCTATCTCGAACTACACGTTTTTTTCTCTGAGGCGCATTTAAATACCTATAAATTTCGCTGTCTTCTTCTAGTAAAATGTCTTCAATTGAATCAAATACATCCATGTTTTAATATAAATTGGGTCAACTAAACTTCATAAGCAGAATAAAATTGCTAATGTCAATATCTTAACTGACGAATAAAAGTCCTATCTGCCGGTTTAAGGAGCCGATAAGTTTATCCGTCTGATAGCTGTTTTATTCCTCGGATAAGTGCTATCTGATGATTGAAAAATCAGAATTCGTCTTATCTGTTAGTTAAGTCCAATCTGACTGTTTATCTGGCTATTGAAAAATTGGCTCTTAGTTAAATAAAATAGAAATATCCCAGTTGTAAGGAAAATAAATCCAATCTCTGTAAACATACAAAATAACGAATGTAAAATGAAACTATTTTATATTATCTGGCACAAAATAAATAAATAAAAGAAAAAAGAAAAATTTTTTTTGTATCGAGTCACTTTTTGGAGAATTTTAACAGAGAAAACATCTAAAATGATTAATCAAATAAAACAATATTCGTTTTTTCCTTATTTTTTTTACTAAACTGATTTCTTCTTGTCATTTCATTAAATAATTAAATTGTGTACCTATAGGAACATCAAGTTTCCTATAATGATACCTAATTTCACACAACAAATTCTACCAATAACTAAAATTGTTTTCTTTGGGTTTTCATTTCGGCAAAATTTTTGAATTTACCTCATCAATATTGTTAAATTCCGCAACCTTTCTTATCCCATGGAATTTCTCAAATATGTTTTTATTCATTTTGATTTCGAAAACTAGCCCTCGGCACTAGCTGTAGTAACGAGAGTTATTAAAAGGCCGTAATAATGTTTCTATCAGCGGGATATTATGGTTCGGATTCCGAGAATGAAGTTAATTTAAGTGTAACTCGAAGAAAGTTGTGTGATAAGTAAAATTTTTTAGTTAACGTTTTGGGGAGAAACCCTCGGAAAACATCGGGATACTCTTCCATAAAATCAAAAAGAATTTTTAGTTGCTGTCCCTTTTTACCCGACTGCGCCAGAAGGAGGGTTATGTTTTTCGAGTGTATGTATGTAGGTATGTATGTGCCAAAGAAATATGCGCGCTCTGTAGCCTAAACGGCTTGATCGATTTCAGCTTGAGAGGTGCCGTTAGATTCGTCTTAATTGTGAGAGTGACACTGGGTATATCAAAATTGGAAAAAATTAAAATGGCCGATTTTTGGCGCCATATTATGTCTTCAAAAATTTTTTTTCTCAAAACCTATCGAGTGGGGTATCCAAATAAAGGGTTTCATAAACAGCTTCCAAAAATGTATGCAACTTCTATGTTTACATGTAATTTGGAATGAAAAATGCTAAAAAAAAACAACTACCTAAATATTCGACGTTACAACATAAATTATATTTATGTGTGGAAAAGAGAGATTACAATACTGCCTTACTAATAATAAATCCGAACGTTACTATTGTTGATTCAGTGTGTATGGCAGATAACGCTTATACTTATCAGCCTGGGCAACAAAAAGTGAAAGACGTAACGCAGGATGTTGCCTTTAATCCTTAGTTGGGCTGTAACAGTTCATAAACTCCAAGATACCACACTCGATCGGGCAGTTGTGGATCTTGGCTCACATATATTTGCAAAAGGTCATGCGTATGTAGTTCTTAGTCGAGTAAAAACATTAGCTGGATTGGCTATCAGTACTCTTGATCCTAAAAAACTATTAAATCGGCCACATGATAAAAATTCTTTGAATGAGCTTCAACGTTTACAGGAATTGATCCTATGAACTGATGACTTAAAGCCTTAAAGTTAACATAAGGAAACTTTCACAAGATTTAATTTTGTTTTAATATCAATTTAAAAACCCTATATTTTACCTAACCTAACTTTTGTGGAAATTCAATAACGTGCAGATATTTAAATGATAAATTTATTTACTACGAAAACTAAAAAGATTAAAATAAAAATATTATTGAAAAAAACCAAAAACCCGACTGCGTAAACTGAAAAATTGTGAAGTTAAAATTTTCAAACTTACTTAATAAATTAACTGAAAAGATAGAAACAAGTTGAAAAATTTAAACATTTTTTCTGAATTTGAATGATCATGGTTGACAGTGTTCACAAACACAGTCGGAGGCATCAAATACATTAATTATGATTTCTATTTTGTTATCGAATCCATTGAAAGTGTATCTATGCAAATTTCATGATGATCAGTTGAGTACGCGAAACAAATAAACAAAACTTTCGCATTTATAATGTGAAAGTTAGGATATTGGGTTTCTCCAACTAACGTATTCACTTGCTCTATTCATATCACCAACAAAAGAACTAGTCATTCATGATGAAATGTATTGTAGATATTTGATGCCTGCGACTGGATTTGTGAACACTGTCAACCATGATCATTCAAATTCAGAAAAAATGTTTAAATTTTCTTTTCAGTTAATTTATTAAGTAAGTTTGAAAATTTCAACTTCACAATTTTTCAGTTTACGCAGTCGGGTTTTAGGTTTTTTTCAATAATATTTTTATTATAATCAATGAACTAAAAGCTGACAGTCTGAGTCATCTTCTATAAATCCTTTTTTTTTTAAAGTGATAGGTGATATGACAATTGCTTACTACCTTACATAAATGGGCCCCTGGTTAAAAATATAAATAAATAGAGAAATAAAACCTTTGCATAGTATGACAATATTATAAATTACTTGCGACTATGAAAGAACCAATGTTAATTAGATTATATTTTTAAATATTTAGATAAGGTATAGGCCCGCAAGATAATTGTTTTTTAATTGTCTGCCTTCTGCAGATAATTTTTGTGTTAGTCGGTAACAGTACATACTTGGGACCTTTCATATTTTGCTGCATAAAAATGCAAAACAGGAAGCTGAGATTCCCCCCGCGCCATATAAGTTCTAGAACTTGACGATATCTTTCTCTTACGAATGCATTTCACATTTTGATTTAACTATTCAATTTATTTATATATTTATTTATTTTTTGCTTAACAGATGCAGTCACATATACATACATACGCCGAGGTCTTCGGAGCCTCCCCTCACGCCGAGGCATTTTTCCAGTCTTACCACTTCTTATGAAAATAATAACTACATACATATGTTTGCTTTATAGAAAGGGTTTTTGGGGATATTGGGCACTTCACCACAGAATCCCAAATAGAATTTTAAGTGCTGGATAGCAAGTAGCGAAAACGTCCCAGAAACTGTTTAAAACACTATAGTGGTAAGTAGAAGTATAAAGCACCATTTCAGTGTAGGACTCCTCTATACTAGCTATAGTAGTCATCTTTTTATGATTATTTTTACGAAAGTTTTTTCAGCATTAGTAAAATAATAGTATAAAACAATGTTTTCATGAAAGTATTGAATGAAAATAGAACATAATTAAATATTTCGTTAATTTGACGATTAAAATGGATGAAATAAAATCTGTTTCTTATTAAATTTGTTCCTTACAAAAGAAAATTCATTTTACAATATTTAAATACGTAAATTAAATTTTTAAATAGTATATTAATGGATTGATGATGCTGATATCTAAGCAATTCCTTCCGAAAAAATGTTTACCTTTAGTCTGGCACAAAATCTCTAAGGTAGCGAATTTCCAGTTTGAGTTTTTCGTGAAATTGCATATTATGACTTTAAAAAATAGCCAACATAGTAGCCATTATTTAAAAGGAGCAAGCTATAATAACTAATTAATTAATTAATTAAAGATGATGCCTGGTAGACACACATGTGATGCTTGCTCTAAATTAATAAAGAAAAACACCTCAAGTATTTTGTGTACCTATCAATTGTGATAATTGACTTCATGCAAAATGTACAGGGGACTGGGTTAGTGATGAGCAAAAATAGTCTTGGTCTTGCAGTTTTGTCTTGTCTTGTCTTGGTCTTGCACATTTAGCAAGACCAAGATCAAGACCAAGACTTATCTATGCTCGCAAGACCAAGACCAAGACTAAATGAACAAGACCAAGACCAAGACCAAGACTAAATGAACAAGACCAAGACCAAGAGCAAGACTTAGCAAGATTCTCGCAAAATTCTAATACAGTTACAAAATAAAATTAAATAACTCAATGATACTATATAAAAATATTTTCATATAAAACGTTACTCTAAAATAAATGAGAGAACTGAGAAGTGAATTGTTCACATTGCCAAATAAACGAGAAATGACTAACATCAGAATAAAATGAAATATATGTTATATCCATAGTACCCTTCGTATTTAGTCCTCGTTGTGTAAATTCGTAGAAATTTATGAACGTTCCGATGCCCTTTTCGTGAGCATGTGGCGATTGCTATATTTCGAAGTAAAAAATTTACGGTTATCTTCAGTGGTATTCTATTCCGCGAATCGACTTACTATTATCTATATGTATCGTTGTGCAAAATGTAGACAAAGATCGATGCTCTTTTATTTTTCTATCCTATGACGAAATAAATTTAGTTTCAGAGATTCACTCGGGCACCAATTTATAAAAAATAATACATACTTGAATATATGTATTTCAATATACATACATATATATATATAATTTTAACTTTTCTAAACTGCTACGATAAGTCTTGCAAAAACAAGAACCGATCTCGCAAGAACAAGACCAAGACCAAGACGTACTGTCGAAAAGCAAGACCAAGACCAAGACTCAATGTGCTAGACCAAGCCTGAGACCAAGACTATATTGGTCTTGTTTTGTTCTTGCGTTTGCTCATCAGTAGACTGGGTGCAAAAGAATTTAGAAATACAGCTACTGAAGTGAAAAAGAAACGATTAAATTGAAAATGTGACTGTTGCAAAAGTGAAATTAGTGTGATTCTTTGTGATGAAATGCCGGAGTTTGAATGCGATGATGCAAATACTAATAAACTAGAAGCATGGTTTAAAAAATATTTCATGCCCTTCAAACAATAAATGGACATGAATCTTGGCAGAATTAGATCCGAATTCAAAAAAATATCTGAACAAAACGCCTCTGTCACGAAATATTGCGATCAGCTCGACATTTGAAGGACGAAAATTAATAAATAATCCGGATAATGATACTTCCGAAATAAATTACCGCAAGAAACGAGAAACACATTTCTTAGCTTTGAATATACCGGATCCACGATGTCGATGGAATTGATAGACTCAATGATGACCGCGCAAAAATTTCTGAGGCAGTCCCACGAGGACTGTCACATTCTCAGATATGAAACTACGTAGGCTGGGACGTAAAACTATAGGCTGAAACAGAATGTGCAGCTGTGGCGTGTCGTAGTACCACAAGCTGTCAAAAGTCCAGACTGCAGATATCAATATAAGCCGTTATAATGTGTAGCTGTAGCTGAAAGTAGGAACTTTTCCACTTTCCGCTACAGCTACACGTACTACAAGCACCACCGAGATATAAAAACAGAAAGTATCATTCACTGATGTATGAATAAGGGATTATTTGTCTTTATGATTTCTCGTATAAATTGTATTATTAGTTGCCTATACAATTTTTAGAGTATCACCATGGAATTTTCTTTAAAATTTGTATTACAAACTTTAAAACTTTTTAATTTGTAATGTGATCTGTTGGCCTAATCCGCGAAATGTGATGTGGCCAAATTACTCACCTTTTAACAAAAACACATTAATGTATTTGACAACATTACATTTGCATACTTTTTCTAAATTGTCAAGTTGTTTGCGAAGGTTACCTGAAATACGAAGAACTAATTAAATAAAAATATTATATTCTTGGCACTATCCCTTTCCTGGAGCAATTGTTACCGGAATTACTTTTTTTGGGAAAGTAGTAATTTAGAGTTTTCATTGCTATAGTAATTAATTTCAGTTACAAATTGCTTCAATTTTATGGTTACTGTGAAAATAAAAATAAATCAACGTAAAAGGGAAAAATACTATAAAACACGTTTAACTATACTCCACATACTTTATTTTTATTTTACATAAGATTTATACATACATAGTTACTATATTTGCCCATACAAAATACTTATCATATGGCATATGGGTAAAATTTAACTTTAAATAGGAAATATGGACGAACGCTGTTATTGACATATAAGTAAATAATTAATATTATTAAAAATTAATACAGTTATTGCAAAGACATTTAATTGAATTCCATAAAATGCTTCCTTCGGCCTAAACCAGCAACGTATTTTTTTTATTTTTCTGGTTTTTTAAATATTTGTGGGTTATGTAACAGAACTGCAACACATTCCACGAAAATTGCACCTTTTGTATTTTGTTCATTTTTATTTAACACGATGCACTGAAAATTCGAAACTCTTCCTTTAAATATCACAATCGAAATTAACTACACGTTACACCATTCTGAAGACCAAAAAAAATAACCCTTACGCTAAAGCTACAGCTCCGTGCTACACGCTGCATATCCTGTTCCTGCCTTAAAGGCAAAATTTGCCCATTGCTAATTGTTACACCATCCGAAGCAGAAGCAAGATCATTGCTCAAGGCTAAGCCTACCGATGAAACTAAGATAGGTTTCAAGCCAGACTCAGCCAGCCCAGCTCAGCGCAATCACCTTAAGTTACTGCGCTCCGAACTCGAAACGTTGGTAGAAAATGGCGACATTAATAAAATAAAACAATTAAGTACGTCAATGGGATATCTAAAAGTGTTGACAACACATCCACTCGCACTGACTGTTTACTATCAGAACACCAGAGGATTGAGAACCAAATTAAAAAATTTTCTCACCTCCTCTGCCAGCTGTCAAAATAAAGTCATCTGTCCTGTGTTAATAAATCGTGGTTGCACCTAGTAATAACAGACGGGGAAATAATTGATAATACATACGCCATCTATAGAAAGGATAGAGTTTTTGCAACTAGTGCCTATGAACGAGGTGGTGATGTATTTATCGCAGTAAAACAATTATTTAGAACGAGTCTTCGTCAAGACTCAAGATCAAAGGCTTTCACAATGACATAATGGTCGGATGAATTTATCTACCACCGCAATCACCTTCTGAAGATTATCTTTATCATATCTCTACCTTCTGTATCACACATTAGAACAAGATACCCCAATAGCAAAACTTTGATCATAGGTGATTACAATCTTCCAAGTGGTAATCCTCAGGAGGACTGCGTACAAGTATTGCAGGAAGAGTTTCTTCTCATTGGCTGCTTACAATTAAATCAGATTTGGACTTCTGGATTTATGCTTCAGTGATATGGATGTCACAGTGGACAAAACAACAGCCACCATCGAGGAGGATAGACATCATCCTGCGCTCACTGCTCAAATTGAATTTCAGGCTAGTATAAAACCGATTAGAGCTCCAACATACACGTTCAAACAGCATACAGTTCAACAAGAACCTTAAAAGCGTAAAAATATAACTATAGGAATATAGTTGCTTTCATAATAAAGTGCTCGACAGTACTTGTCATTCCAGTTTTTAACCGACGAAAAAAAACGGAGGAGGTTCTCAAGTCGACGCGTATATTTTTTTTTTTTTTGTTTATGTATGACCACGCATAACTTTTTACAGAGTAGTCCGATTTTGATAATTCTTTTTTTATTGGAAAGGGTATACCACGAAGTTGGTCCCATATAAATTTGGAATAAATATTCCTACCCTAAGGGTGGGAAAATAGGGGTGATTTATTGTTCACTCACAGATTTTAATGCTGAATTGTGTATTACAATTAATTAAAAAAACAACCTCATGATGAATGAGCTTTAGACCTGACAGTCTCCTGTGTGTAGACCTCTCAGTCTCTGCATTATAGCCACAAACAATTATAAAATAAAAGCTTTTTAACAAAAAAATTAAACCGCCGAAAAACTGAAAAGCAAAAAATAATAAACCTTTTTTATTTAACCTTAATGACTAAGTTCTTAAACTAATGTAAGTATACCTAAGTAATTGTGAGTGGGCGCCAAACAATCAATGAACAAAGATCACTAAATTACCTTAAATTTAGTTTGGCGCTAACTCAAAATTACTTAGGTATACTTACATTAGTTTAAAAACTTAGTTATTAAGGTTAATTAAAAACTCGAAATAATTACAAAAATATTTATGTACTTAGGTATACTTACATTAGTTTAAGAACTTAGTTATTAAGGTTAAATAAAAAAGGTTTATTATTTTTTGCTTTTCAATTTTACCGGCGGTTTAATTTTTTTGTTAAAAAGTTTTTAACACTATATATGTCTATATGAAATATGACATATCTTCCTTCCTGTTAGTAGAGGAGATAGTGCTGTAACAGTGAGAGTGTATTTATTTTAAATCTGAAACATAAATAAAGCAGCTCTGCTCTTGGTCAGTCGTAAAGACTCTGCTTGTAGTACAAACCCCATACTGACTAAGGCGCATAACTTCTTCGTTCGCTAATTCCGTATACATCGCTGTTGCACTTCTCGAATAAGTCCTTTTTTAAAATTTCGTTGCAAGCGGTCTTGTATTGCGAAATGTCACTCTCGCTTGCGAAATGTCACTTTCGAGATCTTTTATACACCTTGCCTGGCCATCTTCGGCGAAAAACAAGAACATTACCAATATTCCAACCGTATCCCACAAAAAATTTTTACAACCGTACCCATTTCCTTTTCCATCATTAAAATGAACCCAATGCCGAGGCAAAATAACATTCATAGAAATGGCTCATTGTTTATAAACGTCTACACACTAACTATAGTAATTAAACAGGAAACCATTCGATTCTGAAAATCCTTATATTAACAAAGCAATTGAAAAAAGAAATCAATCGAAAATAGTTCCTTTTGGATGAAAAAACACAGGGGGCTCCTCTGCAGATGTGACCAGTGCAAGGGATGCGTCACAGCGCTGTGAATCATGTTCAGATACATTACCGCTCATAATTATTCGAACGATTCATATCAAGCTCTAAGTCCTACAAGTAAAGAAGACCTCTGGACAAAACTTCTTCAATGTTGGAACGAGATGTATTGAATATGGATATATTGAAGAGAATGTGTAATCACCTTAATTTATGTAACTAAATAACTTATTATTCTTTTTGTCAATTAAATACATCTTAAGGAATACAAATGTGTGCCACAATTCGATTACACTGTTTTATTTAAAAAAAAAATCCATTCATAATTGAAAACATATGAATCGTTCGAATAATTGTGAGCGGTAGTGTATATGTACAAGCCTGCCATTCTCTCCTTGTAACCCCTCACCATACCACACATAGTTTAGGGGTATATTCGCATTTTTTCAGCTGTACTCTGTTACAACAGTATCCGGTCTCCCCTATATTCTAGTTAGACGATTCTATTATGTCAAAAACCCTTAAGCCTACTAGGCAAGTCAGGGCTAATTTATTCTGTAAGATGTCAACTAACACTTCTCGAATTTATAATTAAATCAACACCTTTCATATCTCCATAAATTTTAAATCACGGAAACATTAATGTCAATTTCACTTTTATTTTGTTCTCAGTTCGTAAAACGAAAAGAAACATAAACATGACATGTAATGTCCATCATCGTAAAGTCGCTGACATAAAATATGTTCCTTTGTTAATAACGACGTAAATTTCTTAATATACATTCAATTTGACAAAAACCAATCAAGTATGTGGCTGCAACACGTAAAAGTAGGATTATGTATAGTGAAAGTAGGTGCTTTGCTTGTGTTATAAATATTTGCAACAGTAGTAACATACTGAAAAACAAAAAATTAATTGTTATACATACTTGTTTGCTACTTTAAGTATAACCAAAAGCTGTCCAAAATTATGAATTTCTTCAACGACTACTTGGAGTTAGCTGAAGTAGCCCTGTAAATTGCAAAACTGACTAGTATGTCAAAGTTAATAAAGGTTAAGTTGAAGTTTACAAAGAGAAGTCAAAAATTTAACTCGGATAGTGTTAAAATCGTTAAGTCACTGTATAAACATGCTTTTTACTCTTGATTTATGAATTTCTGTTTACAAAGTAATTAATTGAAACGTCATCAACAATCCCGACTATGACCCTACGGCCCTATGCAAAACTTCCAACAAACTTGAAGAAAACGAAATCTTATGACTATCTTTTAATTGTGTAAAATGAGCCAGAGACTAATCGAGTGGAAGGGGTTTATAGGGGAAGGAAAACTGTCTTGAAATTTCGAAGTCTTGCATATTTTAATGCTGTCAAAAGGCAAGTTTATTGCGTTTTCATTATGTATCAACAAATATCTGATTGGTAAAAAAACAAAAAACAAATTATACTTATCTTACGAATATACTCGTACGCTTTGCTCCCGGGGTAAGCCAAAAGCGGACACACTTTGTTTCTTCAAGGTTATTGAGAACAAATGTAAAAAGGAGAAGACAGAATTTATGAAATTACGTACATAGACTAATATAGACTCCCTTTATTATTAACATATTCTTCATTTTCCATCACAATACTTAAAATCATATAGACTGGATATAAAAATGTTATTAGCAAATAATTGTTTTTATAAAAATTCAAATTCAAATTCAAAACTTCAAATTCATAAGATAGCAATACCAAAAACAAACTTGTCAGCTTGTTAGGTTAATAATATAAGATTAAATCAATATCTAAATGTTAAGGAATATGTTCATAAATAAAATATACATACATTTTACTTATCACTGATACAGTAATGGGCACTGCCCGCTTTGCCCTTTGAGGAATGTTTTCATCTAACATAACCTCTAAATAGTTACCATATGTTCGATTGTATATGACTAAAATATAGGAAATATACTTAAAGTAATAATTACATATTGATATTAACACAACAGAACGGACCGACAGTAATCTAAGTCACGATGCAACAAAAATCACTTGAAAATCACTTTTTGTTGCACGGAGAGAATATCTTACCGCCGAAATTTTAAAACGTCTGTTTTATGAATGGTGCCCGTTTTATGCCACGTTTCCCTTAGTGATAGACGAAGGAACCATAGTCAAAGGAAATTAATTCTTTTTAGAGAAATTTTAAGCAATAGCAATTTTGTATGGGAATCAATAGATCCGAACATTCAAAAATAAGTTCGAAGATCGAAAATCGTGTTTTCCGATTATTTTGCTTTTCTTACTTCTGTAACCAAAAAATTCTGCAATATCATGATGGTTTTCTCTCAAATGAATAACAAAGTAATATTCTTAATACGTTGGCGTTAATTTTGAATTCAGTGATGGACTGATGAATTTGCTATTAATTGGATGAGCTTGTGTACATATACATATATACATACATAGCATTTGTATATTTAGGTGTAGTTTAATTTACATAAAGTTATATACGTATTTAAAAATGGTGTCGAAAAGCAAACTCGAGCAAAGAATAATTGAAAAATTTACATATATTTGAGAAAAATCTATCTAAATTTTTGTTAATTTTGCCTTTGCCGGCTAATAAAAGCCTTGAACAACCGCGGTTCATTGATTCATTTTCATTTCTGCTCATTTTCACGCAAGTGACAAAGCCGTAAAACAAAGGTAGGCGTCAAAATTCATTGACCCCTTCTGAATAAAATAAATAAATATTTTAGTGCTTTCAGTCAGTATTTGTTACTTGAGGAAATGCATTTATTGTACTCAATACGCCCGCAATCACGTATGATTATTGGGACCAGAATTGGGACGCCGCAGATTTGAAATGTTAAACTCATGAGATTGTAAAAGATCCAAAATGGACTTTAACACCCGATTATACAAAACATTTTGTATGGCTTGGATCAATTTTTAAGCTGCAGCAATGTTAGATATTTATGAGCGCAGTAGCTGTATACAATTATTTAATGTAAGAAAATTCAATTACTCACCCTTGATTCAACCGACAGTAAAATATGCCATTCAGAAACCTGCAAAGAATGAAATAATTAAGAGAAAATTTAGAATTCTTAAAATTGGCATAAGGGGTAGGTTGAGGTATTATATGTATGTATTAATAAAACAAAATAAAGCGTAGTAACTTATTTTGAATTGTGAGTTCCAGTTTTACTTATCAACCCAAAGAAAATAACGCGGTATTCAACTATGTATTATATAGGTACCTATCACTATTGTAGTTTTATAATTTTTCGAAAAATCAATTGAAAATGAATTTATTGAATTATCAGCGGGAGTCATATGTATAGCTACAACTAGGAAAATAATACAATAATTCTTTGTTTAGATTTTATAATAAAATATTATATATTTCATAATGTAGGTATGTAAAAAGATACTGGTAAAGTTTAAATAATTATACACCTAAAATAAATATATTATAAGATATGTATGAACAAAATTCCTGTGGAATTCTCCACGAAAGAATACCCTGCTCACCCTATTGAACCATGATAAAATTTCATTGCAATAAAAAAGTATTATAAAAATATAATAAAAGAACCCGTTTGTACCTTCATATAACGTGTTTAATTGGATGATGGATGACAACTAAATTTATCCATATACAAAGCCTTAGAAAATAAAATATTTACATATGTAGTTTCAAAAAACTAAAAAACATGCTTCTATTAGTGACGCACTAAAAAGCAAAAAATAAAATAAATAATGCCATTATTAAGCTTGCTTCTTCTTAATGTTCAAAAAAATTTTAAGTGTAAAAGCGTGGTGTGGTTTTTGTTACATTCTTTTTTGAGAAAAGTTTATTGGATTAATTTCAATACCAAGCGCCTCGAGTATATTCTACCTTTTTGAAACTATACACATATATTATTTTTTTCTTTTTAGTCTTTCTTTAAATATCTTAAGTACGTTTATTGGATTTCGGTGTATCAAACTTGAAATTCATGTGAATTCAATTTCTGAACGCGCATTCTCTCCATCTCTGCCATTGCATCAGTATTGCAAGGTGTCTTGCTCGTTAGCTTGAGCTTCCTGCAATAAATTAATGGTGTCGCGCGCTGTGTGGCATGTTGCGCCATCTTGTTGAACCCAAAGCTCTGCCACATCAATACTATTCAACTGAGGAACGAAGAAGTCAGCAATCATGGCTCTATAGCGTTCTCCATTGACGGTAACATTCTGGCCGACATCATCTTTAAATAAATATGGGCCATTGATTCCACCTGCCCATAAAGCACACCAAACAGTGACTTTTAATGGATGTAAGGGCGTCTCAACAAAGGCTTCTCGGTTTTCTCCATTCCAAAATCGGCAATTCTGCTTATTGACGTAGCCGTTCAACCAAAAATGAGCTTCATCACTGAACAAATTTTTGCGTTGAAAAAGAGGATCAAGCTCAATATTGTTTCCAAGCATCTTTCTGAAGTAAATCTATTCATGGTGAAATGGCAAAACGTATTGATTACAAATCAACAGTTAACTGTCAAATTGACAGTCACTAGAAACAGTGTTGCCAATTTCAAAACCCAACTTCTAATAAAAACACACCTATACAACTGGTGATCTGCCGGACATCCTTGCATCTTATGAAATATGAATGCCCAACTTAGGATAACTGGTATCATACGACATTTCCCGAAGATAATAACAAATTTTTTTTCACCTTTCAGTTAGACATAATTTGGTTAATACTGCATCGAGATTCGAAATACATGATTTGTAAAATATAACAGGTATACAAATTGGCTTGAGCAAACAAACATCTGGAAGAGCTAATTTCTTTTATTTCATATTCGTTTGTTTGCCAAAATTTTAAAACTAGATAACTAGTGTTTTTCCAAAGAAGCATGTAAACTAAAAGCAAATTAAAGTTTACCGAGATTCTGATATATTGGATATTTTATTATACATATATATCTCACAGCTATACTACGTACTTTTTCCTTTTTCCTAAACATTTGGATACTTACACAAAAATAATTCGTTCAATTATAGCGTAAATTCTTTTTTCACATGCATTCTGAATAATACGAGTATACTTTCTAAAATAAGCTAAAAGCATTCTCTCTGGAGTAGTACGTGCTTCTGGTAACACAATTTTACCCAGAAAAGTGGTAAACTCAATGAATCAAATCAAAATAATAAATGATTGTAAGACGGCGAGAAAAGAAAGTAACATGTTTTCCTTCTGAAATACAGAAGAAGAAACGCTGCCGCCTGTCATGTCAGTCCGAAGAAAACTTTTCATGAGTTCTTAAATCCGACGGCCTGGCAAACGCAAATACAACGTCATTATAAAGTATTCTTAATCTATTTTTAACGCATTCGAAAAATTGGGCAGCCATTACCATAAATCCCAAGCTATCAAAGCTCATTTAAGTTGTTTGATTAGCGAATGCACTGATAAAACCTACTTGAGTTTTACTCCAGTGCATTCTCTGGAAATAAACTGACGAAATCTTTAGTTTCAATTTACTTACTGCTTCTGAGCATCGGGAGTGATATTACGTTTTGAAGGAAAATCTGTGCTTGACACCGTTTCTCTTCGAAAAAAGCGTATTTTGGGTACTTCAGTTTTAACATTTTTATTGTTGTTTTTCGTCACAATAAAGAAAGAGGACATATGTTTAAAACACAGAAATTGGCGTTAAGATAATAAAAATTGCACATTGCGATATTCAGAATATTGCAACATTAAATATTATAAAATTTTAATTCGTTTAATGTTATGTGCAATATTTGTTGCACGAATGCCCTGCATTTGGAGAGTTCAGCCGATTGTACCTGGATTAATTGTTGGGAGCTACTCGGTTTTCCGGCTAACCAAGAACCAAAATACCTACCAAAGGCAGTAATGCATCGGAAGCGGGAGAAAAATTTTACAAGCCGGTGTAGCTTAAATAACTCAAAAATTTTATTTTCACATTTATGTCAAAAAGACAAGGCGAATTTACAGTGCCAATAATCTGACTACTGGTGCCGAGGAAGTGGTTCGCGCTCGAAATTAGAAAGTCTAAATCTAGAAGTATACGAAAAATGATTGACATAGGTTTTTCTTGACAATATGGTATTACAAAAAAACTTAATACATAAAACATTTAATTCATAATTGAGATTAAAATTACGCTGCGCCGAAAATTTAAATTTCGTCGTATTCACTTTACAGCACAATCGGTGCAAACTTCATATATTTTCATAGGCTGTCCACTCCACTTCAATATCCCTTTTTAAAATCCCCCTAAAAACCATTGTCCCGTGCCTGCTTGTTCTTTTTCCGGATTTCAACATATTTTTAGTGGACTCCGAAAGGATCGGATGTCAATCGGTTGTATCTTGTTCATTTTAACTACTTTCAAGGTAAATCGAATTTCATTCAGTTTTAACTTTAATTAGTGTGTAGTAAAATTGCAGCTTGTGAAAAAATGAGTTTTGCATTTGTTCAGTTGGAATTAAGCCTTAGAGTGCACAGGGTTATAACAGGCATAATAATTTTCAATTTAAATGCGTAACATGCAGTCAAATATATGTTTCCCCAACTGTGTGTATATAAAAACCACTGAAGTAAGGAACAGTTCAATAAAGAGCATCTTTAAGAAAATATTTGACTTTAAGAACTTATAATACGCAAATAAAAAAATAATTAATTAAAAGTTTATCAATATTATACAATTAACCATCGAAAAAAAGAGGCGCCAAGTACTCTACCGCCAAGATGGTATGGAAAAGAGTGCAAGTTTGCAGTTTTCGAAATTGCCTAACTAACCGTTTAAGAGATATTCGCTAAAAATGATTTTCATGACCTTTGACCTTGAGTACAAATTTTAGCACATGTTGGATCGATGGGGACTTTTCATATTTTATTTAAAATGACTATTCAAAGGTCTATGTAAATTTTTAGCTCTGTGGGAATTTTGTGTAGATTTGGACTTTTTTGTGTCTATTTTGACTGGACTATCAGTTATTAAGGTAGTAGTCTGGTATCTCGCACCGTTTTTCACACTTTTTTTCAGGAAGGTTTTTTTTTGGGAAAATAAAAATAAATCGTTTTGATTTTTTAATATGTTATTATTTACATCTAAAGGATATAAAAAAAAATTATTTTGAATCAATTTAACATTTTCTTATTATTATTATAATTAATGGAAGTTGGCGCTTAAAAAAAAAAGTGCGTGTGTGGCCCGGACGATTTTGGCTCTTGAGGACATCAGAAATAAAAAATTGAAGTTGATTATTAATCTATAGATATGTCATTCTCGTCGGAACTAGAATTGTTAAATTTTATTGGTAAATAACAAAATGGCGGACTTGGAAAAAAAAGTAATGTTTTTGAAGCACAAAAGGGATTGTAAAATGGAAAGTTAGGGGTGAAAAAAATGTATTCCAGTTCCGACGAGAACTACAGGTGTGTAGAATAACCAGTTAAAATTTCAGACCAATCGGTTGTATAGAAAAAAAATTATGACCTGGGCCGACCGAAAAAACGTTGTTTTGAGAAAAACGCGTGTAAAGTTTCAAGAACCGATTTTACCACATTTTCATCTCGCTTTTGTGCCTGTCCGAGTGTAATCTTGCAATCGATTTTAAAATAACTTCCCGATGAGCTAGAGACTTGAAAATTTGACCATCACTTAAAAGTAGATTTGTTTGGTGGTCGAATTTTTTTTGGGACAGTCTTTACTAGGTATAAGCGCAAACAATAGAGTGCGACCGCTTGCCGGCTCGCAGCTGCTAGTCGACCTTCAGCGTGCAACCACGAGGCGCTCTCGAAAATTCATTATAACTCCATTCGTATTTCCAATTTCGGTCTAAAATTTATACAGTACATATGTTCTCAATATATTGTACTTTCGAATTAATTAAAAAAAAAAATTCGATTTTTCCAACTCAAAACACCAGACTACTACTACCTTAAGGAGGAACATCAATCCGACGGTACCAAAAAATCAATTTTTATTCATTGTGCTTTTCTAGCATATTTTCATAGATATTTATTATAAAATGAAACATCCCTCTGTCTGGTCGTCTGCCTGTCCATTAGTGTGCTTATCATCAAAAATTTGCCGCCAGCGCGCTCTCTTCTAATACACTGCCTAATCCGATAAAGATGGAAAAATATCATGTGGTCATTTTGATTTTAATAGTTAATGTTCAGTAATAGATTACCGGAAAACTACAGCTTTATACAATCAAAAATTTGTTTGTTTTTTGCTCAGTGTCGCCTTTAAATGCTTGGTGCGATAATTTGAACTTTTTGACTGAAACCACTATCTACATATTTCAACGTAACATATGTACGTACAACGATACAATAAATCGTGAATTCCCTAATATCTTAAAGTGTATGCAATACACAGGATTATGATCATGGCAATTTCAACGTACACTCATAAGTGGATACCTAAAGGGCAAACATATCGAATAGTTGTTTTTTAAGCATAATCCAAATTACTCTTACGTTTTTTTGCGAATGACATTTTTAAATCGATATTTCAATTAAATTTTACAACAGAGTTCAAATTAAAATTTAATTCATACAGATTGAACATTGAATTAATTTTTTAATTTCATACGAAGTATCCGTCACAAACAAACACAAACAAAGTCACTGTAAATTTAGGAATGTAAAATTGCATTGAGAATTTAATCCTTTACACATCGAAATAAAATAAAAATAAAAATAAATAAAATAAAATACATTAAAATAAAAATAAATAAAATAAAAATAAATAATATAAAAATAAATAAAATAAAATTAAAATAAAAAATAAATTAATAAAATAAAATTAAAATTAAAAATAAATTAATAAAATAAAAGGAGGTGACTATTTTCACCTTAAAACGTGAAACCAGAAACCAGAAACCAGAAACCAGAAAAAATAAATTCACAGTAAAAGGAAAATCTTTATTTAGTAGGCATTTTGTAAAAGGAAAATCTTTAGTTAGTAGGCATTTTGTAAAAGGAAAATCTTTAGTTAATAGGCATTTTGTAATTTGAATGAATTTATTTTTTCTGGTTTCTGGTTTCACGTTTTTTAAGGTGAAAATAGTCACTCTCAAAATAAAAATAAAATAAAATAAAAACTTTTTAAGAAAAAAATTAAACCGCCGAAAAAACTTAAAAGCAAAAAATAATAAGCCTTTTTTATTTAACCTTAACACGTTCACGCCGGCGCTGCAATTCATGTTTCCCGCCCATAGGCGGCTGCGCTGAAAGGTTTTCGCTCTATCGGATCTAAATTTTTAGTGATGCGCACCGCTTGGTAGTACAATCATATGCGAGCCACACCAATGGTACGCGCTGCCCGATGAGACAATTCTGTGCGAGCCACCGGTGGTACGCGCCGCCCGATGAGACAATTCTGTGCGAGCCACCGGTGGTACGCGCCGCCCGATCAGGCAGACATGTGCGAGCCACCGGTGGTACGCGCCGGCGTGAACGTGTTAATAACTAAGTTCTTAAATTAATGTAAGTAATACCTATAAGTATATATTTTTGTAATTATTTTGTGTTTTTAATTAACCTTAATAACTAAGTTTTTAAACTAATGTAAGTATAATATAATATAAACTAAATTTAAGGTAATTTAGTGATCTTTGTTCATTGATTGTTTGGGGCCGACTCAAAATTACTTAGGTATATACTTACATTAGTTTAAGAACTTAGTTATTAAAGTTAATTAAAAACTCAAAATAATTACAAAATTGTAATACACAACTCAACATTAAAATCTGTGAGTGAACAATAACTCACCCCTATAAAAAAAAAAAAAAAAAAAAAAAAAAAAAAAAAAAAAAAAAAAAAAAAATATATATATATATACATATATGTATACATATATACGCGTCGACTTGACAACCTCCTCGTCGGTTAATAAAATAAAAATAAAATAAAAAAACAAAAGTAAAAATAAAATAAAATAAAAATAAAACAAAATAAAAAATAAAATAAAAAAACAAAAATAAAAATAAAATAAAATAAAATAAAAATAAAATAAAATAAAATAACATAATATGTACCATAAAATAAAATAACATAAAATAAAAATAAAATGAAATAAAATAAATAAAAATAAATAAAATATAATAAAAAAAATAAAATAAAAAAAATAAAATAAATATAAATAAAATAAAAATTAATAAAATAAAATAAAAGTAAAATAAAAAAACAAAAATAAAAATAAAATAAAATAAAATCAAAATAAAATAAATTCAAATAAAAAAAAATAAAATAAAAAAAAAAAATAAAAAAAATTAAATTAAATAAAAATGAAATAAAAATAAATAGAATAAAAATAAATAAAATAAAATAAAAATTAAATAAAAAAAATAAAATAAAATAAAAATAAAATAAAATAAAGCAGTTCGCGGTATGTTGATGCTTCTATATATGAAAAGAATGAGCAACAAGATGCTGCATTATTTTTAATGCATCTTCTGCAACGTGAAGATAACTTAAGAAAGATTGTTGAATGTAAAATAGGGTATACTGACATATATATGAATGCTGCCTGCTCTTACTCGAGCATAGAGACTCAGTCCAGTACTATCCTTGCTTTATCCGTTTCTTGTGCCCAGCAGAAAGCTGTCGATCTTCAGCAACTTGTGGAGGAAGAATTTGGAAAACGTGAAACCATCAATGTGACCTGCGACCGTTGTTCTTTCCAACGAAAATCACATAAAGCTGAAATTGTTTCATGTTCGGCGTTGATCAGCTCAAAGTGTTTCAAAATATTGACGGCACTTTAAGTAAAATTCAAAAATATTTCATTAAAGGTGTTCCTACGTCTAAAGTCAAGATTGCAGGTAATTGCTACAAGGTAATGAGCGCAATATTTCATGAAGGGAACCTTGATAACGGGCACTATACATGTATGCTGCGAGAAAAGAGCAATAGGTTCAATGCCGACGATATACCTGTGCAGAAGGAAGCTTGGCCTAATAGAGCTAAAGGAATATACATATTGTTTCTTCAGAAACAATAACTCTTTTTCAGTCGAAAACAATTAGCAGTATACAACTTCAATTTCTGATATCAGCGGGATGGAGAGGGAGGATTCATTGTACATATAATAAACAATATTAAGAAATTTCAAAGACAAATATTAGTGGGATGGAGTGGGAGGATTTATCACACGTTAACAACATAAATGAAATGCTTTTTCAGGATCATCATGTATCCACATTCAACATAAAATTATCAAACTTACATCTACTTGGCTTCGCTACCCAATTATATTTCACTCGTGGGGAAGATAATATTAATGCCGGCAACAAAAAGAACTGATATGGCCTCAAAAAAAAATAAAAATTTCTAAAGAGGAGTGTTGATAGAAAAGAAATGTTGTAAAAGTAATGTAAGAAATTAAAATTAAGAATTTGCAGTTTGACAACAAAAAGAACTGATATATGTACTGTCGGTGTTTCCACTGCTGAGATAACATTCAAATAAATTCAATAATATTCAAAAAAGGGGGATGGAGTGAGAGGATACATTACACGTTAAACAAAAAATGTTTTAAAACATTCAACGATTCGCTTCAAGACTATCAACAGCCTGCTTTTAGCGAAAAAATAACAATTGAACTACGGACGCAAAGATTTCAACGTTATAATAAAATGATTGCCGAAATAAGTCAATTTATGGGAAGGTTAATTTGAAAGGTCCACTTTCTATTCATATCTTTTAATTCTCCACTTACACATTCGGATAACATGTTGATAATAGGAAAATTTCGATTTTAATAAATGCCACGTTTACTTCATATAATTGATAATATTAATAATAGTATGATTTAAAATAAGCAACCTTCTATTTCTTTTTTTTCGTTTCCTTGTTGCATTAAGCTGGTGTGCTATTTAAAATATTACAAAGTATTAGTACTATTTCAAATATTACAAAGAGTCGGTCGTTACAACGGAAAGAACCAGTAACAAGTGCTGTCGGGATAGCAAGGCATTTCTCATGAACTTTGTGCATATTCTAGGTTAAAAAAAGTGTACATACACAAAAGCGGTCTGTTGATAGTCGTGAAGCGAATTGTTGAATGTTTTAAAACATTTTTTGTTTAACGTGTAATTTATCCTCCCACTCTACCCCCCTTTTTTGAATATTATTGAATTTATTTGAATGTTATCTCAGTAGTGGAAACACCGACAGTATATCAGTTCTTTTTGTTGTCAAACTGCAAATTGTTAATTTTAATTTCTTACATTACTTTTACAACATTTCTTTTCTATCAACACTTCCCTTTAGAAAAATTAATTTTTTTTTTTTTGGGCTTTGTATAATACAAATATATATAATTTTTTTTTAAGATTAGATGTGCTACCCAGACAGACTACTCTGGCATAAGGGCGCAAATTATGGCAATTTAAATAATTCTACTTATTATTTTCTCTAATTTAATACAAATTTCCTTATCAACGATTTAAATTAATTTATCGATCTGGCGTTTTAGATAGTCAGTAACAGACTTTTGTAATAGCGTATTGCCGATGAAATGGGTTCATTTCTGAGCCGGTTGGTCCTTAGTGCTGGAACTCTGCAATTCATTATTGTTCGTGACCATGTATACTACTGGTAGGGATAAGTTTAACAGTTGAGTTTACTCTCAGATTTGTTATATTAAATATTGCTTTCGCTTTCTCTACCATGATCATTTGCTGCACTTTGAGTGTTTTTGTCGGTTTGTAGAAATGATCCGTGGGAGTACAGAAGTCCAAATTGAATGTAGCTTTAATAGCTTTACTTAATGTTCGAGATATTATTTGTGTTCTTCTGCGTTGTTTGACTCCTTATTATCATTCCGTAGGTCACAGTAAGGATAATGTAGGCATTATAGATTTTATTTTTTACTGCAGCATTCAGGCTTTTTGCTCTTCTTAGGACCCCTATTATGGGGACTGTGCTTTGTAGTTCAGCCTTTGTTTTTCCAGAGTATAAAAGAACAGTACCTATTATATAATCTGCATATATAACGTATTTTCGAGCGTACTATGCATTGCTCATATTATGTACATAGAGTAAGTATAATATAGGTCCGAAAATTGAGCCCTGAGGTACTCCCATCTGTATAACTTTCCCACCGCTTAAGGTGTTATTGATTTTTTGAATAATTTGTGTCCGGATGATTTAAGAACTTCAATGCTGTGCCTCGTATATCCACTTCTTCCATCATAGCGAACTTCGTGGTCTTGGAATCCTTATTGACAATGGTCAAAACCTCCGTTCTTCAAGATGAATTTCTGTACTCGACTACAGCAAACTTTTTCAACTATTTTGCTCAGTGAGCTCAAAATGGCAATTCGTTGATAGTTTCCTGGATCTCGTTTATCACCTGCCTTGAAGACGAATAATAGTTGTAAGTTTTAGTATCTCCGGAAAGGCCCCCGCACTCACATAGTCATTAATAATTTTAGAA
Source organism: Eutolmus rufibarbis (assembly GCA_963920795.1). NCBI lineage: Eukaryota > Metazoa > Arthropoda > Insecta > Diptera > Asilidae > Eutolmus > Eutolmus rufibarbis. Next base: position 15,921,345 of record OY987205.1, read on the forward strand.
AATGGATCTGCAATGGAGTCTTTAATTACTTTAAGCATGTCCGCCGAAATTTTGTCCCATCCTGGTGATGTGTTTGATTTTAACTGTTTAATTGCCTTGACAACTTCTTGTTTATCTGTCGGTGGTAATTACGTTTTCTGTGAAGATTTCTGGGATATTGTTATCATTGTTTTCTTGCTCATTTCTTTCCATACAATCTTTTATTGCTCTCCAGAATTTTGTAGGATTTTCTGTCGCTTGTTCAAATTTTGCTGCTGTAATAATATCAATTAAAGTTTCAAGTATTGGCTGTGCAAATAGCTGCAAGTCGCCTTCTACAGGTCTTTTAAACTTTATTTTATTCATAAATTTAAAAGTTCTAGTTTCGATTTCTGCCTTTCGTCTTCCGTAGTGAGTCAGTGTTAAAAGCATTGTTTTATGGTCAAGATCCAGCCAGTTTTCCAATTTGAATTCGTACATATCTGGTTGCATTGTTATGTTCGTCCCAATGTGGTCAATAAGCGTTGAACTGTGCTCATTAGTCCGTGTAGCACATTGTAAATTTATGATTTTGCAGCTATTCATTGTTAGTATATTCACATACTGCTTTTGTTCATTTTTATTTAATATGTTAATGTTTGCATCTGCAAAAGTTATACTGGTATGAGATGCATATAATTCGTCAACGTATTCCATGAACTCATCAAGTGATTCCAATGGAGATTTGTAAATAGAATGTGCCGATTTTGATTCCAGTTTCTCCGTTAATACCCAGAATGATCGTGTTGTATATCAGTTTTAACATAATAGTTTTCAATAATAGCTGTACCTCCACTTCTTCTTTCTTCGCAATAATTATTGCACAGTTTTAAATCTGTTCATGCTGAAGTATAATATTTTGCTTCACTTTCGTGTAGCCAGGTTTCGCAAAATACTAGGATATTCACTTGCGGGTTATGGTTTCAAAAAATTTCTATTTCATCCTTTTTATTTCATATGCTTTTTAAATTTGCGTAAGAAATTGATCATTTTTCAGAATTCATGTTATTTTTGTTTTTTAAATACGTTTTATGTTTCATCATCAATAAGATCTACGAAATAGTTAAATTTTTATTGAGCAACCCTAACTTGACGATTGTATTCTGGGCATTCCCAGCTGTCGGGTTTATGCCGAAGTAACGTGTTTGCTTCTATGAAAGTTTATGCAACTGATCGTCTCGGACTTACAAGTTTTTGTGATATGTCCATCTCCACACTTTGCTCATATTTCTGTTTCGCTATTGCATTTGACATGTGTGATTGTATTCCTGGCATTTGTAGTATCGAATTATGTTAACATCTTCTTTTACATAGTGGCTGCGCCATCCTATGTTTACCGAGTTGTTAACGAGTTTTAAATAAAGTGCTCCAGTAACCTCAAAAAAAGTTGTTCATTTTTTTGTAATTTTGTTTTGGCGCGTGTGCACGACCTTTAATTCGTCGCTTTGGTCTATGCTATGATTAAGTACTATAAATTATGTTAGCAGTTTTTCCGTCGAATATTTCTGATCTAGATTGTGGATGACAAGTTTTGGAATTTTTTCTTTTCTTTTTACAATATTATAGTTCTCGTTGAGTTTGGCTGTAATTTCTCTGAATAGTTTATCGTTACTTTGCTGTGTGTCTGTTTTTATAAGAACTCCTCCGTTCTGTAGTTTCTTCGTGGCTGTGATAGGAGTTTTAATTTGATTTGGTTTTACTCCTGCTTTAATTTTATTTAGTGTCATGTTTGAGTTTTGCTTTTGCATTAGTTGTAATGATAATCCTTCTGTTAAAGACTTTCGCTGTTGTAGTGCTTGTAACAGCCTGTCTATGTTTGAGGATCGTTGCATAAGAAATATTTTCCGGCTTTTTATTTTCAACTGCCGGCTTACAGAGAATCTTAATTAAAGAATTCAGCGAATTCAGCTTGTCGCTAATAATGTTTAGATTCGTTGTGTTCATATCATTCTCCTCTATCAGACTTCTAGTCTTACTTGAAACTGACTTACCATTCCAAACTTTACCCATCTTACACATCCACATTGTAATGTATCCTAGCTCTTTAATTTGAGTATATGCGACTATGTAAATCCTACACAATTTATGTGGAATCACTGTCCACAGAAGCCTTCACACTGTATTGTCGAGTCATTTTTTTCACCTTTTTTCTTGCATTTTTTACACCTCGCACAAGCGACACCACCTTCATCTCCTGCCATTTTTTAGCGATTTTAAAGAGTGCATATAAATAATTCCAAATTCGGATCCTTCCGAAGAGTTCGCACTTTTTGTTCATGTGCGATTTCATGTTGTGTGTAATTTTACCATAATTAGTTTTGGTAAAAAATTGCTTACATTAATTATTATAAACATTTTAAGTGTCACTAAAAATAATCCGAAAAAAGCCCTGAGCTGAAAATACTGCTCAGCTGATATAAAAATGAAGTAAACGCATGGTTGGCAGATAAATTGACCCCGCAGAGGTAGCCATTGACACGATTTCGCTTACAATAACGCATAGAGGCGTTTGCGTAATAAAAGTAAATACTGAGTAAGCAATTTCAAGCAAGGCACGTCGCACTGTGCAAAAGTATCGATTGCAAAATTACCGAGAGAATATTAAAAATTTCAGTTTTTAAATGTTAATTGTAATGCTTTCGAGAGTACTGTTTTTCAGTTGGTCGATATTTATATTTTAACTTTTGTCTTCTGTGCAATAACAGACAGGTGTCTTCACGCAACATAAAAAATTCCGGAATGTACTGAACAGTGCGTCGTACCGATTGCGAACTCAATACTTTAATGGTTGATATCTGTGAACCTAGCTTTAAAAGTATAACACATGTACTTTTAATCAAACAATAACAAAATCAAAAATTGCATTAATTAAACAACTTTGCGGCTAGACATGTATGTAAGCATGGGCGTAGCCGTAGCCACGCTGGGAGGCTTGCCTCTTTCCTCCCCCAGGCTTACGTAGTCAAACGAAAATATACCTACAAAAATTAAGATACCTTCTTGACAGACCTGGAACCCTCGTAGGTTACTGCTGAAATAATATTGAAATTGGAATAGTGTTGTTAAAATAATTTTCACGCCTGAAAGGTTGGTCCCATCATTTTCATTTTTTGAGTGAAGCCACTACATATCCCGACTTAATATTGAAAATTGGTACACAGGGGTTTTTGGAGATCCTGATTGCGAATCTACGTTCGAAATTTAAAAATTGAAGATGGCGGATCATATATGGCGGCCAAAATTAATATGTAAATGAAAATAAATGGCACTAATTTGAAACTGTTACCAAAATTTGGAAATTAAAAATGGCAGTCACAATATGGCGACCACAAATTCTACGAATTTAAGTGAAATTTCGTGCTAAGGTACCACTGATTTTGAATCCCAATATAGGTACATATCAATTCAAAAGTTATTTTGTTCATTTGGTTGTTTGTTGCTCAATCACGCCGAAACGGTTGGTTTGATATTTTTCATTTTTTGTCTGAAGGTAGTACATCCTTCAACTTAACATATTTCAACTTACTATATTTTCATTTTTTCAAAATGACGGACATATGATGGCGGCCAACAATTATAAATTTCAATGGATTGCGACGAATATTTGTATTTGGAGTTTTTGGAGATGTTGGTTGCGAATCCGTTTTCAAAATTTAGAAATCAAGATAGTAGACTCAATATAGCGACCAAATTTGTCAAAGTAATATCATGAGAAAATAAATTAGATAAATTAGAAGGTTGATTCAATACCCAATGATTTAATATTGAACATTTACATATAAAACGAAATGTTTAGGCAGACGATAATTTCTATAACGAATAGGCAATCAACATAAGGTTTGCAGCTATGATGTTTTTCAATAAAATAATATTAAATAGGGAGAAAAATGAATACTCTTATTTATTTATTTAACACAACAATGGAAACGTATAAGTACAGAATAGATTATGAGCCCTTCTTATATGGACGGTAGTAGCAAAATGAGTTTTGGACGGTTTTACACCACATCCAAAGATTTTAGTAACACTCCTAAACTTCCCAAGCTGAGAAAAGTACCTACCAAAATTGAACATTTTAGAAGTATATAACTTACTATCAAACTTGGGAAAAACAGAATCCTTTAATTTTTATATACATATTTTGTAGGGTAGCCTCCCCTCAATAACAGGGTAAAATGATCAAAAATGAAAGTGCATCTTACTTTGCCTTCGTTTTCGAGAAAAATCGATTATGGCTAGTACTCAATGAAAACCGGACATAACTAGAGAGAAAGCGTTTTTTATTAAAAAAAAAATAGTTGTTCTATCACTTTGACTTTTATGAAAAAAGCGAAAAAAACCCGCAAACTTTCTTAAGTTTTCCATGTTCTAGATCAAATTCACTTTAAAATGGGATATAAATCTCGACATCGGCAAACAGCGCTAACATTAAAAAATTTAACTAAACTTTATAAAATGTGTAAAGCCCCATATTTTTGAGCTTACAAATTTTAAATTTTTTCTCGGAGTGTTCTTCCCTGATGTTAATTTTTCTATAATATTACTTTATGAAATTTTATTGTTAAAAGGGTTGTTTCAACAAATATACGTCTAAAAAAGTTCGAAATTTATAAAATTATTTTTATGGGTTTTTTGTAATAAAGTTGTAATATTGATTATGGGACTTTTAAACATAACAACAACAAAGTTGTGATAGTTAATAAAAAAAAAATAATGTAAGCTTTAGTTTTATTATGATAAAGTCAAACTACTTTTTGAAAATTTTTGTTTGTTAAGGAAACAAAATATTTATTTTTATTTATTATCATAATTTGAAAGCCTATATACACAGTATTATGTGTAAGGAATTTCATCCAAATATCTCAAGAAAAAAAGCGTTTCAGATTTATGAGACGAAAAACGTCGTTTGGGCCCACTGTGCGTCGCTTATTCCTTGTTTATTTATTCAAGATTCATCAAATACACTGACTACTACATATTTCAAGCAAACCCTAGTAAAACTGAACTTTTTTAATCGTTAAATAGGCTATGTAGACATTTTCAACATAACTTGAATTTGCAATTTGTAACTACATGAAGTTTAACCTATGACGAAAAAGGAAGAGATTCTTATTTCAAACAATAAATTTTAAAATCCTAAAATTAAAATTGTACAACAAATATTTTAATAAATAAGAAAATTATAATAAATTAAAAACCGGCATTGGATTACTCTCTATTACAGGAATATATCACCATAATTATTATTATAATTTTTTTTTATCATTGTCATTTCACATTTTTTATCTTTAATTTTCAATGTAGACCTAAGAGTTTAGAGTTAAGCTTACTTTTCAATTGGTGAGAAGATAAATTAAAATCGAAAATATCATGATGCAAAAATAAATTAGCGATGGATGTGATTGGCTCATGTAGTCCGTAATTAGTACGATGATAAGGTATCTTTACCATTCTATTAACTCCAAGACCAGGACGAGAAACACATAACGAAAATAAAGACAACAGCTGCGGTAAGCAAAAAGAATCAGCCCATGGTAAACCCTTGAGGGCGAATTGCAAAAATCATCTCTGCACAGCTTCAATGCGGTCAGATTGGAATTTATAAGAAGGCGCCCATACAGGACTTGCATATTCTAAAATGGGGCGAACGAATGAAATGAATAAAGTTTTTGTAACATAAGGATCGTCAAAAATCTTAGACCATCTTTTAATAAATCCCAAAAGTGAATTAGCCTTATTAATAATCGTATTTAAGTGTTCGTGAAAGAGAAACTTAGAATTAAAAGTAACACCCAGGTCTTTCACCAAGGTAAGACGTGAGAGTTCACTACCATCCATGGAATACTGGAAGCTAATAGGTGTTTTGCTCCGTGTAAAAGACACAAATGTACATTTACTCACGTTAAATGGTAGGTCATTTAAGGCACACCACATAGAAAAATTATTTAAATCATTATTAAGTAAAAGGCAGTCGTTAGGACAGCGAATAGAGCGGAAAATGTTTCCATCGTCAGCATATAAAAGAATTTTAGAGTGTGATAAAGCAGCGCTCAAGTCATTTATAAATAAAATAAACAGCAAATGTCCCAAGTGACTACCCTGCGGAACGCCGGAGGTATTATGGATAGGCAGCAGGGAAACCGAATTTCGCCAGTTTACGGATTAACGCTTTGTGGTTAATCCTGTCAAAGGCTTTACTGAAATCGGTGTAAATGCAGTCAACTTGCCCGCCACGTTCAATCGCATTGATGCAAAAAGAAGAGAAGCAGAGGAGATTTGAGACAATTGACCTTCCTTTCACGAAACCATGTTGGCAATCACTTAGTATATATTTACAGTGAAAGTATAAAATATCACAGACAATGGTTTCGTAAAGCTTGGGTAAAGCCGACAGCTTGGCAATTGGCCTATAGTTGCATATATCATCCTTAGCTCCCTTCTTGTGTAAGGGTATGATATAAGATAGTTTCCAGCAATTAGGGAAGGCACCTGAGATCATTGATAAGTTAAATAAATAACAAATAACATTCACCAAAGACAAAGCACAGGACTTTAAAACGACATCGGGAACACCATCAGGTCCGTAAGAATATTTAGAGGGCAAATCATTAAGATACTGTAAAATAGTTATTTGGTCAAAATAAAGATCTTTAGTTTCTAAAGTAGTGGATGGTAGTTTCGTCGAGTCGTAAAAAGACTTAGGTATATCAGAGAAGAAATTGCAAATTTCGGTTGGATCACAACTGAGCTCATCGTTGTAGTAAAAACAAGCAGGATAACCAGCCAGTTATGTTGGCATAGTGGATGCTGAGTGAGCAGATCCGTTTTTTTGCGTTGTAGATGAAAGGCCGCGGTGTTTCTGCGACGGTGCAAACTCCTTGACAATAATGTTATCAGGCCAAAACTTCTTGTTCAATAGCACAGAGAAGTAATCATGAGGGACAAACAACTTAAATGAGGAGACGAGCGGAACAAGACCAGCCCGCGCCTTTGAGAAAAGCTTCCTAAAGAGATGGAATTTCGGAGTTACCATAGATGTAACTAAGTACGTCATCCTCTTTAGTTTCCGGGTCCAGACGAGAGATAAATAAGATCTTCGGCACAACGGTAGGCACGGAAAGAGCAGTGGGTGACACAGCTGGGCTGTCGAGAGCCGATTCCGCAATGCTATCAGAAGACAGGTCAGTGACATCATCAACCAGAACAACCGGAGGCCCAGCGCCCACAGCAACTAAACCATATACCGTGGCAACCGCTGCAGCCTTCGAGCGAGTACACAATAGTGTCAGTATGACCCCGCACCGACTTCGAATAATTCCTAACGCCTATTGCGTGTTGCGTTTTACAAAGGAAGCATCTTAATGTATAGTTAGTACCCCAAATTATAGCTAGAGAATCTCAGAACCGCGCATTTTCAAAATGTTTTCAATATATTTACGATCCAACTCGAGCTATGGGTCAAATTGACGCGGTGTGGTCTCCAAGAGTTTCTGAAGTCTGAAAAATAGTCAAGAAAACAGTAAATTTAACTATTTTTTCTAACAGTTATTAAAATCCTAACAACAATATTGAAAAGACACTGAAAAGCGATAGAGCGCTTTGAAAATTGTTTTGCATTAAATCCCTTTGCGGACCCGGACTACTGGGAATAGGAAAAAATTAGTTCGGACCGCAGAGTAGAGTGTTAGCGGCCGTATGATAGCTCCCTATACTTCGAGTCATGTGATATCGTATATATTAGTAGAATGAGACTCGATCAAGTTCGTTTCGATTCCACTTATAAAAACCAGCTATTAATATGTCAAAACACATAAAATAGGCACATTGCCATCACTCTGAAACAACTAGTGCTTAAAAACGAAGAGTTGCACATAAAACCTTAACTTTATTTTGAAAGACTTGTCTAGTGGTACCCAACTCAATGAGGTGCATACAAAAGATAAAGATAATGTATGTAGATGTGTGATCGGTCGCATTTCATAAAACAGCATTACTAGCGGCAAGCGGCCACAGTAACTTACTTAATTGTTTAGGTTTAGAGCATCGAAGTGGAAATAAGAAGGTCGAAGATCTCCGCGTCTAGTCAAGCCATTATTTTTCGAAAACTTCCACCAAAGGTGTAAAAAATAGCAATGAGAAGGAGCAGATCACAGATCACGAAAAACAAGATGAGGGAACTTTATCAATTTATGGAACCAAACTTATATTCACTACTAATTCTAAGTGTCACATTTGAAATCTGAAAAATTGAAATATGTGTAAAATAAAATCAATTACAGTTTAATTTACAAAAAAAATTGACTCTTCAAAAAAAATGGTGTTCTGATTACTGCCTTATAATAATTTTGTGTTACTATATTATAAGAAAAGTAAGAACAGATTTTTTAGGTTTCCGTAGCAAAACAAGGTACCCTTATATGTAGCAAAGACGCACGCGGAACAAATTCTGTGGACACGACAAATTTCAATAGGACGTAGCACTACGTCTTATGTGCAGCAAAAACGATGCTGCAGATATCGGCGAGTCCTATGTACTGCAGCCAAATAGCTGCTGCAGCGGCGCTGACCCTGGGGTTGCTTTGTTTATTTGGCTGCTGTTCTGCGTAAGAGGCTTGTTGAACTGTGCTAACGTGAAACGTGAAACGCGAGGGGATTGAATTATTCTAGGAATCCTGTAATTTGCGTGCTCTGCTCTGCCCACGCATACCCCGCTATCCACCTACGCTATTAAAAGCATTTCTTAAAAAAGATCTTTTCTACTCTTCTTGTTTAGAGTTTAATATAAAGCTTTTTTAAAAACAAATGTTTGGACTCTGTGGTTTACAATCTTATCAGATCATCACGAATCGAAATTAGTCTAGGTCTTGTGTAAAAGATTTTAGTGGTTTTTGAAGAAGATATACATAAATCTACATAACAAGAATATATAAAAGGAGAACAAAAAAACACATGCATCCTTATTTGAAGTTTGTCATGTAAGAGTAATTTTAAAGGTTTCTAATAAATTTGTGAAAAGTTATTATAGTATTATAAATTGAAGTTTAGTAAGTATGTTACGGATAGATGGCATTGTTTGTGAGTTTTATACTTTTAGATAGAATCATGAGAAATGTCGCCTACTTTTTTAGTTTTTATGCTGCTGAAAGACTCTAATAAATCGTACTACATGAGCTTCCTATCAGCGTTTGATTCATTATTCTACAACTTTTTATTGTAGGAAATATAAGCTTTCAAATTGTGCAGAATTTTCGTTCCACCATTTAACCATTTGAAAGTTGATTGAACAAATTCGTTTGACTACGAAACCCTACATATTGAAAATTTATCAGTGAATTTAAAGATATCGAAAGAATTAAATAATTCGGAATTTTTAAATTTAACCTTCAGACGAAGTACAAGGTTGTTCTAAAATGTTTCCGACATGATTTTGACAAGGCCCATATCTGGGAATTCGATTCACAGTTAGTCGAATTGAGATAAAAATCGACTATACTGTCTTCTCAATTAATATTTGCGATTCTTTTAATTGTCTCGTTAATCTAGTTTTAAAAATGTACCACAATAATTTTAAAATTGGAATACATGTATTACTATTATACCTCGATGAATAATCTAGCGAATATTAGACGTTTTCACGTAAACTTTTCTATGAATATTTCACTTAATTAATTTTTCCTAAATCTGCTTGCATTTTTTCTCGCATGCGTTGTGATTATGGGTTTAAGATGCACTTACGGCGATTTGTGGGCTCTCGATTGTGAAGGTGCGTGAATTTGATAGCAATGTTGCCGCTGCTGAGTTGTTGAATTGACCAACCGACCTTGATTTTTGTGGCCAAACGGCTTTTGTCGGAACTTTCCCTTCGATGGAGCCGGTCCACTCATTCTTACGATATCCGCCATTCCAGTCGGCAGCGACAAAAGAAAAGGAGACTTAAAGAAGGCCGTGTGTCGAGAGAACGGCGTTGCAGAGACGCCTCAGTCTCTGTGTACTCATTGCACCCATTAAAGCGGCTCGGGATGGGATAACGCAATTACTTCAAATTGGGTCTCCGATTAAAATATGGTTGTAGGCCAGATATCAGCAGAAAAGATTACCCGGAAAGGTTCCGATTGAATTTTTTTGCTCTAAGGTGCTAATTTGTGGCGCGATTCCCGTCTTCGCAAGTCCGTCGCGCCCCGTTACGTCGAAGATTGGCTAAAAACATTTAGGAAATATCTGAAATGGATCATTAATTAATAACTTCTGGTGCTAAGAAAACCCACAGAAGGCCTGCTGTGCCGGAGGCAAAAATACTTGCTCCAAAGTGCACTCCAGCAAGAATGTAAGTGAGCCATATCACTTCTCCAAAATCATCCGCTGTCGGCTATATTTAGATAAAATAAGACAATATACCGCGGCAAAAACAGGAGCAGGAAATATTCGGAGTAATTAGCGTTGTTGGTATATATAGCATGGAAGGTAAGAACATAAGTAAGAAACATGCTGCGCAACTGGTGCACATGCTTTCGAAATTTTCTATGTACCGCACGGCGCGCAGGGCGCGCACGGCGGAGGTTTCATCACGGCCAAGTGACCATGATTTCCTAATTGTGCTGAGGTGTAATGGACCCAAATTTATGGGACATTGACATTACCCGGCCGTCAACTCTCGTGCGAGGCTTTGTTCTCCCTGAATTTCTCCTGACTTCGTCGAAGGTAGTGACCGACACTTGGGAGTTTCATACCTTCATATGTGCTATTAAAACTGCAAATTCCGACGAAGTCAGGGAACCAAGACGAGAACTGTTTACCGTGACGCAGCGTCCAATATTACGCTAGCCCAGACCAAAGAATCAGAAACAATCGTAGGTCAGAAACAAAATATTTTGATGGAATGTAAATAGGTGGGTAACGGAGAGCGTTTTTCCCAAATCATTTGTCTTTCGACGTTATTTTGATTGACTGATTCCGACATTTTCCATTTCGCAGACAGTCTGCGCTACAGACAAAGTAACCTACTTTGAGCTGAAACGTGACAGTAACGAGTTAATAGTCAGCTCGCATGTTTTGAATGTTACTCAATCAAGTGAATATGATAATATTATTATTAGGGCCACACTTAAATTCTACGACATTTCGTATTTTTGCTACACTCAATCGCTAATTTTACATGACCTTTTCTAAAGGTTATAGGAAAGTACCATTAAACGAACAAAATGAAAATTGTGGGAATCTATAATACATATATTAAAATGATAACCCTTTAAAAATGTCCAAATTATAATGTTTGCATTGCACCACTTAATAATAATCCTTTCAGCTTCTGTACTATCATTGGCATGTTTTCATACAAAATTTTCACTTTATTTTGGAGTAATATATCACTTCTTCTATCCTTCGCCAAAGTTAATTAATTTCATCTCCTGGCTCGGCATAGTTTAGTAGGTATTGTTTCAAACCTAACTACAATCCCTATATATGCACATATGTATATAAAATCATGGTTTTCGCCCGTGTTCTGTATTCCAAGTGAAATGAAATCGAAAAGAGCTTGTAAAGCTCCTATTGATTTGAAATGTTTCAATAAAACTCCTAAAATTTTCATAAAATCACTTCAGTAACCTTTGACTTCAATTAATGTTTTCATTCAAAGTGTTAAAATAATTTGCTTAGAAAAATCCAATCGAAATATTTCGAAGTTTAAGTTTAAAAATTAATTTAAATCAAAGAAAACTGAAATGAATTTGTTACAATTTTGAGAATTTTATTTAGGAAATTCAATTCAAAAGGAGTTTTCAAAGCTCTTTTCGATTTCATTTCATTCGCAGTACAGATCATGGATGTTTGTTTATTTTTTTATTTCTTATTTCATTTTATTTTCTGTTTGTTTGTTTGTTGCTCAATCAAGTCTAAACGCTTGGTGGTTCCAACTTATAACGTATAGGCTATCTTTTATTCGCGGGCTTGAAAATGGCGGACCTAAGATGGCGGCCACCAATTATAAATTTCAAAGGATTTCCACAAAAACTGGTATTTGGGGATTTTTGAAGATCTTGATTGCGAATTCTCTTCGAAATTTTAAAATTCGAGATGGCGGGTCCAATATTACGTTTGCGACCACAAATTGTTGAAATTCAACGAATTTAATGAAAATTAGTTCTTAGGGTATCTTGAGGCTACTAATCTCAAAGTTGCTATCAAAGTTTATAAATTCAATATGGCGGATTCAACACCGGGACCAACATTTTCAAATTCAATGAATTGAAAAGAAATTAAGCAATAAAACTATTTTGAAGCCACTTATTTTCAATCTACTATTACGGTTTGAATATTTGAAATGGCGGTATATTAATGAAAATTGGTATAAAAATAGTTTGGTGACACTCATTTCGAACCTACTATAATATTTTTAAATTGAAGATGGTGGATCCAATATAGCAGCCAAAAATTTTACGAATTTGACGGATTTAAGTTAAGTTATATAATAAGTATACATCCTTAACTTAACAATAAAAACACATAAGTGAAGAAAAGATGAAAAACCTTTCAGATTGTGGACTGTGGCAACAAAATGAGTTTTGGACTATAGTTCTACATCACATACTCAGATTTTAGTAACACTCCTAAAATAGATGAAGTATCAGACTTGAGCATTTCAGAAAACTTTACTCAGAATATATCGGGAGAAACTGGCGAGTTTCCTACCATAGGTATGTATATGAAGGTAGACAAAAAAATCTTGGAGATAAGGAGTTTAACACGTTCACGAACGTGGATGCTATAGCATTAATTTTCACAATGAAGCAATATGCCATGAAAGCTTAACTGTCCACGAACGTGTTATAGTATATTTTATTATTTGTTTTTGAAGTAAAGTGTCGAACAAGACAACATTTCATTCAACACTGTTCAAGAATAATTCTAGATTATAGATCTTCTTTTTCTCTTTTCAGTTAATTGTGAAGTCGCTTTTTTTTCAAATTTACTTATTTTAAGTAGAAAGTGGAATAGAACAAATGAGATCAGTTCTTTTTTTCAATTTCGCGACTTTGATTGTATGCAGCGGTCCTAACACCTAATGGTGCAAGAGACTTTTTATATTATGTACATACATACCTAAGTTTAGATTTTCATACCTACTCTTTCAAATAAATCAAAAGTAAACTTTTAATAAATCCAAATCTAAAAAAGAATCTCAAAAGTTATTGTTTTAATAACTCTTATAATTCAATTAAAAACGCCTGAAACACTAAAAAAAGACGGACAAGTAGAACTCACGCCTTGAGGGTTCCGTATCGTTATACTTTATAATTATCTATTAAATTTGAATTATAGAAAAACAAGTACAAACTTAAAATTGTAGTTGAGAAACATATTCTCCCATAGATTTCAACTGCAAATGTAAGTTTGTTCGCACAATATTGAGAAATTTACCATGTTATTAATTAAGACTTCTTATAGGTTTTCCTGTAATCTACAAGTAAAGAACTATTTTCTGTATTTTTTCCAAAATTTTAGGCTCAGTAGTTTCGGAGATAGGGGGGGGGAGGAGACTCTCACAACAAGCCCTTTCATTTGATATGTATGTCACACGGTATGGTTTGCAAAAATTTTTTTTTTAATTTTCTAATTTGCCCCTCAAAAGTGACCCCAATATTCAAAATTCATTTATTTACGTTACACGTCCGTGTTTGGGTCGCAAAAATTCTTATGTATACCAAATTTATACTTAATCGATCCAGTAGATTCAGAGCAAATCGACTGTGACAGGCGGACAGACAGACACACGAGTGATCCTATAAGGGTTCCGTTTTTTCATTCGAACGTACGGAACCCTAAAAATGTGAATTTTATTGACTAAATAATTGAACTGCCCGTGTGACTTTTTCCCTTGAAGATTTCATTCATTGAGTTAACTCTGAAAATTCCTAGGAATATTCAAATAAGGGTATTCATTCTCAGCTTAGCACAGTCCCACAAACTCATTGCACAGCGCAGCGGGGAATTTGACAAATCAACTCAAGCGCAGAAGGACTAATCGAAAACTGCAGCATCGTTTTCGTTCCACATGGACACTACGACTTATTGAAATTTTTCGTGGTCACAGAATTTGTTCGGCAATGCGACATCTTTAAAGTTGTAAAATCCTTCCCCGCATGCTGTCCATTCCGTCGCTCACCTGGGCCCCGCATAATAGAAGTTTATTACCTTGACCAATTCCTACTAGCTACTATGAAGAATATCTGGACAAAGTAATTAATTTAGTTATTATATGTAGGTACACTCTAAAAAATATGTGTAGTATTACACAGTTTTTTTACGATATGTATGAAGTAAATTTACAATTTTTCAGTAAAAGTACATATTTAGTCTAAAAAAGTTAGTAAAAATACACAGTTGTAAATTCGCAATTTTCTAGAAAATTTGCATGATTTCACTTCCAATATTCAACACTTTTTACAAACGATTTTTTAAAAATACACCAAAGTAGCAAAATTGAGTGCATAAACGTAGTAAAATTTGATGCTGATAATAACATAAAAAATTTGTGAGTGTGTTCTTCCGTATAATTACAAGCCAAAGAAAAATTTAACTTGTGTTAGAAGGTGACATTTTGTAATATTGGAACAAATATCGATGCAACTCGTTTTTAAATTTTATACAATTAGCAAATTTCATCGTAGTTACGAAGATTACCAAACATTTGTAATTTTTTACTGATGTCTCTATGGCGTTATTTCGTTATTGCGCCATTCGAGAAATGAATGAAACGTGAATGCAAAAGGGCTATTAAAGATTATTATTTTTGGAATTTATTTTAATATTATTAATTAAAGCTTAGCCTTATAGGATCACAAATTAGTGAAAACTAGCTGAGTAACCCGGTTTCACCCGGTGTATCAAAAATACTACTTAATTAAATACTTTTAAATTGTTGGTACTTCAGCCAGATTGGTAAGTTTACCAGTATTACTAAAATCTGTGGATGTGGTATAGAGCCCTTCAAAACTCATTTTACTACCACCGTCCATATCAGAAGGACTCATAATCTGTCCTGTATACGTTTCCATTGTTATGTGTTAAATAAATAAATAAATAAGGGTATTACTTTCTTTTAACTATTTCATTGTTACCTTATTGGAAAACATTAAAGCTGCAAACCTTATACTGATTGCCTATTCGTTATAAAAATTATCCCTGCCTAAACATTTCGTTACACATTTAAATGTCCAATATTAAATTATTGGGTATTGAATGAACAATTCTAATTTATTTTCTCATAATATTGCTTTGAAAAAATTTGGTCGCCATATTGAGTATATTATCTTGATTTCTACATTTTGAAAGCGGATTCGCAATCAGCATCTCCAAAAACTCCAAATACCAATATTCATGGCAATCCATTGAAATTTGCAATTGCTGGCCGCCATTTTAAGGGATCATTCTGGTTTAGGCGGTCAAAAAAAAGGCTATTTTCATTAATTTTTTTAGGAAAAAATTGTTATAAATATTTATAAAAAGTTGATTGACGTTAACTAATACACTCTTAAAGTACATAGAAAATTAATTATTGTTTTTCACTCTTCTAAGACATCAAAATGGCGGGTGACGATAACTCCGTGAAAAAAAGTAGTTCGTTGCGAACGTGATATCTCGATAATTACTCATCTAAATTGAAAATATCAAAATTGTTTACATTCAATATGTGTGTAGCTCTAGCGCGAACTATGGATATTGATTTTTACCGATAAATAAAAAAATGGCGGACATTTAAAAAAAAAAATTCAAAAATTATGTTGTTTTTCCACTGTTTTTGGGCCAAAAAAAATAGTAAAAACCAAAATTTGAATTCGATCGTAGTTCACGCTAGAGCTGTTTATGTGTACAATATGTGGTTAACATTTCATGAAGATCGGTTCAGCGGTTTCGCCGACCGTAAAAACATAGTTTTGAGAAAAACGCGTTTAAAGTTTTAGGCATACGGGCGAACGCACTCAGGTAGTAAAAGTTGCTACGAACAAGTCACAAAATAATATGTTTAGACTGCTTCGATCATTTTAATTATTTGACACAATACTTTTAGATATATGTACATATGTACGAGTATATATGTACTTTAGAAAAATGCAAAAAAACAATTTTTTTTGAAAATTATAAACCAGAATGATTCCTTAAGTCCACCATTTTGAAACTTAGCAGCTTTAATGTTTTCCAATAAGGTAACGATGAAATAGTAAAAAAAATTAATACCCTTATTTATTTATTTAACACATGACAATGGCAGCGTATACAGATTAAATTATGAGCCCTTCTGATATGGATGGTTTTAGAAAAATGAGTTTTGGATGGTTCTATACCACATCCACAGATTTCTACTGACGAACTGGCAAAATCAAACTGTATATCGTAGAAAGAAATGTTACTTGAAAATTCTAATACTTGACACTGGCAAAATGTGCTACAGTACGACACCATAAACGAAAAAATTGATTGAATTGATAGCTAGGAACAGTTTGAATGGGAAAAAAAACAGTGGTTTTTACGTTTTTTCGTGCATCCAATGACCCATTTTTTTCAAAAGTCAAAAATCGAAGAACACACAAAAACGTGACTAACCTTTTCAGTTGTCAACAACAAACTACTAATCCAAATTGGCTGATAATGCCAACATATGATAAACATATGTGTACCAACATAGCAAAAAAAAAAAAAATTCGATAATCGAATGTACACAGCCCGCGAAAATTCAAAATTCACCTTTTCTTTTGAACAGACCTCGTTTGTTAGTATGCTGGCAAAACATTCAGTATATCTAAAAATTATTATGAAATAACAAAAAGACCAAAATGCCTTTGGTATATTAAATTACAGATGGAATTTTAATTTTCAATTTAAAAATAAAATGTTACCCAAAACTTAATTACCTATTAGGTTAATTTTTAAATAATACTAGCGAATACCCGGCGTGCGTTCACTTCAATAAATAAAAACGAAAAAATCGAAGAAGAAAAAGAAGAAAAACGAAGAACTCATCGTATGCGTGTGTAGTGCACTTCTTTTAATTTTAATAATACGTGCTAAAAATTTCAGGATGATCAGATGAATGGTATAGGAGTCCATTCGTACCAAACACACACAAACTTTCGCTTTTATATAGTTACATAGATTATATAAAAAATTTCGCTGAAATCTAACCAGGCGCAATTTAAATTTTTTAGCCGTGTAATAAGCGCAGCGGAAGTGCTTGAGGAAACTTTATCAACAACCTTCAGACCGTCTAATTAGAGGGTCATTAGGAGCAGCATTTATCTGAAGAATAAATTTAATTCTTAAATCGGAAAAAGTTCTTGAAGTATGAGGAAAACTGTCGTTTTTTCTGTCTATTACTTCTCCGTTAAAATTTCTTGCAAATGAATTGATTGCATTCAGCTTATACAAATGGTAGTAGTAAATAAAACAATTTAAATTAATCACGAGTAGAAAAGAAGCGCAAACGTTGTTTTACCACTAAAATTAAAGCTCGTTAAAATTGCTTCCTTTCAATTCGATCTTAAATAGAATTATTATTGTTTACAAGGGTTACAGGTGTAGCAAATTATACTTATTTTAAATTACATGCTCACCTTGTCCACAATTTCAACTAACATTCAACGTTATTTTAAAACTATAAATGCATATTTCTGACGAACTAAGAAAACACATGCAGAAAAATAGATAGAGGGTAAAGCACTAAGTTCGCAACAATGTACCACTTCACGTAATATTTTTTCTCACTAGATGATCGCTATTATGAAATCATGAAGAATAAGACGAAATTAGATGGGATTTAATTTACAATTTGTTTTTTTTTATTCGTCTTCAAAAACAAAAGATTTTCAATCGGACTCGTATGTATTGTATATGTACATATGTGCATTTGTATATAACACAGTCACATTCATCTAAACGTAGTGATTTGAGTGATTTTTCCACTTTTCGAAACTTTAAAGCTGTTTTTGTTGTATAAGCTCCAACATTCACAATAAAATTAATATTCCGACGGTTTGCCCCTGAAGTATGTAGTTCAGTGTGATGCTATGCTAAATTTTCCCCAACATTTTATTTCGATCGGCTGAAAGCTCAGAGATCAGGACTGCCCACCAGTTTATACAAAAAAAAAATAGTAATAATAATACAAAATCAATAATAATTGTGATACCTAATTATGGGAAATTGGCTTTAAAATTCTGAAAGAATATATGCAAATCAATATCTTGGTTAAAATCCTTCAGGCTCATTGCGCTCGCTAAGATTTGAATTAATACTACCGATTTGCGGCGTTGTACTTCGGAAGGATCATAGAATTTATTTAGCAAATAAAATTAAAATTTATATTTTTAACATTTTATCTCCCTTAACATTTTCTCAGTCTTTTTTGAAGATTTTGTCCATGAACTTTATTTATGTTTTCATTTTCAGGGTGTTCCAGTTAAAGATTTGCTACATGTCTTCCAAAAATCTATTAGACACTAAATAGAATTTAAAATGTTTGGGTATGTTTTCATTAATTTAACCGTAATTTTCTTATTATTTACTTTATGGGCAAAGCTAGTGGTTCTTCTTGTAAAAATTCATAATTTTTTAAATAAGGTGGACAGAAATTTAAATTTTCTGAATTTAATCCCTTCGCTGTTTGGATCATATTCAGCTTCGCTATGGCTAACCACGAATATACTCGTGATTGGCAGCTAGTGGATTAAAGGTTTACTACTTTTAAAGAAGGATGACATATGTACATAGACCTGGACCCAGTTAAGAAGCCACGAAAATCGCTAACTACTAAAGAAGGGCTCCTTACAAAAGTGAATAATAATGTTAAAGTGTGATTTATAAAAACAGTCAGAAAAATCGTTAAACATTTCGAATAGTCTGTGTTAGATGCAAGAATGCGCAATAGGGGGTTTTTAAGCATATTAGATAAGAAATCTTAGTGAGCGTAAATCAAATCTTATAAAATTTCTGAAAAAAACATTACATTGCCTGCTGCCATGATTTTCTTTTAATTGTTTTTTTATTTTTTTCAATTTATTCAGTTTAATTGAGACCAAAACTTGTAACAAATCTTTTTCAATGTTATGTGTAACGATATTAGCTGCGTTTTTTTCATCCGGGTCTGGGTCTGATTCAGTATCAAATGGAAAAAAACGATCCAGGTTAATTACCCGGACAAAGAGTTTTGTTTCTGAGAGGTTGGCGTACCTGTCTAATGACAGCATGGAAAATGGCCGTACCATACCCATGCTGAGAGCATCGGTTCTCGCTTGATCATCGATGTTAAGCAACATAGGGCGCGGATAGTACTTGGATGGGGTGACAGCGTGAAAAGCAAAGTGTTTGTTTGCATCGCTGAATTTGCGAAAAATTAAAAAGATAATAAACAAAATGAATATTGAGCATTATTTACATATTTTGTATCTCTCATTTGCTTATTTTTCTCGATTTTTGCACTTGAACAACAAACGAAAAGTTCTGTAAGAGGCAATGCTACCAACAACGAAAAATCAAAGTAGCGCAGTAGCGCCTCTGCTGGAATCTTTTCAAACTTATCATCGGGTTTTACAACCCAGAAGCCGATAAATATTTGGGTTTCATGTTGTTGTTGTATTTCTCTGTAAAAGCAGTGAAGTAGACCTTGAACCGGATGAAAGAAAACGCAGCTATTGCTATTTAAGTAAAAAACGAACTGATCTTTTAGTTATATTATTATTGACATTTTCGATGCGGTAACATTGATTTATCTACATATGTATGCAGGACCATAATAATTAGGTTTAGTATTTGTATCAAAAATGACAAATGAAAGTAAATGACTTTTATCAAATCTCATTAAATTTTCGAAATGTAATCTTCAATTTATACTCTTTAAATAGGATCTTTTATTGCAATGTCCTTGGCTAGAATTCATTATCGACCGAGATGCATCGAACGCGTTGCCTCTGTTCCAGTTAGAATTTAGTCGCTGTTGGTATACCATTTCTTTGAAGCATCCTCAATAATAAAATCCCGCGGATTTATGTACCTACATCCGAAGAGCGCGGAGATCATAAAATCGGACCAGCACGCCCAACACATCGTTGTGGATAGTTTTCGTTTAAATAGTCCGGACTTAGCGTGCTTAATGGGCCGGGCAGCTGCATATCATGTTGAAACAACATAGAGCTTGTTGTAGCTAATTGCTCCTCTTCTAGCAATATTGGAAGTTAATTTTATAAGATAACCAAATAGTTGCCTCCCTTCAACGTTTCCGGTAATTCAAATGGAACTATTATTTGGCGCTCTAAAATACCAGCCCAAAAGATTAATTAAAAATGCCATTTCAGAAAAATTACTTTTTAATAGAAAAGTCCATTAATGGGATAAGTAAAAGATCAATTCTATTTAAAAGCTTTTATTTAGTTCACTTTGTCGTTGTTGCTCGGAATCTTGCAAGTCAATTTTGAACCACTTCTTGTTATCCGAACCAGCTAAAATTTTGCACACATGTATAAGTCCTGTGATTATGCAATATAGTATATCTATTATCTTTCTAAATCCAATATGGCGGACGTCTCCAAGATGTGTGGGAAAAAATATTCTTTTACAAAAACGTGAATTACTCGTTAAAAGAAATTTAAAAAAAATTCTCATACCAAATAACTCATGAGAATTACATAAATTTACTACCAAAAAGGTCTTAGCGACTAAATTCGTAAATCCAGTAGTTTCAGGTCTCTTCTCTTTCTTCACGCGAATGTAAGTTTTTACATTCGTGATAATTTGAATTTTACGGAGGCAGCCTAAGAGAGGTATGTACGTACACATTATATATTTTAGTTTGAAAATAGGTTATTTTTAGAACTATGTGTCGTTTAAGATTGTTACGCGAAGTGTTTTAGAGGGAAACTTTTCAGATTTGGTATAATTGTGTAAAATTTGAGAAATTTTTTGGCGAACAGCAAAGTTTTAATTTTGACATTTCGCCAAAATTAAATCTTAAATATCTTGACAAGTACAGCCGACCAACTAAAAATTCTTTGATATTCTTCCGGTTCAGACCAAATAGAAGGTTGCTGCAAAATTTTATTGAAATCTGAAAAATTCATATATTTCTCATACTTAAGCAAAAATTGGTTGAAAAGTTTCAGCTCTAAATAGTATAAAGCAAAGTCGCTGTTTTCGTCTGTCTGTTTCTCCGCTTACTTCTTCTAAACCACGCAACGGATTTTGATACGGTTTTCACTATCGCTGAGAGAATTTCTTCTGGAAGGTTTATATGTATAACACATGCATATTATAGTAGAGAAAACCCGATAATTTCAAAGATTTGTAAAGGGCGATCGGCCGGTATACCCCGTGTGACATATTAAATTTGAGCATTTCAGAAATAGTACATACCTATATGATACACCGGGTAAAACCGGGTTAATCAGCTAGTAGTCTTATAAATTAATTGTTTTGATAAAATATTAATTTAATTAAAAATAATTACTTTAAACAGTACTTTTTTAAATTATACATCACATTTTCTACAAGAGCAGTTTGATAAGTCAGTGACTTTTTGAATAAAATATATTGTTTTCGACAAATAAGCGTTTTATTTCTCAACATAATCTCCTTTTAGCTCTATACATTTAGTCCAGCGTTTTTCTAATTTCTTTTATTCCTTCTAAATAATAGGTTTTCTCGAGGCCCTCAAAATAGGCGTTTGTTTCAGTGATGACCTCTTCATTCGACTCAAATCTCATACCGCCCAGCCATTTCTTCAGGTTTGGAAACAGGAAATAGTCGCA
Source organism: Eutolmus rufibarbis (assembly GCA_963920795.1). Classification (NCBI taxonomy): domain Eukaryota; kingdom Metazoa; phylum Arthropoda; class Insecta; order Diptera; family Asilidae; genus Eutolmus; species Eutolmus rufibarbis. The sequence goes on from OY987205.1 coordinate 15,943,154, forward strand.
GGGTGCTAAATCTGGAGAATATGCTGGATGGAGTAGGGATGGGGTAGCAGTTCGTAGCCCAATATATGGATTTATGGAAATAATGCTTAATCAGCACACGAAATTCAGAAGGGTTGTCTGCTTTCAACGGCTGTCAAACACAAACTAAATGACGCAGCTTAATCAAAATTTTACAGTATAGTCTATTAATAGATTGCAGCTGACGGGAACAGTGTTGCATTTAAAATTACTGCACGAGAAATTCAAAAAGTCACTGACTTATCAAACTGCCCTCATATTAAATGTTATCCGGATTAGATTGTCAAGCTAATGTGTTAATTAATTAATTATGTATTAATATTTGTCAATCGCATTACTACGTATGTACCTTATTGGTAATATTCACATCACCACAAAATATCTTTTAGTTTGCGTTGCTGAGGGAGGCAACTTCTTTACTTTAGCGACCCTCTTTAAAGAAAAAATAACGCATTTGTTATGCCTGCGTTAATCGATTAATTATAATAAATTAGATATAGCGGGATTGATACGCCGCGCCGTTCCTCTGATGAATGATAACCAAATTTTGTAGTTTCAAAAATACAAGACTAGCACCCCACGGAAATCTTGGCGTATGCCGCTTTCCGAGGCCCGCCTAGACGTACACATGCCGGCAAGCAAAAACAAACTTCACCAGATGACCTTTAAATCTCGTGTTCTCGAAGGCATTCTGCGAATTTGTAATTTACGTGAATGCCAACAGCGCTGGGTTAAAATGCTTGCCGAGTCTTGCAGCGGCGTACATAGAACCGGAGGAATGCCACGGCCCCAACGCTGTATTATTATTCCGCTGAATTTAATGTATAGTTTGCGGCTTTAGTCATAACTTATATAACTACTGTGCCATAATGAGAATTCTGCAAGAAAATAAATGTTAACTGCTGCAGTATTTCCACGGTGAATGTAAAGACGTGTCTGGACGCGGATTAATTGAGTAGCGCACAAAGGCGAAAAAAATACCATTAGGCGTGTTGTAATCCGCCAGAAAAGCCCGGAGAAAGGATTATGCTCCAAAGGTCCCAGCCACATTTCGCTAATTGCCTTCAATAGTAGTGAAACATAAGAACGAGTTAACGACCACAACACTTAACATTAAAGCAACAAATATTAGCCAACTTTCTTTTTTCCAAGTGAAATAAGTTTCAAGTCCCCTGTAGTTTTCCACTAAGTTAAAATAATTAAGTTTTCAGTGACATCTATAAAACAGAACGGTGTCGTTATATTTTCATTCAGATACGCTGTATATTTACATAATGGTTTCGTTTGCTTAGAAAAGTAAATTGGTAAATATATATTTGAATTATGTTATTTATTACAAGGTGTTGCTGAAATACTTAAAATAAAGTATACAAATTGATTCCTAAAGTGTCAATTACGTTTTATTTCATTGAAATGAATGCTTACCTTATGCAAAATTCTCCTTGCTATTTCAATTACTTGCTTACTTAAATTTAAAAGATGTTTTGCAGAAACATTCGATTCACCAACAAGAAGTTTGAAATTTTGATTAACGTGTAGGCGGTTGAATTGACCACTTTGAAATGAGAGATTTCTTCTCTCACAAGTTAGGGCATTGCGGAGTTAGGCTATCGGCAGTAACTAAGTGAGCAGTGTAAGTTAGTCCCAAATAAACGCCTCAACCGACTGCACCGTGCTACTTTTTTATTTCGCTCCCTCGTCCAATCCTATAGTATTTTCAGAAGTGGGATGACTGTCCACGGGCCCAAGTTATAAGTAACTCGTGCTAATTAATTAAAAGTTTTGAACCGGAGTTATAAGTAACTCAAGTTTTTGTGAAAAATCCGTGAGGTGATATGGCGACTGCAACACGTGTGGGAGCTTTCCTTGAAAATGCTACAGCCGTTCAGTTGAAGGAAAAGCTAGGCCAATTGGGTTTATCAACCACGGGATTAAAGAACGTTCTAAAATTAAGGCTAGAAGATGCCGTGAAGTCATTAAGCGAGAAGGAGTTGGAGGAATATTTTCCTGCTAATTTGTTACTGTTTCCGATCACGTCGGAAATCGAAGAAGTAACGGTAGCCGGTACGGAGCCTGAGAGAGTCGGTGTGGAGCCTGAGGATGAAGATCTAGATGTGGAATTAGAAGCACTCCGCCAAAAACTAGAAAAGAAACGCAAAATTGTGGAACTAAGAAAGCAAATTTCGGAGCTACAAATGGCAGAAGAAGTTATCGTTGCACCCAGACCGTCTTCAAGTTTCAATTTCAGAGATGTGGAGGAATCGTTTGCCAGCTTTAGTGGGGATGATAATTACCGTGTAGAGTTATGGCTACAAAATTTTGACGAATCAGCCGATGTTTTAAATTGGAACTCCCAGACGCGGTTTATATATGCAAAACGGTTGATGACCGGTACCGCAAAAATGTTCCTGAGAACCGTTATAGTTCGATCATGGGAAGAGCTCAAGTGTGTACTTTTAAGGGAGTTTCGGAGAGCAATATCAAGTGCTGAAGTTCACGATCAAATGAGAAGCCGAAAGAAGAAGCGAGAAGAAACTCTACAACAGTATTTGTTCGCGATGCAAGAGATTGCGTCGATGGCGAACATGAGTGAAGCAGATGTTATACACTACATCATTAATGGGATCCCTGACTCCTGCGTGAATAAAATGCTTCTTTATGCAGCAAATTCTATTGAGGATCTGAAGCAAGCGTTGAGGAAGTACGACAGGATGAAGACTCATACTAATCATCATACAATTCAACCAGCAACTGAACGCCCAAAGCAGCAAACGTCTTTTTCAAAAGCACACCAACACAGCAACTCTAAATTAAAATGCTTCAATTGCAATGAGATCGGTCATCTTAGTACGAGTTGCTCTAAGCCGAGGAGACAGAAGGGATCCTGCTTTAAGTGTGGGAAGCTGGGCCATGTCGCGCAGAATTGTTCTGCAGGAAAAGCCGAAGTGATGACCGTGGACGTCTCTCGTTCTGTGGAAGCTGAATCAACCGAGGCATCTGTAGGCAGTAAACTAGAGGACCAGGTCGTATTTTCTCTCAACGATAACTTTATATGCGATCTTAGGTTTGATTTCCTTGAGGCCGCTGGACGAAAAATTGTCAGCTGTTTTCTACTAGCACTTTTGGACTCTGGGAGTGCAATTAGCTTTGCGCAGCAGCGGTTTATTCCACCTTGTGCCGTGACGAATATCAACCCAGATGACTACCATTTCTGCGGAATCAACAATAGTCCACTTCAGATCATCGGTAAAACGAACTGTGAGGTATTTTTTGGGACTGCTAGCGTAAGTTTATGTTTATTTATAGTTAAGGACTCTAGTATGACACAACCTGTAATTTTAGGCCGAGATTTTTTTAAACTAGGTAATTTTGAGTTAGTCTCTATGGGCGCGAGAGTAAACAAAACTGTACAATATTGTAAGAATGGTCAGACATCTGAGGTAAATCATTTAGAGGCTAATTTTGAAACGGATATTTTAAATATAAATTTATTTGACGACATTTCGGAACTAAATCTTGACATAAATGATAAGCTCTCATGGAATATAAAAAATAAGGTAAACAATATCGTATTGGAAGCTTGCAAAATCCCCGACAAAACAGTTTCGCTATCAAAGTTTGAGATGAGCATTAAGTTAAAAAAAGAAGAGCCTTTCTATTGCACGCCACGTAGATTACCTTATGCTCACAGGGCAGAGTTACAAAAAATTATTGATGATCTCTTACAAAAAAATATTATCCGAGAAAGTAATTCGCCCTATGCTTCGCCGGTTGTTTTAGTACAAAAGAAAAACCGTGAGCTACGGATGTGCATTGATTACCGTGAACTTAATGGGAACACAGTGCGTGAAAATTTCCCTTTGCCTTTAATAGAGGATTTGTTGGATCGATTACGGGGTAAACAATACTTCACTATTCTTGACTTGCGTAGCGGTTTTCACCATGTGAAAATAGCTGAAGATTCCATTAAGTACACCTCGTTTGTCACACCATTGGGACAATTTGAATATCTCCAAATGCCCTTTGGGCTTAAAAACGCCCCGTCGGTGTTCCAAAGGTTTGTGACGCATATTTTCAAGGACCTCATTGTTTCCGATAAACTTTTCGTTTACATGGACGACCTTCTAATTGCCAGCGATACAATTGAAGATCATATTGCTACGTTGGAACAGGTTATTCTCTTAGTCAAAAACAATTCTTTGCAGCTTAGATGGGATAAATGTAGGTTCCTTTATGAAGAAATCGAATATTTAGGATATGTTGTTAATTCTTCAGGTATACGGCCTAACCAAGAGAATTTGCGTGCGATCAGAGATTTTCCTGTACCCAAATGCGTGAAAGGCGTCCATAGCTTTCTGGGCCTTTGCTCATATTTCCGAAAGTTTATTCGGAATTTTGCCATTTTAGCTAAACCTCTCTATGATCTCTTGAGGAAGGATGCTTGCTTTAAATTTTCCCTCGATGAACTCGAAGCTTTCGAAACCTTAAAAGCCAAACTGCTAGAAGCACCTATTCTATCCATCTACAATCCCTTAGCGGAAACAGAACTTCATTGCGATGCGAGCACTTTTGGGTTTGGTGCGATTCTTTTACAACGGCAGAGTGATGAAAAGCTACATCCAGTGTTCTACTTTTCGAAAAGAACTACCGATACTGAAGCTCGATACCATAGTTATGAGCTTGAGACGTTAGCTATCATTTATGCACTAAGAAGATTTAGAGTCTATCTGTTAGGTATTGAATTTAAAATTGTGACCGATTGTCAATCTCTTACCCTGACTCTAAATAAAAAACTGCTGAATCCCAGAATCTCGCGTTGGGCGTTAGAGCTTCAAAATTACAATTACAAAATCGAACATCGAGTAGGGAGTAGAATGGCTCATGTCGACGCGTTAAGTCGTTGCACATCGGTCCTGGTAATCGAGGAGGGTTCATTTGAATATGCGTTAGCAGCCGCTCAACATCGTGATCCGGTAATTGCTAAAATATCAGCTGAATTGGAAAGGCAAGAGAGCCCTATGTACGCATTAATTAATGGGCTGGTGTACCGCAAAATAAATGATGATATTTGTTTTTATGTACCAAAGCTAATGGAAGACAGAGTAATACAAACACATCACGAATCTATGTGCCACCTAGGAGCTACGAAATGTTATGAGCATCTCAAAAAGTCATACTGGTTTCCGAATATGAAACACAGAATTAAGGAATTTATCGACAGTTGTTTAAAATGTGTTTTCTTCTCCCCTAATTCAGGAAAAGTAGAAGGTACGCTTCATAATATTCCAAAAGGCAAAACTCCATTTGACGTCGTACATATTGACCATTACGGTCCTTTACCACCTACACAGAATAAAAGAAAATATATATTTCTTATAGTTGATGGGTTTACAAAATTTACTAAATTGTATTCTGTTGGTACGACCCAAACTCGTGAAGTAATATCGTGTCTTGACTCCTATTTTGCCACGTACAGCAGGCCAAACAAAATTGTTTCAGACCGCGGAACTTGCTTTATATCAAAAGAGTTTGAAGACTTTTTAATTGAAAATAATGTCCAGCATATTAAAATAGCTACCGGGTCGCCTCAATCTAATGGGCAGGTAGAGCGAATAAACCGAATCATAACGCCCATGTTAGCTAAGGAGGCTGAAGAGAACACAACAGGGAATTGGCATAAAAACTTAACCAAAATAGAATTCGCACTGAATAATACATTCAACAGAAGTACGGGCTTCACGCCAAGCATGCTTTTGTTTGGTGTCAGTCAGAAAGGTAAATGCTGTGATAAGGTAATGGAGCACCTTCAGGAGAATGCTCAGAAAATCGGGGTACGGGATTTAACACAGATTAGGGAACAAGCTTCGAATACGATAAAAAGAAATCAAAATTATAATAAGAATTACTTTGACAATAGGCATAAAGCCCCGCGTAAATATAATATAGGCGATTACGTAGTCCTTAAAAATGTTGTTACTACAGCGGGAGTGAATAAGAAGCTTTTACCAAAATATCGCGGTCCTTTGAGGTCGTAGAAGTGTTAAACAATGACCGCTATGTCGTCAAAGATGTCGAGGGCTTACAGTTGACCCGAATTCCTTATGAAGGGGTTTGCTCCCCGGCTAATATGCGACCCTATGTACAAACATGATAAGCTCGATTCTGATCATTTTACATATTCACTCGAAAGAATAAGCAGTACCTATACATATATTACTTGATACCAATGTATTCAGTTCGAAGTATAATTTGTTTCTATTACAGTAAACAAAACGTAATCAAATGAAGTCTATAACATAAGCCGTTCTGTATACAAAAGTGAAATTAATTGTTCTAGGCTAAAAAAAAAAAAAAAAAAAAAAACGAGAAAAAAAATTTCATGTCATTAGAAATTGTTCAGATACATTTAGTTAACAAGAATGCTCGGTTTAAGTGAAAGTACTAAGTGTCCATTTAATGAAAAATTGGATGTGATTAAATATCAGCTCTTGAATGTTAGTTGTAATACTATTCCGATTATAAGCACGAAGAGATTTGAATGAATGTGTTGTTACATTGACTTAGGAGTTCGGTCCTTTGAGTTATGTGATTTATATATATTTATAAGTTCGTGTTCTGAAGAACATTCAAATATCAATTGTATTGTATAATCGAGTCGATTATAAGTCAGGACGGCCGAACTGTAGGCGGTTGAATTGACCACTTTGAAATGAGAGATTTCTTCTCTCACAAGTTAGGGCATTGCGGAGTTAGGCTATCGGCAGTAACTAAGTGAGCAGTGTAAGTTAGTCCCAAATAAACGCCTCAACCGACTGCACCGTGCTACTTTTTTATTTCGCTCCCTCGTCCAATCCTATAGTATTTTCAGAAGTGGGATGACTGTCCACGGGCCCAAGTTATAAGTAACTCGTGCTAATTAATTAAAAGTTTTGAACCGGAGTTATAAGTAACTCAAGTTTTTGTGAAAAATCCGTGAGGTGATATGGCGACTGCAACACGTGTGGGAGCTTTCCTTGAAAATGCTACAGCCGTTCAGTTGAAGGAAAAGCTAGGCCAATTGGGTTTATCAACCACGGGATTAAAGAACGTTCTAAAATTAAGGCTAGAAGATGCCGTGAAGTCATTAAGCGAGAAGGAGTTGGAGGAATATTTTCCTGCTAATTTGTTACTGTTTCCGATCACGTCGGAAATCGAAGAAGTAACGGTAGCCGGTACGGAGCCTGAGAGAGTCGGTGTGGAGCCTGAGGATGAAGATCTAGATGTGGAATTAGAAGCACTCCGCCAAAAACTAGAAAAGAAACGCAAAATTGTGGAACTAAGAAAGCAAATTTCGGAGCTACAAATGGCAGAAGAAGTTATCGTTGCACCCAGACCGTCTTCAAGTTTCAATTTCAGAGATGTGGAGGAATCGTTTGCCAGCTTTAGTGGGGATGATAATTACCGTGTAGAGTTATGGCTACAAAATTTTGACGAATCAGCCGATGTTTTAAATTGGAACTCCCAGACGCGGTTTATATATGCAAAACGGTTGATGACCGGTACCGCAAAAATGTTCCTGAGAACCGTTATAGTTCGATCATGGGAAGAGCTCAAGTGTGTACTTTTAAGGGAGTTTCGGAGAGCAATATCAAGTGCTGAAGTTCACGATCAAATGAGAAGCCGAAAGAAGAAGCGAGAAGAAACTCTACAACAGTATTTGTTCGCGATGCAAGAGATTGCGTCGATGGCGAACATGAGTGAAGCAGATGTTATACACTACATCATTAATGGGATCCCTGACTCCTGCGTGAATAAAATGCTTCTTTATGCAGCAAATTCTATTGAGGATCTGAAGCAAGCGTTGAGGAAGTACGACAGGATGAAGACTCATACTAATCATCATACAATTCAACCAGCAACTGAACGCCCAAAGCAGCAAACGTCTTTTTCAAAAGCACACCAACACAGCAACTCTAAATTAAAATGCTTCAATTGCAATGAGATCGGTCATCTTAGTACGAGTTGCTCTAAGCCAAGGAGACAGAAGGGATCCTGCTTTAAGTGTGGGAAGCTGGGCCATGTCGCGCAGAATTGTTCTGCAGGAAAAGCCGAAGTGATGACCGTGGACGTCTCTCGTTCTGTGGAAGCTGAATCAACCGAGGCATCTGTAGGCAGTAAACTAGAGGACCAGGTCGTATTTTCTCTCAACGATAACTTTATATGCGATCTTAGGTTTGATTTCCTTGAGGCCGCTGGACGAAAAATTGTCAGCTGTTTTCTACTAGCACTTTTGGACTCTGGGAGTGCAATTAGCTTTGCGCAGCAGCGGTTTATTCCACCTTGTGCCGTGACGAATATCAACCCAGATGACTACCATTTCTGCGGAATCAACAATAGTCCACTTCAGATCATCGGTAAAACGAACTGTGAGGTATTTTTTGGGACTGCTAGCGTAAGTTTATGTTTATTTATAGTTAAGGACTCTAGTATGACACAACCTGTAATTTTAGGCCGAGATTTTTTTAAACTAGGTAATTTTGAGTTAGTCTCTATGGGCGCGAGAGTAAACAAAACTGTACAATATTGTAAGAATGGTCAGACATCTGAGGTAAATCATTTAGAGGCTAATTTTGAAACGGATATTTTAAATATAAATTTATTTGACGACATTTCGGAACTAAATCTTGACATAAATGATAAGCTCTCATGGAATATAAAAAATAAGGTAAACAATATCGTATTGGAAGCTTGCAAAATCCCCGACAAAACAGTTTCGCTATCAAAGTTTGAGATGAGCATTAAGTTAAAAAAAGAAGAGCCTTTCTATTGCACGCCACGTAGATTACCTTATGCTCACAGGGCAGAGTTACAAAAAATTATTGATGATCTCTTACAAAAAAATATTATCCGAGAAAGTAATTCGCCCTATGCTTCGCCGGTTGTTTTAGTACAAAAGAAAAACCGTGAGCTACGGATGTGCATTGATTACCGTGAACTTAATGGGAACACAGTGCGTGAAAATTTCCCTTTGCCTTTAATAGAGGATTTGTTGGATCGATTACGGGGTAAACAATACTTCACTATTCTTGACTTGCGTAGCGGTTTTCACCATGTGAAAATAGCTGAAGATTCCATTAAGTACACCTCGTTTGTCACACCATTGGGACAATTTGAATATCTCCAAATGCCCTTTGGGCTTAAAAACGCCCCGTCGGTGTTCCAAAGGTTTGTGACGCATATTTTCAAGGACCTCATTGTTTCCGATAAACTTTTCGTTTACATGGACGACCTTCTAATTGCCAGCGATACAATTGAAGATCATATTGCTACGTTGGAACAGGTTATTCTCTTAGTCAAAAACAATTCTTTGCAGCTTAGATGGGATAAATGTAGGTTCCTTTATGAAGAAATCGAATATTTAGGATATGTTGTTAATTCTTCAGGTATACGGCCTAACCAAGAGAATTTGCGTGCGATCAGAGATTTTCCTGTACCCAAATGCGTGAAAGGCGTCCATAGCTTTCTGGGCCTTTGCTCATATTTCCGAAAGTTTATTCGGAATTTTGCCATTTTAGCTAAACCTCTCTATGATCTCTTGAGGAAGGATGCTTGCTTTAAATTTTCCCTCGATGAACTCGAAGCTTTCGAAACCTTAAAAGCCAAACTGCTAGAAGCACCTATTCTATCCATCTACAATCCCTTAGCGGAAACAGAACTTCATTGCGATGCGAGCACTTTTGGGTTTGGTGCGATTCTTTTACAACGGCAGAGTGATGAAAAGCTACATCCAGTGTTCTACTTTTCGAAAAGAACTACCGATACTGAAGCTCGATACCATAGTTATGAGCTTGAGACGTTAGCTATCATTTATGCACTAAGAAGATTTAGAGTCTATCTGTTAGGTATTGAATTTAAAATTGTGACCGATTGTCAATCTCTTACCCTGACTCTAAATAAAAAACTGCTGAATCCCAGAATCTCGCGTTGGGCGTTAGAGCTTCAAAATTACAATTACAAAATCGAACATCGAGTAGGGAGTAGAATGGCTCATGTCGACGCGTTAAGTCGTTGCACATCGGTCCTGGTAATCGAGGAGGGTTCATTTGAATATGCGTTAGCAGCCGCTCAACATCGTGATCCGGTAATTGCTAAAATATCAGCTGAATTGGAAAGGCAAGAGAGCCCTATGTACGCATTAATTAATGGGCTGGTGTACCGCAAAATAAATGATGATATTTGTTTTTATGTACCAAAGCTAATGGAAGACAGAGTAATACAAACACATCACGAATCTATGTGCCACCTAGGAGCTACGAAATGTTATGAGCATCTCAAAAAGTCATACTGGTTTCCGAATATGAAACACAGAATTAAGGAATTTATCGACAGTTGTTTAAAATGTGTTTTCTTCTCGCCTAATTCAGGAAAAGTAGAAGGTACGCTTCATAATATTCCAAAAGGCAAAACTCCATTTGACGTCGTACATATTGACCATTACGGTCCTTTACCACCTACACAGAATAAAAGAAAATATATATTTCTTATAGTTGATGGGTTTACAAAATTTACTAAATTGTATTCTGTTGGTACGACCCAAACTCGTGAAGTAATATCGTGTCTTGACTCCTATTTTGCCACGTACAGCAGGCCAAACAAAATTGTTTCAGACCGCGGAACTTGCTTTATATCAAAAGAGTTTGAAGACTTTTTAATTGAAAATAATGTCCAGCATATTAAAATAGCTACCGGGTCGCCTCAATCTAATGGGCAGGTAGAGCGAATAAACCGAATCATAACGCCCATGTTAGCTAAGGAGGCTGAAGAGAACACAACAGGGAATTGGCATAAAAACTTAACCAAAATAGAATTCGCACTGAATAATACATTCAACAGAAGTACGGGCTTCACGCCAAGCATGCTTTTGTTTGGTGTCAGTCAGAAAGGTAAATGCTGTGATAAGGTAATGGAGCACCTTCAGGAGAATGCTCAGAAAATCGGGGTACGGGATTTAACACAGATTAGGGAACAAGCTTCGAATACGATAAAAAGAAATCAAAATTATAATAAGAATTACTTTGACAATAGGCATAAAGCCCCGCGTAAATATAATATAGGCGATTACGTAGTCCTTAAAAATGTTGTTACTACAGCGGGAGTGAATAAGAAGCTTTTACCAAAATATCGCGGTCCTTTGAGGTCGTAGAAGTGTTAAACAATGACCGCTATGTCGTCAAAGATGTCGAGGGCTTACAGTTGACCCGAATTCCTTATGAAGGGGTTTGCTCCCCGGCTAATATGCGACCCTATGTACAAACATGATAAGCTCGATTCTGATCATTTTACATATTCACTCGAAAGAATAAGCAGTACCTATACATATATTACTTGATACCAATGTATTCAGTTCGAAGTATAATTTGTTTCTATTACAGTAAACAAAACGTAATCAAATGAAGTCTATAACATAAGCCGTTCTGTATACAAAAGTGAAATTAATTGTTCTAGGCTAAAAAAAAAAAAAAAAAAAAAAAACGAGAAAAAAAATTTCATGTCATTAGAAATTGTTCAGATACATTTAGTTAACAAGAATGCTCGGTTTAAGTGAAAGTACTAAGTGTCCATTTAATGAAAAATTGGATGTGATTAAATATCAGCTCTTGAATGTTAGTTGTAATACTATTCCGATTATAAGCACGAAGAGATTTGAATGAATGTGTTGTTACATTGACTTAGGAGTTCGGTCCTTTGAGTTATGTGATTTATATATATTTATAAGTTCGTGTTCTGAAGAACATTCAAATATCAATTGTATTGTATAATCGAGTCGATTATAAGTCAGGACGGCCGAACTGTAGGCGGTTGAATTGACCACTTTGAAATGAGAGATTTCTTCTCTCACAAGTTAGGGCATTGCGGAGTTAGGCTATCGGCAGTAACTAAGTGAGCAGTGTAAGTTAGTCCCAAATAAACGCCTCAACCGACTGCACCGTGCTACTTTTTTATTTCGCTCCCTCGTCCAATCCTATAAACGTAAAGTGTCCTAATACCGAACACCCCCCTGAATCCAACCATTTAGTATTTTTATGAATATAATTTTATGCTCACGCTTTTACAGAGGTGCGTCGAGCCCCACCCCCCTTTTCACGGATCCGAATGCAAACTATGCGAGAATTAAGTATGTGCTAAATATGTGATAATTATGTGCCGAAAAAAAATTTTTTGTGCTCCAAAATTAAGTGCTTATTTTATACACTCAAAATGGAGGGTGTAGCTCGACGACGAGTTACACTCCCCCTCAAATTGTGAACAAAAACATTTGTTTTCTTCAAATTACAATTATGTGCTTTTTATGTGCTTCAAGAATGTGCAACAAAGAAGTTTGTAAAGTTAGCTACAAAAAAAATAGTCGACATTTTCAAAAAGTGCGAATCCGATAAATTACTCGGCATGCACTAAATTCAATCAAAACGCGTAACAAAATTCTTTTCTCAGCGGCACATAATTTCTTCGTCGCCTTCAGGCGAATAATTAATTGCCAAATCATAAAAAATGCGATTTCGAGCTGCACCCCCCACGAAAAATGCGAAATGTGGTGGGTAATCAGGACAAAATGATCGATTTTCGCAATTCTGACCGGGGTGGTTGGAATTCAAAAACAGAAAATTAAGAAAGAGAAAGTTATAAAGGATAACTCGTATCTCATAACCAAAACAAATAAATTGTGAAATAATAGTTAATAATAATAATAATAATTACTTTAATTGAAAATTAAACATTACTGTGTAATTTTTGTTATACTTCCAAAAATTACGGCCGAAATTTATAGTTCACTTGATGGCGATAAGGTTGTTCCTTGTTATTACAAGATTCGATAAATTGATTTCTTTGTTTTTGTTTTATTTGAAAAATGTAAAATAATGGTTATTTTCGATCCCTGTTTTACTTTCCTGAAAACAACGATTCTATCAAAAAAAGAAAGGCAACAGATTCAATATGAGGAGTGTCGGTTCAAAAGGAACTATGTATTTCCATTTTTGATTTTTCAAACGTCTGTTTTATTCATTCCACTAAATAACTACATATCTTTGTAGCGGGTAAAATTAATTATCTATACATAACTATACCAAATTTCAGCGCTATAGTCCTAATAGTCTTTGAGTAAAATAAGTGTGACCTACGGACGGACGCACATGGCGAAACTATAAGGGTTCCTTGTTTTGCTACGGAACCCTAAAAATCATTTAGTTATATTCATTTAATAATTTAAACGTTATAAATAATAATAAATATATGCAAAAAATTTAGTATGTGTAATTTTCATACATTTATTTCTTACAAAATGCGTAAGTTTCAATGGAAAATGAGGTAGGTCGGAAACAGGCACATGCGTGGTCAGTATCAGGACAAACTAGTTTTAGTGGTCGGATTCAGGGCATGTAGCAGCATGCACTAACAATTGTTTTTAAAATTCATTTTCATTTTAATTATCAGAAGTTAATTAAAAACTAAATGCAATCTTTGATCAGTCATATCTCTTGAACTCGTAAATACTAATTGTTTGTTAATATCATTCTTTTTTGGCTTCGTATAGACAACATAAATAAAGTCGAGTTTTGGGTGGTCGGTATCAAGACACGTTACGTTACAAAATCGCAATCATTCAACCCGGAAATCTCATTTTCACTGAAATACCTCAAAGCTTAGATGCATTGCTCGCCATATTAGATCCACAATCTTAAATTTCGACAAACTGTGTTAGCAGATTTAAAATTTAAGTCCACAAAAATTTCAAAGTATACATTTTAATGGCGGACTCTTGCCGTAACAGGAGTGGTCACATGTGATCTGACAGATACTTGGTAGTCGATTATGGTTACTGATGGTCAAGCTAATTACCCATGTTTTTCCGTTGACATTTTTGCATGTTATTATAATAGCATTATAAAAATCAACAATTCTGGAAACTGCCCTGATTGCCGAAGTTATCTCTAGTTTAAGCTCGAATACATATTTATTAGTTCACAGCACACATATTTAATGAAAGATTTATTTCCTTTTTTCTTTTGTAGAAATTCTCGATTTACTTCTCTCTATACTTTGAGTGAATATAGCCTTATATAGGAAATATAAATATTATCTTTCCTATTTTTAGAATTGTTCTTTCTTCTTACGCAATTACAAAGTAGGTTTTTTATTCTTGCAAAAAATGGAAAAATTAAGATTGTTCAATAAATTAGAACTTATTAAAACGCCCCCCCAAAGCGCAATATTCTGTCATCAATATATTGAGGGCTCTATCGACTAACACTCTGTAAAATGGCAGGATGAAGTATGGTGAATCTCCCGAGACAAATTAAATTTTGTGTTTTTCTAAAAACGAAAAAATTCGAAAATATTAAAGTGCACGCCAAAGCACATTATTCTTTCATTAATCTGCATATTAAGGACACTAAAATTTAACATCCTGTAAAAGGATTCCGTGAAGTTTTACACATTTTCCGACTAAACAAAGCTACATTTAGTTGTTTCCTCATTATGCTTTAAAAGGAGGAAGGTATTCATTTATGATTGCGCTGTATTCGGCAACGTGCGAATATAAACCAGTGGCGCAGCAGTTATTTCACTCCTGACTCTCTGCTATTTCAGTAACAAGCAATGCAGCAGTGGTTAGTTGAACATCGCGTTTTCGTGATTTCAAAATAGTTTCAACAAGATGAAGCTACGGCTCACACCGCCAGGAATTCAAATGAGTCAACGAGAAGGGTTTTTTCCTCATCACTTGGTTTCCAAGTTTGGGGATGTGCCCTTTAATTCGGGAATAGAAGACTGCATCAGAGAAAACGGGGGTCACCTTCAAGATCGCAGTTTTACTAATTAAATGAAATAGCATAGTATCATGCACATGTTAAAAATAAAAAATTAAATTATTCTGAAAAATTAACTTTGTACTGGTAGTTCAAAAATGTATACCTTCCTCTTCACCCTGTATTTCTTCCATATGCTCATAGTAAGTACTGAACATTTGAAAGTAATATTTCAATTTTAACTGAAGAAAAAAAACAAATTTAAGGCATAAGGAGGAAAACACTAATTTATGTACTACATATAATAAAAAAAAAAGTTTATATTAAAATTTCTTTCATGTTCACTTTTTTTGTATTTGGAACCACTGTGCGACGGTTAGCTAATATGTTGTTATGATGGTTACCGTCGTAATGACGTGTAATGTATCCAAGGTATAATGAATTAAACGGAAGTGGAGTTAGGGGAAAACATTTTAACGCAAAAGGTATGTCAGAATAAACCAAGTGAAAGTTTATATGTAGGGTTCAGAATTACCGACTAGAATTTAATTTGTCACAACTGGGCTTCCATTCTCAATAGTCCACCTAATATTTGTTTAACACTATTTCTACCACGATTTTATGTATACCTATTTTGACCAAAAAGTGTTTTTTGTCTCCTTTGCGTTTAAATGCAGCAAATATATATCGAAATTATGGGAATTCTAAATTATCAATTAAATATAAGATAATAATGGAAGCAATTATTGACAAATATACTTCCAATTCCGTACATTTTATAATGTATTCCACACAGTTGTCAAATAGTAAATAAAATGCGGTGCTCACTTTACCCATCATAATATTTCGTTTGGTATGTCTGTTCCAATAGCATTTTTGAAAATACAACAATTTGTTTTTAAAATTTTTCGGAGCGTACATTAGAATTGAATTCACTGTGAAATAAATACATACCTAGCAGAATAGAAAACAAAACATTCGTTATACAATTTCTTTTAGAACTAATCATTGCCATGACCTACAGTAAAATGAAATAATGTGATCAACAACCGAAATTAAAAGTTATACCACGAATTCCTCTATTTCTCGTTAAAACGGAAATCGCGATTTTCTAAGCTAACTAGAATTGAATTGGTTCTGCCTAATGGTGTTGATATTTATATGTAATATTATTTAAAATCAGATATTAATATATATGTAGTATATATTTTTAGATCCAGTAGCAGCTGGAGGAAAATTATATCGCTAAATTAATTTAACAATTATATATTTTATTATTATTTAAAATCAGATATTAATATACATATATGTAGTATATATTTTTAGATCCAGGAGCAGCTGGAGGAAAATTATATCGCTAAATTAATTTAACAATTATATAAAAAGTCATAAAGTTAATTGTTAAACTAAGAGAATAATTTTTAGATAACATTTTAAAAGGGGTCATTTGACACTTTTGGTATTATAGAAATAGTGTTAATTCGCACAAACAATATGAGATTTTTAAATAATCCTCCTCCGTATGTAATTCTATTAGATTTAACTTAGAAAATGCAGAAGTCTAATAGTTAGACATTTTGATTTATGCATTGCTCTCAACTTTCAACCATTCCCCATGGTGGGAAAAAAATGTTTTCGTTTTTGATACATTTCTGATTCCCATACTATAATTGGCGAGAGCACGTTTTTAAATTTTTTTTTTTTTTATTATTATACAATGTGGTTCATCTCCAAAGAACACATTCCACCTACGTAGAGAATGCCAAAGTACCGGAGGGTGGGCTGGTGGGAGTGGGATGTTATTAAAAACTGTCTTTTGCCTCAAAGCCGAATTCCTTGCGATCATCGAAATGAGTTTTATTCTTCGATCGGTCGCAGTTAATTGCTCTTCGACAGTAAATATTCCAAACAATTGGTAAGTCGCAAAAGTAAGTCAGCCAGGGTCAGTAAGGGTCTTTCAGTTTCAATGGAACAAAGATACTCATAGGAAATGGTCATAATTAGTTTCACGGTGCTTGCCGCGGATGAATTGGCGGAAAATTGTATTTATAAGTCCCTGCCTGCTTTTAGAGTGTACGATTATATAACAAGCCATCTTATTCTTAACCTTATGACGGTGAAGTAACATTTATTTTACGTCACAAATATAGGACACTGACCACAAGTGCGCAGCGATAATAAACATAAGACGTTAAGTAATAAATAGCCTTTCCATTATTTCATGGATGAAATCTTTTCATATCTATAGTGTATTAAGATCTCATTTATACCTTTAATTGCAAGTTGTCTTAGGAAATCCGTAATTGGATTTTTGCGTTAAAAATTTAAAATAAAATCCGGAACCACAACTTTATACTTATAACGTTACCTCCGATTATTATATTAATATTTCCGGGAATTTCAAAGCACGTTGAGCAATTACTGCCTATCTGCTGAGAGATGTGCCCTTGTACAAGGAGGCTGACTGTATAATGTCTCTATGGTAGTTACCGCTTTTTGCTTATAATTTTGAATATAATGGTAATAAAAGGAAAATTAATTAGAATTTAACAATTGATTTGTTTTCGAATTTAAAATTTGATATTATACATCAATGTTTGTGATTGAGATTTATTTTTTTTCTTTTCAATATAATGACTTTAATTCTTCTTTTTGTTTTCCTCTTACGTTGAATCTTCTTTATAATTTAGTCTTTTGTTGTTTTTCAATATTTTGAGTTTCTATCTTTCTTTAAACGTAAATTGTTCTGATAATGACCACCCCCTGAATCCGACCACTTAGCATTTCTATGAATATCTTTCTATACGCACGATTTTACACATTGAAAGATGGTTTAAATTATCACTACATTTGTCACACATTGCTTACGAAAAAAAGCTGACAAAAAATCTCTAATTTAATATAAACATTTCGATTGTGCAAGAAAGCAGTGATTCTATGATGGTGAAATGTTAAAAATATTTATGTCGTATATCTTTGCTTTATATGAAATAAATATGCATAATAAGAGTTCATGGTAACTTTATTTTTTTGTTATGTATTTATACCTTAGTTACAATAATATGTTTGAATTATTCTGTTTCATTTTTATTTATTGATATAAAATGATACAATATTGTGGTCGTAAATAGGACGGTTATTATTTTACGTTTTCCTTACACCGACCGGTGGTCGTTATACCTAAGGGCAAAAACAGTATAGTGTGATTAATGAAAAATAGGATTTTATAAAAGTTAGCATTAAAAAACTTTGATTAATTACACACCATATAAATTCTAGTACATCAAAACTGATTACAACCTATCAAAATGTAATTAACTATTTCAAAGGCTTCATTTTAAATATGTATCTAAACAATGTTATAAATTGAATTTGTCCGCACTTGTTTATTCATGTATGCCATCTTTAATGTTTTTGGATGTCATATGCTTGTTTTATAGTAACGATTATCACCGAACACAATCATATTATTATTTGTTCGGTATTAATTATTATAAACTAAGTAAGTTTTTCATAATTTTGAATAATTAATTAGCGCTTGATAATCAGAACGAAAGTTGTAATCAATTTCCACAATTCCGACCGGGGGGATGGATTTCAAAAATAGTTATCTTAAAGTGATTAGCATATCATTATTTCTGACATTCGATTATCCCTTCTTGAAGAACTGGATTATTCCTATAAATATTGGCATGTCCTTTAATATTTAATATCATCACTCGAGAAAAGTGTAACAGGTCCAAACGTAGCCCAAAATAGGCATGGCACGCCCGTTCTATACCCAGATTAGGTACGGGCACCAGAGCAAAAATTTAGGTTGTTAAAATGTAGACTGCCACAGGTACGTATAAGTCCTAACGCACCTAAAACAGCCCAAAAGAATTATGATGCGCATTGCGTCCGGAACAAACATGTTTATTGCTATAATTAAAGAACGAATTAAGAGAGATATTATATAATGACCCTAAATGGAATGAAAAATCCATTAGGCAGTTAAAAAACACTCTTTCGTTAGTTTCGTAGCAGTGAATTGCAAAAACAGGCGTATTCCTTAATTTCCGTATCTGCAGCAGGCGCGTATGTGCCTTCAAAACGAATGTATTATATAGGTATGTACATATGCTTGAAAAACGGGTGCATTTTTGAATTTCCGTGTCTGTAGCGGACGCGTGTGTGCTTTCAAAACGGGCAGATTTTTCAATTTTCGTGCCTGTTTTGGGCGCTTTTAAGCCTTTTTCGGGCGTATTTGATCGTTATATGTGCTAAGTTTGGGCGCGCTTATGTCTCCGACTTCGTGCCTCATTGAGGCGCGTTTGCGCGAACGAAAAATGTTTAATCGGGCAACTAAAATTTTAGGAGATTGTCGACGATTCGCTTGAAATTTTAGTTGCGAACAGAAAACACTCTTTTTTTCCCTCTGAAAATGAAGAATATATTAATAACAAAGTACATACATATATAGCTATTAACCTACGTATTTTCATAAATTGTCCTTTCTCCTTTTTACGTTTCATTTCAATAATCTGAAGAAACAAGGTGTGCCCGCTTTAGGCTTACCCCTAGGTCGTAAAGTAGAATGTATGTATTTTACTTATAAATTTCTTTTTAAGACACACTGAAATTTTTTTATGTATTTGAGGGCTATAAAATGGTCTTGAATATCAATAATTTTTGCAATATAGTAAAAACGTTCATAGTTATAGTTTTGGCATAGATGCGAGAATATAGTTTTACAGTTCTGACATCCCTAAGATAGTGCTAGAATGTAGTCCATCGAAATATATTTACGATTCTCCCAGAATATAGTTAAAAATGTCTTTTAGTGCAAACAGATAATTTTTTGATAGACTTATAGTAAAAACGCAATAAACTTACTTACTGACAGTAGTAAAATATGTACAACTTCTAAATTTTAAGACAGTTTTTATTTAATTTTTACCTTTAGGTGACTGCTTTGGGCACCCTTTCCCTAAGTAATCGCCTATTCCCACAACTGGGAAGTACCTACATATAAAAGAGCTAACTTTAGATATTCCTGCAATATGAAATACGTTGTATGTATATGTATAAGTATCTTTAACAGCAGGTTTTGTAATAGTGTTAAATAAAATGTACCACCGTTCCACCATGCGCTCAACAACATATGCAGAAATGATACGTGAATACATATTCATGTGTTCTCACTGAACTTCTTCAAATCCCCGACACCTGACATCTTTTGGGTTTTAGTATTCACCAGAGAACCATTGTAAATGTTCCCATAGCATTCAGTAACAGACTTTTATGAATGTTCAAAGCACTGAAGCAGATTGGCTTAATTTATGCCAATAAATAAAAAAAAAGAATGGTTCGTTGAACATCCTCGTAAGTTGTTCACCTGAATTCACTTTTGCAATGCAAATTTACGAGATGACTCTTTCATGAATAAAAAGCCACAAATTTCAATTATACGTAAATGCAGAGACAACAATGGCATAGAGCACTCTAGAGCGTCCACATGCCAGCAGTTGTTATAACATTTCCCTTTACTTTATTTGGAAAAGGTGTATAAGGAGTTCGCTCGTTAAAGGTTTTGACTTTAAATGATTTTTCGTAAAACTGGAGAAACTACTTTCCCATGGCGTATTTATTAAGGTCTTAATAAACCACTATGTATGTATATTGCATTTTAATTTCGCCATAATAAAAATGTTCACTTGCAATGATTTAAGGTATCCAGTTATTATAATGCAAATCTTATGTGATAGCTCTTGATTTATCTTTCTCAATAAATAATTTAATTCAGTTTTTTATTGATTAATTTCTATGCAAATATATTTTCAAATAACTAATCGAATTAGAAAAACGATTACTTACTTACGTTTTTATTATGCATTAGACGATAAGTGTAATCCCCAAAAGGATAATATAAATACATATAACATTTTATTATAGCGTGATTGGTGTAAAATCAACATTTAGTCTTTTCAACTACTTTTTGTGAGCATGCGATCAAATTGAGGTTTAATTAATTTAAAAAATGTAATAATATTTTTAAGGCATATACATATGTATGTAAGTCAGTCGAACGCATAAAGATTAGAAATTGACAATCCGTCATCTTGTATCCACTAATTTTAGTAGCAGATTTAAAATTAGTCATTTATTAATAACGAAATTCAAACTTTAAGTTTCGTAGAAGATTGATCTGCGGTTTAATCTCCTAAGAGCTAAATTTAAATTATTATCGTTTTCCTGAAAATTTACGTTTTGTATTATAGAGTGACATAAACGATAAATCAAAAGTTTTAAACCTAGCAAAGGAACTACTTCCATTTTCTTATTTCAGTTTTTGCTAAATAGTAGCCAATAATTTTCAATGGACATAAAATTCGATGTTTCCTGACATATGTAACATTGAAGTTTCAGGATACATTTCCATAAATTGTATGGAAAACTGTTTCAAAACCATAAGTTAAACACGTTTCCACCTGCTACCTTAAGTATTTTTTTTCGATACAATAAACAAATAACGAAGAATAACAACAAGCACGAATTTCTCGTGGGTCTATATTTTCCAGGAATCGGCCAGGGTTTTTGTTTAAAAAATATAGAATTACTTTTATCTGTAAGGATTATCCGCAGTTTTCATTACAACTTTATGCAGAAAATTTGCCGAAGGAAAATTAAAGTTAAATATCTCGGGAAATAAATCGACCAGAAAATTATTATAGTATATTCGTTATTTTTTACGTTAAATGAACATTCGTACAAAGTTGTCAAAATCCATGAGGACTCAATTTAGGCTAAAAATTTATTACAAAATCAAGAAGTGCAACTACATATTTACAATATTAAGTGTATTGAGTAAATTTATCGAAGGAATTCCTAATACTAAAATTTATACATACTTAGTTATATAGATTTTTTCCTATAAAAAGTCTCGCCGATCTAAAAAAAGGCAGAGAATTAATATAAGTAGTCAACATTTAATTAATATAATAGTTATCACGTGTATTTGCCTGTAACTCCATAATAATTACTAGTTGTAGATTGCATAAAATTTAGTGAAGTAGTTCTTGTAGCATTGGCTCAGTGGTTCTTAAGATTATCAAGACCATAGAAAAGATACAATCTGACATTTAAACAAGGTAAAACGGAGACATGAATATTTAAAAAGAAGGCACTATGTGTCCCATCATATTTTTTAATATAAATAAAATTTTAGAGAGAAAGTTAAACATATATGTACATATGTATATGTATGTATGTATTGTACATATACTAAATTTCTAAATTTTGTAAATTTTATGGAACATGGCACTTTTAAATTTAAATCTTGGTATTTCTCAATGTTTTTATGAAAAAGTCACCAAAACATACTTCCGGAATTTCTTAATTTATGGAATTTTCCTGCATAGTCAAGCAATAATTCAAAAGAAAATATTTTAGTTCCTAGCTATTTATTTCTGATAGTTAGGTCAATGTTTAATTCTACCGGAATCAAACATTGTAAAATAGCGAATTTATTGTAGAATTTGCTAACTTTAAGTACCCGCTGACACTTTGTAATTCCCCTGGCACGCATTGTTTTTATTGTTTTTTTTTGTGAAAATTATGTTCATCAACTAATTAACCGTCTTTACTTAAAATTCTCCTAACATAGACATTTTTCTGAAAGTAACATAGTAAGCCATCTAAAAAAAGTCACAATGACGGATTCTGGACCCAATTTCACAAACATATACCTAACATCGATTATCGGAAGTGTCTGATTAACATTTGTTAACCTTGTTAATTCCATCTCATTGCACCATTAAGTATGGGTTAAGTTTCCAAAAATGTTATTTGTTTTGTAAATACTCTCCCAAGTGCCAAGTTTCATTCGAGTGAATACCCAACCCTAAGGGCTGGAATTTTAACAAACGCTGACACTGAAATTATGAAAATGTAAGTTTCAATTAAACTTAACAAAAAAAAATATTTTTCCATACAAAACTTTACACGTTTAGTGGTTGAATTTTAAAATATCTTTTCCTAGTGAGCGCCTACGTCATAAAAGGATGGCGGTTTTTTTCACAAGGTCACTCGACCGTTTGAATTTCAACAATGACGTTGTGTCATTAATTGCGGTCACTCCTCTTGTATGTACTATATTGAATATATTATGTACTTGACTTAATTTTCATTTGTACTATATACAAATGAACAAGTAAATACGACCACTTTCCATCATTCAATGTGTATTTGTGCTGCACAAACAATAATATTTTATTGTTTCACGTACAGCACCTGTTCATCGAATTAGGACCACTCACAATTTTCATCATTCCTCAGAAATTCTTACCCGTAGCGTAATAAAAATGTGGAGTTTTCCAAAAGAAAATTATTTTATCTTATTCTTAGTGTCGGTGCCAACATAATGTGAGTGCAGTTACAACACCATAAACCCTTTACCCCTTTTGCGGGTAGTTTTTGACCTGTCCTTCTTTATGGGCATGTTTAGTGAGATTTGTGTTACTATATAAATTGGCCGAAAAAACCTAAAAATTCATCATTATTTGTGATTTTTTTGGCAAGTGATTATCTGTGAGTTAAAAGAGTGTTCTATTTACCTATTTTGAAAAAGCGGGAGTAGTAAATAGTTATGGTAATAGCTGAAAATAGTGGACATTTAAAAAGTGCAGCGAATTTGGGTAAAATTTATTAGAAAAAACCAAAATGGGAAAGTGCAAGGACATTAATAATGAAAAGAAGTCAGGTATAATTGCCCTGTTAAAGACTGGAACACTTTCTTTTCGCGAAATCGCGAGAATAGAGAAAATATCTCATCAAAGTGTAACGAGAATATCGAAATCGTTGGACGAAAATCAAGCACAATCGAGCGATAAGCGCCAAAATTATCGCGGTCAAAGAAAGATAACGCCTCGAACTGACCGAAGAATTGTCCTTAAGGCTATCAATAATCGTTTTGTATCCCTTAATAGTTTGCATCACGAGTTACAATGTGAAAGGATCGAAATATCTCCAATAACGTTAAGGACACGTTTGTACGAAGCCAACTTTAAGGCAAGACGATCAGTGAAAAAACCAAAAATCACTGCGAGAATGCGTCGAGCTCGGTTGCAGTGGGCAAGAGCCTATCGTCATTATACTGTAGTAGATTGTAAAAAGGTATTTGACTTTTTTAAACCGCGCTTACCTGTTTAATTATCACTTAGAAACGAAATACTAATAAAACGTATTTTTCTCAAATTTTTTCATATAATATTTAACGGCGAGTGCAGGCTTGAAGTTGTTACGGAGAGCCGCCAATTCGTTCGAAGGAGGCCAAGAGAGCGGTATAACGAAGAATGCGTGGTAAGGACCATGAAACATCCACCATCCGCAATGATATGGTCTTGTATCTCCGCCGACGGACCTGGACCTCCGTTTTTTGTGGACGGGACAATGAGCCGGGATGTGTACAGAGAGGTCATCGAGGACATTCTAATACCGCTTTTTAATTACTTAAAATCTTGTGACCTTTCTGATACCTTTAATCACGATGGTGCACCTTGCCACACTGGCCGGTCAATAAAAAACGTTTTTAGCACCCATAATATTCCAGTTCTTCCTTGGCCAGATAATTCTCCCGTTTTAAATGCAATTGAAAATGTTTGGAGTCCACTCAAATCAATAATTTCTTCCATTCCTAATCCTTCGCTAACGATCTTAAAGCAAAATATTATGGATGTGTATGTGTGGGAAATAATCCCGAAATTAAAGAAATTATAGAGCGATGCTATGAAAGCATGGCACAACGAATAAGTGCAGTTAATAGTGCTAAGGGTGGTCCTACTAAGTATTAAGATATTTTGAAAATATGTTGTTCATTAATTAAAAGTCAATAAAACAATTATCCAAAAACTACACTTGTTTTCTTATATTTATGTTTCCTTCATGTTTTATCAACAAGGAAAGAACGAATTTCAAGAAAATTCTGAGTGGTCCTAATTCGATGAACAGGTGCTGTACTTAGATTACAAACGAACTTTTTTTGAGACGTTGGACCATGATAGTTAGGGAGTAGTGGCATATAATTTTAAAAGATGTCATCGTTAGGTAGATGGTGATAAATATAAAAATTTAAGTAAATTAAACAATATAACCAATTTCTGCAAATAGTTTAATGCTGCGTTTTAAAATGACAGTGCTACAATCTAAAGCATTAAAAAATATATATACTAATGTATTCAAAATTTAGATGATAGTCGAGCTACATTAGAGCCTCTTACATTTTTATCTACATATACATTAGTAGAATCAGCAAGTCAATTTTCTACATTTTCGCCTACATCTCAATTAGAAATATCAAGGCAAGTATTAATTCAAGATTAATCAAATGCATAGTAAAATAAAGAAGAGTTAAGTTTAAGGATAAATCACATAATCCAGAGATTGGTTATATTAAAAAAAAATAATTAAATATAATGATTAGAATGTAAATAAGATAGTAATAGTACAACAATTATTGTATAATAATTTACAGAAAAATTTACAGATATATTTACGGTTTCTAACTATAAATCAAACAAAACACTAATTGATGAAATTATACATAGTTAACTATAAAGGTATTTTTTTTTAACGATTTCATATATTATTATAAACAATATCACAGTCTGTACGTCTGCCTTCTAGAAATTTTCGTTTTTTAGCTAACTTTAAGGTGATATTACAATGACAGAGGTGATAGTATGAATTAAGCATTGATTAACTACAGAAAGAAGTAGATGTGCCATTTAGACAAAAACGGGTTGTGGGTGGTGCTGAGCTCATCTATTTTCTAATTTTTTAATGATGCTTACGTTTGCTAATATATTATATTTCTACAACGCGTAAAAGATTTTCAACCGAATTTTATTATTCGAACATTTCATAAACAAGCTTTATCGAAAGCAAAAGCTCATGATTTGTGTTTTCGCTCTCACGCAATTGATTGGATGTAGTTATAGTGCTAGGAGAATGCGCACATGAAAATCCCTTTCCTTAAGCAGACTCACACAACCATATGAATGCGTCAGGTGGATTTCTTTGGGAAGTAATTATGGGGTTTTTTTTTTTTAAAATAACCCGGCGGTTACATTGAACAGTTAATAATTTATATGGTTAGTATTAAATTTTTTGTGCGATAATTAAATTTATGGCAAT
Source organism: Eutolmus rufibarbis (assembly GCA_963920795.1). NCBI lineage: Eukaryota > Metazoa > Arthropoda > Insecta > Diptera > Asilidae > Eutolmus > Eutolmus rufibarbis. The sequence continues at coordinate 15,969,127 of OY987205.1, forward strand.
AACATGATAGCTAGTAATATAAAAGAATTTATTAAATTAAATAGTTATTTAATACCACGGCGGCAGTATAAAATTTAATCGAGCGGTGGATTATATAAAATCATAGCCATTTATATCCACTTCTTCTTCAGTGAGGTCATAAAGCAACTTGTGCGATTTAGGACACAATGTCGGATTTTTGTTTCTATTAATATCTATATTTAAATCTGTTTGGTTAAGACAACCTGCTGGTGATGTTTATCTATGTATAATTTAATATGTGGTAAGCTGAAAATATTCGTTTCTGCAAAAAACATTATTATGACAAGAACGTCCTAATACGAGCAGGAAAAATATTATTAACTCCAACGGCCGATCTAAAACAAGCTTATCCCTTGATCTGATCTAGCTCTGATTCTATTGCAATTCCTATATAAAAAAAAAACAACTAGTCGTGCTCCAAAAAAGAAAACTCTTTCTGCTTGTATTATATGTTGCTCTTGCAACTCTAAAGAAATTTTTATTTATTGAAGATTCTTCAGAAGATGAGTTAGTTGTTTGTAAATCTGGTAATAAAACTTACAGTAAAAGGTTAGAAATATCTTATCAACTTGAAATTACTTTTATTGCTATCTCCAAGAAAAAGGCTATCTATTGGAATCGAAAACCTTATTGAGGATTTATGAGAAACGAAGCCTCTACATATAGTTTTCCGTAACGAGCCAAGAAAGATTAAAATCATGCTAGTTTTCAGAGAACTCTGAATGAACTAATCAAATATAAACCTTATGAAGTCCAAATACCTACATATTGTTTCACTCTTCCAAATACCATTGGAATGAAAAAGAAACGAATTTTGCTTTAACATTATGTTATCGCATGCAGTTTATAAGACATTTTTGAAACCCAGTTTTGTTTTACCTTCGGTTGGGACTATCTTTTGTTGGCGTTGGGCTCTTCGTTTCTCTACTGGGCTACCAGATGTAATAAAAACTATGCTTACAAATAAAATAAATGATGTGGAAATATTAAATTCTAAATGTATCCTTTTATTTGAAGAAATGTCTCATTATGTAGGTAAGTATAAAGATTTGAAACTATTTAATCTCTTAAAGATGGGTGATATTAGGGAAAAAACTATTGTATCCCGTTTAGTTAGTAGGTACTAAATTAATAATTAATTTCAAATTTAATAAATAAAATAACTTTGCCACTATAATAGTTTAAAATTTTAGCCACGACATATTATGTTATACAAAAATTAAAATAATAGGTGAATATTTATCGCAGTTCAACCGAATTTCCTAATATCGAATACTTAATCTTCGAAAGTGCAAATACTGCCAACATTTTCTAGTTTTAGTGTTAACGGTTTGGGCCGGATGTTGATAAGCCATGAGGGCATGTTTTTTTTGTTTTTTATATAACTACAGATTAAATTCCTGTTAAAATTAATTTCTTGCCTATTTTGACAAGTGGGATTTAAGGGATAAAATAAGATTTATTAATTCCCTTTTATCACGAAAGCGAGTCTACTCTCCCCACTATGTCAAGTAGTCATTTGCTCCAGGATACTCAATCTAGAGGGAATAACAAATTTTTTAAATATCCTGTTGAAGCTTTAAAGTGGACGGATGATAAATCTTTCCCAGTTCGTACTAGAACTCTTCAGCTTGCAAAAGATAAGACGCGGCCAAGAACAAAAAGTCACAGTGGCGAGCTAGCCGTTCCCATGGTGCTGGGGGAGTGACTAAATCAACGCTACTTAATCCCCTGGAAATCGTGATCCGACTGCAGAAAACCCTAGCCTAGCTGCGATCCATACAACAGACACAGTTACATGAACTGTAAACCGCAGCAAAACCGATGTTACCGTCGCCGCCGCCAGCCGAGGAGTTTCGTCCGTGCCGAAATGCAATTGCAGGGCCAGCAGCCAGAATTACGGTGTCCGTGGCGGCACTTTGCTTGAGTAACTGGGAACAAAAGCGGTGTTGTCGCAGCGATGATTTATTACATACCTTTGCTCGAGGTGTCGCGATCTGCTCCTCTGCGTAATCCTCTGGGGCCAACTTCCCGGACTCCAACGCAGTGGACACAACCAACGAACTGGCACTGCACAAGTCGACTGGGCACCCCTCAGCAACAACTCACTTGGGCACAGCGCACCGGGTCGCCTTAATTTCACTTTCTCACCTTTGGCTGACCACTCCACAAACGATTTTTCCCACAAAACGCAATTATTGCCTACCAGCGAGCAGGCCTCGACCAAACGGTGGTGATTTGCACACTTCCTGGGAAAAGTCGACTGCCCTACGATTCAAACTCGCGACTAGTTCCTGGCACTGTTTTCTAGATGCTTATTTACGAACACACTCCGATTTTGATAAACAACTTCACACACAAATCGACCACTCAACTCGCTGTTCCGTCGCGTACTAACTAAACTAACTAAACCGACGTTCCAAATCCAATCCAATCGTCGCGCTGGTCACAGAAACTTGTCGATTCGATTCCATTTCCCGCTACACAGCGCTTTGTTTACTCGGTCCGCTGCCACTAAACTCGGAACTCCCCCTGCCGACGGCAAGTGTAGTACTCACATCGCAGCACTGCGCAAGCGCGGCAGCTCACATTTCTTCACCTCATCTCAGTGAAGGCGCTCATTTTAGCGTTGGGTCTCTTTGTTATCACTTCTGAAAGAGCAAAGAGATCCCGCCGCCACTGCGAGCCATTGGCTTTTAGTTCAGGGTTCAGCTGCAGTCCGGTCGCGTCACGTTCGCATCACGTCACGCCGCTGAAGCTGAATCCTGCCCACCACCACCGCAAGCACCTAAAACTACGAGTTTCTCCTCAGATCGCGCTGAATTGCGGGAAAAAATCGAAGGGGAGCTGGCGATAAGAGTGGAACGTGGAAGCTATTGTCATCATTGGGTGTGACCAGCTCTAAACAAAACACTTTAATATTCTTGGTGGGCTGTCCACTCCAAATCCATCATTTTGCATGATAAGTTTTTTTACTAATCAAATTCATCTTCTTGTAAATGAAGCCACACACTCTAGTAGCTGCACGAATAAATAAAAATGTAATCGATTAATAATCGCCGAATACTTGCCGCCCCGATGCGTTGTTACCCTGATTTTTCAATCATCAGATAGCGAACAAGTAGTTATTTTAATTTCAGTCGTAAAAGCTGTGGGAAATTCAAAGTAATTTGAAAGAAATTAAATATTTGTCACTGTCATTCTGTATTCTGTGTATTTTGCTTGAAAATAAAGTGATTTATCGTTATAAAGCTTTTTTTGCGTCGTTATAATTGGGTCAACATTTGCATATGGCGTCACAAATTGTTCTTAAAAGAAACGCTGTCACCGAGAATTTAATTATTCAATTACCAAATCCGTTATAAAATTGGTATTTAACGGAAGAACTTAAACAAATTAAATTGTCATGCGGATTTAAATAACTGTAAATTTCGCTGTCGGGTTCTATTACCTAATATGTCTTTAATTCAATCAAATTAATCAATTTTTTGTAGAAATTATATCAACGATACGTCAAACGCAGGATAAAATTGCTAATGTTATTATTTTAGCTGACGACTACTATACTATCAGCCGCATTAAGTACCCAATAACTTTATTCGTCTGATAGCTGTTTTATTCCTAACTACGAGTGCAGTGTGATAAGTCAGTGACTTTTTGAATTTCTCGCGCAGTAATTTTAAATGCAACACTGCTCCCGTCAGCTGCTATCTATTACTATAATAGCCTACTGTAAAATTTTGAGCAAACTGCGTCATTTAGTTTGTGTTTGACAGGGCATTGAAAGCAGACAACATCGTGAATTTTAACGAAAATGGAAAAAGTGAATTTCGTGTGCTGATTAAGCATTATTTTTCCATTTTTCCATTTATCCATAAATTGGGCTATGAACTGCTACCCCATCCAGCATATTCTCCAGGTTTAGCCCCCTGCGACTATTTTCTGTTTCCAAAACTGAAGAAATGGCTGGGTGGTAAGAGATTTTGGGTCGAATGAAGAGGTCATTACTGAAACAAACGCCTATTTTGAGGGCCTTGAGGAAACCTATTATTTGGAACGAATAAAAAAATTGGAAAAACGCTGGACTAAATGGAGACTATGTTGAGAAATAAAAGGCTTATATTATAAAAATATTTTTTATTTAAAAAGTCACTGACTTATCATACTGCCCTCGTATCTATCCTATCTCATGATTGAAAAATCAAAATTCGTCTAATCTGTTAAGTTCAATTTGACTGTTTATCCGAAGATTGAAAGATCAGCCCTTAATGTCGGATTACGAGATATCAACTCATTTCAAAAAATGTTGGTGCATTGTTACAAGTTAATTCTACATTGATGGCTTAAAAGAAGATTCACATTAATAATAATAAAAATATCGCTTTCTTCCTGACGTATTGCATTTATTATGTTCTTACTAGTAAACTCTAAATTTGCAATGCGCATCGTTGCAATCGTCAAATAATTGTATCTGTACTCGCACGATGCTGTATAATCACTCGCGCAAACCTCTAGTACATACAATACATATAAATTGATCAGCTTCTCCAGTTAAATTTCAAAGTGTGAATAGCCCTTATGTCAATTTGTAAAAAAGTAGACTCATACAACTTTCAAAAATAACGACTCAATTAATAAGTAAGAAATTAAACATTTTATTACAAAGAGGTTATTATTATAATTATATTCTTATTTAAAATTGGGTAGGTACCACCCCGTATGAAACAATAAGACTGAAACAGTACGGACATTTTAGACGGAATCTAATCTGAAATAAGGCGGAAATTAGTATTTGTACTGAAAACTGACGAAAAACAGACAGAACGACAGAATCGAGGCGGAAATATTTTTTTCAGCTGGAAAGGAGTTTGAAAACAAACTCAAAATATTATATTAGCTACTGAAAATAAACTGAAATTTTTCAACTTTTAGAGTTAGCATTTTTAAACTTTTTCGTTATGCCCCCGGGGAAATAAAACAACCGAAAATATACTGAACAATTTATCAATATTTCTTTTGTTAAAGGGCAATTGCAAAAACGAACTGAAAGTAGACTGAGGAGCATGAACAGAAAATAAATATATTTCCGTCTGATTTTCGCTTGATTTCAGTCCACATTTTTCAGACGAATTTCATCGTTTCCATCTGTCAATTTCCGTCTCTAGTCTACTACCTACTCTGTTTGTTATCCGTCTGCCCTTTAACGCAGAAAAAAGTGTTACATTTTTCAGGCCCTTTCCATTTTTATTGTTTTTATCCCTCCCAAGTCGCTTAAACAATTAATTGAGTTTTTAAAGTTAGCGAGTTAACCTTAGTATTCTTAACCAAAATAGTTAAGTTTTTAAAAACATTTTACATTTTTTGTAAATTAGGCTTTTCTAAAGCGTGTAATTACAATAAAAGGTGAATACACGAAAATAAATAAATTTAGTTTATTTTACTTGATACATTTTTCGTTTTTGGAAAGATGAAGAAAATAAGTGAAGAAATAAACCATTTTATTAAGAAAGTTAAAAAGTAATTTTCCGGTACTGCTAGAGTTGGCGTTGGTATTGGACCGTAAACAATATAAGACAGTAGATAAGCTATGAGAGTTCGGCGCCATTTTTACGTGTATTTTTAAAGAAAGGGGGTCTAAAATTATAAAATGGTCCCAAAAGCCCGTCGTCTACGCCTAGGAGCAGTTTCGAGGTAGGTGACGTCATGAAAGCTCTCTTGTGCGCTAGTATGTGAATGCTTAGTGCACATGCATGTTTGTGTTTGGTTACGGATGTGTACTTGTGGGTGTGTGTCTAGGGTGTCATATAGTGGTGTGGGTTGAAGCCTTACCTCTCACCATAGAAGTTCAAGATTGCGATGCAGATTACCCCCTCACCATCCCGCCGAAAGCTTTACCCATCCCATTATCCATTTTTGTTTTACTATAAACATTTGGCGTGCAATTTGATACCTTTAGGAAGTCATTGCTTACATTAGATTAGGAATGAAACTTTTAGGGTATGATTGATGCGTGAATGGTATACATATATGCGCAATTGACAGGCTTCGATTTTAACAGAGAATCTCCAACACAAGTGAAATACTGGAACCAATGTGTATTGGAACAAACCATCATGAAAAAATTTATAAAACAAGGATGATTGAATATGCAAAATAAAACGCTAGTTTATATTTAAAAAAAGTGTTTTTATTTTTATTAATTATAATGCATCGTTTGCATTTATCCAGGAGTTATGTTTCAATGAAAATTCCAAATATTTGATATAAGCATTATTTCCAGCCTTTTTCAATATTTTTTCAACAAGGTAGACTTGTGGATGCCCGACTTTTAGCAATTCCATGTTATAAAATCCCCCTTTGATTGGGTTCTCTTGATAATCGTCATGCATATATGTGACTGGGTTAGTCACTTAAATTTTAGCATTCTTGAAAACTTCAGTAGTCCAGTGTATACCCTTTTTCGAATACATGCTTATATTTGCTAATACGAACAGAGTCTCCTACTTTATACCTGGGCAAGTCAGCAAACTTTATATGATTAATACAATGTAGTAAGAAGATGCTTTTCATTAGTTGCATTGACATCGCAAGACTGTATTTGGATTGTTCGATGCTTTTTCATATTATATTGAGATACATAGTACGTAGTTCCTTTATTATTTATCATATGAAGCCACTTATAAAATCCATTCCTTCCACATCATGTTCTTTAAAGATAGATTGAACCGCTCAATTATTGATACTTTAAGCGATTTATAGGTCGAGTAATGATTAATATTACGTTTGTTCATTAGCTGTTGAAAGTGTGTGTTGTAAATTTCCTTCTCATCGTCAGTTTGCAAATTTCTATGCCTTCGTCTTTCTCTGAATATAGATTCTATTGCTTCGGTTACTTCAATACCAGTCTTTCTTTTAATTGGAAAAGCCCACGCATACTTGAAAAAGGTATCAATTATATTAAACAAGTGGCGATGCGACATCCTTTGTTCACAAGTTCAAATGCATCCATTTCCACTAAATCAGCTTGCCATAAATCATCCAAACTTTATATGATGACTCATCGTCTTTTAAAATATAGACGTGCAGGCTTATGGAGCTCCTCGACAACATGTCTCTCTCTTATTACAAATAGCCTATTATATCCGCTCCCTGCAATGTAGTTAGTTCACGAATTATTGTAAAACTAACATGTAAAAATAATCTTTGATTTTCAGTTCTATTAAAATATATAAAATAATCATATAAAAATAAAGGTATTATATAAAAATATAAAAGAAGATTAAAAAAAAGGTAGGCTTGAAGCTTAAGGATAAGCAAAGAACTTCCATCCTCCTTACTTCAAAAGCTCATACCCAAAAATGGTTTTCACTCACGTTTACCCTAAGAAGTTTTAATCTTAATTTATAAGCTGATAGCTCTTCGAACAAAACATGTGAAATTTTTGAGTTTAACTTAAACTCAACAGAAAACACGACCACCACTAACAAATATACGGCGGGAAAAAGAATTGGCTCCGAATCGAACCGAAGAATTGAACAATTACTGCATTGTCGCCAGAAATTCATTAATATTTTTGGCGTACATATATGTAGTAAAAGCCCCTGTGGTTTTAATTTGTTAAAACTTTTATGTCCTTAGCGTCTAAATTGCCCGATTAATTCAATTTAACCTGGAGATTTCATTCAGACTCTATAAGACTAAATGTAAAATTCTCGAACTGTCACGCAGACCTCAAAAAACCCGTCCATGCGCTTCTAAAATAGAAGGTTTAGGCCCTGCTAAAGTAAAAAAAGCCGGTGCTGACGAAGAGGTATCGAACTTTGAATTTGGCTTTTGCCCAGTGATAAACATTTCACTGCTGACGACTGGACGAAAATGATTTAGTGAAATTAAATGTTTTCCTAATTGCGTTAATTAATATCACTTAATATGCAACAGTTTAAAGTCACTTAAATATTACCTCAAATATTTTCACAAATTAGAAGATAATAATCTGAACAAATTTTGGTTGATTTTGGACAACGCAAGTACAACCTTGTTAGTCAGACAAGACATACTCTTCTTTTTCTACCACCATATTCCCCAATGATGAGCCCCATCGAAGAACCCTTTTTCAAAGTAAAATTCTGAGCAAGAAATATATGAACTGCTGACCCCTCAAGTCGTGAACATTTGCTAGATGTAATTTATAACACTCTGTTGCAACTGTTACGCCAACAAATTATACAATTATTAATGAATATGTATGTCAAGTTACTTCCAGCTGTTACAACGTGCTAGGTTAAGTATGTACATATGTATAAATTATCTACACATAGTTTTCATACATAATATGAATCGAATGTATGTAATTATGGATTACGTAATATTCACTGTATACAACTTTAATGAATTTGTAATTACTTTAAATAAGCATTTAATATAGTATTATATACCTCTTTGTTGCAAAATTTTTAATATTTTAATCATTTATTTACTTTTAATGTTTATTCGAATAAAATATTTATATGTATATTTAGAAGTATGTACTTGATTTCCAAACGGACGAAATTTATTTCCAAAAGGGTGAATACGAATAAAAGTATGATTTTCCTTAGCAAGAATAACTTCAGAACGGGATGTCGGATTCGAGTGCAATTTTTTTCCTATAGTGGCCACAAGGAGGGAAAGTTTTTTTTTTTAAAGAAAAATTTCAATCTTTTCATTCAAAAATAAAAAATAAATCGAAAGGACCAAGGGCCAAAGTCAAATTTTGGCCATTGAAATTGCCATTGTGGTTTGACGCCGGACATCTCGCTTATTTGTTAACGGATTGGGTAAAGGTATTCTTAGAAAGTTTGAAGACTCAGCTTTCTAAAATGCTATTGTGGAGGGATATCGCCGCAGTCCTACCTTCAAATATTGCTTTTCTACATAAAGAATCATTAAAGTGGCGAATATTTCAATCGAAGAAATTTTATGAATCGGAGGAGACTGGTGATGAGTTTTAGTTTTTGCTTTATCCGCTAAAAAGGAACATTATATTATTTTCTCTCTGTTTTAAAAAGAAAAATTTATTTGTGATTTAGAAAATGTTAAAAAACAGACAATCAAAACTAAGATAACGAAATAAAATTTCTCTTATTAAAATAATAATAATAATTTTACCATTGTTATTGGTTTTATTTCTTTTACATTAATGTTACGAGGGCAGTTTGATAAGTCAGTGACTTTTTGAATAAAAGATATGTTTTTCGGCAAGTAAGCGTGCTATTTCTCAACTTATTCTCCTTTTACATAGCTCTACACATTTAGTCCAGCGTTTTTCCTATTTTTTTATTCCTTCCAAATAATAGGTTTTCTCGACGACGCGGGACCTAACGCGTGGACAGCTTTCTCATGCCAAAATCTTGATTCAATATGTGACAAACACGTTCTTTGGACATGTTTATAGCCTCTGCTATCGCTCTAACTTTAATTCGACGGTTGTCTAGCACCACTTGGTGAACGTGAGCGATGTTATCGTCAGTGGTTGCAGTTTTTGGACGTCCCGGGCTTTCATCATTATCCAAGCTGGTACGGTCATGCTTAAATTCAGCTGCCCAAAATTTCACGGTGGTAAATGATGCTGCAAAATCTTCGTACACAGCGTCCACCTCGTCTTTGATTTGCGTAGGCGTATTGCCTTTCAAAAAAAAAATAAAAATACATACAAATTTTCTGTGCTCATAACTAGTGCACTATTGGTGCCACCATATCTTACAAACACTGCATTCAAACCAGTCTTCAGCCGGTGGATAATTATATTTTAATTCACATAATGGGCAGAAATAGTTTTTCTCCTCGTTTTCTGTCTTCTTAATACTAGCACTCATACACGACAAGCTCATGCGCACACACGACCCGACCCAATCTATCAAAACAGGATTTTTTTAAAATAGCTCACAATTGCATCATCACCACGAAATCAAAATTATCACTTGTCAAATGGGATAGTATGTAGTTCCCGATGAATAATAAATTGTATATAATAGTAAATTGAAAAAAAGGTTATACATGTACAAAAGATTACGCACTTAAAATGACAAAATTTTATAATTATTTTGGTCAAAAACTTCATTCACCTGTGGAAACAAAATGGCGCCCCAACGATCGTTGGCAAACGTGCGCTCTGTAGTACGTCACGCGGGGCACTGAGGAGGGGGGATACCGTTCCTAGGTATAAAACTATTTTCGAGATATTTAGTATGCTCACAGTTACCCTCTGCGCACACTTGACCCACATAACTCTAATGATAGCTCGATGCTCGATTTTTTCCATTTTCACAAAAACACTCAAATCTACTCACGCAAATGATTGTCAAACAATAACTGCGTGCGTCCAAAATGGCTGAATTTTTGGTGAGTATCTTTCAAAGCATGCGCAAACTCGTTCCCCAACTTTTCTTTACGAGTGCTGCCATCTTCATGTGGAGGTCGGAAACTGTTCAGATAATCCTCGTATGTGTCTTATAACGGAGTTCGCTTCACTTATGTCCTTATAAATCCTACCAAAAACATTGCGGAACGGGGCATTAATTGAAAAGCCAATCTTTTAAATGTATGTACACTTACATTATGTCGGCCTTTCCAAAACCATAGTGTTAAAACGATCTTAATTTGAATTTTACTAGATTCACGCTAAAAAATATATTTCGCCCTTCGTGAGAAAAGGTTTACATGAAAGGGTAGATATACAATCATTCAGGCAGTTGCACGCTCTCAGGAGCTATTTATTAAATAAATACTTAATCACAAAAATGGAAGAAGTGCCCAAATTCAAAATTTTCAAAATAATCTACATTATACGTCCCTGGTTAAATTTAAGATTCTAATATATAGTCTGGGAATTTAGAAAAATTCTTTTGCATAATCACACAAGATTTACAGTCACCTTTCTAGAAGTTCCTTTTAAAATTTCACAAGTTTTTTCCATTTCGCTAGTAAGGAATCATAAAGAATTTGGGAACGTTAAAGGCATCGTCGCCCAAGGAGTGCCGATAAGGTAAAAGATATCTGAATAAATTTACTGGGCCACATTTTAAGAATTGAGATAACTCGGTAGGTGCAACAATTAAACTGTTTAGGGTCACTGTGCATTTTGGTCTGCTTAATTCTTTCGTTTTTGCCTGCTTAACTCTTTCGTTTTTGCCCTGAACGAACACGGAGCAATTAAGGAGAGTCGTAAACAACTTTCTTATTTTAGCACAGGAAGGAACACATTTTCCGATGGGAGCCTTATACATACGTATAAAGCAGAATGCTCCTACTACCTTGGACTATATTTGCTTACTTGCTATCGCATATCGCATTAAGAAGATAGTATATGTATATGTAAGAGGATGTGCTTAATAATATGCCCTAAGGGCTTCGTTGCTGTAGAATTTATCAGAAAATACTTCAATATGCACTTTCGGGGTCGAACGGTCGGAGGAAAATTCCTTCCGCAAATTACGATTTCTCTTGAAAAGGATAACGTTGGAATTTAAATTGAAATGATTAAACGCAAAAAGTAGAAAGAGATGGGTTAGCAGAAAACATGCTAAACTGAAACAGATTAAATTTTGATAAATTTTACTCTACGCAACGTTGCAATTCCATCAAAAGTTAATCAAAAATACAGAAAACAAGTCGGGTTAAACTTATTCTCTAATTATGCACAGTTGATTAATTAACTATAATATTTTTTAAGTAAAGTTTTTTTAGCCGCGATGTGATGTGGTTGTAAATTCGTTCGAAAATACTAACGTCAGGAGTGAGGGAAATAAATTGTTAGGCTCAGTGTATATGTACATAGGTGAGAAGATGAGTAATTGAGTGGTGGTGAGTCGAATCCTGTGGAGGGACATGTAAACAAGGGCGGAGGGCAGAAAATCGGATTTTTGGGAGATGAAAGGGTTAGATTTGTTTATTTAGTTATCATCTCAGGCGTATTTGTACAAAGACGGACCATTAATTTCCCATCTCAAGCGTCCACACTGAGAAAAAAGTGGTCTCTAAACTCTAAAACTATTATCGTCAGTAAAAATTGAAATATTTGCAAAAATTATTAATTTAGTAAAATTTGCTATAGAATGAAAAAAAAAAACATATTTTGTTAAAATACCTCAGAATACTTTGCTTTACTATGGACAAGAGTAAAATAAAAAATAGTATATTTTAATAACCTTCTTTGTGATACCTAAATTAAATGTACCTACTCACAAAAGCTCTTAGTCATCAATAGAAATACTTGCACTATGAAAGAAAATACACAGAAAAATATTAAGAAATACAGTTTTTATTATTAGAGTCACTGTATGAATAAAAAAGCGGTTACACCATCTTGAGATTTTCAATAAATAAATATTTTGTTTTTTGCCTAGATTTATTACTAATACTTTTATGAATATTTTAAGCGTTTTCACATTTCAAAATTCCAATTATTACAGCTAATTGAAATGAGCGCAGCAGCGAATATTCGAATAGTACGTGAATTCATAATACTATAATATACATATATATTTTTTTAAATATCTATTATATATTTATAACTACAAATCGTAGTTTAGCCAGCTTTGAAACTTTACTACTTTTCTATTATTAACTATTCTGCGATATCCTTGAAAAAAAGTGGGATGATTTTTATAAGTAGACACCTATGCATTGATTCAAATATATAACATTTTCAAGTCTGAATTTATTGATGAAGGATTCATTTGAAGGACATGGAAGTCTTCTTACAATAGTAAACATAAAATCGATTGATATATGTATGTTCTAACACTTAGTTACGAAACAGCCTTTATATTTGCCGTACACCTTTTGATTTATCCGCATGATAAAACTAACTTATATAAATTTTATTTGCTTTATGTAGATAGGTATAAAGTGAAGAATTTAATCTAATCGACCGCTTACATTGCGTTCTGATGTTCTGATTTAGTCGAGATTTATTGAATGGGGGAAGTAAAGTTCAACCCTTCCGCTGTACAAAATAAATTGTACCTTTTAGATGGTCTCTAGGGGAAAGTGAGAACACATTCAAGCTTATCTTGCGTTGAGCTCTCGGTAATGCTTATATAAAATTTTCTGAACTCATGTAAAAGGGGTCGTTTGTCGTTTCCAATGTATGTAATATAAATGCATGTATATTTTAATGTTAGGTAATATACACTGTATAAGTTTGAATTTAAACCTTATAAACAAATTTGCTTTGACTTTTTAGTTATTAAATATCAGAGATGGGCGTTTAAGTATTAATTTTAACTCAATTATCAAGGAAGCCAAGTTTTTGTTAAATCATATAAAACAACTAATTTTGGGTTTTCATGTTGTTTTATTTACTCTTGCAATAACTAATTTTTGAAAATGCCCATCAAATTTTGTCGCCTTTGACCGTTTACTATTCTATATCACTCAAATACAGTTTTAACCCTTTTTTAACACCTACGTATAATAGTAGGTCTTTTCTGTAAAAAAATCATAATTGATTGGATCTTGAAAAATAAATACGCAATAGTTAGCTTACTCTCAACGTTTTCACCAAAATCAAAAAATATTGGATCTTTTGGCATTATATAATACATAATGTGTCGCATTTTCTGCTGTTTTAGAATTAACCCTTATCACTCCAAGAATTTTCCAGAGTGATTTGTTGCCAACTCCAGACAATTTTTGTTCATTTCGAAGTGATTAAAAAAAAACGTTGCACACTTTAGTTATTTTATGAGGTAGTTTTTTATTAGTAATAATATTTATAATAATAACATTGCGAAATTCTGGCAGTGACACTGCCGATTGGAGTGACAAGGGTTAATATATTCACATCCATCACTTCTACAAATGGTATATTATACATAATGCCTTTCCCAAAGAATTAGAAAGTCTACAAGACAAGGTCTGATTCACAATAAAAGCTCCATACTATCGTTGAATCCCTTTCTGGATAAAGTTCTGTTTAGACCTTCAAAAAACAGGTGTATAATACTGCTGGTGCTAACATTGTAAGAGATGTTTCTCGATGGGCAATTGAACTGGGTCCTGGGACTGAATTAATGCGCATGTCAGCTGCAGTTGGTCCGCTAACAAGGGCTAAATTCAGAAACGCAGTGATGCGGCATCACTAAAGCATCATAAAGCGTTAAAGTTCTAAAATGCATCATAACGGCATTACGAATTGTGCATCAATTTTTTTATCGCAGTATACGGGCATCTGATGCGCATTTAATGTGCAACGCTCGCATCGGTAAGCTTGGTGTTGCACGCGATTGGTGTTATTATTTTTTAATCGGAATGTTACAAAGGAAAGTTTTTGCAGTTTCCTTTTTATTTTGATAGTTTTAATAAGTTGTTTTAATGAGGGAAAAGTCTGAATCGGTAATCAGATTAATTTATAATATAAGAATTCAAAATGAACAGAACTTTCCAGCGAGCAGGTGGAAAAAATCGGTGCTATGGGGCAAAGTCCTAGAGGACATCAAAGAAGTCGACAGCGACTTTCCCTTTTCTAAGCAAGATATTACAAGAAAATTCCTTAAGGGGGCAAATAGGTGTAGAGACTTCAAAAAATTCAATTTTTTTTTTCATAAATCGATTGTAGAACTATTCAAAAATATATAATACCATATTCTGAAAATTTCAAAACAAAATTCCGCGCTGTTTAAAAATTATAAGCGTTTGAGTGAGTGTCCCTCGGTCGAACGGTTGGAACCACTCTTATTTTTAAACGCGTTTTTCTCGAAACTACTTTTTTCGAATTTGTGTACACTCCAGCTCCTACAGTTATTGATCAATCGTTATTAAACTCAGCGCTTAGTTTCTTTATATAAATACGCTATATTTGAACCTCAATCCAATATCTTTATGTTAACTATTTTTTTATTGCAAAAGAAAGTACGAAAAAATGGAAGAAACTCATACTAAATTTTCACATTCCTCAAAAATATATTAATTTTCGATTTATTTGCAGGGATTCAGGTTCAAATAGAAGAGACACTAATAAAAAAAGTAAATTTTTTGGAAAAATTGATTTCGGATAAAAATTGTGACCTCCAGGATATACACAAATTGCCCAGCCGGATGACGACTTACAATGCGCGGAAGCTGATATCTCCGTTAATTTTCGAGAAAAAAATTTTGAAAATCTCAGAATATACTCTTGAATATATGTATAAAATGACCCCACGGTATAAATAAAATATATATATTCCTTATGTGTTAAAAAAATTCATGAAAATCATTAAAAATACACCATCCTACACCTATTTCCCCCCTTAATTTAGTGGTAACCTATAAAACAATAAAAAAAAGAAATGATAAAACTGGAAGAGGAGCCACAAGTTGGGAATATTTCGATATTTTAGATGAGGCAAAAAAGTATTCCATAGAACCTCCCCGTGAGAATCTTCTTTCGACGCTGATAGCACCCAATGCAATGATACACGATGGTCATAATTCCTTAGAGAAGACGACTGAGATCCTTGTAGAATTTGAAGCAGTTGAAGAAGTGCCACATTCTCAGCCAAGGAAAAAGAAAAAAATCGATAAAACGCAAATATTGAACTTCCTAGAGGAGGAAGCAAATAAGGATGAAATTAGACACCGAGAAATTATGGAAATTGAAAAACAACATAATCCAGAATTTAGAGTTTCTTTCTCAAAATTCCAAAAGCTTGCTCAATGCAAACTCGAGTTGAACTTAAGTAGTAGTTAAAGCACTTTTGTTTCACTGTAAGGTTTCCGTGCTCTCTATAGGCAACCATCTGGTAAACGTAAGAATCCAGAATCTAACCCTTTGCCTAATGGGCTATTTTTCCACACTTGAGCGTCGCGTCGTGGCAACTATCAGGATATGGGTGGTTCTACAAAAAATGGGTAACTCAATGTCATCAGTCAATAGATTCGAAGTGTTATTATATTTTGTGAATATTTTATTTTATCTTGAAACAATTAAAAGTCTTCTATTCCGTCCCCCAATTTCAGCTATTTATTTTAAATACAAATTTGTAAAAACCCACAATATATTCTCAAAACGTCAGTTATATATGGCGTGTTTTTCACCGGGACTACCGGTTGACCTTAAATGATGCTCTGACCGCGCGCTCTCCGCCCTCTATCTTGAAAACAATTCAACGTATATAAAAAAGTTTAAAACAAAAGTTGTAGGGAATTTAATCCTCTACAATATTAATAAGAAATACAAATAGCGAAAAATCAATAGGAAACGAGATATTTGCAAAAAATGTGCAAAAAATCGTTTTTTATGACCTTTGACCTTGGATTTTAATAGTCGCGTAGACCCTACCATATGTAGGTTTAGAGACAACTTTTAGGATGTTAAAATACAATTTTATACGAGTTTATAGCTGGGTATCTCAAATTCCGAGGTGAACTTACTAAGATGACTGGACTAGTAGTAAAGTTAGCTGTAGAGCTCGCCATTTGACGGTCGCCATTATTGTGTCAGTGCTAGAGTTGTGTTTACCATGTAAACGTGTGCCGATCCAGCCAAAATGTCAGTACTGCGGTGAGTCGGTATTTCCTTGTAAACTTCTGTTATATTTTAATCTATACATAGTTAACCATGATTTGTTAAAATGTAGCGTGTTGATATTCGAAAATATCAAAAGAAACATTAGTTCTAATTATAACCTCAAATTTATGTCTTTTTCGTCAGTCCGCTGGCGTCAGTTCTTTGTAATTATTCTAGTGTTAAACTATTTTGAAACATTATTTTTATTTTTTGTTGAGAAAAAGATCTTATTTTATTACTTTCAGTTTTTATAATTTTACGTTGATGCCTTTAAGGCGTAGATTGTCATATTTTAGTTTCTATTATTTGTTGATTTCTTAGAAAATGTACACTACAAAGTAAAACTAAATCAAATATTTTTTTTTAATAGTTACTTAATTGATTTAATACTTAAAAGATATGTGCCATTATTAGATTCTAAGAGATTTGTTCGAAGTTTTAATAAATTTCATACATTTCTTATGAAGTATTTTATTTTATCAGTACTATGTTACCCTCGTCAGTCCCCTGGCAGTCTAATTCAGAAAAACCAAGATATCTCAGAATCTAGTTAAAAAAGTGACTGGCCCGATCACGAGCAATATATTCATTACATTAGCTATCTCAAATACCCGAATTTGTAGAAATTTGATTTAAAAACTATAGTAAACAAAATATCCCTAAAAGTTACCCAACTTTTGTATATTCACCCATATCCAATAAAAATTTCCAAAAAACATAATTTGCTGTCACATACAGCCTAAGAAATAAAGTAAGTAGTGTAAAAGTTAGTATTCTTAATTTATAGAATATACATATTATACCTGCAAAATAATAGAGTGATTGCCTTTCCTATTGTAATAGCTGTGGGAATCTTTTCGGGGAAGGGAAAAGGATTCATTCGCATTTTTTGAAATCCTTCCATTATTTTGCTGTGCTTATGTAAGGCAGGCCATCTTAAGTATTTCACTTTTTAATGCAAAGTAAATTGCTTGCACAGTGTTTTTAAATATTTTATGTGCCGTTGATTTTGTTACATTAAAACGATCAGCTATAACTAGAAAGTTTGCTCTGTTTCCCATCTTCCAAAGAGTAATGTACAAATATTTTATTAACGAATTTGCTCCGGATAGGATTTTTCTCCTGCTTCCAATTTCGTTCCAACGAACATTTTAGATCCTGTAAATTATTTTGTCAAATTTTTTAAATGTTAAATTCGACTGCATAACTTACAAAAAATGGTGAACGTGTCATTCGAAAATGACTGAATAAGACTGCATAATTGAGGCTATCAGCGCAGAAGTGGTGTAACCCCAGACTACTTCTTAGGAGATAATGAGGAATTAAAATGTGGTTAAATTGTTTTTGAATTGCATTTACTTTGTGAACATTATTTCAATTGTTTTGCCATCTATTGATAATTCTAAAAGGTGGCTTACGCCACTATTGTATTGAAAGATCATAATTTAACGAATTTATTTTACACAAAAACCCTACCCAACAAAATTTGTGGGTTACACCACTTCTGCGCTGATAGCCTCAATTAATAATTAAACAATATATTTCTTGAATTTGTTGAAATTTCATTAATAGACCTCAAATACCGTTATGGACAATCAAATTATTTAGTGTATTACTTGCAGCAGTATTCAGTGTCACTCAATATTCTGAAATATGTGGAAAAGCTTGAAGATTAATTTATACTCCATACATATTTGGTAAAATAGTCAGTGCCTAAACTATTTAAAAAATATGTTTTTAAATTTGTTTGTACAATTTAAGTACCTAGTCTAAGAAGAAAATATTTTGTATTTTCTCAAATTATTCTATATATTCATATTTAATACTTATATTTAATGTAATGCATTTCGATCATTTTCTGTGATGAGAAGGTAGTTTGCAATACACCTTCTTTACTCGAACTTTGGTCTTATATTCTGCTAAATTCGCTTGAAATTTCGAAAGATAACATTATTCGAAATTTCGATTGATAACATTATTCAGCATATTCATTTTGGCACACATCGATGTGATATAGATTATATTATTTTTCTAAGGTTAAATAATTGAAAATAATAGGAACTTTGAAATTATATATTGCTACTTACATAACTTACAATTTGAGCAGATATTTCAAATCAGCGCGAAAATCTGACTGATATCAATTCTACGCAAAGTCTGGTTTTCGACATTATTTAGAGAAAGGTTTTTGATATTCTAGTTGTGTCCAAATCAATTTCAAGACAATGAGTAAACCTTGAGTCGTTCATTCCATCCAGCCGTTCACTGATCATTTAGCCAGCTTCAGACACACGACTGATGTGGCACTATAAAAACCATGAGGACGCAGTTTTCGTGCTCTGGGTAGCGATGTGACTGGCATGACAAATATTGATTTGCACATAAAAATGGGAAAATGCACAAGTAACAATGATTACTGCATGTTGGATAACCATACATGAAAGATGGAATAATTAAATATCTTGTGACTTGTGAGTACTACCGCTTAATAGCTACTGAGACTGAGTAGTTCATAAATCCCTTCGCCAATGAAATTGGAACAGCTGAGAATAAACGTGTTCCGGCAGAGCTGGTTGCTGGACTAGTTGGAGATTTTTTGTGTTGTTTTTAAGTCTACTGCATTTATTGGCTAATCAGATATCACTCAATGCGGAAATGATCATAAATTTGAAGAACACGCACTTTTGGTCAGGAAAATATATCAACAGTCTTTAGCCTGGAAGAAACTTTTATTCATATGTAAGATATCTTACGTTTTATTTCCTTTAATACAAAAAACAAAATCATTTTTCGATAAAGTCTAAATATTTGCCTTATCGTACTTTCTTCACTTTAAACTGTCATACTCCTAAATTCTTTGGGAGTAATGCTCTAAATTCTTCCATTTCGAAATCTTATTTAAGACAGACATCCCCTAAAGCAAAAAACTAGTTCTTATGGGGGTTTGAAATTGTCCTTTCCAATAAATGCATTGTCATTGATTATTCGTATGCTACTATTTCTCTTTAATCTGTGAATCAGTGTTTTAAAGAGATTTGTCTAAAATAAATAAGTAAATCCCATCCAAAAACAAACAGTCCTACGGCGCCACTTGGTTTTTTACTGAAAAATTAAAGGTTTCAAAAGATATTAGGTATGTACCTTTTGCATTATCACCAAAAAATTTTTAGCGAGAGCCAGGTATATGTTTCTAATCTGATCTTAGTTTTAGAAAAAAAACGTCTTCAAAACTGCTGAAAGGTATTGCAACTTTTTTGTTGTAATAAATCTTAAATATCAGTCGGTGGTAAACGTGTTTCTAACTCGGTAATCTCATTAATTATAAAAGTTTGAATACATTTTTCTAAATTTCTAAACTCCATGAACTATTTATGTGATCTCAACCGCATTTCGATTGAAAGCGACTAGAAATTGCAAAGAATTATGCTTTTATATAACTGCATTTATGAAGTTATAACTAACAAGAAAACTTTTCAAGGTCCAAACAATTCCAATATTTTATATTAGTCCAGTCGTTGACGGTTTTCCGTTCTGAATTCTTTCGAAAATATCTCAAGGAAAAAAATTTATATAGTACCGATGTGCGCTTTTACCCTGGGGGTGTATTACACCCCATCTCGATGGTAGAAATAATGACATTCAAATAATCGCAGAAATCGTTAAAGGAACAAATTCTAAGCAATAAATTTTATATGTATTAAATTATTTCGATAAGTCAATATTTTCTGAGTTATTCGTGATTGAAAATCGTTTTCATAACAAAAAAAGGAATATTTTTGAACGATTTTCCACGAAGAACTCGAAAACCTTACGTTTTATCAAACAAATTGTCACGAAAAAAACTGAAGCATATAAAAAAGCGAAAAGATTGTTTTTTTTTTATTTATGTAGATGCAATCAAAGAAAGTATAAACATTGATGCAATACAAACTGAGTTATGGCTGGTTAAGGATGACTTCTTGTCCGCATAAAACTGAAGTCGCAGCATTCAACGTTAAATGACGGAAAAACGTAAAATTTTTCGGGGAAAATACGTACAATACTTTTTAAAGTATACTTGTAAATACCTTTAAAATGAGCTCGTGGTAGAAGTCATTAGCATGAAAATTAACAAAGTTATGTTGAAAATAAAATTTTTTAGAAAAAAATCAGTACTAAAATCAAGGCTTTACCACAAGCATTGAAAATGAATGTAATCCTTTTCGATTTATTATATTTATTTACATACTAATCATATGTTCTAAACGTTTGTTCAGGCTAAGATACGTAGTATTAAAAAACAGTTCTATTTACATTTTAAAATTTTTTGAAATTTCCTAGAATATTTTATTTTTTCCAAGATAATTCGAAAACATAAATAAATATGCTGGCATATCAAAATGTAGGTTATATTTTACTGAATATTTAGGTTTTTTTTTATTTCTCTAGGATAAAAATTAATTGAGATATAATTATTAGAAGGTTTCATTTCCCTAAGCCCTTTAAACTCACAAATCTCAAAACCCAAGTGTTCAAAGAAGTTCAACTTTACATGAATTGTAGCTCTTGAAATTTGCTGTAAATTGTAGATTACGTTACAAACTGTGAAGGGATTTTAATATATCATAAATGTAGCATTAAAACATTTCAAGCTGTTGAAAACTAATTTTGTTCTAAATTTAGTCATAAGGGATGATTTCTGAGGGTTGGCACGTTACAATAAATCATAAATTATAATATAAACAGTGAAGGGATTTTAATTCATCCTAAACCTCATCTTGTACCTTTAAAACATTTAAAGATAGTGAAAACTATGAACAATGCAGTCCAACAGTTTTTATGAAGATTCATTGACTGGCCCTGTATTCCGAGCTTTTACAATTTTTATGCCTTACGGCGCTCCACTATATAGGTTTTTCATATTTTAGATAAAAACTTGCAAACTTTCCGCAAATTCAATATGGTGAATTTTCCACCATTAAGTAATTTCATGAGAAAATATATTGGAATAGGGTTGTTGATCTTATCTTAATTTTCAGCATTTATTTAGATGTATAAAAAAATGATTAGGTAGGCGATAATTGCTACCGCAAATATTCAAATAACATAAGGCTTTCAGCTTAAATGTCCTCGCATAATGTAACGATACAATAACAAATCCCAAAAACAAGGATTGAATACCCTTACCTTAACCATAAAAATGTACATATGTAGGTATAAGTAAAGAAGAGGTGGAGTTTCAATCAGATGTGGATCGTGGTAACAAAATGAGTTTTGGACTATTATTGTATATCAAATCCACAGATATTAGTTACACTCCAAAACTGGTTGAAGTATCAAACTTGAGCATTTGACAAATTTTTATCTAAGTAGTACTTAAAATGCACCGGGTGAAACCGGGTTACTCAGCTAGTTGCACAATATATAGGGCATTCCATTCCTGACTATTTTTGATTTGACTGTTTTTATTTTATGTCATGGTACCTATCAATAGGAGCATTCATGATTTTTTGAAGATTTTTATTGTTGCATGTTTTCAATTTAGATTGAAGTTTTTTCATCAAATGCATACAACTTTTAAATGAAAGATAATATCGATTTAAATAAGGTGATCTTATTTTCGTTCGTCTTAAAACGAACTTGCAGAAAAATACTCCATACTTGTTTGAAAATTATATCGTTGGTTTGTTCTTTCAAATTTTAAAAATTCTTGAAAATTCTCTGTCACAAAACAAAATTTTCACGCCTAAATCGAAGATGGGAAACAAATTTTTAGTATTTTTTAAGAACGATTGAAATTTATCTTAATCTTCACTTTTTTGAAGTTCTCGAAAGTTTGTTTTATTGCGCACTAGAAATTGAAAAAAAAACATCAAGTTTCAAAAATTAGATGAGTAATTTTTGCTGAAAGTTCGACGAAAAAAAATATCGTCTTATTTCAATCACTATTATCTTTCATTTAAAAGTTATAAGCGTATGATGGAAAAACAATTCAAAATTTCATGACTTGAAAACGGGCAGCAATAAAAATCTAAAATAAACTCTAGGATGTTTCTTCTGGTAGGTGCAATAACATAAAACAAGCAGCCAAATTAAAAATGGTCCGAAGTCTTGTAAATAGAGTCAGAATAGATTTGTTTTCTTTTGCTAAAACTAAGATAAATATTCAGTAATTCCTATGAATGTATACTAAAAATGTTCATTCATTGGTTATATGTATAAGAAATTTAAGGGTCTGATCTAAACCTTCAAATTTAAATAAAAGTGCAAAGAACTGTGATTTATCTTTTGTACAGTGTTGTGAAGGTAAATAACATAGCTCCTTTGGTTCAATGTTTCGGAATTTTGTTGGAAAATATATTATTATTTTATTATTATATACGTTCAATATGTCTTTAATAAAAATAAAACGCTACTGCTATCACTTTAATTGATATGGTGTAATTTTAGTAAATAACTTTTGAAATTGTAATATTGCTCCTTGCTTAAAGTCATTGCTTTAGTTTTAATTTTTCAGAATCCACTGAAATTTATGTTTTGGATTGCAATTATTTTCAGGCAGTGACCATTGTATTAAAAAAAAAAAAAAAATTAAAAGTCATTTTAATAAGGGAAAATAAAACACAAGTACTTTTTGTTGTTAACTTAAATCACTAAGATGAGGGAAGTGTGGTTTGTTTTTAGACTTGTGGAAGCGGTAAGTATGACTTGTATACTCGCTACTTTTTAGCGGACTTCTATATCTTAGCTTAATATAAACTTACAGAAATTATGCGCAGAAAAAGCATATTGCACAAAATAGTTCAGTAGCCTATAAAATACTTGACATATAAAATGCCATAATTTTGAAAGAATAATTTGCATAGTAACAAATCGGAAGTGAATAAATGATTATAACTATTTTGAAAATATACTTATTTGTCTTTATATTTCTTTTTATTTTGTCATTCATCCTCTTTCAAATTTCATTTTTGATTAACCTTGTAACACCCAGGCTTTAAGTACTCTGTGCATGGCATGGCATATATACGGGTTCCTCAACAAGGATCAACCACTCAATCACGAGATGTATTTCTGCGGGACATTTTTTGGATTCACATGCATTTCTATATTTACAAATATTGGTAATATATTTTTTTTTCCAATTCTTAATAAGTTCAGCAGGCAATTTATATTGGCAGGCACGATTAAAGGAGCTACAGTACCTCTTTTCCTGGAGGCGGTTATTGCATCGTTTGCATGCCTATTTTTTCTGTTGTGCTCTGCAATGGCAATGCATTATGCTGAAAAGGACTTTCATTTAATGTATTTATCGGACTATGAAGAGTCAGTACATCCATTTTTCTACGTTAATAAATGCCAGGTAAGCGTCAAACGTATACAGATCTTTGCCCAGTCAAGGGTATTTTCTTGATACTACACATATTTTTATATAATATGCTTCCAAAAACTATTTAAGGAATTTGGGATCTAACGCAGCCTGCCAGAAAAACGATGTATATTTTCTTTTCTGACGTTTAGATATGCTTTTAGAAATCACCCCGTAATTTTCTTAGTATTCAACTTATAGAGGAAGTTGTGGCTTTGTTCAATAAGAAATCATTGAGGCCTAATGCAGATTGTTTAATTGACTGATTTATTTATAAAATCGTACAAAATCTATAATAACAGCATAATCTGCTATGAAAAATCTATTATTCATTTTTAGATATGATGCATGCTATTTAAATTAGCTATACCAAAAAAAAAAATTTGTGTTATGTTTTTATAAATCAGCCAATTAAACAATCAGAAATCATATGCGATAACTCACTGTACATGGGACATCCTGTATTGAAGTATTAAATGCATCGCTAACATTTTGAAATGTGTATAATAATCGCTTTTTTCTTTTTACAATTTTGTTTTCTATTTAATTAGCTTTTTTAAAATTCGATAGGCTACACGCGTGTGTATAGTTATTGCGGTTTTTTTCCGAATAGTTGTTTTTCTTGCTATTTTTAATAGTAGTCTATGTGCTAGTATTGTAGATTTTTCCAGATTTTTCCGAAATTGCGTTCAGGATGATATCTTGGCCGACACAAACCTAATCGGAAATATCCACTTTGGAGTTGAATATTTTAAAAACGGGAAAGAAAGAAAGAAGTTATTTTAAATTTCCTTTTCAAAGATACCACAATCGATGGGGTAGACAAACATTTTTTTTCATTCCCACTTTTCATGTAGGGGAGCTAACCTTAAATTTGTTTTCCTTATATGTTAATATATATCTTTTTACCGGGTATAACGTTACGTGTACCAAATTTCAGCGCTCTAGTCGTAATAGTCTCTGAATATATGTAGTGACTGTGACATACGAACGGACGGACATGGTGACTCTACATTATAAGGGTTCCTTGCTTTGCTACGGAACCCTAAAAACAATGATAAAGCTCACATCTCATGTTTAACTGATTTCGATGTGCATTTCAACAAGATAAATAAAATTTAGTAATTTATTTTAGGAATATGAACAAAATTACTTTCTTGTTCGAACACAACAGATCGTGGATTATGTCTACAGGCTTTATGGATATGGCTGGATATGTAGTAATACTAGTAGCAATTTTTATTGTTTGGTATTATAAGCCGTAGTCGGAGACCTTTTCCTTGATCGATTAATATCTCTTATACATAATTAAGAGGCATACAGCTCTATGATTATAATTTCAAAATGAGCTGAACTTAAAACCTAAATGCCTCCAATTTCGGCCTATAATAACTGCATAATTAATAAAATCGTTACTAGTCTAACAAATTACGTGGACGACTAAGCTTTGCAGGGAGAAGTTATTTTAATACTTTAATAGCGCTGGCTGGCAAATTTCCCGACTTGCTTCCGCTTATGATCCCAATATAGGAGACGTTTAAATGTGATTGTTAATTTTTAATGTAACCGAGTTTAGTTTTTGCTTTCAAAATTTTGTTTGTACTTTAATTTCAGCTTTCAGTTCAGTTTGGTTTCGTTTTTCTTTCTTTATTTAAGTTCGTATTCTCCTGTAAAGTTTGAGTATCAGTGAGACTTAACCTCAAACCATTATCGAAAATAAAAAAGAACGTCTCGTAGGTAGCAAAGACTAATTGTATAATTGTCAATAGATGGCACTAGTGCATACAGGTTTATTGCCTAAAATGTGCAACATTTCAATTTTGGGTGCGCTTCCTTACTAGTTCCGAATGCTCGGAGTGTTCCACATTAGCGCGGCTACTTTGATACACTAACAGCATTTGTTATTAGTTTAATCCTTGTGTATAAAGAATAAAATACATAAGGATTTAATAAGTGTTTCATATAATAATAATAAAATACATAAGGATTTAATAAGTGTTTCATATAAAATTGAACTTTGCCTCGAAAAGTTTTATAAGAATTCTTTCCGAATGTTCGTGTATTAGTTGACCGGTGTTCTAAACCTTTCCTTGCTTTTATGCAATTAGTAAAGAAACGCACCTTTTATTCAACATAACGCTTTACTAGCCATTTTATCATGGAATAGTAATTTTTATTTTGTATTTGATAAAATAAAATCAAATAGGAATGATATTTTTCCGCTCTTAATCTAAAATATTAGATAACGTGCGTTGAGCTGAATTTCCACCTCGTGATGGCTTATTGGAACAAATATGGCACAGTAAGTGCAATTGCGATTATACCATTTTCATTTTGATTACGAGTATGTACCTTGGAAAGAAAAGATGAGTCTTTTTCATCTTACCCTTTTATTAAGTATTTCCGATGTTAATATTAAAGAAGAAATTGCAAATCCTGGGGGACTATCCGTTCGAATCGAATCGTAAGGAACTTACATAAGCACATTTAGAATTAAAATTCTTTAATAAAGTTCCTGTAAATGTTTATTTAAAAAAAATACTATAGCAACATTTTTCGCTCTGGCAGACAGTCAGTGATGAAATTTTGTTCTGGCTTCTGATATTTACGCAGAAAAAGGCAATATAATTCGATTGCATTTTTCTAATCGAATTATTTTAACAGTTTGAACCAAAGAATTAATTCAAGTTCAAGGTTGCTGAAATTAAGTTGTGAGAACATTAGGAACTTTGTTAAGGAAGTTTTTTTTCCAAAAACGGGTTTTGTAAACTTCTTTCGATTCCTAAGATCGATTCTTAGTCGTATAAATGACGTTATTTACAATAGGAGCCTTAGTACTTAAATTTTCACGGTTATTGAAAGAACAATTTGAAATATGATGCTTACTCTTGATCTACATATAAGCAAATCTTTCAGTTACTCTTGATTTATACCTTTACAATCTGCACAAAATAGAAAGGGTGTTTTCGAAAATTCGGTAAATTCACCATGTAGGCAAAGTTTACTATATTGGTGCACCTTACGGTAAAATTGATATTAATGGTGCATCAAATCGATGAATTTTCGAAAACGCCCAAGAAGTAATGTTAATTATACAATGACTTCTTTACAAATTCACCACAAACACACTATCAAATAAAAGAAAATGTAGAAAGGTATAGGTCTGAATTATTTTAGCAACATAAAAGTGTGTTTTTATATAGTAATATATATTTGTAAATTAAAAATGAGCATATGTGCACTTTAATACGTTTAGCAGTAAAAAAGTAAATTAAATTTCTATAAAATAACAAAAGGAACTTTAGCAACAGAGGTAGGTGTAAATGATTTTATGATCATAGGTGGATCATAAAAAAATTTGTTCATTTTAACACGTTCTATTACTGAACTTCTAGCAGGAATTATATATACATATATGCCCATGTTCTGTATTCGAAGTGAAGGTGAATCGAAAAGAGCTTATAAAGCTTGTTTTGAATCGAAATCCATACTAAATATATACATAAATGCGAAAGTCTGTCTGTCTGACTGGCTTTCACGCCTAAACTGCTGAACCAATTTTGATGAAGAAGATACGAAAATAGTTGGACACCCGCAAACGGACATACATATATTCGAAATATTTTATTTTGAAGTTTTTTTGTGGAAAAACTAATTGAAATCAAAGGTAACTGAAATGAGTGTGTTACAATTTTAAGAATTTTATTAAGTAACTAGCCGTGTGCCCGATGAGAGTTCTCATAAAAAATGAAGAATTGCCATACAAACTTTCATCCCCTATTTAACCCCTTAAAGGGATGAATTTTCAAAAATCCGTTCTTAGTGCTCACCTATGTTATATAAGGAACTCCTGTGCAAAATTTGATGCTTCTAGACCCACCGGTTTAGGCTGTGCGTTGTCTGTCAGTCAGCGATAGAGTTTTGGTAGATTTCAATTCAACAGAACATGGGTGACAGACTTTAATTGAAATTAAAAATTTAAGGTTAATATAATAATAATATACATCTACTATTGTATACCTATGTACATGGAAAGTAAACCCCAAACCTAAGGAGCTAGTATAAATGCTATGCTTAATCACTTTTGCTATTACGCTACTTTATCTACATTTTAATAAAAAGTTTTTTTTTTCAATAAAGAACATTGATTACTTGACAAAAGAATGATTAGACCTTGGTTTTAGCTCAGTGTAAATTTGTGTATGCCACTCTATGATTTTATATCTGATGTTTTAAAAATACATAATTGTACATTAATAGATCTGAGTAGAGAAATACTATATTCATCTTAAATATATAATATGTACAATGAAACTTGTAAAATGAATTTGAAGCTTTCAATTAAAAACACCGTAATGATGATTTAAAATGTAAAACTTATAAATTAACGTTTTGCACTATCAAAAATAGAACGTTTTAACTTAAATTGATTTCATATGATTTTACAATGCAACTTTCCTCTGAGTGTAACTTATTACTTTCAAGTAATTTATTTTCAAATACCTTACTACGTATAATTAATTTATATGTATTTATATTAAAGTGAATACTGAAACAATGGAATTCCGATATCGGACACAAAAATCAGAATACACAGGTGCCTTTGTAAAAATATATATGTATGTATATATAATCTAGTTGTCATAAGATAGAAAAATTAAGTTAAACATTGTCATTAGTCAATTTCTTATTAAATATGTGTATATTTCATTTCAGAGCATATCTTCGTTGTGTTGTGGTACGGCTTATTTATTACACGCAATTTTTGCGATAGATGCTTTGATTATAACCACTACTACTTCTTTGGAGCTTGGGCCCAGCGGAGCCAGGTAAGATACTAGTTTTTTGGAAATTAAAGCTATCTCTTTTTTAAGCTTGTGATTTGCAAAAAAACAAAACAAAAATGATACTTGATAACAACTTAGGCACGGGTTTATAATTTGGAAGTGGATACAAAGTCACTACAGCCACTGATTATATATATAAAGAACTAGATGTGCCAACTAGAACTTGACATTAGCATTATAGATGATGCTACTTGTATCAATCTGTCATTTTAAGTGAAGAAAAATTTGAAATTCGAAATTTAATCGAATTGAACTTTTTTACCACACATATGACTGAAGTTTGAGAGTGTACAAATATGACTGTGATATATAATCTCCTCGTATGGATTTCATCAGGGCACTGACATGCATTAGAAAATTTATATATGCGTAGGTTAAATGCTCCGAGGAAAGAAAAATCTTATTTTGCGTCCCAAGGATAAAATAGGAAATGTTAGTTAAAATCTTTTTTTTCCGGAACGGTAATTTGAAAGGGGCTAATAAATCATATTAAATTAAAGGAATTGAAAAGTTGTCTTACTAAAAAATATTACTATAGGTTATATTATTCTCAACCTTGTACAATTTTTAACCGCAGTTCTTCACTTGTCACTTGCTTAATTTAATTTTTGTTTGAAAAGTTGGTAGCAAATTATTTTCTAGTAAATTTTGTAAACAACACGTAAATAAATAAAATTAAATACTTTCGTGAAATGCGCGTACAATTTTGACAAATCGGCCTTGAAATTCTTTCATTCTTGGAACTTTTAACGAACTGTTTAAGTTTTTATGTACTTTTAGGAACTTCTTCTTGACCATTTCGGGAATACGTTTTATAATAAGTAAATTGTAACTCATCACTTCTCTGAAGATTTTTTGGACCATGTATGCTTTACAATGTGTACACTTTATTATTCATCATATATCCAAAAAAAGTAAATTAAAGTAGTAGATTGAAATTTATTCAACGTCGGAATCATTTTCCTGTGATTCCTCATATTTTGCACTTAATTCGTTTCCAAGGTCAACATCAATGTAATTTTGTTTAAAATAAGGTTGAGTTTAGGGAAGACAAAGGTAGGTTCGAAATTAAATTGCAGATTCAGAAAAACTATAGTTGGAATATTCGAAAGATTAAATATTCTGAAACAAGACCTGCTTTAAATTTCGATAAAATCGATAAGCCGAAGGATTTTTCTCATAAGTCCCTTTAAAACTACGAACCATTGAAGACATGTTGTCGAGAGCATCTGTATTTAAGTCAGTTACTCATGGATTTTATTTAAATTAGCCCAAAGCATCTCAATGGCAGTTATTGCGGTAATCTATCAAGACTAGACGGCCGTTTCATTGTGCCAATAGAAATTCGAGTTTCAACTAATGTTTTTGCTTTAGAAAGATTTTGTAATACTTGATGCTTTTTGGAAATAGGACATCTAGCTGGGCTTTTGGAATACTTTATAAATAACACTGTTTAAGTTATCAAATATAATATTCAGTATGCAGTACCTATTGCACACTTCTTTTCTTCTCTTTCAAATAAATTTAAGTTAATTGCTGGAAATATTGCGGCTGATACGCTGTGACTAAAAACCTGTGTTGCTCGTTTCACTGATAATAATAATTTGTCAAAGCCCTCGGGGTTTATATACGGAAAATGTGAATTTTGACCCCACCTTAAAAATACACTTAAAAATGGCGCAGAACTCTCATAGGTTATCTACTGATATATTAGGATAATTGTAACTTTCTGACACTGAATCAGTAATTCTCTGTAGAAAACAATAATGATATTTATTATTTATTTAGAAATCAACAGTTATAGCAGACCGTCTGATATACAATAATATAAAGCATCGTTTTTTATAACACAATTATTTTAATTTAGTAATAGTTTTTTTTAACGTTAGTCAATGTAAAAATCAAGTAAAGAAGAAAAGATATTTTAACTTTTTGATATTGCTGGCAGTGGTTCAGAAGAACTAAAGAATCATAATTGGTTCTAAGACAAAATAAGAAATAAAGTAATCTTAGTCCTCTGATCATTCGTGGTTTATGTTACTCCAGAGGCAGAGCATTGCATTTATATTGCCAGTTAAAAGATCATGCATGAAAATCACCTGCAACCTCTCTGCGTTCAGTGCCGCGCCGATTCTTGGCAGCGCCTGTGCGCGAAACTTATGAGGGCTCTGCATTTAAAAGGAGACCGTATATATCCAGGAGTTTTAATTTCTGTAGATAACATGAGCACAAGGAGAACCCCATTTCTGTACCATCTTCAATTCGGTCGATATATTTATTACAGAAAGGCATGCAAACAGCAAAGACATACTCCAAAATACGACGAACGAATATATCAAGCAAATCCTTCAGAATAAACGGATTCGCCAAGTCTTTGGACTTATGATCTGATAAAACTGAGAGTGGAATTCGGACTATTAATTATGCAATCAATATATGGCCAAAAGAGAACAAAGTCAACATCATTAATTGAGCGAATTAAGGGTTTATCATTCATTTATGAGTCAATTAAGGAAGATTTCCTATTAAAAGATATTAAATTGCATTTGGTTAACGTTTAAAATCATAAGATTCTAAAATTGTCATAAAGGCCTTAAACATCTTGTGCAGGTTCGATCGGCATGAAAATGTTCAAATCGATAGCCTACATCAGAACGTGATCTTTTTGTAAAAGGGGAAACGGATCATTAATAAAGAGAGTGAACAGCAACGGAACAAGTTGGCTTCCCTGTGGAACTCCAGGAAAAACGAAAATATGCCCTGGCGCCCAATTCTTGAATCCGTACGAATAGAATCGAAAAGAGCTTTTGCATAATAAAAATTCCCAAAATTCTCACGCATTCACTTTAGTTAAATTTGATTTATAAATATTTTTTTTGTCGTAATTACTTTTCTGAGTTGAATATATACATAATTACTTTTCTGAGTATGTAATTAATTTTTATTAATTCATGTTTTCTCCCGATTTTCAATATTTCCTACATTTTGTGCATAATTAGCTTCATTTCTTGTCCCCTTTCTTCTTTTCACTATCCATGCAATTACAAATAACACATTTTTGTGAAGTCCCGATTTGATGGGTGATAGTTCCTTTATAAGTTTCCAGTTCTTAGAAATCATTTAGATTTAGTGGGTGTAGGTACATATATATCTGCAAATTCATATTAGAAAAATTAATTTATTCAACAGGTTACAATCAACTATATTTCTTTGTTAATATCCTTATTTAAAATGAAAGTAACATCCAATTAAATTCAAAATTGCAAATTAATTTTCATAGAAGTTCACACATAACAAGTTCCTTTGAAAAAAAAAAAAAATTAACGTTTATGAAACTGGGACTTATTTGGCAAAAATTTAGTTATTTTCCTGTTTTCTTTTTAAAAAAAATTTTTCAAACAATTATATTGCTAATCATTTATTTTAGGATAGAAGACCAAGAAGCAAGGCAACCACTCAAATTATATTTGTTCTGCATACCAATGTTTAAGTATTGCGTCTGTGAATGCTGCAACAAACTGAAATGTTGTCAAGCAATGGAAGAGTTTTTTGAGCGCGAAGAAAGTGACATGAAAGTGTAATGTGAATAAGCATATTTTTCAAATAAATCAAAATATTAGTTTAGTTTTCATATTCGACATTTAACTTGATACATATTTCGAACTGCTACCTTGAAAATCTTCAGTATCAACAATACCTGTATGTGGTCCAGTAAATTAGATTTATAATTCTGAATTTTTCAGTATTATAGGTACTCGTAGCGCAATTTTTTTGGGATACAAAAATGTTATATGAAACTACTATAACATTTTCTGATTTGAAATTTATGATTATGAAAGTATTATAAAATATTGAACTGAAGCATAGAGTCAGCAACAAAAGTGAATATTTGTCGGTGTGAAGTGACGAATATCGTCGGTTTATATTTTTAAGTGACAAACGATGAAGATCTCAAAATTAGGATACACGACAGATAAAAGGTGAGTTTAAATATTTGTTTAACATAAAAGAACTGGTCAAGTTAATATAATTACCAAAAATTATTTATATGACGTGTTAAATGGGGCTCACCATATTCAAAAAATTTATATATGTAAATATGTTCTTCAATCTCACAACATATTCTTGTAGGAGTATAAAGGATTTTTTTTTATATATTTGTTTCACTGTTTATTTATTCGTTTCTGGTATGCGTACTTCGGTTTATGAGGCCATTATCAAGGAGTTTCTAAGTAAAACTAACGTAATTTTATCTAGTTTTGGGTTAAGAGTAAGAAGCCTTGGGGAACTACCGCGCTTTGGACTTAGGATTTTTATAAAGTTTTGTACTTATAATTTTATAATGGTAGGGTTAGAATATTCGGGACTTTAGAAGAATTTTTGCTGGGGCTAATTTGAAATATTTTTCCACCGCGTTTATATTTAAAATATTATTTGATATTAGTAAAAGTTTAAGAGATGTGTAAAGCACAACCAAAATGGGCAGACGCAAAATTTTAAAACAAAAAATAAAAAAGCTCATCGCAGGCTAATTATGTTCCCAACTATCAATTTAATTCTTCTTATATTATATATTTTTTAAAAGCATGTTCTGCTAAACTTTGAAAAAGTTAGCAGAGCAGAGCATACAGTTAAAATCCTCCAAAAATAACAATAAGTCCTCTATATCATTAGAATGTTTAAAGGCTAATTAAATGCTGCAGAAAAATGTAGTTTTTTGCTGGCGCAAATGAATTTTATTGATAATATTATAATAAACGAGATGTTCCGCAAATTTTTTCTTTCGAGAAGAGCTCATTTCCCACCAAATATAAAGAATTCTCTCAAAGTTCCCACCTCCGTGTGCGGATGAAATTTACATAGATGCATGAAACCATCTCATTTTAGAAATCACCTTGATATCATTGAGATTAGAATCACAACCATCAATTGTAAGTTTAGTCAATCGGCCCCGCTAGTTAGCCCAAAATTAGTAACTCCCTCCAGCATTACATGAACGATTTTTATTGATGCGTGAACTGGTGCTCTGTGCTTTCTCGCAGCTATGGCTCTTGAGAAGTTATTAATTCCATTTATTTTGTCGATGACAGCTTTGCAATGGGTGGTCCACTTTAAGTCCTTTGTAAACATCATGCCTAGAATTTTTAATTCCTTGCAGATCGGGATGTTATGGTCAGCGACGTCCAACAAAGCAGGAATTGGCGCTCTTTTTCTTGAAAAAAAGATGGCCTCAGCCTTGGCCATAGGCACAATTACCACTGTTTTGTAGACTCGTATCGACACCGCAGTGATGTCCCTTCTAAGTATGTCCGTCGCCCGTTGGGTGGTCAAAGTCAGGCGTTATCAGCAATTTGTCCGCATAAGCCTATGTCTTAAGCTCATCCAAATCCCTTAACTCCCTTAAACTCCTAATAAGCTCAAACAAATACACATTAAAAAGTGTTGGCGATAGAGCTGAGCGTTGTGGAAGAATGCTACTAATCTTGAATTTGTTTGAGGTAGCTCCAATAGTCCTAACTTGGAGAGTTCATCCTGATAGGAAATTATTTATGTTTTATTGAAATCTCATCGAACCCCCAGTTGGTTAGTTGCACAGCTATGATGTCCCTGCACACTCTGCTTTTAGTTTTCTCAATATCCACACTCATCAGATACTTACACTTTTATTTTTTTCCCCAAAGTATGCTTGAGGTCCTACTTTAGCTCGAGATGGAATGAGGATGTTCCCCGGAACCGCCTAAACCCATGAATCTCCTCCGGTAAAAATTGTTTTAATAGGTCAGAAAACCTGCGCACTAGTATCTTTACGAGAAGCCGGGACATGCATGGAATTAGCGATATATGACGTAAAATCTTTGTTTTTATTGATCTAGTAGCGGATGTATTTTTTCCGGATAGGAATTTGTACAGTGTTCTTTCATATGCATGTGGAGAAATACTACCTTGCAAGATGTGGCTAAAGGATATCTGGTCAGGACGAAAAGAGCAATTACTGGAGTATTGCGTCCACGCATGGGTAAGTGTTTCCACAATCTTTGATGAATCACAGTAGATAGTGCCCCTAACGTGCAAGCTAGCAATCATACTGTTTTGTTTGTTACCGGAAATGCTTTTTACTTTCCTCCAAGTAGGTATCTGAAATATTTGTGTTAGGGCCGATATTTTCAGCAAAAGACGACTTCTTTTATAGATCTTTTGAGGGATCATCTTTAAGAACAAACAAAGGTGCGCTCCCAATCTTGTCTGCCACCTGTCTTTCCCTGCGATCCCCAAAGAGGACTGTGCGCGTTGAAATCCCCACCATAGATAGTATTTGACAAGAGCTGGCTAAGCAGGGTCTCAAGGGTCTACAGGGTGTCTGTCGTCTCTGTTTGAAACCACACCTCTGCATATTTCCAGGGTACAGCGCACGCGTTGATTGGGCTAAATAGGCTAACTCGGGTAGCAGGCACGAATTTATGGACCAAAACGGCCACTCCACCATGTTTGGTTTCCCTATGGGAGTTATATCCAATAAAATTATATGAATCTAATCGTTGAGGTTGCTCGTATTCAAAATTAATTCTTCACTGGAATCGTAAAAAAAATCTTCGCTGCCGCTGGAGACCGACATATTTGGCTCAGAATCTTCGAGGCAGATATTGTTTCTTTTTGACGTACTATTTAATTTCTTTTTGTTTGAATTTTTATAACGAGCGGAGGAGGATGCTACCAGTGCAGAAATAGTGTTTGTTATTGATTTTTCAATTTTATTTTCAGTGATACGTTTAGTTGTTTCCGGTTCTATAGTATTATAATTGTTGGATTTTCGTTGCAGGTTTCTTTAGAGTAGGACACTGACATATAGGAACAGGGCCGCTGACTCACGTCTGAGAAACGCAACCATTTTTAGCCTAGACTTTTAGGTAAAACATGCCATTTAAACTGTTCAAGAATTCTTCATAATTATGTTTAAAAACAACTAAATAAAAAATAATTAAAGTTAGATTTTGGCCAAAATTTTATCTCATTTTTGAAGTGAGAACTTTCTGGCCTCATACATCGAACACTTCCTCTAAGTTCTTATTTTCAAAATTTCCTTGCTTTTCAGAAATTCCGGATAACTGCGACTATAAGACTCATGGCCCTCCGCACTATAGTTTTCGCAGAACTTCCTGCTGCAGTTTTCAGCCTAATAATTGGACAATTTGGTTAGGTATGTGACATAATTATGCTCTTCTATAAAATGCTGGTCTAGTGCATCACAATCTTCAATCATATAATCTTTATCAAATAGTAACCACTTCTCGGAAGAACTATTATTTTAATTTAATTTGTTTAATGGAGGTTTGTGTGATATATTTAAAATTGCCATTTTATCTAAAGGAATACAATTTGCGATTCCACCGTCTCATATTTGAAATCTGACTGATGGTCACTTATATGCAGCAATAAATTACCTGACAGATGGATTATTGTTATGTCCAAGATGCATTTGTATGGAAGAAGAAAATAATTCTAAATGATCTTGGTTTAATTTGTAGGTAGGTACTTAATTTTTTTGACTTAATATATTTTTCATATATGCATTTAAATTTCTTAAATTAGTAATAAAACCAATAAAACCATTTTTTCTGGGACTCCTATAACAAGCTGCTTAGAATTAAGCTTTAATTGTGATAAATACATAATTGCAAAGTCTGCATACTCTAGCACTTCATTGGCATTATTTTCACACAATGCGCGTTTTTTGCTTTTTGGAGTTGATATTT
This sequence comes from Eutolmus rufibarbis, assembly GCA_963920795.1. Taxonomy (NCBI): domain Eukaryota; kingdom Metazoa; phylum Arthropoda; class Insecta; order Diptera; family Asilidae; genus Eutolmus; species Eutolmus rufibarbis. Next base: position 16,005,625 of record OY987205.1, read on the forward strand.
TCCTGCTATTCAATATATCAAATATGTCATTCATTATCCGAATAAATTCTGATAATGGCTGACTACCTTGGAACTCTGGCAATTTTAAAACTTCTGCACAAAAATCGAGTGCATCGGCAACAGATTTGCTGAAAATTTTGGCTTCTAATTTAACATTCATCTTTTTTCTGGCAAAATATATGTATATGTGAGTGCTTTAATTTATTTCCTAAATGCAACTGCTCTTTCTCTTGGCGATTAACTAACCTTTCTAAATATACCCCATTGATTATTTCGCCTTTTCCATTTATTAAAATTTTTTGTTTCCCCAACGTATTTTTTGCTAATTTAAGCATATGGCATGGATCAGGATGTGCAATACACATTTCTTCTGAGCTGTTTTGAGATATATTAGAAAATTCATGAGCATTTTTAAGATTACAGCCTAGAGACTTCATAGTGCTAATATTGTTAGCAGCGCCGTCGAATGTAACGCCAATAATGTCTGCACTACACTTCCTCAATTCTCTCAATGCCAACTTAATAATATTAGCTTTCTGATCACCTGTCATCGATACTATTGGAAAGAAGGCTATTGCAACTTTCCAGGACCTATTTAAACATACAGCCATTGGTATACTAAAATTTGTGTAGCCAAGAAACCACTTCTACCTCCATCTGCGGTATCTACGTAACCACAAGATTTATTTCCATTCCATTCTACATGCTTACGTATATTTATTTCATCGAATACAACATTTATGTATAATTTCTCGTTTATAATTTTGACCTCATCACAAGCCATTTTAATAGCATTAAATGACTCTGTAATGAAGCCTGGGGAACAGTCTAAAATTTTATACGACTCAGATAAAGTTCGTGGATGTGGTAGGGAGTTGCCAAATACTTCTCTGACGTACCTACATATGTATAGATTTTCGGAGATAAGAAATTTAAGTTAAGTGCGAATGCACGAATGTTTTCATTATATATCTTACTAGCTGGCCCGGCAGACCTTGTTCTGCTTTTTCCGGCAGGTGGCGCGATGAGTTTGATTTGGTTAAAGTCCTTCTATAAGAAAGTCTAGACAGAAGAGGTCGTTGGCGCGATTGGAGGGTAGGCAAAACTCCTACCTACCAAGTATGGTTAAAATCGCAGAAGCTTTAAAATTTGCCAGTCCGAATTCGTAAATTCTGACAGTTGGTTTGAATTCAGCGTCCCCGAAAACCACTAAGCACCAAGTTTGGTGGAAATCGCATAAACTTTCAATTTTGAATGCCCATTTCGACGATAAATGTTTTATCTATACATTATTTGTCCGCGGGCAAATGTCAATATCAAATAAATATCAACATCGCATCGGGCAAGATGAATTATGGGGCAACTACCAATACCCCGTCCAAAATTAGCTGTCCTTTTCATAATCATTTTTTATATTCCTTTTTCGATGTAATATTTGCTATTTCCATTCTTCGCAGCTTCTTGAAAGAAGGTGAAAAATTGGGCGATTTGGTTTCTCTGACTACCATCAAGAGAACTAAAATTCATGAGATCTTAAAATTAAGCACATAATTTTGCGTATTATTCTTTGTATCACAGCACAATGAAAATAAAATCAAAATTATGACACAAAAAACTAAATTTCAATGCCTGACATTGTTGGCATACTGTGATACTTATGGAACTTAAAAATGAATTACAACCCTTTTTCTACACAAAATCTTTAAAGCAATAAAAAATATTGACGATCACTTATCAAGATAAAAACTATCCTATCTTTTAAGTTGAACTAAACAATACACATTTACAAAATTTCATCGAAATCGGTTCAGCGGTTTCGGAGATTAGCGTAAACGCACATCGTGACACGAGATTTTTATATATAAAGATAAGTAGAGCCCTTTTTTGCTTTGGACAAATACTGTGACGAGTTTAAAAAATATATCGGTTTTCTAAAGACAGTGTTCGGTATATTGTAAACCTTGTAAAGTCGGCGCTAACTCTGGGTACCAGAGGCTGTGGAACATCACCTCAACTGCAAGTAAATGTCAATTATGCTGTTGGGGTAGAAGAGAAGTATGTACACTGGATTTGAACTAATTTATTGAAAAGTTAGAAGATTTCAAAGGTATATTGCTCTTTTACAGGTCCAAGCCAATGCTGACGATCTTCACGGTGTCAGCCAGCCAAGAGTTAGCAGAATTTGCGAAAGGGTTACACGTGCTCTTTCTGAACATATGCTGCATCTCTGGCAGAAGAAGAGTTAGTACCCGTACGGAAAAATATGTATGCGAAAATATAAAAAAAAAACGCCTGAAATATACTTTCGTTTATATACAAAATATATGGATTTTGCCGCTTTTCGTACATTTAAAATATATTGAAATATATATTCTATGCATATTGAAACATAATTACTGTATATTTTACATATACGTAAAGCTATCAATCCATATAATTAATATATATGTAAAATAAATATATCCTAAATATGCGTATTCTTAAAATATAAAAATGCATAGTTGCTGAATATATAGAGAATAGATTTATCGAAAATATAAACAAATGTACTTTACAAGTATACAGAAGATTATTCCGAAGTACACTTTAATTGTACATAAAATATGTACACAATATATGAAAATCATATGTTATTCGGACATAAAATTATAGTTTCTACTTATATTTAAATTCCACATTGAGATATATTCAAAATGTACTTAAGATATTATAATTAATATTAGTTAAGTACATTTCAATATGTATACTTTAGAAGTATTTCTATTTTATATGCCAAATTATAAATGAGATACATGTCGCATACGTTTTACGTATTCTTTGTTTATACACCTGCGGTCATAAAAACCGCACCACTTGAAATTCATATGAAAAAATTGAATAAAAGGATACCTACTTTTCCGAATGGAATGATTCTTTGCTATAATAATCAATAGTAACTCATAAACAGTTTGGTAGAATTTCATTTGCCTTCTGCCTTTTTTTTGGAAGAAATAAATAAAAAAAGTTAGATTGTTGATTTTCATGCTTTATTATTATTTACTTGTTTATTACATTAATTATGAAATTTGGGGATAATTTGGAATATTTTTATTTAAACATAGCTTACACATAATTTACATTGTATGTACAGTGTTCAGTACCGCGTTGCCCCTCCTTTTGCTGCAATAACCGCTTCGATCCTAGAAGGCATTGAGTCCACCAATATTCCAATGATGTCATCTGTTATTTCGTTCTTCCACACAAGATCCAGTACTTCATTCAGCTTTATTTTGCTCTCCGGTTTATGATCTGCTACTTTCCGTTTCATCACGTGCCACAGATGCTCAATTGAATTCAAATCGGGCGAATTCGCTGGCCAGTCTAGTCTCTGAATTCCAAGATCAGAAAATGTTTTCTGGAGCTGAAAAAAACATAAGAGGATAAATTAGTTTTTTATTAATTGTTTATGAAATAGACATTTGGCAGTTCATGTGCCATACTATCCTTACCGATTTGGCGCGATGGCAAGGCGCCGAAAAATCTTGGAAAATTACTTCGTCAGTAAACGAAAGGTGCTCTTCAATGGCTGGTACCAAAAATTCGTTTATGACTTGCGCATGCTTCTGAGCATTCATTGTTCCATCAACGAAGTGCAAAGGACCTAGGGGGTAGAAAGAAAAGCATCCCCAGACCATTTGACTTTGAGGAAACTTCATTGTTTTAATTGTGCACTCTTCCTTAAATCTTTCTCCTGCTGAACGTCGCACGTATGGTAAATTGTCTGCGCACAACAAGTTGAATCTGCTTTCATCGGGCCAAATCACACGTCGCCAATCTTCCTTCGTCCAATTTTCGTACTTCTTCGCCCATGCTAGACGAGCCGCCTTCATTTTCTTTGTCAACATGGGTTTTTTCGCTGGTCGTCGTCCATAAAGCTCTACCTCTCGTAACCTTCTACGGATTGTTTCGGCGCTAAGGTCGACTTGAGGATAGTCCCTCAGCTCTGCCCTCATACGGACAGCGGTTTTAAAGCGATCCTTCAAAGACATCCGTCGTAAGGCCTGGTCCGTCCTTGAATTTGTCTTCCGTTTTCTTCCAGATCCTTTCGTCCTCTCCAGAGGGTCCAAATTCTCCTTTTTCTTCATTAGGCGAACGATAGTTGAATGGCTGCACCCTATTGTAGCCGCTATCTGACGATACGACAGACCTTGGTCTCCCAATGTAAAAATTTTCACTTTTTCCTCTCGGGACAACTGCCTGTATTTTCCGGCCATTTCACTTTTATCACTTTATCTTATCACCACTTAGCTTAAACTGAATATCCTTTCACCGAAAGGGTTGCTTTTATACCCCCTTAGAGCAGGTCAAATAATTGCATCCCTCCCCCTACCCTACCTCCTTCAATTATGTGCATTATTGAAACTACCTGGGTGGTGCGGTTTTTATGACCGCAGGTGTAATTGCCATACACGATTTATGAAAATATATTTTTTTAATAGTTGTCGTATACGAAAGATATAAAAAAATATATTTAAAGTACAAATTTTTCCGTACGGGTATTGAGGAACTTCAGATAAATTAAAAATTTCCCCGGCGTAAATGGTGCTGTGGATTGCACACACATCAAAATAAAGAAAACTGGTGGAGACCTGGCTCAATACTACATTAAGTAAGTTATCTCCAATGTTGTTATTTTTATATTTTTCTCAATTCAAATCGCTAAGGTTGTCCACAGACACCTGCTCATCTTAAAATAAGAGATATTTATTGCCAGGTGGAGGGAATTACCCATGACTGCACTAATCTTTAACGAGTGTACACTAAAGCAACGGTCTGAGGATGGAAAATTTAGTTGTCCTTTGCTTGGTGACTCGGGATACCAACTATTGTCTTATCTCTTTACACCTGTATTAAGAATACAAAATGAAAAAGACAACTGGTACAATACAGCGCATATTGGGACCCGAAATACCATTGAGAGGTATTTTGGTGTGTGGAAACAATGGTTTCGATATCTTCTCCACGGCATACCTGTTTCCCTGCAAAAAGCAAAGGTGTTAATTGTAGCCTTAGCTGTGGTTCACAATATAGCCATAGAAATGAATGAAGCCATTCCTGGTTAGTATTTTATTTAACAAATCAACATAAATATTATTCCAGTTTCAAACATAACAATAACAAAAAATAAAGAAAGTAAAAAATTTGTATCTTATACATATTATCCCATTCCCGTCATCTTCCTCATTGTATAGTGTACGTTCAAGAAATGAGCCGTTGGAGTTTTATCCAAAATAACTTTTAATTTTAACCCTTTGCACTCGAAGCTTTTTTTCACCAACGTTAATTTATACATTGGTGTGGTGACTGAGAAGCATTTTTCGAGTGCAAAGGATTAATAGTAATAATAAGCACATAATTAATTCTTGATTTTTTCTTTTATAAAATTGCAATTTCTCCCTCAAAACTTCATACTCAAGATCAATGTTCCTAGTCCATTTTTTTACGTTAATAATATTGGGAACAAGATAAGAATCCGTGAAGTCTCCGGATTCTTATGAAACTTTGTAGGAAAACCGAAATAAATATTATAGTCAGTTTTATTATATATAATACATATATGTAAATATAATACATAAATATTATTTGAATAATTCTTTCATAGCATTTAGATATTTAAAAATTAATTTGAAATAATATTTATTATTTCGAATCCATTTAGATCTATTGATGAATACACGTTCACTTATTGAACGCATCCGAGAAGGTAGGAGGGGCGACTAGGAAATGCGGAGACATTACGGATTCTTAACTTAAGCTCTAATTTGGAGGCTATGAAGAGATCTTTTGCACTCCATTTCAAATTTTGCAATAGCCTCAATTTTTTTATTTGCAACAGAATTTGATATCTGTGGGTGCAATGGTCTCTGTAAAAAGGGGGACAGGTAAAAAGGGTCATAACACTTTAAGGTTTTTGGTGAAAATATGAATTTGTCATACCTTCCTTATTTTTGGTGGTTCTTCACTCACTAAGGTAGTCTTTGAAGGTAATTCTTCCAGGGTTTCGAGATATTCTTCTTTTTGCCCTTCACTTTCTAGTACAATCATCTAAATGTAATGTAACGAGCTTCAATTTATTGTCTCATTTTCTTAAACATATTTGATATACTATGAATTGTTGATGTACTTGTACATATGTCTTAATTTTTTTCGGATCGGCTCTATTTATATTTCAAATTAAAGTAACGACATTATCGTCTATATACGATCCGAATCAAACTCGTTGGTGTCCATTACAAATTCATTTGGCAACCAAGAGCTGATGTCATTAGCAACTACTGCTGCGGCTGGTTGCTCCGGTCCTCCACCAGTCTTCAGCATTTCCTTGCGCTGTGCGGCTTTTTCTTTTTTCGCAGTCATTTTTACTATACCCCATTGGGTTTTGACCTCGGGTATGGTCCGCTGCACATTGTGTTAAAACTAAAACATAAATTTTGGCATATAACAATTTTTGTGCAAAAGAATTGCAGTAAAATCCCTCCAAGACAAAGCACGGACCAACGACATTTTTCGGTTACTTGAAGGAAATCTGAATTAATTAAGGAAAGGAATATTTGGTTACCTATCAACCAAATCAATCCATGCAGTTTTCCTTTCTTTGTTTGTATTTGTATCTATTTTTTATTTTCGATAACTGATATCCGCTCCTTAACTAACTCCTGAAGCAAGAGTTAAAAATAACAACAAATTCGCTTATTTTTAAAAGCAAAAGAAATTGCATTACCATCAAGTGGGGAAAAACAAACCTTATCTTCATGCAACCAATTTGCGCAACGCTTTCGTTTTAAGACCATTATTAACAATTTCTTTTCACACAAGATAATCGGTAACTGCCGCCTGCCGGACGTTTTGAATTTGACACATTGACACATTTGTGCAACTTAACAACGCTCAAACTTACTTTAATTCCATTTTAGTTGCTGTTTTTACAGCGCGTTTATGAAAAGCTCGTATTTAAAACGTCCAGTAGTCAAGAGTATTTTAAGTAATGAACGCTTAACCTGTTAACTGATTATGTCGTATATATGCGTCAATTTCAAAAGTTCATTTTTTATTTAATGTTGTATATGTACGTCATGCTGAAAAAAAAATTGCATTTGCTATGAAATTTAAAGTTAAGCAAAAAGTAAAATTTTCCCTGTAATTTTGATATTATAAAATAAGGATTAACACTGAATTTGCTGATAACTGTTATCATAACCGTCAATTATGAAGGATTCTGGCAATGAGCGTCAAGTTGTCAGTATTTCTTCTGCAGTTGTGTAGCGATGATAACAGTAGCTGCGTTTTTTTCATCCGGATCTGGATCTAGATCAACAAGAAATGAAAAAAACGATCTGGATCAGCACGTGTTTAATTTGAAAAATTGGTATAACTGCCTTCGTGAAATGTCAATACAAAAGTCAGTGACAATAATAAATTTTGTGTTTACGCTTCGCGGGAAAGAACAATTTTAAGTATAATGCAGCGCACACTGCAATCGCTGTCGCAGGTAGACGTCCCAGCTCTCTCCTGCCAACATATAAAATACGAAAAAACGACACAAGCGCCTCTTGTAAAATATTTAGTAACCAACACGTTTGAAATCCAGATCCAGATCCGGATAGAAGTGTGGATCACGTGTTGTTGTTGTAATTCCATAGTAGGAAGCTGATCTAGATCCAGATCCGGATGAAAAAAACGCAGCTAGTGTAATCAGTGTAGTTTTGGTATTTGTTTAGAGTTCAATAGCTCAAGTTCAAGGTATTATAAAGAAGAATGAACAATTTAGATGTTAAATTGATTTCTTAACGTACTCCCCTAGATGGATACATCCCAGAATAATGAAAAAAATATTTTGAATACAAGAGAAGTAAAGAACTTCCCAATATCTTCTGATGATCAAAGTAGCAGCGAGGATGATGAAGATATATTTTTTCAAAAAAGAAAGCGACAACGTTTATCAATACTCTCCTCATCTTCTGATCGTGATAGTGATTAAAATGAAGAAAACTATGAAGACGACAAAGATAGCGGTCCAGAAAAAGAAAATGAAAATCCTTGTATTGATTGGAATACCACAGGTAAAAAACGGGCTCCATTTGAATTTTCCAGTAACGTTGGAATAAAATTCAACATTCCTGTTGAGTGTCATAGAAAACTTTTGTTTTATATGGAAAAATTCTTGGATAACGAATTTATAGATATATTAGTTGAACAGACTAATTTGTATGCTAATGAATTTTTAGAAAATACAACTTTGAAAGAATATTTGGGATTGAAAAAGTGGTACCCAACAAACAGTAATGAAATGAGGTGCTTTATTGCATTAGTGATATTGCAAGGAATTGTCAAAAAACCAGCATTACATCATTATTTTTCAAAACGAGAGTGTATCTCGACCCCTTTTGTTAATAAAGTTATGGATGGAGGTAGATTTCACTTACTATGTAAATTTCTTCATTTCGAAGACAATTAAAACCTTGAAGGTTTTAATCCGAAAAATAAAATCGCCAAAGTTCGGACTATTTTTGAAAATATTGTACACAAGTGTTCAACTTTTTATATTCCGAAAAGAAATATTTGCATTGATGAATCATTACTATTATGGAAAGGACGTTTGTCCTGGAAACAATATATCCCTTCAAAAAGAGCTCGTTTTGGGGTGACATTTTTCGTATTGTGTGAAAGTGACTCTGAGTATATATGGAATTTTATTGTGTATACTGGGAAGAATACAGAATAAGGCACACATTATCCTCAATGACCTCAATATAAGACTTCACCACGAGTCGTTTTAGAATTGTGTCATAATCTGCTAGGTCATAGCTACACTATATTTTTAGATAACTGGTATACTATATAGAGCTTGCTGAAAAATTGAATGCCCATCAAACAGATATCGTGGGTACAATTCGAAAAAATCGGATTAAAATTCCTTCAGATGTATCACGTGCTTCTCTAGAAAAGGGAGTCATATAGCAAGATTTAAAAACAAAATGATGGTATTGAAATGGAAAGACAAAAAGGACATTTTACTTCTTAGTACAATTTATGACAATAGTATGATATAAATACAAAAAAGGAACTTGATTAAAACAAAACCTGAAGTAGTTATCGACTACAATAAGTACATGGGTGGAGTGGATGTTAGTGATGGGTTAATAGTTGCCTATTCAATAGCAACAAAAGGAATGAAAAAATATTACAAAAAAATATTTGTTCATTTTTTAGACATTATTTCTCTGAACTCCTTTCTGCTTTATAAAAAAAATGACGGAAAATTAACTCGACTGAATTTCTTATTCGAACATTGAAAATACTATAGAATTATATTGAAATAACACATCCAAGACAAGTTAACACCTTGGCTGACCGCCTCAAACTACGGCTACACGATTTATTGGAAGATATTTCCCTGATTTCATTCCACCTACAAAATGCAATAATAATCCTAGGCAACAAACGCAAGGAGACGAGATATTGGTGCCCTACGTGCAAGGTAGCTTTATGTGCTGCTCCTTGCTGTAAAGAATATCATACCTCTTTATGAATCAATTTATCATTTGAATTTCTCATGTGAATCTAATGTTTAATTTTCTTATTAAATTTAGATGTCTGTTGTTTTTTGGATTATTTTTTTAGTTCTTTTTGCCATAAACTATTATAAACATTTAAGTTCATTTTTGTTCTATTTCATTGTATGAATTAAAATTTGAATTATTTTGTTCATAGAATACCTAATAAAGTTTCATATTTTTACATAAATCAGTTTGTAATTATAAAACTTTTAATGTTGAGTCAAACCCAATTTAAAAATGTTACACTTTTTCAACTTTTATAATGCATAGTAACTTACTTTGCTTATGTCGTAAATACGCGTCTTTGCTTGAAATTAATTCAGCACATTAAATCGAGCTTTTTAAGAAAAACTAATCAGTTAACAGGGAACTATTTTAAGATATTTTTATGAATACGGCCGTTAAATATGTATTTAAAAAAAAGAAACCATTATTGTAGTTTACACCATCGTTGGATAACTGCAATATTATTTGGGATTACTATAACTAATCAAAATAATTTCATTATCAATAATTTGCAAAGACAAATTATAAACGCAAATATTTCTTGAACTTTGAATGCTCAGAATAATATGTAAGGGTGCTGATACTGCCTTCATTACTTTGCTTCCATGTTTTCTCAAAATAGCCTTAGCGCTGGTAATCGAAATAACATATGCACGAGCTGAGAAAATACAGTCTCAGCCCACGTTCGTGACACTGGGCAAAAGCACGGCAGATAGGATTGGAACCGTGAAAATATGTAAAGTGAGTTGAGTGGATGTTTCCCAGCATTTTTAGAAAACTTATACTTTTCCGGCAGGTAAGGGCTCATTGTGTTATGAGTGAACTCTTACTTGGGACCGTATTTTTTGAGTTGCGCTAATACAGGCGCTTTGTATAGCCTTGCTTCATACTACGGTCTTTTGAATTAAATCGCCGCAGTAAAAAGGAGGGCAGGATGACACTTGGTGTAGTTTATGACATAGTCACACACTTTTGCAACAGGAGTTGTGCGAGCCCCTGCCACTTGTAGGAAATACTGCAGTTGAAATTGCGAAAAGACAGTTAAGTGGTCTCACTCAAAATAAATTGCTGCACGAATTTCATTTCCAACAAATTAAAAAAAAGATTTTGCCCTTGTGTGGAATGTCGCCTTGATATATTCAAGCCAACTAAATTTCATGGGAAACTTTTCCCGTATGTTAGAAAGGGTATTCAAAAATCTTAAATTATTTCGAAATGCATCACGAAGCAATTTGCAGAAGAGAGCGTTAAAATGGTGCTACAGTGACTCACAGTGAAAGTCGGGCAACCACTTTTAATATATTCGAAATTAACTTATGCTATTGATATAAAGATGCAACTTCAAAAACGTCATGGTACTTTATTGCACTGATTATACAGAAAATATTTACACAAAAACTAGAACTTTTCAAATTTTAATAACAAAGACAACAGAAAAAAAATTCAATAATATCGAAAAATCACCTCACAGCTTGAAGTCTAGGATTGATTCCACAAATTTTTTGCATGCAGAAGATTCTATTTTATACCGCTCTTCTTTAAGGGCCATTTTGAGTTCTGTTTTGTTTGAACATTTTCTTTTTTGCATTCGACGACCCAATTCTTCAAATAAATGTTCAATTACATTAATGTCTGGGAACTGACCTGGTGTTTCTAAAACGTCAGGGCAGTTATACAATAGCAAAGTCCTAGCTAAAACCGAAGTATGCTTTGGATCACTATCCTGGTAAAAATAGTGGTTGTCCGAAATTCCCAACTTCTGTATACTTTCCTTAACATTTTTCCTCAGGACATTCAAATACACCATTTTGACAATAATGGTTTCAATGAAGTGCAAATTACCCACCCCCGAGGGTTGAGTTTCGGTGGAATTTTCTGAAACTTGAGGAAATAGAAGTTCTCATTGAGTAGATTAGATCGAATGTTCTCATGGGCACGAATCATAATATATAATAACCCAATTTCGAGCTATGGACTTTGGAAGGGTCCATATGCACGTATGCTATTTTATGAAAAAAGTCACTACAATTTTGTCAAAGATTCAATCTTCGGAGGGGGCTATCCATTATGCTCATTAGTTTTTCCTGAGAGTTTCAACTATCTGCCCTATGGGGCCCAACTTGAATTTTTTCAAGTCGTACCCCTATTTTTTACTGCAGAATCCGATTATACGCCTTACAATCCGTCCGGTAATGGTGTTTTCAAAAGAGACTTGATTGGACCCGCTACATCTACATATGAGCTGTTTATTTTGATAGTGGTGTAAGTCCAAACTGGCATAAGGTCGAATTTACTTTAAAAGAATATAGAAAAAACTACCTTACGATATTTAGGACTTGTACCATTGTCAAAATAAACAGCTTATATATTGTTGATGATAAGTTCTGAAAATCCATGGATATAAACAATAAATACCTATATCTGCAACCATTTCGGTACTGCAGTTGACACCAGGTACCAGCCATAAATAAATAAATACCGCAGGGCTTCGATAATCCGAAAAAAGGTGAGCAAACGCTGAAAACCTTCGTTATCGTATTTTTTTTGTTTTTTTATGTATTTTTTTTTGATTTTTGAAGTTTTTTATATTTTTTTCAAAAACTTATCGGGCCCAAATTTCGGGAATGACAAGCAAATACATATAACACATTATGCGAATAACGTCGCATATAAACAACTGCCATATTTATTTATTGAGACCGGAACAAATTGTTGAACCACTTATCTCTCAAGAGCAACTATCGATGACAACGATAGGATAGTTTGAAGCATTATTTAATAGTTTTAACGGAGTGAAATTTACGTTTAAAAAAAAATTGACTAGTAAAATTTGCATTTTTTGTTGAAATCCATTAAAAAACTATTGTTTAATTTAAACTGTTTTTTGAGTCGATCTGATCTCGGATTCAATAAGAGCGGATCTGAAAACGTTAGAAAAGATGCTTGCAATAATTATAAATTACTTTTTCGATGAAAAATATTAGGCCAAAACTAGCGGTGAATTCTGGTCGCGTCAGGCATTAAAGGATTAATTAATTTGTTCGCACATAATGCCAATTGAATTGGATGTTTTTAATCGAATTATTTTAACGAAAGAATTAATTTAAGTTAAAGGTTACTGAAGTGATTTAATCAAAATTTTAGGAACATTATTAAGGAATTTTTATCCAAAACGGCCTTTCGTAAGCTCCTTTTGATTTGATTCGAACGTTTTCAATGTTAGGGCCCATTTTCATACTATAATCCAAACGCTTCGTACATCTGAACCATGTGTGCAAATTTTGTGTGTTCGGATAATCGAAATCTTAATATAAATGCATATACGTAATATATATATATGTATACATATATATATTATTACACACACACAAACTATGCATGGATGCTAAAATAAAATGTAATGTTTTTGCCCGGATCCAAATTTCATAGTCACTACAAATATGCGATGTAATCGAACCCATGTGTAAAAGTGCACCAACAATTTGTAGATATTTGTATACATACATCTAAGATTTTCCGCGGATCAACGTTTACTAAAGTAAAGGCGAATCCGCAAAAAGCACAAATATGTTCCAATATCCACAGATTATTCTCCTTGATTTTACGCATTGGTTTTTAATATTTATTATAATTTCCCGTAGCAGCTATTAGTTTAATCCACGGGTGCCCAACCCAAATGATCTTGCGGGCCACTTTGGAAATGCATCATAACTCCGCGGGCCGCATATAAAATTATATATCCCCATTTTAGATTTAGATACACTACAGACATTTTTTTGGAGTGAAAAATTGAAACATAATGAGTTATTATTATTGTGTTTACTATTATTCTTACATGTAAACATAGACTACCGCTCATAATTATTCGAATAATCATTTCAAGCTCTAAGTCCTACAAGTAAAGAAGACCTCTGGACAAAACTTCTTCAATGTTGTAACGAGATGTATTGAAAATGGATATATTGAAGAAAATATGTAATTACCTTAATTTATGTATTATTTAGCTTATTATTCTTTTTTGAATTAAATACGTCTTAAGGAATAGAAATACAGTATTGGTCGAAACATTTGCAACAAATATACCTATAATTTTCGTTTTTTTTGTTATAAAAAATTAATTTATGAGCTTAACATAATAAAGCACATATTTTATAATTCGGCTTACCTTACTTAATAAAATCACATAACAATACTAATAAAAGTACATAACATGTTAACACAGTAACAAAAAATTTGAAGTGAAGTCATATTTTTACTGGCACAAACATTTGCAACAACACAAACTCTTGAGCGTTTCGTTATTTTCTTCAAAACTCCATATTAGCTGGAATTATATTTGAGTACCTAAATCAAATCAAACCTGGGTTCGTCAAAGAAAAGTACAGTCTTCCATTTTGTTAAATTGCAGCTAATATGGAGTTTTGCAAAGTCCAGTCTAGCTTTTCTATTTTTCTTCGAAATCATTGGCTTTTTATCAGGTCTTCTTGATCGCAGTCCTACCTCCACAGCTGTTGATCTAACGATCCTTACACTGATATTTAAATTTAATTCAGTCGCTATCTTCTGGGAGCTTTTATCTGTCGTAGGACTAATTGTCCGAAGGATAAGTTTGTCTTGCCTTGATGAAGTCTTCCTCGGACGTCCGCCAGCATGAAGCGTTCTAGTGATCATGGCTCTTTGAATTTTTTAATTGTCCGCGATACTAACGATTTATTAATAGAAAATTTATTCGCGATGTCTGACTGCTTTATACCATTCCTAAATTCAGCAATAATCTTGTTTTTAAACTCACTGCTGTTTTTATTACCTGCCATTTTAAGGATCAAAATATTACTGAAATAATACAACCAAAATGGTACAAAGTGCAGAGTTTATTCGGGTACTGGATCTATTTAACAGTACAGGTAACGGTAATGTCAGAACTATCGAGAAATAATATTTTTGTTTGATGAAAATAACGAAACGCTCAAGAGTTTGTGTTGTTGCAAATGTTTGTGCCAGTAAAAATATGACTTGGCTTCAAGTTTTTTGTTACTGTGTTTACATGTTATGTATTTTTATAACTATTGTTATGTGTTTTTATTAAGTAAGGTAAGCCGAATTAAATAAATTAATTAATTTTTTATAACACAACATAAATAAATTAATTTTTTATAACACAAAAAGCGAAAATTATATATATTTGTTGCAAATGTTTCGGCCAATACTGTATATGCCACATCTCGATTACACTGTTTTATTTAAAAAAATTTCCATTCATAATTGCAAACATATGAATCGTTCGAATAATTGTGAACGGTAGTGTAGATAATATAATAATAATGATACTAAACTAAATCAAAGTTAACTTTTTCTCATAATTTCAACAGTTAATTTTTGAATATATGGATGCACAAATAATGAATTTATTTAATACAATGGTTTTCACTACTTTGGCCATTATAAAATAAATATACATATTTTGTAAAACTGTGATGAATCTCGCGGGCCGGAAAAATGTTCAAGGCGGGCCGCTGGTTGGCCATTCCTGATCGATACTTATTTCAGGATACGGATATCTTATTTCCGATAGTGTTGATAACTATCGGAAATTTAAAACTATCCGGATATCCGACACTATCCGGATCCACCGAGTCTCAGTTGTTACCATATCCGGCTATCCCGACATTCAAATAGTTTGAAGATTCGGATAACATTTGAAGCACTAGTTGCAATATGAAGGATTGAGACTGGTTTTTAATAAATGCTACTACAAAAGTTTTCTATTGGGGTTTGGTTAATTTTTGATTAGTATTTTAGGAAATACATATAAGCTTTAAAATTGTGATCGATTATGAAACGAATAATTTAAACCCTATACAGCGGTGGTCTGCGCGGATTCATCAACAAATTTTTATATCTCATAAATGGTTACCAGTACGAAAACATGTTTCAACGTTTTTGTAGCAATATTTCTCAGCTATAGGAACAGCTACAGGGTGAAATCGGCCGTATAAAACTTTTCTTTTATTGCATTCTCATTGATTTTTTAGTGACTTTAAAACTTCACGTTATCGCAGATCAATATCTATTTAGACTGTGTGAGAAATGCGGCTAAAGCCAACTAACGGGCTTAAATTCCATTTACAAAAATAATGTAAATTTTAGCAATTTCATTTGCTTTAAAATTTCCTAAAACTATATTATCGACACCTAAATAGAAATTTAAACTTCTAACCAGTTAGCCGAGTTTCGCACACCATCTTAATCACCTTTTGGTTCTAATAAGGGGTTCTACCACCGATGTGGGTCACTGCTTGGAATGGCCAACTCCAAGAGATGACTGGAAGGCAATTTATTCGTTCATTAAACTCGACTACCAAGGCGTACGCAGAGAAATGCAATCGTTATTGTCTGGACAGATAGATAAATCGCGAATAAGGGGACAAGGTGTACTTAATGAGCTTTCGGTCATTGTGACCAGCACCAAGTATCAGTAGCAGCTGAACTGATTTGTGCAATTCTTTCTCTGAGAATATTTATGATTCTTGCTGGTTTACAGTCGAAGGAGCGTGATTGATGCATGTGCAATTTCCATCCTCTTGTCGTACAGGCGTCTTTCCTCATTCTAATAGACGTTCAGGAGGAAAAGCTTTTGTACTAGGATAATAAATATGGGAGGAGCAATCGAACAATAAATCAATTCGTTCAAGCGTTAACGTGGTGATAAAAATGTGGTCAGTGCACCGGTACACAGCCTTGGAACAGAGCAAATATTTGAGCGTTAATTTCATTTTCTAATGACCCTTAGTAAATAAGTGTACTGGAAGGTTTAAGCCTTTGCGCTCGTTCGCGTAGGTATATAATTTAGGTATGTCCGTAGTTACCTTTTGGTGCCTGAAAGCGCAAAGTGTTAATGTTGTTGAGACGAATGCAAATCGATTGAATTTTCACATACACATTTTTATAAACCTAGGAAAATGGACTTTACACAGATTGAATTTCAGGCCGAGGCTAAAGAAACTTCTAATATCTACAAATACATACCACGTAGGTGAGTGCTTTATTATCTAGCACGCTAGTCTCGAATTAAGCCGATGGGGCCTACGAGAAATTATTGTATATATTTTTTAGTCTGTTTTAAATATTAAATTATTTAAATAATTATTTTGTATTTTTAGTCTAACTTTAAAATTTGACAGTCCGCCAACTTGAATTCGTAAATTCTGACAGTCGATTTGAAATCAGTGATCCAGAAAATCCCCAAGTACCAAATTCGATGGAAATCGCATAAACTTTAAAATTTGACAGTTCGCCATTTTGTATTCGTAAATTCTGACAGTTAAATATTGCATTGTCACCCAGTTCTGAGCTATTTTTAAAGTTTCAAGTCTCTTGCTGATCCAGAAAATAGAACTGGTATAGTATCTTCATTTTGGGGCGTTGTAATTTCAATAGTATTTGGTATATAATTTTCTTAGCTTAATTGTAAAGAAGGCACAGAATTCATTTTTAACTTTTTCTTTCCAAAGCAATTAGCAGTAAAATGCTTGGAACGCACGTATATATTTTTGGTAAATGGGGGAATGTTTAGATTACCAGCATTCATCCATTTACCAAACAAGTCTGTGCTTTGTGTCCGAAATCTAAAAAACCGCAAATGAGATGAAGGTGTTTTAATTGCATTGCAACTAGTTACCGTACATTTAACACCCCAAATTTTATATTTTTCCATTTTGGGAATACAAATAAGACCAGGAATTAGTTGTCAACAAACAAACTAACTAATGTTTATTTGACTACAAAGTCAATATGCAATAATCCCAATCGTTAAACAAATTCAAAAGCAAAATCGTCAAAAAGTAAACCACTATTTATTATTAATATCCAGAAACATTAAGAAATTTCCAAATAATCAAAATCAAAGTCCTTATTCGTAGTATTTATAATTTCGCTCAAAACAATCCAATCGCCTAGCAAGTATAACGTACATATCGGCTAATTAAATTTCTACCCGCGACTTCGTCTCTGTGGCTTTCGAAATAAATAGAAATATAATAGAGGTAAAATGGGGAAGAAACGTTTGTATGAAAATCCGTTATTTTAAATGTTAGAGACTTATAATTTTGTATTAAGACTATAGGTGTGAACATGTTTCAGGGTTTCATGAAAATTAACCCTTAAAAAATACCAATTTTCATGGTTTTAACCTTAGAAATGATGGAACTCCCATACAAACTTTCATCCCCTATTTCACCTGTTAAGGGATAAATTTTGAAAAATCCTGATACGTCTTTTTTAATTTCTAACTTAAAGGCTAAATACAAATTTTCATGGATTTAACTTAAAAAAGGGATTTTCATACAAACTTACATCCCCTATTTTACCCCTTAGTGGAAGAATTTCGTAAAATCCTTTCTTGCTTACATCACAAAAGAAACCTGCTGTCAAAATTTCAGCCCTTTAAGTTCAGCGGTTTGTTCTGTGCGTTGTCTGTCAGTCAATCAGTTACGGAACCGTTTTATAAATATATACATATGTGGATAGATGAAACGAAAAGATAATTCTAAGAAATACACTTACGTTACGCATATCCCATTTCTTAATATCATGATCTTTTTAATATTAGTGTCTTCGAACGGATTTGGTTTTCTCTATCAGCAAGGTTTTGAATGAAGAGCTTTGCGATTGCACCCTAGCTTTCACATAGAACTTTCAAAAAGAGGTTCCTCATACATATACATATAATGTTCTGCAAGAGAGGTGGACTTGTTTAGCGGACCAGCTTTTGACTCAGAAAAGTGGGCGACAAAATCAAGACTCCTCGAAAACTCTGTCTGATGATACATATACTTAGCATGCCTATTATTTGCTTCAGGAAAACGTGAATTTCACCGTTTGGGACGTCTTAATATATGTATGTATATACCGTGTTTGGTATAACGGTTTTTATGCATATTTTGACTGGATAATAATATATTGCTTAATGAGAAAGAGAGAGAGCTTTGCACTAAAATGATGGTATTGCAGTGCAGCTTAGGTGTAGAGGCGGGCACTATGCAAAATTAGCTGTTTCTAAACAACGAAAACTTGCGAGACGATTCATTTACGAAATTGAAGCACATTGAATGTAGTTACTTCTTAATGTTAAGTCATGCAATAATTCCAAGATCTCTTCCAACATAAAGACCTCAACGTGACTAGCATGACCATGGCAGCTTTGAAAAAGCTCAAGAAAATCACGAATTCTGTGATACAAATAACTGGCAATTAAAGAAATTTCGAAAGAGAAACAGGAACTGAATAATCCTTTTCATCTGCTCTATCCCGTACAACTTCATTGCAGGGATGCTTTAGGGCTGCTAAATACCGCGAAATTTTCACAATTGCACTGTACGAGCCAACTTGGATTCCTATCACGTCTTGAGGGTTAAGCTCAGACGTCGGAGAGGACAGATTCGCCTGAACATATTTTTGTCTTGAATTTTAGCGCATTGCTGGCTGGAAATCTCGCAGGAGTCATTCATCTGACTAAGAATAAAAACAAGTACTGAGGAGTAAGGAAATGGTAAGCGCTTTTAAGTGTTATGAAGGGAATATTTTGTGACTGTTGGAGGTTTACTCGGCGAACAAGGCTCTCATGCAAATTGTTCTTAAGACAGTTATTGCATTTCGAGGACCATGTAAGCCAAACAGATTTCATTTAGAGCCACGTTTGCATACCAAACAGCTTTCTGAAGGTAATTTAACTAATTCAAGAAAGACTCGAAATTTTAACACATTTTGCATCATTAGTATGATTACGTGAGAAAATCTGATAAATTTTATTTAACTAACATTTTAACAAGCTCTGTGAAAGCTCTTCTAAAATAATAAATCATAACTACTCGAAAATTTAATATTAATTTTAATGTACATAAATTCTAGTTGAAAGTAATAAACGATATTTTTCCATTTTCTCGAGAACTGCGAATATAACCTGTATCAAACGGTTTGCAAAATATTGTGTGATATTTAATACCAACGGCAGAAGACAGCTTAAGAGAAGGACAAAAAAGATGTTCAATAGTTTTTTTTCTTATATTATTATAATTTTTTTATTATAATATATAATATAACTAGCGGGCCCGACAGACCTTGTTCTGCCTTTTCCGGTGGGTGGCGCGATAAGTTTGATTTGGTTAAAGTCCTTCTATAAGAAAGTCTAGACAGAAGAGGTCGTTGCCGCGATTGGAGAATGGGGAAGGGGACCGAAAAATGGCCAATGATCAAGCGCATAGAAGTGTGGAAAATTGCAGATTATTTGAATTCGTATATTCTGACAATCGGATTGAAATCAGCTACCCCGAAAACTCCTACCTACCAAGTTTGGTTGAAATCGCAGAAGCTTTAAAATTTGCCAGTCCGAATTCGTAAATTCTGACAGTTGGTTTGAATTCAGCGACCTCGAAAACCACTAAGCACCAGGTTTGGTGGAAATCGCATAAGCTTTCAATTTTGGATGCCCATATCGACGAAAAATTCTTATATGTATGTTTTATGCATACATTATTTGTCCGCGGGGAAATGCCAATACCCCGTCCAAATTAGCTGTCCTTTTCATAATAATTTTTTATATTCCCTTTTCGATGTAGTATTTGCTATTTCCATTCTTCGCAGCTTCTTGAAAGAATGCGAAAAATTTTGCGATTTGATTTCTCTGATTACCATCAGGAGAACTAAAATTCAAGAGATTTTAAAAGTAAGAACACAATTTTGCGTATTATTCTTTGTATCACAGCCCAATGAAAATAAAATCAAAATAATGACACAAAAAACTAAATTTTAATGCCTGACAATGTTGGCATACTGTGGATACTTTTGGAACTTAAAAATGAATTACAACATTTTTTCTATAAAAAATCTTTAAATTTGCAATAAAAAATATTGATGGTCACTTATCAACATAAAAACTATCCTATCTTTTAAGTTAGACCAAATAATAGATACACATTTACAAAATTTCATCGAAATCGGTTCAGCGGTTTCGGAGATTAGCGTAAACGCATATCGTGACACGAGATTTTTTATAAAGATGTATGACATTATTGAAATTGCTAATAATAATGAAACTGGATCAAATTGTAAATCTTTTAAATCTACCACATTGTGCTTTAATAAAGTGGCAGAGTTGTCCAATCCCTTTTAATTCAAAATAATATAACTGTCGTAATCTTTGTTTCAGCATGCCAAAGGGGTGCTCGTTATTACTCTATATGTAGAACAGTTTAATTTCTTATCGAAATTTTTTTGAGCAATTGTCAAAGGTTCATTTTCTTTATAAGGCGTGAGTAGCTATATGAGGCAAGGATACACGGAATCTCCCAAAATGTAGTAAACCTGAAAAATAAGCTATTAACTATTTCAAATTATGGAACAGATTGAGTCTGAGGTCTGTGAGGAGGCCAAATGTCAATAAATTTCCCTCTGTGGTCGCATATCCCTTGCAAATATGTGCTTATGCTGCTTTTCTTATCCATATAATCATGTTTGCCTCTTTTTGGTGGATCAATTTCAATACGGGTCCCATATACCCCTTGGTGTAAATAAAAAAGTTTATTCATTGATATTATTTTTTTATATGCATATACTGAAAAATACCAGTTCGCCGATAACTTCTGGAAACGTTTTTGTTCAAAAATGTTCTGAAATTTGTTTTTTAATCTCATCATATCATTTTACTATGTCTTCCGCAAGGTTACTCAAGAATATTGTTGTGTAGAAGATCATTTCTGGAATTGTCCATAACGACAAATCAGTTCGATCAGCAATGTCCCCGCAGGATCATGCTTCATGCCCGGCGAACCATAAGAAAGCTGCCATATGTTTTTCCGCACTATTTCTTTTTTATGTGCAAACACATTCGTTTTTTAGAACTTGTAGCTAATATCAAAATTTCTTTTTCGTCGTCACTAATTTCACTAGATTCCGGGCTACTATAACTGTAGAACTAGTAGATTAAATAAATTAATAATATCTTCATCTGACGTAGTTTGATAAATATCTCCACTATCATATGAAACCTTTTTTCCAGGTTTTGACTCGAGAAAATTTTGCTCAGACAGGCCTAATATGTATGTTTGCATAATCGTAACTTTTGACCTTAAATTAACATTCCCACAACGTTTCATCAAATTCATGAGGAGACCTTAAACTCAATTTATGCCAGGCCAGATAAATTGTTCTAGAACCATTGATTCCTTAAACATAAAGTCTTTAATTTCAAGAGAAGTGAATGGCAGTGTCGCTAAAATGCTGAAATTTCTAAAACTAATATCATAATTAGAATCACATAGCTGTGTTTTTTCATAATCGAATCTGGATCAGATTTAGCAGGAAATTTTTCATTAAATTGAAATTTATGACCAGTTACCCATATCAACAATTTCTATTTCGTGAAAATAAAATCGAATTGCTTTGACTTATACCCACTTTGCGTCAAAAAGTAAATCCAAAAATTTGTTTGGTTCAAGATTTTAAGTTTGGATGGGTAACAATCATGGTAATTTGGCACGCTTTTTGCAAATTTAAAAATTTGTTATATACATAGGTGAGGGCTTATAAATTTCAATTCAATGATAAATTTCCTAACTAATCTTATTGTGAAAAAAAACGCAGCTAATATTACAATCAGGTTACCGCTTTAGCTCCAAGGCGGCTAAGCGTTTATTTAAGTTGACTTTCAAGAAGCGTTGCCAATTCTGGAGTTTTTCTGCATAGTTTTCTAATAAATTGCTAATAAATTGCTATTTAATATCGGATGTATGATAATAATTGTGAGTGAAATTCTTAATCGGAAGCGCATGTGTGTACACTGCTTTCTTTTCTTATTTTAAGTTTGACGGGGTGTCAAATTTCAAATTGCTAGTCCTTTTCCTTTTCGTTATAATACCAAATATCCAAAGAGTATTAATTTGATAGTTCTCAAAAACCAAGTAATCACCGATTAACGGAAAGGTAAAATATCATATGATTATTCGATTAATCAAGTCAAATTAATCGTTTATACTCATTCAATTCTAGCTAGGAGTTGAATGTTTTCCAAAATAAAGTGTTACAGTGAAAAGCGTATGCTAAATTTAATATATATTGTAAAAGGAGTTGTTAAAGAATTCAACTTATTTTGATTTTAATTCAGAAGGATAAGGAATTCATATCTTCCTTCTCCTGAATAAAGAATTTAAAAAAAATAATTCCCATTATGCAAACAGGTATTAAAACATAAATATGCCTTCTATTTTCCTTTCGCAAAGAGAATGCATTACTAGGACGAAATTCTTGAGATTCAATGAAGTTTTTATGAATTTATTTGAATTTACCTGAATTTAATTGAATCCATCCTAAATCAAAGCATTCTTTTGGAATTCGTTTTATTATTTTTACGGAATGGTTTAAAAAATTGAAAAATAATCTAATTAAATAAAATACTTATTTCCTTTCATGAAACATGAAAAATTTTTAATCAGAGAAATATGATTTATATATTGTACATGTTTATTAGAATACAAAATTCGCTAGTGTTATAAATCGCTGCATTCGAAATGTCATTAGATAAAACGAAGTCTTTATTATCATTTCAGTAGGTTTCTATTTCATTCATTTTCATTACGGAGGACTGTAACTTCAAACCAATATTTTGAACACGGCTTTCAACGAACAAATTTCCATATACAATTTTTTAAAAATTTAAACGTTTGCTAAAAATATAAACGTCCTTTTGCGTTGGTTTTTCATTATACCAATGATTTACGATATTAATTCGGAACTTGTCTTCGACTATAAACATGTAATACCAACTCATTCGAATTGAGAACATGTTAATTTTATTCTTTTATTGAGTTGAACTTTACCATTAATTATTTTGTAATCTTCTATTTTTATAATATAATTCAGTAGTAAAGCTAAGATTCCTTATATGTACTTTCCGCGATAATTGAATAGTCGGTTTATTTATAGAGCAAGCTGTCTGTTAGTTAGAGAATTAATTATAAAAGAAACAACGATTAAAATAAAGTGTTGATGGTTTATTTTGGTGCTGCACCGCAATAACGCCGACTGATTAATTTTCTCGTTTTTGGGAAGTTTCCCAGTTACGAAGGCATGCAATACTTGGCGGCCCATTGAAGAGTCGCGCATATCGCAAATTAACAAAGAATCGGGAAACAATCGGGGAGTCTCGTGCGAGTGCGTACCAAGTCTAGCAATGGACTGGTTTAGAATAGATGCCAAGTCGCCACGACATTTTCCGTGTATTTGTTTGAGTTGAATATTCTATGCTGCCCTAAATGGGCAGCTATCGTACCAACTCTGTCAGTTACTTTAAAAAATCCGCCAAAATTAACCAAACTCTTTTCTTGAATTCAAAGTACATAATTAATTACCAGCATACTGCATACATATCTATGTACAAACATTTGCATATACATACAATCAGTGAAAAAATGAGAGTATATTGTAAAAAATTAGAAAAAAAATTTAAATTTTCCTAAAAAAAATATGACTGCCTTCAAAAGATCAGAAACCCTAAAAGAAAACAAAATAATTTTCACTTTTTAATTCTCTCTTACTAATTACATACAATATAATATCCTAATATTTTATTACATGTTCAGGTCGGTGGGAAAAAAGTTCTAAAGTCAAAATTATTTTGTACACTTTTGGGTTCTGATTTTTTGAAAGCATGTCGTTTTGTTTAAAAAAATATTTTTATTACGCAATTTTAATATTATCTTCCGAATGCGGATTCGATGAATTCGACATATTGAAATTTTAAAATTCAGTAATAAATATCAAACTGACTAAAAGTTAATTCTATTTAACCCATATTAACTTATGCCTTTTCTGTATCCTATGCCCTTTTTATACTTATTTGATTTTCCCCTTCTTTAAATACGTTTTTATTTTTTATTTGAAAAGACTAAAGAGAGGCCACAGATGTAAAATTAACTGATAATTCATAAGATAGTTAAATTTCAATTTTTTACTGTAATCTATTTTTTTTTGTATATTATATCAACAGCAGAAGGCAATATTAAAAGCTAATTTGAAAACAAATATACAGCAGAAGTACATAATTATTTCTTTAAGTTGTTGGCATATCGTTCATCATTATTAATTTGTTTGGAATGGCTTACGATGGTCCACCAAAACTCGGATCATGATGTAACTCAATAAACGAACTCTTCAGAAATTTGGTGATACAATGAATTCAAAAGCAAAGTTCATATTTCAATGAGATAGCGATTTCAATAACACTTAAAAAAATGTAAAACATTACCATGGAATTAAGTTACGGAAGTGTCCTTTATTTGATAAAAATTCTTTAAGTTTAATAGTGCGGACAGCAATGAAAAATATAGTTAATTAATGGCTAATTTGAATTCAATGTATTTATTTTAACAAGCTTTCGATTAAGCCTCATATAGAAAGCAATCTAAAATTTGACGAATAAGTTCATCTAAATACCTATAATAGAAAAACAGAATAACTCCGGATTACGTTTCATAAACTGGAACTTTACCAATAAAGACAGACTAATATATTTTAATTTAAAAAAATAATAGGTGTTGTGTAGGCAGTATATAACTTAAATATCCACGGCCATAATTATGGAAATATTAAGCATGATTTTATGGTTTCTCGGTGATTTTGCCACGCAATTGATTTTAAATGGCAAAATAGCAAATTGTTGTTGTATTTAAAGAAATAAAATTTCCATTAAAATTCCTTTTCTAATACACTAAATTTGTTTTATTCATTAACTTTTCCATATTTTTACGATAGTTAATACTAAGGCTATTATAAGATAAATTATATGAGATTATATTATTTTACTCTTAAATTGCTGTCATATTTGAACATTCTAGTCTAATTTTCTAATATATGGGGCGTTCCATACCAAACCGGCCACTTTTTCGATCACTTGCTCCAATTTTTTTCAAAATTTTATATGTTTTTGAGACTGATAGGAAACGCATTCAAGGATTTTTCCAAATGTTTCTGACCATCCATTTTAGAGATATGAATTTTTTTCAAAATTGAAGTTTTTTTTCAAAAGCTCATAATTTTGCGAAAAATGCACCAAGGGTAAAACGGGACCCTATTACTGAGACTTCGCTGTCCGTCCGTCTGTCACCAGGCTGTATATCATGAACCGTGATAGTTAGACAGTTGACATTTTCACAGATGATGTATTTCTGTGGCCGCTATTACAACAAATACTAAAAGACGGAATAAAATAAATATTTAAGGGGGCTCCCATACAACAAACGTGATTTTTTTGCTCGTTTTTGCTCGATATTGATAACGGCAACAGGTAGACGCTTGAAATATTCACAGAATATTTAGTTATCCTATTCACTTTAAAAATAAATAATTATATTAAAATAAAATTGATATTTAAGGGGGGTTCCCGTTCCCATACAACAAACGTGATTTTTTTCCAATTTTTATAGATAATGGTACGGAACCCTTCGTGCGCGAGTCCGACTCGCACTTGGCCGGTTTTTTTTCTTAAAATGCATATTTTTAAATCCTCTTTAAGAAAAAAAATAAGACTTTATGAAAAATTGTAGCCTTCATCGTTTATTTCAAATTTCGTGTTTCGTCGTAATTTGACCAACAAATATTCTTAGATTTATCTATTTAGTAATTATTAAAAATTTTTAAAATACTCTGCCATTCGGGTCTCAAAAATTCTTATATTTATCAAAGTTTTTTTGATAATATTTTCCAAAAAATCGAATGGGACATGGGTGAATATACGGTATTTGATTTTTTTGTGTCCCTGAAGGAAATGTAATCTGTTCCATTCAATATTGATAATTTCTCTATTTGACACTATTTTTAAATTTGTAATGATGAAGGCCAGAAGATTTCTCTATTTTTTTGAGTTTTATAAGCACCAGAGGAAAATGTGTTACCAGGGGAGTGACATTATTGGCGGAGTAGTTACAAATTAAAGTAGGGAACTGACAGGTCATTGATTATTAGCTAAGAAAGGGGACACATATCAAATAAAACATATATAAATTATGAAATATGCCAGAGGAGTGACGCCAGAGAAGTGACAAAATCGCACAAAACCTACAAAAACAACATCACTCGCTTTTCTGATCACCGTTTAACGTAATACATGACATCTACACACAATAAACATTGCATTGTGCAAGTATACAATTTCGTAACTATAAAATAAAAAAACATAGACTTACCAGGGGAAATACACCAACGACTGGCACAAACATGCTTTCCTATAGTGAATCGCAAACTGACGCAATATTATTGGAGTTTTGCTCAACGTCGTTAGCTTGCTTCTAACTTCACACTTTTGTACGCGCGTAGTTCAAGGACAAAAACATACCTTTGCGGTTTTAAGTTAAATTTTACTTCTTTGAGTTACGCCAGATGAAGTGACGTTATTGTAACATGACATGAAAATAAGTTATTTTTCTTTATATTAATAAATATTTTTACAGTGTATTTTGATAAAATATGTTTCGATGTTTATAAAAGCATATGATCATATTTTAAAAAAACATAATGGCATACGTATTTAAAGTATCTGGCCATAAAATCATTAAAATCTAGTAATGGGGAGGCCAGGGGAGTATACATTTATGACTATTTTCAACTATTAATGCCTTAAATTAAACAGTTATCGTGAATAGACTTTGTGGACCAAATAAAAGACCATATTCTTTAATGTTTAAGCATACAGAAACAATAATATAATAAGTTTAACATAAAATTTGGCTATGGACCATTGGAATTCAAATAGCGTATATTCACCCACATACATTTCGGAAATCAAGTTTTTTTGAATTAAACTAAAAATAAACGATGAAAGCTAAAATTTTTCATAAAGTCGTACTTTTTTCCTTAAAGGGCATTTAAAAATATGAATTTAAAATAAAAAAACGACCCGATTGGTGCATTTTCGCAAAGTTATGAGCTTTTGAAAAAAATAACTCGAATTTTGTAAACTGCTCAAAAAAATTTGAAAAAATTCATTCAGGCCGTAGCCTGCCTGTAGCCCGTATACCTTAATATTACTGAAAATGTGTGGAAGGTCTTAGGAGAAAGAACCGCAAAGAGAAAGCGAACAACAGTAGAAGAACTGAAGAATATCTTGGCGGAAGAATGGCAAAACTTACCAAGGGAAATGCTCAACAACTTGTTTATATCCTTGCATCGAAGAATTACCAATTCAATCCGAGTAAAAGGTTATTATTTTAAAGGTTAAATTTTTAAAATGTATGAATGTCTTATCATTTTACACTGCAGTTGATGGATGAAATTTTTTTTTTTTTTAAATATTGTTTTTTTTTGTTTAATAAATTATTTTATATTGTAAACAGAAAAGTTTGCTTGTTTTGTTGAAAATAAATTTCAAGAATTTGAGTCAAATTTCTTTTTGTTTGCAGGAAAACTGGATATACCAAAAATTCCATGATGGTCTTATATTTTTACACACAGCTGTATATCAGAATTTGTTCAGGTGACAAGTTCTTCATGACAGTCTCAGTTATTTACATAGGTGAATCTCAATAAAATTTACAAATAAGTGTTATTAGGTATGTACCTTCATATTGTAAACTTACTTTCCCCGAATACGTTTCCTTTCTTTTTGTTTTCGGAATTCATAATTTACGAAAATATCCAATAAAGTTAATTTATCAGTAGTTCCGAGAATAGATTTTTGGATGCTATATTAAATTTGTTAATGTAGCATTGCAAAAAAAAAATCGTTTGGCGTATAAAGACATATAATCCTGAGAATGTAAAGTTGTCAGCTCGTAATAATAATATAAAAATATACTTTGAGTCAGCAAAGCATTTCCGTTTAAGGAGAAAGTAACACTAAGTAAATGGAAACATCAAATGTGGCAATACTACGATATTTTCACGTGTTTAAATGAAAGAGGTTCTGCTCACCACCAATATTTGAAAAAGTACGCAAACGGTCAACCGAACTAATACCACCATCAGTTGGGAAAAGCCATTTTCTTTTTCGTTTTGCCCAATTATCATCTGATTCAGTCCTTCTAAGGACCGTGTCTATTTCTAGCGCTCATTATCACACTCTCTGGTAGCCGGTAAACAATGAAAAAAAGTTCACACATGCAAAACATCATAGCGAAAACTCTAAAAAAGTGCAGGCACCGATGCAGCAAGTACCACCACTGTGATGCATTGATAGCATCAAAGCAAGAGTCACTATAAAAGTCTGATTGTGATAATTTTAATCTCACTCGTTGGTTAACAGAGCAGGTGGTGGTGACAAACAGATCAGATCGGTTACACATTATTCGAATTTCTTTCCTTGAGGTACGTTGATCGGCCGTAGTGATGTGATTAGATAATAGTGAATCAAACTGAAAACATCCAGCTTAGGGCTTACCCATTAACTTCATCAATCTCAGTTTTGGAGTTTTTCGAATCTCTCGTAATTTTAGTGCTTTGTTAAGTCCTTTCGAAAGAATTGTGCTGTTTCAGAAATAACTTTAATTAAGTAAGGTGTATCCTTAAAGTAATGGTACCTGTTCTAATATTATATGGAAATAGTGAAAGTGTGTAATGTTGGAAACTCAATTTTTTATACTACTATGGTTATAGCCGGAACAATCGTTATATTATTTATTTAAAAAAAGTTTTTTGAGAAATTTGATATTTCTCCTCGCGGTAGTTTGAATGCATAACCCTATTTTTGTTATTGCATATTCAAAATAAAAGTTATGTTGTTTTAATCTCTTGTAAGAATATTTAGACAGCAAAAGCTTCGTTAATTTTGCTATCAATTGAATTTTTTAATCATATTCCTACAATGCATCTTTTTTCAAAATGCGTTTTAGACTTCTTACGAAATTATTCCTTATCATGATAACATTATTGTTTTCATATAAACAAGCCGATCGGATTGAAAAGATACCACTCTCTTTATATATTGCACTTTTTCGTAATGCCTCATTTCACAGTAAGACCTTTCGGTTCTAGTAACATATTAATTACAAATTAGTAAAAATTGATTAATTAAGTGTTTCGTAACTACCTTAATTTAAAATAGTTGGTACTAAAAAATAATAAACTACATATTTACAATTTATATAATATAACAACTACATTATTTACGAGATAAGAGGTTTTGTCAGGTTCAGTTATATCCTTATATTAAGTAAACAAATTTTACTTATAATACAATAATAGTGTTAAAAAAGAAATTTAAGTTTATATAGATTTTAAAGCTCAAATTTAATGAGTGCTAATTTATTTAATGTTTATTTTTGATTGGAAGTATTTCAATGAACTACTATCTTTTTATTCATTTGAAAAATAGTTTCGTTATAATTTTCAAGTTAAAACTGAGTAAATCTACCTAAAGAATCAATTTAAATTAGAAATTTTTCGTAACAATGACAAAGCGATTGTTTGAATTATATTTTCAATTATTTCAATTTCAGTTTCTTTAAATATTTTAAGACAAATTTGATAATTTCCTTTCAAAAATGATAATTTTTGAACTGACATTTCTTGATATTAAGAAAATAAAAATCTTGTTATTAATCATTAATAATCATTAATTAATTAATTAAAAAATTAATTATCTTGATCTTCATATAGTTGAAATTACTTATGTTGTAGTTAAATGTACCGAAATTTAGAATAACATTCGTTTATCAAAGAATATTTATTTATTTGCTTACGAAAGAGAGATATGCGAAAAATGAATCAATAAAATTTGGGAAAATATTATTCTATTTACAACCGCTAAAGTGCGATGAAGCATATACGATAAAGCGATTCATTGAACTTAGAGTAACATGTGTCATGCATGCTCCATTTATATACGAACCACAAGGAAAAAAAATTGGTGAGAGACACCAGTACTAAATTGGACGCCAAGAAACAAAACCACTTACATTATATTGTACAATGCAGCAATAAAAACCAAAAGCAATTTTGCAAGACGAGACTAAACCAAATGATAAATGTACGAAAGGGGTAAGTGGGGAGTAAAAAACTGTGGGCTATTTCACAGGCGCTCAATTTATTTTTTGTCCAGGCTGATAGCGTGTAGTCGCTGTGAAAAACAACTGAAATAGGAAAAACCAGAAGAACCAAAAACATAAGGATATATCAGGGAAATGTTAAAGCATCCTCAAGGAAAACACTAATTTAAGCAAAATATCTTAACTTGGTCTCGTAGAGATTACTTGTCCAGATATGTTGAATATTGCGGATAGCATTTTAACGCATTATACCTCTAGCAAAATGTTATTTGTCTTAACTTCCTTGTGCATCATTCTTTTGAATGATTAATGGATTAGGGTGTGGTATGCTTGCTGAAAGAAAAACATCTGTAAAATTGTATTATGATATAATTCACGAAGAAAGTGTTCAGCGGCAATTTTATTTTTGCCTTCTTTGCAGGTCGTAAGAATAAACAACTGCCAAGATGTGTGATGATGATGCGGGTGCGCTTGTTATTGACAATGGATCAGGAATGTGCAAAGCTGGATTCGCTGGTGATGATGCACCACGAGCTGTGTTTCCATCAATCGTTGGTCGTCCAAGGCACCAAGGTGTGATGGTCGGTATGGGTCAAAAAGACTCTTACGTAGGTGATGAGGCACAGAGCAAAAGAGGTATCCTCACACTGAAATATCCGATCGAGCATGGTATCATAACAAATTGGGACGACATGGAAAAGATTTGGCATCACACCTTTTATAATGAATTGCGTGTAGCCCCAGAGGAGCATCCAGTTCTATTGACCGAAGCACCTCTTAATCCCAAAGCTAATCGCGAGAAGATGACACAGATCATGTTTGAGACATTCAATTCACCAGCGATGTATGTTGCCATCCAAGCCGTCCTTTCTCTATATGCTTCCGGTCGTACTACTGGTATTGTACTCGATTCCGGAGATGGTGTTTCACACACAGTACCCATCTATGAAGGTTATGCCCTCCCTCACGCTATTCTTCGTCTGGATTTGGCCGGTCGTGATTTGACCGATTACTTAATGAAGATCTTAACTGAGAGAGGCTACTCTTTCACAACTACTGCTGAACGAGAAATCGTCCGCGATATTAAGGAAAAATTGTGTTATGTCGCTTTGGACTTTGAGCAAGAAATGGCTACTGCAGCTGCCTCTACCTCTCTGGAAAAATCATACGAGTTGCCCGATGGTCAAGTCATCACCATTGGTAACGAACGCTTCCGCTGCCCAGAAGCCCTCTTCCAGCCTTCATTCTTAGGCATGGAATCCTGCGGTATCCACGAAACTGTCTACAACTCGATCATGAAATGCGATGTGGACATCAGGAAGGATCTTTATGCTAACACAGTACTTTCTGGTGGTACCACCATGTATCCAGGTAATCTACATAAAGTACATTTCTTCCTTTCAATATTATTATTTATCTTGATACTCAGGTATTGCTGATCGTATGCAAAAAGAAATCACAGCCCTTGCTCCATCGACAATTAAAATCAAGATCATTGCTCCACCAGAACGTAAGTACTCCGTATGGATCGGTGGCTCCATTCTGGCCTCGCTGTCCACCTTCCAACAGATGTGGATCTCTAAGCAGGAATACGATGAATCCGGCCCAGGAATTGTTCATCGCAAGTGCTTCTAAGCGCGACACCGCCACATCGGCATGTTATGTGGGTCTAGTCACTAGCCCTGAGCCAAAGATATTTCTTTTTTATATTATCATTTTTTCTCGAACATCAGATCTTTACTCGCCATCCTCCTAATGTTATTCATTTATTCGTAAGCTGCTCAAATAAAACTGACATCACCAACCATACGAAAACTGGCTTTCTTTTGTGACCACAAACCATCTCTGGATCAACAACAAGTCCAACTTTTAATTCTTAGTTACGAAATTCCTAATTGACGACAATCAACGCAAATATATAGTTTTTTTAATTTTTTACATCTTAAGTTTATAATTATGATTACAATAAATTAATTTATACTTAGGAGGAAACTTTTTATCCACCGTTATGATCAGTTTAATTGGACATTCGCTTAATTTTCGATGCTATTTAAAATTATAAATTTTTCAATAAACTTTTATTTCTTTGTATAATGTATCTCATTGTAAGTTTTGGGTGACATTGGAAATATTAGTAATATTAGAGACATTATCACTGATAAGTTTCTTGGGAATATCCGAGGATGCTTCAAATTTATCTTGGCTGTCAATAATTTTTTGACAAGATTTCATTTCAATTCGTCTTAAAAAAGTGGTAACAATAAAGGCAAATTTAAATTAATCTCATTCAAAATTATATTATACCTATATACATATATATTTGTTGGCGAATTGAAGTGAAAATTTGTTAAAGAATTATGGACCGACATTCAAGTGCATATCCTCTTCTTATCGACGCTTTCCTGGTTGTCAACAAATTCTGAACATAAGAGAGGACATCACTGTGGAGGATCCAAAAAAAAAAAAACAATTTGTTTTTCATTTTCTGAAAGTGAATACTTTTAGAAGTATGAGTACAAATTTTTAAGTTCTAATTCGTAAAAATAACGAAACTGTAGGCTTAGTTAAGCCTCCAAATATGGGCGAAAATTTCTGCATATTTTAACTTTATTTTGAACATCCTCCATTTTGTGACAAAATATTTTTTCCAAAAACGGCTACATGCAACTATAATTTCTTTTATGTGGATCATGAAACTTTTTAATTTTTAGTTTCGGACCATTCATTCGTATGTAAGATATCCGGCCGTTGGATCAGAAGCTCCATTATATCTGAATAGCTTGGTCAATTTTTAATTATTTTTACTAAAAACTTACACGAAATAATTTCAATCTATGCTTAATAACATACCTTTTTACAAATTCTAAAGAAATAATTTAATATATTAAAAAAATTCGGAAAAACGACCATTTTTCAGCCCGTCACAGTGGTGTTCTCCCTTAAGAAAAGGCATCCTAAAATTCAAATGAAGACCATATAATTTCCGATAGTACAATATTATGCAATATTACTTATATCAATTATAAAATATTTATCAAATCGGACCTATATTTAAACATTTTGTGAAAACATGTCTATTATTTTCCCACGACTTCTTTTCTTTCAAGATGGTAAAATGCCATAAAAGTGGAGAAAATTAAAAAGTAAATAGCCAAATCGGTACTTCACACAACGCGCTATAAAAAGGGTATGGTGCATTTTTTGCGTAAATTTTAAAATAAGGCTGTAAAGCCCGCCAAAGGGCTTAGAATTTATTATTAAAACGAAAATTATATAGAATTTAGTTCCCCAAAAAAAAGCTCTATACAAAAAGTTTGCAAATCTTGCGATTACAACTATACACATAGCAAAGAAACTGGTTGCATCTTTCTTTTCATGATGAACATTGGCCGTGAAAACATTTTAATCATTCGTGGATGTGGAACTATTTTTATGTATGGATTGTGGAACTGATATTTTTTAATAAGGTTTGAATTTTACAATGAAAATATGGTGTTTTCCTTAGTAACTTGCCATGTATATATGTATGTCTAAAGACCAAATTTAATTTTAAAGAAATTTAAATTCATTGATATATGTATGTACATATGTATGTATATTACATATAAAGAAAAAGTAAATTATATTTTCTTTTTTAAAATATCTGATTAGAGTGTTAACCGTTTTGATCATTAGCATATTACTAAGAAGAATCAGAGGAGCCATTACCACACATTACTGCTAACGATTTCAAGCTCCTTTCTGTTCTGAATTGTTCCGAATTCCGAAAGTATATGTATGTATGTAATGTGTCAAATCATCACAAATTTTTTTTTCTTTATTTATTTTATTCATTATTATTAGTTATAGAGTTATGTGTGTTCAATAGAACTTTTAAGCTTTAAATATAGAATATAAGTAAAACAAGAATTAAAAATTAAAATTAAAAATTTATAATAACCAGTTTTTTATTTATTCGGTTTTTGACCCTAATATGCTGCTGACCTTTTCAGTCACCTGTTATGATAACTAATTTCTATGCTATTTCTTTGCAAACATGGAATAATATCTGCAAGAAGGTGTAGTTTCGAATGCAGAGTGGAATGAACATACATACACAAATTTGCAATGACATCGCCCTGTTAAAATTAATTTATGTTAGAAAATGATTGCACTGTCCTCGCTCATGACTTCTTCGAAGCTGTTATGAACAATTTCCTTCTATATGAATAAAATATGTCACTGAATGTGAGCTTTACATGAAATGAAAAAGTTAGTGTAGGTGTAAACTGCAAATGTTAAGTGTCTTATGGAACACAAATATGTACGTATGTGTATTCTTTTTTATGCCTCAGTGTGTTAAAATATCTGTTAACACATTGAATGCCATGAGGGTCACCGGTGACCGGCGTCAAATGGATTTTGACATTCAATTTAGTCATGAAAGCTTTCCTGAAAATTGTGGCATTCAACGTGTTAAGTTGCACGTTTTATCTTCAAAAATTATATTTTGTTGAAAGTTTAACACAGCTTTTGGCGTGTTAAATCAGTACAAATAGTATCGTTGAACACACTTTAGAATATTACACACAAGGAAAAAATTGTTTTTTATCGATTTACGTTACTATTAAAAGATTGAAGATATTAAGGTAGGGGAGTTAGTTTTTCCTAAATTATAGTAAATAGAAAGATTCTTATTGCTTTAACCGTTTGGATTATTGGTGTTATTTTCAATCAAAGAGTTGAAGGGTCAGCCGTAGTTTTAATATAATCGTACAAATGTAGAAGCCATAAATCCATCGTCTTGATTAAATCGCCTTAATCTTTATTTTTATTTTGAGTTATTAATGCTTTATGTAAGCAATTAATTTCTGGTGCTTTAATGATTTACTTTTACACAGCCCATATAAAATAGATGAGAATTAGGCAGTGTAAGCGCATATATAGTAAACCACGGTGTTCATCATGGATCATCTCTTACAAACGTACTGAAGGCTATTAATTTACGTAAAAACAGTTTAAGTTTATAGCCCTGAACGCCAAATTTAAACGGTCTTAATTTAATGTCATACAAACACAGTGAATTTAATTATTTCTATGGATTGGAGCCCTTTTATACTATGTACAAGGACTGCGAAGGTCGAGGACTCACACGTCGTCCAAATATTATAGCCTTTTCGGAACTCCGGTGAAAGATGACTCGATTTTTGTAGGAGACTACCACCCCTGACTGTCGACTGAATTTGCATAATTTTCGTTTGAGCTCCGTTGGTAAATTGCAAAGCTTTCAAGGGTTGATTTGTCGACAAACATTGTTTCCCTTACCAAGATTAGAGAAGGAGCTTTTTTGTTTGACGAAGCTTAATTTGGAATTAAGCGTGATTAGAGAAGTAAGCTCTTTGCTAGAAAATTGTGAGGTTGAGATCTTAATTTTAAGGACTAAGAAAATACATACTATGTAAATTCTCGATCTTCTTACTCAAAGTCTGCTCTTTGAAATTTATAATCGGACGCTGTTGACAGAGTGAGGGTTAAATTGTTTTTGAATATTTTAAAACTTCGATTTTGCCAAGTAGACCAATTTTAGAAACTTGCTGAAAGTTCAAATTATTAAGTGTTCTCAAACCAACAGTCAATTTTGACTTTAAAATATTTAAGCTAACACTATAATGTCAAAATGTGTCTCAAAATACATATGTAATACAATATAAATTGAGAGTTTAAAAGCACAATCCACTGGCAACTGAAAACGCATTCGAAAACAAATGTGAAATTGCAAGAAATGTTTTTGCACCCAATTTAAATTAATTTCACAGTACTCGATAAAGTATTTATTAGTGTAAAGTAATACAATGATTTAAATTAACTACAACGCTGCAACAGCATCAGGTTTTTGTGTTTATTTAAATAAATACTTACATACAATGTTTGCTTAACTGTGCACAAAATATACTTTGGATAATAAATTGAAATGACATCTATGAGGCGTTCGCTTTGCTCAGTATGAAAAATTTAGTAATCTGTTTAACCATAATTACTTTATAGAAGTTGATTATTTTTATTTTATGTTGCCACTGATTTAAAGTGTATTAATAATAATTATTATTGATAAGTATGGTTAGTGTTAATATATGTTTGTGGAAATAAAGCTGTTTTTTTTTACGTGTTCGGCTAAGGCTTCCTAGGTATCTAATAGTCCTGTCCTGTATTTTTTGCATACAACATTTAAGGGGGATAGCCACTGTGATGAGTCAAAAAAAAAACTTTTTTTTTTTTTTGTCTTAAATCAAAGTTAATATATTCAAGAATATGTGTAAAAAATTGCAGATCAAAAGGTCCAGGACTCGATAGTTTAATATTGGTATGAAAATTTTAAAAGATACATACATGTTTTTATTGCGAGAGAAATGGACTAAAAACTTTAAACGCGTTTTTCGACTTTTTTCAAACTGGTCGCATCGATAACTCGGACAATTCTTAACCGATTTTTAATTTTTTGTTTTTGTTTTGTTCGTCTTAGTAGTGGCTAAGGTTAAGCGTAGCCGATCTGGACAATTTTGTTTTTTACTATTTTTTAAACTGTTTGAAAACAAAAAAAAAACGGTCGAAAAAATGAAAATATTTTCAATCGGTCGCCATTTTGTGAAAAATCAAAATAAAAAAAACGGCTAGGTACAACGATAACTACATTCATACAGATTATAATAAAATTTTTTTTTGTTCTCACATTACCGGCTGTTCCGCAAACCTAAAAGAAACTAATTGAAATTAAATAATATAAAATAAATAGAAAATTAAATACCAGCACCTAGGTCGGCATAGGTGCATATAGTCCCACGATGAAGTACAATCTGAAATATAAGACAGAATTAATAACAATGAATTACGTGACATAGTTGAAATTTTAGCTCCTAACAAATTAAAACAACAACAACATGAACTACTCAAAACATTAATAGAACTTAACGACCTTTATGATCTACAAGATAAAACCAACGAAAAATTAAAGACAATAGTCCATACAACAAACTGATGACAATTCGCAACAAATTCGCGGACAGGTCAGGGAAAAAACCGCGATTTTTTTCGCACCTTGACAGGTGTTCGCGGAAGTTGCGAATCGCCACATATCAGCAAAAATTTCACCCGGTTTTCGCGAAAGATCATAAAGCACAGCCCTACACTTAAATTAATACATAAAATACTTACATTAATTGCTGCATCCTGCTGAAAATTGCACTAAAAGTACTCGATTACGCGCACGACACAACATAAACAAATTAGACTGCCAAGTCATCTTCTTCTTCAGATGAAATGACAGAAATATAGAACTTTACATCGCGAACACGATGAAAACAACAATTCCGCGATGTTATTGATAATTTTCGCGAAATTCACGTAAATTTTAATCGTAATAAGTCCCAATGAGTGGGAAAGAGAGAACCGAACAGAAAGAGAGGATCAATTTTAAGTCTCCACTAAAAGAAAAC
Organism: Eutolmus rufibarbis; assembly: GCA_963920795.1. Lineage (NCBI taxonomy): Eukaryota > Metazoa > Arthropoda > Insecta > Diptera > Asilidae > Eutolmus > Eutolmus rufibarbis. Next base: position 16,043,722 of record OY987205.1, read on the forward strand.
TACTAACCGGGTCAAACCATAAAATGGTGATAATTTGAATAAACAAATTAGAAAGTAAAATAAATAAGGAGCTGAATAAAGGAAAACTTAGCCGAATGGAGTAGAGGCCAACATTGGTCACCGACTGAAATGATAATAAGAATTTTAGATGGAGTAATTTATGGAATATTCATAATTAAAGTTAAATTATGGATAAACACAGGGGAAGTTAAAGGCTATAAAAGCGGAGCAATTTGATGAATCCTCCTCTTTCTTCAAGTATTTTTCCCAGCAGCAGGTAGCGTAAAGGTTGACATAGTGGCAAAAACATTCCAACCAGGAATTTTGTCAGTACATGCAACTTGTTCTCTTTCAGCTCGTCGAAAACAGAAAAAACCTAGTTGTGATCGTTGCCCTCAACTAAACATTTTTAATTAAAGTAACTAATTTTTTCTAAACGAATAATTTAATATTAATTTTCTTTTTATTTTTCCTAATCTTAATTTTTTGTAACGCGATATAATTTCTTAGAATAATATTTAATTAGAATTTTATAATTGAATTAATAGATTGAATTGTTTGTTAAATTATTATTTAAGTTTTGTTGAATTTGAAATAAATATAAAGCGAAGAATACTGAATGATAAATCCAGTTTTATTATTTACCGCTACACCTACCTCATTTTTCAGCACTATATTTTAAATATTTTCCATTGAAAGGAATAAGCATTCGCAACACCGGCTTTTGAAAAATCAATGCGACCATGGAGAGGGAATTTTTTTTCAAGCTCTACGGAATCGTTTACATTGTTAAAACTATTTATTATTTTTTAATAAAAATTTGTGGAAACATTATTGGATGTGTACTAAAAAAACACGATCCAAAAATTCCTTTATTTACCCGGTCGAAAAAATTTTTGAAAATCACTCATTTTTTCGGCCGTCACAGTGGCTATCCCCCTTAAGGGGACCTTCTCATGCAAAATTGAAAAAAATTACTCTTTTTAAATTTTTTTGTGTGGAAAAACTACTTTATTTAGATACATAATTATTTTTGTATATTGTAGGGAATAGTTTTAAATAAATAAAAAAAATTTTTATTGGCCATTTTAGTTCACCACCACCACTGTAGAGGGCGTCTTGCAAAAAGCTCATTTTAACTGGTGGGACACTTTCTGGGCTTCCTGTAACAGATAGAGTAAAAATTCAAACGAGGTTCTATTCCTGAGACGCAAAACTAGACAATAAACCTTTAAAATATTTTAGTTTTTATATTTTTCTTATTTTATAAACGTTTTTCCAAAAAAGAAAGAAAAAAACTTTTTTTTGGGGTAGTTTACCCGAATTTAGAAAGGGAGGGGGATGTATTTTATGACTTTTCAGAGGTTAATTGTCTAGTATTTTTTCTATAGAATCTAAAAAATTTTGGTTTGTACAAATCGGTCGAGTAGATTTTGGGAAAAACGTCCCACCAGTTTGAAAAACATGATTTCGAGATAAACGCGTTTAAAGTTTTTATACTACAAATTCACTATACAGTAGGGTGCCAATTCATTAGCACCACCTGAAAATCTTGTGGAATTTTTACTTCAGTGTATGATGGCAAGAACAAAAGTAAACTTATCTGCAAAAACCTTATAAATGTTATAAATGAAACACTATACCTAACTAAATAAGAGCAAAACAAACGAATATTTCATTGAATACATTTTTATTTCTAATATTTTGTCACTCCACCTTTACATTTAAGTACTTCAGTAATGCGTCGGCGCATAGAATCTATACATTGTTTTATACACTCTTTAATTTCTGGGGACTTTTCCCACACATCTTTAATATTTTTAATAAGTGCATTCTTATTAGGGTTATTTAAAGCATAAACTTTTTGTTTTAATAAATACCATACGTTTTCTATGGGATTAAGATCTGGGGAATTTCCTGGCCAGGGTAAAACAGCAATATTTTCATTTTCCAAAAAAGTCATCACCATTTTCGCTGTGTGACAAGGTGCTCCGTCTTGCATAAATTGAAATGGCTCATCAGGAGACTGAATTTCCCTTATATAAGGAATAAGGACCTCTCTCAACACTTTAATGTATTGCTCCTTCCTCATTGTACCCTCTACAAAATACAATGGACCTGGTCCTTGTCGTCGTCGGACGAAAGACTATGGTTCCGTTAACACATGAAGCGTACTATCGTCACTAAAATATATCTGCGAAATTTGGTTTTTTTGAAAATATTCTTTCTTTACAAATAAAAAAGGAATTACAGCAATCTTACCGTATTCCAATCATTTGCAGTAAAAGTTTGGAACCTCTTGCCGAACTCCAAGCGCTTTTATGTAAAAAAAAAAATTCGATTTTTTGAAAATTTTGCATGTTTGACCCACTTAGGGGTTGAATTTAAGTGAATAAGTTAAATAGTTTATATTACATTTATCTTTACAGTAATAACCCATTATTAACTCCCGTACTCCCAGGAATGGCGTAATACTGACACCATGACTGGGCCAGTTATTGGTAACGACGTCTGAATTATAGCTTGGGCCCAATCGCAGTCATTTCTATTGGCCAAATAGTGGCTGCAGGTACTGGATCAATAATGGAACCAAAGAAAGTAAAGATTTAGCCATAATTGACTGTTTATAATAAATTGAATTTGAGGTCTCCTCACAGATTTTGGTGAAACCTTGTATGAACGGAAACCTTTATTTGGGGTCAAAAGTCACAAATATTAAAAAAAAGACTGGCGCTTGTAATTTTCCAGATATTTTACTTTAAAATTTTGAAAGTGACAGTTTTCCGCCGCGATCTTCTCCATAGGCCTTTCCAAAGATTAATTAAAAATGCTTCCACCTAATTTCTGCAAATAAATCTACATGAATCCTGATTATAATCAAATTAAAAGAACATTTTACATGACTTCGATTTGACATTGTACAAGCTAAAAAGTATATACGAGTATGTATAGTCGATAAATTGAAAAAGGCATATATTATACTTTCAAATGTACATTTCAAGGATTCTTGCAGAATTTTTTGTCAATATAAAGGTGGAAACATATTTAACTTAAGGTGTAAGTATACCCAATTTGCAACGGACTCGTTGTGTGTCAAAATACTTGTATTACTGACTATCATAATTTTATAAGTGTATATCTTGTTATATGTATAGTAACGATAGTCGGTAATATCGGTTACAGGAGTTCCGTAACCGAACAGGCATTGTTTTCAGCAGTTAGTTTGTCAGTAGAAGTCAGTTTTAGCCATCTAGTAAATCGACCGCAACCTTAGTTGTGATGTATTAAAATTGTAACCGCGTTCATTAGCAATTATTGTATTATTAACATAAAGTAATAGGTAAATGAAATACAATTACTACATACTTAATTTCTGCGTGGCCCAGTAAACGTTATCCAGTCTTGTTCGATCAATGGAAGCCATAGCTCGATCAGTCATTGGCCCTCTTGTCAATTCTGGCGAACACTATATGGAATCACCAATTGCTGCAATAAAAAAGTTAATGTCCAATTAGATAGTTAAAAGTAAAAATAAAAAAAAAATCAATGGTTGTCTGTAAAGTCGGTTTACGGACGATAATTTTACGTGATAACGTCATAAGAAAACATTGATGAAAAATTGCATACTTTTATTTATTGAATTGAATTATTATCACTGAATTATCATTATTTCGTATAATACAAAGAAGGAGTTAATTGAAAATTACAATCTTTTCGATAAATTGTGATTTATTTGCACTCGTTAATTCAAATATTTTTTTCTTTAAATTATAACTATTAATTACAAGTAACAATGTGCTATTAACAATTTATTTACAACTTATATACATGTGTGGTATTTAAGATCGTCCAATCTGCGTTATTCTGTTGAGGATAGGACGATGATAGGAAAAGTAGGAAATCAAGGGGTGTTTCAAGTCTAATGTGCCTTGAAAAAGTCAAATCGATGGTTGTTCCTCTCAGCGTTGCTGAGCCGTAAAATAGTAAAAAACCGTACAACAAATGGGAGATTTTTATCCGGTGTTTTGCATTTGTCTAATTTCTGCAATTTATTTTATTAATAACGCTTAGTCCGATCGTGCCTCTCTGTCGCTTGTTCCGCGCTCTCGCTTGCACGTTCCTTATTGGGATTAAAAGCGCACCCCAATTGAAGAGTACCGAGCCAGGCTCGAACCTGGGTCCCCGGGGGTGATACTACCCAAACGCAAAATAATTCGTCCACTCATTACTTTTCGACTTTTTCGGAACAGGAATCTTTGTCAGTGGCTTAAGATGAAGCAGATAAATAAAAGACAATATACTTTAGATTCCTTACATTGTTTACTAATAATATTAATACAAAAATCAATTCCAACAAAAACAATAACGGTAAAAATTCAACTTAAACAAATCAGTTCAAATGCAAAATAGTTCGTCTAGTAGCTTTGAAATGCAAAATAGTTCGTCTAGTAGCTTTGAAATGCAAAATATTAGTACATTTACCACTTTGTCACTTCTCCTCTGGTCTTAAGAAGTTCTTGAATTCGTCGCGGAACTTTACTCACAAGATCAGCACAGAGCTGAGGTGTGAAATTATCCCAAATTTGTTGAAGCCGAACACGCAATTCATCCGTAGTCCTGACGGGATTTGCTCGCAATTTCTGCTTCATTTTTTGCCACAAATTTCCAACTGGCGACAAATCTGGACTATTAGGGGGCCATTCCAAGACAGGGATCTCTATTGCTTCCAGCCACGTTGTAGTGGATTTGGACTTATGGCAAGCTGCCCCGTCTTGTTCGAAAATATACTCGCCATAAGGGGACTGAAGCGATGGTATGGACGGTAGTAAATAGTTCTCAAGGATATTTTGGTACTTAGCAGAGTTAACTATACCATTAATAAATGCAAGTTTACCAACTCCTTGCACGGACATGCATCCCCAAACCATTACGGATGCTGGAAATTTGATGGATCGTTTTAAACAGTCATTATGGAATGCTTCATCCTTGGTTCTTATAACTCTCCCACGATTGTCACCCACACATACACCTCAAACCTGGACTCGACACTCCAAATCACAGCATCCCATTGCCTCTGAGTCCAATTTTGATGTTCTCTAGCATACTTAAGACGTTTTTGTTTGTGTATATTGGTCAACAATGGTTTTTTCTTTGCCTTGAGAGTTATGATACTTTATGGAATGCACACTTTCAAACTAAATTTTGAAATATTATTACCTTATAAGATCTGTAACCCAATTTGTGCATATGTCTTTTACATGTGTCGACAGAGATATCCTTTCCTATTCAGTTTCTCCATTCAACAGTAATTGCTGCTGCGGTACTCCGGCGATTTTTCTTCAGAATCCTCTAAGATCATGCCGATTTGCTATCGGAGGGCGACCAGTTTTGGGCATAGGTATCACATTTCCAGTGTTTTTGTAGAGATCTATTATAGTTTGTACTAAACTTCTTGTTAAATTAACAATCTCCGTGATTTTGTATGCCGATTTACCGCTTTTAAAATAATTTATTATAATATTTCTGACTGGAACGGGTATAGGCTTACCATGAGCCATTTTCAGCACTTTAAACAAGTTACTAAATTTTAGTGCATTGATAGTGTGGTGCTCTTCAATAACTCCGGTCAAAATTACCGTTACTAGTTTCATGTACACAAGAATTACCCAACTATTTTTACTGGACGTACTATTTTGCGTTTGAAATCTGCTGGACGAACTATTTTGCACTTGAATTGATATTTTTAAACTGAACTTTTACCGTTACTGTTTCAGTTGGAATTTATTTTTGTTTTGGTTTTATTAGTCAACACTCTAAAGAATCGAATACATACTACCTGTCTTACATCTGCTTCATCTTAAGACCATAATAAAGATTCAAATTCGGAAAAAAGTCTAAAAGCAACAACTGGACGAACTCTTTTGCGTTTGGGTAGTAGACCAGTGAACTTACCACTGCTCTACTGATATTAATAATCCACTATAAACTAACAAGACAAATTATGTGAGATTCTATTTTTTGGCGTTAAATACTCGGTTGCTTAGATCGGCGGAACGTTACACTTTTTCGTTTGTGCGGTCGTTCATCGATTTAATAGACGTTATCACGTCAATAAAACTTCACAAATTCTTCTTCATAATTATTCGGATCTGCTCGCAAACCTCCTTCTTTGCACATTTAAATTACTTAAGTCACAGAAATCCGAAAATCATTAACAATTAGTTTGGTTTTCCGCCGATTTCAAACTTTTCAAATCTTAGTGTGTGATACTTCCCATTAACAACGGAAAAATCGATAGTTAGTCCGCTATAGAATGTGAAATTTAAATTTACGAACCTTATGCTTCATTATACTTATTAATTCAGCTTTTTTTAACGTGAATGTACCGACTGCAAGAATTCACAAATATATGTGTAACAAATAGAGGGTGTTGCGAAGTTCTTGTAATTGATTTAAAGAAAGCTGCCTAAACAAACAGTAGTAATAATACAGAAGCATTATTGCGATACTAGGGCAAAAAAAGGAAATTGTTTTTATCTTGGTAAAAAAGCAAAGTACCTAAGGATGGAGGAACAGCGAAGGTACATAAGTAATTTTATCCAGAATATGAAAATTCCACTTTTCAAATAAGATTTTCACCGGAAAAAATTGCAGGTGAAGAACTTAATCCTTCCTCCATGCGAACTTATTCTTTCTTCCATGCGACTAGAAATTAATCCAGCCTCACGAACGGAATTCAAAATGACGGTCGAAAGTATCGCCTATCACTTGAGGTGGTGGAGAAACTTTTTCCAATGTAAAAGAGAAATTTGAGATTAAGGGAAAGAAAAAGTTTATATATAAATGTTAAGCGTCAGCCAAGTATTCCTTGCAACTTTAGGCTGCGAGATCAACTTTCAGCCAACTAAATCCTGCTGCACGCTATTAAAACACAAAACACGTTCGTAGACGCGTTGTTGAATTGAGGAAATCGGTAAAAAATCCGGAAAGGTTTCCGATGTATTCTGCCAAGGTCGAGCGTAAATTTTAAACTTGCAAAATTGTTATCACTTCCGATGCATACAAGGGTAGTCCCAGAAGTATCCGACTTAACAAAGAAAACACAAAATATTTGGAAAAAAATATCTTTATTTCTCTACATAAACTTTACCCAGCGATGTTTAATAACTTCGATACCCTATTTATAATGAGAATCGTCGAGCTTGTCAAAATAGCTATCGACCGCAGACTCCACCTCTTTATTGTTGGTAAATCTTTTACCACCGAGCCATTTTTACAAGTTTGGAAACAGAAAATAATCCAAGGGTGCTAAATCTGGCGAATAGGGTGCGTGAGGAAGCAATTCAAACTTTAGGTCATTGATTTTTGCCATCGCGATAACGGATGAGTGAACTGGTGCAATGTCTTGATGAAATAAAACTTTCTTTTTCGCCAAATACGGACATTTTTCTTGATTTTATCACTCAAACCTCCTTTGGTTGACTACTACGATGTTCGTCATGGCAGCTCGTACGGTCTCGTTTAAACTCTGCCACCCAATGTTTTATTGTTGTAAACGAACGAGGAGACTCCACCAGAGTAGAATCTAGTTTCGCTTTGATATTGGTTGGACTGAGGGCTTTCAATTGAAAGTATTGTATCACATAACGATAACCAATTTTTTCCATTCTTACAAATTCACTGAGAGCGTTCACTATTGATGCGTACCAAATAAATACTAAATAAACTTAGATTTACTGCGTAAACAAGAATTTACCTGTAAATTTTAACACTGTTTTAATTTAAAATTATCTCGCTTTCCAGAAAAGTGAGAATTGGGCAATTTATGAAATAATTTCCAATAAAACATATTTTTTTTAATTCCTATTTTGCAAGCATTTTAGGAAAGCTTATTAATATTAACTAAATAGTACTTTGCTAAGATTATAAAGATAGTACAAAGACAAATAAACACAAATACAAATGTAATTGAAAGAATTATTTATTATTATTCCGAGATTACTCTAAAAAACTTAAAAAACGCGTTTTCGGATACAACAAAATGGTGTAAATTAATGCAAAAGTGATAATTTGTGTAAATTTATAGCCTATAATCACCGTGGGGTTATCAGCTTTTATTAGTAAAATAATTATCGAAATCGGCTCAGTAGTTTCCGAGATTATCTCTTACTGTATAAGCAAATACTCTGTTTTAATACATATGTATGTATATTACTATAGAAGTAAATATATAATAAACTTCGAATAAAATATATAACATTTTTGAGTTCAAATCGAGTCCAAACTAAAGCACAAGCCCCAGACAACTTGCACGGCGCGGCGGAAGAAAAAATCAGGAGACGGAGACAAAAAAATTAACCATCAGAAAATTAAATTGAGGCAGTTCTGAATTTCCGGTACTACATATGTACAATCAGGTGTAAAAATTCTTAAGATTAGCTGGTTACTTCAGAAAGTTTATTGTAGATTTTCCAATCAAAGAAAGATCATTGAGTGTACTTTTAAAGAAGGGTGTTAAGTTCATCTTCAACAAAATGAAAATGAGAAAGCCTTTGCGAACCTGCTACAAACGATACCAGTTTTGAGCATCTTTCGACCTGTAGTGTCTACTGAATTGCTTATCATCAAAGAATGCACCTATAACTAAAAAACGTATAACATAAAGAGCCGCATGAGGAATAAACTATGTAGCTGAGCAAAAATTTTTGTTCTTTTTTATTTCTCGTAGCAGCTCAGAAATATCGTTTCGTTCAGCAAAAGTTTTCTTTCGCCCATGCGCTTTGCCTTTGCCTCTGCGTGGCTGGCTGATATCCGCCGGACACGACTGGCTGTCTAGTGTTCTGCCACTTGCCACTGCCACAATTAGTTCTCGTTTTGATTTCGATGCGATAACATAACTGATATAATATTAAACGTACACTTGAATAGCTTACTTATTACTTTAAAATACATACCGGAATTATATATGTATACTGTTTCTTTTTCCATAAATTTCTGTTTATTTTTTTAATAAATTACTGAATTTATTCTGTGAAATATTGATTATTGTTGTTCACCGTTTTATGTTAAAATGAGCCAAAAATCGGGCTTAAAATGCAGTTTTCCACAATGTGGAAAATCAAGCAGAGAAGAAAATATAAAGCTTTTTAAAATTCCTCTTTGACACTGCTAAGTGTCAGATATGGAGAAATAGTTGAAATTTGCAAGGCAGTGAAGATGGTAAAAAGCTGCGAATTAATAAGAAACATTTCCTTCTTGAGTGTTCTGGAAAACGGATATTAAAAATAGATTCCGTTCATTCTCTTATTTAAAGTCTATCTTTAGTACCTACAAAATGATGGGTGCGATTTTGAATTTGATATAATTTACCTCCTCCAAAGAAACGAATAGTTTTTTCTTGTTTTTGAAATAAACTATTGTGCTAATTGTTTAAAAATTGTGATATGTTTAACATACCTCAAAAAATGTATCATTTCCAAAATATTAAAAATTATAAAATAAAGAAAAATTTAGCAAATAAGAAAATTAATAATACAAATATAAAATATGAACCAATATATTGGCAGAAATAGAAAAGTAAATTGACACGTTAAAAGTTATCGAAGAAATGTAAAATGATTATTCGGAAAAATTTTGGTAAATATACGGAGAAGTCAATAATGCTTCTGATAAAAAGAAAAAATAAATGCCAGGAATTGTTTCATTGACATTGAATGAAAAAGAGTTCTTGATGTAAAAAAAAAAAATATTAAAGCAAGCTAGCAAGTAGTATACGATCTACCCATCGAACGCTTTCATTTGATACCCATGTCAAGGCCCAAAGGGGTTGTAAAGTAAAGGGTAATCCGTCATCTTGGGGTGGCACCCATATTGAATTAAGAATGACGTCACGTAATTTTTTGTTTTCTACTCTTTGAAACCTTATCAAAGGGGTTGTGAAGCAAATGGTAATTCGCCATCTTGGTGCGACCGTCATATGTATTGAATTTAAAACAATATATGTATACTATATTGCATTGTCATCAGATTTATATAAGTGTACCAAATTTCATTTTTTTCCGATAACGGGAACTGGTTTAAAATTGACTTGCAAGATTAGGCCTAAACATACAAATATCTGAAGTTAAATAAAAGCTTGTAATAAAAAGCAGTGGCGAGCCTTACCTTACTACTATTGGCAACTAATTTGATTTATATTATTTGGGATACTTGAGAACTATAATATGTTTTATTAAAAAATAGCGCAATGCCAGGGGCAGGTAAATAAATTTTGCAATATTTCTTGAGTAATTTCAATCGTGGCTTCATCTACTATTTCTATTTAGAGCAAATGCAACGCGTACATCTTTATAACTATCAACAAGATACATTTATGATCCTTATACTTATATTATATCGCAATATTTTTAAAAAAAATAAATATTTGTACAGGAAGCTGTTTCCAAATATTTGTGTCATAATTGATTTTATTATTTTTAACGGGTAGTGGACACTATTATACAAAGTGCATCTAAATTGTTTTCAAAAGTCGTTATTTGAGAATTAGAAAGAGTTCGATATTCTTCAAATACAAGACCAACCAATTTTGGTTAACCCCTTATTGCTGTCGTGCTAGTCTTCCACACGATATATCTTAGGGTTGCATAAGATAAAGAGGAGATTATCTGGACAGTTCTTTTTCTGAGCAACAGCTCCTTGGCCCTTGCCGTACATCTTCTCGCTCAGCGCTACATCGACTTGACAAGCCGTGAAATTACAATTATGTTGAAATTCTATCATTAGATAAGATTGGGGTCCACAACCTATTTAAGAAGTTGTTCCGTATCTAAACTTTTGTGCTAAAGTTCTTCTTAAATTTGGAATTTCAGGCAGAGTACTCCCAAACCAATCTTGTTGTTTTAGAGGCTTCTTTTCTGAACATAGCTTTTATCTGACTTTGGGGTAAATTATTTCTTTTTATAGTACAGTGGGCGGCAGTGCGTGAAATTGCAACTTCAAGGTGATTTCTTTAATTATCTTTTGCAAAAAACTGTTTGCTACATTTTGAAGAACAAAAATTACAACTTTAACGTGCTTCCTTTCATTTTCTGTGCAGTATAAATGTGTTTCAATAGACACTCCTTGGCGAAATTTCTTTAAAAGAAATAGTTAACTTCACGTATTAATTACGGACTAACAAATATATTAAAATAATTTAACATTGACGAATTAAAATTTTCCGACAAATACTGGGGAAATTTAATTTGTCATTCGTTATTCTAAAATGGGACCCAGTCATTTCTTGCCTGTTATCTATACTATATCCAATATTTTAATTAATTTTTTTACAAAGCTATAAACGTACCCTGCCGTATCGATTCTCTGAAATAAGAGATGAAAAACTATATGGTGCCAAAACATTGCTGCTCTTTCTGCCACACACAATAAAAACGATTTATTTTTATATTATAGTGCACTTGAATGTCACGAGAACGTACGAAATGAATGTTTAATTATTGTAGACACTTTTTGTTCATTGCTTGACAATAATGAAAACAAACCAAACAATTTTTAATCATAATTAATAACTCAATCATTGTACACCACAATGCCACACTTAATGATATTAAAGCAGTGAATTATTATAGATTGTTTCAAAAGCTGTTTCGAATTTCGGAAGTCGTGTACTAACAGTTATTGGATTCCGAAAGCTAAAAGAGGGAACATATGTTACAACTCAACAATAATAACATTGTAAAGGTATGTATTAGGCATCGGATGGAGGTCTGCTAGCGGTGAATTTCACTTCGTTTTCTCAAATGTTAGTAATATATAAATTCGTCAACGCTTATAAAATGCGAAATTTCATCTAGATCGCTCGAACGTTGCTGATGCATCTTCTGATGACGAAACTGATTCAGTTCTGCGGAGATTCGGCTGGCAAAAAATGAAACATATGTATGTATATGTACATCTTATAGCAGGGCAGATATTGACGTGGATTTTTTTGGAATTTGGGCAGAAGAAAATAAAGTAAACCAAATTTATAAAGGTAGCTTTCATTGTGCAAGCTGTACCAGCTGCACAAGTAAGCTGTGAAAGATCCTTTTCAGCCTTGCGAATAGTGTTAGACTGCTTCAGATACAATTTATCGTCTGAGGCTCTGGTTTTAAAATTGAATAACTTGTTATAATAGGTAATGTATTTTATAAAACATTACTTTTTCAAAATTTATAATTTATTCCTCATATAATTACAGAACTCAGCCAACAGCGAAAAAAAAAACCAACGAAAACAAAGTTGCTGCATATATAATATACATATGTATATGTATGTATATGTATGCATATATGTAGGATTTCAAACAGTTCGGCAATTAAAATATAGGGCTATGGCAGTACAACGCAAACCGTCACCAGCGACAAAAGGACAAAAGTGGCACGGGCAGCACTCTTGGGATATACATATGTACATAATCTGACAGAGCAACGCCGAAGCTTTCTTCTGGTTTCTGCTGGTCTCTAGCTAACACTGTGGTGACGGATGCGTAAAAACTAAGCAAGTTCTATATTGGAATAATGCTCCCGGGTTACGACAACCTAAGTAGCTTATTAAATCCTATGTATACCACCGTCTTGAGAAAATCGGATCTCAGGCTGGTGGGTTACTTATCTTGCCATCATGGGGTTAGACATCACCTTCATAAAATAGATCTGCCCGTTGAGACAGAATATTTAGAGGACGAGGAAACAACAGCTCATATCTTGTGTGACTTTCGGAATCTTGCGTGGATTAGAAGTAGGCCTTCAGCAAGGAGTTTTGACGTGATAACGTCTTATAAATCGATGAACGGCTGCACACACGAAAAAGCATGACTAATTGTCACGTTCCGCCAGAGCCGAGCGTGCAAGCGAGAGCGCGGAACAAGCGATAGAGAGGAACGATCGGCCTAAGCGTTTTGAATAGAAGCTCACGTAATTTGTCCTGTTGGTTTATAGTGGAATATTATTTCCAATTAAAATAACTGTTATAAACTTCGTGTATGCTTCTATTTGTATGCAAATGTGGCGACAAAATTAATAACATCTATCATCAATTTAGTCTTCCTCGATATAGTAGAATATTATTAATCACTAAGTAGGTTTTATCTGATTAGAAAATAAGAAAAATGTCTATGAAGTATTTTCTTGGTATTTTCTTTGTAGGAGAAATCGTTTGTAACATATTACGGATTAAAATTACATTAGTTAGTCAAAGCTCATGTGATAGGCTATTTTAATAGATTGGTTTTTGTAAATTGGGAAACTAGAAAAGAAAATGCTCTACCACCGATTTAAAAAAAAAAAAAGAAGTGAAGTGAAAAGTTAATGTGGTTTCCATTGTTTATTACAACAACAATTGCGGCAAAAAAGGTAATTAATTCTTGCATTTTAAGAATTTGATTAGCGATATAATCTCATATATGTATTTGTTTAATTTATAATAAGTAAAAAAATATTTGAATTAACGAGTGCAAATAAATGTTAATTTATCGAAAAAATTGTAATTTTCAATTAACTCCTTCTTTGTATTATACAAAATAATGATAATTCAGTGATAATAATTCAATTCAATTCATAAAAGTATGCAATTTCTCATCAATGTTTTCTTATGACGTTATCACTTAAACTTATCGTCCGTAAACCGACTTTACAGACAACCAATTTTTTTAAGTTCGGCTGAGGTCCGTAATTCTTCTGTGGGTGACCTTCTGGGTTTCCTTAGGGTAGCGCATTGCTACTTCACTAATGGGGCTTTGGCACAAAACCGTCTGGTCACAGTGCCCACCATATAGGTAGCCTCCTCCCAAAAATAAATATTAATACCAATTATCCAGGAGCAGATCGAAAGGCTAAAAGATGCGGAGGTGTTTTGTACATTAGACCTCAGGAACGGATTCTTCCACGTTCCTTTGGTACCCGAATCTCGAAAGAATACCTCTTTTGTAGTTCTTCAGGGGCAGTACGAGTTGACAAAGACCCCGTTCGGTTTGACAACTTCACCCAAAGAGTCTCAACGTTCAACGTTTCATCAACAAAATATTTGCTACTATTATATAGGACGGAGAGTTGTGTGTACATTGAAGATCTGATAATTCTTGCTCGATGCGAAGAAGATGTTCGCATTCTACGGCAAGTCTTAGAGATGGCCGGTATAAATAGTTTGGAGTTCAAGTGGAGCAAATGTAAATTTCTACCCAGGAAGGTCCTACTTAGAGTGCATCATCTACGATGATAAAATAATCATTTCAGATGAGAAAATAGACGCTGTTAATTAGTTAGTTTGAGCTCGGATCGAAGATGAGACAAGCCTTTGATGGTTTAAAAATGTCACTAAATAGCAAGTCGGTCTTAGGCCTTTATCAACCGGGCGCACGAACCGAGGTACATACTGACGCTTCCAAACATGGGTTCGGAGCAACATTGTGAGTTAGTAGAAGATTATCGATTACATCCCGTTTATTTTGCGAGAAATAAAGGCCATACGAGAGTTATTAAAGAATGGTCCTCATGAAGATTATATAATCGAGGGTGGGCTTCTGTTTAAAGTTAAAGAAGGTTTGAAGCTTTTGGTGGTCCCACGAAAGTTGCAACCAGAAATCATACGAAGAGTACACGAAGTTGGCCATTTTGCGGAAAAAAAGCAAGAAACTCACATTGGTGGAAAATATTTTATACCGCTGTTACCAAAGCGAATCGACGATTGCATGCGCAATTGCGTTCCCTGCATACTAGCTTCCAAGCAAGGATGAAAAGAAGGATTTCTTAACCCAATTCCCAAAGAACGCATACCATTCGATACGTACTACATTAACCATTTAGTGCCATTAACGCCCACGAAGAAACCATACCTATATTTGTTTACAAACCTTGATGCTTTCACGAAATTTGTTTGGTTATAAAGAGTACTACGACGGACGAGATCATTGAACAACTTTCAATTCAGCAGCCGAATGTTGGAAATTCACGAAAAATTGTCGCCGACAAAGGAACGGCTTTCAGATCTTCAGCTTTCAAGTCTTACTGTGAGCCCGAGATAATTGAACTATCCCTGACAACAATTGGAATAAAACGGAGTAATGGGCAGGTAGAGACAATACATCGTATAGAAATAGCCTTTTTAACATAACTATCA
This sequence comes from Eutolmus rufibarbis, assembly GCA_963920795.1. NCBI lineage: Eukaryota > Metazoa > Arthropoda > Insecta > Diptera > Asilidae > Eutolmus > Eutolmus rufibarbis. The sequence continues at coordinate 16,058,875 of OY987205.1, forward strand.
GTCGGAACCGAAGACAACTATTATATGCAAACACATACCGCGAATACAGATGTGGATCAACAAAAGTTTCGAAAGAAGTGTCGGAATGTCACCATTCGATCGGAACGCGGATGTAATTACCAAGCGACATAAACTTCAAAGATGAACTCGAAGAAGAAATACGGAATATGTTTATGAACAGCAGATCTCTAAAGTTCAAGAGGAAAACCGTCGAGGATTTAACGAGAACAGAGCCAAAAATCGACGCACTTCCGGAATGTGCGAGAGCAGCAACGCACACGCAAGCGATAATCAAGTACCATGGTTTGCAAAATTCGGCGAGGGGCCGAATCTCCCAGGGATACACATCCGTACACATTATCATCAATATAGTTGTGAAATGTTAGATCTCTTATAATTTTTCTGAAAATAAATAATTTTTTTGTAAACATGTTCATTAAATTTCACTATTTCTCTAATCGGTTCATTAAAAGGCAATTGCTTCATTTTTTTTTAAACTAAATTATGTTGATATCGCGCGAACTGCTGTAGGCGGTAAACAAAAGCCGATTTAATCTCAAAATATTTCTGACATCTAGAGCACTAAAAAAATGGTTTAACTCACACAGAGGAAAAACACATGATGACCAAAATGCGCGAGATAGGTGGCTCAGTTGCAATTCAAATGAAAGTGCTGCAATTTTTGTGGTTGGTTTGGTATAACAGCCTAAACCGTCCATCAACATACTGTAAAGCTCTATGAATAAAACTTCAGCAGAAAAATCCCGAGCAACATATGTACATACATATGCTTGTAAATTTACTTCTCCAGAAGGTAGGATAAACGAAAGAAACATTGAAATGTATCACAATCAACCATATTCTAAAGAACGATTTCCAAATATAGAAGGTTTTAGCCGCGGATATTTTTATGCCCGTCCTCCAATGCACAGACCAACCAACCACGAACCAACCCACCAAATTGCTGAATTAGCTGACTTCCGTGTAAAGTACAAGTGCTTGCCTCTAGTTGTGTCTGCCGGCTGTCAAAACATCCTCCAAGTGTTTAATATGGTAGAGATTTTACCACTTTTTGAGCGGAAAAACTGGTCAATTTTACTTTTAGTGCTGGGCTTGAATTACCGCACACATTTTTAGAAGTGCCTTATGTTATAATTAGTGCAATGATGTTTTGAAAACCGGTGGGACAGCTGTGGCGCTGTCACTATTCTAGTACAAAATAGTTACCAAATGGGTGGCTATTCTTCTTGGTTGAAACGCACACATGAAGAAAGTTAGCCAAATTGACCAAAACGCAAGTAAGAGGGAAGATGACGCAAATAAGAAAATGGAAGGGGATGGCGCGACTTTGGGTGGTTCGTGGTTGGTTGGAGAACGGGCATTACGTGACGCCTGCGCATAATGCTTCGGAGACTCGTCTCCTCGGATGCGTTAATTACCTTATATCAGATTGAGAGAGAAGTACAGTATTCTTCAAAACTCGTACCCATTAGCGTAAAAAAACTTTTCAAACAGGAAAGATTAGGAGGATATTGTCCGCATTCTCATCAACAATCGCTGAAAAAAAGAAAGGAAAAAAACATCGCATCATATAGTCAAATCTCACTACGAGAATCAAGTTCTTCATAAAATTAATTTTGTTTTGCCTATGTTACATTGGATAAGCTAAGCCAAACCTACACCATCTTCGTATCTTTATTATTATTTGTTTGTGGCATAAATCAGCTTAATTGCAGGAAGTTTTCGACTACGGAAACATAGCGAACATATTGCTTGCAAGAATTTTGGAGGTGTTTTTAACTGAAGCTTTTTTATATGGTTAACTGCAAGGTGTTGGAAAAATTCTCTTTAGCACAAGTCGTTTATTTACTCTTAAGAAGCATTATTTCAGCCCAACGTGAAAATTGTATTTCATATGCGAGTATATCATTCGGGTAAACAATGTGACTTCATTATACCGCTGACATATATTAATGAACTGTAGCCACGTTACATTTGTTTTGGCAGCCCAAATGAGAAGTACAACGAGCTCGCCAAACGTTTAAAAAAAATCTATTAATTTAAGCACTGCTGTGTACGGCATGGCGCAATGATTACTAAATGTATCAGCTTCATTATTAATAAACCCCAACCGACTGCGGGGCACCGGCCGTCCTCTTCCCGCTTGGTTATTTTTAGCGCAATTTAATAAGCATGTAAACCAATTTATTTAACACGTATAATGCTCAATTTAAGTCCTGATGGACGTTTAATCCAGCCGTTCTGGCTTTTTGGTGAAACGACACACAAATATAAGCATTAGCTGTGTTTCTGCTTTGTTTTGTATATGATAGGTGGTTTTACTCACGAGGGAATTTTCCGCGGCTCACTTTATTTTGTATATTTTTGGTAAGCATATTACATTAATTTACGATCAAAACTGTACATCTAAATTGTTTCTAGTATGACACTTAAAATAAGCTCGTTCTTGAATATATTTCTTGCAAAAATTGTACTAGTTTAAATGCCAAATTCTCAATCTCCTGACATGTCTCTCGTCTGAAATAAAAATGTTAAGGTTGAATCATAACTTTACTCTGAGTGTGTACTTTAAATATGCACTAAAATATAATTTTATAATAGATAAAGTTGCAGTGTGCTTGTCAAATTTTACCATAATTGTAAATTTAATTAAAATATATTTCATGCAATTTTGTTTCTCGGTTTTCAACAGCAGTCTCCTGCTACATCAAAACACGTTAAAATAATTGTGAATTACAATATTATGTGAGTGATTTTGTATCGTGGCCAGTCAGCCTATCAGGACAGTCAGTATTTACGTAAAAACCATTTGTTTTCCAGCTAATGTGTTTTTTAATGGCTAAAAACTAAATAAAATTAAATAATAAAAAAGTATTTTTTAAAAAAAAGCTTTTATTTCCTTTTTAGCATATTATTTAGCATATTTATTGTTAAATAAAAGGTTTTTTTAAAAAAATATTTTTTTATTATTTAATTTTATTTTCTAGTTTTTAGTCTTTCTAAATTTTGCAATGAATATTATATCTAGTATTTGTCAACATTTTGGATTTAGAATGACATCACCTCACTTATTGTGTTTCGCTCATCAAGCCCTTTCATTTCATATCCATATCATAAGGGTAACTAAGGAAAGTATACATCACCATTTTATAACGGCCGCCATATTGGATCAAAATTGGCGGCATTTAAGTAATCGTGCATTGTCACGTGAACCAAACGTGTGTGCCAAATTTCAGCCTGATAGCTTCCGAGGAAGTGGGTGAAATATTGATAGCAAAATTCCAGGACATGCATACATACAAGTGAAGTTAAATAAAAGCTTTTAAAATAAACTCAGTATCTTGGTCACAGTCTCCTGTAAACTATCCTAACCTGATGATACTGATTAGTGTGTCAGTTTATTATTTGTGGATCAAGATCTTAAAACAGATGTTGTTGGATAATTAAGTAAAATTACAACTTGCCTTGAAAGGCACTGGAATAACATCTAGTTAAAGATGTGTTGACACTCTTTCTTTCATTAGAAAAAATACGTATATTTTTTGGTATTTTCTCATTTATAAAACATAATTTGAATTTAATAAATAGCAGTTTATGAGATTCCTTTGTTTTGATAATCAGTAATCCTGCTCATAGCCTCAGTCTTCTCGACTCATTACTTTTTGAAATGGCCCAACAATTCCTGTATTTTATTTTTTGACGGGCCCGGTTTAGATCAGGAAAAGAACGACCTAAGCTATGTAGACTTCAAGCTACTTATCTGACCTTAAATGCCAAATAAATTTTATGCACAACTACTACTATTACAATTACTACTCTCGCAAAAATGGAGGAGGTGCTTTGCTCAAACTGAATAAAATTTAGGCCCACGATGGAGATAAAGAGATGATTTTGAAATAAATTTGGTATCCCAGGAAGTAACTGGAGTTTTTCATTAAGTTTGTAGTTAATTTTAAATATTATATAATTTTTAGTAATTCGCTGTATAGATAGTACACAAGTCACATTATTAAAACCAAAGTAGAACAAGCACATGTTTTTTAATAGGAAGGGAAAACACAGCTTGAATGTAATGATAGCAGGTTTCCTTTTTTATACATATAATTTCGTTTATTTGCTATGCACATAATTAAGGGTATGTGATCACAATCAGGCTATAAAAGCAATAATTGCTAAATTTGGTGGATATGTTCATGACTCATTTGTTTGCGCCTTGGTATATAAGTACCTTAATGAAGTTGATTTTAGAAAATATGGATAATTTTGCTATTAACAGCTGATAGTGGCTATCCGCTTTGGCCATGGCTCTTAAGACCCTACAGAAGTAAACACACTCCAAGCTAAATTCAATGACATGCATAGCAAAGCTAGAAGTATTATTGAAAGGACAATAGGGTTATATAAAGGATAAGTATACCTAACTTTACTTAAAATCTTATTGTATAAGATTTCAATTAAACTAGATGGCGTATTTTACTGGATGAAACAAAATGTCGTTATAGCCCAGAAAAAGTAAAAAGTTGCACGTATAGCATATGCCTAAGTTGCTTTGCATAACATTTGCTTACATTACAAAATACTAGACAAGACATTGATCTTTCCAACCAAGCAAATGCAGAATTAGTCGTGGACTCTAATGTCTATGAGAGTTCTTCTGTAGTCGATAGGTCCACCAGAAGATTAAGTTGAAAAATAGGAGATAATTTTTTATAAAAGAGCATATATTTCTTTTCAATAAAGAATAATAAATATTTAATTTTAACATAAATAAATTCCTTAAACTAAACTGAAATTCAGTCTATCCTAATGTATTGTTTTATTATTTTTTTGTATTCTTTCAGTCTTCATGTAGTTTTCTTAAATCTATTTCATTTTTCATTTTCAGGATTTCGAGCTTCGATTTTTTGAGTTTCAGCTCCGCTAATTGGATTCGTTTTTTCTCCTCTTGTTGATATTTCACGAACTCAACAAGACTTTCCATCGCATTACACTGTTTTTGGTTTTTGCAAAACGTTTAAAGGATTCTCCTGAAAGTTTTCAGTTTTCATAAAATTTTCTTTCTGACACTTCTTACATATTAAGTTCTATTTGAAGATCAACTTCTTTCTTGAGCAATGATTTTTTTTCAACAATTTTATTTTGATTTGTTTGGCAAAATTGACCTCTATAAATCCTTGAACTATCTAAATCAACTTCAATTTTCGCTGGGCTGAAATTTCTTACTTCTTGGAATGGTGGATTATTCTCTAAATCTTCATTATTTCCAAATGTTGCGCAGGTTATTCCTGAGACAGTTGCCTCAAGACCACACACTTCAGAAATAATGTTGTCTGCTTCTGAAATGTGTGATGCTGAAGATGGACCCTTATCAGTTGTTTTTAAATTCTTTTTGTTGTCTGACAGCTTTTTCTTGGCTTTATATTTTCTACAGGCAAACACCTAAATTTTTAAATTAATTTTAATTGAACTATTTATCTTGAACTAACCCTTTTCCACTCCATAACTCCTCTAATAGGTGGCCTGCAAGCATTTAATCGGTCATTGAGCTCCACCCACAATTTTTGGGCCTTTTTGCGCCCTTCACTTGAGTCAATTTCCCCCCGAGCTAAATGAGGATGTATTTCCATATATTGTGTCATCAACAACAATTGATTTTGCGTGGTTTGTGTTATAAGAATAATATAGTATAAATCATGTAATTAATCAATATACTTATATCACTTTGAGGCGACATTTGGGGTGATTGTCACCATAAGGAAAAATGATTTTGGATGGGTGATCGGTGGTAATCACTTATCACCTTAAGAAATGCCACCCTAGATTCATTTTTGACTTAACAAGAGTTAGTGCAATATCAAAATACTTTTAGGAAATTTCAAACCTTCTCTGTGGGTTAGTCATGATAAATTTCAAATCTGAACAAAATTTTTGCATAGACGAAATAAGGAGATATTATTTAAATAATTTTAAAACTCTTTGACGTCGAGCATTTGTTGTGGCTGACTAAACGAAAATGCAGACACAACATTATAAGCTCATATTACGAAGATGTTGAGATAAATTGCTTCAAAAGTGAAATAACTGCAAATCCATATACTTAAATCTTATTTACACCATATGTTATGCGAATGTTTCGCCACCAAAGTGTCTTAACCGTAGTTTTACGTGTGCATACAAAAATCCATCCACGAAAAACGTGTTTTTACGTATCCTGCTTTCAAAATTACTAAAATGTGTGTAAACATTTTTTAGAAGAAAAAAAAATTGTTGATAAGTTGAATTGAATTAAAGACAAAAAAATCGTCGTACCTACCTCAGAAACAACCAGAAGCATCAATTGCCCTTAATACTTTGGAGCTATAAATTTATGTTTGCCGAAGTGATCTGGGAAGTGCAAAACACACTTTGTCCCAACTGGATGGAAAATAAAGTATCATAAATCAACTATGTACATATGTATGTATATCTGCCGTTCGATTTTCATAAAAATATTCGCTGCTGGGCAACGGCGATGACAGCGATATTGAACTTCGAAGCTTAGAAAAAGTGCTGTGGTTATTTGGCAATTGCACAACAAAACTGTCTTGAACTTTCCAGTGGTTACCAGAGGCAATCGATAGCTTTAAGTATATTTAATAATTTAATTGTAAACGAATTGAGCGGCTATCATGCCAACCACATCAAATATACAAAAGTCTTGCCAATAGCATATTGGGCATACACAGATAGGGTTCTATAACCATGCTTGTAAATATTATCTCCGAATTTTTAACCGATTACGGTAAAGCTAAAGGAGGGTTATGATTTTAGCAGTCTATGTTCATCTGTTCTCTTATAACTTCTAAAGTACTTATCGCATTTTGGCAAATAAGGTGTAGTTTGATGCGTCTAAATAGACCGCGTATCATACGATATCTGATTACTCAATAGATCGAATATGGCGGATTTTAGAAATAAATTTCACAGCTCTAAAAAAAACTAAGATAAATTTATCGCGTGAGTGTATCAAATATATCAAATGATAAGTCTTGATTCTAAATAAAATAAAAGTTTACAAACTAAAACTCGAATCCGCAAATGCTTAAAACAAGTATTAAATATTATTGAGGAAGGTCAACCTGATCCAATTACAAAGGTCTTGGATTAAAAATAGTTGTAGTCGGAGACCTTCCTTTAGATTCGTAGATTTTTTTGGCTTCCGACTACAACTATTTTTAATCAAAGATCTTTATAATTGAATCAGGTTGACCTTCCTCTATAATAAATATTTTGTGCTTGTTTTAAGCTTTTGCGTAGTCGGGTTTTAGTTTTTAAACTTTCATTTTTTATACATACGTATCATGTTCATGAATTGCCATGGAGACGGATTCCTACAAAAATCACCCGAATTCACCGTTCTTCGAAAACCAGTTGCAGATTCGATTTAAAATCCATGTAGATTATTTCAATAGATTTAATTCGAAAATAATTTTGGTGCAACATCCCTCATAATTTTCATTGAATTAATTAAAAGCTAGATTTTGGGTTTTTTTACAAACAGAAAAATAACTTGAAAACCAAAAAAAAAAAACAGTTCATTAGCAAACTTAGAGACAGACAAGTAAGTATTCGTATTTAATTAATTAAAACATTAATCTGTAGTAGTTTACACCCATGCAAGCACTCATCTGTCTCTTTTGGCCGCTTTATTTTTTCATGGAATATGAATTATACATCGTCGAAAAGAAACAAGTGCAATAATGTACAATTTGGAAAACTAAAAACTGGACAACTCGTGTAATATTTGTAGTAAAGCAATTTTGGTAGTACATATTGATTTTAGAAGGTTTCATTAATATTAACTAATATTTTATGAAAATATATCCAACAAAAGTAAATTATTTTTAGAAAAACGAAAACAATTCTAATTAATTTATGAAATAGTGAATGCAACCCTTGAGAAACTTCATTCAAAACGTCGCTCAAAGAAATTACAGAATCGTTAGTGCAAATAATATTTTAATTTTAATTTTATGTATTTTTAGGTTTACCGTGGGTGGAATTTCATCGAGGAACAATGAAATAAAAGGTAAGTGTTTGTGAATTAAAGAAAAAGTGTTGTGAGATGCCTTTCTGGAGGTAAAGCAAAATTTTGTGGGGTGAAATTTATATGCAAATTTATATGCAGTGACTTGGTTCTTTTTCTTGTTTTTATTTGCAAAAAATTATCTTTCAATATATATCGTACTATAGCAGCTGTTATTTTCAAGGAACTAGACGGAAACATTTTCAAGAGAGCGTTCAATGTCAGAATTAGCTAAGCATTATCAGATTTTGCGACATTCTTGCGAATCCTGCCAGACTTTATCCACTGGGTAAGCACGTGTTTTAAAGCTTCATTAAATTGATGTTATCCTTATCACCATAAAATCAAGTTTCAAATGTTTGAAAACTCGATTGTCTCTAAAATGATTTTTTAAACTCCTATCTTTAAAAGTTTATAATTTTTTTATTTTATTTATTTGTTTTATTTTATTTTTTTTTTTGCTACATAGGGCATATACCTGTAAGTTGTCCTCTATAAGAATAATACTCTTAATTTTTATTTCTGGCAAATAAAGGGCTCTTTTCATAAATCGCATCAGAAATTGTGGATGGTACTTGATTGAAATCGATTAAAACATAACACGAATTGGAAATGCACTTAAGGGGATATCTACATATAATGCTGCATGTAAAATAGGGGCATTTTTAGGATTTTGCTGGTCCTTTTGGTGCAGTAGTGTTTTTCTAATCGCCTGCGCAAGCTTAACAAGAACTGCTTTGAGAAAAACGCGTTTAATGTTTTAAGTAAAGTAGACAGGAGTGTAATTCTGTCATATTCAAATCATTATAACTTTGTGATATATTTTAACAAAATGTAAACAAACGATATTTTCAAATTTCTAGACTAGACCCTTAATGCCAAAATGAAGGACCGGTAGATTCTGAAAAAAAATTTATAGTTCACGGTACGCACAGATATATAGCAACCTCACTAAGGTAACGTTCATTATATTTTTGACCAAAATAAGGATTATCAATATCAAATTATATTCGCCCATACAAACATAGAAAGAATTTTTCTCTTGGCAGAAAACAAACAAGATTTATGTCCATTCTTGCCCCTGATAAATTAAAACTTCAATTTTAGTATCACACGTCTACGAGATGTGCGGGTAATATATATTTTATTAATGGAATATTCAATGATTCAGCTACTTGAGCAAAGTTTAGTTGGGCTTCAACAATAAATAAAGAACAACTTCGGTAAGGAACGAAGAGAATTCCGTGCACATTTCATACGGACCTGACGTATCATAAGCAATAAATAAGCGCTCTTATTACATCATTTCATGTCCTGATACTGTTAAGTAATATATGGTTCACATTTGAATCCCAAATATGGTGTGCTTTGTAAAGACATCTTTGGGGATCCTTCAGCATATCTTCAGCCGAATTCAGCCCAAACAATGAAGCTGAAAGACAAAAGCGGCGGTGGCAAGAAAGCTTGATCACCCTTATATTTAACGCTGACAGAGCACCGACCCACACGGCAGGAGGACAGTAATGGTAACAAACATCCAAAAAGGGAGCCAGGATATGCGGACCATTTATTCCGGCGTGTGTGCCAGACGTCAGGAACATACTCATATAATGTGGGCATTTCGTGTACTCACAGATAAAGCCATAAATTTCATCCAATTTTACTGGTGTTATTACTAGCCTTAGTTGGTGAGGAAACCATTCGCTCCTGGTTTCACCTGGTACTACACTTACTCCTCTATATACCGTCCTTTCACGCAACTCATAGCGGAAACAAGATGTCATTTGTGATTGCAACTTTATATGTTAGGAGGATGTGCAGCTCTGAGTATCTTTTTCATTCGGCACAATGCTCATTGTACATGAGAAGACACAACCCCTATCTTTATTTGAAGAAAAATAAATGGCGCACATAACAAAAGGTAAATTATTCACGCTTAAACAGCTTTTTTATGCAATTTACTTGGACTCAGTTCTATCACGTTTGAAATTTCATGTTCCTATTCGTAGAGGATAAGATTATTCACTTTTTAATAAGAACTAAATATATGATATATTTCTTAGAAAGTTTAGTTTTTACGTCCGGAACACATATATGGTTTGCTAAATTCATTACAAAGAAAAAATATTTTTTGACGGCAGCCAGAAGGAAGAGGTAGATTTCAATGTGGTCACCAAAAAATTGTCCCCGGAGAAGGGGACGTGTATTTTATAAAACTTTATTTATGCATTAATGAGGTCAATACCTCAGTCGAGTTTGGAAATGCAAACAATTGGACTGATATTAGGTGCACTGGTCAACAAAATTTGTACACAGAACAAGTGATATATCATTTCTATAAGACTTTTTCCGTAGATTACGAATCCATGAACGAAAATATTTTAACACGTCAAGATTTGGAGAAAAATAGGTTTGAAGAGTATAAAATATCGTATTTTCGACATTTTTAAAATTTCGTAACAAAATAACGGATTCTTATACGAAATTAAAATGTGGGTCAAATTAAAGCTTGAACCTTTAACAATTATGTATATAAAAATATTGAAGTCTTTAAGACTTTCCGGAATATTCTACGAATTTCAATTTTTTCTGCTAATCGATTACTTCATACAATTGGTATAGTGCATGATAATCACAATTAGCGAACGCTCACGAAAAATTAGTTTCCCAATTTACTTAGCAAGAGCTATGGAAAAGGGTATTTCATACATGGAGATAAGGATTTAGGCTTTCATTTGAGCCACATTGCGAACTCTTTTCACGTTCCATTATTGCTTTTTTAATCTTTAAAAGTACTCAAAATACAAACTGTTTTAGGTTTTAACCCTATTTTTTTCAAACACGTCACGTGATAGAAAATTTTAATTTTCGGTTTTGTAATCTACAAAAAAATTTCTATTGAAGTTACCTTATTAGATATACTTGTTCTGTGACATAAATAAACGTAAAAAATTTTGTTCAGTGTTATTAGATAAATACAAGTCGAAATCACGCGAGGACAAAGGTGGTAACAAAATAATTTTATAAAAGTGGATGATGCTGTTCCTTTTAAAATACATGTTTTACCCCGACCCCTCGGCTAGTCGACACCACATTTTCATACTTGACGAAGAAGTCAATCCTGTACTTGTGTAAGCCAATTTTGATCAATAGCAATGAAGAAATAAGAGAAATTTCGTGTTTAAATGATTTTTACATAAACGAAAGTAATCTTTTACTTCCCACCAACTTAATCGGTTTACCCCATTTGCGAACGTAGCCAAGATATTGTCACGGAGAATAAATAAGCCAACTTTAATCAAAATCGATTAAAAAATATACGATCTACATACATGAAACATTAAAATTTAAAATATATAGCGAGGTGCACGTTACTTCGCCCTTCCCTAAATTCCTCAATTTTCTGTCTAGATATCGAGTCGATAAATTCATACGCAAAGTTGGATCAAAATCCATTAAGAAATACGGCAGGAATTGCGGTAACAAAATAATTTTTAGAAATGGGTGTTGTTCCTCACCCCTTTGATCAGTCACCATAATTTTAATACCTGGTTGTGAATGTACACGTTATGTTTGGTCAATAGCGGTTAAGAAATACGGAAGATATTGGATCCACATAATTTTTACATAACTAAAGTAAATCCTATTCCCGCACCCCTTGACCAATTCCTCCCATTTATGAACCTAGCTGAGATATTGGCGGAATAAATGCATGTATGTATATAGGTAAAGCTTGATCAAAATCGATTAAAAAAAAATGCCTCGATCGTTTCCACAAGATTCGTATGTGTATATGTATGTATAAACATATTATATTTTGAAGGCTACGACCTTTAGCATGAGTTTTGCAAAATTTATTCATCAAGTAGGCTGCAAAATCTACCTAAAAATAATATCAGAATAGAAGTTTAGAGCAACGTTTTCCCATCCATGACCAGCAGTTTTACGGATGGATGTTTGCAGTAGTTGCAAAACATAAAATGTTTAACGTAGTTCTGCTGCAATTTCCATTCCACAAGAACGTGAATGTTTTATTCCATTCGTTATAATTTCACACCTGACCTAAACATTTAATCTGCAATAGAACTACTATTCTTCAACTAACTACACTATTTTGTGTTCTGGATTCCATTGCAACTTGTACTTTTCTCATAACTTACTAAGTTTACACTGAATAAAAGTTAAGTCACACAATACATGACAGATCTTCCCGCTCTATTTGACTATCATTATTCCTTTTTTTGTTGGCTTCCTGATATTAATCAATTTTTTTACCAGGAGTTGTGAAAGGACAACGTGATACTGACGGAAGGTAAGTAATTTAATCTTATTATTTTTGATTTTGGTTTAAGGGGATAGTCAACCCGCATAAATTAAATTTTAGTCACGTACTAAGCAAATTGAAATATCAATTACTCAAAACCCTAATAGCTCTTGAGTAAAACAAGCGAATAAGAAGTGGCGTGTAGTAAGAAACTAACCTACTTTTGTTCCCTTAACAACTTGCACTTTTCGACCAAACTGATATTATGCCACTGCTGTTTCAGTCCAGATAGCCACTTATAAATTCTACGCACAGAGTTCTGTGCAATCACCAAAGTATTATGGTACATACGTATGCATGTAGGTGCCTCAAAGTGCATTTTGGTTAGCTAAATTGCGTAGAAAGACATCGTGTCAAACTTTTTAATTAGTTTCAACATAGACTTCTAGTGATACTACATTGAATGCGATCAGTTAAGATAATAGCAGCCAAGTGGAATAGTTGTTTAATTTTCGCGGAAGTTGTTTGTGTGTTTTTTTCGCTTTCATAATACTGTAAGTGAATTTATAAATTATATTTTATTGATTATTTGTTAACAATATCCATTTGGCTTGAAATTCTAAAAATCTGTTGTGAAATATGTTATATGTACATATATGTAGATTAATGTCATATGAGGAAAGTGAATTAAAATAATTTTTTGAATAAAAAACAGGACCTCAATGACCAGTGTTCTACTTTCACATACAGTGCAGCGCAATAAATATTTATATATATGTGTGTGTACTATCAAAGTTAAACATTTTTAGTGATAATATGAAGAATTATCATTTAAAATTAAATTCGTATGGTCGGCTTTTGCCTACTCGGCTTTCTACCCCCTCATCCTCCTTGAAAAATGGTAAACCTTTTTCCATTTACCATTTTTGAGATAACATAATCAACCTATCGATTTTAATTTTTACACACAACATACTCAATAATATGCTAAAAGACAGTTTTTTCGAAGTGTGTGCGCCTGGTGAAAAAATTTCAAGGAGTGTATGTAGGTATTATTGTGACAAGAAACAAATCTGTCTTAATAAGTTTTTATAACGCGATTTCCATATAACGCGGAGTGAAAATGTGACAGCTCTCCTATAACGCGGTCTTGTTATAACGCGTTTTTCGTACAAGAACATTCCAACAACTCAAATGGTTTGAGGAGGATTTTCGGCTACTTAGAAAAAGGGTTAGACTGTAAATATTTGACAGTGACGATGAATAACAACATAATCTAATATGTATCACGTTAAGTTTTTTTTGTTGGAAGCATTATTTTTAGTTTATAATTTTATTATATGAACTATGTATGTATTATATTCAATAAACCTAAATTCAAATAATCTAAAAATATACATATTCATTGTCAGTTCTATTATGAAATTTTATTTATTAACCATATTAATCACAAATTGATACTTTGAGAATGCAGTTTTTATATAGGTCTGATTTATGTACAATTTATTTATTTCTGGGATTCATTATAACGCGGTACGAATTCACTCAATTTGTATCAATTCTGTGTTTCTTAAAACTCGGTTTCCATATAATGCTGCAGTGGTTTCCATATAACGCGGAATAAATTAATCCGATTTGTCTTAATTAATTCTATGTTTTTCATAACGCTGTTTCAATACAAGGCATTTCCTGATTTCAATTCTGAGTATCTTATAACACGGTTTATATATAACGCGGTACGCCTTAATTATGTTATAGGAGACTTGACTGTACCTACTAGTATTGCAATTCCCTCAATGTGTATTGCGCAAATCCTGTCACACATCTTTAGTACCATTATGTATATATAATGCAAAATTAGGGAGGTATTTTTTTCTAAGCAACTGGATAAAAGCAAAAAAGTTAAGACGTTCACCCTACAAATAAATTGGGAAAAGACTACCACCAAAAACATTCTGTAAAAAACTAGCCAAGTCTCGCTGGAGCTGCTTGTTTATCTCTAAAAAGTAATGAAATCTAGACAAAGTCGTGCCAAGTCTAAGGTTCCTTACTGCGATTTCTTTATTATTATATTTAATGTTGTGTGACTTGGCCGTTGAAAGTTATACCAGTTCTTAAGCCTGGAAAACCGCCTGATGAGCCCGCCAGCTATCGTCCGATAAGTCTGCTAAGTAATTTGTCAAAAATTCTGGAAAAGGTCATTAAAATTAAGTTAATGGATCACATTGATGAAAATAGCATTTTTCCCAACCAACAGTTTGGATTCAGACCGGGACATAATACATGCCATCCTCTTCTAAGAATTACCCAACATATCAAATCCCACCTTAATATGAAAGAATCTACTGGGGTGGTTCTTCTTGATGTCCAGTCTGCATTTGATTCTGTTTGGCACGATGCTCTTATACATAAAATTATTAAATTTGATTTTCCCCCTGCACTTGTTTTAATAATTAAAAATTTCTTATACAGCCGTTCTTTTAGAGTTTACATTGGAAATACTTCTTCCACTGAACTGCCCATTACTGCAGGTGTTCCCCAAGGCTCGGTGTTGGGCCCTATTTTATATAACATTTATACTGCCGATTTTCCAGAAATCCCAAACTGTTTCTCCTCAATCTTCGCAGATGACACAGCTATTTTTTGCTCAGACAATTCCGCGTCGTACATTTGCTCCAGTCTCCAACATGGACTTGGAAAGCTGCTAGATTATTTTTATAAATGGAAAATTAAGCTAAATCCGAACAAAACGCAATGTATGTTCTTCACTCGCAAGCGAAGTCCACGCAATTTTCCCACTAGCAGTCTGAGCTTAAATGGTTCCCCTATTGAATGGACCGACCATATCAAATATTTAGGCATCACCTTAGATAGAACTTTAACCTTTAATAAACATATAACATCAGTTATCTATAAGACAAACTTATTAATAAAAACACTCTACCCATTTATAAACAGGAGATCCACTCTGAGCCTGGAAAATAAGCTAATAATTCATAAAGTGATATTTCAAGAAGCCCTTATGTTATATGGAGCGCCCGTGTGGTACGAATGTGCCAAAACACACATAAATAAAATCCAAGTTGCTCAAAACAAAATTTTGTAAATGATACTAAATCTGCCATGGCACTTCTCCACCACTAAATTGCACGAAAGGGCTAATTTAGAATTCATCAACAATAAAATAAAACGCATTACGAACAAATTTTTCTTAAGATGTTCCTGGTCCGAAAACCAGCTAATTAAAAAATTATGTAGATCCTAATAAAACTTGAATTGACGCAGGATTATCTGTTGTCCGCAGCTGCCGTAGTATGTAAGAATAGCCTTAGTTTTATCATTGGGTTTTCAAAAATAGATTTTCCCCAACAACCATATGTTCTTTTAAATATTTATTTGTTAATACAAACCTAGTAATAATATAGTTGAATGAATTTAGGATTCTAGCACTAAATTGTAATATTCCTATTGTATATACTATTAAGGTTGAATTGAAATAAATCCAAAATCTAAATCTAAAATCTAAATCGTCCAAAATATTTGCTTTTATTTGTGAATAAAAATTAAATTATTTGTTTATTAATCAAATTTTCTACAAGACTAACTCTTCTCATTTTTAAAACAAAACAATTATTTTTTTTAAAATGCAAAGGTGATTTCTCTTGATAAGAAATAATGTGGTAAGTACTCGCATATAGTAACGCCACACATTTTAGGTATACGCATTTCCCGTGATTTATATCGTCATATCACCCAAAAATACTAAAGAAAACGTAGTTTCTTTTACGTTTTTGCATTTTCTAATGTATTCGCACTTAAATATTCCATTAACTGTCATTGCCTTCTGCGGTCTTACTCAGGGCAATGCCGGAGGATATAAGAGAATTTATTTATTTTAAATCGAAGCTGTTTTGCAATCACGCATGAAGTTCATCAAAGCGTTATAAATTTCGCAAAAAAGTTTTAATTGCTTTGAATCAAGTGGTATAGAAATCCAGTCTCAGCAGCCGAAGCCAACTTTTCAAGCTCCATTTCCGTTGAAGCTCCTCCGCCGTTTTATTAGTCCCCACAGCTAGCCCACTGCTTTAGCAGACAAAACGACTTTTACCCCGATTTAAATAACCGGAAAAAAAAACTTTGAAGAGCCTTTTTAATTGGAGGTACTTTACGTGACCAGCGACTACCTACTTCTCATAATTTTTCGTAGCTATAATTCTTTCCGAACTTTGGGGACTTCAGTTTCAATTTGCAGCCAATTGCTGCCCAACTAGACTCAAGTATTAATTTCGCCCTGAAAGCGAACGAAATACACTTATTTCAATGCTAGTGGGTGGTTTATTTTATAATTTAATTTTATTATGGGAAAGCCCAATTAAAATAGATTAAAAATAATGTTTAATGAATATCACAATTAAAAAAAAACTTATTAATTAATGAATGCACAGGATGTGTCGGAAATATGTGCACCATAATATGCCACTCGATTCTTTAAAGTGTCATGATCAACTTAAACATTGAAAATTATTTGTATTTGAGAGTAAGGTACAAAAGTAAATTCCTATCTTACCCTATAAATGCTCTCCATACCCATATGGCGCATCGAGAGGAAGTGCAGTTACTAAAATTGCAAAGAGCCATGTCAACGTTATCGCCGGAACATAAATAATGGCTTATTTGAAAGTATCAGCACGCATCCAAAGTTATATTAGTTGTAAATATCTGTTAAGAAGCTTTGAGTAAATGAATTACTGAATTTCAAATTATGGTAAATAGGACTGAAAAATTAGTCACTTTTGTCTTGAAAATTTTTTTGATGATTTTGCGATACAAAACTACCCTTTCAAACAAAAAAACAGCATCACATCTATATTTTCAGCCATTAAAAGTTGACATGCAATCATTTTAAACATTTTTCTAAATACCTTGAGGTTATCGTCGTGCGGAGGGGCCATTCCACAGTCGTACTCTCGTGGCGTGTTAAAAAAAGGAGAAATATTCCTATAAAACTGATTTGAATACACTGCGAGAATGCGCGTGTGAAATGGCCCCAAATTACTGTTGCTCTTAACGGTTTATATGATTCGTGTCGCTTTCCATACAGCATCACAAAACCTTAGAATCAGTTGCAGTTTGGAATTGATTACGAAAAGACAAGTTATTTCTGCATTTGAACTTAAAATTTCTCTTTCCGATATACGAATTTTGAAAATATCAGAATTTTATTTCAATTATCAATTGTTGACATGTTTATGGAAAAGCATATAAGAATGCTGCAAAGGCACAAAGAATTTATATTAGGAAGGTGTCCAAACTGGCGCCCAAATAGGCGAATATTTGAAATTCTTTTCCGTAGGTTATCCAAGACAAGATAATATAATAATCCCCGATATTTGTTTTAAAAATCCTGTTTTATTATTCGAAGCGATTCTCATTTAAGCGTCCGTAGAACTGTTGCCAGATTTGGAGAACACCGAAGTTCTGTTCACAAAATTTTAAAGTCAAATGAAGTGCATTCGAAGCACTTTCAACGAATTTAGGGATTATTGGAGGCAGATCATCCATGAAGACCCTAATTTTGTGAATGCTTATCTCAAAAATATGAAGTTGATACGAGCTAATTTATTTTTATATTTTGATCTACTCAACGCAGCGACATCCAACTCACGCAAAAAACATATCCAAGTAAAGAAAAGTTATGACAATTTATTCGTGGAAAACTTTTTGTGTTTAATTAAAACCCGATTTAAGTTAATCCTAATATCCCACAAAAGCTGTCCAAAATGTCATCTGACACTTTGGATGCATGCGAATAACTTCCTTCTATTATAACTCTCTGTTTAAGGTGTATTGTAGGCAGCATCTCCCGTATCGCGGCTGCAGTTCCAATTGTGTTGATTGATTGCTCTCTGGGGTTAACAGGACTTGAGTAAACTTCAACCTTCATCGTTTTCCTTAAGAAAAAATCTAATGGAGTTAGGTCTGGAGATCTAGGAAGCCAAGCAATAGGTTCACCTCGTCCAATCCAGCGTTCAAGAAATTTTTCATTTAATATTACCATCAGAATGTTACCAGTATACGGTGATGTTCCATTGTGTTGGCGAAACATTGCCTTTAAATTATCCAGAGAGATGTCTTCAAATAGATCTGGCAGTGTATTATCCAAAAAGTTCGCATAAGTTTGGCTGTTAAGCACTTGAGGCAAAATGAATGGTCCTATTAAATGATTGTCGATGATACTAACCGAAACATTGCCACTGAATTTATGCTGAAATGATGTCACCTTTGTCTTTTGTGGGTTAGTATCCGATGGTTATGAAGGTTGTGGAGGTTTGTGATACCATCCTTGGTGAATTGCGATTCATCCGCGCATAGATTTCGGCCCAGAAACAACATGTTCTCTATGTCTCATTCCTGAAGCGAAGTGCAAAACTCTAATCTTCTCTCGGAATCTCCTTCCAGTAGTCCTTTTACTGGGATGTGGTGATATGTATGTAATTTCTTTCGATGAATAACCTTTCAAACTTTAGCTGAATACACTTCTAATCTTCTTGCGACTCGTCTCGTCCTCGTTTTAGGGTTTTACCTGGCGATCATGATTATTTGCTGACTTATGTAACAAGAATTGTTGTAAATGTATAACTCTAATAATTTTATGTCTACGTTTGATGACCTTGTTTTCTAACAAACCATTTAATAAGAGTAAAACTGTAGCAGTATCATACGACAGTGTTTTATCAGCATACAAATAATCAATTTACTTTAAAGTATGGAAAAGTTGAAAAATACATAGAAGACCAGTGCTAAATAATTCAGTGATTCTATATTTTATAGTTTCAGGAGGAAAAGTGATAGTAATATTTGTTAATTGAATCGCAAAAAGTCAATTATTTTCGAGTAAATTCAGGGATAGGTTTCATTTTATGTTAACCCAATAATTTTAGGTATAAAACTGCCAAATCAAAATTTCATGTTGAAATTCTTCTGTCTTTGGAGACGATATCTTAATAAAATTTCCACCAAAAGTACATAGATTTTTACTACGAAAAACTCATAAACCAATAAAATTTAAGTTGAATACAGACAAAAGACGCCAATTTCTCCATAATAAAAAACGAAAAGTGATCTATTTATCAATACGAAATTTAAATATCATGCTCAACAATCGAAACAAATTGGAAAAGCCAAAAGCTCAATGGCGGCTATCCTCTATTAATCGGGAATCACTTTGATTCGTCTGGTTTCCAAGGGGGTGAATGGTAATCTGCTTATACAGCAATTTCTGATGCCAACGTCCACCGCAGCTCACATGAGTCATGCATCCACAATCAGGCACGAATTAATAATCAAATGTGACGGATAACACGTCGTGCCCATTAAAAGCCAAAAATTGAAATGAATCGCTGTCCGAATCAAATCAGCAGAATTTTTTTTACTATGGTATTACGAAGTGTACCCCATCTTCGCTCCCGTCGTCCCCCGGGCATAAACTGCTTACCACTGAAATACCTGCTGTAAAATAACGCGTTCTAGCTACCCGGGAACTTATCCCTTTGATCCTGTTGGGGCCTTTAACCGAAACGATTTCGACAGACAGTGGTTACCCACACCTTGGACATTAATTACCGGTGTTCTATGAACGTGTCAGCCCTATGGCCATCGAATTGTTCTTTTTCAAATGAAATATTTGTCAATATTTTTTAGAAATTGTATAGCCAACATCGATTGAAGTGACTATTTGCGCTGTGTTATGCTGTTTGAGGGTTGTATTTATTAATTTTCCAATTACGAAGTAGTTCGCATGTAAATATAATAATGCTTGTATTTGCACAAGCAAATCAAAAATGAACCCACAAAATGCATACGGTCGAACCGCAAATTGGCAGACAACGCGCTGTAGCTAGGTTGGTTGAACATTTAATGACTCTCATCGATGCCTTACTTCTGCACAATGAAAGATCATGTGATTTGCATGCCCTTGGTTTTTTTAGTTAACTGTTTATATATTTAATTATTTCGGTTAATCCAAACTACAAAAATATAATATAACAAGATAATTTAGCAGGAACTAGGTATACTTCAACTAGAATAATACGAACAATAAGAGATAAGTTTGAAAAAAGAGAATAAATAAGGTAAAGAAGAAGGGGAGGTGGTAATTATGATGGTGAGTCGGATTGGTAAAAAACAGGTCTCAGGGAGGTTTTATTTATGTGAAAGTCGAAGGGGGCGCAATTATTAACTTTATGCAACATTCTCGTCATGAGTTAGCTAGCTAGTCTGGACCTAGTGTTCGAAGGTCAAGGTTGACCACGTACTCGTATACAATTCGTTTCAAAATGATAAAGTCAGCTGGCTAAGTGACAAATTTTTGCTTTTATTGTCCTTACGAGGAATTGCCGTTACCCTTAAGCGAAATGTGAAATGAATGGAAGTTAAATTTTACTGATCTGATAGTTTGCTGTTGCCTTTTGCGCAAGGAAGATCAAATTATTTGTAAAATGTGTAATTTATCAGTTTCATAATTATAAAGTCAGAAGGAAAATTAGTCACGGTAGGTAGCATTGAAGTCTCGTTTAATGATTTTTTTTTAAAAATATACTCATTTAAGACTATGACACGTGGGAGGACTCTGTCAGAATATGAAAAAGTAGAATTGATACATACGGGGCTGAAAACCTTAGTATGAGGGAAATTTCTCGAAGAATTGATAGATCTTTGGCTGTTGTGCAAAATTATATTAATAATGTTGATGAATATGGAAAGAAGAAATTCACCGGACGTCCTCAATTACTCTCAAGTAGAAAAATGCGGGATATTTCCAGAACAGCGTTAAATCCTATGAAAAGTTGTAATGACAACGAGGGCAATAAAGGCCCAGACACATATCGTCCGAGCAAAATTAAAATCAACACCACGTTTAAAGCCTATACATAAAAAGTAGAGTAGAATTTGCCAAATAAAAATATGGGAACTAATTGGAGTCAGGTAATCCATTTTATCCGTAGGATATTTGAAGGTTTTGGTGCTATTTTAAAGTTTCAGATTATATTTTCTGATGAGAAAATATTCAATCTTGACGGTCCAGATGGATTTAACGGTTATTGGACGGATTTGAGAAAGGAGGAACCATATTTCTCCAAGAGAAATATCGGTGGCGGTTCTTTAAGAGTATGGGGAGGCTTTGCACTGGGAACTGCAACTTTGCCGTTTCCATCTACACGAATGAACAGCACGGAGTATCAAGGAGTCTTGCAAGAAAATTGAATTCCATATTTAAACGATCTTTCTAGCAATACCTATATTTTCTAATAAGATAATGCTAGTCTTCATAACAGTATCAGTACAAAGTCATGGTTCACGAGCCAAAATATCAATGTTCTTGACTGGCCAGCATGTTCCCTCGACCTGAACCCCATCGAAAACTTGTGGGGTATACCTGTGCGTCAAGTTTACTCCGAAAATAAACAGTACGCAACAATTGCTGAGCTAAAAGTCGCAATTTTGACTGCCTGGCGCAACTTGCGATACACCACCTCAGAAAAGTTGGTTGAGTCTATGTCAGAGACAGAATATTTGAGATAATTCAAAAAGGCGGTGGCCCAGTAACATATTAAAATAAAAAAATAACGTTGAAAAAACAGTATTTCTGTTTTTTTTTGTATCTTGACTTTATCTTTTTGAAACGTTGATATTGAATACTTTCTTAAAGTTGAACATTATTAAAAGGAAAGCAAGCTTTTTAATTTATCAATAGTATCTAATTAAATTAATAAAGTGATAACTTTACTACCATAACAGCTTTTTTAAGAAAACAGTTTGTTGTGGGGAAATACCTACAATTTTACAAGTGACTTTATAATTTTGAAACGGACTGTATAACGGAAAGTGGAGATATATGTATGTACTGATTCAATCCTGTTATTAAGTATTGGGTGAGAGGGCGACAAAACTTGACAGAAGTGCAGAAGTAGAGAAATTTTATAATATATGTAGAGTAGATGGTCACAGAATTAGATCAGCATTTAGCAAAGCCTTTAACCGAACTTGCTTTATTTATTAGTACCTGGGCGACCGAGCTCTGCTCAGGATAGATGTAAAACGTCTAGCTAGATCTATTTTGTATAAATTATTGTTCTTAGTTTGTAACCCAAAATTTCTTTTCTATATACCAAAAACAACCTCTTTTGAAGCAGGTAAGTAGGTAACTACTTGTTTTTTTTTTTTAAATATTTTAGCGAAGCGAACATAATGATATGAAATTTCGTCGGGGAATGATCAGAAAATTAAAACTCAATTATTTTGAGAATCGTTGTTTATATTTTAGGTATATGAAATTGCTTAGCTTTTACACATTATTCATTAAAGTCCATTTTTTTAGCTTCATTTGTTAGTTTCCGCCAAAAAAAATGCTTCAAGAACGCATCAATAATCCTGGCCGGTTCCAGCATTTTCGGTAGCGTCATAAAAATTTTGTCTAGCTGTAGGACCGTGTGGGCTACAATACTAAAGAACCAAAAATAAAAAATAAAAAAATCTGACCACATTGCAGGATTCGAATTCGTGCACTCCGGCGTGGTAGACCTACGATTTAGCAATTTTGGCTATTGGAGAGGATGATTTCAGTGGGGAAATTGCCAATCATATTGCCAAGTTTGCTTTTTTATACATGAAAACACGGAGAAAACGAATTTTCCCACAAATGAGACCTAGTTAGATTAATTTTCGCCCCGTAAATCCTTATATTGTAAATTTCAGCGAAATCGTTGGAGCCATTTTCGAGAACGCGATTACAAACAAATATGTATATAAATATTGCTCGTATAATAGCATAGGATAATAGGTATTATTGCAGTTCCTAAAAAAAAAAGACAAAAATTAATTAATGCGAATTCAGAATTTTTACACGGAATAGGATGAATAAATCTTATTTTTAGGGAAAGTGGAGTTTTCAACGGTCAGAATTTTCATCTCCTGGCTTTGAATTTTCTCCAGGTAGGTACCGCAATATTTTAAATTCCGGATTGAACAGTCGCGATAAAAAACTGCCCAAACATGTTGAGGGCCAACCTCTTTTCTTGAAAAAGCATTTAAACTTCGGCTGAATATAAACCAAGTACCGCCGGCGAATTCAACCGCGGCCATTTTGCTGATTCATCAGCAAGAAACAGGAAGAAAGGAATTTTGTAACTTACCGCAAATATTTATAAAAATTTAAAAAAATATCACACAAATTACGCGTCGTCGCCCAGCCTGCAAAATTCGAAAAAGCGCGGTTTAAGAAGCCGAATTTCGCACAATCACGCTATATAAATCAATTTATGGCCGCTACCCGACCGGTGGGTATTTTCACACTTTTAACACATTTCCACGGCGAATTTTTAGAAATTATATGATATTAAATTACAGCGACTTTATTTAGCCGGTATTTAGCCGATTTAAATATTTGTAATTGGGTTTTTCATTCCGAGGCAGTGCTGGGCGAGCTGCTTGCATAAAACGTCACTTCCCACTGGAAAAATGGGCGGGAAACAGCTCCTGCATTCAAAGTGCAGTGGAAAATATGAAAAAGGCACTTGGGCGGCAAATTTAAATTATTTAAATCATTTGTGTAACGTCTACAATAGGCGTTTTTCTTTTTTAGTTCAGAGCAGAGCGCGAGTTGTCAAAAAAAAGTTCGTGTTTCTTTTCTTGCTCAGAGTCTTCAGAGCTTCAAAGTTGTGTTTCTTTTTGAGTTCAGAGTATGATCAGAGCGCGCTCTAT
Organism: Eutolmus rufibarbis; assembly: GCA_963920795.1. Lineage (NCBI taxonomy): Eukaryota > Metazoa > Arthropoda > Insecta > Diptera > Asilidae > Eutolmus > Eutolmus rufibarbis. Next base: position 16,082,985 of record OY987205.1, read on the forward strand.
GAGCTCAGACAAATTTTACCGAGCACTTGGATTAAAAACCGAGCGCATTTAATTTTGACGTTTGACTGAGGGCAAAAGAGCGCCAGACTTGTAAAAATAATGGACAAACTGTAAATAAATTTGCTCCACGTATGCGTTAACTTTATTTCAGAATTTAAATATGACGAAAAATATGAACATATGACATGACAGCAAGTGCTCTAAAAGTGTTTCTTAATCTAATCTGAGCGCTCTGTGTATGTTCTGAACTGAGCGTGCTCGCTGTGCTCGAGCTCTGTTCAGAGCATAGTTCAGATCAAGAAAAGAAAAACGCCTAATTATGGAAAATTGTAATTTATTGAACTTGTCAGACTGTATTTTTGAAAATTTTAAGTTTCTAGTTCTGCTGGAGATATCCTAGAAGTTTTATGAAATTATTGACCTTCTAACTAAATTAGATAATTTAGGTAGAGAGCTGGTAAATGGCAGAAATTTAAAAATAATTAGCTCATTAGACAAACGATATTAAAACGTAACCATTTATTTTAGGTAGATTTCATATGAACATATACAGGATTGACTTTTTGGGTGAAGGTGTTGGTAACTATTTCTTAAAAGTAGCGGCATAACCCATTTCTATCAAGATTACTTTGTTTATTCTATCAAAGTTTACCCATGTATTTTTCGGAGCAATATTTGGTTCATATTCGCAAAAAGGGTGGGGGGTTGTCGTTATATACATATGTATGTAATATAGATACGTTTTAAAGCCTCCAATCAGACGCGCTGCGACCCTTGTTAGAGCGCACACTTTAACGACAGTCTTGGCATGGCAACGGTTGGCTTGATTTTTCAGCAATTTAAACAAAAGGTTACAGAGCATCTGGAGTATTTAAATATTACTCGTGATTTTTCTGTGTCTCGCGATAACGTGTTCGGCACGTGCTTCCCAAATTTGATGGTGTTGCATACGGATATTATCTAGGACCAAAGTACTCAACAATACGAATCAAACGGGCCCAAACTCGATGGGGTTGTGTCATTTTATTGCGGAGTTCTTATGGCCACCTTCCAGCTTCAGCATCAGATCAGCTCCATGTCATTATAATATTGCATTGTCACGCGATATACATATGCATGCAAAATTTCAGCTCAATCAGAAACCGGGAAGTGGGTCAAATTTAACTTGCAAGATTTCATTACAGACACCGGGACAGGTGAAACTAAATAAAAGCTTGTAATTATGAGTATACGTGTGTTTTGAGTACAAAATCTTAGCACTTATTAAGATGCCAGCCAAAGCACATCATTTGTTTAGCAATATATTAAGAACGATGCATACAAATACCTTGTAAGTGCGTAAATTGCCAAAATATTTAGAAGTACATTTGCGGTTCTTCTATACAACATAAATGTATGATTCAATATAAGTTTTTGACGTGATAACGTCTTATAAATCGATGAACGACCGTACACACGAAAAAGTATGACTCATTGTCACGTTCCGCCTGAGCCGAGCGTGCAAGCGAGAGCGCGGAACAAGCGATAGAGAGGCACGATCGGCCTAAGCGTAAGATTAGTGTACTTTAGCTGATTGTTGCGGAATTTGATGAGACTTTGTAGGAAGTTTCGTTTGGGCCCCAAACGAACGAATATGCAAAAATTTTTTGTCGGAAAGCTATATTTTCCGAGATATTTAAGTTGGAAAATTTTTTTTTCCCAACAATTTTCCGACAAAAAATTTTTGAACTTTTTCCAGAAAATACCTTCAAAATATCACTTATAATTCCGCACAACACTTAAGTACATCACATTACGCACAACTACACTTTTTTTTTACACTTATTATGCCTGAAAATAAAGAAAATATGAAATTATTTGCGTTGTTTACTTACCTGGACCTCCTCCTTTCACTTTGACAACTCAAAATGTGACATTTTCAAGTTGTCCCTCCTACCTTCTAGGATGCGTGCATTAAGTGAACGTGCATTCTCCAATATACATCTAAATGGATATAATAAGTATTATTTCAAATTAATGTTCAAATATTTAATTAATCCTTTCATATTCATTTTTAATTTAAATTATGAAAAGATTAATTAAATATTTGAACATTAATTTGAAATAATACTTATTATATCCATTGATATGTATATTGATGAATGCACGTTCACTTAATGAACGCATCCTAGAAGGTAGGAGGGACAATTTGAGAATGTCAAATTTTGAGTTGTCAAAGTGAAAGGAGGAGGTCCAGGTAAGTAAACAACGCAAATAATTTCATATTTTCTTTATTTTCAGGCATAATAAGTGTAAAAAAAGATTGTAATTTTCAATTAACTCCTTCTACAAAATAATGATAATTCAGAGATAATAATTCAATTCAATTCATAAAAGTATGCAATTTTTCATCAATGTTTTCTTATGACGTTATCGCGTAAAATTATCGTCCGTAAACCGACTTTATAGACAACCAATTTTTTTTTAACTAGATCAATTTCGTATTCTGGGAGAGTATTTAAGGAGCAATGTTTTGAAAACGAATTTATTTATAATTATTATTTGTAAAATTATTTGAATGTTCTGCCCGTAATTGTTCTGTTGAGGTGACAAGTCTGCCTGCATGATTTGTATTATAATAAAATTACAAATAAACCATTAAAAAAATTAATAAAAGCACAAACTTATAGTCATAATCACATCAAACAATTCGATAAACATCAAATGCTGATGTTTCACAAAAATCGTTATTTCATCAGAAATAGGAATTAAACGAAAATCCAATATTACGCAAATACGTAGGGCACATGCTTTGATACTGAACATAACAACAACTATTACCTATTAAAACTGAAAAAAAGGTTTATTGGAGAAGAACCCTTTTGAGTTCAATTTCGGATATTGGATATCGATTGGAATTTGCTCTTTAATGCATCCAATGCAGATGTACAATACAATCAGTGAAATAACTTTGATTCCGGTTAACTTCAGATGGGAGGAACATTTTCTTTTAGAGACGCTAGCAACTTTTTATATAATCGATTATTTTTTATTTTATCCTTGATTGTTGTTAATAGTGCAAAATGTTACATCCAGTTTGATTACCGACATTGAAATAAGTTTAAAATAAGTTTTTTAATTGTGTGCATAATAACAAAAAGAAAATAATACTAATAAAAAAAGCTTTTGTCGATTATGATTTGATATTGAGGCTTCTCTTTTATTTTATCGATTATATCCCATTTAATATGACTGATTTCGGCACAATAAAAATTATTATAGGTAGGGGAGACCGAGGAGAGTTGTAACAGAGGAGAGTTATAACAAAGTCAATTTCTCGAAAAGTATGACCGTTAGCCAACTAGCGATGTCATGCATTTACTGATTTTTCGACGCACCATTTGATGAAATTCGCGACGGCAGCCTGCGGAGAATGGTTATGTGTATGCGACGTCTGTGCAGAAAAAATTGAAAAAGTAACTTTTTGACTAATATTTAGATAGCCTATTATTCGATACGTATTAAGTTAGTGCTATTGTGAGATTATTTCTAATATGCATTGCCATATCAAATTTCATATCATGATATTGTTTTTTGCGTTCGCGTCGTGTTTTGAGATTACGAGCCATTTTTCAAACCAAAACACAATTTTTTGCGGCTAGGAGAGTTGAAACAGCTTGTTTCAACTCTCCTCTTTTGTTTTTTTTTTGTTCGACAATAATGTTTGGTGCTGTGTCTTCGCATGTTAAGTTGTTATTAATTGTTTCAGAATGCCAAATCAATACGTGCGCAAAACGTATAAGGGCATGAATAGGATAGAAATCTATTAACTAGCCTATGAGGAAGTGAAGTTAAGAGGACAGTGTCTTCGAAATGCCGCATCATCATATAATCTGAACCAGATTTCACTGTTTCGATTTATTACAAAGAAACAGGCTTTTGGGGCTAACCTAACTTATTTATATTAATAAAGCTTCTTTTGTTCACCAAACATAACGTTTAAATTAAATTTACTTCTTTATTATCCCCAAATACACACCTGTTACAACTGACCTCGACACCTGTTTCAACTTACCTCGGTACTAGGAGAGTTGTAATGCAGGGAGTTGTTTCAATTTTTTCCGATTTTCTCATAGACATTGATTATCTTTACTTATTTTTATGTATGGTTTACATAGTGCATAGAACTGGCTATATTGAGTTATAAAGTTCATAGAGATAGGACTTTATTTGAGTGAGATATGCTAGCAAATGTAAAAAGTGTTACAACTCTCCTCGGTCTCCCGCTCCCCTACCATCCTTTCAAAACCCTCAAAACATACATGGTCTTGAGATTTTTTTTAGAAAAATTACACTATAATTTAACTACGTTGTATGGGCTCTATTTTAAAATCTTTTATGTAAATAATAAACGTGATATATTTAGAAATCTACATATTATTATTATTAAATGGAAAAATCTGGCAACCTTCGTAAGCTCCACTAAAAATATGCATTGGATGGGTGGCACTAAAAAAACCGCTTTCGGTTGTTTGCGCAAACTTGAGTTAAAATGTTTAAAATGTTATATTTTTTTTTTGGTTTTTGGGATAACATTGTTTATAAAAGAAGAATTAAGAATTTTTATAATTTTTAGATTCATTCTTAGAATTGAAATTAACACAAACATACTTTTTCAGATTTTTTACGATGAAGCCGAACCTAATACTATTAATTTTCAACATTTATTTGGCCAACTATTCCGCTACTTGCCAACTCAATGGAAATTTAATTAGTCGGATGAGAGGTAATATTTTGCGCAATTTGACATCTACTCATGAGTACGAGAATAATATTGTGACAAGCCGTCTGGATGCCTCCTCTCCGATACGAATGTTGTACAGAGGATTCCGGGAATTGTACGTAAGGTATGTTTTTCAATGTATGCCTTAGAATAATATCGCAGAAAGCTTCCACAAATTCAAAAGGTTTTCTATTAGTTGAGTTAATTCAACATATAAAAAGAACAATAATTCGTCAATGCTCAGCTGTTCAAATAAAAAGAAAATAATTTCAAAAACTAAAACTACACTACGAGTAACACATCGTTTAATAGAAAAACAGAAAAAAAATCAAGACCTTTCATTAACACCAAAATTAATAATTTTATTTTTAATTTGAGTGATTTACATTTTTATAGTGAATTATTGATTGACTGTACCTATTGAATCAAAATTAACTCTACTTACTTTATATATCGACTTTGAACTCTATCTTACCTATGTAACTTGATATAGCCTATGACACGCGGAACATGAAGACGCACGGAACAATACTTAATTTATTAAAATCCATTAAGTATTTTGGCTATGGGGCAACAGATGAACATATGTGCATATACATGCCAAAATCACAACGTACTAAAATAAAATTTTAGTATAAATTGAGTTTGAGGTCTCCTCAGGCATTTCGATGAAACTTTCTAGGAATGTTCATTTAGGGCCATGAGTGACGTATATGCAAACAAACTTGTCGGTTGCTTATATTTCCTGAGATATTTAACATTAAAATTTTTAAAATTGATAGTTTTCCGCTACCATTTCCCCAGACTGAAAGAAATTTCTGAACTATATTCTGGCAGAACTATACGTTTAGTTCGATGGAATATACACGTATATCAAAACCTAACGAAACTTCGTCAAATATAGGAAAAGGACTCATCATAATGGTTTTCTAGACAATTTTTATATGTAGATGAAAATCTAAAGCCCTCGCTTCTATGCTATAGTTAATCGGACTATAAATTCTAGACACCTCTAATAATAAAAGGCTACTCAAAACATTCATAATGGGCGCTTGAAACTATATGATGGTCATTGTGACTATAAACTTTAATTGCTATTACTAAAATAATAATCCCAACATCTTTAAATCTAGTCCCTTCGACTAAATTTCTGAAAATTCTATGACCGATTCGATTAAAATATGTGGATACTTGGAACATAAATATTACATAGTGCCTTGAAATCATATATGATGTTTACTGCGACTACGAAATTTGGTTGCTACAACTAGTATTATATCTGATACATCCCTAAAGTCTAGTTACTTTGATACCATTTGTACAGCATTGTGACCATTTAATAGTAGATCCAACTATAGATGCTTGGACCATTTATAATAGAATAGGCCATTGCAACTATTATTCATACTGTGACCAAAATATTGTTACTGTACCAGAATTATAACTACTATGAACTTAAAATCTAGCATCTTCAACTAAATTTATAAGAAGTAACTACTTTGTAGTAACATCAACTTAAAAATAATAAGCCTTATTTTCACTGATCTTCCCTGAATTTTAAAAGAGTCAAACATTTTTTAAACATATCTTTATATTGTGTATTTTCTGCATTAAATATAGGTACATACATACATATATTTCCAAAACTGTTTAATTCGTGTTTAGTTGTAACTTAATAACCGACGTCCGATTTCAAGTTCTGCATACCTTTTTATACAATCTAAAAATATTTTACTGTGTAATACTCGACATTGTAAAAACATGGATGTAAATTTTATTTTTGTTGAAGGTTCCAATTAATTTTGTAAAATAAACTAAAATAATAATTATAATATAATCACAATCAAAGAAATCTTCAAAAAGTCATAGAAAATGTAAATTATTATTTTTTTCTGTAAATAATATTTAAATATAAATATTTTTCAATTAAAATAATACTATAATATTAATATCAGAGTAATGTACAGTATACATATTAATATTAGATTACATACATGTACAGTAAAATGTGCAGTGCAATTTTACGAAAGTTTATGGTACTGTTCCGTAAAAATTATAGTGACTGATAGTTGCAATACGATTACAGTTGAGAACCATCATTTTTGTCGGCATTTTCGAGTAAAAAATTCATAAACTTTTCTCTACTTATACCTCAATAAAATAGTTTTATTGCAATGCAACCATCTTTCCGCTCCCAACTTAGACAATTAAGTTGTTCAAATTTATTTTATACGAACTTTCTAAAATCGAATTAATCCGTTTTCCGACCCTATCGGCAACGGATCAATGTTCACAGGTCCTCCCCTGTCGGGCTGCAAATCGAATTAACACAAAACCACTATCCTCTAAAATAAATCAATTACCATCTCCGGTTATACCGCATTAAGTGGGATAGCTAGGACATTTCCTGGCTGCCATTGAACCGACCGTTTGCAATCCTTGAATACCAGTCTCCAACCCAAACGATTTGCAATTGTGAGGTAATGAGATGCCCGCACACACCACGTCCAGCCACTGGTTTCGCACTATCCGAGTCCAGAAAGTCTGGCCAAATTGATGGCACTAAACCAATTAATTTTGCAGATTACTGGGCGATACTGGGCGCAGGCAGAGTGGAGATTTTCTGCAGAGGAAGATACCCGATAGCACACCCTTTCCGTGCGACACAAAGGGTTACCGCAGCAGAACAATACCGTCCAGTGTTCATCAATTACGACCAGGTAAGGCATTTTAGTGTAAGGATTGCGCATCAATTAAAATTTTGACCTGTCGTTTCGGCCTGTCGCAATTAATCAAAAATTACAATTGTTCCTAGTGAGCACCGAAATGCCGAACTAGCCTTTCGGTTATTATTATAAATATAATCCTCACAGGTGATATTGACGTTGTGGCTGCAATGGGAGATTCTTTGACTAGTGCAACTGCTGCCAATTCCCTTTTCCTTTGGGAGGTCTTGGTGGAGAACAGGGGTTTGGCGTGGTGCATTGGAGGTCAAGGGAACTGGAGGTCACACATAACACTGCCAAATATCTTGAAAGAATTTAATCCCAATATATTCGGGTAAGTTACAAATTATCATCTCTTACTGTTAATTGACCTTTCCATGGAACTTTCCGCTGAATATATGTACATATACCGCCGATCCCTGAAATTTACTTGAACGTTGTACGTACGATTTAAAAACCCCTGGGATACACTTCCATTGCTTACAATTTACCCGATATTTGTGAATATGACTTTAATTAATTTTCAAGTATTTCATTTCGACACAACATCCTATTGCCACCGACCAAGTCGGATATGCATACATATATGTATGTACATAGCTACTTAATTTGATTTTAAGTCGGTGTTTTGTTGTCTTGGAAAACTAAGGTAGCAAAGATGATTAAATTTAATGATTGGATTTGGTGAGTTTAAAGCTTAACACGTATGAGCTTGGGTAAATTGTTAAGATGCATGACGTCCAGAATTTTCACTACAGACAGTCGTAAAGGTACAAGGTTGCTAAATATAACTTTCACGATTTTATGAAAACTGATATTTTACTGTTAAAATATTATTAGTAAATGATGGGCATAAATTGCTGTCTTTCAATCCTGTTAAAATACTGCGAGAAAATGTATTAACATTACACATGAAAAAATATATATGTACTTAACTTGTAATAAGCTTCCGCCGCATTAATTTGTGCGCGTACATTGAAATTTTGTTTTCGATTGAGAATAGAAAACTTTTGTTTCAGTTGGTAACTGATGGGTGATTATAAAATAAAGTGTTTTTCGATGTCCCCTAATAAAAATTCATCAATTTAATTTAATATTAATTATATCACAAGTTTACGATATGTATGTATATTATAGTATTGATATGGCCAGATGACATTGCTATATTTTCAAGTTTTATAGCCACCAGGGGAAAATGTGTAGTCAGGGGAATGCCTAGGGTAGTGACATATTAAGCCAGGAAAGCGATAATGTACTAACTATTAGATATTAAAAGTAAATTTATAATGAAATATTATAAAACACCTAAGTAATTAAGGTTTGCTTTATTAATAAATAACAAGACTTGCACAATCAGCCACAGCAATTTTAAAATGCAGCTATTGGAAATTTTTTATTAGTGCTTTGCCAATTATTATAAATAATAATGAAAATCTTACAGCCTTATTTAAGGGTAATTAGTAAATATTATATACCTATCAATAAAATATTGGCTGTATAATAATATAATAAGTAATTTAACTAAGGTAGAACTTTAGATAATTAAAAACTATAATTGAAACATAGAATACTTTATGGAATTTGAATATTGAAAATCAAACATGACCTTGAAATACAATAAAATACGTATCTGTTAGCATAATTATACGTAATTCATAACGCCGCTGCACAATAACCAACATTTTTCAAATGTACAATAATGTAATGTTACCAGGGGAATGTTGCAACCACTGGGACAAATCAACTTGAAGACAGCGCACAAGCAATTCATTTATTTATTATACAAGGTGAAGCAAAAATTGTCACCCGATGTTCTTTGGCTGTAATTTTTGCGCAAAAGTTGTGACCCGATGTTCTTTGGTGGTAATTTTTTTATGAATGTAAAATGTTGGTTCTGCTTTTGGATTATGTTTATTTGATGTCTTAAATTTTTTTTCATTAAGTCGAGAAAATGATATCGGTCAAGTGGCCGCCGTCAGAATTGATGACCATACGGGCCCGATTTATGGCAAAAATTATAGCATGTTCCAATAGGGTGATGTCTTTTGCGCCACCTTGTATATGTTTATTGTTTGGATAGGCCCGATCGTGTCAGCTTGTGGCTATATTCACGATGTTCACTACGCATCGTTCAAAATAAATTCATGCCTTCACTCTTTTTGGTCGAGGTTTTAAATTTTGAGTTTTGCCAAGTGAGGGAGACACTTTTTCAGGTAACGTGAAGAACAATGATTATTTTAAATGTTAATAAATATTTTAACGCTTTAATTTTCAAAAATATATCTTGATATTTATTTAGTTATGCAATTATAATTGAAAAAACATCCCAGCAGTTAAATAGAAAATATAATTTTAAAATTCTAGTGAAAATCAATAATGGAGCAAGCCAGCGCAGTATACATTTCAAGTTATTTTTACTATTGTTACAAGATTTGCCTTCCTTGTAATTCACGCTCAGAGTTTTAATCCAGTGGGCATGGGGACTATCATTCGGTCCGCGCGATCGTGACGTTTGTGGTAGGCGCGGCCGTTTAGCTACACTGAAAAGATCTCGCTGGTGCCCCGGATCGAAACGTCGACCAATTTTTGGACTCGTCTGTTTCGGCGGCCGATTACTATTCTCAAAGACTCATTCAGACAATTCCCAATGTCGAATTTGCAATTTTGCCAGCCAGCCGTTCGGCGAGCAAAATTGTAACAATATTAATGCCTAAGGTTAAATAGTTATCATAATTTGATTATATGGCCACTTAAAAGACGATTTCTCAATCAGTTTAAATGTATGCTTCAATAAATAATTAAATTTTGTATAAGATTTATCAATGGGCCCTTGACATCGCAATACCGTGTATTCACTCTGAAAAAAAAAAAAGAAAAAGCTGTAGAAAAGAAATTTTGTTACCATTTCTTAATATATATATTATATATTACGAAGTAAACTAATGTAATTTGTTTTGTTTCAACAAACATTACAGTTAGTTTATAATAAATTTGTTCTGTATTCAAAACTGTAAATATTTAAAATATGGCAAACCTACTTAAGTATGTATGTTCTTTCTAGAGATAACTAAAAAAGCAATTATTCTAATAAGCTTAGAGAATTTTTATATCCTTTTCCTTTGACTTTTTTAGGACTAACAACTAGATGGCCCCTATTTGGGTATCTCACTATTATCTAATTTTTTGTTATATTACATTATATTTCCTTTAAGCAATGCACAGAAAATGTTAAAAGATCACAGTTCTGATAATATTTGGTAGACCTGTGGAAAAGAGTAAATGTGAAGGAAACCAACTTGCATCAGAAATCAGGTAACATTTGAGTAAAAACCGCCGCCGCCGGCCGAAGAGAAAATTAGGTAATGGTTGCAGAGGTGAAATGTAACATATTATTGCTGATCGCGACCTCGTCAGAAGTTGGCTGAACAGTACGCTTCTCATTAAATTTCACTTTTACTTAGCCATTGGTTGAACGAAACCGGTAGTAACCGTAGTTGGATGATCCGAAAATTCACAGAACTCTTACCTTTAACCATATATAATACATATGTACCTTCGATGGAATCTTATAATTACTGTACCATCCTGACTTTTTCAGGTATTCACTAAGTGATTCATTCAACGTCCACCGATCAGCTCAGTTTAATGTTGCTGAAAACATTGCCACTACTAGCGACATGCCCTACAACGCCGAAAAACTGGTTAAGCGGTTGAAACTGGACCCCAGGTAAGAGCTCCACCTGTTTAAATTCACGAGTGCATCCGCTCTGGCAATTGTGCTAGCGACTCGCACTTTCACTTAAAGGCAATAAATGCCATCATATATCCGGTAATCGTACTCGCAATTTGAATACTCTCTCGAATAATCATTGCTCAACAAACGACAGAACTGTTGGGACCTTTATGTATATACTAAAGAATAAATTTTAAATAATTTCAGAGTGGATATGAGCGCCAATTGGAAATTACTCACATTTATGATTGGCGGAAATGACTTCTGCTCAGACATTTGCTACCAGACGAATGCTACCGAATGGCTAAATGATAGCCAAAAGCAGAATCTCATCAAAACTTTGAGATATTTACGTGATAATATGCCGAGGTAGGCAAATAATCCTCATACCTCTTTTCTTACAGTTCCAGCTAAGTCTTTTGTTCGGAATGGTCGGCACGTGTGCTACTAATTTTGACGTTTCTATATTGTATTTAATAAACTATTGATTGCCATTAAAACTTGAGCATTGTAAGCCCCAAAATATATTACTTCTTTTTTTACAAGCTTTTATTTAACTTCATTTGTTAGTTAGTCTGTGTAGGTCAAATCTTGCGATTGAATTTTGAATCAGTTCTCGTTATCAGAAAAAGATGAAATTTGGTACACTTATGTAAACCCGATGACAATTCAATATAGTATATTTAATATCGTTCTAAATCCAATATGGCGGACGCCCCAAAGTGGCGGCTTACTTTTTACTTTGACCCTAGATATGGCTGTCAAATGAAAGGATTCGACGAGTAGAATACGATAAAAGCTTATTTTTAAAAATTCGTTTCTAAATTAAGAACTTATTTTGTTTCTGGTCGAGCCAATTTCGACATTTTTAACTTGGCATTGTTCATGGTTCCGATGACAATATGTTTTAACACCTCCTATTATAAAATTCAATATGCATAGCATCTCCAAAAGAGTGGACAACTTTTTGCGACTATTTGATTCTTTGTTATAATACTTTTTCGGTACTGCGGTTAATTAGTTTTTTGAAGAAATTTAAAAATTCGAAAGACCAGCAGGCATCGAAGCTCCTTTGGGAATCAGCATAGAAAACGAGACAAGATGGAAGTGGCGTGACGAATCGAAACGAAAGGAGCGTACAAAGGCCATTTCGGATTAAAATTCCTTAATAATGTTCCTAAAATTTTCGTAAAATCATTTCAGTAAGCTTTAACTTCAATTAATTTATTGGTTCAGAGTGTTAAAACAATTCGATAGAAAAATCTAATCGAATTATTTTGACATTTTGTGCGGAAAAACTAACTGAAATTAAAGTTAACTAATATGAATTATTGAGAATTTGAGGAGTTTTTTTGTAGGAATTTATATACAAAAAGGATTTTGTAAGGTGTTTGCGATTCGATTCGAACAGATTTAATAATCGGGTTCATTTTCAAAATTGATAGTAGGATTTCAATGATATTTGTTGTGCAAAACAAAATATTTAGTTATGTTGATCGAGTCTCTGTAGAACTACTCGTATGTCTTTCAGAAAAAATATTACTGCATAAAATTAAATAGCGTATCCTTAATATAAAATTACTTTTAAATTTTATAATATTTCAAAAAATAAAAATATTCTAAACGGAAATGCCTTCGGAGATTGAAGTATCTCTACGGGAGATTTGAATTCGTCCATAAGAATTTTTTTACGAACAAAATTATTCCATGATAGAATATGATGTTTAGATTAGATTTTTTTTGTTTCATTATACAGATTAACTAATATGTAAACAAATGTTTCTTCAATAACTGCTTTTATACCTTATATTTTTTATCTGTTTTAGTCGTAAATTATAAATAATTAATTTCTGCAATTTTCGCTTTTGCGGATTATTAATTTTTGGAACGGGAACTGGTCAAAATTGATTTCCAAAGTTTGAGCTATAGAAACGTCTGAAGTTAACCCTTATACCCGCAGCCAAATTTACCAACGTTGCTACGCGCTGGGATGCGCGTCGCCCGTTCTTGCAATATTTTAATTATTTATGCAATTGAATCTTCCTTTACCCATATTTCAATAAATAAATATGACAGTGAATGTTACAAACAATCAATTGACCTGCTGTAGTTCAAGTAAAAACTGGAAAAATTTCAACGGTTTATGCTAAATGTTAAAACAGACTACAGAGAAGAGAAGAAAAATGCCAATGATCTGCACCCAATGTAATAAACTTGTCTGTAATGAACATGCAGTAACTTTTGTGAAATGTCAAGAATGTAATAAATAAATATTTTTTATATGTATTAATTTGCATGCGCTAATATTGCGCAACAAATTGTACGTATTCAAATCAAATAGATAATCAATCAAATGTTTAGGCATTTCTAAATGTACAATTTGCTTGCAATTAATCTGAATAATGACGGCCCGTAGGATTTCAATCATATGGGAATTTTTATTTACATGCAAAAATGTACTGCGATGTGCACAAGGGTTAAATAAAAGCTTATAATAACTTAACTTTCGGCTAATGCAAAGATGTCTTTATGTCAATTATAACTCAGGTTAATCGTGCAAATATTATGTGCAATAGTTAAAAACTCATGAATGCAATTGTGATCACAGAACAATTCTTGGAGTAATCAGGCGATTTTAACGGAAATACGATTAAGTTCATGGAAAATTTTCTTATGCAATATGTACGTCGACATACTTAATTTATCAAAATGACAAATTGCGTTCATAAAATTAAGTGTAAAAAGCTTATAGATGCTTGGTGAACAGTTATTTAACTATTATCGTATACCCAAGTGCCGGTTATTTCGCCCAAATGCGGATTATAATTTAACCGCAAAATCGCCCCAGCAGTCATTATGAAGCTGATTGGATTTGCTTTTTTGTGATTTCAATTCTAGCAAACTACTAATTACCCACAAAAGGTCATAACTTACAGCCAAAACAGCCCAAAAGTGCCCGAATTATCCGTGTTTGTTTTCAAGCTGTTAATAAAAGCTTTCGATAATACACATATACAGCTCATGCCAAACAATTTTAATGGCTATGTACCTACATCATTGTATTTATACTGTATATAGTTTAGGCGTGAATAAAGCATTTAATTTATTTATTAGATGCGTAATGCACTTCTGAGATCACAGCATTTTCAAAATGTTATGAAGGAAAAGCTTAAAAATTAGTAGTAGTTGTACATTTTAGAGTAAACAAACATATCGAAAGTCAAATGAATCTTACTGTAACAATTACGCAATTGAACGCATAAACGTAAGTAGTATCGCCTCGTCTTAAAATATTAATATTTTCCGAGATTCAATTTTTCAGTGTGTCTCGAGTATCCCAGCGTCTCTCAGCGTATTCCAACGCAACTCTCAGCGTATTCTGGCGTCTCAAAAGAATGCTCTAGTCACTTCTATAAAAAAACTTGGGTCCACCGTAGGAAAACTCGAGTATTCCGAATTTTCTAGAATTAGAAAATTTCACATTGCCCACAAAATAATGTTTTATGGGGAGGTTCAATTCTCTCGTAGAGATACTGGGATCTCCAAAATCTTTTATACTTATAATATTTTTTGTACTTAGAGCATTTTTCTTTATTTTAAATTAGCTGAGTAACCCGGTTTCACCCGGTGTATCAAAAATACTAATTAGTTAAATACTTCTGAAATGTTGGTACTACAGTTAGATTAGGAAATTTAGAAGTACATATTACTAAAATCTGTAAATGTGGTATAGAACCGTCCAAAACTCATTTTGCTACCACCGTCTGTATCAGAAGGGCTAATAATCTATTCTGTACTTATATGTTTTCATTGTTAGGTGTTAAATAAATAAAGGCATTATTTTTTTTTTACTATTTCATCGTTACCTGACTTAAATTCGTAGAATACCGAAAATTGTTGTCTTCATGTTGGTTCTGCTATTTCGACTTTCCAAATTTTGATAGCAGATTCGAAATTAGTGGCCTCAAAATACCCATAAAACTAATTTTCTATTAAATTCGTTGAAGATCGAAAATTTTTGGTCGCCATATTGGATCCGCCTTCTTGAATTTCTAAATTTCGAGCGTAGATTCGCAATCAGGACCTCCAAAAACCCCCAAATACCAATTTTCACGACAATATCTTGAAATTCACAAGCTTTGGCCGCCATCTTGGGTCCACCATTTTGAAACCCGTGAATAATAAGTAGTCTATATGTTAAGCAGAAATTTGTAGAGCCTTCGCTCAAAAAATGAAAATGATTTGACCAAGCGTTAAAGCGTGATTAAGCAAAAAACAAACAGACATATTGGCTTGCCCGTTTTGAATTTCCAAATTCTGATACATAGTAGATTCGAAATTAGTAGCCCCGAAGTACCCATAGCACTAATTTTCAATTGAATTCGTTTAAGTTCGAAAATTGTTGGTCGCCATATTGGATCCGCCATCTTGAATTTTCAAATTTCGAGCATAGACTCGCAATGAGGACCTACAAAAACCTCCAAATACCAATTTTCACGGCAATCCCTTGAAATTTACAATTTTTGGCCGCCATCTTGGGTCCGCCATTTTGAAATCCGTTAATAAAAAGTAGCCTATATGTTAAGTCGAGATATGTATGTAGTAGCCTCACTCAAAAAGTGAAAATTATTGAACCAAGTGTTAAGGCGTGATTAAGCAACAAGCATATAGGGTCCGCCATTTTGAATTACCAAATTTTGATAGCAGATTCAAAATTAGTGGCCTCAAAATACCTATAATACTAATTTTCGATTAAATTCGTTGAAGTTCGAAAATTTTTGGTCGCCATATTGGATCCACCATCTTGAATTTCTAAATTTCGAGCATAGATTCGCAATCAGCGCCTCCAAAATACCAATTTTCATGGTAATCCCTGGAAATTTAAAATTTTTGGATCCCATCTTGGGTCCGCCATTTTGAAATCCGTGAATAAAAAGTAACCTATGTATTAAGTCGGGATATGCAGTGCCTTCACTCAAGAAATGAAAATGTTTGGGACCAAGTGTTAAGGCGTGATTAAGTAACAAACATATATGGTCCGCCATTTTGAATTTCCAAATTTTGAGCGTAAGTTCGCAATCAGGACCTGCAAAAACCCCCAAAATACCAATTTTAATGGCATTTTATTGTAATTTACAATTTTTGGCCGCTATCTTGTGTTCGCCATTTTGAAACTCATGAATAAAAAGTAGCCTATATGTTAAGCCGGGATACGTAGTATCTGCACTCAAAAAATGAAAATAATCGGACCCAGCGTTTAGACGTGATTGAGCAACAAACAAACAAACAAACAAACAAACAAACAAACTTTCGATTTTATATATACATATGTATGTATAGGGATAGGGATTTAATTTAATTTAATTTAATTTTATATCATAATGCTTTTTCAGAAATCAGAGTTCTTTTCTGAGAAACGCGAGTAGTCCATACAGAGACTGGAGCCATGTTTAGAATACTAGCTTCTCCCATACAGAGTCTGGAGCCTCTCATACAGAAAGTGCTGAAGGAATTTTTCAAGCGTCTTTCATCGCGTCTACGCATGTCTCTTGTTGGAATTATATATTTTTTCTTATGAATACTCGAAAAAAATTGGAAGCATTTTTTTAAGAACTTTTTTACATTTATTTGCTTTTAAATTTAAGAGTTGTTATGTTCTTTGATTTGAAATGGAAAACAATTCAATTGTTATATATTATTACTGAAACTAATAATTTATGAAATGCTTTAACATAAAAATACTTCGGAAATGTGAACATCTCCAATATATAAACTGGAGTATGTTTTGATTAGTTTACATTAGCGACGGAGTAGGGAAGACTCAACTAGGTACGGTTGAAACAATGCTAATATCTTCTAGTGGTATAGTGAGGGGTACAACTAGAGAAAGACACGACAGAGAGTGAACGAAGAAGGTGATGAGGCCTCAAAAATGTCTGTATGGCGTTTGTATGTAACTTATAACAAATTCTTTTTAAAATACGTCCAATTCTGTGGTTATGTCATTACAGCATCTAATTCTAATATTTATTTGAAGAAGAAAGTCCCCTATTTCATTTTATGTATTTTGTTCGCAGTTAAGTTACATAATGGTAGTGCTACGGGCAATTAAAGAAAAATTGTTACAACCTTACCCAGCCTTCTCTACTATGTACTGCATATATATTAAAAACTTCGCTTCCAAAGAAAATTTTAAGAAAACGATAGCGGTCGTCAAAACACTTATTAACATTTCCACTATTTACCTAATTATATTGAATCTGTCGGTTAAAGTAAAAGAAACTTTATCAGTTTACCTGAAATTGTTTTTGTCTTGAGCTTAGGCAAAATTTCTTATCGATTAATCGTGTCGGCTAATCGTACTTCGGCGGCATCACTTCTTGCAATGGTCTTTGGAAACGTGTATTATTTGTGGCATTAGCGTGAATGCATAAACGCTGATCAGTGGAATAGCCTACGAAACTGACCCACTACAGTCGAATTATGTCATGGACATACTAGAGCAACGGAACTAGTTCATTATGATGTCAGTTTTATATCTATGAACTTGATCGTTGTTGCTCCTTTGGCTCAACAGCTTAGTCAACGGATTTTTACTAAGCGAAGTGTTTATATTGTTCCGATAAATATATTCATCTTGATCATACCAAAATAAAAGGTTTTATATCTATCTTTAAACTCATAATTACAGGTCACGGTGATGATCTCTTTTAACATTTACGAGTCTTATAAGTTTGTCAGCATATGTAACACTAGTCAACACTTAGCTTTCTTTTCAAAGAATTGGCACATCATTTCTATAGCATTTTTTTTCTTCAAAGTACGACATTAGGGTGGAGTGAAAATGTATGGAGAATTATTTTTTTTTGTTATATTTTCGCTTTTGCTTATTGTGCCTATCACGCAGCTTTTTGCGGGTATGCCATAGTAAATATATAAAAAAAGTAATTTCACTCCACCCTGGTACGACATGCTCCATATTCGAGAAAAGTACAAGAGACCATATTTTAACCACTTATGAAAAATCTTTACTACATAACGGATTGATCCATAAGCTTATAATATTGCATAAATGGTAACTAAAATCTTAAGTTATTCTTTAAAAACGTCAAAACACTTAATTTCTCCATAAACTGATAATTTCACACGATAGATGGCGAATAAAGAATATGACAAGCGCACACACATGAAAAACTTCTTCGCCAGGATGAGCAAAAAGGGCTTAGAGAAAATTTGTTTTTGATATTGCTAGATTCGGACTCAGGCGTTCATTTAATCCACGCTTCAAATATCTATGAACTTTTTAATTTTATTTAATTTTTTCATGATTTTTCAAAAATGGCCAAAATATGATTATTTGTATTTTTAAT
Organism: Eutolmus rufibarbis; assembly: GCA_963920795.1. NCBI lineage: Eukaryota > Metazoa > Arthropoda > Insecta > Diptera > Asilidae > Eutolmus > Eutolmus rufibarbis. The sequence goes on from OY987205.1 coordinate 16,101,576, forward strand.
TAAATTTTCCTCGAAATCGGGAGGGTGAATGAGTATTTTCTTTAGAGGAAAAAATTTAATTTGTTGATCAGTGTAATTTAAGGGAACATTACACTTTCTCGGTCGAAAATTTTAATGAGTTTTACGGGACTGATAAATAAAACAAAAACATTTTTTGAGTCCGTAATTTTTCTGACGTACATAGCATATGTGCTTTAAATCGTCAAATAATAAAACATTTTTATATAACTTTTGTAAATCATTTTTTATAGGGTTTTTGTGTAGCCTCATGAAAGCCATTTTGAAAATTTTGATCTCCGGCTCACTGAAACGTCAAAAAAAAAATATATATATGTGAGTGTATGTATGTATATCTTTAGAAAAAGTATGACTATGGCTCCAGTATAGATCAGGATTATTTGATTTGAGCAAATTTTCACAAACTGGTGGATTTCCAAAACTGGTGGTCCTATAAATAGCATGTTGTTTTCGTAACAAAAAACTTTAAAAATTGAGGAAGAAATCAACCAATCTTATATATTCTAGTTTATGCTGGGCTTTTTCTTGTGTAGAACAACATATTAAAATTTCAGATCAATCGCTTAAGTGGTTTTTAGCTTATCATGCATGCGGATTACAAAAACGTTGCATTGAGCAAAACGCATTTAAAGTTTTCACAAACGAATTTTCACATATAAAATCTACTTATGTACGTTCAATCAGCTGTAGTGTATAACTGCGAAAGTATTTAGAATCTTCCTCTGAAATTTTCAGAGTATTTACATATATTATTGAAATATGATACTTTACAATCGGTTTTTCCGACTCGAGAATGTGTCCCCTTAATAACAGAGTTGTTAAAGCACCTATTTATTTTTTAAGTTGCATTCCTATAAATGTTTTCATCAAAATATATGAATTCAAGGTTGTAGTAAAATATTTTTAAAGATTAAAGCGATCGAGGTGTTTCTGGATAAAATAGGCTTCGAATTAAATCTCATTTAAAAATATCATATATTTCTGTATTCGATAATGTTCACTTTTAAAGTTTATCTTAAAATTATATTGATTTCACCCTTGTTCATTATTGATAAACGTCTATGTTAACCATATCTTGGCTTTAAGCATGCTTAGTTGTTGGGTTTCTTCTTTCAGCTAATAATTTTCTTTTATTTAAGGGGGCAATAGCTTTCAAAAGTGAACAAAAATCGATTCTTTTTTTTTTACATAAAAGTGTTCCTTAACATTATAGAAATCATCTCCCAAAACCGTACCAGCTAAAATGAGACTTTTTCAAGACACCCTCTGCCGCCGCCAAAACTTACTAAAAATTAAAAAAAAAATATTGTTGTATTCTTCAATATTCAAAGAATAGTTCCCAAAACGAATTTTTTAAATAAATATAATAGTTTTTTTAAAAAAAATTCTTGAGAATGTGCTTTTTTTCTCAGTTATGAAAGCGATTTTTTTTTAATTTTTTAGTGGGACTAAATATAATTCTTATGATTTTAATAATAATTACGATGACAAAGGCTTTTCGATTGAACAATTATTTATACAATTTTGTGCTTAACATTGAAAATCTTCCTTCAAATCAATTTTTCTTTTAACTAAAACTATTTTCTTATTTACCTTACCTGTGTAGTTGTAGAGCTTTTATTATATATTTATACACAAATATGATAATAACAACAAAAGAAATTTTTACGACCGCGGGGCTTTATCCGCAAAGGATATTCTTAAGCCGTGGGCAATAGTGGCGCTTTTTTATTTAGATAATTTTTAAAACTTTTTTCTTGTAAATTAAATTTACATGTGATAAAAGTATCAATTTAATTAGTAAAATTAGCGTTTTTTTAAGAGCTGAAGATCCGCTGCTTAATTCACTTAAGCCATCTATGACCTTCTCGGCCTCTCGACCTAACTAAAGAACATTTGCCGAAATGCGAGGAACCTGGCTTTGCATGTAACAAAATAACCCATATTAAAAACGCGTTGTGTTGAAGTGGAAAATTTGAATTCACATCTTGCAATAGTCTAAACAAGACTCGAGTAAAAATTAAATTGACCTTATTAAAAATATAGCTGGAAGCACTGAACCGCTCAAAGGTAAAAGAATTAAAGACAATATAATGTTTATTAATATGTATCTTATAGTCTAACATCCAAAGCACAGAACAAAAATTATATACATATGTTCATGCAAAATACCATAAATAAAAATATTTATATGTATGTCCTGTAGAAGCTCGTTGATAAAACATAGCTTATTGTTTTATGTCTAAACTAAAAAGTTTACGCCAAAATGAAGCTGGGCAAATATTCGACTTTTTTACTTACCGAAGAATAACGCATTTTTGCGGTATTTCCGAATCTGTTTAATGGGAATTTTAAAAACGGGCCTCATTATAGCTCAGGCTTTATTTGGGCATCGTACTTTGTTTTACTATGTTTGGGGTAACGTAGTTTACTACAGTATATCTTATTTAGGGCAACTATGCTTGTGGGATACCTATCCTATGAAGATATTTACTTTTGCAATCACTCAGGCAAAACCGCGGCGACATTTTATGTTACAGAAATAAAACCTCGTATTTTTTAATCATCAGCTCAATTCAAGCTTCTAGAGCGTGGGAATATGTAACTTATTTAAAATTCATCATTTGGTTCATTGTTAGCAAACTTGTAACCAAATGAAGCAAACATTTCACAATGAAGCAGGCAAGACGTCATTTTATAGTTCTTCAAAAAACTTGCGTAATAAGCAGTATTTAAAATTGTGTTAAACATTATATTATTTGAATGTACCAAAACGCACATAAATAAAATTCAAGTTGCTCAAAACAAAATTTTAAAAATTATACTGTATCTACCAAGGCACTTCTCCACCACTGAATTGCATGAAAGGGCTAACTCAGAGAGAGTTCATAGGTAATAAATTAAAACGCATTACGGACAAATTTGTTTCAAGATGTTTCTGGTCCGAAAAGTGGTAATTAAAAAGTTATTTAGATTTTCTAATAAAACTCGAATTCACGTAGGTTTACTTATTGTCCGCAGTTTTTGTAGTATGTAAGAATAGCCTTAGTTTTATCATAGGGTTTTCAAAAAAAGGATTTCTTTAAAGGAAATATCTGTTTTTAAATATGTATTTATTTGCTCATGCAAACCTAGCAATAATATATACATATGTAATTGAATAAATTGGAATAAATAATAATAATAATATTATGTTATCTACGACAGTAGAAGGGCAACGGGAATCTTCTACAAATATGTTTTATTCTTAAAATAGGAAAGCAATTGAAAACATCTAAAATCAATATTCCTAAAATAGCTTATAGTTAAAAAGTTGTGAGAATTGAATCGTTCAAAAGAGAACAGTCAAGAGATGTGAACTGAAGGTTTCATTGATATACCCCAAAAACTGGTTGTACTCTTCCTTTCAAGATGGAGCTGAATGGAGGGCGTTGATAGTGTTGGTACCCTGCTCATAGCGTTGAAAAAATTAAAATTTTATTTTTTTCATTTCCTTGAAGCAAAATTACATTCCAAGCCTTGACATAATTTTCAAATATTAGCAATTGTACACGAAACCCGACACTGACGATTATAAAATCAATTTTATTGATGTCATATTCGTATGGCTTGTTAAACTAAATATTTTGCTTATACATTATTGTTTACCCATTTTAATTTATTTTCCAGAACGCTTATTAACCTTGTGCCATCACCTTTAATTAGTCTTTCCTTTTCAATGGACAAAGTGAAGGTGCCTTTCTCCTGTTCCCTGTCAAGACCTCTCGAATGCTCCTGTTTATTTGGACCGGCATATTCCAGCAAAAGAATCATTTACAGAGAAAAGGAGCGAAATTTTGTCAAGATTATGGAAAAAATAAGCATGCTTCCAGAGTTGCATAACGATAATTTCACAGTAGTTTACCAGCCATTCTTCAAGGATGCTTCGGTATTTCTGGACGATAAGCAGCCACACATGTCCATCATGTCCATTGACTGTATCCATTTAAGCCAAAAGGGTCATGCAGTTTCAGCCAATGGCCTTTGGAATAACATGTTAGAGAAAGTAGGTCAAAAAAGTGTCGGATTACAGCCTTTACTTAAGAAATTTAAGTGTCCTTCAAAGTCATCGCCTTATATATATACTTACTATAATAGTTTTTAAGATGATAGTTATCGAAATAAATGTTTTAAAAAAATACTGGAAACATTTATTTACAAAGAGAGAAACAGAGAGAAGCCTTTGTACAAAAGATCAACAAGAAATGTACATTTAGTAAAAAGTAAGACATGTTCGTTATTAAGCTAGGAACTGACTAGTGGTGTGGGACGCCGTAGGAACCAGAAGGTACTCCGTATGATCCGGATGGAATGGAGGCATAGCCGTGTTGGTGATATTGGGCTACTTGGATTCCATGTCTAATGTGTCCGAGTTCAATTCCTACTACACGTCCTCCGTAACCGCCAGCGTAAGATGGGACTCCATAGTGGGAGGATGGAGCACCGTAAGTAAGAGATATTCCTCCATGTCCATGTCCACCATGCCCACCACCGAAACGGCTAGATTCCAGGTTTTCCTGTTCAAGGAGAATTTCCTTGACTTTGTGGAGAAGGATGGGGTCAACGTGCTTTCCTTCAGAGGTTTGATAACCGGGGCTAACTGCAGTGTAGTGTCCACTGATTCCACCTAGTCCACCACCAATTCCTCCTCCTCCACCTCCTCCACCAAGAGAGTAGGAATCTCCGTGACCAGAGGCGTAGCCGCCCCCGAAGCCTCCACCGGATCCGGAGCTAATAATCGATGTATGTGAGATGGAAGGACCACTATAAGCATAGCCAGTGCTTACTGGGGGCTCGGCGGCAGCGAGTCCAACAACGGCGAGGGTGATCAACTGAAACAGAAGCACACTATCATAAACCAATTCATCAGCATCAAAGGTAAGCCTCAAGCCACAAGATCAAACTCGGTTTATCGGTTTCACTGTCACCTTATCTCCCGTTTAGGGAAACGCGAAACATAACTGCAACGCACTTTCATCTGATCCACGCATCTCTTACAATGCCACAAGATATGATTTTCATACTTATCATTAAAACAGCGAAAGTGACAGCGTAATCCTTTTATATTGCGAGTTTAATCCTTGGCCTCCATAAAATCTGGTATCCACGCGGAGGAAACTTACCACACGGAACTTATTCATTGCGAACACAACTGGCTCAAGCTAATCACACGAAAAATAGGCTATGTTAGTAAGTGCACTGGATCGGATGCTACTCCACGGTATGACCACAAAGAAATGATGCCATCTCCATGTCGACCTGATCATTTTATACCCATATCATGGGCAACTCTAAAGTACACGGCGGAGGGTTGGAGGTTGATGCTGGCATGGTTGATCAATTTGGAATTTCATCCTCCTCTCCGCGTTAATGGGTAATGCAAAAGGCGTTTGTGCTTTCATCTTCACCAAAAGCGCGAGAAAAAATTTCGTGTACTGCCTGATCGTGTGCATGGGTCTAAATCGAAAGTCTCATATCCGATAAGAAACTCGTAAGAGGCGTGCGTCGACCGGCCAACATCGTGTTGTGGTGCGCTCAGGTGGAAGTGCAACTCGCGATAAATTTTTTCGCTTGTTGTTTGTAATTCAGTTCAATTCACTAAATGAAGATATTTTTTATTTGTTTTTCTTTCCTTTGGGGTACAGCAGTGGGGTCAAGTGAAGGGTCTTACCTCTAGCAGCTTGAACCTCTTACCTCTTAGTTTTGGGGCCTTGTAAAAATTGCCATTGTTTGTCGTAATCGTGAAGCACAGTTTCTTGAAGCCAGTACAACTTTTTATACTCAGAGAGCAATAATTTTTACGACTGCAAAGATTTGCAAACATTTTGAGATGAAAGTAGTTTTCATAGAGCTTCCAAAAATAATAAAAAGAATATTAAGTAATTAAGCCGCCTTCATTCGAACTGACAGGATTAATGATCACTTATCACTTGAAGCTGATGGCTAATGTGCTATTTCCGGAAATAACCTTTTTTCACAACTTTTTCAGACCTGCTCTTAGTGAAGAAGTTAAATTTTGGAAATAACTCCGTAATAACACAGAAAACCCCATCCCATCCCTGCCTAGCAAGATATATGTATATATATATTTCTCATTTTGCTTATGTACATATATATGTGTATGTATATAATATATATATGTATATAAGCAAAATGAGAAATGACATAAGAGCTTTCCTTTGGAAAGATAAAAATAAGCTACCGATCTTTGTTGAGGTGCAGCTTCAGTAATGGACTTTTAGTCTTGTAAATTTTCTCACATCAGGAAATTGAGAATGTATTGTCAATTATAAAGTTATTATATATTATATGGGAAACCCAATTTTTTACTGACCAATTGTGAGTAAAATAAGAGTCAGGAAATAATCTTTATAAGATAAAAAGTAACCTAAATTTGCAATACTTTATAATTAAAAATGTTCACGGAAAAGGCAATCAGCGCTTAATATACATATTTTGAATGATTTGCAAGAGTGAATCAAAAAATAATGTTATTAAAACTGAAGAGATGTGTGCAGAGTTCTAGGCAAAAAGTGAACTATATTGCTAATAACAGCTGTATTTTGCTCAAATTTATTTCTGAATATGTTTTTTAGCCATACCTACTCTAATTGTTTTTTAGCCATACTCTAAAGTCTAAACGTTTATTTATTTACTTACAGAAAGCTTTTGTACATGAATAAAAAAAACTCCATTACCAAAATGAAAAGAAACTTTAGGTTGTCCACACTAGATGCATATACATTATACATATGTACGTGTATAAAAACAGATAAATTGATGAAACAAACAATTTATAAATGCGAGATAACAAGGAGACTACAAATTTTATTAAAATCAAAATGGAAAATGATGGTACATATGTGTGGGTTATTCTCTTAGGTGGGAATTTTGAATTTGCGTCGTATGTTTGAAGACCCATATATGTTACCTAAATGCAAGGTAAATTTGTGATGCCTTTCAGTTCAATTATCAATTTTGAGGCATATTGGAGACTATTTTGAGCGTCGTTACATGATTTTAATTATTTTGCACTCGAATTTTATCCCATACCTAAAGATCTTCATTTCCGAGTTACAGCGAGTTTAGTTTCCAGACACATCTTTTTCCTGAAATGTCTCATTAACGATGATTTAAAATGCATAAATAATTAAAAGAAATACTTGTAGAAAATACATTTTTTTTTGCAAATTTCATTTCAAACTTCGTTTTGTATAATTAAAAGGGTTCTTCCTATTTGTTTTGCTTCTCTCTTGTTCTCCTCGTTTTCGTATTTTTTAAATGTTTTTGATGGTAACTGTTGAGGATTTCCCAGTCCATATGAATGCAATGCTCCTACCAAATGAGTATTTTTATCCAGTAAATTGTATACCGATTCCAAACTTGTGTACCAGTTGTCTATGTACAACGTGTGTCCCTTTTTGGATACATCTCTACAAAGAGAAATTACAATATTAGTTGGTGTAGTATATTCATTTTCCAAAGTTCTCTCCATATGCACACGAAAAGCATACGTGTACCCAGGTCCGCAGCACAACTTATGTAAATACTAGCTGAGTAACCCGGTTTCACCCGGTGTATCAAAAATACTAATTAGTTAAATACTTCTGAAATATTGGTACTACAGCCCGATTAGGAAGTTTAGAAGTATTACTAAAATCTGTAAATGTGGTATAGAACCGTCCAAAACTCATTTTGCTACCATCGTCTATATCAGAAGGGCTAATAATCTATTCTGTACTTATATGTTTTCAATGTTAGGTGTTAAATAAATAAATAAAGGTATAATTTTTTTTTTTACTATTTCATCGTTACATGACTTAAATTCGTAGAATTCAAAAAATTGTTGTCGTCATATTGGTTCCGCTATTTTGAATTTACAAATTTTGATAGCAAATTCGAAATTAGTAGCCTCAAAATACCCATAATACTAATTTTCAATTAAATTCGTTAAAGTTCGAAAATTTTTAGTCGCCATATTGAATCCGCCTTCTTGAATTTCTAAATTTCGAGCGTAGATTCGCAATCAAGAGCTCCAAAAAACCCCAGATACCAATTTTCACGGCAATCCCTTGAAATTTACAATCTTTGGCCGCCATCTTGGGTCCGTCATTTTGAAACCCGTGCATAAAAATTAGCCTATATGTTAAGTCGGGATATGTAGTGTCTTAACTCAGAAAATGAAAATAATCGGACCCAGCGTTTAGGCGTGATTGAGCAATATATGTATATTGGGTTCGCCATTTTGAATTTCGAAATTTTGATAGTAGATTCGAAATGAGTGGCCTCAAAGTACTCATGGTACTAATTTTCAATTGAATTCGTTGAAGATGGAAAATTTTTGGTCGCCATATTGGATCCGCCATTTTGAATTTCCAAATTTTGAGTGTAGATTCGCAATCAGGACCTCCAAAAACCACCAAATACCAATTTTCATGGCAATCCCTTGAAATTTATAATTTTTGGCCGTCATCTTGGGTCCGCCATTTTGAAACTCATGAATAAAAAGTAGCCTATATGTTAGGCCGGGATACGTAGTATCTTCACTCAGAAAATGAAAATAATCGGACCCAGTGTTTAGACGTGATTGAGCAACAAACAAACAAACTTTCGATTTTATGTACATATATAGGGATAGGGATCTAATTTAATGCCAGGTTAGGTTAGGTTGAGGTGGCTGCCTCTTAGACCACACTTAGGTCACAGAAGGCCCATTGTGATACCACGTGGGACGAGTCCCCTGTATCTAACCCTCAAACTATTTGGAGTCCTAATGAACTGCTCCAGGCTTCTAATCCTGGCCGAACTCAGTTCAGACAGATCACTGAAGAATGGGGAGTCTAGATTGCGGTTCGGTACGGAGGAAGAATAAGAATAAGCAAGAGCTGGGCAACGATAGAGGAAGTGTAGAATACTTTCCTCCTCCTCTTCATTAAGGCAGCTTCTACAAAAGTCGTGAGAGGTCAACCCCAGTCTACTTTAATGCCATATTTGTGGCGTTTTTGTCTCAAATGACCAGCTGGCGAAAAAAACCGATCTAATTACACTTTTAGTCAAAACTACTTTTTTTTTTCTTAAATCCGGCTGTTCATGGATCTGTGAATCTAATTTTTTACTTGTTTTCAATTAAAACTTGCTGAAAGTGCGTTAAAATCGAGTCAGAAGTTCGTGATTTCGACCGAAATGGTGCAACTGCAGTTAAGTTTTAACAACTTCGAATAAGCTCGTTCAAAATGGAATAATTTTCATACAAATCTGTAAGATGTCAATCAAAACGGAATAGGTGACTTCCGTTTTTCAATTGTTGTACTGCTATAGTAATACTGTTTTTAGAACATTGAATGCATGAGGGTAACCCGTGACCGGCGCTTGAAAGCTTTCTCTCGTCAAATGCATTTTTATATGCATTTTTCTCATGAAAACTTTCTGGAAAATTGTAGCACTTAACGTGTTAATAAGGTAACAATACAGCCGACTCTCTCTTCTGTTATATTTTTATTTTATTTGAAAAGAGAGAGGACTGGTTTTATTTTTTATGATTAGCAAGTGTTAAAATTGAAGTAAGTAAACGTTTTTAAACTGCTCTTGTTTTAATTAACTTAAACTTTATTTGTACTGAAACGTATTGTTTGTAATCAAAATCGATTAAGTGCAGTCTGGTGGCAATCAAAACATAACAATTGCACTAGTCGCAAACAAAACGACATAATTGCCATTTTTTAATTTAAATATCTTCGGTTGAAAACATTTCAAATTTATTTCTGGACATAATTTTCTTCGGGAAAGTTTCATATTTACAGGATTATGGTAGTAAATATGTATGATAGTCTACCTAATCCTATCCAAAGAATTAGCTAAAAAAATCTTTTCATTTTATAGCATATTGTTAAAGTCTCCTATTATATTTAAAGGAAATAATTAATAACATTTTATAACTATATTTTTTTAATTATCCTTTTATGTAATTCATGAAATTATTTAAAATCTTTTGTATAATTAAAATTCTTTTTGTCGAATTTTTAAGCCGACTTGTTATTTGAAGGGTTGATAAAGAATTAAATATTAGAATAATTTGTTTTTTAAGGCTAATTTTCTAACGATAAATATTTGTGAAAGACGGGCAAGGAAAGCCAACTGATCTTTCACAATTCATTTTTGTTTGTCATTTTCCATCTGCACAAACGCTGAGAGTTTTCAACCTCTAGACATGACTTTAGATTCAAGTCTTCAATTTTAAAGCCAGACGGAGAGGTAAAAGGTATAATTCTTGGTTGATCACCTCTCGAATCATGCCGTTCTTCAAAATTCTCATCCTCTTCCTCTGAGTGAATATGTCAAAATATTCCAAATTTTTGCGCTTAAAACTTACTCTTACCGTCCTAAGAATAAATTCCCACGGTAAGTCATGCTGTCAAACTCTACCTGTTGCTGGTGTTTTGTTCGAACAGATACATAGTTAGAGTTGTTTTGAAATACAGTGGAGGAAGAAATAATAGGTACAAGTGAAAAATGAACGCACAAATTTATATAAAAAGTAAATTTATATAAAAAGTTCAAACTAATATATAAATAATAATATATGTTAATTTTTGTTAGTATTCTACACTAAATGTACAAATATTTATTTATTTTAACTCGTCCATTGAAGGGATTTCCAGATAAAACTTTGAATTTTTAGCTTATGTTCCTATTATTTTCTCCACCTTTTCTGTACAAAATTCTGTAGTATTTTGTTCTTATCACTTTATTGATTTTTGGATCATAAGATATTCTTCCCTAGTTATATTTAGTAAGACATATTTTTCCAGTAAAAGTGATAGTTCTGGCACTTGGAGTGAAAAAACTCGTGTCTACCACCATAAGAAGCAGTATTATTTCGTATAGATTTTCAAACTACATCACTACATTAGCAATCTCTACTTTACGGCTTGTATTTGAATATATTTTCAGGAGTGCTCTTTTCATTTTCCGCTATATTCGTAATTATAATTTTAATAAACGAAGGCTAAGAATAAATACAAACAACATAGTGTAGATTAGTGATTAGAAGTGTGAAAACTCACATTTATTTAGGAAACCGAAAAGTTCTTCAGCTTGTTGCCTTTTTGATGTTAGATAACATATAATACATATAAAATACACTAGAATGATTTAATGTTAAACAGGTACTATAGATGCTCATTTCATAAAATTACTCATAATTGTAAGGGTTTCCAATAAAAAGTGTTAAGAGCAATTGCGGTCCGAAGATTTAGTAAAAAGTGCAAATGGATGCGAATTCGAAACCGGCCTTAGTATTTATTGAAATCCCTAAAACAATTCATTAACTAAATATTATCAAAGGCCTTTTAAATATATTTTTATGGCAATTATTCCATAATAAATAGCAAAAACATCCACTTGGTTAAAATTAGACAGAACATTAACTAAGGGCTGCAGAGATATTCACTTCCTTATTTTTAGGTAAAAAAACGTACCACATGAGGCCGTTGTCATTCCGCTCTACCTTTAACACCACATTAAGACATCATAACAGCAATTCACTTGTTACGCCAATTTGTATTACATAAATGAAATAGTGTCGTGGACAGCGCTATGAATAACATTTTGCGTCTTAAAAAAACATTTTTAAAGAAAGAGAAAACGGAACCGAAGTAATAGTCTCGCTTCCAGCTAACGAAATGTGCCCTGCATAGAAATTGTTCATTAATTGCAGTTTCCAGCTGCTCTATAAGTGTTGCATATAGCCAGTCCCAGTTTATATGAATGCGTTCGTGGGTCATTATAACAACCACATTAATTACTTGTTTTAGAGGCATGTCATTTCCGAATATCTATCAATCATAAGACACAAAATTTGTGAATTTGAACTCAGTTTTTAGAAATTATATTAGGTAAGGTAAGTTTTTCGAGCAAAATACGTTGCTTTATGGGTACACTTGTGATGAGGCACTTTGAACAAAAACATTGTTAAGAGATAAGTATCTTTAATTATTTAGAAGGCACTTCACTTTCCCTTCGTCCATGTTGAAATCATTATTAAGTTCTCTGAAGGTTATGTGAGTAATAAAATCTTGTTAGACTGTTTATTTGTATTACCAGAAAACAGTTCATATACTGTATAATGATATAATTTTTCAATGTAGGTACAATGTTATAAACTTTCAATGTACAAATTCAAGGTTTGGCTCTTGTTTTTCTAATTTAACTTCATAAATAATAGCGATTTCTTAGATTTCTTAATTCTTTTGAAGCTTTACCAAAAGATACCAGTATTTCAGAAAAATTACACAGAACGATAGTTACGCACAAACGTTAGGAATTGTTTACAGAACTTTACCGAGTAGCATTTGAATGAATTTGAAGGGTCAAACTTAATCTTCAATAACACGCTGCACAATTGATGATTATGCCGTCAGCATTTTTATTTGACGTTGTCCCTGTATCGAAGCGAGGGCATTGATGTTCTAACATTCAGGAATTTTTTTAAATAAACTCAGGCAAAAAGCTCAGCAGTTCCTTATGACAGGTCTTCCCCTGAGTTCGCTGTTTGCGGGAATTCTAGAGATCGTGTTTTTTATCAAAAATATAAAAGAAAATTGTTGTACATTATTAACAAGTTATTATTATTAAAAAGTTGAAAAATTGAATTTTTTATGAGCGTTTAAAAAAAATAACCAATTATAACCACTTTTTTTGGAGATTTTTACAAAAGCTACTTTAGACAATGATATCATTCCAATTGTTAGTTTAATTCTTTACAATTGCATTAGGTATGCATATTATGAAGATGATAGGCCAATTATTTTTTGAGTTTTGATTCCTACAGATTGAAAAACTGTCGTTTCGAGAAAAACGCGTTTCATGTGTCATAAGTCATAACATAAAAAACGATTCTATACTTTCCATTATAAATGTGGTTTTTGCTACTAGACGTGGAAATCCCTAATTACTCTCAGTTATACCTCAAGGCGACAACATTTTGGTTTGTTGGTTATTATATAAATTTTGTAGAAATTTGTCAAAGCCTACCTGCGAAGTTATAGTTCTTTGAATAAACTATTCTCTTGAGATAATATGTTTATTAAATCGCAGTCAAAATTTGGTTTATTTTAGCAAACTGATGATATTACAATTTATGTGTAACAATCGGAACTGGAATTAAAACTGACAAAATTGTTGGGCATTTATTTAGATGGTTCTAGTTCAGACGATAGCCAACAGCGTACTGAATAAAAATCGTTTTGGTTTTTGTGTTTCGAATCATCCGTTCGTGCAAAATCACTGGGACAGTGCGCACCGGTTTTTTTTATGTACATACATATATTTAAAGATGGATGTTTTGTGGGTATATATATGTATATATTAAAATTAATAAAAAAAATTTTCTTGTATATGTCAATAGTGTATTTACTAAACCCAAAAAGATTTCAAATAAGATCTAACATAGATTGCTCAAAAAAAATTCGTGAAAAATATCAATTTTTAGGCCGATAAACTAGAATAGCCCCTTAACTAGATGTACCATAAACGGACAGTTATTAGATTGAGTTGACGAAGTTAATGATTTAGTGTTAATCCTGGAAAGACACATTAATCATGTAGTGTTTAAGGCTTACCTATAATTAGCTAGGATTCATGAAAAGGAATACAAACGAATTGTCATATGAATTTGTATATAAACCTTGGTATATGTCTTTTGTAAGGCCGTTAGTTGAATACGCATCTATTATATGGAACCCGTCCTATTACTCTACACATTAATAGAATAGAAGCAGGGCAGGAATCTTTAACAAGATTCTTATAATGTAGACTAAATTGGCAGAAATCAATGTACCTTCTACTGTTATAAAACATGCCGTCTTTTATATGGGTTGTGCTTTGTTTATTAAGGATTTGTTACGTAATGATATCAATTGTTTTCAATTACTTTCTATTAGTAATATTTATGCATCGGAAAGTCCACTTCCTTCTAGAGACTTTTTGATTATGGTTCTCAAGAGGCAGTGAATGCACAGGATTAACTTCTCGATTACAAAAGAAAATGACGTGCAAGGAGGTGAAGTAGCACCTACTTCTTAAGGGCATCTACTGATTTTTTATCGAATATCGACAATATTTCAAGTTTTTCGCAGGAATTTGATTAGCAGAAGAACAATTTTTTTCTAGTACTAAGCATACACTCAAGATTACAAAGTGGGGTCATAACCCTCCCCCGCCCCAGATGCTCTACTTTTTTGAAAAAGTACACAATAACAACATGCAGACTATTTTACTCATGATCTTAGTATTTTTCTGGAAAAGCAACTCAGACTGAATCAATGTGTCCCCCTGTATTTTCTCTTTCTCTCAATAAGTTGCGATTCACTTGCTTTATTGCAAATAAATGCCGAGGCATAAAAGGAATGCAACTTCTTATCGTATTTCAGATAACCATATTCTCATTTTCAAAAAGTTTCCTATATATACAGCCCGACCCAATATTTCGGTGTGGGGTACGTATTAGGTGTTAACAGACCCTAAACTTTCAAATCACCATGTTATATATTTAGCATAGTAATCGTGGAAAATTAGAATTATGAAAAGCTGAAAAGAATTTCTAAGAAAACTAAAGAGAAGTTAGCGGCGGAAGCTATTTATTATTTTACTTTGAAAGAATTACTACGTATTCTTCAAAAAATTGATAAAATTATTTTTGATAGATATAATACTGCTAAAAAAATTAAAAAACTTGCAGCAAATTGATAAAATTAATGTTTTTGCTAAACAAATTTCAAATATTTTAATTTAAAGAACTAAAATTTGACCTTGATACTCTTGAGATATAATTTTAAGCAAAAACATAGTTTGGTAGTAGTCGTTAAAAGAAATATGATTCTGATATTTGCAGGTTTATATATATTTTCGATCAAATTAGGTCTATTTATTTAAAAAAAAAATAATAAGTTAATTAATATATAATTAATAATTAATAATTTAACCACTGTAAAGAACTACATTTACTCTTGTACCTATGTACACTGATCAAGAAAATGTAACCTGTGTGACAAAAAAAAAAAACAAAATTTTTATTACACATCCATTTGTCTTTCTGACCTCCCCCAAAGTCTATTTTTGGTTCCGCACCTCGAGGAGGCTACCCTACAACATAAATAAAAATTAAAGGATTTCGGCGTTACTCCCAAGTTTGATACTCCCCTCGTAAGACCACTGGGTAATATATTAATGAATATAATGCAACAAGATTTACATCGATAGGCTAATTACACTGGTCTATAAAATTCAACTTTTTTATGTATGTGTATAAGATGTATTTTGTGTAATAATAACTAATCACTAACGCCACATCACAATTTTGAGAAAATAGGACGAAAACGAAAACAAATCGTATTTTCGGCAGATTCGAAAATTGAAAGAAAAAAATAACAAAACGTGAAAAGTGCTCATAACATGGTTCAAATGAAAGCTTTAAACCTTATCTAGATATATGAAGTACTACAATTCCATAGTTCTTACAAAGCATATTTGTGAGCTATGTAGTTTTTCATTAGAGTGCGCTAGTTGAGATTTTCATTCACTATCATGCAATAATGGTTAAGAGAGAAAAGTGAATTTCATAAAGTATACTTGCGAAAGTTCAAAAGAATTTAGTATTTTATTATAATATAATACTTAAAGATTGGAATTTTTATTTCAGGTACATTAAAACCTCCTGCAATAATCAGTTATTTTTTGACGAATTTTTAAAAATGTTCAAAATACGATATTTTGGTCTCTTCAAACCCATTTTTTTTGCAAAAACATGACGTTATGGAACATTTTCGTTTGCGAATTCGTAATCTATTGAAAAATTCTATAGAAATGATATATAATTTGTTTAGGAACAAAATTAATAGGGGTAGGGTAGGCTTCGTATGTCTCGCAAGTGGCCAAAATCGCGTAACAATTACGAGGCTTATAAAACTTTCCATACATTTCTACTTTACGCGGTTTCGTTACATTTGCGATCTAATATAGACGCGCTAATTTACCCTCGTAGATTTTTATTTCATATCCCTGTCAAAAAACAACTGTTTTGCTCAACTGGTTCTGACAGAGATTTTTGAAAAATCGTTTGAAATCTTTAATTTAAAGGTGGATGTGAGTAAATATGGAATGTTTCTACTATAGTATATTATTTATATATATGTTACTTTTTTTCTTATAAGGATCCTTAAGAACGAAAAAGATGTAAAGTCCCAATGCATCGATGGAGTAGTAAGGTAACAGCCGATTTGCTCAAAGGAATTATGGATTTAGTTAAAGACAATCCGGAGCAATTTGAGGTATATACATACATATACAATATATATATATATATATGTATATATATATATATATATATATATATATATATATATATATATATATATATATATATATATATATATATATATATATATATATATATATATATGTATATATATATTATATATATATATATATTTTTTTTTGAGAACTTGCTCTTGAAAAGAGCAGGATCACCCAATTATACAAACATTATTTTGTTACTATGCTTGGCCTCGCATTTATTAAATGATTTTGATCAAATTTGGCCTATAAAGATACGACATTTACACTTCATTTAATAATAAAGATAATTACGAAGGGCATTTCTATAATGCGTGGTCTTATATCGGTACTCAAATTCTCTGTAAACTCATGCAATAATGCATGAAAACCGAAGCAGCACAATTCAAGAGCTAATGTTTACAATGCTTAAGCTTTGTCAACGAAATTATTGACGACAAGAAGTTTACAGAAGCAGTCAGAAGTAATACATATCCAATGTAAACATGACCATGGCCTTCTTGACCTAGCTAGCTAATTAACAACCGATTGTGAACGATGGTCAGGTTTAAGAGGCTCGCAAGTTAATATATCGTATTATGACCATTATGTCGGATAAATTGCAATAGCTCGGCGTGAACCAAACGTTTCACAATTAGGTGTGTTATAACTACTTTATGAATTGATAAATTCAAATCGTTTCAAACCATACCTCGTTAAGTAAAAGGTAAATCAATACCATGAAAATGGTAAAACCCCTCAGCATTGTCAGGTACGTGGAAACGTGACAAAGGCATACTAAGAGTAAATCTACAACATCGAAAGCAAACAGATGTTGGATGGACATAGTATAAATTGGTGCAGTCGGATCAATCTTTACCTGACTAGCACACCTCAAGAAATTTACTCCAAATTCAGGTCAGCGCCGATGATGATCACTACCTGGGTGATTCACAACGAAAGTAAAAGTGCTGGTCAGCGGTTGGAGCTGGTTTTTATAGCCCCAACAGCTTAGATCATCCGCTCTATCTGTTGTCGCTCTTAGCCGACCAGGTAATTGTACTTTTGTTTTCGGATCCTTCTATTTTGGCCTCTTACGACTTTTGTACGCGCCCTAGGTGCAAATACTGGAAAAGTAACACTGGCCTCTGGGTGGATCGGCTGATCATTACGAACACCAGTGCCGTCTCGATTGGATTATATTTTATTGTCGTTTTTCGTCTTTCGCACTTTTCTTCTTCACGGACCTTCACTTGCAAAAGTGGAAGTTGAAATTTGACTCAGACAATTTTTTTTTTCTGCGATGAAGGCAGGAAATCTGCAGGTTTGTAGGTGAAGCAAGTTTTTATACATTCGCACTTGTATTGAGATGGAAAGTCAGTTTTGCTCTTTTCTCGTTCGGTGAAGTGGTTTAAATTGCTTCTTTGCTTTCGGTTGGACTAGTCTTACGCAATAATAATCTTTAAATTTTGGTGTACTTTGATGAGCTAAAGAAAAAGTAATGGGACCAACCAATGACCTTATAAATGTTTTTCTAAGTTTTAAGAAATTTTTTGTTCTCAAACGGTTTGAAAGAACATATTAAGGTTTTATAATCATAACTATTTCGTCACATTAGCGAAACGAGCTTTATTATTAAAACTAAGATTCACTAAAACTATCATTAAAACTATATTTAATAATATTTATGAAAACTTGCATTTAAGTTGGCCATGAAAAGTCATCACTTAGAGTAGTTTTCTTAAGTAAACTTTAGTTTTACAAAAGTGTATTCTAGTTTAAATTGAGTTTGAAATCTTTCCATGGATTTCGGTGGCATTATGTGTGAACATTCCCCTCAACTCAGAAGTGCGAGCATTGCTTGCCGATCGCAGTTAGTTTCCAAAATATGTATATCTATTTGAAATTTGTAGTAATGTTATTCGACCAACATGTTTTGCAATTTATTTCGTACTACAACATTTCACTTTGCCTTCAGGAAGACCTCTTACAACATTTTTTCTCTATTTCACTAACATTATTTCCTTTATTTAGAGGTGTCCCACATTGAAATTCCGCTCATGGTAATTCTAATACATTAACCTCTTGACACCCTTGGCCACATATGAGTATACGTTTAGTTTTTTAGAAATTAAAATTATTCTAACTGGAAAAGAAACTAAAATCTGTTAAAGAACTACACATTAGATTATATTTCGACAATAAAACCAAACAATTTGTAGTATGGCAGCATGGATAGAATTTTATTCTACTTGAAATTAACTGCTTTCAAAATATTTCAAAGTTGCCTCTGATTACCACGAGATTTCTTTTTAGTTGATTGGAAAAACATTCGCAATCTTTGATAAATAAATTATCCAATGTATAAAATTTGGTTAGTTTTAATTTAAAAACATAATTTGCAAAATAAGTTTTTTTATTTTTTTACTAATATCACTTTACTGTCAAATATTTGAACTCAGTTTTTTTTTATACTAATTGTTTTTCCAAAATTTTTCTAACTTACTGAGTAGCTGTCGGCAAAAAATAAGTACATAGGTAATCAAATAAAACATGAAACCACTTTTTCCACCTTTGAAAAATTCGTCCCTGAAGAGATTAAATTAAAATAAAAGTTTTTACAGGTACCTACATTTCTCTCATTTATTGGAGCTACATTTTCAAAAGAATGAATTGGAAAAGACAATTAATTATTTAAAATCTTCTTATATTTTCTTAAAATAATTTGGATTTATTGTTGGATATATCTTTAGAGAGTACTACATAATATTAATGAAACCTCCAATACTCCAAAAACCTTTTTACAAAAAATGATTGATCGAGTTGTTCTATTTTTATTTTTCTAGATTTTAAATTATTACAGTTGTTTCTCTTCGATTCGATGTAGATATAATTAATATTCCACAAATCAAAAGGCAAATACATTCATTCGATGGCAAAAGTGAAAAGTTTAAGATCAATGTATATGAATTGAAAGATTTTATCGAAAACTTATATTTGTAATTAGCAAAAATTTAAAAAATGGCAGAGTAATTTTCACGGTCTTTTGGTTAAACCTAAGATATTTAATGAAACAATTTTGGATTTCTGCAAGCCGGTTCAGAGACAAGATTGAAAACTAATTTCTTTTTCTTTTTTCGCCAAAATTTCAGGAAATGTATTTGAGACTGTGTGTTATTATATGTAATAAAAACCTAATTCATCATTACATAGGTATAATGAATAGTTTCTCTAAAATCACAAAATTTCTACAAAACGCTTTTTTTTGGCCCATTACTAGGTATGTGTATCCTTTAAAATTAAAATTAATCGAACTATGGATATAGTCTAAAAGACTGATGGCGGGCCTGTACCCTTCAACATTCAACTTTTGGCGAAGCGCGCAGAGAGTGTAAAACCGGAATTAAAGTGAAAGATTTGAGTATTCCAGTCATTCGTCTACCTGAAATACTATCAGCATTTTTAAAACACTCAACAAGCTGGGACTGCTTTGTCATCGTCTTTTGCTTTACTTCTCTTCTTTCTAACGTACTACCGAAGAGAAGCAATATACGTATGTATTATATTTGCTGAACTTCCAGCTGTCTATATATTTTAAAATAAACGTTAAAACCTATCAATTATAAATAATGGTTTTTTTTCGGTTTTAAACTCAGGAAGCACTCCGTTACTAATACCGCATTCTAATTCTAAGAACTTGGCTAGAATTTTTGCAAGAACATTTATTAATTTGACTGGACTATTATGCATATGTGGGGTCTCGGGTGACATAGTTGGCTGAGCGGTTCGGTTATGAATATGACATTCCGTGGTTGTGGGCTCGATTCCCACATGAAAAATCCTGGTTAAAAAATAATAATAATAACAAACAGAAAAAATAGGAAATAGAGAACAACAAATACAATAACGCAAAAAACTAACATTTCTTAAAGCTTGTATCTGCTAGTTTAAGAATCAAAAGCTTAAAACGTTTTATCGTTCCTCCCACCTCTGTGCTAAACGTTAGAAAAGTTAGAATAGAGTTAGAATTTTTCTTTTATTTTTATGAATTTTGAGAGGGGTGGGAAAACACACATATTTTTTACATGAAATAAATTGTAACACAATGGGGAAGCTTGTTAAGAACTGATGAATTTATTGAAAAAACGGAATATATTTTCAACATTTGGAACTAAGTGTTTTTGGTCTCATTAAATAGGTCCCAAAAATATGTAAGTAATAAGGACAAAGACAGATATAAAATAGAAAATTCATAATCATTTCAGAAATTACTTGCCAGGAAACTGATACCTTGACTGGCCTGCAAACATCTGTTTACTTTTGGATCCTATTTTTGGTGGAATTTGTTATATTTGCATGTTGTTTAGACAATTACGACTAACTTCAGGTAGAATAATTCAAAAACTATATTTTTACCTTCGAGTCGAAAAATATTTGAAAGAGGAATGACGTAGTTAGCATTTGTTCTGATTCTTTTCAATCTTCTTTAATGAAACAACTATTTAAATTGAGTACCCAATTCCAGAAGATTAAAATCTGTTGTGTATTGTTAGTTTCGGAGCTAGTTACCACTTTGATTGCCATCTACTTTCGTTACTGTTTTGAGCGCCATTTACTTTATATATAAATGCGTCGGCCATTTCTCCTCTCTTCCTCTTTCCTGTCAGGCAGCCAACGCATGAGTATTAACCTGTATAAAATTGTTATTTTTAAATTAATAAAGCATTTATAATATAAAATGCAAATGAAGGAATTATTCAAATCGTATCAGCAGTTTTCGAGATTACTCTGAAAAACTTAAAGAAACATGATTTCTGACAGAAAACATTAGTGCAAATTAATGCAAAAGTGTTAATTAATGTAATTTTATAGCCTACTAGCCAATGCCCAGTGCGCTCCGCTGCACCGAAGAAACAAAATGTAATTTTTTTCAAATTGGAATTTGAATACCTGGAATTTGAACGCTTTCTTTTCAAATTTGAATTTGAACACCACGATTATAGTTTGTTGCTGCAATAAATAAAATGTTGTTGTTTGAGAAATTTTTTTATTGTACAAAGGTGAAAATGCGATATATTTTAATAAGATGAGTTTCAGATCCATCATTGTTTTCTTCTACGCTTGTACGATCTGTGCGAACAGAGGACTGGTTAGTGGGAATCTTAATAAATTCTGGTTCACTATATCATGCCAATGCTGAAAATTTTTAAAGCTTAAGGAATCTTTATGAGAGGGGACACTCGCGGGTTGTTGAAGTCGTTGATCTTAAATTACCGTTTGAATTTTTTAAGTCTAATATGGCAGATCCAATATAGCGACGAATTTTTTAACTTCAAGTAATTAAATATGCTAACAATTTTCATGTCATGTTTTATGTCATGTGTTATGTCATGTGCCATGTCATGTGTCATGTCATGTGCCAATATTCACTTCAGAAAATGCACTAAGTACGTACTTAGTTAAAGTGTATACCAAAAATATTGATTGTGTTTTACGCGCCCTTTTTTGGAAATTTTTCAAACCTTTTAATAACCCTAAAACATCTCGTACTCGAAACATACATATACATTATACATATACTGGCAAAATTTGAGCTCAATCGGCCCAGTAGTTTCGCAGTCTTTACAATTCAGACAAACAACAATTGCTTTTTATATATATGTATACACATATTGTAGAAAGAGATAAAACTACCGTGGGGTTATAAGCTTTCTATTAGTAAAAGAATATTCAAATCGGCGCAGTAATATCCGAGATTACCTCTTACATAAGAAATGCTTTTTCTTTATATGTACATATCTATATTAGTACATATTGGAAGGAAAATAAATAAACAAATATTGTTTTGCCCTTCTGGCCGCTATGTCTCACCGGCTATCGCGCTAGCTTTATGAACATTTTTAAGGCAAAATCCGTCCTTCCTTCCTTACTACAGGTGAAATAAAATTAAAAAGGTCACCTGTGCAATGATGAAAATGGAAACATGGATACAGAGCTTCGCAAAAATTTGTTTGCAATTGTACATATAATACATGCATAAATGCATAGTCTAGCCACGCTGGTTGGCCATAATACCAGACGAAAGTGTCTTTGAGGAGATATACATACATACATACATATCGTCTGGCGGTTGAGGAGCATTTCCTCATTCATAAAGATGTAAATTTATTCAATTAAAGAGATTTTAAATGTACAGAAAGAAAAAAAAAGGAAAAAACAGAACAACGATTTTTGAGCCTGCTTTTTTTAAGAATTTCAAACTTGTTAAAGCCGGAAGAATATTAACTAGGCTAAAATATTTGCGAACAAACCTTAAGTCTTCAGCAAAAATAAATGTTTTAGAAAAGAAATAAAAACAGTCTCATTTGAGTTGGACTGGAACAGATAGATTCAGGTATAATATTATCAACCCTTAAAGGGTATCATGAGAAAATTTTTAATCCATGTAAATTTCGATTGTTCGTAGTTACCACCGTAATATTACCTTAAGAACGATAATGTTCGTACTTTTAGAGTCAATTTCTCAATCGTCAGATAAATTTGTTAGCCAAAAAACTCGTTCAATTAATTATAAAGCTTAGAACTATGATATAACTATTACGTAGTAGATATTTAAGTATACAAATTACTCAGAAATAAGAAACACATCTGTGAAGTCATTAAGTATAAGTATTAGGATTTAAATACCAGTTTAAGTACCAGTACGTGGAAAAGTATAATTTCAACTACCAGTAAAAGTACCGAGTACTTGTACTTAAACATTTTAAGTACCGGTACTAGCGTTGGTGCTTATAAGTCCTATCCTAAAAAGGGCTGCAAACAGGTTTTGCCCGATATCTCGGTAACCATGGTTCTTACAAAAAACTCGCACAGACGTATTTTGTAGAGGATGGAATTGTGTCACTTTTTCTCGTAACTTCAATAATAGCAAAGTTATGAGGTAAAGAAGGTGAAAAATAATCTTTTAGGCGCTACAACTTTTTGTCTATCAACTTGACAAAATAACGCACCAATTGTTTTTTCCAGGGACCGTAACGGTTATAAGTTTTAAGATAAAAATCAGACAATAACAGTTATATTTAGCTGTAAATCTTATTGGTTATCGTTTAACCATTATTTTAAATTTTTTTATTTTGGTTATGACAAAAGAGTTATCAATAAACTTTTATAATTTTTCTCAATAGTAAGAGTTATTTCTCAAGTTTTATTTTTTTGGTTCCGAATAACCATTATTCAGAAATGCATTTTTATTGGTTACCGAGTAAGAGTTATCGATCAACCTTTATAATATTTCTCAGTAATGAGAGTTATTTCTGAGTTTTATTTTTTTGGTTACCGAATAACCATTATTCAGCAATTTATTTTTTTCTTCTCATAAAGTTCTCATTTGAAAGCGATTTCCACCAACTTACTGACCCCGAAAACCCCCAAGTAACAATTTTGGTGAAAATCGCATTTACTTCAAAATTTGACAGTCCGCGATTTTGTATTCGCAAGTTGGTGGAAATCGCTTTCAAATGAGAACTTTATGAGAAAAAAAGAATAAATTGCTGAATAATGGTTATTCGGTAACCAAAAAAATAAAACTCAACTCTCATTACTGAGAAATATTATAAAGGTTGATCGATAACTCTTACCCGGTAACCAATAAAAATAAATTGGATAATAACTGTTATTTGAGATAAGAATTATAAAAGTTAAATGATAACTCTTATCTCATAACCAAAAAAAAAAAAATTAAATAATGGTTAAACATTAACCAATAAATTTTAAATGAAAATTAACCATTATTGAGCAATTTTTATTTTATTAGTTATACTTTTTAAAATCACGCCTGAAATCTATAGTTCACTTGACGGCGATCAAATTGTTCCAAAGATGCAACAAGATCAGATCATTATTTCTCTGTGATTTTTTTGTTTTAAAAATACAAAATAACGGTTATTTTCGGTCCCTGGTTTTTTCTAAAGGGCCTAACACCGAATAATTTTTATTATTTTAGTTTTAGATTTGCTCTATTTTTGAAAGTTTTACAGCGCTGCAAAGGGATTAAAGTGGGACATTGAAAAACATATACCTAAATATATTTATTTCGTTGATGTATTTGATTCTTCGTCGTTTTACATTCGTTTAATTATTTTGTTGTGTCTATATAATAGTTACAATTATTATTATAATTATTTTATAACGTAACTGGTATTTTATATTATTTTACTGTTTTTATTATAACTGGAGAACCCACTTCCACACCACCTATGAGGTGGTGGTAAGACGCACGGTTACCGAGATATACAGTTCCGTTCGAAAACATAGCAGTGCTCTATAAAGCATTACTTATTATGTGCCTGCATTACTTTAAGCTCAATGATCAATTGGAAACCGTTACCTTTATTTTGGATCAAATATTTTGCCACTATCATTGCAAAATAATTCAATTTTGGTTTCATCAGACCATAATATGTTGCGCTATTGACAAGTTGGCCAATTTAAAAGTTCTTTGGCAAAATCCAATCGGGATTTCACGTGTTGTTTTCTTAACAGAGGTGTTTTTGCTGGTTTTGTGGAGAACAAGTTTGCCTTTAGAAGTCGTTTTCTAACATTTGCTGGGCTAATATTAAGATCTTATGTGCTGATTATTACCGTAGACGTTATAAAAGGATCTTTTTTAACTAAGATCTTGATTCTGCGGTCATCTACATCAGAAGTTTTCTTCTTTCTTCCCCTTGTTTCTATTGTTGTTTTCCACTTTAAAGCGTTACAAATCATTTTCGCTGAGCAATCCAATATATCCTGAATTTCTTTGTATGTTTTCCCTTTTTTTCTTAATTTTTTTATGATTTCTCTTTCCTCTTCTGAACAATGAATTCCTCTGTCCATATTTCAATATATATTCACGCTAAAACACAAGTGTGATATCTAAGCTTTATTTATTTCCAGAAGCTATGCAAAAACTTACTTGTCTTTAATAGAAAAATTAAATTCTTAACAAAAACTTTAGCACTGCTATTATTTTGAACGACTCAGTCAATGACATCTTTTAAAGAATATGAAATCAGCTAAATATCTCAATTGCGACTGCGCTTTATAACCACGTTTTAGTTTGTGCGTGACATATGCAGTTCATAGATAACGGTTTCCAATTAACCATTTAGCTTATAAGAACGCAGGAACGTAGTAAACACAATTTCAGTGAGCACTGCTATTTTTTCGAACGGAACTGTACATAGGGCAAAAATTGTTTGCATCCCTTTTCCCAAGATGGCGGTGGAGCCCAGCACTCGACGACCTCGGAAGCTCTGTTTTAAACTTAGCAAGCTACCCCCCCACGTAACGAAAAAAGAAAATGTTGCCCTATCCAAAATGTAAGGTTAGCATTTTTAATGTGACGATTTCTTGGACTAATGTAAGTAACACAGTAGGTGACATTTCTTAAGCTCGTTAGTGTATAAGTTTGCCCAATTTGTCGTACATACATATGTACCTTACATAAAAACAATAAACATCTCATGTTTGTTTACATTCCATTTTATTTTTTACTAGCGCCTGGCTGCAACTTTTTTCGCGTCGTAATTGACCAAATCAAAACGGAAATACTTTTCATTTTTATCTCAACCCCCCAAGAAATAAAATTTTAAATAAATACTGGTGTATCAGTAGACTTTGTTGAAGCCTTTTTTAGATGTGGAACTTTAAAATACAGAAATATGTCCCTGCCATACGTGATTCAAAACTTCCAATTAAATAATGACCTAAGTAAGAAAATTTATGAAAAATAATAGCATTATCTTCTGTGAAAAATCAAACGTAATTAATTTGCCCAAAACATCTACTGCAAGTGCGAGAATTGGTGAAATTTCCCCCAAAGTCCAGTTCACCTCAAGCAATTAAAGTTATCAACAATGTTGCATTTTAATTAATTGTACAGCGCACAGGAATATGAAACCACCGTGATAGCTGCACAAAGTATGGGTAATTGGGTGTCGTCATTAATTAAAATGAATGTGGAAGCATATTATCTTTGTTTCGGGAAGTAGTAGGAAAATCGCAGAAAATACAGGAAATTATCTTGGGGCTCACTTTACATAAAATGTTCAAAGTTGTGCCATTCTCAAGTAAACAATTCGAAAACATTGCCAACATATTAAATACTTGATTTATTATGCGCGTACTCTTGTTCACTAAAATAATGTAATAATATAAACTTTAACTTGTTTGCAATGTTGTTTTAAGCATAGTCAAGATTTTTGGAAAAACAAAGAGTTACCGTTGAATCGTCAAAAGAATTTTGGGATAGACTATTGCACCTTAAATATTATTTGTGCTACTCAAGAGATCTGCAGTTAAAATGTTAATGAAATACTGTTTGGTTTCACGAAAAGAACTTCATTTAAAGAACCCGAGTTCTGGTATAGAATATGATTTTGATACATATTATAGCTGTTTATGAAAATGTTCGGATTAATCTCAAAGGTGGATGATTTTGATGACTCGGAGCAATGCATTGCCGAAAGTGACTGTATTTATGACTTATGCAACATAATATGTATTATCTCTTACTCTTATTAAGGGGAAACACTACTGTGACGGGCTAAAAGGACTATTTTTTTTTTAATTTTTGTTTTTATCTGTTATATTATTTACTAGCTGGGTTACCCGGTTTCACCCGGTGTATTATAAGTACTACTTAATTGAAGTCCCTTGCCCGACTTTCATAGAAATTTTATCATTAACTTAAATAGTTGGTGTAATTTTCAGATGTCCGAATAAAAAATATAATTAATTTTTTAGCACGGTCCACATCTGAAGAGATGCGTGTTCCTTACTTATGGTTTTATATCGAAATGAATACATTTATGCGACTTTGGGCAAGATACCCCTACTTAGATCACATGGTCCATTGCACATACCTCGGATAAAGGTCTACTATTTTAATCTTTTTGGCCTGCGTTCATCGTTTAGTTCATCGAACACAACTCTAACTTTAGGCAACGTGAGTTTTTGTAAATATACTTGGTACTAAGTTTTACTTAAATTTGTTAAATTTCGAAAAAACAAACAAACAAATTCTCTGATTCGTAATTAGTGGTCTTAATATACCTATAGTACTAATTTTCAATTGAATTAGTTGAATTTCAAAAATTGTTGGTCGCCATATTGGATCCGCCATCTTGAATTTCCAAATTTTTTAGCGTAGATTCGCAATCAGGACCTCCAAAAACCCCCAATTATCAATGTTAATGGCAATCCTTTAAAATTTACAATTTCTGGCCGCCATCTTGTGTACGCAATTTTGAAATCCGCGAGTAAAAAGTAGCCTATATATTACCTGGGGATATGTTGTGCCTTCACTCAAAAAATGAAAATAATCGGACCAAGCGTTAAGGCGTGATTAAGCAACAAACAAACATTTTGGGTCCGCCATTTTGAATTTCCAAATTTTGATAGTATTATAGATTCGAAATTAGTGGCCTCGAAAAACCTATAGTACTAATTTTCAATTGAATTCGTTGAAGTTCGAAAATTGTTGGTCGTCATATTGGATCCGCCATTTCGAATTTCCAAATTTCGAACATAGATTTGAAATGAGGACCTCCAAAAACTCCAAAATACCAATTTTTATGGTAATCCCTTGAAATTTACAATTTTTTGCCGCCATCTTGGATCCGCCATTTTGAAACCCGTGAATAAAAAGTAGCCTATGTGTTAAGTCGGGATATGCAGTGCCTTCACTCAGGAAATGAAAATGATTGGACCAAGTGTTAAGGCGTGATTAAGCAACGAACATATAGGGTCCTTAAAGTACCCATAGTACTAATTTTCAATTGAATGCATTGAAGTTCGAAAATTGTTGGTCGCCATATTGGATCCGCGATCTCGAATTTCCAGATTTTGAGCGTAGATTCGCAATCAGGACCTCCAAAAACCCCCAAATACCAATTTTCATGGCAATCCCTTGAAATTTACAATTTTTGGCCGCCATCTTGGATCCGCCATTTTGAAATCAGCGAATAAAAAGTAGCCTATATGTTAGGCCGGGATACGCAGTATCTTCACTCAAAAAATGAAAATAAACGGACCCAACGTTTAGACGTGATTGAGCAACAAACAAACAAACTTTCGATTTTATATATACATATACATATATACATATAGGGATTTTGGAAAACCGGTATTTTATGAAGCATGGATTAAACTTATTTCGTGTATTATAACTTGTTGTTGAAAATTCTTAAAAATTGACAAAAGGCATGGGTCACGGCCCATACAAAATTAACCCAGTTACGGCGCAAAAGAGAAGTATTTCAGATTATCGGTGGTAATCAGTATTGAAATTTTAAGTATTATAGTTTCTACATGTTATTCATACAAAATATATTTCTTAATTTTTTTTTCGCAAAAATGAAAAGCCTATCATAGATTTTTGTTTTCCATTGTTAAAAAACCATAGTTAAGAGACCTCATTATCAAAATCAGCCAAGCAGTTTAGAAATAAAAACTAACAAAATTGGTAAAATAAACAAATAACAAAATGTTGAATGCTTTTTATTTGAAACTAATCCAATATTGATTTTCTATATCGATTAAAAAACATCTAGCCCCATGCGAGGTTCCGCGAGGTAAAATAATGCTAAATAAAATAATAATGTATATATACACACACACGCATAAACATGCAAACACGCGCTATACATATTTGTGCATACACACACACACACATACAAACTCGCGGGTGGTTTTTTCCCGAACAGCTTCTTGAGTTCAAATAGGCAGAATTTAGTCGGCTAAATTTCGAAAACTATTAGACTTTATTAAGTCTTGTTACTTTTAAAAGTAATTTAAGTAATTGTGCTAAAATTCTAGATTTTTTCAGATTTTTTTGAAATTGCGTTCAATGTAGTTCTTAGCCGACATAAACCTAATCGAAAATAGCCAATTTGGAGCCAAATATTTTATAAACGGGACATAATTTTGAAGAACGGAATAAGCAACCTCATAATGATTTTAAATTCTTTTTTCAAACGATACCCCACTCGAAGGAGTAAGTTAAAATTTGTTTTTCATCCCCACTTTTCATGTAAATCTTTTTTTTCCAAAAATCTTAACACATCTTTGTAGCTGGTATAATTATCTATACGTGTACCCAATTTCAGCGTTCTAATCTTTAACGTCTCTGAATAAAATGAAAATGACGAACCGACGGACATGGCGAAAATATAAGGGTTCCTTGTTTTGCTACGGAACCGTAAAAATCCCATATTCCGCAAAACTCCTTTTTTTATTAGGAAAAGGAAAACATTCAATCAATATTAAACTGCATAAGTGTGAATAATTTACTTTTTTCGAGGTGAGTTAAAATATATCTCATTATGTATAAACAGCTAAGCAAATGGTGGGACTGGGTTAAAGATGGAAATAGTGTTTTCAATCGATTTCATCACTACTCCTCAATTGAAGAAGATAACATCAGGGAGAAAGAGAAAGGAGAAAAGACATATGTCCTCTTCCTGTGATGTCTTTTGTTTGCAAATATGCTATAATTAAATATAAGGGGTGGAGGATCATTTAAAGAGCATTTAAGGAGTAATTTCTTGCGAAAGAAATCATTTAAAAGTTCAATCATTTAAGTTAGTCAATACCTTAGCATTGAAATATGTATGTGCCTGTCCATTTATTGTTTTTCTCTTCATTTATGACAAAGTAAAAATGTTCAAGTAGCTGCATCGCTAAAACCAAAACTCAAAATAATTACCCAACTAAACTAAACTTCAATCTACAAAGAGTCGAAATTGGCTTATGATCTTAGAAAACATCCGAGAAAAGGAACGAAATGTGAGCCAACATTTTTCGCAAGGAGCATCCCGAATAATCAGAACATTAATGCCTATTCTTTTTACTTTTATATTATATTTTAGATTTGGATATGATAAATAAGAGCGTTGAAAGTACACCGAGATTAAAGCTTAATAAAAATGTATTGCACTGCCTTAGGCGCCTAAGAAATTGTTTTCGTTTTTAGCTGCCGTCTGGCGCGGCACCGAGTTTTATTTGGTCGGTGGAGAAGCTTCAAAGCCGTTGCCGCTCAAATCGTTCTCGGCCCCACCTCCGGATTGGCAGTCCCGCACGCAAATGTCGGCCCTAGTCAAATCAGAGCCGACCCATTTGCAGTGCTGTCCGCAGTGAGGCAGCAGCTCAATGCATAGGTCGGGGGCAGTTGCTCCCTTCGGAACGTACTGCTAATAAGCTTAAAAGCTTTTTGAATATTTCAGTGCGCGCTTAATAAACTGCAGAATTTAATTTCTCCTAAAAGCATTCCTGTAGGTCATCATCATCATTGGTAGGAGCTGCGAGACGGCTAAGCGGAGCATATCTGCAGCTAGTCCTGGATAAGTGGCGGCGGAAAGGATTAAGGCGGGAAGCGCCCAAGGAAGTAATTCAAATTGAAGTCAATAAATGTGAAATACGGATAAGTTTTAGGGAAGCACCTAATTCAATAGGAAAGTTGGTAATTGACGATTCGAGTGCGGGACGTGTGCAGATTTATGAGACTCCGGAGATAGTAATTGCTATTTACATTGCCAACTCAGAGAGGAAAACTTGTTCAAGAGCCAGGTTGCCGCATTGATTGCAAAAAGTTTCTACCCTAAACTGTAAGCAATATTGCTGCATAAGTCTACTTGTAAAGGGAGCGCCGAAAACAATTAAAAAATACTCAAAAAATAAATTAAACGGATTTCATTTTACTGAATTAGTTAACATTTTAAATGGTTTCTAAATTTAAATGCAGGAATTCTTCATTTTTCTCAGTAATATCACTGGTCTGCAAAGAAATAAAAACTTGTTTGTTTACTTCTAATTATTATGAATGATTATTATACATTTGATGATGCTGAATTTAAATATAATAACAAAAAACATGTACTAAGAGAGAACTGGTTAATGGCTGCAAGAAAAAAACAAGGCGCCATTTTGACCCATTGCCTTTTGAGAAAACTGTGATTTGATATGCATATATCTGCATTCGAGGCTATAGTAGTATCATCATGCATAAAATCATCTTTCATAATCGTTTTTTTTTTTTTTTTAATACAAATCCATTTCTTTGTAACCACTCATTTTGCAAGTCACTGTAATAAATTAATCACTAATAGACTTTCTTTCAACTTCTGTATTGGTAAAGAAGTATTGTAAAGTAAACTATAGTTTCTACTGCATCACTAAAAAGTCGCTTTGGCTTTCCACTTTACTGTTGAAGCTAGTGGAATTCGCTGTAAACTTTGTCAGAATAATTTTTGATATAAAATACTTTCATACTAATGCTAACAAACTGCATATATGATAGTGACCATAATTATAAAAGTAAAACTTAATAATTATTATACGTTTTAGTTTTTTTAAATCAAAAGTACTAGTTAAAATTGGCTGAAAATTTTCTAACTAATCAAAGACACTAACTTTTGTATTTTATTCTCTCAACTCGTTCAAAACTGTTATGAAAACACTTTTAGTTTTTATGTCAAAAATAACTTTGAGAACTTTTATTTTTTCAGTTTTTCTATAAAACTCTTTTGCAGAAAATAAGTAGAATAATCATTGGAAATCACACTATAATAACAATCATAATTTTGTACTTAATAGTTTAATACCAATTCAAAGTTATATTACCGTGTCGTAGCCTATATACTATTCTATATACATAATGTATAATATAAAATCGAAAGACCGTTACGTTGAAGTGTTTTTCCTCTCTTCCCAGCTACACAAGTAATCGTTGAAAGATCCTCTTTAGACTTAAGGGGTTGCACCTATCTGAACGCATCAAAACTGAACTTTTTTTTAGTATATTGCTTTAAGGTGTACAAAGTTAACATCAATCATCGTCCTGCCGATTTTTTATATGAAAAAAAGTTTTCCTACCTTGTCTTTCTTTCTAAGCAAAATAAACCGCACTTGAAGCCAAAATCACTTTCTGAAGTTATTCTTGCTACAGTGGTTCAGAGGTAAATTTTTTGTTTTGTCGATAATGTATTTTATAAAACATTCCTATTTAAAAAAAAAACGGGGTGGCACTCCGGGAGTGACCGATGTTGCAAAGCTTGGCCTCGATGGTTTTTACCCATTTTCACCACCTTAAAATTAACATTTTGCAAAATCCTTTCTTAGTGAGCACCTGTGATATAAAAGGAATATATCCTGAAAATTTCAAGTCTCTATGTTTAGTATTTTTTGCTGTACGTTGATTCTCTGTCAGTCAGTCAGTCAGTCAGGACAAAGCCATTTATATATGTATGTAAAAGATTTATATATATCATGTGCGCTCGTATCTTATATATTATAATATAAGTAGGTATACATATATACATGACGTTACTTCCGTCCCCATTTTTGTAGTCGTTTTTACTTGCAGAGTACCAGCGTTCAGAATGTCCGATAAGAAAGCCAAGCTTTCAAATATAATATAATTTTAGAATTAGAACAAAAGAAAGAAGCAACGAATATATGGTTACTATTTGGACGTACAGCGAGTACCGCGGGCCGGGGTGCGAGTGGAAGTTAGGGTCTTTAATGGTCGCGAGTGGGGAGAAAGAAAAGATCACTCTTAGAAACTTTACGGAGACACTTTATTAACTTTACTGAGAAACTCTATTAACTTTACTGAAGAAGTTTGCTGGTTGAACGCGCGAGGGAGAGTGCCGCGATTCTCATCCCAGGGGTCTCTCTGGGCCCCTTGACTCTTCTTCTCTTCCTGGTGGTCCCGGCAGGAGAAGACCTGGCGTGGCACAAGTACCTGCTTGCGCCGAGAGCGCTGCGAGCGGAAAAGGGCTGGTGGAGGCGCCACAACTATATATATGTATATATATATATATATATATATATATATATATGACATCAGTCTACATATTTATACTAGCTGGGTTACCCAATTTTAACCGGCGTATCATAAATAGTACCTACTCTATTAAAAACTTTTGAAATCCCACACTTTGGTTTTTTTATTTAATTTATAAACTAGAATGGTTTCACCCAAATCAAAGTTAATGCGTGGATCGGGATATTAATAAAATATGTTACGAAATCGAAATAGCTAGCTATACTTAAAGATTTAAACGTGTTTTTTTCGAAACAACATTTTTAAATTCGGTGTTCATCGTATCACCAGAACGGCTTGATCGATTGCTTTCAAATTTCAACCAGTTATTTAAAACATAAAATTGGTGGTACTGAAAGGAAGCATATTTCATTTGTATGCATATAATTTTTTAATAGCCCAAAAATAAGCGTTGTATAAAAATCAATAATCAATAAATGCATCCATTCAGTATCAGGGCAATATGCATAGTTTCCTAATAAATCCCGTTGGCATATTATACCAACCTGTCTTAAAAAAAAAAAATCGCACAAACAGCCTTTATTTTGTCCTCTCAATGATATGGACCCCCTTAAACAATTAAGCACAATATCACAATTTTTTTTATAGTGTAATTTCCTAATCATGATAATTATTCTACCTGTTTTCTTCAAAAGTCTTTTATTTTTATGTTTTAAAACCAAAAGACTTTTATAAAAAACTGAAAAAATAAAAGCCCTGAAAAGTATTTTATACAAGACAGGGAAAAATAAAAGTGTTTTTAAATAGTTATTTTTGATTTACAAAATAAAAGTCCGTTATAATTATTATTTTTACCAAAATGAAAAAAAATCGTTCATAACGTTATTGAAAGATTTAAAATAATAATAGACAAATATTATACTATAGTTAAAAATAACTCGGTGAAATATAATCGGTACTTTTTGTTTTAAATCATTAAAGTTTCCAAATAACGATTAATTTCTGATTTTTTCGATATAAGTTAGAAGAGTTATGAAATGAAAAGAAACTAGGTAGTCTGTATTTTTGTGTATGTGTATGAGTATGTATGAATTTATTAGTATGTCGCAATACTCTATTTGCAGGTTTTAAACAATTATTATAATTAAACAAACTCAATACATTTATTTTAAAATATCTTGTATGTATTTGTTTCATTTTTAATAACAGTTCATAAGGAATTAAACAATTGCAGTCCTTTATGAAAAATAGTATTTTCATCATTTTTGAAATAATTTAAATTTTGATGTTTCTATGGTTACCCATTTTTTACATGTTTTATCTTCTTTGTAAGATACATCTCCTGGGGCAACTCCTTTTTTAACTTAAAAGCAATGAGTGTGTTCAGCTCCAATCTTTGTTTAAATTTGAACCATTTAAGGGTATCAATCATGGCATTGACTTGTTTTGTAGTTTTTGAAGTTATTCTATAAGACTTATCTTGTATGTAATATTATCGAACAGCATTCAAAGGTTTTATTATAGTGTTCTAGACGGTAATTGTTGTCAATGTGCCCATTTTATTTCAGATTTTTTTTTAAAAAAACCAATATTTTTGTCAATGTTTTATATGTTCATGGAATTTTAAGTCTGTATCATTTATTAGTCCCAAGTTTTTAATACTTCTAACATTTTCTCCTTTTTTACCCAACGAGATAAGACAAAGCTACTGTTAATTCACTATTTTAAATAAAAGCTTAAACTTGTATTCATATAAATAGCCAGTATTTCCTACAAATATCAAGTAAAAGGCATTTACTAGTTTATTCCTAAAGTTATTTTGTGTGAGAAGATTTTTTTTCCACGTTTTCTGATTGCTATTATTGTATTTTATTATATGTATATGTATGTAAAACTGTTATAATTGCATAAATAATATATATGTTGAAATTGTTTGTAATATCTAAGCACCTGAAATAAGCACCTAAAATTCAATCAGTAGGTGTGTACATATGTATTATATATGGGAACATCATACCCGGCCGGTTCTGTTTACTCTTACCACAACGACGAAAGGTTAAAGTACATACATATATATGTACTTAATTTGCAACGAAACTTTTTGGGAACATGCAAAAATCAGAAAAATGTAAGAAGTTACATACATATATCGGTATAAAATAATTTTTAAAGTTTTTATATTTAAGTATTGATCAGCACCATATTACTCCCTGCCTTATTTACATAATGTATTGTATAATAGTAACGACAAACGATAAATCGGCTACTGACGTCCGTTACCGAACCAGGAATTATTTCAGCACTTAATTAATCAGGAGCAGTCATTAGTTAACCTTTTAGAAGTTAATCGCAACCACCGGGCGTAACCGTCATTAGTAATTACTGTATACTATTAGCACAAAAAACAATAAATATACATATATAAATAAAATAACTGTGTGTTGACTATAACTTAATTCCTATATGTGCATTGTGCATATAGGCATGATATGTATACCAGGCCTGGTCCAATGAAGGTTACCCAGTCTTGGCCGATCGATGACAGGCACAACTCGGCCAGTCATCGGCCCTGTTAACAAGTCTGGTGAGTCCTACATGGGAAAAAAGACTTAAAATTAATAGAAAGCTGGTCAAGGCCACATACATGTATTATTATGTGATTCATCCTGCATCATTTTCAAGTTAAGTCAGTTACATCAGGAGATGCTTTATACATATAAGTGTCAATGACCATGGAATACTTTTATTATTAAAGCGAGAGGACGGCGAAATGTACGTGACGGTACGCACCTGTTAACGCCAGAAACTGTATTGCCAAAAATTTAAGCTGGAACAACGATATAAGTGAATTATTCGATTAAAGTGA
Source organism: Eutolmus rufibarbis (assembly GCA_963920795.1). Classification (NCBI taxonomy): domain Eukaryota; kingdom Metazoa; phylum Arthropoda; class Insecta; order Diptera; family Asilidae; genus Eutolmus; species Eutolmus rufibarbis. Next base: position 16,137,656 of record OY987205.1, read on the forward strand.
AAGTGGTTCTTTCGTAAAATTATACATTTTAGTTCAGTCGACTGAATATAGCCAAACGGATTCTAAGTTAATGGACTTGTCTTCCGCGCATTTTCTTACTTTTTTTTATTTTTATTTTTATTTTTTTGTAAGTTTCGGTTACTCTCTCAAAGTTTCATAAATTCAGTGTTACTAACTGAACACCGTAATTAAAAAATTGCAATGCTTTTTCTTAACCTTATTCGTTTCTTATTCGTTTAATTTAACACATTTGTGAAATATTATTTTGCTTTCCGTGTGCTGATGCAAAAAATGAGTATTATATTATATGTACCTACAAAAATAAAGTTTACAAAGATAGGAAAATATTTAAGAACCTAGTAAAATTTTTTAAAGTGAAAGATCTTTAGCGGCGGTATTATGAATTGGGCGCTATACGAAATGAAGCACTACCCCACCTAGGAACCATCCCTCCAGGGAGCGAGGGATGTGCTGACTCCAAGAATATCCAATTTTATAAAATTTAAATTGTAAAGTGTCTAATTTAAATTTTCGTGGAAAAAACAAATTTTGTTGTTGTTGAAAATTAGTGATTATGAGCATGATTTTCGATTTTAACCTTTTTAATTTTAAATAATAGGGGTATACACTCATGGATGTATTTTTATTCAAATATCAAATTCGTAGTATTTGCTTACAGTCAAGAGTTAGCACCCTGTAGCAAAATATTACTACAGCGTTGTAAAATTTCGATCAGCTGGTTAAATGACAAATCAGTCAGTTTATTACTTGATAGATTTTGAGTTTGAACGATAAATACGTATGAGTAAATTGCAATTAAAAATCGCAGTAGCCGAAGGCAGACAATTTTACAAAGGTGTAGTACTATATTCAAAAGCTAGAAGCATGCTCTATTATCAATTTCTACACCTAATACAATATGTGTCACGTGTATTTTATTGTTTTATTTTAGTACAACGTTGTAGGAAAGTGATATGATACAAGACCAAATACAACGAAGAGTGAATACTCCTAATAATTTAGAAAATACGACAGGCAAATGGTAATTTAGTTAGAGATAGATGGATAGATGTGATATATTAGTCGATGTCACTTTAGTAGGATTAACCTTTCACCCATCCACCAATGACTAAACATAGTTAAATCAAAAACAAGTTTATCCTCCCTGATTAGTTAATCATCATTTTGAGAACATACTTAAATTAATTTAGAAAAAGGCATCAGCCAATTCAGAGACGCTTATACAAATGAGAATGAGAAAAGTTAAGTTTCCTTTACAGCTTAAAAACATGTGTTGCGAATGTTCCTGAAACTTTATTGTATCTTATCTTAAGTGTATGACGGTATTCAATGGAAAAGTTACAAACTGTGAAAGTGAAAAAAGATACATCATTTTTTGACCTCTGAATATTTTTAAACGAAGAGAGGACATAAAAGCTTTTGTATGACCTAACTGGCGATGAAACTGAAATTCCGGTCAGCAATGCAAACCTTCATGAGAACCGTGTAGCCAGGCGAATTTTATCTTGCAACCTTTGGAACTGAAGTTTTACATGAGTTTCACAATTTACGGGAAGTATAAGTTAACAATGCATGTACCTGTTAAGTTTATCAAATAAAAGCAGTGCTTTGAAGTGAGTTTCACGTATTTTAACTCATTCCTATGACAAGCCTTTTAAGTTGACTTCCCTATAAATAGGCCCTTTTCAAAATATGATCTCAAAAGTATTTAATGCGGAGAGAGCAAAATGGCTCATGAAGGAAATGATGGTTTGTCAAGTGATGAAGATTTAGAATATTTCTGTGGAAAGTGCAATTTGAAAGTCTCGGACAGATGCAATGCAATTCAGTGCGAAGGCTCCTGCGAAAAATTGTATCATTCAAAGTGTGCAAAAATAGCAGCCAGTGATTACGAGCGCCGAAAAAAGTACATCAGCCTCATGTGAATTTGCAATGACGATAAAGTTAAGGTAAGTGAACTTTTTGCTAATAGAAAAGGTAATGTGGACGTCGGGATGGCTTTCGGGGACAATTCTATAGACTTAATGGAGGAGCAACTCAATAGTAAGAAAAGAGGACAAAATCGACTCCATGTTAAATAACCTAAATATGAAGTCAGGCTGTCATATGCTGAAGCAAAAAGAGCAGCAGGAAGAGGTAATAGCTGAAATCTCCTTAATGTCAAACCAGTCAACAAATCCCAAACAGCAAGTGATACGATGAAAGAGTTAACTAAGAACGTGAAACCTAGTGAAATAAATATAGGAGTAAGAAATGTGAAAGAAAATAAAAATGGATTGGTGATTATTAAAACTAATAGTATGCAACAAATAGAGAATCTGGAAGTGTAACGAAGCAAAGAGTAGGCGCTAATTACGAAGTAAAAAAACCAAAACTTGAAGACCAAAAATAATTATCAAAGACTTGACGGAAGAATACAATACCGAATGACTTAATAACGAACAATGCAAGCAAAACAGCGACATAACTGATGAAGAACTTATTCAAGATAGCTCACCATGTCCAAAATACATAAAAATGTAGGAATCAAAAAATGCAACGACTTTGACCAGCGGCGGAATTTGAACCTGCGACCTTCGAATTGGCGCCTCGCTGCTCTAACCATCTGAGCTACTCGTGGCCACTTTGCCGCCGATGTCTTTCCAGCGATTTTTGTTCTGATGGGAAGTGCGATCGGCCGATCCCACATAAATTAAGAAGTATGAAAAATAAAATTGATGAAATTAATATATTAATACAGCTACATGCTCCTCGATTGCTATTTTACGTTCGTTTTTGTTTTCAAGAATATTATTAGGAAAAACAAATATTATTTAATGTTCATAACTATTGGATGTCCTAGTGCCGGTTAATATTACATCAAATTTCTAAATTCCTAGAGCGATTATAACTCCCGTGAGTTCAGTCATTATCAAGGGATATATGCGTGAGATCATACCAAAAACCATTTTCACCAACAACATAAATTAAAAGTAGTAAACGGGTGGAGACGATTACTGAATGAAAACCCTTTTTTGAAGAGGACACCAAAGGCTTAATATGATGATCTTAATACGATATGTTAGGGCGAAGAAAGCCTATTCTGATATTACGGCTGACTTCTAAAACGACAACAAAGCCGGTTGTGATGCCGTTTTACAACTATCATCACGCAAAGTCAGATTTATGATTATGACTGATGCTTCACATCGATGATGCAATCCAATGTTTCATTTTGCCTTTTTAAAACGGTTTTATGATGGCGACGGCGACAACTTTTAGTAGTCTTTTGAACAATGTTCTCTTAACCATAGATAACTAAACATTCGTCTAACAGACTACCGAACTCTGCCAGTTTTGCGATTTTGTGATATTCCCGCACACTTTTAACATCTGTCAAAATTTCAAATGTTAATTTTTACCACTTTTCTATATTTTAATTAAAATAGTATAATACTTCTCTTAAGTTATGCTAATTTGCTTCAAAAAGAAATATAAAAATATACCTACATGTTTTTAAATCGTAGTCTATAAGTCGAATGATTAGTTACAGAATAACACTGATTTAAGTTTAGTTATCGAGGATTAAATGAATCCGAGTAAAAATTCAAATTAAATTAGTGAGAAAACTGCGGAACTATAGGCGAAGACAACGTATTTTGGCTACTTCGAAACCAAAATTTGTGAAAAGAGAAGGAAAATACTAAACGAGTCGGATTTTTTTAAAGTAATCGAAAATTATCCAGAACATATATTCTGTAGCCATTTTCGAATGACAAAGTAGGTACACATTTGAGGTAAAAAACGTGTATATTTACATATGTACATATATGTAATGTATATATTTTTATTTGTGAATATTACTTCTAGAAGTGATATGGTGATACCCCTTTGGATCAACAAAACGTGGCATCCTGCCTATTTATTGAAACAGTGTTTATATATAACGCTGTGGAAGTAATGTAAAAAGTTTTCGGGAAATAAGCGACAGATTTAATTTTAGTTGCAGCTCGCCCTATTGCACATTTACAAAAACTATTAAATTATTTGGTCGACTGAAAAAAAAAAAATTAAGTTCCAATCCAGTGAATTTAGTTAAAGGCGAATTGTGGAGAACAGCAAGTCGTTGCTATCTTTTTCCATTTGTTCTAGGTTGCATTAATGGGATGCATATTAGAATTTCGCAACCAATCGATGATTCTGTAAGCTTTTATAATTGAAAAGGTTGTTATTCAGTGACCATTCAACTAAGTCTACTTTTTTCTATAAATTGTACATGCTCTGTAATCCTCGTGTTTAGGGTGTTATTGATAGTTTGCGTTTTATAGGTGCCTTTGTGGGTTATCCAGCAAGAGCCATGACGCTGTAGTTTGGTAAAATAACCCACTGAAGAAGGCCATTGTGTATAAAAATATAATATTTCCACCCGAATGTTATCTTTTGGGAGATGTCTTTACCATTCAAAATGAGTAGTTAGCCAACTCTTATGTAAAAAATGACCTAATCCCTAATCTCCTCAATCCTTTCCTTGTCGACTTTTAATTTATCCATTTTTAGTTCAATAAGTTTCCTCATTGTTTTTCTGTCTTCCTCCCTCGCCTTCTGCAGAAACTCTAAGATTTCACATTTTTTGCGTTTTCGGGATGGTGGTGTTTCTGCAAATACTGGGCCTATGCTTGATGTGAGCTCATCCCACGACGAAGAGATGTCTTCAGAAGGTCTTGGTATTGATGATTCTAACATATTTTCCGGTACGGATATACAGCTTCAAATTCCGTATACTTCATCAAGTATTTTGAAGTGTTCCCATGAGATCGCTGCTTCACCTGAAGTACCATTTCTTTTCTTTATTCTTCTATGTATATGTGGTCATTATTAATTTTCTGTATACTTTCTCGCGTGTAAATGGGAAACCAGGCTCTACTTCTTTAAACTCTTTCACAACTTTCTCCCAAAAGTTGAAATTTTTGTCTTTTTTTCGGTAAATTCAGCTTCATGTCTCAACCGGACTGTTAATAGAAGCTTTTGTCGCCTCCTGGGTGCATTTTTTTCCACTAAAATATATTAAATATAAATTGCATTCTGAATTATGAAATTACAATAATGGCAGCTTAGTCTGGGGCATTCGCCAAAGATATAAGGGTATTTTGAAGCTGAAATAATTAAAAAATGGTCGGCTTCACTTTACATTTACGGTGTAGTCGACGATGTGTACTCCAAAGATGGGTATTTTCGTGGACTTTCCAGAAGTGAAAAGAAACCGGAAATGTGGCTTCAAATAGCAGAGTATCGCTATCTGGAACATCGAAAGATTCCGTCGATGTCGAACAGCAAGTACCCCGAAACGAACACGAGACAGATCGGAAGACGATTAGAAGTGTCTTCAGTTAAAGTTTCGAAGGTTATTCATCAAGAGAAATCATATTCATATCGTCATATCCCAGTACAAGAACTAGTGGAAGGAGATTCCGAGAAAATATTGGAGTTTGGCACTTGGCTTCTGAAGGAACACCAACGCAAACTGGTACCATTGTGCAGGAAATATTAAATGGATTGGACGAGTTGAACCGATTTCTTGGCCTCCTAGATCTTCAGACCTAACTCCATTAGACTTTTTCTTAAGGAAAACGATGAAGGATGAAGTTTACATAAAGTCCAGTTAACCCCCGAGAGAAATCAATCAATAGAATTGGGACTGCAGCGACTAAAATACGGGAGAGGTTGGTTGCATTGCAATACACCTAAAACAGGGACTTAGAAGGAAGTTATTGGCATAATCGTTGATTTTAGTTTAATTTATTTAAAATTCGAATTTTTTTAATGTACCACAAAATAAATTTCCGTATTTTTCTCTACTTGGATATGTTGTACATTGTAGGAAAGGCATGGGAAATTCCATAAAAATAAAAAATAAGTGCATTAAATACATGAATTTCAGAGAAAAGCTTAATTTTAGGAAAAAAAACTTTGTTTATTTCAGTTTTGAAAGTGAGTTTACATCCAGTCGGTGGTGGTACGTCAACATTATTGACATTAGTGAAAAGCACGTTAGGATAGTCGATTTTTGGCGTGAGCTGGGTGTCGCTGTGTTGAGTAGATCAAAAGATAAAAATAAAATAGTGATGTGCATACCATGAAAAATTGGAATTCACGATGTATCTCCCAAACAGTAGACATACCCCCCCCCAACCATACAATGCTTTGTTTGTCTAGGGCAGATCTTTCATCCCACTTATTTTTGCATACCCACTAAAAAGCACTCTGTTTATCTATGTACAAACAAATTTTATTTTTGAAGTCTACGACCTCTAAAACGAGTTTTGGCATCATTCATTTTCCGAAATGTAGGTGATAATCTCCTGTCGCAGTATCGGTAAAACTGTGGTCGATTTTGGCGATTATTAATATAGGTAAATTACCTAGAACAACGAAACATAATTCATTGTCACTTTAAGTATTTTAAATCACAGAAAAAGCTAGTTAATAGTCATAAATATATTCCAAATGTGTGCGATATGTAATATCATATAATTCTTATTTTTATAACATTACTCTGATATATTTATAGAACCCTTTTTATTTTAGAAGCATTAAAACAACGTATGCACACAGGAAGTGTCTATACTCGTAAATTAGAAACTAACAATCAATTTACTTTTTTCGACAATTTACAGTAAAGTATCAGTTTAATTTGCAAAGAAAAAGAAAATAAGTGCTAATACTTATCTGCCTCATGTTATTTTGGCGAAATTTCGGTTATGGCAGACGCTAAACTTGTTTATTTGAATAGTTGTCTGTGTCGCAATAAATATAACTGAAAACCCGTCCCGGCAAATAGTCGTAAGAACTTGTTTTAACTTAATTTTAATGCTATTCATTCATTCATTTTAATGCTATGCATAGCCATTGTTTTGTTGGGCTTTTCTGATCTCTTCTTGTCGCTCATAATTGGCAGGTACGAGTATGTCGCTTCGCCTACCTGACAATAACATACTTAGGTATAACTTTTATAGGCTTATGTGTACATATAATATTTAGTGTATTCTATGCATTTGGCAAGAAATTTTAGGTGGCGTAATTCCACCAAAGGATTTTGTAAAAAAAAATAAACCTTTGTTCAAAATTTATTACAAAATCAATTTTTCGATTTTTTAGTTTATTTTTTAAGCATATTGAAAACGGCTTAAGATAAAAATTTGGTTATGGATTAATTTGTGCTCCTGGCTATCATATCACTTATGACTTTATAAAATTGAATTCTGATCTTATAGGATTATCGCAAATACATATGTCAAACTGGCTTCAATGGAATTTTCTATTAAATATAACAGAAAACCAAAAAAAAAAAAAAACAATGTTCCTGTGGATATCTTTTGAATTTTATAATGTTTTTTCTTTTTATTTATAAACATTTTCTTTTCCTAATAAAAAACAACCTTGCGAAATATTCAGGATACTAAGATTCATTGAACTTAAATTATATAAAAACAATTCAACCAAAAATATTCACTTCAACATTGCTTTTACCACTTTTGGGAATTTATCATTGTAGTCAATTTGACATTTTTGCATAAAATTTAAGAGATTATAAGGGATATACATAATTACTCCAAACATACTATTTAAAAAAAAAAAAAATTTTGAACTATTTTCGAGATATTTAAAACACAAACAAAACTTCATTGTTGCGTGATTAGACAACTAGAACTTTTTAACAGTAGAGGTTTGTAATATTTTTATTTAAATTGCAAATTTGTATTATTTGCTTACAGTAAAGGGCGAGCACTCTGTAGCAGAATATGAGTGCACTATTGCAAAATTTCCATCAGCTGGTTAAATGACAAATGCAGTCAATATATTACTTGAAAGATTTTGAGTTTGAACAAGAAATACGTATGAGAAATTGCAATCGAAAAAAAGAAGAAGATATTAATAAAAATGTACAATTGAAAAGATAGAGGCATCTCTTGTTGTTAATTTTTACTTCTAATACATACAAGAGTATCACGTGCATTTTTTGTTCCGCGTTGTATTTAAGTACAATGCAGTTTTAGTGAAATTAAACCTGGTGTTCCTCAAGTACTATATATTAATGATCTATTAATTGATATACCAGAGGGCATAATATTATCTTTTGCTGATGATACGGCTGTAATATCTGAGGGAAAAACTTGGAATGTAGTTGAAACACAAAAGAATATTTACCTTGATAAGATATACAAATGGCTAGCTTTAAATAAGTTATCTTTGAATGTTGATAAAACGATTTTCATGACTTTTTGCAATTACTGCAACAGTTTTTCTACTTATATTGAAATTAAGATAAATAATCAACAATTAAAAAGAGTTGAAATTTGTAAATATTTAGGAGTTTATTTTGAATATAGAATGAAATGGGAATCTTACATTATGTATATAATAAACAAAACTAGATATTTAGTTTTTGTTTTCCGAAAAACGTCCAAAATGAGGGACTGTCTCATGATGTTATACTATGCATTTGTCCATAGTATCATCTGCTATGGAAACATAGCATGGAGAGGAGCTTACTCAAATAACTTGCATTTACTTCAGAGATAACAAAATAAACTCCTAAAAATCATTTATAAAAATCAATTTGCTGATGATAAAAAACCATTTAATCTTAATCAAATATACGCTTTTGGGTCTCTTAAGTTTTACTATGGACTTGTTCAAAGATTTTATTAAATCTAATAGTATTACTAGAAATAAAAGTATTATTATACCGAAAAGATATAAAACTATCAGTAGTCAAAGTAGCTATTTTAAAGCTATAAATGTTTTCAACTATCTACCAAATGAATTGAAAACAATAGAATACTTTAAAGAGGAAAATAAAACCATGGATCATGGCAAATAACTAAATTATCTACAATATTATATTACATATTGTTAAGTGTTATACTGAGAGATTTCTAAATTTAAATTATATATTTTCTGTTATTGGATGATCAAATATTTAATATTTAACGTAACTAATAACATATATCACAAATTTAAGCTAGTTCTAAGATTACCAGACCTGCGAACAAGTAACAAGTTTACCTCTGCAGGGTTTACATCTTATACAATGTATTATGCATGTATTATTTTCTAAACTTTCTGAATAATAAATAAATAAATAAATGTATAGTAAGAATTTGCTATGATAAAAGAACAAATACACTTATTGTTGTACTAAAATTGGTGTTTCTAAAGTTTCTTACTTACCAAGTGCGCACGGAGGGTATTTTACATATAAATTTATTTATGCACTGTTGGAAATAAATAAATAAATAAATAAGATTCTTGCGCAGTATTTTTTTCTATACTCAAAAGTGCCGCTAGTCAATTTTCAATGGACATTATTTTTATATTATAGCCCTTTAGTCATTTTAAAGCGAACATTTTCCTCGTAGGCTGGTGTAACATGTATTATTATAAATATTGTAATTTTAATAGTTTTATGTGCTGGATTGTTGATGTTTTGGAGGAGTAGTAAATGAGAGTTGACTTTCGCGTTGTTACCTCTTTAAGGCGCTAGAAAACCCATGTAGGTTTTCGAAATATACACAAGATGGCAAATTTAAAAATGGTGACTTTAAATTTTCAACTTTAACTCGAAGAGTTTTGGATAGAAATAGTTCGAGAGTAATGTATGTATGTATGTAATGTTCTTGAGATACTCGGGTCGGAAAGGTCATAGAAGCTATTAAAATGGATGTAAATTGGGAGCGCTAAAAACTCCCACCAATGAGAATCCCGTTCAGTTAAAGTTCCGCCTTTTTGAATCAGTCTTAGTTTTCAATATCACACCCATTAACTCAACGCGATGGAGGTTTCATGAAAGACCTTCAATCTTGTTATCCTTCAGTATATCATTGCCCTCAATTTTCAAAGACATCACCACATTTTCTTAATGCATAATCTGCAAGATTTCAATCAACCATCATCATCTACCTCAACTCAACCATAATGACAAATGGTCTCGAACCACCTCCTGTTCGTTTCCTATATTGTCCTCATATCTATAATAGTTAGCGTTGATTTGAAATTGTGAAAATGAAATAAAATATTGTTCAATTCTCCTCAATCTTTCTTTTCGTTAAATTGAAATCTAATTTCTATTAAATTATTAAATTATAAATAAATAATATCTCTTAACTGCATCATATTATGTGTCGGTTCGTTTTTATATTAAAAAAATTATACAAATTCTACGTCGTGAATCGCCATAATAGTATTGTTTTGCTTTTTTTAACTTAGGAGTTTATTGTCAATATTTGTACAATTAACGAAAAACAAATGTATCGTTTATATGAATTTGATACAATTATTGTTAATCATTATTGTTTTAAAATTTTTATATTTAATTTTGTCAATATTTCTTTAATATTTCTCAATTTTACCGGATCTCATTTTTGCAATCCTGGTTTTTACTACATATAATCAACTCATTAGAAATATGAGAAATTAAACGATAAAGACCCTCATTATGTTTTGCCATTAACTATTGGCGTGCCCTCGATGTTATTTTGAATTCGTGGCAAGTTTGCTGGTACAGTATCAGCAATTCTTCAAAAGTCCGGCAATATGTTTCATCTTTTTTATTGTTTTCGCCATTGACATAAATTTCATCGAACCATTTACCATGTTTTTCTAGGTTTATATCGTCAAAGTTATTTATTAGATTAGAATAATAAATTGAGGTTTCCGTTGCTGGGAAGGATTTGGAGGCGGAGGCGGAGGCGGATTTGAAGGCTGAAATTTTTATCAGTTCCATATTTAGTTATAAGTATTTCGTTTTGAATCTTTTGCCAAAAAGAAACAATGCGAAAAAAAGTTTAGCCTTAGATCATATTGTTTTTCGAGATTGCTGATGATTCGGGTTGGCTTTAAATCAATGGTATAGAAGAATTTGTAGTAATCATCTTTGATTTACTGCTGATTAAGCAAAAACTTAATGGTATGATTTTGTAATAAATTTTCCCATGACGCATGATGGTTGGAAAGAAGTAATCCATCAATTATCCAACTTGACTCAAAAAATTTAGGCTGGTGTAGACACTATTACAGAATTTAAATATTATTCAAAAACTACCCATGGATTTTTGGTTGAAAGCAGGAACTTCAACAAAAGGAAGACCGACGGGTACGGCTACGGATACGTCTATCATTGAAGAAGAAAATGATCCCAAAACTGTGGTTTTTTCACAATCTAATACTAAAGAACAAGTGTCATCTTTGAACAGACTAAAACGGAAATACGATGAGATTTATTTAAATGTGGGATTTACGTATATTGGCAATTCAGATACTCCTGATGCAATTTGTATTTTATGTCACTCGCAAACAGTTCCTTAGCTCCAGCAAAACTACGCAGGCACTTCGAAACGATACACACTGATTATAAAGGCAGAGACATGCAATTTTTTAAGAGAAACTGTGACTCACTAGGAACGTCCGAATTTCAAATGATTACAATGGCTAAAACTTAAAATGAAAATGCAACAGAGGCATCTTATCGCGTGAGTTAAGATGTAAGATTTTGTAGCACGTATCCAGAAAGTAGCTACAAGAGCCACCAGCAGTCATTGTATTTTGCAAAGACAAGCACTGATGGCTAAAAATATTTCCACAAATTTAAAAAAATGTTATGAATGAAGTCGGTAAAGTGATAAACTATGTAAAATCAAAACCACTTTAAACCAGATTATTTAAAGTTTTGTGCGATGAATTGGGTAGTGGACACAAACCACTTTTATTACACACTGAAGTGGGATGGCTATCCAGAAGAAAAGCACTATTAAGACTCTATGAACTTCGAAGGCACAAAATAATTCAGGGCAACATTTTGTTGAAGTTTTAACATATTCTTCATGGTTGATAAAACTTGCATAACTAGCAGATATTTTTACCAATTGCAATGAAGTTAACTTATCATTCAAGGAAAAAGTATTACGATTTTTAATATAAGCGATAAAATTGCATCATTTGATAAAAAAAATACAATTATGGATTTCATCGGTTGAATCCAATAATTTTGATTATTAATTCATTCAAACATTCATGCAGTGGCGGATTTACCAGCAGGCTGAGTAGGCTGGAGCCTAGTGTGGCAAATTTTAGGGGCGGAAAATTTGGGGCCAAAAATTTGTTTTATGTCTTACAGAAATTAAAAAGATTCATATTTATATACCTAAATGTTATTAGGTCCACACAAAGAACTCAATATGTACAATTAGTGAATTGTCATCATCAACCCTTACGGAAAAAGCCCTTTTCTTGGAACAAATGTATCCTATTGATTTAGAGACTGACTTAGTTCAAGAATGCATACATTTTCAATGCCACATTTCTTTTGAAAAAATTTTGGTAAAACCAGATTCTGGATCATTGAAAAGTCTATCTTCGTTCCTGTGAAAACCGAATTTGCAAAACGTTTATCCAAACTTGGATATAGCAGTTCGTATAGTTCTATGTACACCAGCGACAAATTCTTCGGGTGAGAGAAGCTTTTCTTTTCTTGCTTAAAACGGGTGAAAAATTATCTAAGATCTACCTTGCCAAGAAAAGCTAAGCCTTAGTTCTTTTCTGCATAGAGTCAGAACTAATGAACAAGATTTCATACGACGATATAATTGATGATTTTACGAAAAGAAAATCGCGCAAAATGGTATTGTAAAACTTTCATAACTTAATTAATTGAATTTCATCGTTATCATCAGCGGGATTGTTACCAGAGAATTGAATATATTGTTTTTAAACTGTAAGTAAGCGCAATAAAAATTATTTAATTAAGTTTACCTAATGTACATTATTGTATAAGTAGTATTAGGCATACCTTACCCCGCCTTATTAGTAGTACATGAATGAGCTTTTATTAGCTCAGAAATATACCCAAAAACTATTTCTTGTGCAATCTTAATTAATTCGTTGGGTTGTAAAAATAATCTAGAAATTGGCACAAAATTGTAGAGGTCGGTAGGGCGGCAAAATTTGAATAGCCTACTGGCGGCAAATGTTTAAATCCGCCACTGCATTCATGTAAGGCAGGACTTACATTTGCAAGTTTCTTTTTGGAAAATGGTGTTATATTTGAAGGTCTTCCGCTTAAATTGCGATGAATCCGAATTTTATGTAGTCATCTTTGTACTTCCGTTTGTTTCTATGTTTATCTTCTGTTTGTGAAGCATCAGATTTTATTAAATATTTGTCAATTATGGCTAAATAGATACACAATTTTTAATTAGTTCACAGCAATGCAATCATATTAAATAAATTTAAAGACTTACTTATTTGACTAATCTTTTGATTTTAAGAAGCCAATTTGATTAAACCTCAATTACAATTGGGAAAAAAATAAAACCGCGGGAAAACCAAATTTATATTATGCAATTATAAATGTACATTACTTTTTTCAGTTTAACAGTAATGAAAATGCACGAAAACTTATAACTTATTTTTGTAAATGATAAATAACTCCACCACAGTTAGCCACTATGTCTGAAAGCCTTTTCGGCATGGTTTCTACGTATGGTTGCACCATTTCTGGGGTCAGCGTTAGCTAAGCTGGTCTCTTTAACCTCATTGATGGTGTTGTTTTGCTTCGCACCGTTATAAACTTTTCGAACCAGACATCCCCAAATTTTTCCATAAATTTAACAACAGGAGAACGAACCGGCCAGTCCAGAAGTTTAATGTTGTGCCTCTAGAACCAACTTTTTCTAGCATTACTTACGTGGTTCCTGGCTTTTTTTGTTGATAAATTAAATTACCCTCAGGATAGCGTGCTAGATATGGAGGAGATTTTGTGTAAGGCCTCCCTGGTATTCGAGGCTGTTCATTCGACAGGAAAGAAAAGCTAATTCCACATTTCCACTCGATCAAGGACACACTTCTTAAATTTCTTGTATGAAAATATCATGGCGCTTTCCGCAAATCGTTTAAAAGCCATGATTTTGATAGCCCCCACAAGGTTAAATTAAGAACAAAAAATTTTTTTGTTGTTCTTAGCAAAGCTCTTTCCAACGATATTCCACAAGCATAGGTAGAAATTAAATTTGTTTTCCTCTTCTTTTCATGCACGGCGCTTGGCGCCCCCTTCAAGTAAAAGTTTTTTTATAACTTTAAATACGATTTTCGTCGTTGGGCCAAAGATTTGCATATTATGTGTGAATTTAAAGTAAATATCTCATTTCGTTTATAACTTAGAAGCCTCTGACAGATGGACAAAGTTGCTACAAAAATAGGGTTTCGCTAGAACTTACGATACGGAACCCTAAAAGTTGTGAAAAATGAATGTGGAACGCAAATACATAGCTATTAATAGCCTACGATCGGCGCATTGTTCAAAAACATTTAAATTCGTAATAGTATAATAATATAAAGTTTCGCAAAAATGTACGGTTGTGAGCATAATATAAAAATATTCTATAAGCAAGTTAAATTGAAACAATGTAGAGAACATAATTGTTCAGTCAAAATGGCACAAAGTACTTCCTCACCTTCCACGCTTTTAAACTGACCGATATAAGGCATGAATGGCAGAGTGCAGACAGAAAACAATGCATTGTGACAGTTCAATGAGTGTCTTCTTCTTACGTGATTGACTTTCGAGGGGATGGATATCTAAGAATAGCATACGCTCAAAAACCCACAAAATTAAAACTTTCTTTATTAACTGCACTGCCGCCAACAAGTCTCTACGTCTCGGAGACATGAGCTTGCAGCTTAGTCGGAACTTACTCGGTTTCACACGAGTTCAGCGAAACTTCGGGTATAGTCATAAAATTCGTAATAATTTAATGAAATTTAAAAAGTGAAAAGACCTATCATTAATAAGTCCTAATGTTCTGAAGTGCAATATAATTTAATGTGTTATGTGATATCTAGAATAATTTGGCACTAGAATTCTACGTACCAAAGTAAGTACCTATTCGGTATCACCAGAATGATAATTATTTGTTATTAACACGAATTTAAAATTGTAACGAATTAGTTTTATAATCAGATGAATTGCTTTCACTTCTATTAAACAGAAAGAAAGATTTTCTGTTGATTTAATTCAGTAACATTTTTCCTGTGTTAACTATCCAATTGTGCAATTTTGGGCTGAGCTCATTAATATTCGAAGCAACACAGCATATGCATTATACTTACTCGGATGCGACTCTCTTCGGATATAAGTTTTTTAGGACATTTCCACCATCATATATGTATTTACGCACGAATGCACCTGAATGAAGAATATAACAAATTTTATTACTTTTAAAATCCTTCTCCTAATGCGTGTTATAATGTGCGTGAGGGATAATACATGTAAGCAATGCGACATGCATGCTTGAATATTTCAGGTTCTAAACATCTCAATCCGCGCATGTTATAAAAAGTACAAAAACAATTGCCGGGAAATTTGTTATTCAGATGTATACTCATATGACGATCTACTCTTCTGAATTTTTAATCAATGTTATTTAAACAACTAATGAACTGTTGTGTTCCTTAACAAAAAACTAAATATGTACACAGAAAGAGAAGATTCCTCTCCTAAGAGAGATTGGAGTAATTTGCTTTATAAGCCGCTAATTGCGGAACATTAAACAATAAGATTAAAAAATGTCATTATGTATTTTTTTTATTTTATTTATATATATATATTATATTTTTATTATATTTCTGGATACCAATAATAATAATTTAAAAAAACCGAAATGGCATAGCATATTTAAGTTGTTTCGTATATTACCCTGCTGGTATATGTCATACTTACCTAAGTATAATGTTTGAAAGCATTTTTAATATCGAAAAATCGAAACATGAAATTATATTTTAAAGTGGAAGTTATTGGAATTTAACCAACAAAAGGCAAACATAAGAAAATTATAAATATGTTTACATATGTGCTACATATATTTTGTTATTTTTGAAATAATTCGTGATATAAACGGGAATTTGAGTGAATTCTATACTTAATTTTATGTACGCAGTTAAAATGAGAAATAAATTTAGCTTTTCAACTACATTTTAAATTATAAACTTATATGAGTCGTATGATTTTTCTGACTAATGCTTTCGACTGATTATATTGCCTTTTCTTCTTTAAGCTTCTATTTAAACTGTTGATTTGTATTGACATTAGTTGCTTTGGTTCTGAATAGTAGTTGTGAATATGATTTTATGTTTTTTTCTGCGGACAATATATTAGTTGTTGTTTTCCATACAACTTTGACCTTGACTACAAATCTAAAAGCAAATTGCTAAATAACTTCCCATTTTCAAAAGGTTCGTGGTTAAGAGGTAAAAAAAAGTCATGTGTATCTTTGAAAAATCATAAAGAACATTTGAAAAACAAGAACACCTGGCATTGTAAGTAAGAATAATTAAAAATACTGTTGTATATTTTATATTGCTCTAAATCCAATATGGCGGACGCCCTAAGATGACGGCTTACATTTTTCTTTATAACTCTCTTGACATTAGGTAAACAAATGAAAGGGTTCGACGACTAGAATACGTTAAAAGCTTGATTTTAAAAAAAATTTTGTTTTCAATTAAGAACTTATTCGATAGTCTCTGAGGAAACAAATTAGATACTAACTTTTTTTTATTTCGTTGTTTTAAACAACATATTAAAGAAATGGAGAATGATATCTGTAAGCCTAAAAATGTCAATTAAGGTCAAATGTCACGAAAATCAGTTTGTGGGAAATTTTCGTTCTGTAGGGTTACAAAAAAACAAGAAAAGAAAATACTGTAAAAAAATTATTAAATTCATTTTTCACATACGATGAAACGTTGGCGAAATACAAAGTGAGGAATGTATGCAGGAGCGTTGTATACATTTCCTTTACACACGTAACCCATTGTGAAATTGTTTATGGATAATCACAAATTTAAGATGTATTCTTAAAGCTGTTCAGAATCAGAAATCCATTTAAGTTTTAGATGTTGCAAACTTATTGAATATTATCAATATTATCAATATTGTAAAATCGTTGTATTACAATTTTTAAAAGAAATACAAAACAAGACACCCAACTATTATTAAAAATGATAAAGAAGACTTACACATTGTATTTATCTTAAATAATAAATAACTCGTCTCGCTGCCGCATTTTTTCGTTAAATGTCAATAACTTTCATAGTATTCTATTATATCTAAAGTATAGTAATACATACTGGAATATATTTTTAGATGTCAAGTGGTATAAGTATCATATAAATCGGGATAAAAAGAATTCTATGTTCTTTCTGTCATATAGGCTATATGAGCGTGCCAAATTTCATACCAACCGATTGTATGGCCGAGACGTGAATCTGCGCGGTAAACAATTTATACGTTTTGGTAAAAACTATTTACTTGTGCACCTATTTGTAGTTACTTTTAGCGAAATTTAGGCAACTATGTTTTCCACCAAAATGGGTAAATATTAACATACCATGTGCAATACATAAGTGAGAATTTTTCAACAAAAAAGAAACGCTTTTCAGGGCCAAAACTCGAATCTGTGACCTTCAAATTGGTGCTTCGTTGTTTACCAATTGAGCTATACGTAGCTACTTAACGTCAATGCCTTTCGAACAATCTGCAACGGAATTTGAGAATTTTGCCAAATTTATAAACATTTACATAATCGATACAATTTTACCATTATTAACTGCATGTTTGAGATACTTACATTTTTTCCTATATGCATTATTACAAATTTTTCTATAATTACTACGCAAACAAGAGTTACTTAATTGCGTACATTTTGATCAACATCACACGTTTTACAGTATTTCA
This sequence comes from Eutolmus rufibarbis, assembly GCA_963920795.1. NCBI lineage: Eukaryota > Metazoa > Arthropoda > Insecta > Diptera > Asilidae > Eutolmus > Eutolmus rufibarbis. The sequence goes on from OY987205.1 coordinate 16,155,444, forward strand.
CACCAACTAATTGTAAGTGTAAAAAACGATTCTAAAATGCATACAATTTTAATTTTTATATATACATATTCTTAGGGCTGATTTTTCAATCGGCTGATAACATTATTCTTCAGATAAAAAATCAACTTGGATGTGTTGGATGAAAAATAATTCACTTTTCACTCTATTTGTCAAAATCAACTAACAACTAATAGTCCTTTCTACCGGTTTAAGGAGGAATAAGTTTATCCGTCTGATAGCTATTATATATTAAATCAAGGGCAAGTTGATTATTGGGACGAATAAATTTATCTGACGATTGAAAAATTGGCCCTTAGTTAGTCGATCTAATTAAATTTGGCTAACAGATTTTTCGTGGCAATATCTCGGTTTAGTTCGGAAATGAGGTAAATTGTTCAAGGGGGCGGGAGTTAAGGGCTACATTCCTTTGTATGTAAGTATGTACACTATCGCTCATAAGTAGATATTCGAACGATTCATATCAAACTCTAAGTCCTACAAGTAAAGAAGACCTCTGGACAAAACTTCTTCAATGTTGGAACGAGATGTATTGAATACGGATATATTGAAGAAAATTTGTAATGACCTTAATTTATGTAATATATAGCTTATTATTCTTTTTTCAATTAAATACATTTTAAGGAACACAAATATGTGTCACAATTCGTTTATTTAAAAAATATCCATTCATAATTGCAAGCATATGAATTGTTCGAATAATTATGAGCGGTAGTGTTTGTAAAAATTATTTAGACCCAATATGTCTCGTAAATCTTCTATTTGCTGTCGAATGGTAGTTTTTTGGCAGTGGCGTAACTATAGGGTGGCAGGGCTGGCAAAATGCCACGGGCCCCAGGCCCTCAGGGGCCCCCGGCCCGAAGGGCCGCGACCTCAGAAGTAATCTAAAATTCTTAACAATATTTAGTAAAAATTATAAATTCAATACGACTTTAATAATCGAGAGGGAAAGAGCGAAGTAGCATGGGTGCTCGTTCATTTTGCATGGTTAGGGGTGTCCTTTTTACAGACAATTTAAAAAAGGAAGCACATAGTATAGCAGAAAAATGGTCCATCAACCCTGAATTTTCTAAAACTCGGCAGAGGAAAGTGAAACGCCATTTTGACGAACTTTGCGAAGATGAGCGTCTCCAAGAGCCGGAAAGTTTGTTCAAAGTCAACATATTTTATCGAGTATTGGACATCATTATTAATCAACTGAAAACGCGTTTCCATCCAATGAATGAAATTGTTTCCAATTTCAGTGTTTTGCAACCTGCCACTTTGCAAAATTTAAATGACACTGAACTATTAAAAAAAGCTCTAGAATTTGTTGATTTATATAAAAAAGACATATCTCAATCATTTGCCAGGGAAATTCTCAGCTTTCGTTCCACCTTCAGAGACGAAATAGAAAAGTTTTCGTGTATTAGAGAACTTGCTGAGTTTTTAATAATAAAGAATCATTTTATGTCGTGCAGCTTTCCTGAAGTATGTACTGCATTATTGTTATTTCTTACAATTCCTGTGACTACAGCTAGTGCTGAAAGATCATTTTCGAAACTAAAATTAATAAAAACTTATTTAAGAAACTCTATTGGACAAGACAGGCTAAGTAACTTGGCTATTCTGTCTATTGAAAATTCTATGGCCCGATCTCTAAACTTTGATGACGTTGTTGATACTTTTGCGGATCAGAAAGCACGGAGAAAAGAATTTTATTAATAAATATCTTGTTAAGATCTAATTGTTATTTCATGGGAGGGCCCCATCCGATGAATTTGCCACGGGCCTCAGATGGTATAGTTACGCCACTGTTTTTTGGTGTAATGTATTGCGGCAGATAAGCTTTGTAAGGCATACCACGTGACAGGAAAGTAACCACATTTTCGGTGAATAAAGAAATACTTATGTAGCATAAAATATGTAGTTTGTGACATAATAATAGAAGGAAGCACATACCTATACATAAATTGATTTTCGTTATCGGATTTAATCGTTTTCTTTGCCCTCAATACGAATTCACCCGTGAGTAGGTACGCGATCTTAATAACGATAAGTATAAGAGCGTTCACCGCGAATGATATTGCAACTCATTAAAATTTTCCTCACGATGAGGTTACGATGGCAGCGGCCTGCTCGCCCGTTGACTTGTCAGGCCACCAAAAGAAAAGTCCACACCGCTGCCGGTTAGTCTATCTAAACTCTGAATATTTCAGCCATTTGGCCATCAGCTTTGTGAACGAAAAGTGATACTTTATTGGATCATTTAGTCGTGTTTATTAGTTGGATTTTCGTTCCCACCAAGTTCAATAAATGAAAGCCCTAAGGAAATTTCTTCTCGTTTGGTTTTGTGTCAATGACTAATAGAATTTAAGAGCATTTGATAGTGATAATGAGTTTAGAAGTAGTGTAAATAAATTTCTTCACTTATTCTTTTTTTTAGCTCTTTAGGTGCTCATTTTGTGTGCTTAAAATGAGAATAATGTAGAAAAACTAGAATAGGTATGTTAGGTACATTTTTAGTTTATTTACAAAATACCTTGATGTTTGAGTAATGCAATTGAGTCGATATTTTTTAAAGTGGATTTTAAAAATCCACATGAAAGCTATCTTCAAGTTAAGATTTAACTGGGAAGTTATTAAAATGAAGTCTTAAAAAATAGGACTTAAACCATTATCAAAACCAACCAACCAATTGATCATTTCAACTAAGGTGTTTTAACAAATGTAAAGATTTTTAGAGTTAATATTTAAGACTTATTAAAACAAAAATTAACGATCGATTGGATCACAACATTTTCAGTTTCAAAAATGCAAAACAAAAGCGTTTTAATTAAGGTGCTTTAACAAAGTTGAGATTTTAATGTATTTTATTTTACATTCCTTAAAATGTAAAACAAAAAAATTACCAGATCATTTTATCGGCTGCACTCTCATGACAGGCGATGTTAAAGTTGTTTTGTATCCCGATTTTGAAAGTACTTTAACAAGGCTTAAATTTATAAGGAGCTGTTTCAAGAGCAGAACTTTAAGTAAATCTATAGAATGCGAGGCATTCAATTAAGTTGCTTTTTTTCAATTTTGAAAATTAAAAAGTTGCTGTCACAACCGGGGCATATCTGCCAAGTCGTTAAATTTTGTTTTGATTAGACTTAGATGGAAAATCAAACTAAACTGTGACAAATCAAAGGCTATGCTGTTTACACGTAAAAGAAGCCCATACCATCTGCCAACTCGTAAGCATAAAGTTAATGAAGTAGAAATTTCATGGTGTGAATCTGTTAAATATTTAGGTGTCACATTATACAAAACTTTAACATATAAAGCTCACAAGAGCGATACATAAAACGAACATCTTAACGAGAACCCTATACCCGTACGGAAAAATATGTATGCGAAAATATAAAAAAAAAACGCCTGAAATATACTTTCGTTTATATACAAAATATATGGATTTTGCCGCTTTTCGTACATTTAAAATATATTGAAATATATATTCTATGCATATTGAAACATAATTATAAATGAGATACATGTCGCATACGTTTTACGTATTCTTTGTTTATAATTGTCATACACGATTTATGAAAATATATTTTTTTAATAGTTGTCGTATACGAAAGATATAAAAAAATATATTTAAAGTACAAATTTTTCCGTACGGGTATCCGTTCATTAAAATAAAATCAACTCTAAGCCTGAGCAACAAACTACTAATACTTTAAGTAATATTTCGAAATATACTTACATATGCAGCACCAATTTGGTTTAAGTGTGCAAAATGACACAAAAATAAGCTTCAAATTGCCCAAAATAAAGTGCTTAAGATTATTCTCAATTAACCATGGCATTTTTTAACTAAAAGATTGCATTTAATAGCGGACATCGAGGTTATAGAAAACAAAGTTGATAAAATAGCCAAGAAATTTTATACTAAGTGTGTAACCCCAACCCTCTGATTCGGCAACTTCCCTAAGGCAGATAGTAGCAATAAGATAGGTAGAACAAGCATGAGGTAGTATAAGCATAACCAAAAAATCAAAAGGTGCTTTATATAAATATTTTTCCCTCACCACTAATGATGTATGCAAAATTAAATAAACTCATAATATTTCAAGGTATTTCTAAGATGTAGAGCAAAATTTGTTTAAGTTGAACTCTTAAATCAAAATATTTACTCTGTAAATGTAGGTACTCATGTCATGAGAAATGAATAAATAAATCTCCAAAGAGAAAATTAGACTTAGATAACCATTTTACAAACTTTTAAGTTTGTTAAAATACCTTGATCGAAAAGACGGTTAGCTGTCTGCAGCTATAAGATTTTTAGAAAAAATAATAGCATAAGTATAAAAATTACAATTATGCTATTATATTTTTAGGGTTCCGTGCCTTAAAAGGAAAAACGGAACGCTTATAAGATCATTCTGGTGTGTGTCCGTCTTTCACAAAGGTTTTTCTAGAAAACTATGTATATAACGTGAATTTGAAATTTGGTTAATGGTACGTTTTATTGACACGCACATATATCGCCAGCTAACGATTAGAAAACAAATCATTTTAGATTAAAATGGGGGATCAGTTTGGTTCAAAGAAAAAAAAATTAATTAATTAATATTGTGTGAGGTCAAAAGTTGCTAGAAATGACTGTTTAATAAAATAAAAGGATAATCAATAAATCTTTAAATAGATGTTATTTCAGTGTATTTAAAGGCACATAGCAATTTTAGTTAACTATTGAAACTCTTACTATCTAATAACATACATGCTTATGTACTTTAAGACCTTGACCTACAAATAATAAAATAATAAAATAGTAAAATAATAAAATAATAAAAACATTAAATAATACAATAATACAATAACAAAGAGCCTCCAAGATATAATTCCACTTTGCAGAGTTGAATTTTTGTGATTCTCTGCTCGTTCTGTTGCCTCGATCACCTCCATTATTGCATCTGCTGTCGACCGGCCCGCTCTAAATCTGTACTGCTTTAGGAACAGATCTCTAGCATCTTGAAGGGCTCTTGAGAGGCTGAGTTTGATCAATTTTTCCAGAACTTTGCCCGTCGTGGCCAACATACATAAAGGGCGGTAAGCCGACGCCTGCCCTATATCGCCTTCCCTTGCTGATCAGAACCAGTCAAGTGACCTTCCAGCGGAAACAGAAATCCCCTCCGTAAGGCATGTGTTATACAACTCTAGCAGCAAGTCTGGTCGTTCGCGATGCATTATTTTTAAGATTTCACTGGGGATTTTCATCCGGGCCAGGAACTTCCTTGTTTTTCATAGTCGAAACAGTCTTCTCCGGTGTGAAGGGTAGGATTTCTCTTGCAACCCTCGATCTTTGGGCAGATCTGATTGGATGCGTGGGGAACAACGTCTCAACGATTTTCTCCGTAGTATAGTAGTAGTAGTATAGACCAGGATACTGAGATTATTTTATTTTTTAGGCAATAAATACGTCAATACAACGTTTAATGTTGAAATTATGCAATTCTGTACTATAATAGGCGTTTTTCTCTTCTTGATCTGAACAACGCTCTGAACAGAGCAAGAGCACATGCACATCGAGTATGCTCAGTTCAGAACGTACTCAGAGCGCTCAGATTTGTTTATGAAACACTTTTAGAGCACTTGCTGTCATGTTATATTTTCATATTTTTCGTCATATTTATATTCTAAAATAAAATTAATGTATACATGGAGCAACTTTATTTACAGTTTGTCCATTATTTGTTCAAGTCTGGCGCTCTTTTGCGCTCGGTCAAATGTCAAATTATATATGCTCGGTTTTTACTCCAAATGCTCGGTAAAATTTGTCTGAGCTCATAGAGCGCGCTCTGATCATACTCTGAACTCAAAAAGAAACACAACTTTGAAGCTCTGAAGACTCTGAGCAAGAAAAGAAACACGAACTTTTTTTTGACAACTCGCGCTCTGCTCTGAACTAAAAAAGAAAAACGCCTAATATGGGTATTCGCGCTTTGGTGCAAATATACCGTGTACCCTTGCATTTGCCATTGCATTGACAAAACTATGAAAATTTAAAATTTTACACTCGGTGCAACGATGCAATATGATAAATAACAAAGCGTGATTATCCCTAATGTAAGCGATTTACGACCTATGAATGCAAAAAACATACCTAGAAAAAATTGGTGTTTACGTAAATACTGACCAGAGTCCTGATAGGCTGACTGGCCACGACACCAAATCATTCACATATGTCGCTGTAGCTACTAAACGAACCGCGAACCGCAACGGACTCGAGCGATTGTAAGTTAACTCCACTTGAGCCTTTAACTTCAATAGGACAGCAATACACTAGATACGGTAATTCACAATAATTTCGTGTTTTGATATAACAGGAGACTGATGCAAAAACCGAGAGCCAAAATTTAATGAAGTATTTTTTAATTAAATTTAACATTTAAAATTTTTTATTTTAGTGCACATTTATCTTACACACTCAAAGTAAAGTTATGGTTCAACCTTTTATTTCGGATGAGAAACATGTCAGGCGATTGGAAATTTGGAACTTTAAAGTACAATTTTTGCAAGAAATATATTCAGGAACGAGCTTATATTAAGTGTCATACTAGAAACAATTTAGATGTACAGTTTTGATCGTAAATCAATGTAATATGCTTACCAAAAATATACAAAATAAGGTGAGCCGCGGAAAATTCCCTCGTTAGTAGAGCCATCCATTAAGCAACACTCTAAACCGCATCTGATTGTATCACTACTTGCTTTTGGAATTAAACGGTTTTAATGGTGGGGCTTCAGACATTAACTTGTTTATGTCGTCTAGACATCGGCTATGGGCTATCCGCCCATTGAAAGATTACATTTTCCCTCAATAACTCCCTTATCGTCTGCGACCATTTCGCTAAATTTGGAAAAAAATGTCGCGCATAATTAATCAGGCCTATTAATTTAGAGGTAGATCACCCCAGAGGTACCCGAATCACCCCCATGGATGTTGCGCGATTTTGCTAGTTATGATTTTTTTTCGTAATTTTTTTTTACCAAACTATATGAGTTCGAAGATATTTTTAGTCATAGTGACTTGAATAATTGAGATATGTGCTTGACTTTTGGCTCTAATTTACCTGAATAACATGCCTAACTAAAAAATAAAATTGATTTCATAGAAATCTCGCGGCAATCAGAGGCTTTAAATACTTTGAAAGCAGTTAATTTTAAATAGAATAAAATGCTATCTATGCTGCCATAATATAAATTTTTTGGTTTTATTATTGAAATATAATTTAGTGAGTAGTTTTTTAACAGATTTTAATTATTTTTTCCAGTTAGAATACTTTTAATTTCTAAAAAACTAAACGTACACATATGTATGTGGCAGTATCCTTGAAGAGGTTAAATGCGTTAAACGCATCAACAGGCTCGTCGCCGATTGCATTTAGGAGCACTGCTACCTGCACTGAGACTAGATTATTATTTATTTAATTTGATCTCTGCTGCGAATATTTGGTAATTTGTATGAAATCTCCGCTAACTTTCTGCAATACCAACACATCAGAACGACTAGGTCATGCCACCATACGAGTAGGATGGGCCACTGATACTATTATTGAATAGTATGGTCGATGGAACCTCAAATGCAACATAGATAAAAAGGAATGCATACTATTCACCAATAAAAGAAAACAGAAGTCTCATGTGCGACTACAAGCGGGTATATTAATTCCATACAAAAACAAAGTAAAATATCTCGACGTGTGGCTTGACAAACGACTGAATATGAAAGACCATGTAACACACGTATACGTAATGGTGCGCGAAAACAAACCTCGATATCAAGCTACTTGTAATCAAAACATGCCTCGACTACGGGATCGTTCAACTACTTCTTAGAGTAGGAAAACATAATTTAAAAACAATCCAACCCCAAATCAACATGGCACTTAAAACCGCCGCTAGTCTCCCGAAATTTACTAACACTAAAATTATATGGCAAATGATAGATGAAGATCACTATCATGACGTTAATGATCTCCACAAAGACATGCTAACAAAGCTCGAACAAAACACAATTGAGGACCTTGACCGTCCTGGAGTTCCCTACACTAAATCATAATCCTGTGATTAGGCGAAATTGAATATCTGAACCCCCGGGAAAGCAAGAAGCATCTTAACAAGCGAAATGCTCCACCCCTAGCTCCGCGCCTGTGAGCACTTTCAGATATTTCCAAATATAATTTTTAAATTATACCTAAGATACACGGACACGGTCGAATGAAGATCCGAGAAATGAAAATTCACTCGGAATTTAATTCATTCCATTCATGATACACGGGCATACTGCGATCTTCATTCGAGACATTTCGTTTTTACGGTTCAAAATGCAAACAGCGGAGTTAATTTTTTAAATAATTTTGTGGTTTTGAGAAGAAGATCGCAAAGAATTAAAAGTTTAATAATAAAAAAAAAAAATGTTGTACCGTGTTCTTAAAATTAACTACATTACTAATATTTTGCCACTTCTGTGCCGTTTGCCACTCGGTTTTATTTTTCAGTGACAGTTTGACACTGGAAATCAGCTGTTTTTTCCTGGCCTTCCATCTTCATTCGCTGAGAATTAAGTTGTTGGTATTTCATCCGATTACGTTCGTATAAAGTTAACGGATGAAGGTTCAAACTTAATCCGCAGTTATACACGGCACAACCGATTATGATCCTTGCTGGATCTTCATTCGACCGTGCCCGTGTACCTTAGGTATTAGGGTAAGGAAGGTAAACAATCACCAACCCGACTAGAATTTTCTTTAGGCAGTCCTAAATACGAATGTGGACCTAATGAGGACACAATGCGGCAAGCCAAAATATGGAAAGCCTAATTACTGCTTAACAAGGGCCTTATGGGGTTGGCCAAAATAAGACAATCCTAAAAAATGCCATATTAAATGTTTTCGCGGAAAGTTAGAGGCACGACTAAGTTAGGCGTTGCTTCGGAATTCTTAATAAGAACCTAATGCCGATAACTAGGACTAGCTTAAAAAGTGCATTCTCAAAATTTTCTTTGTTTAAAGTTAGTCTTCTTGAGTTTCTCTTAGAAAGCAGACTCACCTTCCGAATGTTCCTTAGTTTATTAAAATAAATAAACTGTATAATTGATTGTTAATAAAATCTGTCATCGAGAATTATGTATAAGAGGTTTTCGGATACGCGAACTCACATGTTTAATAGCCGAACGATTTCGTGTTGCTACATGTCAATTCGCGTTGATTTCTGAACAGCAATAACATCTGAAAGTGAAAAATGAGATTCCAACTCCACGTCAATGCTGCTTCATCTGATAGTTATCATGACGCAAAATAGTGATGAGTTGAGAAGTGATGATGAACCAATGTATTAATAATTTTGGAGCCAATTGTAATAGTTTTTAGGGTTCCGTACCTCGAAAGGAAAAAACGGAACCCTTATAGGATCACTTTGTTGTCCGTCCGTCCGTCCGTCCGTGCGTCCGTCCGTCTGTCTGTCTGTCAAGACCCTTTTCCTCAGGAACGCCTGGAGGTATCAAGCTGGAATTTATATCAAATACTCAGATCTACTGTCCCTTGGAGCTGTGAAAAAATTACACTTCTAAGCCAACGCAATCCAAAGATACAGCCGTTTATGCCGCAAATTTTCGACACTCGCAAGGGAATCAAAACCTACAGGGTACTTCCCGTGAACTCAGAATCTTGAAATTTGGTACGAAGCAACGTCTTATAGCACAGATAAAGGAAAAATTGCGAAAACCGTAAATTTTTAGTTACATCATATAATAAAAATATTTTTAATAATTTTAAACTTACTACCCCTTTCCTCATGAACGCGTAGAGGTATTAAATTGAAATTCATATCAAATACTCAGGTCTATAATACCTTTAAGCTGTAATAAAATCAAATTTCTATGTCAACGCAATCAAAAGAAACAGCAATTTAAGCCGCATATTTTCAAACTCGCAACTACTCGCAAGGGAATCAAAACCTAAAGGGTACTTCCAGTCGACCTAGAATCTTGAAATTTGGCATGAAGCAATGTTTTATAGCACATATAAAGAAAAAATTTCGAAAATCTTAAATTTTTAGTTACATCACATATTTTATTATAATTCAAATTTAATAGATAATTATAAAGTATAAAGATACGGAACCCTCAAGGCGTGAGTTCTACTCGCACTTGTCCGTCTTTTTTACTTAGGCTGAGCTAAGAGAGCTGAGCTGAGAGAGAAGTACCTTGGCGGAGCGGCACCACCGTATTTAGGGCTCAATGAGGTTTTCCCATTTAAGCCCAATGAGGTCTGGCTAATTAGGGGCGAATGGCTACATGTGTTACTTTTGTGAAAGCGAAATTAGGCACAACTAATGCCAGCTTAATGACTATCGAACTTAAAATTCTAGTCGGGAACATGTCAGATCTTCTCAGACATATGTTGTTGTATCCTTCTACGTCATTGGGCACACAATGTAGTATACAAAATGAGAGACAATAAAGATTATTATATTCTATTCTATTCAATTTCTGCGACATTTCCATCCAGTGACAGTTTTTCCACTTTCTTCACATAGTTCATAGTCCTTGTAATATACAAAAATCTAATATTTTTTGGTGGCCTCCCATGTGGTTTCTTGTGATGCTCGCTATATCTGTTGGTCTCTTTGGCTCTTCCCATTCTCAGTTGTTATGATATTATTTGTGAAATATACCTATACTTTGCCTGCGTAAGCTAACGAAATTAAATTTAATATTTCGGCTGCGCCATGTTGTGTATTAAAATAAAACTCAGCCAGCGCTTACAATATTTTATTCCGACTATTACGACTGCTGGACTAAAAAGGGACTACTTACATATGCATGATCCAACTTTCTGGATTCTCTCGTGCGTATAGACGCCGTATCGATTAGCACTAGATCGCCTTCCGTATAAGCTTTGGACTTCTTATCACGATCATCAAAACCCAACTGCTGATTTTCTAGAATTAACCGGGCTGCTTCTTGGCAAATGACATCCGTGGAAGGAAACTAAAAATCTCTTCTGAGCAAGTTCAGCGTTCGTTCTACTGCATAATGCCCAATACAATCGTGATTTGATTTTATGATACGCTAAACGATACTGGTAGAGACGATCGATCGCCTACTAAGTGTTTCCCAATCCGTTACAACGTTAATATAGATTTAGAACCATCCCAAACTCATTTTGTTACCACGCTCCATATCAGAAAGGCTCATAATCTATTCCATTGTGAAATGTTAAATGAATAAATAAGATATTCATTTTTTTCGCTAAGTCATCCTTGCCTTATTGGAAAACATTCAAGCTGCAAACCTTATATTAATTACTTATTCGTTATAGAAAGTATCACCTGACTAAACATTTGGTTACACATGTAAATGTTCAATATTAAATTATTAGTATTAAATCATTCTAATTTATTTGATTTAATTTATTTCGTTGAAATGTACCTGTTTAGGGATTCAAAATCAGTGGTATCTTAGTACAAAACTTCACTTAAATTCGTAGAATTCCAAAAATTGTGGTCGCCATATTGGGATCGCCACTTTGAATTTATCACCGATTTTCCTTTACATTAGCTTGTATTAAAGTTAAGTCGGAATATGTAATGCCTTCACTCAAAAAATAAAACTGTTTAGGCGTGATTGAGCAACGAACAAATAAACAAACGATCTGTCGATTTTATATACATATCGTATATACAGCGATATAGGAATAAGAACAGGGATTCGAAATCAATGGCTCGTTAGTACCTACTAGATTTCAATTATATTCGTTAAATTCCAAAAATTTTGGTCGCCATATTGGATCTCCCAGCTTTGATTTCAAATTTTTTATAGTAGATTCGAAATTATTGTCATTGATTTTTCTTTTCTCTTATTTACTTTACAATTTTTTCAATTTCCAAAAAATCGGTCGCCATATTGGGTCCGCTAATTTGAATTTCCAAATTTTGACAGCAGATTCGAAATTAGCGGTAAATTAGCAAAGCAAAGTACCCACAGTACTAATTTTCACTTAAATTCGTTGAAGTTCAGAAATTGTTGGTCGCCATATTGGATCCACCATCTTGAATTTCCAAACTTGGAACGTAGATTCGCAATCCGGACCTCCAAAAACCCCCAAATACGTACCTATTTTCATCTCAATCTCTTAAAATTTACAATATTTGGCCGCCATGTTGGGTCCACCAGTTTGAAACGCGCGAATAAAAAGTAGCCTATATTAGGGCGGAATATGTAGTGCTTTCACTTAAAAAATGAAAATGATCGGTCCAAGCGTTTAGGCTTGCTTGAGTAACAAACAAATAAACTTTCGATTTTATATACGAGTATACCATATGTACATAAATATATGTGTACTAACCATTATTTATCATTTTATTCTTTCGTTATCACAAAACCATATATGGAGTTTCTTCTGCAAAACCTGCCAGAATAAATTAGACTTAATGTTAAAGCTATTTTGAGACAACAATACCATCTTAATTTCTTGATCATATGGATTTATATGAGTTTGTATATAAAGCAAAAGCAAAATGCATAATAGTTAGCTGATTATTGATAAGAATTATAAAAGTTGATCGATAACTCTTATCTCACAACATAAAAATAAAATAAATTTTGAAATAATATTTAAACAAATGATAACCAATGTATAATATTATAATTGAAAATTAACCATTACTGTGCAATTTTGATTTTATAGGTTATACTTCCTATAATTACGACAGAAATCCATAGCTCACTTGATAACGATAAGATTGTTCCTTAGTTATTACAAGAATAGATAATTATTCCTCTATGATTTTTTTATTTGAAAAAAATACTCTTGATTGGTGACTGGTCTTCTTTTTCTAAGTTCTTTCATGTTAATCGATTGTATTTCAAAGTTTTTTTTATTAGTTTTCTTCGTAATGCTTTTAGCATCAAGACACTTTAGATCACTTGAGCATGTAGGCCATTTCTAAGTTCAGTAATATTGACTTCATCAAGACTAGTAAGAACAGCTTTGAATAGAAGCTTAGCCTTTCCCTTTGTACAAGTTTCTTGGTCAGTTTGCAATATTTTAATTCCATTCTACATTGTAGTTGTAGGTACTATATAATCTAAAACATTTTTAGTTTTTATTCTTGCATTTATTTGTACGTGAATTATTTAAATTATAAATATTTTCGTTTTGTGTCGTTTGCAGAGGTGCGAAGAAATTACTGGACTCTGAATTTCCACTATCGCCACTACTCTTGCCACTCCGACCCTTGCGTCTTGGGACTACTTTAATTTTGAGGTCTCCTCAGGGATTTTGATGAAATTTTGTGGAAACGTTTCTGTTAGCTCAAAAGTTTTTTTGTCGGTCACGACTAGTTTCCAAAATATTCAACTGACATATTTCGAATATTAATTTTACCCCACTATACCAATATACTATACTATACTATGTTAACTTTCTGAAATTTTTTGAGCGACATTAGAAATAAGATGAAAATAATGTGCAATACATGTTGGCCGAATGACAGTCCTAAATTCTAAATTAAAATATTTTGGAAACAATTGCGACAAATAAAATTGTTTTGCATATTCGTCAGTTTTGAGCTGAGAGAAATTTTTCAACAAAATATCATTGAAACCCTGAGCCTCAAACTCAATTTAGTTAGTTTATGTTTTATTTTTTAATTTTATTTAAAACTTTTAGGCGGCTTATATTATACATACTTTCTAATTCGGCTAAGGAATTGGGATTATGAGGGTTAATTAAAAGTTATAGTAACACTATTATGGTCAAGATGAATCAAACGAGACCTCATTTTTGAGAATTGGTGCAGTAGTTTACGAGCTACGAGAGAATTTCCACATCTAAATATATACGTAGACACACAACCCTTCTCTTTTAGCTTCTTCGTCATCGGGTAATAACTAATTTCCTTTTCGTTTAATCTTAATAGGAAAAGCACCACTACAAGTTATCCAACTTCATCCGAACCCAATCGATTTCTCTATTTGGATACAGAGATTAGATATATATATACGTGACCAAGGCTGTATATCACGGGGGAGATAAAAAATGTTCAAAGACTGCTTTAAAGTTATGTTAGTCATCTGTTTTGGGCTTTACCCAAATCGAAGTCTTATTACTTATACACAAGGGCATACTCGGCCTACTATAGTCGATGACCTATCTCTGAGGTCAATATTTCATACCTTTAGGAATTACGTCTTTCGAAGCGTGGGAAGGACAAGCGAGAGGAATCACGGATTTTTTGTGCAAAAACCTTTTCCGGATAGTCATCCATTTCCCTGCGGATTGAATAACTCGAGGAGCTCCGAAGTACCCACCAATGTCCATAAATTAAGGCCAGGTAAGTTCGCCGGGACTTGATTCCTTCCAGTTGAATTTATGTAATGTATAAAAGAATATGTTTACCAGGCGACATCAATGTTATAGCCGCAATGGGAGACTCGTTGACAGCTGGGTCTGGTGCAGCCGCAAAGTCTTTCATGGACTTATTTATGGAAAATAGAGGTCTTTCGTGGAGCATTGGAGGGCAATACACCTGGAGAAATGTGACTACCTTACCGAATATTTTAAAAGTGTTTAATCCCAGGGTAACTGTTAAACTGCTGATAGTATTCAAAATAACCTAGACAAACTTTCTCCTTAAAGCTTGTGGGATACTCGAGAAACGACGCATTTCCATTCCACCCAGACTCGCAGTTCAATCTAGCGGAGATAGGGGCAGTCTCAGCTGACCTTCCCTTTATGGCTCAAATTCTAGTGCAACGAATCCGAAAGGACCCTCGAGTTAACTTTAAGATGAGTTGGAAGATGGTCACCATCTGCATGGGTAAGTTCCTTTTTCTTATAATAAAGAAGGCAGCTAATCACTGGGGTGCAACCAAGTGGACCGCATTTTTGCGACACTCCGTCCCAAGGCATCCACCCGCCAGTACTTTGTCTCATTAAGGTCTGTTGCCAGCACGGCTTCATGAATGGATAAAGACTTCATGAATAGCGTGAAAAGAACAAGTTTTATGAAGTGTTGTACGCCATTGTCTAGTGACAGTTGTGATTAAATTAAATTGTGCAAATTAATTTGACGTTGAGACGCGATCAAATTTAATTTATCAGGAAAAAAGTGTTCGCGCTGTCTTCCTGTTAGTGGGGAAGAACGGAGCAGACGTTCTTGCTGAGGTCAGGAAAAGCGAATACTGAGATAACGAAAATTTTAAAGCTAAAGAGAAATACTTGATTCTTGAACTAATGTTTTTTTTTTTATTATTGGACATTCTGGTTTATTATACATAATAAGCAAGATAGCTTTCCTTAGAATAATTAATGGTTCCTGCCATTAAGAATCACGTAGAGTATAATTAAAGTATGTGTACTATGTCCGTTTTAGTCGCTTTAGTATGTTCGTCTAAACTTAAAGGGATTGAGTCAGCTTGTGATATTCAAGAGTTTGTAAAAAGTAAGGAAACCAACGCGCATTTATTATTCTGAAAAAGAAATGTACAAAACTGAAGCGAAAACAGAAAGTTTTGTTAGGACAAAAGAACATTGTATTCCGTTAGAGAAAGTACTGCAAAAGCTAACACGTAGTGTTCATTGACCTTAAAGGATCACACAACCTTGAGGTTTTCAGAGAATTATTATTTATACCTTTAAGAATATTTTATACTTTTCCGCAAGTCAAAATAAGTAAAATATATATGTAAATAAAAATAAGTCTATTCATAGTAAATTTTGATCACATAAAATTGTCAGCAAAAATTAATCCCGGCGGCTGATCTCATTTCCAGATTCTAACATAATTTTTGAGAGGTCGATTGTCACATTGACGCTTTTGACAGTTCATAATAGTGTCAATAGCAAATTTCAAATATATGTATATATTTTTTAGTACGAGTGTCTTCCGCACTCTCAATATAAAATAGGTACGAAACCCGGGAGGTAACCGATTGAAAAGTAAAGTGGATGAGTGCACTCCCTTCTTGAATTAAAATTTTTCGTTAGCATATGCGCGCCCAAATGAAGCATGGACACGTAGCATATAAACGCGAACAAACCTATTTCAAGACGTGAATACAGGGGGGAGAGTAAAAAGTAAAAAACAAAGAAGACAAATAGTGTGGAACTACGGAACTTGCTTAACTTCAATTGGGAAAATTTATTTTTGTTTGTTCAACCATTTACTTTGAAAAATATTATAATATAAAAGATATTATCTGACTTCCTTCTTAAGAGGAGGTATCACTTAAAAAGGTAACTACGGATACTTTTGCGATTTTTGTTTTTTTGTTTTTTTTAACAGGAATGTAAACAAATTCTTAATTGTTTTTGTACTCTATAAAGGTACTCATAGACTATATGTTGGGGCAAGAGTTTTTGCTCCTAAGGAAATGAAACTAAATGATCGCTGTGCACAGTGGCGTAACTATAGGGTGGCAGGGCTGGGAAAATGCCACGGGCCCCAGGCCCTCAGGGGCCCCCGGCCCGAAGGGCCGCGACCTCAGAAGTATCTAATCTAAAATTCTTAACAATATTTAGTAAAAATTATAAATTCAATACGACTTTAATAATCGAGAGGGAAAGAGCGAAGTAGCATGGGCGCTCGTTCATTTTGCATGGTTAGGGGAGAGTGATATTGCGCTTCCTTAGGCTTTATATTCAAAGGTTTTTGTGTACTTTTTTCATGGGACCCCTGGCGGGCTAGCAACCGTTGCTAAGCAACGCATATGTGTCTACTACACATTCTTCGTTTGATTGTTATGACAAATGGTCAGTTGTATCTTAGATTTTTCGTAGTTTTTGTTTTATTGAACCTGCAAATAGAGGCAAAGTAAAGATAATTGTAAAAGTTAGATATTAACATGTCTAGTTCTAGAAAATATCTAAGTGGGAGTGAAAAACGAAAGAGGAAGAGGGAGTCTGAAGAAAAAAATGAGAAGTTACCTAAAATAAGTCAGTACTTTAAGAATGATGACGTGATTGATGAAAAAGTGTGTGAACAGTGCTCCGAAAGTGAAGAATTGGACGTAACTAAAACTAACAGTATATCAGATGTAGCACCCAGCACCAGTGTATATCCAGATCCAGAACAACCGCAACAAGGCACTAGCAAAAATCAAAGTAAATCATATTTAAGTATGAACAATATTGCATCTTCACCATATATTACTGATAAGGGTAATTTCAAAGAACTAAATGATCAAGTGAAACGGTTCGTGATCGAAAACGGACATTGTAAACCTAAGGGTCCTTTCTTAAAAGACAGTGACAATAGATCTTTCCTAGAAAAACATTACTATATTGTTTCCAAGTCTGGCGTGAAACTTGAACGTACATGGCTATGCTATTCCTTAATACTTCAAAAGGCGTATTGTGAACCATGTTGGTTATTCGCAAATCGGGCATCTAAAAAAATACAAAATATTTGGATGGAAGGCTATGACGACTGGAAACATATTGTAGATGCCATAGAAAGACACGAGACATCGAAAATTCACCTAGATTCGTGTCTTACGTATCAACAATGGCGGCTACATGGAACACTAGATGAAGAGCAAGAATCCATGATCAAGAAAGAAAAATCTTTTTGGCGCCAAGTACTCTCTAGACTCCTTGATGTTACTCTGACACTTTCAACGTGTAATTTAGCCTTTCGTGGCCACAGAGAAAGGGCAGATAGCAATGATCCAAGTTCCCGAGGAAACTTTTTGAGTATTGTTGAGTTATTAGCAAAATACGATCCGATTTTACAAGAATTGTTAAGTAAACCAAAGGGTCAGACAAAATACTTAAGTCCAAAAATACAAAATGAGCTCATTTCTGTTCTGGTTCTAAAAATAGAAAATGCACTCATAAATGAAATAAATGCCGCACCATTTTACTCTATCATATTCGATACGACTCAAGATATTTCAAAAACAGATCAAATGTGTGAACTTTACCGTTATTGTATGATCGAGAAAGACGAAAATGGAACTCCAAAGGCGCTAGTCATTAAAGAGTCATTTTTAGGGTTTCATGAAGTTGAGGATCAAACTGCCTTAGCAATGTCCAACCAAATTATCAAATCCATAAATGACAAAAATATACCTCTAAATAAGTGTCGAGGACAAGGATATGATGGTGCCAACACAATGAAAGGTACTTATGGTGGAGTTCAAAAACTCATAAAAGATATCGAGCCAAATGCGGTATATGTTCACTGTGCTGCTCATAACTTAAATCTAGTACTTAATGATGCAGTAAGAGAGGTTATTGATATGCAAAATTTTTTTTAAACAGTTCAACAAATTTATAATTTTTTTGGGCATAGTATCAAAAGATGGAATATCTTATCAAGTTTTATATCTGATAAAGAAAGAGAGTCTTCAACTTCGGTAACATTAAAAACATTGAACCCAACTAGATGGGCAGGACGTTACGATGCTATTTTTGCTTTAAAAGTTCGGTTTGTTGAAGTCCAAAAATCGCTAACGAAAACAATTCTGTTAAATTGCAAATCAGATGTAAGAAATGAAGCTATTTCACTCAAGAACAAGATTGATAATTTCAATTTTATTATTCTATTGCATTTTCATTGCAAAATTCTACAAACTGTCGATGCAGCCTCTAAAGCACTTCTGTCTAAAGCCACCGATCTTTCATATGCCTTAAAACGTTTGAAAATCTGTCTGGAAGAATTGGAAAGCTATCGCCTTGATGGATTTGAAAATTTAAAAAAGGAAGCACATAGTATAGCAGAAAAATGGTCCATCAACCCTGAATTTTCTAAAACTCGGCAGAGGAAAGTGAAACGCCATTTTGACGAACTTTGCGAAGATGAGCGTCTCCAAGATCCGGAAAGTTTGTTCAAAGTCAACATATTTTATCGAGTATTGGACATCATTATTAATCAACTGAAAACGCGTTTCCTTCCAATGAATGAAATTGTTTCCAATTTCAGTGTTTTGCAACCTGCCACTTTGCAAAATTTAAATGACACTGAACTATTAAAAAAAGCTCTAGAATTTGTTGATTTATATAAAAAAGACATATCTCAATCATTTGCCAGGGAAATTCTCAGTTTTCGTTCCACCTTCAGAGACGAAATAGAAAAGTTTTCGTGTATTAGAGAACTTGCTGAGTTTTTAATAATAAAGAATCATTTTATGTCGTGCAGCTTTCCTGAAGTATGTACTGCATTATTGTTATTTCTTACAATTCCTGTGACTACAGCTAGTGCTGAAAGATCATTTTCGAAACTAAAATTAATAAAAACTTATTTAAGAAACTCTATTGGACAAGACAGGCTAAGTAACTTGGCTATTCTGTCTATTGAAAATTCTATGGCCCGATCTCTAAACTTTGATGACGTTATTGATACTTTTGCGGATCAGAAAGCACGGAGAAAAGAATTTTATTAATAAATATCTTGTTAAGATTTAATTGTTATTTCATGGGAGGGCCCCATCCGATGAATTTGCCACGGGCCTCAGATGGTATAGTTACGCCACTGGCTGTGCACACGTCTTTATTGTAGGGCGGTCGGCGAAGAAAGAGACCTGAGCCACCGCGTGGCTTTGACAGCTCACATGATTTCTTAGACTAAGGATCAAAGGGAAAGGCCTTTGACCGAACACTATATTTTTAAATATTTAAAAAAAAAGTGTTTATTTGCTCCAAAATAAGTTTGCTCTAAAAACATGGCCTACTGCGTTGACAGTCTGTAGCTTCGAATTTCCACCTGAAATCTGCTGGTCGGATTTGAAAAAAAAAAAGTTTTTGACTGAATTGTATAATACTACACTATTTTTATGAAGTTATCTAAAAAATAAAAAATAAATGAAAATGTTCAACCGCTAAAATCAGAAAATTGAAATATCGAAAATTCGACCAGGGGATCCCTAAGTTATGCAATTTTGAACATTCATCGGGAAATTACACGCAAATCGGATGAAAAATGCGATATGTAGGCTATCAACGCGGTTAAAAAATATAGTTTCGAGCAAAGTTGAAGTTTTCGGAAGCAAAAGTTGAAGTTCTCGGAAGTAATCTCACCGAGCGCTCACTAGAATATGCCTATTACTCAGTTAATACTCTTTTAAACTTCAAAACCTCATTATAGATAAAATTGAAAGTTTTTTTGTTTTAAGTGGTATTCTTCCTTAATTCTATGTGTGCCCAATAGTAAAAGGTAGAATTTGTTAAAAAGAGTTTTTCTATAACATTAACCTGGTTTCATCCTATTATGAAAACCATGGAAAATTCTTTACGATTTCGTTCCCTAGCCCTAGGTGAATTCTCTCTCCTAGCAAGAACTCTATTCAAAGTTGCTCTATTCAAAACAAAAAGAACAGGGAAACATGCTACCACAACAGAAACTCTAAAGAATTTTCGGGTTTTACCCTTTCAATCTCCTATTACCCGTAAGCTGGTGCGCCTATTTAGTAAATTTCGTGTCATTCGTGTTCGATGTAAAGCTTTAGTGAGAGATGGAAACATACATCATTTCTCAGGTGATCGAGACGGCTGCGTACCCATAAGCCAAAAGCTTACGTGTAGTTTGCCTTTGTTCACATATGAAAATAAATGGATTATGGGATGGTGTTATTGGATGCTGAGACCCTTGCAAAAGGGATACTATTTATTACCTTTCGACGGATTTGATACATTGGTCTATAGCCCACAGGTTAACAGGTATCCTCGCCTTCTGAGTCTTGTATGTAGGTGGGATATTCAACTTTTCATCCACTTTCTCTGTTTTCTCTTTTCAGGTGGAAACGATTTTTGTACCTTTATATGTACCATGAAGAATCCAGAAAGTTTACCTGAACTACATCGCATAAATTTATTGAGGGCTCTCAGGTATATACGAGATAACATGCCAAGGTGAGTTATGAATCCTTACATCAAAGGTAAAATGTCTTATTTGATACTGATTTGTCAGAAAAAAAAGGTAAAATTTTAACCTAATAAGGTTTTATGGAAGGAAAGAAAAAGGACGATGGGAAATTTGGTCGACGAAGACAACAGCAACGCACACATGAACTTTTATTAAAGCGGTAAACCTAGGAGATGTTAGTTTTGCTAATTGTTTGTTTAGTACAGTTTTTTTCGGATTTATTATATTTACTTACATATGATCATGGAAACAATAGTAATGTTATATACTTTTTGTAACATTTCTTTGTTACGTTGTCGGGTGAAAAAAAGTTAACTACTGAAATTTTAAAGTTGAAAGAATTCTCTGAGATAATTAATAGTATTTCTATTTCAAACTATTTGAGTAACCCGGTTTCACCCAGGGTATCATAAGTACTGTTTAGTTAAATTCTTCTATAATACCCATCCTTCTCTTTTACATCGATTCGTTAAAACATGTGAGCCCGAATTCAAACATAAAGAGATGAATAATACTTCTGGCGATATCTTTCGGTGAGTAGCAGAAACATTATTGTTTGCAATGAGGTGTTGATATTGTGGGAGTTGGATACCCATCATGTAAAATAACATATAAAATAATATATTTTATTAAATTGAAGACATTTTATTTTAATTAAAATAGACGCGAAAAACAAATTTTCAAACCAAAATTAAATCAAAGTCGTATTTTTGTACCTACTTTAAAATTCAAAATTAATTTGATATTAAAAGTGATGAAATTTTAACAATTACAGTTGAAGGTTTCGTTGAATGAATAATGTCGAACCGACGCCACAATATATTCCTTCAATAGGTGTTCTTTTTTATACAATGATAAAATCGTCTTTCACTCCTACATGGATGTAGTTAATGGCATATTGCACATATTTTGCTTGATGCCACGAAGCACATGGAAATGTATGCGCTATCTTGCTGCTGTTGTGCGGTAGATTTAAGTGGTTACTGATGTCGTGATTATCCAATGACACAAACTACATCACCTTCATTGATTGGTCACATAATGCTATCTATAATGGATTGTAGGGTAGCTTGTTCATTCAACCAATCAGTGTCTTTTTAATCAAGTGATCCTGGGGACCGGAATTAGTATTCTTAGTTGGAATTGATTTTAAAATATGAAAAAAAAAATTAAAAAGAAAGTAAGCTTAGTTTCGCCTTAACTTTTCATACGGTCGAATCAGTTTTTAATTTGTCAAAATAAAATTCGTGTAAATGGTTTTTAATTAGAATCAACTAAAATTTAATATGAAATTTATATTTACATTCAGTGATGGTTCGTTTGCATTAACATAAATATATATAAACAAGCAAAAATGAATTGCCACAGAATCATTCACAATAAGCCGCCATAACGCACTATAGATTCGTTCACGTAATATGGAAAACCCTCTAGTAACTTTTAAGTTCTTAGGGCATTCAGTTATAAAAATTAGTCCACTGCTATTCGATCTTGGCAGTTCGCAACATATTCGGAAGCTTTTCAGTCACTTAGAAAAATATCTTGTGTGAAAATTATTGCTTGACCGTGGAAGTCATATTATTTGAATAGGCCATCGAATTTGATGACTTTTACGAATGGTAGCATTCGGGTCAGTAATCGTCAAGAATCTCTGTGGCGTCGAAGTAAAAAGGCAGACGTCTACGTCTATAACCATTTTGTGTTAAATATTACCGTTAAAATTAGAAATTAATTAATACTTAATAGTAAAGTTAAAAAACAAATTAATTACTTTTTAACTCATATTAATATCTTCAATACAATTCAATATTTTGTTTCAATTTATTTAGTTTTTAATTGATACGAGCAATTAATTTATTCAAGAAATATTTTTTACAGTGTACTGCTGCATAGCACGTTAAACAGTTTTATAGAAGTTTTGATATTTTTGCCTGGAGTTGTTACTGGTGAGATGCGACTTTGCGACTTGCAGAGATAGCATGCCAGCAATATCAATTTTTCTTTATGCGCATTAGGTAGATATGATGCCGCCTCAATACATACTTCGACGGTGATGTTAACTTTATTCCGAGAGCAAAGGTTGGTAGACACCTCACAAATAGTATCTGAGAATGTGAACGTTTTGAAAGGTAGCGAAGTCTGCCTTTAATCGTAATATTTTTTCTCGATGGTTGCCAATCTGTTTTAACATTATTTACGTGTTTCTGTAGCTCAAAATCGCCATATTAGGTTTAGAATGACGCCCTATATCGCATTCTACTCGTAAACTCTTTTATTTGATAGACATATAAAGGTGGTTGGGAAGAAAAAGGTCATCTGCAATCTTCATAGCATCCGCCATATTGGATTTGGAAACATATTTGATATACTTTACTTTATTATATTGTCACGATTAGAACCAGTCGACATTTTGATTGCAAGATTTGTAGCAGACAACAAACAAGTTAAACAAAAGCTTTTAATAATTAAGACTATAAATTTTACATTTTGTATCATATTAAATAACAATATAAGGAATTAACTCACCGGTTTTCGACCTTGTCGTTTGATTTTGATCTTACCAAGGATCAGTAATTGGTTTTCAGTCAATTGTGAAGTTGTTACCTCAGCCGATGGGTTTCAGTAGCTCAGTGCTAAGTGAGTCGAGCTGTAGTTACCGAGATCGTGGGTTCGATTCCCAACTGACCCTTGAGCACTTTGGGATGACCTAGTTCTCAGTAGCACGGCGGATATGTGGTTAGTCCTACTGCTAAGGTCGTGAGTTCGAATCCTGGTTAGTCAATTGGCCACCCTTTCCCATTCTTCCAAATGTTTGACTTTTTTTCTTATGCGTTGTTTGCACAAAAGACCTTTCAGGTAGCTCTCTCGCTAAAATAATAATAATACCTCACCCAATCTTGCGGTTGTGCCGACGATGCAATTACAATGTTCTGCGACGAATATAAAAATTATGCCATGAATCTAAGCAACTGAGTTGCCTACCTAATTCTAAGTTTTGATCACAAGTATGTAGGTACAACTGGCAGATCCCACACATATTAATAAAAGAAAATCGTAAAATCCTCAAACGATGCAAAAAATATATATTGTATGTTTAATACACTGCAAACAAATTATTATAAAAATAGGAAATCCGGTTCACCCCTGCATTTAGGGGTCGCATTTACCTGGACTAATGAACTTTCACTTTAAAGATTCACTCCAACCCTTACTGACGCGAATGCAATAAACTTCTTTCTTTC
Source organism: Eutolmus rufibarbis (assembly GCA_963920795.1). Lineage (NCBI taxonomy): Eukaryota > Metazoa > Arthropoda > Insecta > Diptera > Asilidae > Eutolmus > Eutolmus rufibarbis. The sequence continues at coordinate 16,179,602 of OY987205.1, forward strand.
CCATAAAACATATTATATCTTCAATAAAACGCTTAAAAATCAAATTTAGTTCAGCACTAATAAAAAAATATCTGGATTTTTGTAGAAGTAAAAAGTTACAACATAATCTTCAAACACAATTGTGATGGGATAAAATTACTGCAAACTAACAATGCATTGGTCTGACAAGATGTTGCAGCAATTTTGTTAACCAAAAACGCAAATTCGCGCCAACAATGCATTTTTTTTATCCTCCATAATCTCTCAATAGGGATCAAATCGGGACTTTAGGCGTAGGCCATCGCAGAGATTTTATACGGTTGACTTCCAATTGTGATTTAACGACCCGCAACTAGTGTTCGGGGTCATTATATTTTTGATAGAGCTGAAGGAAAATTGTCTATGAAATCCTAATTTTGTCATCCAGCCTTTCAATTGGACCAACACTAGGTACCATGTTTTATTCTTTTTGGAGTACTTTTTCGATCTAATTCTTTTAACAGGTGGCTCTACTAGTTTTAAAGTTTCATTCCTTCAAATGCGTTCTGTATTATTGAAGCAGTTTTTATCTGTGATACATTTGGCTTTCCTCTGGAGATCCGTCCATTTAAGGGAGCGCTTCCATGTTAAAATAGTCAAAACAATTTTAAAATTTTTTAAAATGTATATTTTTTCAAAACATCATTTTTTCACGTATCATAAAATCCAAGAAACTCCTCTAAGCAAACTTCTGTTAAATTCTAATGAAAATTTGCAGTGCTGTTGGACATCCATGCAGTTTTTTTCCCCTCAAAAATCATCAAAAAGTAGCCATTTTGACCGCTTATATATGTATATTACTTTCTTACAGTTTCCTAATGAGTTGTGGTGACATTTTAACGTTAAAAATTTGTTATATTTTGAAACAAACTGGATATTCATATGTAATTTCTAAATGGCAGTAATGTAGAGTTACCGGAACAATTACAAGAGAAAAGGTGCATAAAGAGAACCACCAAAATTTTATTGCCGGCAATGTAGTAGTAATGAGTTCATAAGTATTCGAACGATTCATATCAAGCTCGAAGTCCTACAAGTAAAGAAGACCTCTGAACAAAACTTCTTCAATGTTGGAACGAGATATATTGAATATGGATATATTGAAGAAAATGTGTAATGACCTTAATTTATGTATTGTTTAGCTTATTATTCTTTTTTCAATTAAATATACATCTTAAGGAATACAAATGTGTGCCACAAGTCGATTACACTGTTTTATTTAAAAAAATATCTATTCATAATTGCAAACATATGAATCGTTCAAATAATTATGAGTAAACGTTTCTCATGTGAGTTAAAACGACAGAGATGTAGATACAATAAATCTCCCGGCTATTCTTAAGTAGGAATAATAACAAATTCAAGAAGTTAAAAAACATCGCTAGGACAATTCTTTTGAATAGGATATGTTGAAAAGAAATTGAAGATGTCTCTCTGTCATCTTATGTAGGTTTCTCATTAGCTGGTTAATGATTGATGTTTCCTTGTTGCATTCCCGTTTACCCATCTCTGACATGTTTGCCTCAGAGAATCATTTTTCAAGACGTGACAGGTGCACGATTAAAGCACGCTTCCAGCACATTTCATTCTATTTACAGCGGCACTGTTTGACGTTTGCCTGTGCTTTGTCCAATAAAACAAACTCCTTTCTATCCCACCTTTGACATCTCACTTCTGTTTGGCCGGCTTCAGCCATCTGGAGGAGAGGCTCACACCGAGCCTTCAAGTTACACGGTGAGCAAACGTCTCAATTTCTACCCTTTCCTTGCAGGACATTTGTCAGCGTTGTTACTGAGCCACCGCCGCACAAAGTTGTTACCCGGAAAACGAATTCGAGATTGTGCAAAATGATTAATCACCTAGAGTGCTCATGTTTTGTCGGAAAACTTTACAATCAGACGGAGGATACTCTTCAGAGGTAAGTTCTGCAGAATAATTCAAATTCTTGTGCTTTGCGTAACATCTACTAACAATGATAAATCACTGCGGTATTGATGAGTACTGGGTGATGTATCTACTAGAAACTATTACCCAACGATAACAGAGCTCGTTGGTTGCAAGAAAAGAGATTTGATAGATGGTCTACCCGTTTTTAGGTACCAGCGCATCCATGAGCGATTCTCCCGTATAGAGGAGGAGGTATCTAAATATAGGGAGTTTCGTGGGTTAAAGGAGTTTGCTGTAGTGTTCCAGCCAATGACTAGAAATTTGTCGGTAAATTAAATCGTTCTAGTTTTACTCATGCATGAGTGGCAGTAGCATACGTTTTATTTAATTATCTTGCCCAATTCTCTTCTAGATTGAAACTTCAGGCGGAAGGACGGATTATTCTGTACTCGCTTACGATTGCTTTCACATGAGCCAGAAGGGAAATGCGTAAGTTTCGAAAAACTGACGAGATGTTGCACCAATTTTACATTTTATGCTGTTTTAGGCTTTTATCTTCCTAAATTTTACATTTTATGCTTTAGGGAGTTAAAATTAATTTTTATAATAAATTGCTTTCCATTTTTTTCCGCCATCTACGTAATTTCTGAAAAGTAAGCTCACAAAATTCTAGCCACTGCACTGGGGGTTGCTGACGCCACAAGCATAATGAGCGTAGGCAGATGACGTTTACATTTGTATTTCTTGACATACAATGATTGGTTTACTCTGTATACGTGATGTACTCGTATACATCACAGGCGGTTGATCTTTTCATAAGCCTTCAATTTATTCTAAAAGCCCTTACAACGGCTTGATTTTTTTCTGGCAAAAATATAAAGCCAGTTTGGCTTTTTATTTTTTTGAACCAAAAATAACAAGTTTTGAAAATTGTAATTATTTTGCCGGCAAATTTATCAAGTTATACACCTTAAATAAAACCTATTTGCCGTCGTAATTTTTATATTATAATAAATAATATGACAAAAAATTGAAAACCTTCATTGATAAGCCTTTTTCCTCAGAAAAATGTTTATTTATAACTGTTAATCGCTGAGAAAAATTGAATTTTAATCGTGGTAACTTTATAACTCGAACTTGAAAAAGTAAAAAGCCAATGTAGGTTTTTACATTTGCTAGAAAAAAGTAACGAGGTTCAGAACTTGTTAATATCTGGCTCGAAAATATAAAACTCCAAGCTAGCTTTTCATTTAAGCCAGGAAAACATATTAAGCTACTGAGCTTGTTTTTCTTTGCTTCAAATTAAAATATGTTAACAATAACAGATTAGATACGGAATATTTTTTTTTAAAAAAAAGCTAAATTTTGAAGAGTGACAGAACAGAAAGGAGCATCATACGCAACACTTTGGTATACTTTATTTTTATTCTACTATGACAACTTCCCTCAGTTTTTTAATTTAAAAATTGAAACATAGGTACCAGTTATTTTCGGTCTCTGCTTTAGATAGATCAACGTTACATTTACGGAGCGGATTTCTTCGTGTGGACTTTGCGCCAGAAAGCCACAAATTTACTTCTTTTGTGCCGTTCGGTTTGTAGTTTTCCAAGGATCTGTAAACGTCGTGTTTCAACTGTTGATTCTTAAAGACATTTTATTCGTATACATAAGGTTGCCATAATTGCAAATTATTGATACGGGACGTTTAAGTGACAAATGAATATCACATGAAAAAAAGTAGCTAGATAATGGTTTATTTTACTCTGATAAAACATCAATAAAGTTTAAGCAATTCAATAATAATAATAATAATTCTGCGTGTTCAGAATAATAAAAAAAGATGCAAGGCTAATCGCTTTTAGCCCAGTCATATTTTAAATTTGATTTTATTCATACGAATTTAACAGCCGGCAGCCTAAGCCTACGTCATGATGGTTAATGCATAGAACTATAAATTAAATTAGACTTAGGAAGTAGAAATTCCAGAAATGAAATACTTAATTTCGGAATTTGTTTTGCAGAATCTCTTAACAAATAAATATTTTAATAGTTTAGGCGCTTTAGAATAAAAATCAACTGAATGAAAGAAAAAGTGAAATTTAACTTTTGAACTCGTTAAGAAATAACTATAACTTTGTTCTGGGTTTTTTAATGTAAACTATAACTTAAACTGATGGAAAATAATAGTTTTATTTTACTTTAAAAAGTTAAAAATTGTATTTTTTGTAGCAATAAAAAAGAACACAATAATTTCTATTTAACTGTCTTTATTTTTTGCCTCACATCTTTCTATACCGTGAGACTGGCTGAAAGATATGTACGTGGCGCCGCCACTCTTTGTCTCCCGTAAAGTTTAGGAAGAAAACTGGACAAATAGTAATACGGGACTGCGTAGTTAAATACTATGACAGTCCCGTATATGTATGCTGCACGTATGGCAACCCTACGTGGGTTATAATACCAGATGAAAATGAAAAAGAAAGTCTTGAGGTTGTTTTGGAAGCTGCGGATGGAAAAAAGTGTTTTGCGAATTAAAGGGAAAGTGTAAGTTCTTACAAAGAAAGACAAAAAAGAATCAGTTCTTAAATTATTAAACTTCTCACTGGAAACGCAATGCGGTATTCGTATTACTTCAGAAACGCTGCAGCAAAGGTCAATTTAACCTCTCCTTCTATTTAAACTTGAAGGCTTCGAAAAGTTAGCAGCTATAATTTTGAAATTGTTGCCATCATAAAGGCTCTTTAAAAAAATAGGACTTATTTGGTACACTATGTATTCAACTTGCAGTGCATCTTGCCAGGAGAAGCTCCAGACCTTCCATAGTTTTAACGACTTTTTTTTTTTTTGTAAAAGTATATTTATTTATTTTAAATAATATCTTAAAGTAAATAAAATCGAACAAGAAAAATTATTAAAAAATTATCAATGTTGGATAGATATAAAATAATCCCTTAAATGCTTAAAAATACATATGACTCTGCTGAAGAAAAAAGAGTGAATAAAACTTATTAAAGAAATTACATATATTCTCCTTGCAGGTGGGCAGGAACAAGTCTGTGGAATAGCTTATTCCAGAAGGAAGGAACAAAAGACATCACTTGGTCATCTCCCCATAAGAAGTTTGTGTGCCCAACAAAGGAAAGTCCTTATATTTTGACATATGACAACATGTTCACATAGATCTAATTAGTTGTTTGTAAGAACTCTGTAAAAATTTGTAAGAGCGAAAGCTCGACCTCAAACAATTACATACCAAAGATAAACAACGACCCTTTTTTCACCCTAATTTTTTTATAACTTTTCAGCTTTTTTAAGTTTAAGTCGGTATGTGAAGAATGAAAGACCCTTTGTGATGAAGGAATCAACAGGTAGCCAAACTACCGGGGGACACAGTTGAGTAAATTCTATAATTATACTTGACTTAAATTTTTAGTCGAGGTCACCCGTACGAAGAACAATTCGAAAATTGAATACACACATCAATTCATTCATATAAGGTTACGCCCGTTCCGGGCGAATTTCGTTGCAAATTACCTTAATTTCCACGACTTTACTCCTGTCAGACATGGCGTAACCTAACCAGTAAGAGGATTATAATTTGAAAGCATTTCTCCCCTACTACGCTTTAGCGCTAGCAAGCCCTTTTGCTGTTTATTAATATTGTAAATGATATGCCGCTAATGTTAACACTTTTGACTTCTTGACATGTAGTCTACGTGTTTTCTTCGGATGCTTGCCTTCAATTAATGAATTGTAACTGACACCACAAGCAATGTGCCGTAGTGAGAAGCTTGGTTATTGAATTGTTGTTTTACGACGGGAGAGTTAATTATTTACTCTATTTACTCTACACTCTACAAAAACAAAATATAAATTAACGTGTAGAATTACTTCAGTCCATATTTTTTAGAATACTTTAAATATACCCTCTTAAACAGCATTTAGTGCTGAAAACTACTACACTATTATCAACATATTTTAAGTTTTAGCTTTTCAATTTAGACGCATTTCACCAATGAATCACAAATGAATAAGTTCATTGACAACCGCTTCAAATTAGTGGTTTTACGTTGCGGCTTTCAAATGTTTCTACGGAATAATACTTAACAATTATTAGTATGGAAACAAATAACAACAAATCTTCGGAACCAATAATTATAATTTGCTTCTTTCAAGTTCCCCACTTCTCATGTACAAATGCGAATACAAATGCAAATACAAGTTCAAGCACAAGGACAAGTGCAAGTAAAAGTATACAAGTAAAATACAAGTGAGGTACAAGTCCAAGTCCAAGTCCAAGTCCAAGCGAAGTACAAGTACGAATTGCATGTCCTAACAAATCCCTAAGGAATTTCACGGCGATATTCAACATAACTTGAGCATGAGAAGTATGCTCCAAAAATTTTGAAAACTCCGTGGTATTCATGTCACACCACGGAAATGAATAATTAATTGACAACATAAAGGAAATTTACCTATTCCTTTCTACAGCCCGAAAATTCCTGAAAATCCCCTAAAAATCAAGAAACCGGAACTCCCGAACTATTGAAAACGTGGAAGGACGCGGCACCAAACTAATATTTACTAACTGACAAGTGGCTGTTAGTCCGTCGTTTTGACATACACCGATCACGATTATAGTTCAGCGGATTATGAATACTGCGAGAATAAATAATTAACACAACATAACTTCACATAATGAAAGGGAGACAGAAGGAGAAAACATGAGTAGGAGATATTGGAAGGATTTCCAACGATCCAAATTCAATAGTACCACAGACAAATCACCGGCTATGAAAATTTCGCCAAAGATATTGGAATTTGAAATAAAATAAAACTAATAACATATTGCGGCGGATGACAGTAGTAGCTAACTTATAACTAACTTATTTCATCTCTAACAATTTTAGTATTAAACTTACATAATTTTAAGTACTTTTGAATTGAATTTTATAACTGTTTTACCCGTGAGTCGGCCGCCATTTAAATTTTTGTTTCTGAATGTTGTAGACATTTCTAAAAGAAATTGAAAATTTAATTAAAACAAAAATATCTATATATTTTTTATCATAAAAAAATAAATTCAATTGTTTTCTTCTAGTTTATGCTAAACACTGAAGATGATTTGTTCAATTAAAGAAATTAAATAATTATCTTCAATTCGTGACCCCGAAACGCTGAACAACGCTTCGCTATTTTATTTTCTTTATTGGCCATTGTTCCAGAAGAAACCACTGCGATTCTTTCACCTTATTTTGGGAGATCGCCATTTACTCACCCTTCGAAAACCCTTTAGGATATTTTGAGAAGAAATTATTTTTTTTTAATACAACCCTTTCGGCTAATTTATCACTCATCAAACCATGGAAGAAGATAAAATGAACAATTTAGGCAACAAACCATAGATAAGGTTTCGACATCTCTAAGCTCATGACCCCAACTTCCACCATTCAGTCAGATTCTACATATCCATTATCGTGCTTATCGTGATAGGATCAATTTAATCAAGAAGCAACTAGTATCTAATCAAATTATACATCCGCCCACGCTTCACATTCGTCTTTATTTCCGTTCCTATACGGTAATCTCTAGCAAAGTTAACATGAATCCTACATCATTTTTAAGCGAGTAGTTTTGAATATTACTGGCCGAAAACAAAAATATTTATATTTTTTATCATAAAAAGTTTAACCTATAAAAATAAATTCAATTATTTTTGTTTAGTTTATGCTAAACACTGAAGAGGATTTGTTCAATTAAAGAAATTTAACTAAATTATCTTACATCCTCTTCAATATAAATAAAATAAATAAAAGGATAGAGCTAACTATGCAAAGAGATATTTCAAAGGAATTAAAGGCTGTCGCATTTTCCTGAATGAGCGGAATATGTGGTACGCAACATTTTCTAAGTTCCACATAACCATTAAAAAATGCATTATGTGACAGAGCACCGATTACAGGAAAATTAAGGTATAAATTCCAACTCGAACGTTAGATTGCTCTGGTTGGTTCCACTTCGGCAGCAGTAGCCGCGTATTTTATTTTGGCATTGGAATTATTACACTTAGGATTTTTTCGAGTTCGGCGATTCACGGACTTTGGCTCTGGAATTTTAGACTTCGGCAATCATCGCGCTAAGGTTAGTGAAGGCAAGTTGTTAAATGAAACTTACATACTATTCCTTTTTGATTTTGGTCGGTTTCGGTTCCGTTAGTATATAAAAATTTTAATTGTACATAATAATTATTTTCCATGAATAAAGTGCAGTGAAATTAATCAACATATATTTTTTTTTATAGATCCACCCTATTCCATTGCAATTCGGTGTTATTTACATTATAATATAATTAAACGCAAACGCAAATGCAAATACAAATACGAATGAAAGTTTCCGAAATTACTTTAAGGAACTTAAAAGACACGATACACGATTTCTGATATAAACAAGTAGTGTGAATTGATCCAACAGTGTTAATTAGTGCAAATTTATAGCCTACTAGCTGAGTAATCCGGTTGCACCTGGTGTATTGTGAGTACTATTTAGTTAAAGACTTATTGAATCCTCAAGCTTACATCGTTTTTTTGCTTGAGTTGAACGCAATCCTGTGTGTATCGTGTCCTGATTTTTTAAACGATTTTTAAAATTTGTCCTGCTTTCTGCCGATAAAAAAACTAGGCACTTGTGTGGTTCATGTATATGACACGTGTGCGACAATCACCGATCGCATTTCTGCACTGATTGTGCAAGAATTGGTTAATAAAACACTTTTATTATAATGCAATTATCAGATATTTACATTATTTTTATTAAAATCGATAATAAAAATGATTTTTTAACAATTGGAATTTATATTTTTTTCAATTATATAGTACCTACTGAAGGTCAGAACCAATTATTCACGAGTTTAATTTTTCACGTATACTGCATCTTCCGTATGGTCCAATAAATCCCTATTTCGAAGCGAAGTTAAAACTGAAAGAATTTTTCGAAAATATTAAAAAATTTATGAGATATGATTTTTTTCTAAAAAACTCATTTTTAGCGCTTTTTTTTTTTTTATCGTACTAGTTATAATGAAAAATATCGTAAATAAATAATGATTCCTTATTTCAGAAGGCTCAAAACAGATTCCTAATTTTTTCTGGAGCAGCACATTAAATAGTTATAATAATGCACCCCGTGTGTATCATATTAAATTATTTTGAGATATTTATGTACAGTAAAGGTTAAAACTACACATTGTAAATTCTTACAGAATAATGCCCTTGCACATCTTTTTCTGAGTTCCGCACAGTTCAGAACGAGCAGGGGCTGGAAATCATCAGTAGTAGTTATTTCACGGTTAAAATGTGTAAAATTGCACTCTTTAAAAAGCAGTTTTGCACTCAATTGAAGATTACCACAACGCGAAAGGTTTTTGCATGACTTAATGCAATCATACATTTCTTTAAAATAAATAATGAATATACTACATATTTTGAAGTGTACATATTGTAGATATGAAGTGAAAATTTAATTTCGTTATTTTGCAGTATAATTGTTATTGCAAAATTATATTCATTTTTTACAGTGATGCTGTAGAGCCCGAAACCATGTCGTCGTGCTTCAATATGCCACTGAATACAGTGATACTTTCTAAGTCTGCTTGATTTGATATTCGAAACAGCGAGGTTTATGCAAAGAGTCAGTTTGGCTGAAGTTAATGCAAATTTCCTAAATGTGTCCTTCTGGTAAAATGATTTCCACTAGCCATCTCTTCTAAAACTACATATCAAGTCCACGACGAAAGTGTTATCGTTATTTACACAGTCAAAAAGTAATCTTAAAACTAGAAAGAAAATCAACATATCAATTACAATGAGTGTTTTTACAGTTGCTCTGCAGACAGACTCTTTTCATGCCCTGCAGGGTTGAGTTTCCTTCTTTGCATAAATCTAAAAGGAACATAAAATGTTAATATATTTGAATAGAACGTTCCTCTTTCCCCAAGCTATTGTATGTATAGTTGGTATATTGGTTGTGATGGTAGCAATTTTAAAATGTTTATCTATTTGAACAGTGGTTATTATTTATGTTGATTCTATATTTAAAACTGTAATGAGGACTTTTGCTTTCGCACCCAAAAAAAAGTACTCTAACCAAATTTGATTCACCACTTTAATTTATCACTAGCAATTAATAGAAAGAAAAACCTTGCCATATTGTAAGAAAAAAATATATGATTTAAGAAAAAAAAAACATTACACCCGATTGCACAAATAGTTGAAAAATAAAAACAAGCCTTAGAATGTAGAATTCAGTTTGAGCAATATTGAATGCAAAATGAAATGTTTTCTTGTTCGAAAACCTCTTATTCGTTTTTTAAGTAAGTATCGAGCAAGAAAAGATTTCATGTTGCATTCAACATTGTTCAAATAGAATTCAGAGCTTGTTTTTCTCTTTTCAGTTTGTAGCAGGGACTGTAATACTTAGTTATAAATTTTATGATTAAAGTCAAACAATAACAGTTACATATATTTTTAAATTATATTGTTTAGCTTTTAATTATTATTTTGTAATTGATTTTTTTTTGGTACTTCAGACTGGGAAGAGTATCTCTTCGGAAGAGATAAGAGTTATTAATCAACTTTTATAATTCTTATCTGTAATAAGAGTTATTTTCCGAGTTATTTACAATTTATTTTTATTGGTTATCAAATAAAAGTTATCGGTCAACTTTTAAAATTTGTTATCGATAATAAGAGCAATTGTTTGATTTTTTTATTGATTGTTGTTAGCTCACCATTATTGGTGTTTTTTCTGTATGGTATAAATAAAAAAAATGTGGCGGTTTTTAAAGAAATTTAATTTAATTTAAAATGTGAATTTAGATATTTTTAGACTTCAGTAGGAACGGCTTCAAAATTCACTTGTTGTAATTACTTTGTAAATACTTTGTATAAAAATATTGTGAAGCATGCCGTTGATAGAAAAAATCAAGTAACCAGAAAAATAATAATTAAAAAAGATAGATTTTTGTTTTTGGAGGAGAAAGAAGGTTTTGTAAAAAGAAAGTAGCTAGGAAAAGAATAATTCAATAAATAATTTCCTATAAAAAGTAAATAAATAAATAAAGGAAAATATAATAAAGTCAAGCTTTTCCCTTTTCCTTTAATTGGTAAATAAATAAAGGAAAATATAATAAAGTCAAGCTTATCCTTTAATTGGTGACCCCGACGTGATCAAGACGTTATTTGAACAAGACCACAGCAATACCCAATAAGGAAGGCACTTCTATTCCAAAGTAAATGGAACGTCCTTGGAAAAGATACAGTATTATGACCATACCTCAATAAATGTGGCTGACTCACTGTGGTACTCATCCACCACTCATCACATTAATTCAAGTGTAAGCAGTAAAAAAAAAAAGGAAGAAGCAAAACTCAACGGAATTTGGAAGTTACACGAAAGTTCAGCAATCAACATTTAAGGAAAGTAGCGAATTTGCTTATCAATCAATATCATTTTAGCTTTTTAGTTAATTTTTCTCAAAATTTGTAAATTTACTTTCACATTTTAAAAAATTAATAATGAACGGTTCAAGTGGTGATTTTACCGGTGTTTCGGGTGACAGCGTGAGTGAAAATCCGTTCGCGTTTCAAAATCCGCTCCCTTCGGTTTCTTCGGTTGCCTTTGTCGCTCCCTCTTTTTGGAGAAGTGCCCCAAAATTTTGGTTTAAGAAATTGGAAGCACAATTTGAACTAGGCAGAATATCCACTGAGAATTCAAAATATAACCATTTGCTTTCGGTTTTGGATGAGACTTTAATCTCAATTGTTAGTGATGTGCTGGATAATCCAGACCCACGTCTGCCTTATTCCATTTTGAAAGAAGCGTTGATATCCCGTCTTTCCGAAAGCGAAACATTAAAGTTAAACAAGCTTCTTGGTGATTTAGTTATAGGAGACCGATCTCCCTCACAATTTTTGAGGGAAATGAAAAATCTGGCGGATGGGAAATTGAGCGACGATGTTTTGAGAACTCTTTGGTTGCAGAGACTTCCGGAACACATGAGAGCAATTTTAGCTTGCAATCCGGGATCTCTTACCCAGTTAGCTGACTGCGCGGATAAAATTTTTGATATGAGCGGCAAAACGGTTTTCGCTCTTTCTTCCCAAATTGATAGTAATGTAATGGGAATTTTAACAAACTTATCGTCTAAAGTTTTTAAATTGGAACAAACAATTAATAATTTGGCTCTGGAGGTAAAATCACTAAGATTTGATGAACGATCCTCAGGGAATTCCTCTTTTCGAGGTCGTAGTCATTCTAGAAGGGTATTCCTTTCTCATGATAAGTCAAAAGTTTCTGCAAGGAATGTTTCCCAATATCGGGAAAATCCGAATTGGTGCTGGTATCATGCAAATTTTAAAAACAAAGCTTCAAAATGCATTCGTCCGTGTTCCTTCACCAAATCTGCAGAACCACTAAAAAACTAATCCGCATTTCGTCTACGGCGACGGACGATTTAGGCGAGTTTAACAGTCGTCTACACATTTTCGATAAATCTTCAAAAAGAAATTATTTAGTGGATACAGGCGCGGATATTTCGGTCATTCCAGTTTCACCTTCAACAAAATTACTACCTTCTAGCCTTCAATTATCTGCTGCAAATTCTTCGATTATTAAAACTTATGGAAATAAAATTTTAACGTTGGACCTTGGATTGAGAAGAGATTTTCAGTGGCAGTTTATTATTGCCGACGTTCAGAAACCAATTCTGGGCGCAGATTTTCTGTTTCATTTTAAATTGATGGTTGACTTATCTAAAAGAATGTTGATTGATTCTTTAACTGGTTTAACCTCTAATGGGAAACTTTTTAGGGGTCCGTCAACATCTTTATCGGTTTTAATTAAACCCACTATAAATGAGAAGGTACAGCAATTACTTCACGGATTTCGGGCTATTACTGTTGACTCTGGATTTTCAAAGCCAGTTAAGCATTCTGTGATGCATAAAATTGAAACCACTGGTCAACCAATATTTTCAAAAGTGCGTCGTTTATCTCCTGAAAAGCTTGTTATTGCCAAAAAAGAGTTTGAATTTATGCTCAATCAAGGGATATGCCGACCCTCCAATAGTTGCTGGTCTTCGCCGTTACATATGGTTCCTAAACCAAATGGTGACTGGAGACCTTGTGGGGATTATAGGCGTTTAAATGCTGTTACACTTCCTGATAGATATCCCATCCCTTTAATTCATGATTTTACTTATCATCTTCAAGGCTGCAAAATTTTTTCAACCTTAGATTTGACAAAAGCTTATCACCAAATTCCTATTGAACCGGAAGACATCCCAAAAACGGCAATTTGCACACCTTTTGGACTTTTCGAGTTCACTCGCATGACCTTTGGCCTTTGTAATGCAGCACAAACTTTTCAGAGGTTCATTCACTCCGTTCTTAAAAATTTACAGTTTTGTTTTGTATATCTGGACGACATTTTAGTGGCTTCAAATTCTGAGCAACAGCATTTGTGTCATTTGAAGGAAGTTTTTCAACGTCTTCAAGATCATGGGCTAATTATTAATATCGAGAAGTGTAATTTCATGCAACAAGAGGTGAAGTTTCTCGGTCATTTCATTAATTCACAAGGTATTAAACCTTCACCTGAAAAGATTCAGGCTATTTCCAATTTTAAACGTCCTTCCACTGTTAAGGAATTAAGACGTTTTCTCGGTATGGTAAATTTCTACCGGCGTTTCTTGCCACATGCCGCCGAGCATCAAATACTCCTTAATAAGTTTTTATCTGGAAATAAGAAAGATGGTTCCAAACAAATAGATTGGTCTTCTGATTCGATTACAGCCTTCGACAATATTAAATTGCAGTTAGCCAAAATTACTCTCTTGGCTTATCCAGATAACAATGCTCAATTGGCATTATTTGTTGATGCCTCAGATATTGCAATTGGTGCTGCTTTGAATCAAAAGGTTAATAATTCTTGGCAACCTCTTGGCTTCTTCTCTGTTAAGTTAACTTCTCCTCAAATGAAATACAGTGCTTATGATCGAGAACTTTTAGTTGCCTACAAGGGCATTAAATATTTTCGTTATCATTTGGAGGGAAGAAGTTTCACTCTCTTTACAGATCATAAGCCATTAATTTTTGCCTTTCAACAAAATTTAGAAAAAGCTTCACCCAGGCAGGCAAGACATTTAGACTTTATTGGTCAATTTACTACAGACATTCAGCATGTTGCCGGTGACGATAATGTAGTCGCAGATGCTCTTTCACGAATTGAAGAGTTACATTTGCCTTCTTCTATTAATTTTGAGGCTATAGCTGCAGCTCAAGAATCTGATAGCCAACTTCAAGATTATCTAAAAAATTCTTCATTCAAATTTTCCAAAGTGCCAGTTTTAGGTTCTGATAAACAAATTTTTTGCGAAGAATCGAATTCACAATTCAGACCTTTTATTCCTGAACCTTTCCGATTCCAGATATTCAAATCAATTCATAATTTAGCTCATCCTAGTATCAGAACTACAAGCAAAATGGTGACTTCTAGATATTTCTGGCCATCCATTAATAAAGATGTAAATAATTGGACTCGAGGTTGTTTAGCGTGTCAGAAGAACAAAATTTCACGTCACGTTAAAAATACTTTTGGTTCATTTCCAATTTCATCTGCTCGCTTCGAGATCGTTCATTTAGACATAATTGACCCTTTACCACCTTCTCACAGTTACAGATATTGTCTCACTATCATCGATCGGTTCTCGCGATGGCCTGAGGCGATACCTTTGACTCAAATTTCAGCGGAATCATGTGCAAAAGCTTTATTTTCTGAATGGATCTCTCGTTATGGAGTTCCCAAAATTATTGTCACAGATCAAGGGAGACAATTCGAATCTTGCCTTTTTAATGAACTTTCTAAACTATTAGGTTTCAAGCATAATCGTACAACACCATATCATCCGCAATCTAATGGTTTTATTGAGCGTTGGCATAGAACTTTGAAAACTGCCATTAAAATGTACCAAACTGATTCTTGGTCCGATATTCTACCCTCAGTTTTACTAGGACTTCGAACGGTTTTTCGAGAAGAATTTATCGCTACCCCAGCAGAACTGCTTTACGGACAATCATTGCGGCTTCCTGGAGATTTTCTTGAGGAGAGTTCAAATAATTCTCATCAGAGTGTGTTTGTCGCTCGGTTGAAAAATCTTTTTGATAATATTCGTCCAGTCCAAGCGTCAAATCATTCGAAAACAAAATTTTTCCATTTTAAAGATTTGCAGAATTGCTCGCATGTTTTCGTTCGCGATGATGCAATCAAGGGACCTTTTCACAGTTGTTACAGGGGTCCATTTCCAGTCGTGAAAAGACATGAAAATTTTTTTACAATTAGAATTAGAGATAAAAATATTAATGTTTCGCTTGTTCGATTGAAACCTTATTTTACTGCGGATAACGCTCAAGTCAATGTTCATATTGATCTTTTTCATCCAATTTCGAAAGAAAAAGACACTAAATTTAAAGGACAGCCAGAGCCTGTTGATTCAAACATAATTCCACGTTTTAGACCAGTGTCTAAAAGTGGTCAATTCCACACACCTTCACCGGTTACTACATTAAATTCCAGCGCTTCTCCAAAAAAAAGTTACTTTTCGTTGATTACTTTCGTTTATCCTTCTAATACAGTAAAATGCAAAATTCACTCATCTACCGCTTCGCTGGAAAGGGGGTGTTGTGGCGGTTTTTAAAGAAATTTAATTTAATTTAAAATGTGAATTTAGATATTTTTAGACTTCAGTAGGAACGGCTTCAAAATTCACTTGTTGTAATTACTTTGTAAATACTTTGTATAAAAATATTGTGAAGCATGCCGTTGATAGAAAAAATCAAGTAACCAGAAAAATAATAATTAAAAAAGATAGATTTTTGTTTTTGGAGGAGAAAGAAGGTTTTGTAAAAAGAAAGTAGCTAGGAAAAGAATAATTCAATAAATAATTTCCTATAAAAAGTAAATAAATAAATAAAGGAAAATATAATAAAGTCAAGCTTTTCCCTTTTCCTTTAATTGGTAAATAAATAAAGGAAAATATAATAAAGTCAAGCTTATCCTTTAAAAATATAAATTTATGAATAAAGTTAAGCTGATAACCAATAACAAAATCATATAATAGCTTGTATTATTGATAAGAATTATAGAAGTTGATCGATAACTCTTATACGATAACAAATAAAAATCGTGAAATAATGGTTATTCGATAACCAAAAAAATTAAACTCAAGAAATAACTTTCATTATTGAGAAGAATTATAAAAGTTGATCGATAAACTCTTATACGATAATTAATAAAAATAAGTTGGAACATAACTCTTATTAGAGATGAGAATTCTAAAAGTTGATTAATAACTCTTATCTCATAACCAAAAAAATAAATAAATTGTAAAATAATAGTTAAACTATAATCAATATATTTTAATTGAAAATTCTGCAATTTTCATTTTATCGGTTATACTTCCTTAAAATTACACCAGACATCTATAGTTCATTTGTAGGCGATAAGATTGTGTCTTAATTATCATAAGATTAGATAATTATTTCTCTGTGATTTTGTTTACTTAAAAAATGGAAAATAATGGTTATTTTAAGTTCCTGGTTTCTAGAATTAAAATATCGCAAACTTTGAAGTTCTTTTAAAAGGTTTTGAGTCTGTTAATAACTTTACCACGGCTATACTATCGAATCAATTTTGCCAATCGATTTTCCTTGGTCTCCTGGTCAATTGGTTTGGAGACCTCCCCCTAAAATCGGTCCTTAACCCCTAAAATCGCAATTGAAAATTTGGAGGAGGTCAAGCTAGAAAATGCTATACACGTTCTTGAGACATCATAGGATTTTGATTGATAGTGTTTGAAAGCTGGGCCATCTAAGGATACCTCTTTAAACCAATCCGTTAACAAACAAACGAGGATGGCCGGGTAAAACTTTCACAATGACAATTTCAATGCCCAAAATTTGAGTTTGACCGTTCGTTCTGTCGATTTTTTATATGGGAAGTTCGAATTTTTTTCTGAGAAAAAGCTCCCCTGTCTTGTGGCCTTTCTAAGAAAAACAAATCGCACTCGTATCCGATGACGCATTCTGAAGTTAATCGTGCTGGAGTGGTTCAGCCACATGGATCGGCCAAACGAATATTGAAATTGAAAACAAATTACAAGATTTCTAACATTATAGGTATAGTAGAGCATGTCAATAACAATTTTAAATCGCATTGTTAAGTATAAAAATTCAAAACTAATTAGATAAAGCTAATATACCTAGACAAAAAAAATAATGAAAACATTATTATTGAAAATAAAATTAAAAAGAATGAAATGAAATGGTTCTGTTGAAGAAAATAACACTAATTATTGGAGTTCGAGCACCAACACGACCTAAAGCCTTTCAAGATCTGTTTTAAGCTAAGTTTAACTATTCCAGTGTGTTTAGGCCAAGCGTCTTCCGCATTTGTAACCCCTTAGAATTGCTAAGAGAAATATGGAGACTCATTTTGTAATAACTTTGTAGCTTATTTGGACAAGAGGATAAAGCTTTTCGAAAAAATATGTTTAAAACGATATGTTAAGAAGCACACGTTTACGATTGATTAAAAAATTTTTGTTTTTATAAATGCTTCAATAAAATACGCCAGCCCTAAAGCTGCATCGACCAATTCCAATTTTTTCCATTCGAATACAGTCACTTAAACCCTATTGATTTTAAAAACAAAAAGGATCTTATATAAGTAATATTTAATCTCGAATTGATGTTGACGTTGAGAGCATATTTTCGTAGGTCAGCTTAAAAGTTTCGTATTCCTTTTATTATTCAATGCAGTATGCACAATAGGGTGACATGTAGGAGGCTAACTTCATGGTTTCCAAAAAGAATGTGAAACTATTTTGAAACGGAAAATAAGTATTTGTTGTGGATACCCACACCACATGTATATGTGACATGTATTTTGTGATGAACTCATTTCTTATTCAGATTGTACATGAAGTTAGCCGAACAACATTCGCGAATCGAGTCGCGCTTTGGCTAATAATTAGCCGTTATTTATACGCTAATTAATCGTGGAAATTAAAATTGAACTCTGCAAATTTCTAACAAGTCAACAACAATGTTTCGTCGAGAATTAGGCTCTTAGCCTAAAACCCGTAATTTTTCAAGATTGTATGAGGAAAATGAGACTGAACAATACAAACGACTAAATAAACTATTTGGATTAAACTACAAGGATGGGGTAAGGACCTGGAGGTTCATTAAATGAAAAACATCGATGTTTTGGGTCGAAGAAAACAATTTAACAAAATTTATTAAGACCCAGAGGGAAGAAAGACCGTTGCAGAAGGCAACGGACAAAAAAACCCTCGAATGAAATTATTACAAGTTAGGTATATTATTTTAATACATTAGTACACAACTATGTATATATGGGTATGTGTGGAGGAAAAATATTATATGACAGAGTGTGGGGAACGAAGATCTATGTGACAGAGTGTGTGAGAAGGTGTAAGAAGGTGTGAAAAGCAAGATGCGTGTTGGGGTCTTCGACGACCTGGGACGCTGAGCTGATGGCGATGCTCCTGGCGAGGGATGCACCCAGCCGCGACAACACTGACCAAGCAATGACCACGCACCCGCGAATACACACAAAAAATTAAGGGAAAGAACGCGAAACAAGGTATCCCGGGAATGCCACGACGACGGCAACGACTGCGACGACGATGACGACGACGGTGACGACGACGACGGTACTCGACTCGAGCCGGTAAAAACGAACCAAACACGGATTATAAAGTTAGCACTGATGATACGCAAGCACTGATCACATCCCACGCGACGCGACAGAAACTAACTAAAACTGATGATATGCAAGCACTATCACATCCCACGCGACGCAACAGTAACTAATTAAAAGTGATGATATGCAAGCACTATCATATCCCACGCGACGCGATAGTAACTAACTAAAAACTGATTATTTGCAAGCACCCGAACGGCGGTTATTTCTATATAAACGGGACAAACTAGGCTCGTTCCTACACAAAAGCCTCTGAAGAAGTCAAGTCTGCCTGCGCGAGAGTTGTTTAAATAGTAGCGTCCAAGGGCCCGCGAAACGGCATAATAACGGCCCGAGGAAGATTTTCTTGATCCGTTAGGAAATTCGCGGTATTTCTGTGACTAAATTGAACCGTTATATATATATGGACACGATGTGGAAGATTTCCGCGATTCGTTAGGGGTTGCACGGATTTCTCGGGATTCGATCGAACAGTTATTTCTCGGAACTCGATTGAACATGTTATTTGTGTATGGCCGGGCAGCAAACACGATGTGGAATATTTCCGCGATTTGTTAGGGATTGGTTATTTCTTGGGACTCGATCGAACAGTTATTTCTCGGAACTCGATCGAACAAACAACAGCCCATGAATTCTGCAAATTTTTAACAAGGGTGGGTCAATTACAAGGCTTTAACGACAATGACAAGAAGATCGACGTCAAAGGGGCATTATACTGCGATTGTGAAACGAGCAGTTAATTGGGTAGTGTATGACGATTTACAGTCAAAACCTTCTTCAATAAGAAGGGATGCAAAAATAAATCCAGAGTTGCTGTTTTACTATAAGAAAACCGAATAATTTCAAAATGTTCTAGAACTTGCGTGAAGAGTATAACGGAATATCAAAGACTAGAAGTGTTATAATACAGTTATAAATATATGTATGTACCTATAATATTAAAATGATATTGTTATTTATTATATTTGATAAAACCCTTTCTCGAGTTGCTTGGACATGCATAAAACAGAGTAAAAGAAAATTTGAAATGATGTCAGAAAATAATAATGGTTCCAAACAGAAAATAAACAGTTAGTGTGACGCGCGCACTAAACAATTGTTTATAGCAGAATCGACTTTTTATAGGGACAAGAATTAGCCGCTAGGTCTGCTTGAATTAATCGTGTCAAACCCGAATTTGTCGCTCCTCATTTCTATTTGTTAATAAACTTTCGAGCTTGGCGTCGATGAAAGTTAGCAAGGCATGCGCAAAAACCATTTGTTTATTAAAAAATTGATTTATTATAGTGCAGGAATTAGCCGCCAGTCAATTAACCACTCAAGTTTGCAACTGAGAAGCATGCTCTTTCATGTTGTATTATTGAGGCCCCTTGTAGTGCTGGGTGATATTGCTTTTCGGAAAAGAATTTTGCATTTGCTCGGAAACAGCTTTATTTAGAACACAATGCTTGTAACCAATCGGTTACGACTAAAAAACGGCCAATTCATAGCTGAATTGTTTTTAATTTTTTATGTGGGTGCTCCGCTAACTTCGCGTGAAGTTTGCGAAACACCTATTTTTTAAAAAATCAAAACGACAAAATTTTAATTTCCACGATTAATTAGCGGATAAATAACGGCTAATTATTAGCCGAAGCGCGACTCGATTTGCGAATGTTGTTCGGCTAACTTCATGTACATTTATTCAGCTTTCTTAATACGAGAGCAGTTTGGTAAGTCAGTGACTTTTTGAATAAAATATATGTTTTTCGGCCAATAAGCGTTGTATTTCTCAACATAGTCTCCTTTTAGCTCTAACTCTATACATTTAGTCCAGCGTTTTTCCAAATTTTTTATTCCTTCCAAATAATAGCTTTTCTTGAGGCCCCTCAAGGCACGGACCGCGGAAGTACTTTTTTGACGAGGGGGGGGGGGGGGGGGGGGCTCGTTCTACGACAAACGTAACCATCCTCTCTTGCATCGGATAATTATTAGTTTTTATTTAATTTAAGATTTTTTCTATATGTAAATTAAGTCAAACGACTGTTTAGTTGTAGGGGAAGCGATCGCATTAAACATTCAAAATCCGACCCCCAGGTGATTGAATAGAAAGGCCGATACCCCGAGAGGAATTCATCATATTCTTAATCTTTTTGGTAGTTATAATAATTAAAACATATTTTGAAACCGTCATGTTATATTGTCTCATTTTTTTATTAAAATAATAATAATAAAAATTTTATTACTATAATAATGTTTTAAAAAGTCCATAATTTCCTTTGGTTGTTAATACATATGACATTAATTAAAGCGTTGCAAATTGAAGATAGCAAGAAAAAAAAAACTGAATTCTATCCTAATGTGAGACAATTCCAAAGACATTGCGCCTCTCGGGCGTTTTTAAAACGAATTTCATTTAAATTCAAGGGGGGGCTAAGCCCTCCTCCGTTCGTTTTGGGGGGTGCATTTGGCCCTGCCTGCCCACCACTTCCGCGCCGCTGCCTCAAGGCTCTCAAAATGGCGTTTGTTTCAGTGATGACCCCTTCATTCGACCCAAATCTCTTACCCCCCAGCCATTGCTTCAGGTTTGAGAACAGGAGATAGTCGCAGGGAGCTAAATCTGGAGAATATGCTGGATGGGGTAGCAGTTCGTAGCCCAATTTATGGACAAATGAAAAAATGGAAATATAATGCTTAATTAGCACACGAAATTCACTTTTTACCATTTTCGTTAAAACTCACAAGGTTGCTGCTTTCAATGGGTGTCAAACACAAACTAAATTATGCAGCTTGGTTAAAATTTTACAGTAGTCTATTAATAGATGGGAGCTGACGGGAGCAGTGTTGCATTTAAAATTACTGCGCGAGAAATTCAAAAAGACACTGACTTATCAAACTGCCCTCTTATAATATTTGTTCTTTTATTTGTTTATTTATTTAATTCAGTCTACAGAATACAATTCTTATAGACTATTGAGTTGATCTAAATTTAAACTATGCATATCACAAAGAATACAGCGAATAATCAATAAAAAAGGTTGCCACAAGTTTCTTCCAAACGCCATTTTGATTACATTGATCGATGATCTTAGCTTGAATTCCTTTACAATTTCTTGTAAAATTATTATATATAAATTTAATAGAAATTGTTGTGAGTGGAATGAAACAAAGAAAACATTTTGCCAATGTTCCGATGGTATTAACAAATGTGCTTTGCGAATATTTGTGAAAATGAGTTGTCGTTGTCGGTAAATTTCCGTGCAGTGCAGGCCATTTCCATTTCCCCGATATTTCCCAGCGGCCCACCAAGTTGGAGAAGAAAAAGTAGGTAACTTGGAACTTAAAGCAGACGATATCCAAAAGGGGAACAGTCAGCATCCTCAAAGTAGGCGCGTTCATTGAATTGAAAACAGAAAAATTGATTGATAGAAGGCGGGGGTTCCTTGCTTCTGGGGAGTGTGCACTTTTCGAATCACTTAATGCATGCCCCATTAGTGCTTCAATTGTCCTCGAATGTGCCGCTCTCGTGTGTGGAGCAGAATAATGTAGAAATCCATAGGTTGCGGTGTCAGAGGAATTTTTAGAAAAAAACATTAAAGGGGATCAGCAACTGATTGATGAGATTACAATGGATTTGAACGAGAAGCAAACTATGTATTAAAAAGATACATATCTTAAGTGCGCCTGTCAGTGGAGTGGCAGCTGAATAGGTTTTAGGAAGTTGTAATATATGGAGATATTTGTGAACCTATTTGTAAGGTGTTCATACATTAACGAGCTTAGCTTCTAATCTTCTTACCGCATATGTTTAAAATAATCCTACGTACGTATGTATTTGAAAATTGGTCAAACGAAGCGCAATAAGATATTCTGAAGTATTCTATGAATCGTGGACCCAAAAAGTAAATGTTAATTGAAATTTGACACAAACCAAATTATAAGTTGATTTCAAAAGAGGGTTTGCAACAATATCTGTGCATTTTCATCCCAAAACTATAAACGAATTTCACATTTATCGACAATTAATACAGCCTGTGATAAATGGTTTTCAGGATGTGAAATTACACTTAACGCCATTTTAACGAATTAGGTAATTTTTCTGGTCATAACGTTATTTGAGCTCTATAAACTAAATTTCAATTGGCAAAAACGTTATTTTATTAATTACATATTTATTAATTTTTATTTATTTAATCTCGCGTATACATATGTTCCATGGGAACACAATAACAAAATTATTTAACCCTATTTAGTCACACTTCCTGAAAATTACGTAATAGTCATACTGGGTAAAATCCACCCCTGCACCTTTGCGCCGCGATAAACAATTGTAGAATGCAAATAAAAAAAAAATAGCTTGTTATATTTTAAACATTTCTTTCCTAAAACATATTGATATAAAATCAAAAATATAATTTTGCATAAACAAAAAAAAATTAAAGAAATTACCTTTTTTTACAAAAAGGTCTGTCACTTTTTAATTTTCTTCCTATGGAAAAAGTAAAAATGGTTTCTTTCAATTCGATGAATTTGGTTATTATTATCACACTTAGTAATATCTACCCCACAATTTCGAACTTTTATCATAATAAGGGTGAATATTTAGCATATTCACCGGTATAACCCAATATTAGTTGTTGCAGAATTGTTGGTAGTTTTCTTTTTTTTAAATAATTCATTGCTGAAAAAATTCTCTGAATCGATCGAAAAGAAAATTCACCTCTTACAAATAATGTACAAATTTTAATCTTTACGTTATAGTTTTGCGTTTTGTGTATAGCGCCGGGACAGTTTTAGGACCACTTCAATGCTTCCCGATATATGTATAATTTTTATATAGTGCACTGCGGTTTGATTTCCCCTTTCCGAATATGTATATGGTTTGCGTATGTTTTGACGTTTTGACATAGTTTATGGGTGGAAGGAAATAGCTTTTTGGGAACTCCGTATATATACATATATATTAATTATTTTTCAAAACAGTTTTTACGGTATTTTGTATATCAATTTAATTTATATTTCTTGAAAATGGGAACTTTCGTTTGAGGTTTTATAATATATGAATTAAATGCTATAGAAATGACCTATCACGTGTCTTGCCGCAAAAAAAAAAAAATAACAATTTGTTCCCCTGTGTTATTTTTTGATGAGTTCTTCTGGAGAATTATGCCACAAAATTCGTTGATAGTTCTTATCTCTGATGTCGACATTTATTTGTCAGTACATTTTTTCAATGTCAAATGTGAAGATCAGCTTATGCTTCTGCAATCAAGTTAAGATTGAGATTAAGATTTACTCTATTTGAGGTCCCACTATTAGTATTTCATTTCAACTTTCGTGATTGTGACATTTTGCGGTACCATCAAATACAACAACCTAGTATTTTCGTTTTGCTATCGTAATTCAATACGGCATGGTGGGGTAGATAGTATGCTGTGTTTATATGTTCCCTTTTCCTAAGCAACGAGGGTACCGCGACGTAAATTGTTAATTTTCAAGAACTTTTTTCCTAATTTTGACCAATACCTTATTTTTAGTGAGGTCGTCAGCTTTAATAAATGCGTTACTTCAGACAGTTAATTATCAACATAACATTTCCAAAAGATCTATGAATGTCTCAAATAATAAGATGGGAGCTTATTGTTATTCTTGCTTACTTAATTAATTCTCATATTCCCTTAGCGTCATACTCTATATTTTCGCTTCGAAAAAACTCTTAATAGCTATTCCGCAATAAATTATACTGTATGGGTTTTTTTTCCACTATAACTAAAGAGCTGCTACCTGAAGGACCTTTTTTTACCTTTCAGCTAGATCTTCCCATGAAAGAGTGAAAGAAACGGGTATGGAATAGGCATATAATTGGTATTTAGCCTTTAACTTAGAAATTACTTAATTCAGGATTTTTCAAAATTTAACCCTTAAGGGGGTAAAATGGAGGAGGAAAGTTTGTATGGGAGTTCTGTAATTCTTGTAGTTAAAACCATGAAAATGAGTATTTTGCCTTTTGGTTGGAAATTAAAAATGACGTGTTTTAGGGTTTTCGGAAAATCATCCCCTTAGGAGGTCAAATAGGGGATGACGTTTTGTATGGTAATTCCGTCATTTCTAAGGTTAAAACCATTAAAATTGGTATTGGTTAAGGATTAATTTTCCTAAAACCCTGAAACATGTTCAAACTTAGTCTTAATACCAAATTATAAGTTTCTAACTTTTAAAATAACCGAATTCCATACAAACTTTAATCCCTCATTTTACCATTTTACCTCTTTATATTTCTATTTATTTCGAAATCCACGCAGACGAAGTCGCGAAGTAAGCGAAAAGCTTAGGTTATAACCTAAATTTTATGTACATATATTAATGAATGCAAAATAAATGAATGGGGGGGGGGAGCAAAATAAATGAATGGGGGGGGCGCAAAATAAATGAATATATTTGATACCTTTTAAGAAAACTCGCCCTAAAAGTTGGAATGACAAGTGTCAAATGTCAAGCTGTCAGTTTTGTGTTCTATGGCTATGTGTTCTTCAAGTTCTATGGCTCTCTTTTAGTTCTCTCAAATTAGTTCACACATTTAGCTGACTGAACATTCCGTGCACGCGGATGATATGTGCGCGGCAAGGGGCTCTCAGCACAGCAATCGTCGTCACCACGTGGGCGCTCACTCCTCGTCACTTTGGCCTGCGCGTCCTTTTTACCCCACTCATTCGCCCACTCATGCACATAGAAGAGGAAGCAATATGTTTCTCAGCGATCTCACTATCGCAGTATTCAGCTCAACACAAAATTTCCCCTTTACAAACCCCCTTGCACCGACCGCACAAGGCCAATTACAGCGAGAATTTCGTAAAGCGCAGACTTGTACTGGGTGCAAGTTCTTTATGTTTATACTTTCTTTGGTCTAACGCACACTAAACACTGAGTAGAGTGAGGGGAAAGCTCTGTCCGAAATACGGCTAGCGCTGCAGGTTAGAGTAAGAGAGAAAGAGCCTGCCTACTGCTGCCGTATGCGTGAGAGAAATGGAAGCCAGGCAGACTGGCGCCGTAACGCCTTACGTAACGAAGCGGTTTACCCTTCCATAAGAAGTTATCACTTCAAAAATAAAAAAGGTCAGTTAAATAAAACTAAAAATCAGAATTTTTAAACTTCTCTCTTGATGCAATTTAAATTCTGTTGGATCTTTTGCCATACACATATTTACAAAGGAATATAAAGACGAAGTCTTTTCTGTTGCGTCAGCTTCGTAACATTTGTCCTACTGAGATTTAAAGTCATTGGGGTCCTAATTGGTGATTTTCAGGATCCCTAATCACGTTTTTGTGGACGAGCTCGATAAAATTCTTTTTCTTAAATACATAGTTATCAGCGCACACCCAGATGCTGCGTCTGCACCAAACTTGTTTAAAATGTAATTCTGAAAACAGACCTAATTATGGGGAACACACGTCAATAAGGCTTACCCAATCGTTAGAGATTCATTAGTTCTATTATTTGGTACACAGTTGAACTTCTTCCAGATTTGAATGAGGAGATTAGACCCCCTGCTTCGGCAAAGAAAGCCCCGGCATCGATACCCCGATAAAATCTCCCCTGAGAAAGAAGGAATGGAAGGAGCGCCTTTACAACCCCCGCAGGCGTATTTTCGAATGGTTTGCGGTCATTAATATCAATCACATTCGCGAGGATTACTCGGGGGTTATCCCTAGAGCAAGGCGTTAATATTCAAGCTGTAGATGTCGTCGTCCTTTTCGCCAGGAATTCCGCGAAAACATCTCTCAACGGTTGGCTGTTGTAAAAGTCATTAACGGTTTAATACTGGCAAACACCATTAAATTTATTGATCGGTTTGCTTTTGTGCAGGTCGGTTTTCAATTTTGCTGTAAAACGATGGCCTTGTAATCCGGGATCCTCCAAATGATTCATATCAAAGGGAATGAGAACGGCGCGGCGTTTTACGCGACCAGAATTGAGTGGGTGTCGGCGGTGTTCGTTCCTTGACTACAGATGCACGCATTCATATGTAAACACATTCGCTGCATCCCTCAGTTGAGGATAAGTTGCGCTGCGGTATAGTGGGTACCCAGGTGAAGCATAAAACGAACGGGCACCCCACGTTTCTATTTGCATAAAGCTCCATTAATTAATCATGTTTATCGTTTTAAATTGGTCTTCATCTCTGAGTGAGTAGATATTGCTTCCACTCAGCTGGGGAGCAAATTTTGCAGCAAGTCGATTATACCACCAGTCTGCGCCATTGCAGCAGGGCACAGAAATTTAGTTTAACTGAACAAATTAATTTGCCACTACTACATATTTCCCGTGCATAAAGGCTTGCAATTTGTTGTGAGAACGTTTACAACTTACTCTGGCGTGAAATTCGTAACAGTGCCGTCAGTGAAGATGAATTTTAGATGATTTCAAATCCAAGTGCATGTCACCAGCTTCTTGTTTTATAATAGGATATTGAAATAAATAGATTCGACATACATTTGTTACAAAATGTTCCTTCGTTGTAATGCACACTTGAAATTTTAATCAAGTGGATATGGGGACCGGTGATCGATCTGCACGATCGTGGCGTCTTTGGCAGGGGCACTGGCTATCAGCCACACTGATAAAATCTGGCTAGTGCCCCGGATCGAAACGCCGACCATTTTTGGGCTTGTCTACTTCGGCGGACTAACTGAAATTAGAACAACATTGATATAAATTTATAAGCCACGAGTGCCTACCAGCCTTCCCGAAGGATGAGATAATCCGCGTTAGTTCCTATCGAATACCCCTTCCGAACTCATAATTACTGACGTGACTTTTTCGTAACGTTAGTAATGAGGTTGAGTCTGAGAGGCCGCAAATGCAAATGACTTAATTAAGGACAGTAATCACTTAAACGTATAATTATCATTCAAATTTCAGAATAAAGTCTAGAAATGAAATATTGATTAAAAAATAATCAATTTTTAATTAATCGTTTTCATAAGTGCTTTAACAGTCTTTGGCTCTAGGGGCGAATAAATTAATAGAACACCCGTCACGCCCCTCACCCTACGACAGAACTAAATTATTTTAAGTCGATCATATTTAGTAGTGACAATTGCTTGTTACGAAAGGGTGGCATGTATTATGAGAATAGGCATGTTTGGTCGGGATGATGCCAAATTTGAAAGTCGAATTATTATGACCTCTCCTACCAGCTCGCTATTTGGCACTCAGATTCCGTAGTCAGTCATCGTAGCGGAGAAGCGTAGATTGGCAATCAGGACCTCCAAGAAACCCCAAATACCAATTTTCATGGTAATCCCTTGAAATTTACAATTTTAGGCCGCCATATTGAGTCCGCCATTTTGAAATCCGTGAATTAAAAGTAGCCTATGTGTTAAGTCGGAATATGCAATGCCTTCACTCAAGAAATGAAAATGATTGGACCAAGTGTTAAGGCGTGATTAAGGAACAAACATATAGGGTCCGCCATTTTGAATTTTGAAATTTTGATAGTAGATTCGAACTTACTTGCCTCAAAGTACCCATAGTACTAATTTTAAATTGAATTCATTGAAGTTCGAAAATTTTTGGTCGCCATATTGGATCCGCCATTTCGAATTTCAAAATTTTGAGCATAGATTCGCAATCAGGACCTCCAAAAAACCCCAAACACCAATTTTCATGGCAATCCCTTGAAATTTACAATTTTTGGCCGCCATCTTGGGTCCGCCATTTTGAAATCTGCGAATAATACGTAGCCTATATGTTAGGCCGGGATACGTAGTATCTTCACTCAAAAAATGAAAATAATCGGACCCAGCGTTTAGAAGTGATTGAGCAACAAACAAACAAACAAACAAACACACAAACTTTAGATTTTATATACATATATATAGGGATTATTGCTTAGCTTTGTGTGCCTCGGCAGCTCAGTGCCAAGTGAGCCGAGCTACCATTTCCGAGGCTGTGGGTTTCCGGGAAATGTTTAATTAAGTTAGAGTTTTTTTTAACTTAAAAGGAAATTAAAACCAATTGGGAGGAATTCGTCATGTTCGTGAATTTCATGGAAACCCATCCGGATTTAGCGAAACATTTATTAAACTTATTTGCAGTCATAAATATGGTTTTAAGTTAGTGAGCAAATTCTTTGTAATTCTGAAGAGTTTTTTGCACCTAAGTAAAATTTAAAACGTTCCAGGTCAAAAAAATAATATACATATATGTTACACATAAGTATGTACATTGTACAGTCAGCGAAATTCATTTATACGCACCCCAATTTTTTTTGGTTTCAGGATATTACGAAAAGTATTTCTAAAACTTACTTTAGGTAATTGCTAAGGACCAAGAGTACAGCTTGTTTGTAAAATATTTATTTATTCGCATAATAACAAACAAATAATTAACCAGTTTTAACAAAAAATAGGGGCGAAATTCAATTATACGCGCATTTGAATTTTCTAAAGATGAGAAAAACAAGAAAAGTGGTAATAAATTAAAGTTATTTTTAATACTTGGTATGATCTCCTCCGTTAGTAATTGTACCGAAAATCCGATTACGCATCGAATTTATGAAATTTTTAATATCAGTACAACTGATCCTAGCCCATGCATTTAAAATTGCCGTTTTCAAGGTCGGAATGTCGTGGTACTGTCGGCCATCTTCAGAAATCTGCCTTGCCATGTTCCCCCACAAGTTTTCCATAGGTTTAGGATCGGGGCAAATGGCAGGCCATCACAATGTGGGGATGAATTTAGCATTAGATGCACACGAAATTGTAACCAAGTCACAAAGAATCTCTTTTAATACTGCACTGACAGCCGCAAAGCAGTATAACTGTAAACACATTTTCGTCACGCCATAACGGTTTATTCTTATCCCTTTCAAGATGCTCATTTATATAGCAGAGCAATAAATATCGAAAATGTGCAGAAATTCATTGTATATATTTAGCAGGGACCGAAAATGCGTAACTGGTATTTTTCAATTTTTAAACTATTATAAAAAAGCTGAGGGAAGTTGTCATAGTAAAATAAAATAAAGTACACCAAAGTTAGCGCATGATACCTTTCTTCGGTTTTGTAAAGCTCTTCAAAATTTAGCTTTTTTTGAAACAAAAAAAAAAACCCGTATCTAAACTGTAATCTTTCACCGATTTTATATCGAAGCAAAGTAAAGCAAGCTCAGAAGCTTAATATGTTTTTCCAGTAGTGATAATTCTCAAATTAGCGTCCAAATGCTTTTTTAACAATGTAACTTTACACATTAGACACATAGGCAAATTCAATTGTTAGAGCGAATCAATAAAATTATTTCGGTTCGAAGAGATTTATTTCTATTTATAAATTTTCTCATCCAAAAAACTTGCAGAATGGAAATTGCATCAGAAAACAAAATAAAATAAATTGTAAATGTCGTGTTAGATTCATTTTTATTATCAACGATACAACGAATACAACGAAAACAAAATTAAGATAATAAAGTAAAATGGCAAAAAAATCTCAGTAAATGCGTTAATTTTCACACTTAATTTAAAATTTGAGAAAAGTGTTTCATTTTGTGATTTCAATTAAATGTGAGTCAATGGCCTGTGAGTCGAATTCGAACTCTTAACAAAAACTAATTCAAAACTTTTGTACTAAAATTTATACTTTAAGAATCGGAAGAAGTAATTAGAATTAAAAAATATAGAATTAGAATTAAAATTTCCACTTACCTTTCGCTCTTCGTCTTCATCTTCTTGTTTCTCGAAATTTTAACTTTCATTTCATCGGCTCTTAATTTTGAATTTCCAAATTTAATTTTCACTAGCCGGTTGCACACTCACAATCACAAAATCACTTTCACGTTCCTCCAATGCGACCGATGATCCTGCAAGAAAGAAAAATAAAATAAAAATTAATTAATAAAATTAATAAAATCTCTGGCTAATTTTATTCTTTTGCTTGAATTATTTTTCAAGAAAACTATTTTTTAAGAAAAGCAGAAATTAAATTTTACCGAATAAATAATCTTCGTAAAAGTCGTATCCTCTGCTTTCCATGAAAGAAAAACAATCAGCCGATAATAAAAAAATAAAAAAATACAACCGAGAACTTTGAACAGGCGAAATTTACCTGAGCAATTGATTTTGAAATTTTCCAATAAAAACCAACGCCAACTCGTTCAAGAATAAATAATAACTGATTTCGGTATGAAGTTGGATGCGAAAAAGGAGTTCCGATAAATTTTAACTACTCCGCCCCTCCCGTTCAGATTTAACGAATTTAACTTTTCGAAAGCACACCAAGAAGAAGAGGATCCATAAAAATTGTGCGAAATTTTAAATTCTCATTTTCCATAAATCATTTCCAATTAATTCTTTCCAGCCCCTAGAATTTTCCGAATTAACTTCATCGATTTAAGATTTAAATGTAAGTATTTAAGGTATTTTATTAAAAAGAGGGAAAAATAAAAGCCCTTTTCCTGAAAAAAAAACTCACAAAAGTACTTAAATTAAATGCTTAGAAACATGTTACCCTCCGCAAGAGTCAACGCATAAAATTACCATGCTGCACAACATTTCTCCTGCACTGCAGCATAATGCAAAGCATAAAACATGGAACCTTCTCCTTCCCCAGAATTTCGCTACGCGCGCGCCATTACTTATGACGTCTCAGGAAATGAAAACCTGGAGGACCGATTTTTGCAATTTTAAATTTAATAGAAAGGAAATCCTTCCGGACTCTAAGGAAAAATATTAAAAAAAAATACCGCACCAGCACCCTTTTTAATCGTTGGCACCCCTAAAATCAACTAGAATTTAACTTAAGGTTTACACTTTCCAATAAAAAAAGAAACTCCCGAGTAATTGCAAAACTCCTCCAAAAATTTTAAATTAATCAAAAATAGAGGCAAAAATTGAAATTTCCAATTACCTTTCGCTTCCACCTCTTCTTTTCCTTCCTTCTTCTTTCTTCTTCTTCTTCACAACCACGAAACACTTTAAAAATAACGGCAGATGCACTTTTATGTAACTTTTTAACAGGCCTTTTTTTCTATGAAACACGTTCACAAAATCACTTCAATTCGAAAACACAACTCGAGATAAATATTTTGAAAAAAAAGCGACACTTTCACTTCAGCGGCTCTTCATTTTTCATATTCAATTTTAATCATCAGCCGGTTGCACACAATCACAAAATCACTCTCACTTTCTTCCAATGTGGCGGTCATCCTGCAAGAGAGAAAAATAAAATAAAAATTAATTAATTAAATTTCTGGCTAATTTTATTTTTATGGTTAAAGTACTTTTCAAGGAAAGCAGAAATTTTCAAATGTTTTTTGAGGTAATTTAACAATAAAAATACCGAATAAAAGAAAACGCCACCATTTCAAAGGGTTTCCTGAGGTAATTTGAAAACTAAAATTATCGAAGCATGCCCGCAGTCCATCCGCCCACTCCGAAAATAATTCACGAACTGGGAGAACGCTTATAAAATAACGGTAAATTCGACTGCATATTTGAAACAAGGGGAAACGAAAACTGCAGGAATTCCCGCAGAACTTCGACCAACTTCAGGGAACGAACGGTTGATTCGATTCAAAAATTGAAATGGGGAGAAACAAAAACATTAAAAATCGCGGAAAATTATAGAGTTTAATTTTTTTCTAGGCTTATCAAACTTTACTTATTTGAGATTTATTAAAAAGAGGGAAAATTCAGAGCCAATTTCCTGCAAGAAACTCCGAAAAGAATTTAAAAAATTAAGTCCTTAGAAGTTCACATAAAATTCACATGTTGCAAAACATTTCCCCTGCAGAATAAAACATGAAACATTCGCCTTCGCTAGAATTTAACCTGACTGTGAAGTTTCTCAGCGAATCAAAATCCGGAGCACCGATTTTTGCAATTTTAATTTTAACAGAAATGAAATCGTTCAGGGCTTTAGGGAAAGATATAAAAACAGGAAAGAAGCGCTTAAATTTAAGTTGACTTTCTAGAAATTATCCGTCAAAATTGAAAACTTGCCCCTTGCAACTGTTGGAAAAGTTCCTGTGGAGGCGAAACGGAAGAGCCGAGTCTCCCCTCAAAGTTGAGAGCAGCGCGCTCACGTCGCCGTTGTTCCATTCTCACGCGGTCGCTGCAAATTTGAATTCGAACAAGGGGATTTTTTTCAAGACAGTTGAACATTTTAAAAAAGCGCAAAAATAAAAATCCACCACGATTTACCCGCCGCCATAGGAATTCTTGGATTTAGATCAAAAATTTCAGATCAATTGCACAATTTTAGCAATCGGAGGCAAACCCATGAGATATTTTCCAAATTTTCGGCTCACTCTTGGGATTTCACTGACCGTCGCACGAGAATCGCTGAATATTTTCTAAATCATTCAAAATTATTTTTCCATAAACGATAACGACAAAAAGCACGAAGTTTACTAAGGTTTACAATCAAACCCAAATATATATCGGCTATAATTAACCATATTAAACCTTAGTACATGACAATCGGATAGATGGGATCCTTGTTTTTTTTTTTTGTGATTAGGAGCATTAAAGATCAAATTTTAATTTAATTAACTTTTAAGTCGTTTGAAAAATTTTTTAAATCTACTTCTGGGAAAACTTAAAAATACATACAGCTTATAGCTTAGAAACTAACAAAACAAAGATTAATCATAATTTATTTTCACAAACATGTTCCAATAAATTGGTAAGTAGGCCGAAGGGGACGAAACATTAAAACTTAAAAATAGGTGTTTGAAGATGCATCACCTAAAGAATATAAAAAAACAATTTGTAAATTCTGCAAAAAGGACTTTGGCCATGTACATACTTTCTAAATTTTAAGCAGGTTTTCTCTCTGTGTGACCAACTTAGTCCAACAAGAGAAAAACCTAGTTTTAGAAATTCGTATGTATTATGTATGTATAAAAATATAATAAAAAGTAATTATGTAATGTAACAGGTGTTATTGCACTAATAATAAATAAACACCGGTCAAAGCAGGGATCGAAAATGTGTAACTGATATTTTTCAATTTTAAACTAAAAAAGCTGATTTTAATTTATACGCATTTTGAATTTCTGCACATTTTTGATATTTTTTGCTCTGCTATATAAATGAGCATCTTGAAAGGGATAAAAATAAACCATTATGGTGTGACGAAAATGTGTTTACAGTTATACTGCTTTGCGGCTGTCAGTGCAGTATTAAAAGAGATTCTTTGTGGCTTGGTTACAATTTCGTGCACATCTAATGCTAAATTCATCCCCACACTAAGATGGCCTGCCGTTAGCCCCGACCTCAACCCTGTGGAAAACTGGAGGGGGACATGGCAAGGCAGATTTATGATTTTAAATGCATGGGCTAGGATCAGTTGTACTGATATTGAAAATTTCATAAATTCGATGCGTAATCGGATTTTCGGTACAATTACTAACGGAGGAGGTCATACCAAGTATTAAAAATAACTTTAATTTATTACCACTTTTCTTGTTTTTCTTATCTTTAGAAAATTCAAATGTGCGTATAATTGAATTTCGGACTTATTTTTTGTTAAAACTGGTTAATTATTTGTTTGTTATTACGCGAATAAATAAATATTTTACAAACAAGCTGTACTTTTGGTCCTTAGCAATTACATTAAATAAGTTTTAGAAATACTTTCCGTAATTTCCTGAAACCAAAAAAAATTGGGGTGCGTATAAATGAATTTCGCTGACTGTATATGTATAGTCTTTTTCGGGCATACTAAGAGGATCTCTCGCGAGAGGAAATTTCGCGTTTCCAGTAATATTCTTCTCATTTGAAGCAACACAATAACTTCCTCAAGTTTATTCAGAAATGTCACTCGGAACTTTCACCACCATTTTTCATGCACAAATTTAAAATTGTTCCGATAATCTAGTACATCTCTCTAATTGATTGAGAGAATTCCAACTTGCTCTAAATTAGAAAATTTGTCTGCCCAGTGCGCCTATGGAAGTCCCAGCTTACTACTGTTCGATTGATGACCTTAATTACGCTCGTAATTCCTTTAATATTATTGATCTTCGTGCCAAGTAAAAAAAATGCGGAAGACTCTCACGCGATACAAGTGAAACTTCTTAGGCTCTAGAAACAGTTCGCCATCTTGAATTCGTAAATGTTGACATTTAATTTGAAATCAGCTACCCCGTAAACCCCATAGTACCAAGTTTGATGCAAATCGCATAAACTTTAAGATCAGACAGTCCGCCATATTGAATACGTAAATTCTGTCCGTTGGTTTAAAATCAGCGACCCCGAAATCCCCGAAGTACCAAGTTTGGTGCAAATCGCATAAACTTTAAGATCTGACAGTCCGCCATCTTGAATTCATAAATTCAGGCAGTTGATTTGAAACTTATAACAAAAAGTTATTATATCAATAAAAGTTGTAGATAATATTATTATCTACGAAAAAACTGTGTACAAAATGTTTGTGGGAGTGATAGTTTTCAAGATAAATTACAAAAACATTTTAACACTTATTTTTAAGATGTCGGCCAAATGCGTGCATCTTCGACCCGGAAAACTTAAATTTAAACTCATGTTGGACTCCCCCACATAACAAAAAACTAAAATAAGATCCTACCCAAAATGCACGATTAAGCACCCAATTTCCTGGACTATCATACTTATCTCTTACTTTAGAAAAAAATAACAAGAATCTACTTTTAGTACGAAAAAGCTTTTCCTCTTAAAGTCTGCCTATGACTTGAAACTCTTGAGTGGGAATGCTGTCAGCGCTTAAAGAAAGAAGAGTGATTCGCGATCTATTGAAGACAATTCTAAAAAAACAAAATATATTTTACTTCAAAATACTTTTGCTCCTTATTGCCTCAAAGTATTCTCGCAATTCGGTGAGAATAAATTTTCG